>OX439356.1:8850229-10196151 GCA_949319445.1 Mythimna lalbum | reverse complement strand
ACATGGTGTTTATTTGAAAAAAAAAAAAACAATGTATGTAATAGCTGAGATCTGTGTTACCGACGTTTTAACGATGCGTTGTCGATCAATAATTAACTTCAAGAATATGTATTTATTGCTCGCCTTTTATGTGTTTCTGTTGTAAACTGTTGTTTTGATAGATTTTATGGAGATGCGATAAAAAGTCTATGTAATGTTTGTACATTCTAATCCCTCACGTGTAAAATTACACGATCGTATCTAAAGTTATGCTGTGAAAACAAAGCGTTTTGCCAAGTTCTTATTTACATATTCAAGTGGTTGGTAGATATTGTATAGGTACCATTTGCAATCTAATGTTTTTATTATTGGCAGAGAGTTAGATACCTGATAGCTGCATTAGTTGGTTACCATCTTCGTATATCCAAGTTCCATAGCGCCTAGATAATTAGAGTCCGAACGAGCTGCCATAGCCGGAGCGGCCGCATAATCACGATGCTTTTATGGTAGTCAAGCCCGTGTATCGGTGAAAAATGTTGTCATAAAACGATTTTAAATACTTTTAGCATTTTGCAGCACATTTAATTCACTCTAAGCAACCTCCTTGTTAGTTTATTCTGTGGTAGGTATTACTTATTTAAGGAAAATGTCTTCTGATCAAGTAGCTGTAACCATCTTCAGTATGACGTAAACGTTGCTGCAATCAGTTGGTAAATAGGTAGTAATTAATCGCATGTAGGTACTAGGTAATGCATACGGTTTCACAGATTTATTTGATGGAAACAATAGATTGTTCTACAGTATTAGTCCCAATAAATACTGATAGTGTGATTTGTTTTTAATAGGATGGTTTTGTTGCATTAACGCTAGGCAATAACTTTGATTGAACAAGTAATTACAAACGGTATAGCTGTGGTAGATATGAAGGCATCACAGATGACCCTTCTATTTGAGATGTAGGCTCGTAATAAAGCTTTCAATTCAGAAATAATAGCGGAATATAGAGCGTGGAACTTGTGTGCTTAATCCGGTTAATTCGATAGATCCACGAGAACATCGTATAGGGGTCAATTATCCATTTATCCTTTTAACGGAATTGATAAAACGTAACTAACTTGGGTGATTTTAATTGATCGAATGTGCTGGCTTTGTTAAAAACGAATTTTGACGGTGATATCAACTTTAATTTTTTATCAGACCAATTGGTGTTTAAGGAGATAATGAAAGGTTTTCAAAGAAAAATAAAAACATCCTTTGAATAGAGATGCAGAAAATCTTTGAGCAAAATATTTGCAGAAAAATCTTATAGACATTTCATATATGCATACAGTTACATAGTTTAAAAAAAATTATAGTTAAGTATCTAAAATTTTGTTCATAATATGTGGTAGGTACAAAATCATTTGAGGTTGATTGTGGTACCAAAATAAGTATAGAAGTCATCATTAGTGACAAAGGCTGCACAAGATAAGTAAGAAACGAGTGTAGTTTACATGGCATTTAGGTAAATTCTTCTGTCTGCATATAAAAAGTAGAGATTGTAAGTATTTAGAACGGAACACCGGTGTGTTCAATTTCGTTTCAAGGCGAAAAAAAAAAATTAGACTCAGTTTTCATAATCAATTTCTTGCTCAGTTTCCGCTTTAAATGGGATTCTTATAGGCTTCCAGCTTTCTATAGTAGGAAGGTAACTGTAGCGGGAGAGTTATTATTATTTTGAAGATAAGGGGCTATGCATCTCCCATAGTGTAGGAGATGTAGTCACTGCGACCTAAAAGATCTATTGTGACTCGCCACCTTGTTAGAGTAACTCTTTTAACCGGGAGGCTTCCAGGAAGTCTAGAATACTCCTAGCTTTAAGAGTTTTAATCTCCTCCGAGCGAAAAATGTGTCGACCCAGAAGGATACTCCGTTTGTGGATAAGGGGCTCGCATTCACACAATAGGTGCTTAGGTGTCTCCCTCTCCTGATTACAGTACGGGCAAACATCAGTGTCACTCAGTTTCATGTGAAATTGGTGCCTGTTTAATTTGCAGTGGCCGGTTAAGGCGCGGGCTATCGCACAGATGTTCGTCCTGCTAAGCTCAAGAAGCTCGGCCGTGCGTTTTTGTGAGTAGCCTTCTATAAGAGATTTGGCGTGTAGCAGTCCTGGTTGTAACAACCAGTGCTTTTTGTAATCGCCAAATAGGTTGCCCTTAAGGGTCTGCATGGCCTGGTTCTTTGAGATACCACAGAAAGGTTCTGGTCCTATCTGATGACCTTGAGTCCCAGTCCTTGCAAGTTCGTCGGCTTTTTCATTGCCAGTAATTCCAGAATGACCCGGTACCCATCTCAGAATAACTTTTGAAAAAGACTGCGTTAACTTTGTTAACGCAGTCTTTTACCAGTTTCGAATTTATTGTATTCGAGGTTCAAGGCGTTAAGAGCTGCCTGGCTATCTGAGTAAATCAGAATTAATTGATTTATGTAGTTTCGTTGACGGTTGGCTTCCGCACATTCTATAATGGCGTATACCTCCGCTTGGAATATGGTGGCATATTTATCCAGATTCAAATTTTTGCTGAATTTCGGGCTAATGCCACATCCTACATTCTCACCCATTTTGGATCCGTCTGTAAACCAGATCAGGCTTCCAGCCTTGCAAGTAATGAGGTTGCTTGACCAATCCTCTCTGCTCGGCAGTTCCACTGTGTAATTTCTTGTGAAGTTACACTGTGGAAACATGACGTCTGTTGTCATAGCTAGTTGATCGTGTTCAAGCACTGATTCGTGTAGCGATCTCAGTGCTTGAAAGCGCCAGTTTACTTTGCCAGTGCTGTTTATTCTATACATGCCCGCTTTCGCCTCCTTCGCAATTAATAAATAAAGTGGTGGAAGGTTAAGCAGGGCATTTAGAGCAGCTTCTGGGGTTGTACTACCTGTTATAATCATTTTGTCTATAGTCCATAATCAAATCGATCCATTCAAAGTTTATTTGACAAAGTTCTTGACTCGCTAAACTTTACAGTTTCATGGCGAGAAACACTAACGCTATTTTCAGCATTTATGACGTTTCGCTTATCACATGACACGACGATAGTTTAAATTTGAGTGATGCTCCATTGTTTCGGCCTCATTTTCACAAAAGCTTATTTTCTTACGTTTTCTGAATATTTTCTTTCCCCAGAAGTACCTATGGTTTAAGTCCGTAAACTAAAACCATAAAACATTTAAATTATTAAGCAATCTCACTCCTTTTATGTTCTTAACACGTTGCATAACTTTAGTCTTTATTAAAAATGTTATGAAAAACAATTCGCCCACGGTTTCCTTTTATGTAAAAACAGAAAAAAACTCACTTGATGAAATATTGTGTGTAGGTGTTTGAGGAGGAGCCTCTATTTGTCGCTTTACCACGTCATTGAGGTGCATTTGGGTGCAACTAAATTAGTGTTGACATTTTTTAATTTGATAAGTTGGAAAGCGAGAGGTGAGTCCATAGAAAACATAGATACTTGTGTGAGGAATTAATTATATGAAAGAAAAAGGAGCGAAAACAGAAGAAGCGTGTTTTATGATCGGTGAGGGAAAATGTGAGAAGAAAATTTAGGGACAGTGGTGGGAAGGTAATGATGAAATTGCTAAAGTTTCTCTCACGATTAGGTAGCGATTGCAAAAGACAAGTTTCGATCACGAAGTGTCAAATTTGATATTTACTCACTTTTCTGCAATCAATACGGAAAAGAATCAGTCTAACATATTTAAGTAGATATGTCCAGTTTGAGCCTTTCACTACGATTCTCTCTTGGTCCTTGGAGCTAATATGCTTTAGTTTTTGCATCTACCTATTTGATTACATCGTCACTAGTCTCAATCCGCTGAGGGAAAACATTGAATGAAAACGGTTTCCCCCAAAATCCAAGACATCTACTGCCTAAATCTGCTATGGGTCCGAGTGTTGGTCTACCTATACTCCCTATCCCAAAAGGCCAGTGTCCCAGCAGCTACGATGGTTTCGTTATACACTAATAGAAATGCTCTCTTTATAACAAACCTCAGTGCTCAATTCGGTATTGGAAAGGTGAATCGTCGCTTCAAAAAGTCCATGAATCTTGATTTGCAATAGGTTTAATAAGTCCTTGAGCCTAATTACTCGTGAAAAACCAACTACCGGAGCTATGCAACCTATTGAAAATGATTATTGTCTGCTGTACCTACCAATAGTTTCACGATCTGATATTTTTTTTTAGTATCTTGCTTACAAACTGTGCTAAAATTTATTTCAGGCCTAAAAATGCTTAAATTTATTTCAGGCCATTTGAACACCAAACTAGGCAAGGAATGCCTGAATTTTGTTAGTTTATTGATTCCTCCTAAATAACAATAAAAAGTTTTATTTGTCAAAAACATGAGCAGGTTAAAACTCAGTTGAAAAGATTACAAAAATAAAATAAATTATGGGAACTATGTTGCTTTTATTTGCATGTATATTCCTTGCTATGATTTTATTATTTGCTTTGCTTAGTTGTTTATTTTTATTTGATTTTTAGCCGAGACCCTACTTATTGTCTTACGTCCTGAAACTCACTCTTTCTGTAACGTTTACAACCCGTTAACTGATTAATAAAATTTTTCATCAGTTCATAATGATAGGTTCATACTGTTAATGTTTATAGTTATTTTTTACAACTTAGAAATTTCAGAGGACTATGTCCCAAAATTACAGAAAATACACGTTTTTTTTTAATTCCACGGGATAGTACAGTTACAGTTGGTACTTACGGGATCATCTTCAAAGATTGGTGTCGTGGCCCTTATATGGTGATCTAAAAAGATGCATTCTGTCACGCTTTCTGTCCGTATTTTTGGTTATCTTTCTTGTGAGTCTATTTTACTTACGTTAGCAAATTAAAGCATTTTCAAGAAATCAATAATTATGTACTTGTGGCATCAATCCATGGTACCTACCTAAGCATAAAACACGTTCGACGTCATTTTAATGTTAGCGTAAAGTAGGCGGGAATAATAGAAATATATTTTTCGAAATAGCATTCTTATAAAAGATCCTTAAACGCATTTGAAAACACTAAAACAATACTTCTGCAGCTTCGTCATACATAGATGGAAATATCGTAATGAATAGTTACGGTCATGTCAACTCATATCATTATAGTTGTAACTGGGTTGGCTAGATGGCGACTGATTCGCATTTATTTTCTGTGGTGCGAGAACGAGACAAGTACACAGTGCAGTGTAGTGAGTGCGAGCGAGAGCAGCGTATGTTATTATTACGCCTACACTGTGGACAGAAGTCGCACGCGCTCACAAAAAATCCATTCGACAAGAGCGCAGGCGCAGCGCTATATTCACCCACAACTTCACTTCGGTCAAATTCAACTAGTGGTGATCGAAACTTCGATGTGTGTGGAAGTGAATTTAACTTTTCTAACATAATCTCACAAAAATAACAATAATCAGTAACTAAAGTACAATATCTTAATTGATCGTGTTGGGATAAACTTTTAACGTGTCGTTAGTTGTATAAATAGTACTCATGATGTGTGAAAATAACAGTCCTTCGACGCAAAGTATAGCGGACTACTTAGCTCAGTTGCTCAAAGACAGGAAGCAACTGGCTGCGTTCCCGAATGTTTTCATGCACATGGAGCGACTTCTGGATGAAGGTAGGTCAAAATCGTCTCGAACTATTTATAATACATCGGCAGATGAGAGTACTAGTTCCTCCCGTCGATGCTTGTCACCGAGGCGATCATAAATCGGATGCGTCGACAAATGTTACAACGCAAACGATATTAAGTTTATTTTTGTCTTCGCCCGCCGAGTTATGGTCCAGTGGTGTTTGTAATGCGATCCTTCATTTCGAAAAGCGAAGTAAAGCAGACCGTCTCTGTGCCGATTTGCGGTCAGCGGTCGTTAGATTGTCGCCGACGAAAGAGATCGGTGAAATGTACATGTAGTAAACGAGTTTGGTGACTACGCTTATGTGTCTCATTTCGCTGTCCACGCAGCTGTTGTAAATAAATCTTTAATTAGTCGAGTTATGATTTTGAGGTTATATTTTAAATGGGGCCGCGCGATATGAAGGATCACAACCACAAGCCCTGGGGGTAACCTGTTCGCTGTTCGCAGGGCCGTATTCTTGCATTCCGCGCGAGTTGGTGGAATGTCGCCACTCTGTGTAGGTACCGTACGTCCACCATTCTCAGTCATACGAGATTTGTACGTAGCGCGGCGCAGGCACAGCGCTCCTTGTGCGATGTATAGCCTCGTTTTATTACCACACGTAACCAGTCCATGGATACTATGTAGCCCTTATCTTTGCTTCTGAACGCCTGCCGACTACACTTGACGTTTGCAAAATGTCCTGCAACGAATATGGAATGTATTTTGATGTAAATTAGTACCTCCTATGTGTTTGGTGGTTCTTAATTTGAATAAAGTATAAATTGTTGTAAAGCTAGCTGATATTTATTTATTTTTAGATCCTTAAACATTGGTGCAGCATGCTTAGTTCATTGCATAGATTAGTAGGTATTTCATGGCAAATAAATAGCTAAATATTCCGTTTATTTATTTAGTCACCGTTTGTTTGTAATAATGTTTGTAGTTTTGTTTCCGTTTTCCTTGATTTTGATGGGAAGAGACTAAAAATCCTGAACTTATGCTCTGATACTTACTTTAACAGTACCACTGTGATAATCCTAAGTAGATATTCCAATAACAAACAGGTTTAAGTCACTTTGGCACCATATAAGTGAACGTTAGTACTTGGGTAGCTATGCCGCTTCGCTACACAAGCCCTAATTGATATTATGAGCCGGCTGATCAAGAGAACACGATAATATAGTCTGCGATTCAAACCTAGATTGTTATTTGAAATCTTCTGTCTGTCATTTTGTTATACATCCTGTAAATGTCATCAAAACCATTCAGAATATATAAAAACAAGGCGTCTATTAAGCATCCTCTCGTTTCGCATTTAGTATTCGCTCGTTTAGTATTAGCTAAACACATAAAATGAAAAATAAAATCCATACATTAGTTGTACGGTCAACCGTACCACCATGACATCACTCAAGCTACAGAAACCGTTCTTATTGCTACGAAATAAAGGCTTTGTCTAATTCAAATTGATATCCTGCACTCATTTGCAGGATATCAATTTGAGCAAAGATCATTATTGCCTCTTCCTTTTCAGACAGTTTAAGAATTAGGAACTTGAATTTAAATTGTGGTCGTAAAATTTACAGAAATCTTCTACAGAAAAGTGTTGCTATGTTTTTGAAAGATGCATCTTACCTACTGTTAATCATGTTCAAAACAATTTTCATAATTAAACCAATAAACATTCTAAGGCTTGTCGAGACAGAAACAGAATTCATTGAAAAGACGATGTGTTACTTTAAAACACATTAGCGACTCGAGTCACGTCTCGGTGCAAAGCAAGGTCTATTCGACCGATACCTCTACATGTCATAATGTCGTAGCCATAACCATTTACTGTTAGCTTTGCCTCGTGGGATTAAAGGGTATGAATACATAGTAAGTTGTACGCACTTCGCTAATCATTTCTACCTAGTTGTCAACACTACTATGCTTCTACACTAATATTGCTATAGGATGGTGCGGGGATAGCTGTCGGATTCACAACCTATCCTTTTCTCTCATATTAAAGATGCATATTTTCGTCCTGCTGTCATCCTACCCAGGCTATGTAAAAATACCTTAACACTATAAATCCTTTTTGTATATTGTAGTGAAACTTCGATACGTCATGGTTAGGAATAATGCATTTTTTTTTTAAATTAGGACACTGTTTTGTTGAGTTCCATCTGATACATGGACTCACAAGACATCTATAATATACTCATCTTAGCTAATCAGCGAATTGGCGCAAATTGTCAGTTCTATTTCGGAGAGGTAGTGTTCTGAATATAGGCGCAAATACAAAGTAGGCAAACAGTTTCTGTTATATTGAACCAGCAGCAGATGTCCTCATGTTCTCGTTGGTCACATATTGTCTAATGTTTACTCGCATTTAAATGAGCACTTACGAAATAATGTCAGTGGCGCATGAATCTAATAAGATAGGTTTCGGTATAGTCGAAGTAGATTGAAATGTTCCATATCCAAAACTTTGTACCAACTAACAAGTTTTAATAAAATAGCCGTAATGTACTCACTGAAATTGCGTGGACATAATTTTAAAACACGTGGCTCAGGTAATATTCTGCTTGCATCATTCTCCAAAACTTGTTGATTTAACATTTGCCTTAAAAAGCAAGAGCTCTCGACTCGAGAACTGACTCTTTAATTTCATTTTGATAAGATTGGTAAGGTTTGACTCACCCGAGGTGGATTGGGAAATGTTGGGTTATTCATTGATGTTAGCAAGTTTTATATTTTTCATGTTGATGTCCACTTATAGTTTCGATCAACGTGGTCCAGCGATGTTGTTGAAATTTTATGGTTTATTTGACATGTCACGCCGGTCTACGGTGGGCACTGACGACTTGACGAAAATATCGACGGCAAGCTGACAGCCGACAGGCGTGGCGTATCGCGTTACGCCGAACTGAGAAATAACGACGGCTATTTTCGTTAGACGCTGGTATATTAGGCATACGAGAAAAATAATATAGTTCACCACAATTTCAACATTTTTTATGTAGCAAAATAAAGATTTCAACTCGCCTTCTAACCAACCAATGAGTACAATGAATACTCACTTTTTACAAGCAATAGCATCCTCTACATACAAAATAATATCTTGTTCAGAATGTTAAATGGTTTTAAAGACCATGTTTCGACTGATGGAATTTAAAGTTCATTTATAATATTAGACATGAGTTATCCAGATGTGATGGCTGACATTTTATAACACGGAATATTTTGATAGTCAAAACAATATCGACCGATCAATGTTTACATATCGATTCAACTATTTGGCTGTTTGCATTCCAAGAGGAACAGTAAGCATCGATAGATAACAATGCGCTAACCAAAGTAAACATACAATTTCGTCAATCAAAACATTTAGTAGGTACCTACTTACCTACCTACAGATAATAACTAATAGATTGGACAAGTATTACAAGATAAAGAGACATCAATGGAACATCGGTTAAATATTTTATCATTTTTGATATGAACAATAGGTAGATATGAGTGGATAATAAAAAGAACAGATTTATAAGTAGGTAGATAATTTTTTATCAAATGTGTTACACACACTTGATTTGCTGATTAACTCACGATAAAGATAAAAATGAGTTTAATAGCCTTTAAGGATTGTTTTATCGGAAAATATCAGAGAAGAATGCTTTGTGGCCAGAACGCTAAATTGTATGCATTGCATGCATATTAGAAATAAAAATACTTGGCATATTATCTTCAAGATTTTGCAAATTATTTGAAGCTGCTGCTACTGCATCCAACTATAAATACAAGTTCTAGTGACCCTGTTTAAATGAAATCGAATCACACCGAGCTGGTAATATCTGCTTAATAATGCAATTATTGCGTTTGGTTGATGCGTAGGCGCCACCTACCTTTGATGCCGAGGCTCGGTTCCGCAACCCTGTAGCAAAAGTGAGTCTTAGTTGGGTCATTATAAGGTTGCTTAGTATGCGATTAGGCGGGTGCGCCTACGTCGATGACCAAATGAGGGTAGCCGTGGGTAGCGTGGAGGTGTAGAAGCCAAGGTTGTTCCAGTCGCTTTCTGACACGTTATAACTTGCTGTGGGTTGCTTAATTGCAGAGATTCAAAACAGTCGTCGATGTATATTGTATAGTTAATCAATTTTGACTGTCAACCGACCTTACCCGATGGCTCCATATAGGGATCAACCAAACCGAGTTAGGTCGGGCAAAAGTTATTCAAAACACTCCGAAAAGATCTTGCAACCAGACGAATCAGAATCACACATAAACAGTTGCCATCCAACTTTAGGACAAAGCCCAGACCACATTGAAATATTGGTTTGAAGATTGGCTGTTTAGTTCTCACGATAATCAAACAGCTTCTTAAGTGAATCTACGTGAAGAAAAGAGCTTACTAAAGCTTATAAATAATCTCTATTTGTAAGTTAATTCTTGAAACTATTACTTGAAGAAATCTTTGAGTAGTGCTAGTGTAGTGACTATCTGGTTTACTCTCCTAGCAAGCATAGGCATAATAATATATCAATAGAAGATATTAGCCTGCCTGCATAAAGAAAAGCGTGGAACTGAATATGGCATGCAGAATAGACGAAGAAGCTGTATTCTACTATAACAATGTTTTATTCGTAGTTGAATCACGGAGGAGGCCCGAGAAGGGAAAGCCTACGTGAACAACGAGTACCTACGTGCACTGAGTAGAAACACTTGCTTTCTTACTTCCTTTGTATGAGGTAGGTACTTCAGAAAATGTTACTGAGAGCAAATATTGACACGCGACTCATTATCGCGTCGACCTCGATAAGGCTACACTGCATCTCTGTAGAAAACTGGATCATACGAGGCGTCTATTCTTCGCTCGTTCCCACGACACTGCCACTGTAGTATCTACGCTTTATCTGAAGCAACGTGATCGTTCTGCTAATGAGCTATATTTTTCTAAGGCCGTGAAAATATTATATGTACTACTAGCACTACATAACCGTTACATATGTGCCGCAGCTGTGTCATTATTTTGGACAAATATTAAAATTCCTTTTGTGTTACGGTTTGACATATTTTTGAACTCCTAAAGTGGCACCTCAGCTATGACGTCCACATGGAATGTTAATGAAAACTGGATGGCCATCATACTTAGTGTACTTGAACGCACATCGAATGCGTTCGGGAAGAATGTGTGGGTTGTGCGTGAGCACTGTAATTTGAAATGAAAATCGATCGCTTCAGAATGTCGAGGGAACCAGTCCCGTGGGCGGGAACCCGAGGCCTACGCGTAGAGCCGAACAATCCTTCTAATGTCGCTTTTACAATTCGGTTCCATAATATCACCATCGGCATCGCACCATTTCGACTCTCCTACGCGAGTCATGTTATGATTTATTGAATCTACGTACGTTTAGAAATTTTATTTCCGCTTATTATACGAAATAGAAAGCAGATATAACTGGAAACGCGATTATAAATCAGAATCGTTGATATCATTTTCCATAAATCAATTAGTTCAGCCACAAAGACAAGTTCTGTATCAACGTGAAATTCGAACAAAGCTTGCTCACCTCCGTACTTGCACGACAGCTCTATCTAAACATAATTTAAGTTTATGTGATCTCTCTAAGACGCTACTTAGCATACGTGAATATTCAGCAACTTTGTAACACGAATAGAAATAAGACGGATTGCTAACTGGCACCTAAACAAAAAGGTCGGAGTCAAAGCGTGGGAGCTGGCAGCCCACGATGGAGGTAACTTGGGTAGACCTGCTTTGTTTAATTGTGGCCCTCAACGCCTACAGTATCGCTAGATGCTTGACAATCAGGCGTAGGTCAACATATTGCTTATTTCGTGAACGTTAAGAATTGTCGACCAAAGTAACGGCCTAACTTTATGTTGAAGGTTGCTCGTTCAGTACAATTTGGGACGGGTTCTTATACCTCACTTAAATATTTTAAGTCTAAATAAATATCAGACATTTAGCAAAAATAACTTCCCTGAACCTTCACACGATCCGGCGGATGTCTTCTTTATCTCTTTCAAACACACAATTTGGGTGTGTTATGAGAACTGGTCCTCACCGCTTGAAACTTCGATTTCTAAGTCTGTTTTGAAGTGATTAAGCGGACTTTTTGTAGAACAACAAACTTTTCTTTTGTTTTATTTAGGTATAGATTTTACTGTTGCGATTTAGGCAATGATGGTACATAGTTATAGGCTTACGCATTGGTGTATTGTAAACAAATAAACAAGTTATCATATCTTCAAAGCTCTTTAAATATTCCTTCAAACAGGTCTAAATCAAATGTCAGATAGTCAGACTCTACGTGATTTATAATAAAAATATGTTGCTTAACTTCCTAGTAAGACACCTAAAAATTAACAAACTTAGAATGTTTTACCATTGAGTGACCATGTAACTTACTAAACCTCGAACACCTGTGAATTTAGACAACCTTACATATTAATTTGACCAAAATTCAAATATTTTCTTTGTTTTGTACCGTATCAAAAATGTGTCACTGCTTACCTCTCGTCTTATGGGAAGCTAACCGAAACTGACAAAAACGTTTAATTAAACTTAGAAGCTTTTACTGGTTTCATGCATTAGCAGTTACAACGTTAGTGGGAAACGTAAATACTGCATGGACATATGGAAAAGCGTTGACCCACATAGGACAATAGGTCTATAAATCTTCTTGTTTTGACAAAAAAGGCTTTTGTTGTAGGTGAGCCGAGTTCACAATTGATTCTCGCTTAAGTGCACCTATGATCCACATACAATTCCTATTGGCATAACGTGAATAGTAGTCACAGTAAGCATTCAATTTTATTGAATATATTTTATTAACGTTTATTCTATTTTCGGTTTTCTAAGCTTATTTTGTTTCATAGCTGTTGTTTAATAGATGTGTGGTCAAAGGCATATCTACAAATAAGTGACTCGGTTTAGTCAGACCGAGTGCGTAGACTACCTACTTAGTTTTTGGTGTATCTATAGGTACTATGTTTAGATGATCAAGCTTTCACGATGCTTAACATTTTTTTATGCTATTTCAACTAATATTAAAACTCAAGTGAGCTCTCAAATTCGGATTATTTAAAACTTCAGCTTTAATGTATGATCTAAATAACCACGAAGAGATAAAAAAACAACATTTCCTCTCTCAACATCAAATGAGATTAGAATTCAAGGTTAATGAAACAAAGACAAGTAAAGTACAAATAGTTTTGCATAATCTGGAAAATCCCATTAGAAATCTGGTCCATGGAATAGGATTGTTGTAAGAAATGTTGCTCGGACACCAGTTAGCAACCTACCTACTTTGTATTAACTACAACGAATGAATGTAAATCTTGTGTAATACTCATGAATCCTATTGAATAAGGCAATAAAAATAACATATTTATTGTAATAAATTACTGCTGCAGACAAAGTACAAAGGCATGTCAGTTGATGCGATTAATTTATAGACGTGCACTTACATCTTGGCACACGTCAAATAATTTAAATTTTTACATTCAGATGTTCGAATTATAACTGCTCTTTTAATTTGTGAGAAAAACTGTTAGAAAAACATATTTTTTATTATAATTTATTTATTCTTTAGCGGCGTGCTTCGGATTATTGAGGTCTTAGTGAAGTATTTTTTTGTGTGTATTTATTCAAAATTACCCCAAATAATTTAAATGTTTCTAGAGGTCATTTAAAATTGGGTAACTACAAAGTTTCAAAAGAAATTGTTGCACTACATTCCGGTTATTTTCCAGTAGGTGCTTAGCTATCTCTACAAGTCCGAAACCCAAATGTGGATTACGCATAGTTAGAGTTTCATTAAAAATGTGAAATTTATTATTTACCCTATTACTGTGTTTACGATAACGCTTGCCCGGCCTTCACGCTCCACACTAATCGCGATCCATGCAACGCAGGCGCACGCTGTCTGACCTGTTATTTAATGTTTACATTGACGACAGTTTCCAATTATAATTAGTTCTTTTTATCGATTTAGTGTTCATATTTATTGTAATGAATGCTAATATAGTGAAATTAGGTGTCATGTTACCAATTTAAATTGCGGATATGGTACAGTAAAATAAATATAGGTAGGTTACTTAGTCATTCTATTCATATAGGTAATCCAAGTGTGTTATTCAGACGATTCATTGATGCAAATTATGAAAATTAATTAACAATTAATCTAATTTGTAGTCCGCAGTAACACTTGTTAGAACGACTTATACTTACTGGCGCATAGGTAAGCTGTTTCGATTCCTAGGAAGTTGTGAGAGGTTATTCGAAGTACAGCTATCATTTCATCCAATTCGTATGGCGTAGTAAATATACTAACGCTGCGTAATTTCTTACAAACTTCGTAATTCGTCTAAACTGGACTGGTCTAGTTCTTCAACTTTCTACTGAAGTCCGTAGGTGGCGCCCGACAGTCGGCATTTAGAGACTTGTTGATCGGCGACAGTTTAACGCTGTTACGCAGTTCGTAATATACTGCTTCCCATGTTCTGAGATAGAAGCTCTGCAAAATGTCCAAACAGTAACGTATTCAAAGCAGCGGATGCTAATGAGAATTTGCTAGTCAAAACCTATAAAAGGGTATGACATCAACACTATAGTGTAGGTATGGCCAGTTTTTTCACATGTACTGCTGAGATTCGCTTTCTATAATCGATAGGCAAGGCGTTACTAACAAGCAACACAAACATGCCGAAAGTGCCTCCGTTGCGCCACACGTGTGGGATGCGCAGGCGCCGCTCTGCCGTCGGTTCTAGTGTAGACGGCTTAAGGGTCCCCATTCATTTCGCATTAAGCAATTTGGTGAACGCACAACGTTTACCGGTTCATTCATGCGATTGTGCAATTGTTGATATGAGATTTATACCGCACGCTTCAAACACTGGTGGTAATTGAACAAATATCCGATTACCGTAGGATACTGTAATTTTTTTTTGTTGGTACTTTTCGTCCATTGATACAAGGCCAGAGGAAACCCATGTTGAGCTAAATTAAGAATGACTTAGCGATTACTATAGCCTTATAATTATTGCAGGAAATACAAATATCGGCAGAATCGATTTAATGTCTTGTTCTAGATCGTATATAAAAAGGTCGTGATGCCATGACTCAGCGGCGAGAAGTCGTCTGCTTATGTCTTTACCTACTTTCAGATGCTGATAGATTATTACGATCTCTTTCGTACTCGCCTATTACAGATATATCTGTCACTCTCTAACTCAACTAACACTTCACGTGTTTGCTGGCTCGCCTACGCGACGTCATCTGTTAATTTAATTACTTCTACTTTATACCATTTATAAATGATCATGAATTCATGATTTTTATAAATAATGTTCACTTTTGCTTTCCAAAATAATTTCGTTTGAGTTTTTATAACACGTAAAAAGCACATCTGACTGAAATGCCCCCGCAGAGGTAAATTTTTGAATTCCTAGAAACACACTTGTGTGAAACAAAGTTGTGCTCTTATTTATAGACTACGCAGTAGTGCCACGAAATGTTATCTAAATTGAATATTTCAAATAACAGAACGTTTCAATTCATAGAGTATTTGCATTGTGGAATTTCTACTCAAGTACAATGAATTCCTTGAGCGACATTGGATGTAGGTTAGGATGATTGTAATAACAGTTATATTATGCATCTAAAGTTACTTAAGTTTATCTTATTAACGAACCTGCTTATAGATGAGAAGATTGTGGTGTTAATCTAAGGTCAGTCGGTAGTCTCCGAGTATGTTTAATGTCAACTTTATTATTCGTCATTTACGTAATTCAGTACTAATGATGATAATGGTCCTGTTCATAAAGTCACTTCTCCAGGTCTCAAACAACAGGTTGTTAAGACACGTACTATTATGAATATTAAAATACTGTGTGTGTCTATGATTTAAAGCGAGAGCTACAAAACAGAGAAGTAGGCATATTATGTAAGTAAACTGGTAATTTGAATAGAGGGAACTGCATCCAGTCTTTGCGACTGGATGCTGGCCAACTTCATCTAATTGGGTCATTTATATACATTACAGAATAACTCGAATACTTTCCGTAGACTTTAATATAAATTATGAGGGATTATCTGCCTTGAGATAATACCAAATTACACTGTTAAACCTGGTTTTACTGCTCCGAAATATGTTGACTCTTTTCTTTGAAATCTACTACAATCTTGCCTCATAATAAAATATGTGAAATAACAGAGCTATTTTCGATGTACCTTTGGAAGAGACCTCCAATCCCATTGTGCTGTATCGCATGTATTGTGTGTTTTGTCTTTCCATCTATATTTTGATTAACCTCTTGAATTTTGTAAACCTTTAGCACAATATCAGTTTGTTTCGTTGACTTCATGTGTCTGTCTATTTTTTTGTTGACAGTTTTGATCCGATTTAAACCAGAATTCGATTCTTCTATTGTTTCAGTCTCAACAACACCGCATTAGCTATTTTTTATATGTTAGTTCGGTTGATATTTTTCATAAATAGGGATAAGTAACAGTATCAAGCAACATTCCCAACTTGATAATTAACTTTGAATAACTACTAATAAAAAAATTAACTGCTACAGTCATTAATTTTCGCTTCCTACCCGCATGTGTCCTTATCGATCTCTCCTGCATTCTATTATGTTTGAATGGTGACTTTATTTTGCATTGTAATAAAACTCTCCCCTTTGAACAATAAATAATATGTTCCTCGCTACACCCATGTATATTATTTTAATGAACTCTGTTGAGCATCTTGCTCTAAGAAATATAAAATAATTTTAAGCTTCTTGCTAAGTCTTCTGTCTACAGAGTAATGAGGCTGTTGAATCGTAAACTAAATTTTAGTTTCATGCTCTAAATAAAAATATTCTTAGAGCGAAAATATCAAACGCTAGCCCGAAACCCTGTAACGACTTACACAGCCGTCTTCTTAATATCTCTGAAAGCATCATTCAACGAACGCGACTTATGAACCTTGCCGGTTTATAATTAAAGCCTAAATTTGCTTGAAAATGTTCCTCCTAATAGGACTTAATACGAATTAATTGGATATTTTTAATGTCATGGCGTTGTGTATTTATAAACCATCTGGAGGCGGTTTGGTTCACGGATATGTTATTTGGAACTGTTGCGATCCGAACGTTAAATATAATCTTAATGTATTCTTGTTTCAGGTATGTTACCAGGTTTCTCTAACTTCAGCTCCATTATTATTTGTAAGTTCATATTATTTCTAAGTCCTGCTATAAAATAACGTATGATTATGGACGTAGAATAGCACGTAATCATAGATAGTTTTATTCACACACTTGCCTAATTTAAACTAACTAGAAATTGAGAAGATATGATTTGAACATTATAACGTGTTTTCAATAACGTGCTTTACAAGTACATCTACTTTCCCAATTTCTTCCAGTAATAGTCATATACTCATGTGTAGGTGTGTCACTCGTTATCTGCCACTGCATGATAAAATTAGCCAAATGGGCTTCGTACTTATGTGTTAAAATAGAAACTGGTTCTTGGAATTCCTCTTTTTATCCCGTAAAGAAAGATTAGTTTGGTATAAGTAGCATAAAACGACTCAGATAATCAAAAATGTTACTCTAATTCCTCTTGGCATCGGGCAGAATTTATAAAAGAATTCAGAATATAAAGCCGTATCCAATAAATTTTTATACTCGGCGACACAAGGAACAGAGCCGGCACGAGCGTACGCTCATTAAACCCCACAACAATGCAGGGCGGGGTTGCCTGCGTAATAAAAAATACAAGACGCTCAGGATGGGAGTGCCTAAATGGTTCCTTACTTGTCTCCGGTCACGATAAATCTGTTCGACTCATTAAATCTAAAGCATACGATAAAATAATGATATTTGTTTTAAGAATCGTTCATTAAATACCTAATCAGAATTCTTGTCGGGTCGAAAATCAAATGGAAGAGTTTCGGAAATATCAAACATTTCTGACTAGTTGATTGCGGTTACATTTTTGTAAGAGATGTTTACATTAGCTATTTATTGCTATTGCCATAATGATTGTTATCTTTAATGTGACGTATGGCTAGCGGATGATATGTGCCTTGAATGAAGCGTGGCGTGGCGCTGGTGGCCAAGTTTTGGGCCGGCAGACGCGAGCCAATGACGCGAGGTTCCGCCAAGCTTCCGCCGCGCCCGTCCCGTCGCACTCGCGCGTAAACAATCGTCAGATTCGTTTGTTGTCCATCGCCCCCACTGATTTGTACTAGGTAGGTACTAGTGCAGTATGTAAAATGTTTACTGTCTAGTATAATAGACAGTCAGTCAATACAGCGCAGGAACGGTACCTCATCGTAACAAGTACTTTTTTCAGTATTTCACCGTGAAAATCTGGACAAGCTGGAATTCCATAAAAAAAATGGTTATGGAAACTTACAACTTATTTAGACTTCTATGGGTTGAGAACTTACACAGGCTATAGATGAAATGTAATTATTTTGACCTTAAACAGTTTTCTCTTGGACAGATCGCGTTTCAGGTTACGCAACGAGAATGCGTCGGCGCAGATTTCGTCACCGCGGAAAGCGCGCTGGCCCATTAAATTGTTTTATTATGAACTCGACGCCATCTTGTGTATTTTTGGCTGAGGTTTAGGTGTTTATCTGGTTGGGACTCTGTCCAAGCAGTAATTAGTCAGTGTAACTTTATTTTTGCTGTCCACGAAAATGTTCGGAAAGAAAAATGTGAATTTTAACCATCGTGATCCACAAACTTCACTACTGTACGTGTATTCTCATCAATTGTATAATGAAATGATGGTACGAATACATCCAGACGTCCAAATCGTTGTGCCCTTCTTTTTTCAAGAATCTGAAGCTGTAACATAAACATTCATGTATTAAATTCAGCCGCCAGAAAACATATTCTTCCTGTAGAGTTGAATGACCGAGGTTTGTTTGTCATCCCACATCGTGTCTTAACAACTCCTCGCATCACCTGTTTCATTTTTCACTATCGTCGTAGACGTAAACGATCGCTATTTTAATGCTCGACTCGCTGTAAAATTATGAATGAGACGTTACAAATGACAGTAGATCCGCATTCTATCGTTTTTAATATATATGTATCTAAATAAATCTATTGGTTGTTGGGTGCGTCTGGAGAGTTTTTGTCAAATTCTTGAAATATCTGTAAGTGTGTCACTTCATATATTTAGTTGAATATACCTACTATTTTGTCTTCAGGCACTGTGGTATGTTTAGTTAACTGCCAGTGCGTGTAGCCAGTGATGACATATGGTTCTAAAACGTGGTCGGTCACTATGACCATCACAAGGCTTAAATCACATCAGAAGTCACCCAAATGACGAGGGCTATGCCCATAGTTGAAGATATCCTGGAGAGCCAAGGTGGCCAATATACCCCGAAGAAACGCAAATTTAAATAGCAGTGGGTAGGGCACATTGCTTGTAGAACCGATGGTCAATGGGGCCCAAAGGTTATGGAGCGGCGACCGCATACGGGGAGAAGGCCTCCCCTGAAGGTGAATTGATGACCTGGTGAGGGTCTCGGGAATCCGAAGGATGCAAGACGTATAGAATCGGTCGTTGTGGCGACGCTTGGATGTATACGTCTTTCGACTGAAATGATGATAATGACTTACTACTCAATTCGTTAGCACGCAAAGCTATAATACTCGTGCGACCAAATTATTCAAAATTTGTCTTACGTGATGTTTAATTACTCTTGCCATTTTGCAGTGTGGCATTATTCCACCTATAGAGTCTTCGAAACAATGTGATTTGCATATTCATTTTCATGACTTTATGTTTGGACGTCTTTAGTCTCCGTACAAATGATGCAGTTTACATTTTGGGGCTATTGCACATAATGGTCATTATGTACCTCCAAGATTTGGATACTCTAATAGGCAAAGCACGAACTTTAGTTGCATTAACGAACCCATTTACCTTCTTACTACTTTCCAGTTTCGCACTATCAACATACTTGTTATTGTGTTTAGGTGAATCAAATTGTACGCTGCTTCATGTGAGAAGCTTCTTCATCTGCTAAGTGCGAGTTCAGTTTTGTTTCAAATTTAAGCAGAATCGAACTGGTGTTTGGCTAAGAATAATCAGGATTCTGTAGAAATGTAGAATGACCCAGTTAAAGGTTTTTTTTTTTTTTTTTTCTCGACGGGGAAAATCATCTTTGACGAAACCCGCTCTTGGGTGGAGCGGGAGACAGTGTCAGACTCTTACTGACTAAAAACCCCGCGCCGTTCCTTCTAGCCTTCATACCGGGGCACGAGCTCCCTTTCGGACAACCCTGTCCCCAGTAGGCTTCGACCCAGCTGGGCCCCTCCTGCTGCTGACAACTCCTTGAGGCGCGCGGGAACAGTGCGCGCCGTCGACGTCTTAGACTCGGTCCATTACCGGACGATCGGACAGCGAGCTACCCATAGCTCGCCGTCCGCGAGCCTGCGTCTACGGTGGCCGGAAATCGGGATCGGAATCCCGGCGACGGCGGCGAGGGCGCCGTTGCCTGATGCGGTCGGCCTCCTCCTTTGCAAGCATTACTGCTTCGCAGAAGGAGGCGACCGCCTGCCATTCCTCCTCGCTCCGGACCATGGCCTCGACCAGGGCCCGGCGCGAGAGGTCTCCGCCGCCGATCGCCCCCACGAGGGCACGGCGATGCTCTGCCCAGGCAGGGCACACCTCGACGGTGTGCTCCACCGTGTCCTCCGGGCGTTGCGCACAGTGGCGACACCCGGGCGTCTCTTCCGCCTGAATCCGATGCAGGAACCTCCCGAACTTGCCATGTCCGGTGAGGACCTGCGTCATGCGGAAGGTAAGGACGCCGTGAGGTCTTTCCAGCCACGCCTCAAAGAGGGGACTTACCGCCATAATCGTGGCGTGCCCAGCACTGGGTTGCGATAGCCGCTGACGCCATTTCACCATGAGATCCCGCCGGAGCTCTGTCCGCCATGCCTTGACATGTTGCGGCAGTGGACTTTCACCCCGGCGTTGCATCTCCACGCGCATGTCGTGCACGTGTGCAAGGACTGTTGCCTCCAGATCCCACGGTGGTAGGCCAGCCAGAAGGCTCGCCGCTTCGCGGGAGATCGTGCGGTAACCCCGCACCATCCGTATTGCCATGACCCTCTGGCAGGCGTTCAGTATGGACGCCGGTCGCTTTGCCAGCGACGGCGCCCACACCGGCGCCCCGTAGAGGGCCATGGACCGAACGATCCCCGCGTAGAGCCTCCGGCAGGAGGCGTCTGGACCCCCAAGGTTGGGCAGGAGCCGCTTGAGAGCAGCCCCAGCCCGGAGAAGCTTGGGAGCCAGACGTCGGAAATGTTCTACGAAATTCCACCGGCTGTCGAGGACGAGTCCCAGATACTTCATCGTCGACCCGACGCCGATGCGAACTCCTCCTACCGTAAGCTGGGAGTCCGATGGTGGCGCGTTCCGAGGGCCGTGGAAGCACATTGCCTCGGATTTATGCAGCGCCACTTCGAGTCCCAACTCCTGGATCCTACCAACGGCTATCGCAACCCCACGTGTCGCTAGAGCGACCGCCGCCTGGTGCGAACTTCCCTGCGCTAGAATCAGCGTGTCGTCTGCGTAGCAAACCACGCTGACCCCGTCAGGGAAGTCGCCGCGCAGCACGTAATCGTAGCCGATGTTCCACAAGGGTGGGCCTAGAACCGACCCCTGCGGAACACCGCACGACATCTCTCGACGTTTCCAGTCTCCCTGGTGACCGGGGTAGACAATGTACCTGTCTGACAGGTACGCCTCGACCACTCGACAGAGGTATTCGGGCACCCGGTGGTACCGGAGTGCCCCCCGGATCGTACTCCAGGGCAGGGAGTTGAAAGCACCCAGTTAAAGGTTGTGAGTCATGATGAGGGATATATTCTATCAATCTTCCTCTAATGTATTTCCTAAACATTTAGTACAATTATATTATTTGTTAACTACGTCGACTAGAATACGCGCCGTATTTAAGTCATTGCTTTCTGTCGTTTTAGTTGCTGTCAAACAAATTTTCTGATTTACAATAACAAACATCATTTACTGTATTCTGACAGCTAAAAGTTATGTATTTCCTAAAAATTTAGTACAATTATATTATTTGTTAACTACGTCGACTTGAATACGCGCCGTATTTAAGTCATTGGTTTCTGTCGTTTTAGTTGCTGTCAAACAAATTTTCTGATTTACAATAACAAATATCATTTACTGTATTCTGACAGCTAAAAGTTATGTATTTCCTAAAAATGTACTACAATTATATTATATGTTAACTACGTCGACTTGAATATGCGTCGTATTTAAGTCATTGGTTTCTGTCGTTTTAGTTGCTGTCAAACAAATTTTCTGATTTACAATAACAAATATCATTTACTGTATTCTGACAGCTAAAAGTTATGTGCTCCACTTTATGCGCAACTGGTACCATAAACCCCTATGTCGGAATAATTTTAATTTTCAAGTAATCTAATAAGATATATCATTGTAAACCGATATTCCAAACAAGCTTTTATGTAAATAGAACGACCTATTTGTTTTCGAATCCATATTTAGCTATCAATCAGATCTCAATTATTTGGACAAATCTTGAGCTTAATTGCAATGACAAATTGAAATTCAAATTGGCTTAGTTAATTATATGACCCTCTACCTTAGTGATGAATTACCATATAGGTACGTATGGAGCAGCATATTAGTTTCTTTCGCATAAACATTTTATGTGATAAGTTTTGGGAATTTGTATTAGTTTTCATTTGCATGCGAAAAGAGCCGAAGAGTGTTTCATCGTGTTACTGATTTGTAGATCCCATCGCACCGGGCAAGCGCGGCGTGGGAGACGCACGAGGAACGTCGACCCCGCGTGCAACTATAAATATACAACACTCTCCTTATCCATGCATCAGAACATCCTTGATACACCTCTTACATGAAATATGTTGTTATATTTTCTCTAAATCCATCGTTGAACTTATTTCATTTGACCTCTGGATTGGGTTTGCTGCTTTTTGTCTTCATCGTTTAAGAAATTGTCTCTCATCCTGTGCTAAAACAAAATTGAATATGGCCCTGTTCATTTTGGAAGCTATCAAAAATGTTCCGGTTTGGATCTTTTCCGTTAGGTATCGAAAACTGGCTGGACTCACCGTCTGTAGGTACATGCCACACTTACAAGCCGGCTGATACAAATTGTTTCGACAAAGTTCAATGCCACCTCTACATGGGTGATAGCAATTGAATCAGTTCCACTTGCAACGAATTAATATTCATTAACAGAGAATGATATGACACCGTTGGCCGTTTTATAACTAATAATGAAACTAGCGTCTCGGGTTGATCTACTAAAATTACTGTTAGAACGTCTTGTTGCATGACATCAGCGATTTGATTTCTGAACGTTTATCTGGAACCGATGACCTAGTGTTCCTTCCGAGAATTGCTAAAAAAGTTGGGGTAATACGAAGTAGGCTTGACTGATCTGAATATTGGGCTTGGCTTGGGTCGTGAAACGGAACACGGTCGTCCCTGATAACTTTCCCGGCACTAGGTCAGTTTTGCGCGGCTCGCTTAACGGTACAATCAGGTTGTTGCCGTCCGTCGACACGTAACAATGTGATTGCAGTTTTGAAACGTTCATCGTAAGCGATTCGCTACGATTGTGACCGATTTGAACTCTATTACTTTGATATAAGAACGCAGTGGTCTGTTGTGTCGGCTTCCAAAAGCCTTGAACTTGCCGATTGCATGGACTTCGTTTGCATATATCGCTAATACTTTATTCGGTTATAATTTTAGACTCGTTTTAAGCAGCTTCAAATGAAGTAGAATTTCATTTTCTTACATTAAATTAATTTTATCCCATCGTCTGCTTTGTTTATTTAATTAATCTATGCAAATTGGTGTCGCTTTTAACGTTAACTCGGCTGTCACGTTTGATTGTCACATGGTCGCTGCATTTTCTAAACGTGGCGTAGCAACATGCCATGGTTAAGCTAAGGATCTAGGTTTTAGTATGTGGTACTCATCCTTGACTTACTTAATTAGAAGAAAAAACAGTACCGTTCCTTTATTCGAAATATTTACAAGATACCTAATTAATTTTACGGCTTTATGCCAAATAAATTTTGGTATTTACAAAAATACGTAATTAGCAAATTCGGAATGTTGATTGATTCTGCATATTTCAATAATATAGACAACAAGACATTAAATGGTTACGAAGATAAGTGATTTAATTCGTTTACTAAAAGATTCTGTAATAAATCTTGTTAAGGCGGAATCTGATCCGCAACGACTGCGCATAAAATATGGTATTTTGTGTTCAAGCAACAGATGCCGCTAATTTTGCGGTAAGTCAGAATTACTCTTATTGAATGTTCAATTCTCTTGAGTTTTTTTACTACTCCTACGTCAGCGGCCTGCTAAGTCTTGGACGAATAGAAGCTTAGGTACGTTTGTCGGAGTATGATATCACTTTTCGGGTGTTAAAAAGATTAGTAATAATGTAAACAAGCACAGTGTGTCTTACGTTTTGTAAGCAGTATTAGAACGTATTTATTTTACTATATCGAAAGGGATCTAAAATGTCTAGTGAGTAATAAATTTAAATAATCTATGACCGGAAACCAATGCGAAAACTGTCTGGATAAACCTTGTAATGCAGAGAGAACACAGATAAGGTGCTTGAACTGATCAGTGCTTTGGGTATATAAATACTAACTTCTCCCAATGTTCAGTTGTTTTCAGTTAAAATTCATCATAGCAAAACACGAGTATATTATTATGCAAATATATGACATAGAAACATTCTAAGATATTACTAATATAACGAAGAATAAGTGGCACCTGTTACAACCGTACCTGTGCGCAGGTTCACTTTTGTGTTTATGAAAGGGTCCCCTATTATTCAATCGGAGTTCCTTTGTTGATGACGCAACTCTCACGAGGGGCGCCCGCGCCGCTCTGTATGTATGAGGTAATCTTCAAACGTCCATATAAAAAGTATTAGGTTGGTAACATTATTTTTTACCTTTTTAAGATGTAGGATTACGGAATCGCATTGCTCATTGGATTTTTTAAAGTCGGTTAACGTCTTTGTCAATTTAAAGATCCACTGTTGATGTCACGGTTTTTTACGAGTATTCGAACCCTAGCCTTAAATCTATTAATTGAAATTCTGATTAACGTCGTAGTGCACGATTGTTTTGAGGTGTACACAGAATATTAAATATGTGGGGCACTAGCAGTGCTTCCATATCGATGGACGTTCCAATAATGGTCTGTAATAAAATCGCTTTTAAGGAAAACGAAACATTATTTTTTTAACTTATTTTGAATGTTAGAAATTAAAAAAAAATCATCAATAATTTTCAAAATGTTCCAATAAGGAAATTAATAATGGCGTTGGACGGACCAAATCAATAGAATTTAGCTTGCCTTGACGCATGACGTACCGATGACGATTAGCTTATTTATAAATGTTCGAGAAGCGGTACAATACGTAAATACCGTGATAAATCTTCCATTAAAATACAATTATATTATTGTATAGTGTCTACCTCATAATCATGAATCCAGGAAAACGTACATTTAACGGTAGGTGACCCAGAATCAGCTGATCACGAGAACTTGTCTTAATTAGGTTAGCGTCGACCCGTTACTGTAAAAATAAGCAACAGTACAATTTTGTACTTTTTTCCATTCGTTTATAACTTGTAAGTTGTTATCATTTACCAACTAAATGCATTTTAGTACTTGGTTGCTTTTATCGTACTTATTTTCTTTTGTGTATGAAACTTTAGTACCTATATATCGGAGATATTTGTGCTTCTTTGTTCTTTTTTAATTTTGTTCCTGCACACTTTTGCGACATGGCTAGTGTTGCCGTTATAATGTTAAGTATCCATTATATTTACACACAAGGCATCTTTTTTAAATTTTTGGTGACCAAGTCAAAAATTAAAAAAAAAATATTGGTCTCCTTTGTAAAAATGTATGTAGGTACTTACAATGCTCGCAAACACTATATTAAAAAAAATCATTTCCTGAGAATCATTCAGCAAAATGCATATGTATGCAAGCAATCATTGAATGAATAGATACCTACATATTACCATACAAATAAGTGGAGGCAGTTTTCATTGCATTATCTTAGCACTTATCTAGCAAAACAATCGTCACGTTGCTCAATGATTTCTTCTACTCGTAAAGACAAAGGGATGACCGTTGCTTTTTTTCCTTTTTTTGTCCGGCCCATGCGATGCGTAGTCTTAACAAACGTTTCACTTGTTTCCTGTCGTTGTTCCACATTTGCTACTAATGTACTGCCTATTGTTGCATACAGAAGAATTTTAATGACAATGGGCTGGTCTTAGAAACATGTTAAAACACAGATTCGAAGCAACCCACGTTGATTTATCTGAAGGCTTCACTATACATGACAGAGTTGAGTGTATCGACATGTTATTTAAATTGGCGGACCTTTGACATAGACGGTGCGTATTAGAGGTCACTATTGGTATGACAGTCATCTGGCCTTTAGTTGACTCACCGAAATAAGTGCCACATGGATGGAAACTTAAATGTAAAACAGTCTAGTGAGTGTATGACCTAAAAAACTAAATCAGAGACAATAAAATAACTGTTCTGTTATGATTTAACCGCAAGTCCTGTACAAGTAGGAATATAAGCCCTTCGTTTTCACAACGTATTTATCAATCAACAATATGCCTAAGCGAGCTGCTCTTAGAATCTCATATGAAGTAAACCATTCCACAATGAACAGTGTAGTATCATTTGCACCGACATTGAATTCAATGGCTCTGGCAATAAAATCTATTTTAGGTATTCGATTGTTTATAACACGTTAAGTGTGTCGGCTGTCGGAGTGGTTGCAGACTTCTCGTGTTTCAGAAGCGTGGTCGGTGTTAGCGTCAATGATCCACCTCTTTGTACGACAGCTGCAATTTGCCAAAGACGTCGACCATTGACCATTGTTGTTAGCCCTATTTGTATTCATCATTTCGAAATGTGGTGCGACTTCGATTTTGCATATTTGTTTGCTTAGGATTATGGATGCCATTTGTAAAGTTAAATAGGACGTTCTGTGTTTTGTTGTCAGTTTTCGCAACCAACGGTATAAATTCATCGAAAATGTTGTAAAGGTTTAACTAATTACTTGAGTTATGAGCAATATTACTATTTAGCTTTCAGTGTTAGACCTTAAAATTATCGTTGTGATAGACGATGTCAATCTTGAATGTATTTATTATGCTAATCAAATATGTATATTATCTAAGGATCGTGAACTGGCGACCATTAGGATAAAATCAGTCCATAATTTCGTGACATGTTCTGAGCGCGTTTGAGGTTACAGTACATTCAACACTGTCCACACGTATGTTTTAAACATGAATTCTTACAAACAAGAAAGGTAAATAGCTATTGAAATTAAAAATATGCCAGGCGATTTCGTGGTTACCATTGTGCGTAACGTTGACAATATGCGACCTTGTATAACCACTGATCCTTTTATTTTCGTTATGATACTAGCTTGTGACGCCATTTATTAGGTATTTGCTTAGAGCATAAAATAAAGCTTAGATTACAAAGGTGGTCCTAAGGTTAACGGGACCATTAAGACAAGAATAATGGCGCCCAGTGATTAATAACTTAAGGAAGAATATAATGTAACTTATCTGAAAGACCTATTTATTGTATTGACATTTCTATCATGATAATCTTTCGAGCACAATGAAATTGAAAATTGTAAATCAAACAGTGATGGATAACAGTGCTTTAATAGGCGTTTGTTCCTTCACTCAATGTGTTTAATAGTTTAAAACAGTGAAGCTACTAGCTATGGTTCTATTTGTAGGTTTATTATTAGTCATTAATATTTTGCACTATAAAACGTAATGGTGTATAAGCCATCGCTACCAGACGTTGTACAATACTTGTAAAACACGCAATTGTCCCAATCAAATGCAATCTAACATTAGCAGTACCTGATATTCAGTTGTTTTCTGTGACCTAAATACTACAAGATCTACCATGCAAATTCCGATTTCATTGCAATATACTGCTACAATATAGTCATCGAAACTTGTATGCCTAGCAGTTGTAATTTGTCACAGGGCTAGATACAATGGGTCATACATAACATGAAATATGGTCTTGTGGCTACATCCATCACATTCGTTACTTGCCATCGATATTTCATATAATCCAATCTAATATTTCAACTTTCATGATCGTGCCAAATTGGGAATTTTAATGCAACTGTCGTTTTAGGGGGAAGTCTGGCCTTAAATCGTATTTGTTCAGTTGTATTTTAGATTTTTATGCTTGCCTAATCAATTAATAAATATTTTATTTTCCATGCATTTATAATCGAGTGCTCTTTTCGAACTTATTAGAACTATTCAGAATTCAACGGTCATGAGAAACTCTTTGACAATAATCTCTATAAACCCTGAAACTTTTCTTGATTACTTTGTAACAGGAATTTGAGAACTGGTTTTTTACTATGTAATTATCATCATCATCATCATTTCAGCCGACAGACGTCCACTGTTGGACATAGGCCTCCCCCAAGTGTCGCCACAATGATCGATCCTGTGCGTCTCGCATCTATCGACTTCCCGCAACCCTCACCAGGTCATCGGTCCACCTTGTAGGAGGCCTTCCGACGCTGCGTCCTCCAGTACGAGGTCGCCACTCCAGAACCTTTCGGCCCCAACGGCCATCTGTTCTGCGAGCAATGTGCCCGGCCCATTGCCACTTAAGTTTGGCAATTCTTCGGGCTATGTCGGCAACCTTGGTTCTCCTGCGGATGTAATTATACTTATTTAAATACTTTTATTATATATTTTTTTAAATTGATATAAACCAGTGCTTGAATGTGATCCCACCTGACGGTAAGCAATTATTTTAATGTATTAGCTTATAAAAAAGCTTTGTTACATCATTGAATCTAAACTATTTACTTGCATGTACATTATTTGCTCCGGCAATAGTCCGGCAAGCAGTTGAACTTACTCAAACATCGCTCAGGGTGTACAATGTGTGCCTATTTAAATGCGATATCATTTCCGTACGTAAACTTGTACAAACTACGTGTACTGCAGCAGCTCCAAAACTATTTGTTTTACCCATTTGTTCTCGACTACCTACTCTCAAGCATCGACGGTCTGTATCGAATGCCTGTTATACTATTATTCTCGGATTAAACCAATGCGACGCGAACATAAATTCTAATAACACAACGCAGTTATGATGTGGCTATAATTAAAGCCGATTTTTTTTCCATCTCCGCGTCAATCTCAGCTTTTTTCTTGATCGGAGAATTCTCGCGTAAATCGAGAAAGTTGGAGATAAGATTAACTAGCCTATAACTACGTTGACATCCATTAGATTCTTGTATAAAAATGTTGTTTGCAACTTTGTCTTATGTGTTGCCTCATTAATTTCGTTTTAAAGAACCGTGCCATCAGCCAGCCTGTATGATATTGACAGACGACAATCGTTAAACCCCAAATTGGTATTTTATGCCGCCACCTTTGCGTATATCGATAGAAGTTTTCATGGCGCCTTTTAAGGGCAGGGGCCGGGTTCTAAGTGCCACCTACACAGTGCTGTACAAATGTCCATATTCGTCATTATGGGCGTTCTGACTAAGACGGCCGGCGAATCGGCTACCTTTGTTAGATGTAAGCTGATGACTATACTTTTTGCCGCTGCCGTGGGCGGCCGATTCACCTTCGATATAAAGATTATCTTATTCTATGTAGGTGGTGGGTACTTACATCTTAACTTGAGCATACTTAGGATATTAGCGTTGTTTCGATTTCGTAATGATAGTTCCGATTCGACGTGGGTAGCTAATGATTGGGCATAACCTAATTCTCAAATCACATATTTATTTAACCTTATTGCATAAGTTACTGTAAGTAGGTACTTACATCATCTAAGTGACCTTCTTTTGGACAGTGAATCCAGTTAAATGGGCAAATGCTTAAAAGAGAATGGGCGTTTTGGAACCAGATCTGTATGAAATTGTGGTCTGTCATTTAAAAGGTCATAGTAATAGCTTAATTTTGTTATACGGTCTGATATCAACAGTCAGACATGTGTAGGAAAAGAACTATGACTCATGTGAACTCTATGATATTTTCAAAATCTAAGTAAGGTGTATGGAACACTGTTTATAAAAGGAATTTAAAATAAAGTCAATCTGTGGTAAGCGGAGCCTTTGCTTCTCTGTTGAACTTTGAAGCTATAAACTAAGACTTTTCAAATGACATCCCACACACATGATATAGCACTGGGAACGCACTCATACAAAAGTGCCCTTTTTCTTTATACAAGTTAACGTTTTAAAGACTGTTGACGACTGGGTGCTCGTCGAAATAAATATTTTTTTATTGTCCTAGATGTTTGATGATGACTGATTATCCAATAATAGTGGTCCCAATAAATTACAATTTATGGCGAATTTTTATTCTATAATTGAGGCTAAAAATAAAGTTTTGTTCATTGTTAACATAAACGCATCTCGCTCTGTATATTGTTTACAAAATTCATAACAGCAAACAACTTTAGTGCCTAATATCAACATTAACCAAATTAATGGCTAGATAGAACAGTTCTAAATTATTCATTATATACAATTATGCTTTCATCGCGTTTGTAACCTATCATTTTGGTTCACAACCAAACAAACTTTCTGTTTATTTAATCTCTGCTACCGCCATGAGATAAAGACTATTCTAAGTAATGGATTTGTGTTACTTTAGGGTTGCCATATGGTATTTCTTTGTTTTATTTTTAACAGTTGTATTGTATTAGATATTAATCAACTGTATAAGTGTAGCTCAGTTGCTCCATACATAAGTTGTATTAAAACAACATGTCGTGATCGATAATTGTTCAAATAAAATAAATTAACATTTATAAAACATGCATTAAATAATTACATTAGTATCAGATTGAATTTATTTAAATGTCATGTTGTGAGGTATTTTCTTAGAATCTTAAAATAATATAATGCTCCAAGAACAAGATGCCCAACCCTACTTTGAACATTGCATGGTACCGCTGCAGCTATTTTAATTACCATTAATTTAGATTTAAAGTACTACTCGAGAGTTTTACGCGTACCTTTAAGAGTTATGGCCGAATTGTTCATAGTTATTTATAAATAGATGACATAATAGGGTAGTTTCCAGGGTCAAAATAACTAAATTTTATTTAGTCCGTATTTTAGATTATAAAAAAATATTGGACACATGTTTTCTATTTTTTCGATTAAACAAAAAATAACACATTTTTCTGCGTGGGGTGACGTCACACGTAACTTTAATGGGCTATATCTTTGTCATTTTTACCGACTTCCCAAAAAGGAGGAGGTACTACGTTCGGCTGTTTGTATGTTTTTTTTTTTTTTTTTGTATGTTTGTTCGTCGAATACTCCCCCAAATGTGGACGGATTTTCAAAATTCTTTTTTTGTTCGAAAGTAGATAGTTCTGAGGTGGTCCCATTATCACCAAATTAGGATCTGATGATGGGATCTTGGAGAAATCGAGGGCAACCTTCAAATTTTATAGGCTCACTTATTGATTTTCGCATATTTTATGAAGTATCTTGTGTATTTGCGTAAGGTCGTCACCATCTCAGGTAGCTGGGCTGATGATGGAAGGTACAACTCCTTAACAGTAAGAAGTTACTCGAGCAGGCAAGGACTGTTTTAGTGAATTGTTTTGATGTTTGATAGGGCATTTGCCACATTTGGTCTCATGATCATCAAGTCATGACCTGATGCTGCAGTCAGGATAGTCTGCAGAGTACCTAAGTCCTCGACAACAAACAGCAGATATATCGAGTTTAGGCTCATTGAAAACGGCTCGATGTGTGGATAAACGTACTGCTAATAAAGAACACCGAAGTACATAGAGACCTGATGCTGAAGCCAGGAGCATCAGGAAAAGTACAAACCTTGAAATTACAGCACCGTAGTCGTGTTTGGGCTCATTTTAAACAGGACTAAATTTTAAGTTCATTGCAATGTTGACATAAATCTGGCCTGATGCTACAGCCGGGACTATCAGCATCTAGTCTTATGACTGATTGAAAGATTTACCTTTCGGCTTCATCATCAGATCAGTTCGATATATCCTTTCCCTCTCCAGCATCTAGTCTAATGACTGTTTGAAAGAAGAGGGGGAGAGGATATATCGAACTGATCTGATGATGAAGCCGAAAGGTAAATTAATGTAATCTAACCGTGTTTGGGATTATTAGAACCGTTATGAGATGCGCTCTGACTATAAGGTATTTAAGTTTGACTGAGGGGTACTTTTTAGTGGTGGTACCATAACTAAAAAGTGTAAAATAAAAAAAACTTTTTACAAAAAAAATATAACCGACTTCAATGATAAAAAACACTGAAAAGTATCAAATAACTTTAATTTTGGAAGTCGGTGTTAAATAACGAAGAGACTAAACTATTATAGAAACACCGACTTCCAAAATTAAAGTTATTTGATACTTTTCAGTGTTTTTTATCATTGAAGTCGGTTATATTTTTTTTGTAAAAAGTTTTTTGGTTTAATTTACAAATAAAAAACACGTGTCCCTTATTTTTGAATAATCTAGAAGAAGGACTAATTGCATTTTTTACGGCAACTAGCCTATTGTCATGCAACATTAACCTAACCAATCAATCAGTGTTTAAAAATAAAACAATCATTAAAATTCACTACCAAATTATTTAAAACTTTAGTCAAAGTAAGTTTGATGTTACAAACCTGTGTGATTGATATCAATCAGGTCGTTAAACATTTGTGGTCAAGCCGAGACGTGTAATTATGTACTTTATTAAGTTGATTGCTTAATATATTAGCAGCTCATCAGTGTCCCTTTACGTGTATTTATTGCGCCTACGCTTGTCATATTTATTATGGAGAACTATAGTTATAATTCACTTCAATTAAACTTAAGCGTTAACTTAGCTGGAGGCTAACTTGTCGTTTCTTAATATAAATGGTTACCATCCGTCACGAACTAAACTAGAAATTAAACAACTATTTCTTTCACAAAGACAGTCTTATTTAAATTGCGAAGTAAAATAGAATAAAATAAACTTTATTGTACACCAAAAGTAGACAAAGTAAGACAAGCACAAACTCAATCTTATCGACTATTTCTCACTGTAATAAGATTCAATGTAATATAATATTTTTCAAAATAAAACTAATAAAACTACAGGCCGTAACAAAGTATTCTTCCGACAAGAGATGACGAATTTTACAAAAAACCTCATTGATTGATATTTAATCTGAGGACCTTTGAACTTTCTGTCGCGTGGACAATGGGCTCGACGCTCAATTAGACGCTAGGCCTCCGTGGGTGGTCCGATGTATTCCTTTGCCCTATAATCAATAAAAATGCGCCTGCCTTTAGTGTACATGTCAGTTGAAGTGACGTTTTGACGGACTCTGTGTTAGATGGTAGGTACCGGTTTTGTAATGGATATTGTATAGCCCGGCGCTAAACTTACATTATGTGCGTTCTATTGTAATATCTGCGGATATGATGTTAAGAACGCATTCCTTCTTATGTGAGATTATCAATGTGTTGTCGTGCTATTCCATTTATGAGGCGAACCATTTTTGGAGTAATGTTGAAATGTAAGTGTCGACGATTGCGGAATACCGTTTGATGTGTTCAGTCTACTTATATGGTATTCTTTTCCCTTTTGCTCATCGTTAGTTGTGGTCTTTCTTCCGACACTTGATTAGTTTTGCTGATGCAACATGGCTTAAAAAAACTCAAACTGAATAATTTATTTTAAATAAACCTGAGAATTAAAAAATACATTGTCAATAAGTCGGTCAGTCAGAAAAATGATGTTATCTAATTGGACATTCCTAAACGTAAAGAAACTCCATGGACACTCTTTTAAATATACGGCAAGTACAAGCATTTCGCCTCGTCGTTTATACCGCGTACATCGAAGGACTGAAACAATTTGCTTGCTGCAGTATTCCCTTCCGATTGTATGTGGGTGTCTTCAAGGTAAGAGTGAATAGGCTTTAAACTAATGCGCCTCACTATCAACGATTGCATCACTTCTTACCATCAGGCGGGATCGCAGTCAAGCACTAGTTAATATCAATAAAAAAAGCAATAATGTTATTTAATACAAAAATCCTGGTTACGTGTTTCTTGTCGCAGTCGCATCTGTTCTAATAACAACAATTCGGAATAAAATAATTGTAATAAAATAAGCTACTGGCAGTTAACAAAGATAAAAATAAGTGTCCAACAGACCGGTGTAAAAAACTAACTGAATGAATGCAACGCACGGACGCACGGTTATATTTTTACTCATTCATCCGTAACGGACACTTATTGTAAGACAACACCGACGTTTTAAGTTTCTCATTCAATAATGAGTATAAATTATATCAATATTTCCATAATTATATCATCTCGGTACTTCAAATAAAAGCTCTAGTTTTTTTGTATTTAAATTGAATAATAATACAAACTTATAGCTTTGCGCATTACTTTGTGTAATTTATTTCATCACCACTGCTCTCAAAACGATGAAAGAAAACATCGCAAGGAAACCGGCATGTCCTAGAATCTAAAATTTGAAGACTTGTGACATCCACTAACCTGCACTGGGCCTGCGTGGCTATTACGGCCCATTCCCTCTCCTAGAGAGAGTCTGAGTCTCACAGTGGAAATATTATAAGGCCGGCCATACTAATAGGAATTCATAAAAATAAGCTTAAATAAACTTTTGATTTCGTGAAAATTTAAGTGAAATTTATTCACCAATAAGAATATACCTAAAGAATCGTATTCACCAATTTCATTCTCTGAGTTATCGATTTGATTACGTTCATAAAAATACACACCAATAAGAAAAAGAAAACAATAAAAAACATTTCAAATAAAAATGTTTGCATCTACGTTCGATTTCTGAGATAGCTATGTAAAAAAAGCGGTTTCAACAAACCAAGACTGCCGATAAATTGTCTGCGTCTATTTTATTTCAGTGGTGACCGAAATTTTCAGCATATTTCTTTCTTTTTCCTATCTATATTTAACTAACATACTCAGCATTTCCAAAAACATAGCTATCTAGTATTGCGGTCGTTTAAATAGTTAACTATTTTACAACGGGTCGGTAAGACATTTAAACATTATTATTTACAATAAATATCATAAATAGCATAATATAGCATAATTGAACTTATAATGTTCCCCCTGCTGGGACTCATGCCTCCTCTCTAAGAGAAGGAATGCATACAAAACTATGAAGCTGTCGACGAAGCGGCAGCGTCGTGCCGTCGTGGCGTGTGTAAAGTTGTATTATAAGAATACGCATCTATGAAGCTACGCGTCCGTGGGCAGTAGGCTTAATTGATACTAATATGGGTACAGTTAATCTGAAATAATCCGTGAACAATCTCCAAGAGCGCACCCAACAAATTGCAATTAAACGCAGTTTTGCGTCAAAACACATCATTTGTGACATTTAGTCGCTGAAGTCATGTAATTAACTGTAGGCGACCTCTGACAATGTAGCATTAAAACGGCAAGCAGCATATACTTTAATGTTGTCTTTAGATAATTTTATCGACAATGATGTAAGCTTTGTCTTAGCGTATACAGACAATAGAAGTATTTACAGCATCGCGGTAAGCTTTACCTATAAGTTACAATCACAACTTTAACTTTACTAGGTAATTTACCTAAGGCATTAAGTCCGCCTCTGTATTTTTGTGTGATTGATGATGAAGTATTAAATGAATAATTTACTGGCTTTTATTCTAAATCTCAAAATTCTAAAACAAAGCTACCACTAGCGGAGCGCTTTATTTATTTTGGCATCCTTATTTGGTTAGTAGGTTTTTTTATTTATGATCTTGGTGTATTCACAATTATTCATTTTGGCGTTTTCAAACTATAACAAAAAAATGGAGAAAACAGGTTTTGTTTTGCAAAAAAAAAAAACAAAATATACTTTACTAGTTAGTAACACGTAAGCGAAATACTAACTGCAGGATTGGTTGAAAGAGTTACCGTGGTCCTGAAACTAAAGCAACAAGGCTTTAAACAGTAACAATATGACTCCCTTTAGCTGTATCCAGAGCGGGAGAAGTAATTTACCGATTTTTCACCTAAAAAAGAAGACCTAGCGCATGTCTGTGAGATTATTCAAAAGAGTCAACGCAGCACTGGATCACAAAAAGTAACTTAAAGAACACGGGTAGGATGGAGTCACTAAGATTCTGACACTCGCTCTAGATACCTCATGAGAAAAAAGAGGGCCCACTGATTGTAAGCGTTCTTCAAGATACTGCCCTGTACAAAAACCTTAAATCGGAAAGCGAATTGAAAGTTTTATTCAAGATCGTTGATATTTACTAGCATTTAATTTGTTAAAGTGCTATTTAAATAAATGGGAAATCCTGTTTAACAAATTCGATGTGTGTCGCCGAACAACTCTAAATGCACATGAATAACACGAGTTCATTTAAATAGCTTCAAATTACACACCTGTTAATTTTATGACAACAAATGCGTTGTATTTAACATGAAAATTAATTAATCTATTAATGCTTTATCACAATAATTTTAAAATACGAAATAATATGATAGATACTGCTAGAAATGACCACTAAAATTATAATAACGATTGGGAGGTTAGCCAATTTCTACTAGCGTTCATCTACCTCTGTTAACAGCCAAAATAAATAAAGTTTTCTATTCGACCAGTCACATCTGATTAACAAACATCTCGACATATCCAACTAGTACAGTAGCCGATCCAATGTAACACCCAACTCTGAAGCCAAGAGTTTAATGACTTGTGATTAATTAGGTGCGTGCTACACCATATCTCTCATATCTAATAGAATATTTGTCGTTAAATCAACAGGGGATCCGCATCGAGAAGAGTCAAAGCAGATTCACGCTCCAATGATGACATAATCTGTGACTGATTTTAAATGAGACGCATTGATTAGAATGGGTGCTACAAGCGAGGGTGAATAAATTCCATGTCACAATAATTTATCTTTTCTTTCGACAGCGATTAAAATCAAAAAGCGATCTGAATAAAATAAGTCCACTACTAAACATCTTACTGAAATGCAAAAAAAAATAACGTGCTGTGCCAAGTTTTAAATTATGTTACATTAGACAAGCTTATTCAAAGAATTTTGTCAAATACAACCAAACAAAAAAAACACGTTTTCTTTTCTGTGTAGATGACTTTAAATACACGTGCGTGTCTTCGCTGTAGCGCCTCGTCACTAACGCCGACGAATTTCAAAAAACAAAGCGATTATCGACAGTATTTTGGTTTTCAGTATTTTTAATTGCTCTGTTTTCTTTTTGCGTGCATGTGCTTGAACTTTGTGCCAAGAGTCTCACGCGTGAACATCCACAAAGAAATAGAGATGGTTATTTCTGACTATCACCTCTAGATGCGTGTGACCGCTACACGAGTGTCAGAGCTATGAATGAGTTCTCTATTAATGTATAAACGGAATTATTTCATCTGTCATATCATATAACATTTCGTTCTTCTAATAACTGCCGTTGTTCGAAAAAATCCCCTGAAACGTGCTCACGTTTGACAATGATCATTATTGGTTGCCTATTGGTATTAACATATATTTTTATTCCATTTGCAAATTATGTCATTGCTATTTTCGTATGTTTCGTGGCTGTCAACCACCTTTCTATTGAGTTGTAGTTTTAATCAACCTCGAAAATAATAAATTTGCGTGCGCATAATTTTTGAAGCTCTATTTTATGCACTGCACATGAATTAAACATATACATATATATAGCTTTAACTGCATCAATAACTTAATGTAAATATGTGCGTATAAAAAATAATATTGGTTTTATGAAACCTAGATGTCTCGGCTACATAAATTCTTTACAGAATCATTTAACAGTAGCATCGAAACGAGCCACGCCTAGTAAATATTGTCAGAACAGCACTAAATGATTTTAAAAGCTGAACGCGCAATTGCGTCAGAAGCCTAGACCAACACTGTTGCACAACGCACTGAAAACGGTTGTCTGAATATTTTTGTACGTAGAATTTGTCATACTGATGCGCATGAGGTCTTACTACGCTGTGATGTTCTTCTTATTAACTTGCCTTTTTATGCTCACTGTCATCTTTGTCGTTAGCATTGATTCGTTAGCATTGATAATAGTCTCTGCTGTAATGTTTAAGTTATGTCGTTTGCAAGGAATTTCAATGTTTACATATTTGCTATCTGGTTCCAGGTTATAATTTTTGGGGATCTCGGAAAACGACCTCTTCATTATTAAAGAAAATATATGCTGCTCCAACAAAATCAAAACTCAGTATGAACAAATGTCTTTCAGTATTATCATCTAATTCTTCTATTTATTCTGTTTATCGTGCAAATATAGCACCTGGCGACCACACGCACTCAATATTTTTTTCTCCTTCGCAAATCTGTTCAAAAGATATTGTTGGAATCAGTAGCTCATTGTTTTACCAAGCAGCAGCAAATATTACATAAATTAGTAAACATTAAGTCCGTGCATCAATAGCTAACATAACGTTAGTACATATTGTTTATATTTTATTCCAGGTAAGCTTCGTACATTAGAGTCAAGACGTGAGAAATTCTATAGAACCCCGCGACTCGAAAGTCATAAAGATTTTCAACGTGTTTTTACATCGCCTTTATTAGAGAAACGTAGCTTTCTTTAGCTGTCTTATTTATTGTTCAAGACATTATTATTCTTGGTACAGCTAGCGAAAAAAGAATGGGAAATAATATTTCATGTATTAGGTAAAACTCGTATACTGTTCTAGATTCCTCTTTGTGTATTGTTGGGTTTATGATGTAGATTTTCAATTGTCATAAAACTTTAGCTAAAAAGATAACGTAAATTTATATCAAATTTATTTAGTACTAGCTTTTACCAGCGATTTTACCTGCGGAAAGTAGAAAGTTATCCCAAGGGAACATACTCTTGGAATAAAAGTATCATTTGTCTTATTCCAAGACATGGTGCCCCCTTTTGATATATTATTATATCCCTAATCCAAATCCGTTCAGTGTGGCGTTTGAATGTGTAAGAGTAACAAAAAATCATCACATATAAACTTTTGCCTTTATAATATTAGTGTGATATCATTTTTTTTTATGTTTTCTATATATATTTATGTTAAAAACAAAATTAATAGTTATTGAATGTATCAGTTCGTATTTTCTAACCTTTTCAAACTTAACGTTCAAGGTATTTAACTATGTGGCTGTTTCTCTGTAGTTTGGTTACTTTCTCATATCAGTTACGCCAGTTTAGAATTATTGTGAATGCCAATTTTTATCTAGCCAAGAAGGTGTCTGTGGCATCAATTCGCTTTGTACTAGGTTAGGGACACAGAATTAATTAGCAAAATTAGCTTCGCAATGACAACACGAGGTTGGCCTTACGTGTATTTGATTACACCTACGATTATTACAAGAATTGCAATTGAATTGAATTCAATCACTATATCTGTAGTAGTTGATGAATCCTTGAAAAAGGAACACATCATTCTTGACTGTCCATAAATGTTTGTACTTGGTAATAATAATCATGTTTTGTGGCCCATTAAACATTGACATATATGTTTACCTACTTGAAATATAGTTCGTGTGGGAGGTTTGCACGTATGAAGTGTGTCTTACGTGTGATTGAGTGAGACGGCTCATTACAATAGTTTTTTTCTAAAGCAAATTTGACACGTGTCTTACTGTAGGCGTTGCTACCAGCTATGTTAACAATATGTTATGAATGGCAAGGCTAAGTCTGTCTAAGCCAAGCTCTGCTGCTAGCTCATTGGCTTGCTATTGTCAAATATTTGCCTCAAACAATCCGTCTCGCTAGCAAATTGCGAACCGCTATACAACTTGCACGTTTTCAAGCTACTCTATGCAACTTAACACATTGATGAGCTGAATTTTCATTTTAAATAAACTTGAATTGAACAGTATTGTTGTTGTAAAATGAGATCCACAATGTGTCACATTCAATGACGCCATTAAATATGTTTAAAATTGTTGTCAAAGTGTTTATTCAATAGTTTGTCATTGGTATAATTCTGTCATTCAATGTTTATAAGCTACGCCCACGAGACATCCATTGAATACGAAACCCATTCCAGAATGGTAGGTGTCAACATTTGACGCTCCTCAGTTTTATTGTAGAAGAAAAAATGCTCGTCAATATGTTGAATATCAACATGTCACAATATATAACTTAACAGCCGCCCAAATTGATTCATAGTTGTTTTTAATTATTGTATTATATTCATCGAATATACTAAGAAGTTTTATGCCTTCCTCCTGACACCGATTTTTGCGTGAACGGCTTTATAACGGCTACACCGGAGGTTATAAACTTTCTATTGAACTAGTATAATGGTGCATTAAAGTCGCCAACTGACACGACATACTGAAACATCCACAGTTCGTTGTTTTACGATAATGTTCCATATTATATTAATGTCCGCGTCTCATCAAGTCACGTTGTTTGGCACCGACAAAACACATAAAAAGGAAATCCCAGTTTCCCTACTGTAAACTCGTCCTATATTTACAAATGGGCCCCGCAAGTAAACCGTGAAAAATAAATATTAGGCGATAAATCAGCGAAAATCTCCGGTTAACTCCAATGCGTTTATAGCTATAATAAAAGAACCGTCAACTGTGGATAGTGTTCGGGGAATAAATAGTATAGATCTCGGCCAGCATTCTGGAAACTCGAACGCGTAATGGTGCCCATTGGTTCAGCTTTGACACATTTAGGTGATGTTAACTAGTGAGCTTATTTACACGTGTCGAACCTGCGTAAATTCTAATGAAATAGGACTGTAAATCTGTAGCCGCTTTGTATGAAAACATGCGTATTCCTTCGTACAAAAACGATTTATAGAGTTATAACTCTTAACTTCGTTTGCATGTTGTAGCCTTACAATATTATTTTAACAGCATCCTCTTCTTGTGCTCCTTGTACGCACTTTAAAACCTATTATATTTTTAGTTAAAATAGTTGCTTGTGTTGGTCTTTGTCAGACATAAATTACTTGTAGAAAATATGATGACGAAATTTAACAAAATCATATGTTATGATTACCTAGTTTTGAAATGTAAATAAAGCTAACTAAAGAATATTTAATAGAAAACAAATTTGCTGATGCCAAGATATTTTCACTTCCGTGTATTTATTTATTATGGTACTATTGTATCAGCGACATCAGCGAACAACCTTGTGTATGTTTGGGCATATTTTTTATAAGTGTCACTCAAACAACGAGTGTCTTACTTCTACCCTTGCAAAGTGGTATGCAAATAAGAGTTTATTTTTTCATTCACACCCAATGTCTGCCATTCATGAATATGAGTACATATTATTTTTCTTTGGGCCATTTACGCTTGACCACCTGTTTTATGTGCACGTTCTCTGAAATTAACATAACGTGTTTCGCTGACGATATTCATATTTCTCAGTCACACTTCACACAATTAGCTGCAGTCCAAACGACTATTGGTATGCAGCATGCACCACAAATATTTAAGCTTGCTTTTATTTGTAACGGTATCTCCGTTCTCTTGTAGTTGCAGAATTGATATCAATCTTATAGTTGTTTTCAACATTTTCAAAATGTCACATCAGTGTCCTAAACAATGTGACAATGATCATTCGGCTGTGCATAAATAGATGTCAAGATAAAAGCCTTTCAGTCACAGTTGTAAAGACAACCTCTTCTGACATTTTTAACAGGTTTCCATTTTGTGTGCATTTCGTAATGGCCAATGTCAGTTTGCTCCTGCTGTGATTTATGCCCTTATTATTTTGCAACTTCATACATGGTTTTACATAGCATCCGAATTAACTTATACAATATTTACTACATCATTGTTTTCTTTTATAAATGATTCACCGTCAATCTCATTTCGTCACTTTTCTACGTATAATTATTGTCATCGTCCCACGCGTTGTAGGAATGACTAATGGGGATCTTGAAAGAATATCTATTATGTTCGTACTATACTGAGTCCACAAACAATTTTAACATAACTTAATCTCAAAGCGGCTCTGTATCATCTCAATTAGCTTTTGTAGCTGGGAAAAGGTGTCAATGTACTAAACCTGAGTTTCAATTGAACTGGTAAGATTTTAATGAATTGCCCTTTACAAATAAGTTCATACTTGAATTAATTAAGAATACTATGATATAAGTATTCACCTTTAGATTGCGAATGGTACCGGTTGCATTTTCGTTAATATTGGCCCCAACGATATGTATGCCTCTAAAATTATGCTTGATCTTTTCTACGATTCAACAGCTGCAGCTTTTATTGGTTCTCTCTCTATGTTTGCATAATGCATGCGCATGACTAGCCATATAGCCTATGGTACTTGACATCGAGGACAGGAAGTCGGATATAACTGAAGGAGCTCTGTGAGTTGTTAAATAAGCTGTAAAATGTTATTTAAATGTACTGTCACGCTCATATCTTAGATCGTACGCAGTACAAAAAAAAATAATAGGTTCACATACTTCTCTTTCTGAAGAATTCAAAATTTTTCTAATTTTTCACTCTAGAAAGACAAACACATTTTCTGCTCTATTGTTTTAGTGTAAGTAAAACTATAACCAACTTGCACTGTATTTATTAACTTTGACTCCTTAATCGGAATAGAAATTGAAAATGAAGAAAAGAATCATCATATCAGCCGAAAGACGTCCACTGCTGGACATAGGCCTCCCCCAAGCGTCGCCACAACGACCGGTCCTGTACGTCACGAATCCATCGGATTCCCGCGACCCTGACCAGATCGTCGGTCCACCTTATTGGAGGCCTTCCAACGCTGCGTCTTCCGGTACGTGGTCGCCACTCCAGAACCTTTCGTCCCCATCGACCATCTGTTCTGCGTGCAATGTGCCCTGCCCATTGCCACTTAAGAAAAGAATATGCAAAACAAAACCACCGAAAATGTTGAAATCTCTTGCAATATGAAAATTATCAGAGTTTGACATTTACAGATAAAACATCAAAATAATTGTAAAGCTTTACTCATAAAATTGTATAACTGGATCTTTATGTATAGCACAATTTAAAGTTAGGCAATTGTTTATGCAGATGTATTCAATATTTCTAATCGGGTTGTCGAATCTTATCAGTATATCGCGCTTCTCGCGCAATAAGCAATAGTAACTTGAGCTTCACTTCGAAGGGACTTGTTTTATTTGTAGGAAATATTAACGCAAAGCCCATGCCGCCATGATGTGCCAGTACATCTGTCCGACGCTGTATATTGTCTGGTGCTACCGTACCGGCAACTTAACTCACTACTGCCTTTTGATTATCTGGTTCCCATTCATCATTCTCAAGTGCATCGCTTTCTATTAATATACACACTACTTTGTTATTATATGATATATTGAGTGGGTTAACTTATTCATCTTCTAACTTAAATACGCTTTGATGTTCATGATCATTAGTTTTGTTAGTTTGTTCCAACAGCAAGACAGTAGAATACAGTTTGATTACTTAATAATCTAATTTGTCAAGCTTGATTACAAATGGCCCGGTCTACAAATACAATACCACAATGGTTCTCCTAGGACACACCGGATATGTATGCTCTTTGTTCACCAATATCACATTAACTTAATTCACATAGTATTCTTTCACGTCTGTTGAGATAACATAAGTGTTACCTGTGTGTATAGTTAGTAGTGACCGTAGTGAGTCAAAGAATTCAAGAACTACTTTATGTATGTATGTACGTGCCTTTGATATGATACGTCAAGTATTAGAAAAAGTCCGGCTTGATAGTGTTGTTATCTCTATAATTTCCGAATAACAGTCTCTTTTATTTAAGATTCTATTGACCTTTATTTTCCAGGCCTTACAGAACGTCTTATATCTGACATCATGTTAGATTTAGCAAAGGTGTTTGTAATAGTGTTGGTCATTTTACAGTCATTTTATGTCATCATTATGATTATTTATTGTTGTTATTAACCCAGCTAGCAGATTGGTCAAAGGTCTTCTTCTTCTTCTCTATAAATTCCGTTATGGCTGTTTTAATGTCTGTAATTCTATATTTATAAATACTACTTTGTTTCAATTAAGTGAATTGTTAAATCTTTACTAATGCCTGCAGGGAATTTAGGAATAACACGGTTATAATTTATTGTTGCTCTTTTTTTTTCGCAATTTTTCAAAGTATTTCAGCTTTCTGCCAAATCACATCAGATATCGGACTGTCCGTTAGTTTAGGAGTTGTAGCGAATTAGGTTTTTCTGTGATATCAAATCTTTCCCATAGAAGTTTGATTCCGTTAATGTCACTTATGTGCCGGGTAATTACACACACATTTTAATAAATCAACATACTTATTCGCGTGATTCAAGTCTCCGTGGTTGGTCGACGCAAGTGAAGCCGGTCGCTACTGACCGTGGTGCTGCGTTTACGCATCGCCGCTCAACGTGAGAAAATTCCCCTTCAATCCACATTGTTCTTAATTAGCCCTCATATGTTATTATTCAGGGAACATTAATCTCAAGACTAGTAGAATACAAAAATAGTAATGACTGTTATATTACCAAATTCTTGCCGAATCTAAACTTGCAACTACTTGAAATTTCTCATAGATTTACGAGTTTAACAAATAGTTGGAATACTTAAAATGCAAAACATACATGTTTCTAGTCTTTCACATGTTCAAATAAATCTTGTTCATTTATGCTCCAATTGTGACAGTCAAGTTTAATTAATGCACCACCTTGTAATTTCACTGTCTAGACCACGCGTCCGTTTACTTAGTTTGTTATTATGACGGCCGTTGCATTGACGTCGTCGTTAAATTACAAAATACCACCACTGTTCTTGGTGACGAAAGAAATTAATTGTTTCCGCCGACCGACGCTGCTAACGAAAGTGATTTTGTGACTTAGTCTATTCTAAGAACCAATTATAGCATTTGTTTCACTGGAACTTCTACGCATGCGATTGCGCGCAGATGGCTATTTAATGACATTGTTACAGAAAACTAAATAGCAGTGTATATTGTCCGAACCCCTCTCTAACGCAGCTATCGCTGTTTATAAATTAGTCAGTAAGGTTTTAGAGCCCTAGTAGTAAATAAGAGTCAATGTAGCTTTACTTGTATTAGGTTACGATGGGGCTGGCGTGGTCTTTCTGTGACCAAAAGTCCCTAAATTTATACAAGAATAAAAAAAATAAATAAAAAAAAAATAGTACTAATATAAACTTTTCTAGTTAGGATGTCCGCAAAGGCGTTACTGTTAAAAGAGTATTTTCAAACGACAAGACAGGTTTCTGAAGATCTTACTGAAGTTAACCTTTCCAAGTTTCGCTAGCCGAATAAACTTTAATATACGATACAGTTACCACAAGCAGAAACAGTTGCTCAACTGCTCAAAGTTTGACGTTAAATTGCCCAATCGGCTCTTTATTTTATAAATATGCTAAAATGGGAATTAACCGTGTAGTATGTTGGTGAAATATGTCGGAAATTGTATTATAGCTGTCCAGGGGTCGAGTTCAAGCCCAGCTTAACACTACACATATTTATTTAATACATAATTTAACAGATCGCACCGTGTGCTATAAAATGGAGTTTAAGGTTTTTAATAGAAAACATAAAGTCTTGTGGGCGGTGTGTCTTCATGGTAAGCGTAAAAATCTAATCACGTCCAAAGCGTCCAATTCCGTGTGATAATATCGTTCTTGGGCTTGAAGTTACAGCTTATTAAATGCGTATTAGAATAGAATGAGGGAGAGGGATTACAGAGCGAACGCGCCGCGGTCTGCCATTGTGGCCAGTGACAATGCAAGAGAGATTGCATTGCATTATCTGGAACCAGTAAGCGTACGTGTGTGTAGGTCGCTGTCGCAATACTCCAGGGAGGAAATTGTACAATACTATAATTCATGAATCCCCAAGCGACCACCGGTGGCCGCGCATCTATTGTCTTACTATTGTGTCTCTAATTGACGGTATCTGAAGGGTTAATAGGTATTACCTACATAGAAATTCTGTTGATATATTTTCAAAAAAGGTTTTTGATCTGTACTAAGTAGTAATAAAATGACATTACATAACACCAATGATATTGAAGAAATTGCCATAGACGTTAATGAACTGTAACTAGGACACGAGAAATAACTATTTAAAGAACCAAGTGATCAAGAATAAGTTATCTATCCAATGACTAACGTTATTCGTATTCAATAACAGTAATCAGGTAAATTAAACTTGTTTTCTTGCCTCTACCTATTCATCAAGACGATTTAATCTCAGAGTCATGTTAAATTTAAGGTAAATAAAGTACCTACACCATCAATTTTGGTCATATGTCCAAGGTAATCTAACATTGCTTGCTTTTCCGTAGGTGGTCTCGAAGATTGAAGCGGCAATTGACATTTGTCACTCAGTGACACACAAGTTGCTTGCTCTCCTATTATAGTGAATGCTCTTCCTACGCGAGCGTTCAAACATCATTATATTATAGAATTATCAATAAAATTCAACTCAATTTCAATCTTAACGCAAAGACAAAGAGATAGATTTTGCTTACGTATACTACAGGGAGTCTGACAAGGCTAGAATTACGTACATAGAACGATCGCGATTGTGGTTGGAGTAATCTGAGTAAATGGTAAAATTAAACCTCGTTAACAAATATACACTGTATTATGTGGCTTTGCTACCTGTTTGTGGATTGCTCTACATTGATGCAACTTATTTTTGAAACCCACAAATATCAACTAATCTAATAAATTAGGTAAATTATGACTACTACCTTAATAAAACTTGATTCGATTATTAATTTCATATTTAAATTCGTGGCCTTTAAAATTAATTGCATGTTCCAATCACTGATGTGTTCCGCAGTTGTGAAAACATCAAAATATTCCGACCTCTTCCCCCGCAAGTTGAAAGAATTATCTCCAAGAAATGGGTTAATGTGATGCTCGTAGGCGATGAGCATGCAAGCTGTCATTAAACATTTTCTGTTACATCTGCAAGCCTCATAAATAACTCCTGCACGTTACTTTAAACGCTTCCATTATACGTTCTAATGATAGCGCCTAAAGCTGTACTTTTCAGTAAGAAATGAAAGTTAGTGGTACTCGTATAATATAAACATAACGTTAAAAGATGTAGAAACTTCAACAGAAATGCGTAAAGAGCCGTCCATCACTAAAATCATTCGTTTCATAGTTCACACGAAATTGAAGTAGGTACACAAGTTTGGTGGCTTACACAAGAGCGACCTCCTACAGACGACATATTCCGAAACTCGTTCACGTCAAACCCGAGTACATTAATCAAACTCAGGCGCAGAGACGTGGAGCGACGGATGGACAGCCCCAAAACCACCTGCGACAACACACAGGCTCTATTATATCGCGATTGTTTTTGTTTAGAAGTCTCATTTACCAGTACAAAGACTGCTGCATTGTTCTACGAGCATTACAAGTATTTCGACACCCGTCAACGTCTGAGACATGTAACAAAAGGAGTTATTTAAACGATCTGCTCTTGATGCAACCTTGTATTGACCATCAGACGATTTTACTTGTCCAATACATAAACACTGTCAGTGACAATTACTGTCCAATTAATCAACTGATCCAACATAATCTTGGTCGTATGAGTTAGTTATTTTGTGGTGTAACTTACAAGATATCAAAGGCGGTGTTTTTAAATTACAAAATAATTATCTAGGTGTTGTACCGCACATGGCGCATGCCATTGGCTACCAATTAGGTTATTTGAATAGAAAAATTACCGAGAAAATATAAAACATAAACATCTGGTCCTAAATGCGTCTGCCATCAATATGCAAGAGAAGGTGGCAATTAAATATATAATCCATCGGCTATCACACGGGCACCGTGGCGGGTTAATGGCTTGTTTACTCACTCTGCCGCCCTTATATGGCGTGAAAGCTCCTCCGCATTGTCGCGAGCCCCTCAGTGGACTCGGTATGGTCAGGCGGATACGTGCGTCTGCGCATATGAGCCGTTTGATAGCGTGAGAGATTAACAAATTGAAGAGAACCCACATAACCGTACTCGATATATTTAACAGATAAAAAATTAAAATAACCCTTTTTATATTATTGCGGATTTTAAAAACAAATCTGACAAGACATGATTGCTTGAACCTTTCGGAACCTACTTTTGAACCTCTGAAAGAAGTTATCGCTAGATTAGATAGTAGTCAAGCAGTGGCTTTCTGAGTTGATCGATTGATTGTAGATAGTGAAGCTACAACAAAATAAAAAGTTCAGCACGTGCTACTAACCGATAAGTTACTTATAATCACATTATAACTTGACATATTTTAAACGGTATCTCAGAAACAGATGGTTGTCTGATTACGCGTCCGGAAATTAACCGGTGACTCATCACCTCTTTATCTGGATAAGGAAGATAAAACGAGACCCTGTGTTTGCACAACGATTCTTCACATACGGTGGGGAAATCGCGAGCTTGTGTTATAATACTTTTGCACCATCCAGCCATATGGTCTTTGAACCAGATTGTACATCCTGATAGAGCAATCGACAAAATATTTATTACAGAATTATTCTTTTACTTCAGATATCATATTATATATTTAAACTATATGTACCATTTATGTACCACCACAGGTAGGTACATAAACGGACTTAAAGTTGCATTAATTCCGTTTATGTATTTTCTATCACTCAACTTTGTCTTTCTTTTTTTCCTATCACGAATAGAGATGGGCGGTGGGTAAAAACCCATCGGGTATTTACCGGGTAAATACCCAAAACCATGGGTATAAACCTTTAACACTTTTTGGGATGATTTATTAAGTAAAGTTTAGTTGAATTTTAGATTGTTCACATGTTTTGAACACCTCCATGTTATAAACTCGGCTCCTTTCGTATATTTTTACGTTTCAACGCCTGATTATTATTTTTGTTAAATGAAGTTTAACTGTAACTTTTGCATAAATCTAAAATTTCAACTTATTTTCAAGTTTGTAACAATAAATAACTTATACAATGTTTTTTTAATTGTTTTTATTCGTTTTTTATTTTTAATTTTATCTTAAGGGTTCTACATGTTGTTTCTTAATTTTGTATATCTGTGTAAGTGTCCCAAATAAAATACAGACGTAAAATATTAAAAAAAATACGAACGTACAATTTTTACATGATTTGTAGAGTAGAAAACTATTCTTTACCGACACCATGTACATTTCATGCATAAAACATATTTAATGACCATTTTTTATTGCTAAAAATTTATAAAAAACAAAAAATGACCAAAAAGTAAATACCCACCATTTGGGTATTTACCCGGGTAAAAACCCTGCATTTGGATATTTAACCGGTATTTACCGGGTAGAAACCCATCTCTAGTCAGGAATAATATACACATGATTTGTCTTAGTGCTACCGTTTACTGGTTTTCTTCATTGATCAATTCATGCAGGTTGGTTTCATTCCAAAATGCTTATTGAAAACATTTCCTGAGGCCTCTAACAGCAAATAATATCTGTCTTACCGCATACTCTGGACAATGACTCATACCTTGCTTATTAAAAATATGTCATAACTCAATTACATCATTGTGGCTGGGGTGGCCTCTGTGCGATATGTTCGCCAGCCATATTACTAGAGGTGCAGCATCAGATCTATCAATATATCTGTCAGGTGATGTCATAACCGTCATCGAGTATTGTCGTAGCCTTCAAACTTATTACAGATCCGATACTTACTAAAAATATTGATTACCTATGCGATGAGGATGCAGAGAATGGCTATGTTTCCATATAACTATAACCATTAAAATAATATATGTCGCACACAAATACATACCATCGTAATTAGGTATTGTAAGTTTTCCAAAAACTATAATAAGTACTCATAAAAGCAGGAATTTTCCACGGGTCATAAAACTTTATATTTTCTAGTAAACGTTTGGGACGGTATTCTAAAATTAACGAGCCAATATGACATGTTTCATGTGTAAAATTTACTAGAGCAGATGTTATCCACGTAGCTAACAAATATATTTTCTTCTTTTCAGAAATAGCAAAAGTTCGAGCAAGTTTATTCCAAATAAATGGAGTCAAGAAAGAACCACTCGTTCTACCAGAAGCTGAAGGCATGGTCACCACACTCACAGAAAAAGTTTACGTGCCAGTAAAAGAACATCCAGATGTAAGTAATGACGTAATTAAGACTAATAAAATATGGTATAGTTTCGTTAGATTCTAGGGTTTATCTGAAACACCAGGCAGCTGAGGTCAAGGGAATGAAAACGACGATGATTACATATCTGTATTTAGAATATGTGATACACATTTACAATCATATGATCATAAATCAGGAAGTCTTTGAATCTGTCGCACGGTTTGTGGAGAGGTTCCAATTGTTCTAAAGAATTAAGCCACCAATATCCTCTGTAACCACGTATGACCAATCTGCTTTATTACGGCTCCGAGAAATTCTAATTAAAGCCGTATCGTTTGAAACTTTATGGATTTACAGAAAACACCCAACTTGTTGAATTGGCTATACCTACGCGACGTTATTAGGTCATGTGCAATACAATTTCCTGTGGGCGTAAGGAGGTAAAAATAAGACACACAGTTTAATTTTCGGTAATATCCCTTTGTTTCCTTCCAAAATATAATATGTAGGCGTGATACATTTTTGTTCGAATATGTAAAAAATATTGATTTTTGTCACAGAAGCTAAGAAGAATTTTTTTACAGTGGAAAGTTTCGAAGCATAAGAACTTAAAAACATTATTATATGAGCTACTTCGTACAAATTTCAACGAATAAGTTTTTTCAGTGTGGGGTTGCGTGTAAATCATAATATTTTCACACATTGTTTTGATCCCATAGCCGGAAAGGCCGTGACGGACGGACGATACATGCGTAATGTCATTGTTTACAACTTAATTTGTCGTAACTTAAATTTCATTCACAAACCATTTAAGTATAAGAATATGAATGAGCACTTTCTGTAAGAACACAAAGTTGTTCTGTCATTAATTATTCAACTGTCAAGAGACAAACAGTCTTTTGAGCAGTGTTTGTAATAAGTGAATGCAAACACTCCTGCTTGGATACTGACGAAACTTGTATGCATATTATTCGTGAGCAGTGCTCAAGCAATTATAACCGTAATGAATTTGTATTGCTTTGTAAACACTCAAATAATTAATTCATATGGCTTTTAATAATGCATTAATACTACCCGTTTCAAAATCATTATAGAAAAACACCAGTTTAAAGATACCTTTCAGTGCATTAGCATTGATTGAATTGCAAAAAGGTAATAAAGGAAGACGCTTGTCAATTACGTCACGATACACGTAAAGCTATCGTAAGATACATCTTAGCTTTCCTAAGGGTTTTTAACTCATGAGAATTCCAATGATTTCTTCGTAGATCAAGCTAATTGTTGGGAGTAACGAGTTTTACTGGAACAGTTGCGTTAGTCATACAAATAGAAATACAAGGTAGGCAGGCTGCTACATTTGGAGACTTATGTCAGGGTTATCTCGTCTTTGGAATGATTGTTGATTCTCGGGCCAAGCTCTATAATACGGTCCATTCATTGTTACTAACTGATTCTTAGTCAAAGCAAACGAACACGAATAGAGTGCCTTTTTGGGCGAAGAGTTCAACGAACTAAATGATTCATATTAATCGAATAACACTAACAGTCCGTGCCAACTTCGACTGCAGCTGATGAAAATATTGTCAATGCATCAGTTCACATGTCGTGCTATTTTGCTTGCAATATACTGGTTTTATTATTAGTGAATATAATTGATAGACACATTCTGAACATGCAGACCGAAAAGTTCAAAATACTTTATTTGGGTTTAGTTTTAATATTGCCACAATAGTTATTCATGCAATTAGCACACCGTATTTGACGTTATCTGCAAACATTCTTGCTTTACCATTTTTAAACTCTTCAACGTCAAAAGAAGAATTTATAGATCCAATATTTCCTTTAAAGTGTTTTAGAAACTAATCAACATTAGTGAGATGTGTGTTGACTCATAGAGATATATTGTTGGCGCCATCTACTCGTCTGAGACTCCTTATAAGGTGTCATCTAACGAACCTCAGCCACTGAATTAATTTAGTTTGAATTTTATTACAATGTTGAGTAGCTGAATAACAATTACTGAATTTATCACGTGATAATGTGAGAAACAGGAACATTTACTACAGTTAAGATATGTCCAACTGTTTTCAATGCTACAGAAGTTAATCAAGTTGGTATTTCTTTGATTCTACGCAATAAGCTTCTCTTTGAATGTATCAATTTCAAATAATTCAAAACAACTTCAATAGTATAAGCCAATGCTATGAATATTCATGTTTAGATTAATGTTGTCATAGACCATCTAAATAATTGCGAAGAATCTAACAATGTAGACGTAAATCTCAAGATAAATTGATCGTTGAATGATATTGATTGCCGATCAAAAGAACCGTTCCGAGACATCGGTCACTTACTCAGAAATAATGATGAAAACCCTTAACGATGCAGATGGTTGTCACATGATGGAGATTCTCAGAAAATATCACGAATAGTTTCTGACACGCCGAACAATTTTCTTGCTTAAACAAATCTCTGTATTTTGCCAAATCTTAAAATAATGTTTTCACAATTGGTAATCATACCATCAATGTTTTATTCGCTCGCAAAAACTGCTCTGTAAAGTAAACATTAACTATTAACTATATCAGAAATAGAGCTAACAGTACCAATGTGATTCGTATGTTGAACACATTGTCGAAACAATGGTTTCGGTACACCGGCTGGCTGCTGTGACTAATATCTTAAAATGTTTTATTTTTGTAACTGTACCGTTCATCTTTATAGCTCAAGCAAATAGAAACGTGTTCATTCTTTGATACACCGTTGTGCTCACGTTAATGCAGATTTTAGGGTTTATTTCAACACCTTTATTACACCGTTTTATTTGATTAACCCAGTCTCTGTTTAGATTGTTTCAATTATTCTATTTGGTTCAAAATTTATATTTGCGTTCAGTATCAGTGTGAATTTCACGGTGGTGCAAACAGTTCGTACCGTCTCCGTCCACGAACTCCGAGAAAAAATATAACAAACCACATTTTTCCCACAAAGTAATATTTATTCATCGAGTCATAAACAAATCACGTATTATGTTCTGTTTATAGTAATAAAGTTATTCTCAAGATTGAGCCGTTATGCACATATAGAAATGCAGGATAGCTAGATAATTAATTCTTTTCCTCGTCCTATTTAGAAAAAAATGCAAACCAAATGCGGAACATGTTCTATTCCGCTTTGTTGGTATGGCAAATGATATGCTGAGCACATACGAGTGCGCTCAAAGCTGCTCGATCATAGTCCACTGGATGGTTCCAACCTCATTCTGGTCCCGCAGGTTCCGCTTGCATTGCATAGTGATGTTAACACATCGATAAAATACGCAGTTTCCTAATGCAAATATTAATATCGAGTCTAGCTGCATTTGAAATGTAATAAACGCATTCGCGCATATTCCCACAGATTATATTATGCGAAATTATGAGTTTTTGGTGTACAAATCGCCAACACGTTTGGCGCTTACGAATACATGTGCGACGTGGATTCTGTTTTGGTTAATCTTGTGTTATTTCTGTACAATCGTATACAGACATCTTTATTATCTGTAAACACTGTGAATATTGTAATCGCCAGATTTGGTATCATTAATATACATTTTCATCCCCCCAACTTGGAAAAAGGATTTTTGCTCTTCAATATCTGAGAGCAAAAGCCGTTTTTATTCTCTAGTGAGATAAAGTATAAGTAAGATTATATAGAAGATATATATAGAAGATATATATAGAAGAGTATAAAGATTCTCTCGCTAACGCTCAGGATTCTAATGATTGAATCATGAGCGTAGTGAGTGATTCAATCATTAGAATCCTTCGCTTGCTCGGTCATCAAAATTGAGCACGCGGTTAAAAAGCAACTTTGCATTCTTGTATATCAAATAACTATTTACCTCTTCCACAATTTTTTCGACACCATTTATTGTTTCGAATGACACAGATGTGCTCTACATCAAAACTGCAAAAGTCACGATCTTAGTAAAGAATCGACATCGATACAGTCACAGGTCCGTGCCTCGAAATCTGCCTCTCTCCATTTAGGGCCGGAGGAGTTATTAAATCCTGCCATATCGGTGAGGACCGTTACATCGGCTTTTTGCTCCCCTAGAAGTACCAGTTGATGCACGTCTTAATGGAGGATCTCAGCGTCGAGCTCACACTGAGAGAAAGCAAGACATCTGTTATTTTATTCAAGGAAATTTAAAGGTAGTCGTAGTTGAATTATTTGCAGGCCATCCTTATCTACGATTTGAAATGGAGGCTAATTAAAATTATAGTTAATGCAAAAGAGGAACGAAAGCCTCTACTGTTCATTAAGAGTCTAGAGAGCTTAGCTACTTATTTTAAACACATTACACAGAAATTACTCAAGATGCATTAAAGCTTTTTATTTCTCGTAGCAACTTAAAATTATTAGTTTCTTTAAAATACTTCTTGCTCAAAGTGCTAGCTTTTTTCGAAGTTATTGGTTTGATGTGAAATGTGAATCCAGTTGAAAGGTTAATAAAATTATGGTCCATGTAAAAAACCAGTGACACTTATGCATTTAAAAGCGATGAATACGATCCGGTAGTAAAACTCAGTAAGTATCACCATAAACACAACGTATAGTTTTTCCTGCACTTAAAAATCGTTCTTTTTAGTAACAAAAATGTTAATAGTAGGCTTAAATGTTTCTTGACGCAATGATGAACTTTTAACTACATTTCCACCTACCTATATCCAGCCAACATAACTCACACGTTTTTGTCTTAACTACTGATTGGTAATTAAATTTACTTTCACTAATAATCAAGTACCGATAATTGCGTAAATAATATGAGTGTAATCTTATCGCGTTAGTTTGTACTCGCCGCTATAAACCAGCTATTATAGGAAAGAACGTAAAACAGAATTACATTCGCCGACGAACCGGCCGGACGGCTGAATTGTTTTAGTGAAAACATGTCTGCCACAAGCAGCGTGTGCTTTATCATTCGCGAGAGCAAACATCGGTAAAAGCTCGAATGTGTTTCAAAAAGATTAAACAATTCGCGCTACTGCACCATCGAGAAACTTGTTTAGGTTACGACCAGACGGGAATTTCAGACCGAATAGATTAACGATATTTCGATCTATCGATCAATAAATCGATTGAAATACCTAAGTTTTATATATCCCGTATATCAGACAGGAATACTTGGTTTTCAAAATGTTTCATGCCGCCAACGAAAAGCTAAAAGATTCTAGCGGCCAATATTATTTTGGCGAAAGCATCAAAGATGACGGCTAGTACGACGTAAATTAGAGTCAAGATTTTCATGAAATTTTGAGTGTTGTAGTGGCCTTGCATACCACAGTTGGCTATAATAATGTAGTGCTCTGAATCAAAATAACGACAAATTCAGAAAATACGACTCCACATAATGTGTCTCTGTAAAAAAGTAATAATATATTCGCGTTAATTTATGCTTCCTTCGCCGTTTATAGGATTTCACATCCAAACACCTTTTTCACAAACAAAAGCTGACCGGTTTGAGTTGTCTCGCTGTCTTCCAATTTCGCGCGAGTTGTTAGCTGTCTAAATTTGTGGCCATGCGTGGGCGCATGTGCCCTGTGTTTTTCTCTGACATCGTTACTTTGTATAATTTAATGAAGTTTTCTTATGGCTTTAAGGCCGTGATATTAAGCTATAACGTATGCAGTAAACGCGTGTGTGGGTGTGCCGCTAATATCCGCTCCATTTATCTCTAACACTGTAAATCTGGACAAATGAAGAATGGATTCATTGAACTCTATTATAGTCACTATTTTCATCGTGGCAGTTTCATATTCCAATTGATTTTCAGTCGAATCCATTGGTATTTTTGTTGGGTAGATAATGTTAATTTAATATTAGTTGAGCATTCAAGTTATTTAGTAGTTTCTTTGTCGGCTGATAACAAGGAGTGGTGTGTGTATTAATGAGGTTGATTGGATTGGTCCTACTTCACGTAAGGGTCACAGTTCAGCCGCCTTCGACACTAGCTCATAACGGACGCTTTTGTCTAGCTAACCACGAGTTACTAGGTACTTGTAGATTATCTTCTATCGCTATCGTTAAAACGCACAAACTTATGACACCACGCGAATGGCATGCGCTGCTAACAGAAGCTACTTAGGTAAAGCTTTGACATTACGAAACTAAAAGCGAAACGAAAGAAGCTATATAAAATAACGCAACTATTATCGTCAACGTTAGCACTTCCTAATGATTATTACTCAACCACGTTTCAAAGGAACAATGGATGACGGTAAAGTTTTACACTAAATACGATTACGTCATAGAATAAGCATGTGACTACACAGCCAGCTAAGTAGTTCCTGCGGGAGTTAAAATCAACTTAAAATTAATAACAAGACGAAGTAGAAAAATACTGACCTCGGAAGCTCTAAACTTCCGAATTCTATATTTCTATTAAAACAATGAAAAAAACATTATCTATACTTAATTATTTTGTAAATGGAAAAGTAAATCTGTTAATTTGTTTCGAAAGCACGCTTTAGCAGCGAAAGCAATCTAAATTAAAAACAGAGATACCTATTACCTTGTATCTGAAGAGAGACTTAAGATACTGTTTAATAACATTCCGAACTGCGGGCAAAAGCGGAAATAATTTTCCTACTAAATGTGTATACTTACCTGTTTTCTCAAAACTTACTTTAATTGAGTTACTGCTTTTGAACTTACGAGCTCTGAATAATCTGTTGCGTATGCGTAAAGACAAAGACGAAACGACTACATAACAATGTGCAACATACAAGAAATTCTGAATTGCAATGCAATGTCTTGCCCGTTTCACAAATGCTGACTCCCACAATATTTTGTACGCGAAAACAGTCTCTTGAATGCAAATTGCATGATAGAGATTAATGACTTCAGCTGACATTTTCACACAGTGAGACAAGGAAAAGTTTAACTTTAAATGCTCGGGAACAGCTGGACATGTTTAATGAATGAACGTTTTCCATTGTGAATGTAGTACTCAAGAGAACGCATACAGTAATAAAGTAACTAGCGACCGCAACCACAATAGTGAAACTTACTCGGACATATGTTCTTGATGTTTCTGTAACAACTGAAATAAGTAACTGAATTGATTCAACTACATCGCAAATGTAAATATAACTATCCTTTAGACTATGCAAGAGAATAATAATACAGAATTGTTGGACATTTTTCAATCATTTTTTAAGTAAACATGCCTTTATAAACTTTAATCGTTCTTCTGTTAGTATTATGTTAAAAAAATATGTAGTCAACTCTGTCACATTTTCAAACATATCAAATTGTCATGGATCATACGCCTTCCTTCCTCCTTTTTTACTGTTTTAGCTACCTCGCCAAAGCGTTATATATCATCAGGCTTCTCCATTAGTATCTTCACATAAGTTTGGGTAGATGCAGCAGTGCCTTTGATACAAGCAAATGAGGTTGATCGGATTGGTCTCGCTCCGACGACCGCGGGTCACGGGTCGTGGCCCGCTCTAGACTTTGTCTAACAGCGGTATCCATTAGTACATTGTCTTCCATATTGTTTATAGAAGTAACTGCGCCTAATACTTCCGTGATATCTACTTCGGTTGTGATCAATGATAGTTTTGCTTATTGAATCATCCGTTATGTTTAATGTTCATTGTGTTCAGTAGTTGAACATCTTCAATAGATAATTATGCAAACAGCTTCCGTATACAGTCTGCTTTTATTTTAATTACAATTATGGTTCCAGAACTGATTTCCATTAAGATTGTCGACTTATTGATGGTGCTAAAATCACTTGTCCTTATGAGTACATCTGTTTCATATATCATTAGTCATGAATTAATGAGTATTAATACTTTATACTAGTCGCCAAACTTAAGTGGCAATGGGCAGGGCACATTGCACGCAGAACGGATGGTCGATGGGGACGAAAGGTTCTGGAGTGGCGACCACGTACCGGAAGACGCAGCGTTGGAAGGCCTCCAACAAGGTGGACCGACGACCTGGTCAGGGTCGCGGGAATCCGATGGATGCGTGACGCACAGGACCGGTCGTTGTGGCGACGCTTGGGGGAGGCCTATGTCCAGCAGTGGTTGTCTTTCGGCTGATATGATGATGATGATGATGATGAATACTTTATAACATCTCAGTTCTTAGTAGCACCTGAAAATATTGTGATGATTTACCTTTTACGTCACATTTATATAGAAAATATTATAAATTAATTTATAAACAGAGGTTCGTGACTAATCCGGGGTAAAGCTTGTTAAGTCATTAAAGTATGAAATGATTTATTAATCAATATTACTTGGCTATATTTACAGTAAGTTATTGTCTGCCCCGTAAATTCACTATACTAGATTGATAATAATTTGATCTTTCTAACCATTACGGGCTGAGCACTTATAAAGGCGAGAACAGACTCAATTTTCCAATTTATACTCATTTTAATGGTCGAAACTAAGTGGTATTTACTCTATGACATGTTTGTAATGTTGTTACTTTTGCAACCGAACATTCGTATGGCATCCGATGGAAACATGTTCTGTTCTAGATGCTTCTCTAGAAAATCATATTTATAGGATGTTGTTATTTCCCAGCCAAAAGTTAAATATTTACGTGTATATGTAAAAGTAATGAGTGTGTTATTCTGTTGTCTGTCATCACCTAGCGACTCCCAAGCTGTTTATACACGTTTACGTTTTACGCGGGAACATAGCAACTCGTACTCTTGTGCTTTTCATATATTCTGAAGTCGTGCAACGATGTTTTAAAAATAATTTTATTAATATGCATCTGTCTAGGCCTGGCAACAAGCCGAGATCTCCAGAATTAAATAGTGCAGAAAAAGAAAACAAAAATTGTGTGTAACGATTGACACGCTTCCCCATTACGTTTGGTAGCCAAAATTCCATTCCATCATTTTAGAATGAGTTAAAACCTTGGTAACCATTTTATCCGTAGGACACGTGCATGTTTACAGTAACTTTCCATAGGAATTTGTAAATTAATTAATTTAATTTCCTTGTAATACTAGTTAGATAAACTAACTGGAAGACATCGAGGTAATATCCTGTTAATCGGTACAGAACGTAAAGGCCCTGCTTCCAACTATGGGAAAAGGTTAAAAGGGCTACACGCAACAATGAGTGGGACAGTTTGAGGATACCGCTGTCCCTCACTTTGGGTTGGGTTGCAGAGGTCGAACTGCAGTGATCCGTGTAAAATACAAATTTTTAGTCATGTACTCATGTTTGATCTAACAGGAAACCAACTCTTTATATATTTTGTGTAAGTTTGATGTTAACTCAATAGTTAATCAAGAACTAACTTAATGATCATGAGGATAATGATTTATCTCAACAGTAATATACACTAAGCTTTACGGACAATCGGCGCAACAGCAGTCGGGCCCGAGGCGACTTCGTATCGCGTCGTGACCAATCGTAGTACGACAATTATGTTAGAATTATACCATCAATCAATTGCAATATGGTACTTACACACCCACCTGCCTGCACTCATCCGGCATAGTCGCAGTCTCACTAATGATGGCCAATCACCGCCGGTCAATAGTTCAGTTGTTTTGTTATTGTTGTTCCATTGTACTTTTTTCTTTGTTGTAGTTTGTTAGGGCTAATATTTTGTGTTTATTTGTTTATGTACAAGCTGCTTCTTGTATTTGATATCATCATTGTTCTTTTGACAGCGTATCTGAAACAATGAGGCGTGTTTTGTTATGACAACTCAAAGTCTCTCATTTAAATTACATTGTGAACTTATTTTCATTCGGCAACAATGTAATAACTAGATCAAATCGGGTCTGACAAGAGCAGCTGTACATTAAAATTAGATTTTCCTGCAATACATTGACAATTCCCTTTTTTCCTACGATTTCACATAATTATGCCTACGTATAGAGGATAACATACATGGCGAATTCGATACGCCTCGGCGTTGAATGAGTCAATGACCGACGATTATTGTAAGATTTTTGTTAGTTTACGGTCTACTTTCCACATGTTGATAAGCTAATATCAAAGTGGTAAAAATACCTATTGTTTTAGAACAGCCCGAGCCATGAATCTAAAAAATATTGAGGTTTTAATCAAGATCATGTTCTCCGATACTTTTGATCATTGCATCATCGAATGCATTCTAGACTTTGATGTCGTTTTGCTCTAAATTAACACAAAAACTCTTTGATATTTAATATTATGGAAAATCCTTTGAGTTCATGCCGTCACTCGCTTGCAAGTTTTAGAACAAAATCATTTATTTAATGGTTTGTAGTTTTAGCTGAACTTTAAAGCAGATTTTGTAATCATTCCTTCAGAATGATGAACTGACGTACACGTAAATAAATATTGCCCTTTCGTACACCAAAAACGAATCAACCATGAATTATTGCTTCGTAATTCAGACAAATTACTTTAATTATAAAGAAAATTTGGATTTCTTTCGAAGAAATACTATCTTTATGGTTTGCCTAAATCATGATTCATTTGCGATTACTGTCTGCTCAATACAGTTTTGTCACATTCCTTTATGTTAGTTAATGCTAAAGATTCATCAGTCCATCACTCATCATCATTCTACTGAGAAACAGCTGTTAATATTCTAAACACATTTTGACTTGTGATACATATTCTCTGATTTACAAACCTAGATATTAGAAACAACTGCTTTATACCTCATATCTTCAAAATGCCTGCACCTTAGTCTTCCCAGAAAATCTAAAATAACCGGAATTTCCTAAGAAAACGTTTGATGTGCCAATGATATGAAAAGTGAAGCCAGTAGCGTTTATAACGGGATTTAAACAGTGACACAAAACGATGAACCACGTAAAGTTGTAATGATAATAATGAATATTTTAAAGCGTTGAAACGTCGTTTTGCTTGTTATTGAGTGGCTGAGGTAACAGTGCAAGCGAAAGGCGGTCTGTTGACAGACTGTTTTCTTTTAAAAGCTCATAATTTGTTGCGTAAACAGACGAATTTGTCGACTTTGAACTAAAATTCAACAAAAATTTATGGAAGTTTCAAACGATTTCAAATTCCTCAAGAAATTCCGGTGCTTTCATAAAGATCATGAATTTATTGAGCTTCAAAAGCGTTTTTGGAAAAAGAACCGCATTCTTAAATTTCCATCACAAGACATCATTTAATTCATTAAACCCCAAGCGAACGCCGGGCTCATCGTCTTTCTATTGTGTCTCTAACTGCTGTTAAAAATCAAATCAATCATTGTTTACAATGATTGATTTGATTTTGTTATGATCTAAAATTTTAGAACTTGAATCCAGTAGGAAGCGGAAAATGAACATCTAAGTTAAGACAAAATAATAAATTACGAAGCTAATTGTACGATATATCATTTTGTATCTCAGCGTAGTCACGTGTTGAACAAAATGAATTGTATTATTAATTAATCAAAGGAATTATCTATAAATCTTGCATCTGAGGTTAACATAAATAGTAATCATCTGACTTGTTTTGTTTATTTAATATGCATTATGGAATCACTCATTAAACAAAATGTTTATGGTTATGTTAAAAAATAAAGTGGCCATGTAATAATGTCAAAGATACCTAAGTTAAATATTTTATTAACTATTTGTTAGTAGAGAAACATGTGCAAGAATAATTTTCAGTTTTAATTAAGTTGCCTTGACGGCTAACAGTCAGTTCACGTTCGCTTGGTTGTAAACTTAGCTATGTTAGGGCACACCTTTTTTAGTTCTGGGTTGTTGTTTTTGAAATTCACATATACCTACATAACTGTATAAAGGGTGTAAGGGACAGATCTCCGCAAACTTTAAAGGCTTGCTCAGTAGACGAAACTGCGAAACTTTCCACTAGATTATGTTTCCGGAAACGAAAAAAAGCGGTCTCTCCATACAAAATTATAATCTTCATTGGACAGTTTGTATGCGTAGGTAAGCTGATAATACATACAAACTTGAACCTACTCTTGCGGGTAATAATTTACCCCATAATTCATTGCATACTTCTGCGAAGAGCCGAACTAGCCTTTTCTACCCCCCGTGTCAGTTTCTGTAACTGCGCCTCTAAAAGAAGTCTGCCTGACGTAAGTCCTCACCAGACGGGAGTTTTGTGAGGTAGCTACCTGTTTCGGATCTGGCTTGCATTCGCACAATGGTGAAGCTACGCCGTTTACTCGTAGGGGCAACCGACAGGGCGACCCGAGCGTCCGGCCCTGGTAAGGAGCGGGAGGGAATGGGAAACAGTTACCTCCTTCTGATGAAGTGAATGATTTGTATCATTCATTTCATCTTTGATCAACTTGGCCTTGCTTGGTTTTACCATTTCTGCGCCCATTTGGTTCTATCAGTCTGCGCCTGTGCCCAAGCACCGCTGGCTTGGCTCTAGTTACAGCACTGCTCCTGCGCATTTAAGTACTCACACAGAAAGATATCAATATGCATTAGATATAGGTAAAGCAGGGAATCAGGTTCTAAACGTAAAATTCATGAATTTTAAATGCAAATTCATTAGCAACATTAACCTTTGATATTTTTTTTATCTTCCCCGCTATCGATGTGACCTCGCCTAACCATGTTTGTGGTTCCCACTGCACGTGGTTTGCGGTACTATCGGAACGCTATCATTATGGCACAAAACCACCGCCAATTACGAACAGAAAACTTGCACATTTGTACTCAATATAAACGCTATTGTGTTTTCAGTTATGGAATAACGGGACAGCGTTAAACTGCACAGTATATAATTATATAAATGCAGTTAATTAAGTCAACTCCTTTAGGTTATAGGGGTATTTGTTTTTTGAGGTGGCAATCTTTAAATAACTTCTTCCACTTTTGGCGAAGCGAGTGTCAGAACTTTACTTTACTTTTTTAGAGAGGAAAGTGAGGTGGAAGTCAAGAAGTTAGTTGATAAAAATACTCAACTGAAGAGGCAGCTTGTAGAACTACACACCCAGCATGTGGACATACTAGACCAGCATAACCACCTCCGTCAACTGGTCTCAGATTTTCAAGAATGCAGAGACACCCATGACCAGGCTTTGAATCGCATATCAGGCCTTGAAGCGGAATTGTGCAAGGCTCGCAACACTATATCCACTGTGAATACTTTGAGAGCTAGTGAACAGGCTGCCAATACCAATAACCTCTTTGAAAAGCTGGTTGGCAGTGCATCTGAACGTGAGTGTAAGGAACCCACCGTTACCATAGACCTGACTCAGGATGATACCTTAACTAAATGTCCAATTTTAGGTAGTCATAATAAAATAAAGAAGTACATTAAAATAACTAAAAACATTAAAAAGTATAAGAAACTTTTAAAGAAACAAAGTGTTTATAAATGTAATATTGATCTTAGACAACAACGTTTCAACTTACAAAGACAATTAAATGACAGTAATTATGAGTTAGAAAACAGCAAAGTAATGTATAATTTTGATATACAGAACCTTCAAAAGGAACTACAGTGTAGGGAAAATACAATTAAAGAAATATTTTGTAAGTATGAGTCTACCCAACAAATGTTAAGTGAGCGCATGCAGGAAGCTTGTGAGTTGGTGGACTTGGTGAAGTACAATGCAGAGAGGTATGAGTCATTGACAAACCATCTCTCCTGTAATTGTGCTCCCATACCCCCACCTCATACTGTAGAATCTATAAACACTTGTCAGAGTAATATATTGGTGTATTCGGATAGGTTGGGAACAGGTTTTGGATCTTTATTAAATAACCGTTGCCAACATACCATTGTCAGTCATTGTTACCATAACCTGCACTTTAATGAGCTTGTCTGTAAAATTAAAAATACACATATTAATGAGCAAACCACAGTGGTACTATTAATGGGAAATAGTTTAAATGTTACCAAAAGGGACTTAGTTAATGGTATTGACACCCTACTTAAATTGAAATTAGGTAAATTAATATTTTGTGCATTGCCTTATTCTAATTGTTTATCTGACCAGGAAAATGAATATATTTACAGTTTAAACAACTTGATGCATATCTTGTCTTGCCGTCATAGTGACCGTTTATTGTATTTTGACACTAACAACTTTGTTAGTGATTTTGTTTTGATACGGGAACATATGTTTCTTCCCAAAAAAAGTCGACACTTATTGGCTACTTTGTTAGCTTATAATATAAATGCAGTTAATGATAATTTAACTGAGACTAGGTTAAGTGACGAATCAGTATTATCTAGTATACCTAATAATGCTGATATAAACTCTTTAAACTATTAGAAACGACAAAAGAGAAGCGTAATAGCAACATTTTATTATACCATCAGAATATAAATCGCTTCTCCGGCAAAATTCTAGATGTGGAAATGTTAATAGATAAATATCATATGGATATCTTGTGTTTTTGTGAAACTTGGTTAAAATCAGATAGAATGTTGTTCAATGTAAATAATTTTTCAGTTGCCAGTGCATACAACAGATCATCAATAGGGGGTGGTACCTTAATATTGTGTAATAATTCTTTAAGATATAAGGAAAGGAAAGATATCACTGCTTGCTCTGTTGATCGCTTGTGTGAGGTAGCATGTGCGGAGGTTGAAGGCCAAACGTTCTTATGTGTCTATAGACCACCTGCATCAAACTTGACATCTTTTTTGATTGTAATAGAAGAAATGCTAAACAAACTTATTAGAGATAACAAATTAGTTTTCGTTTGTGGGGACTTAAATATTGATCTACTAGTAAATTCACCTGAAAAATGTAAACTTCTCTCATTGTTTAGTTCTTTTAATTTAAAATGTATTTTTAATGAAGCAACAAGAATAACCCCCACTTCAGCTTCATGTATAGATAACATTTTTACTAACTCTAATATAAAAGACTCGTCCATAATTAGTGGCGTGAGATCTGACCATACTGGCCAACTCGTATCTTTCGAGTTAGTCAAAAAGTTACAATTAGATTCAATTGCAGAGTTTAGACCGCTAACTAAAAATAAATTAAATAATTTTAATAATAATGTTCTTAGTAGTCTCTCAACAGCCAATTTTGATTCGCAAGACCCCAATGTAAACTATGGTACATTATTTTCTACAGTATGCCAAGAATTTAATAAGGCGTGTCCACTTAGAAAAATTCAAATCAGTAATAAATCCAAATTTAATGAATGGGCTACTGCTGGGATAAGAAAAAGCAGAGACACTTTATATCAGCTGTACCATGAAAAATCTTTGTCGCCTGATCTTAACTTGCATAACCACGTTAGAATCTATTCAAAGATATTCAAAAGAGTTTGTGCCCAAGCTAAATCTAAATCAATAAGTAAGATAATCGAAAATTCTAATAATAAAATAAAAGCTGTCTGGAAGGTGATAAACAAGGAAACTGGAAAGGCAAACCAACGAAATCGGAATGAGTTGTCACTAAAAATTGACAACAAAATCATCTCAGATACGTCAAAAGTGGCCGAGACATTAGAAAACTTTTTCACTAATATCCCAATAGAAGTAACGAAATCTCTCCCTTCTTCATCTTTGTTAGCTGAATCTTTTTTAAAACAATATTTCACTAAGGATATACCAACCTTTGAATTTAAGCGTATCTCTGTTGATACAATTTTAAAAACATTCAAAAGTCTTAATATAAAAAACACTGAAGACTTATGGGGTATATCTGTTAAGGTTCTTGGAGATATTATTGATACAATTGCTCCTGTCTTAACAGGCATATTTAATCAATGTTTGGACAGCGGTACATTTCCTGATTTAATGAAACATAGTAAAGTAGTACCAATTTTCAAATCAGGTAGTAAGAGTGATCCCTCTAATTATAGACCAATATCTGTGCTTCCAGCATTGAGTAAAATTTATGAAAAAATCATGCTTGACCAGATGTTGTCTCACTTTAATTCCAATAGGATTTTGCACAGTCATCAGTTTGGTTTCACGAAAGGAAGGTCAACGACGGATGCAGGAGTGAAACTCATCAGTCACATTTTGGAATCCTGGGAGAAATCCCAGGATGCCATTGGCATATTCTGTGACCTCTCTAAAGCATTTGACTGTGTTGACCATAATACTCTAATCTGTAAATTACATCACTACGGAATTCGTGGACGAGCTGCTGATCTTGTTTTTTCCTATTTATCTTACAGGCAGCAAAAAGTATCCATTAATGGGGCGACGTCCTCGGGATCTCTAGTAAAGATGGGCGTGCCTCAGGGTTCAATTCTTGGCCCTTTCCTTTTTCTAGTTTACATTAATGACCTTCCTTACATGATGGCTAATTTATCCGATATAATTCTATTTGCTGATGACACCTCTCTTATTTTTAAAGTAGATAGAAAAGATGGAGATGTCTTGCATGTTAATGAAAGTCTGGCAGCTCTTTCGAAATGGTTCGAAGCTAATAATCTCCTATTAAATGCCAATAAAACTAAATGTATAAAGTTTTCATTACCTAGTGTCCCCCAAGTTGGCGTCAGTCTAATTCTTGATGACAAAAAACTTGATGTTATTGCGGACACTGTGTTCTTGGGTATGACTATCGATTCTAAACTGCAGTGGGGCGCTCATATTAGAACTCTCTCGGGAAGATTAAGCTCAGCTGCATATGCAGTTAGAAAAATAAGGCAATTGACAGATGTAGCTACGGCTAGGTTGGTTTACTATGCTTATTTCCACAGTATTATGTCTTATGGCATTTTATTGTGGGGATCTGCAGCTGATGTGGACTCAATTTTCATACTGCAAAAGAGAGCTATCCGGGCTATTTATAGGATGGGTCCTCGCGAGTCCCTCAGAAATAAATTCAAAGAAATCGATATTCTGACTCTGCCTTCTCTTTATATCTTGGAATGCATTTTGTATGTTCGTAAAAACTTAGGACTCTTTAAAATTAGAAGCGATTTCCACAACAAAAATACACGTAGTAAACACGAAATTATATTACCCAAATGGAGATTAGCTAAGACCAGCAAGTCATTCCTAGTAAACAGCATACGTTTTTACAACAAGCTACCAAAGGCGGTAACTGAACTTAGTGAGGGAAAATTCAAAACGCATATTAAGCGTGTCTTAACCAAAAAAGCATATTACAAGGTTAAAGACTATGTCGAAGACACGCTTGTTTGGCAATGACTACCTCTGCACATGTGGCTCCCTGGTAACTCACCAATATTGTGTCTGTTAACTGCTCCACCTCTGTTTTAATATATATACATTTTTTATTTGTATTTTTTTTTTTTTTTTTCTATTGGACATTGCTTTTGCAATAAGTACTTTTTTTTTTTTAATTTTTGAGACTTCAACTACCTTAAACTCGTTGATAATTTATTTTGTTAACAATTTATTGATAGTTGCAATTATCTATATTTCTATTGCTTTTTTATTTATATAGCCTCTTTTTCGTTTTGTAATGTGAATGTGAGAACACTGTATACCTTACAAACCTTTAGATTACTTCCTATTTAAATTACTTTTTTATTTGAATTACTTTTTTTATTTTTTGCTTTTGTGTACAGTATTGATATACACTGTTCTTACATACTATCATATTGTAACACCTACCACTTTTTTTTAAAAGAGTAACCATGGAGTTTCTTGCCGGTTCTTCTCCATAGGAAACGACCAATTTGGAACCGTGCACTAGCTTCTGACGTTTTATAAGTGCCCATGTAGGCCTATGTGAAATAAAATATTTTGACTTTGACTTTGACTTGACTTTACTGGCTAAAACCCAACTGGGACCTTACCACGACGTGATAAAATATCAAGCGTGCAAGTGAGAAAGAGGGATGGAATTATATACCCTACATAGCTCCATCTCATTCATTTTCGATCATGTAACGCGGTAAAAATTTCGATCGCGTTAACGAAACGAAACGAAACGAAACGCTCAACGCGTTTGGCGAACTGAGTCGAAGAGAAAGTCGACTAGTCGAATTCTACCTGTAACATGATAGCTTGTCAAACCCCTAAGTCCCTGGGAAAATATATACTGTAATCGGAACTCTTCGTTCGAATCAGTTATGACTCTTGTGATCAAATTTTTTCCTTCCTTAATTTGTTATATCCTACACTAGGTTAAATCAGTGACTAGTTTGCGTTAAGTATTTCCCCATAAAATTTTGGCTAATACTTATGTTGTAAACACACTAACATACATACATAGTAGGTACAAACTTTCGCTTTTATAATATTAGTGTGAATAATCTGGTCTTTAATTTTGTCTTGTGTATTCTAAATTTTCGAAACACTATTAAAAGAAGTTTAGAGTCAAAGAAATATTCCAGTTTAATAGTGGGAAGGTTATGTATATTTATGTCAATACGTATCTATGAATTTTAAAAATGTGTAAACGCATTCTTGAATGAACGACAAGATGTCATGTCATTGTCAATTGTCAACAGACGATTTCCGCTGTTTTCCGCCAAACTTGATTTAAGTTTAAAGAATTATCGTCATTTTATTTATTTACCACTCCTATACTGTTTGGAAAGCATTTGAACTGTTTTTTTATTATTCGTAAACGTAAATATTTATAATAATAATAAACTATGTACTTAAATTGCAAAAAAGGCAGATGTTTTAAGTCTTTTCAGATTCAAAAATACGTGGCAACACCATTTGTATTGTGTATGGAAAATGCAGTATTAATTAATCAAATACACTTGTACAAAATTATAATTATGTTTTTGAGTTACTCAGATCTTGAATACAATTAAAAACAATGAACCATCAATGAACTTATTTAGCCTTCATTAAAAATGAACACATTTTAACGCTTAATAATCCCATCAACTATTATTTTACAATTATTCTTTAAGAACTTACTATGCGTTATAACTTGATTAATTACAACACTGGTCAACGAGTTCTTAATTTACTACAATTTTTTTAATCACATCATCACTCACCACCACCATCATCATCCACCACATTATACCTATATCTAATTACGATTTGTTGATTTATGTTACCTTGAAATTAGAATTCGATTTTCAATATATACCTAAATTAACAGTTCAATTAGGAGTTCAGTGACTGTTTTAATTATTCATAAATTGATGTCTAGTGTATGTAAAATTGGTGTATCTACTTTTGTATCTCACATGACTGGGCATATCGAATCATTGAAATAAATAGAGCAGAGAATTTTACTGTTATATTGATTACCTCAGCGAAGCTTTCCGAGAAAGCTGACTCGATACATTTGCTACCAAATACTGCAAAAAACATATGAATGCGACTGTATTTTGCATCAAACACGAAATAGGTACTTTCTAAACTTGAAACTGGCTAAATGTAGGTACCAAAGTCAAAGGAAAAAAAAAACTAAGCATATGATTAGCGAGCTTTATAAATAGATGCCATAGTGTGAAGTAGGTGTTAACGTGTCAGAATTAATAATGTAATTTATAACATTCGAGTAAAATATTCGCACCAATGTTATTACTGGAGACGTAAATCGTCATGATCTGTCAGATTGCATATAAAAACAAGGATTAAAGTTGCATAATACCAGTATTAAAACACAGATAACTTTATTATTAACTCCTATTTACAGATCCTATAGTGCGTTAATACAAGTAGCGTTTACTGATTTATCGTTTCACAAACAAATAACTTTATTTGCATTAATTCCGATAACTGCCGATATTCAAATAGATAAAGTTGGTGTTTGCGTTAGTTCTTCTAATCGTAGATTGTCGGTGTACGTAGGTAAAGGGCGGTGTGCGCTTGCGCCGCAGGCTGGAATGCAATTGGTTAATGTTTATCGATTAGATGCGCCGGCGGCGGCGTACGTTTCCCATAGCTTTTGTTTACTGTTGCACTGTCCGATTTCCTTGTATTATTTATTTGATTGAACTGATATAAACAAGATTATATTAATCATGCATTTACGAGTATTTTTAATTGCTACCTCAACACCTAAACTTGTAGGCAACGTCCAACATTACATATTGAAACAATTACAAAATTCCTGGTGAAAATAATTGTAGTGACAAACTGGCGTGTCCATGAATCCAGGCACGTTTACAGGTATTTCTGTAATGTACAAAATAAAATAATTACTTTTCTCATAAAAATATTACTAACAGTGAAAAAATGCAATAAAGTAAACACGGGCGCTTCGCCAACTATCGCGACGCTATTTCAACGTTGCCCGACGTCCGGCGACCGGCTACCGGCGGCGCTGCGATCAAACTTTGTTTCACGTGTTTGTCACGTGGGCCAAATTGTGACGTTTTCTTGACATGAAAAAATGTCCAGACACTCCCATATTCATTACAACCGTCTGGTTCGAGATACATTATTTCAACCACAGACAAATCGACAGACAACTCATTAGTCTGGAATTCGCCCCCAGGTTAAGTTTAGACTTATTAAGAAGCAAGTCGGTTTATCTAAGGGGGTCTTAAATAAACGGATAGGTAATTTTTTTCTATGAAATAGTAAAGCAAATAAAAGAAATCAAAGGGTTTAGCTTAAAAGATTTTTCATCAAAAAATGAATTGACATTCAGTTCATGACGGTTCTTAGGCAATCGTAGAAACACGAAAAGGGATCAGGGACACAAATTACAAAAAATCAGTTCTAGTTAGTTAAACCTCAACAATACATAACTCGCTTCTAACACATTATTTTACGAGGTCCTTGCAGTACAATAATAGGAAACGTAATATAATGGTTGACAAGCAAAGGAAGTGTTCTCAAGCGAGCAGTTTGTGGGCAACCGCTAAATAGCATCGGGACTGCCCTCCGCTTTGGAATTATGATCACTACGAGATTACGGCTAGGATTTTATGTAGCTCAGAAACCACGCTCTGATATAAACGGGATAGAAGGAAACTGCCCGCAGCCTACGTGTGTACATCAAAGAAAATAAGCTTTCAAAACCTGTGGTTAAATGATATTTTCCATCATCTCAAATTGTGCGGTTTGAAACGTTTTTGTTTTGATTTATTTATAAAATTTTAAAAGCCGTGCGTTGAAATCACTCACGTGTTTTGAAGATCATATGAATATTGTAGTGTTGTATCCCGTACTGTAAAATAACCAGATTTTCAGCATAAACTCCATTGTTATTTCAACCATTATATGTTTGTCTTTTTCGTACAGTTGACTGGTCTAATAATATTTATTTGTACTTACGATAAAGATATATATCGGCATGTGAAACTTCGCTACGTCTGTTCTTTGAGTGATTTACAATTTGTCGTCTGTCACCGTGGCAGGCGCTGGACCGCGACGGCTGTAATGCTGGTCCAGCTCGTTTGGGGCGCCTATTTCCGCGTCTCATATTTTGTCATTGAAATATATCGTCGCAATGAGATATATCTAATGAATCTATTGTCACAATAAGAGATACTAAATGTTTGTATAGATTTACGACTTCAAAGCAGCTCTGCTTGGCCTATCTTCGCGTTAATGTATGTTTGCTGCCGACGCGACTGTAGGTTAATTTTTCAGTCGCGTAATAACATCTTCGAACAATTTGCATGCTGTCACGCAAAATAATTTAGCATAAAACATGTGACGAATTTCTAACCTCGATTTTTATTTACTACGCTTGTTTATTGTACGAGTTTTGAACCGTCGTTTGGCTCCCTGAAATATCCCTTCAGAAAAAAGCGCTAGTGTGAACTGTGGCGTCTGGCGTGGTGCCAACTGGTCCATTTCTCAGCTTTGCTCGTGGACGGTAGAATGATACTGGTTCGCAGTTCATATACATCGGGCTGACCGTTGCTTTGAAGCTTACGTATTGAGGTTAAACGTATGTACAGCATGCGTGTATGTGCAGGAAATATGGTTTATGTGTAACGAAGCTGGTAATTAATCCAACAGCTAATGGCATTAGATGTAGTCACACACTTGAATTAGGTCTTAGCATGTGGCGTCGGCCTCGCTGCGGCGATTTCGTAATTTTAAACTTTGAATGAATTAGCTAACAGCTGATGATGAATGGAATTTCAGAATGTACAAGTATTGGTTTTTTCATTTAATTGAAACACGTTGAAATTTATTTGAATTTTATTTTACAAAATTACTGTTTAAATTGAAAGCTAATAATAAAAACAAAAGATAAACATTTTTAAAACGATAAAAAGATTTGGTGTTCATATAAAACTCATTATGTTTTCTCTTCTTTTCAGTTCAACTTCGTTGGAAGGATTCTAGGTCCCAGGGGGATGACAGCTAAACAGTTAGAACAAGAGACTGGATGCAAAATCATGGTCAGAGGAAAAGGATCAATGAGGGATAAGAAAAAGGTAAAAACTAATATTTATTACTCATACTTATAATTTTTTCTTTTACTGAACATCGTAGAACCATTTAATGAACGTTGTATAAGTAAACAAGTTTATATAATTTTTTATATTTTTCACGCAGCTAACGTTTGGATATCAAATCAGGTTACTTTCATTTCTCAATATACTCTTATTCTAAAGACAGATAATTTCTTAAGACTTGTAGAAACTTATTAGTCTACTACTTTATAGAAATCTAGTGAACGTGACCGGTACTACCAGGTCCCATCAATTTATGCTAAGCAGTTTCCAAGATCAATATTTTTAGTGCAGAAATTATACTACGTAACCCACTAACCATAAGAGGGAAGTAAGTACTTAATCACGAAAAGCAAATAGAATATATTCTGACATTATGTTAAGTGTGAGTATGCACATAATTTATTAAGCGGTTCTGCAAAAAAAAATTGCTTATTTTTTTTAAGTTGTTTGTATAAATCACTACATTCGAAGCGAGCATCTATAATTTAACGGTCAATTCTGTAGTAATGGCTGTATTCTATATATCATCCTTGTAAACGGTAATTAGACTGTCTTTGTCCGTAGGAAGAAAACACACGACCCATTAACATTTAAATTTCTTATTTACATCTGTTAGCACTACGTTTAAAAACCCTTCTGTTTCTAATCTTGGCTTGATTTTATCAATACAACCATGAGTGTTGTTTTGCTCTGAATATCCATGCATAACTTACCGAATCAATCCATTTCTACGAATAGTATTGCCTAAACATTGAGAAACGAATATGGATCTTCCGTTTAGATTTGTATGGGCTTGTTTGAAGTGGTCGACCATTAACGTTCAGTTACGTCCTTGAGACTATAGCAACGTTCGGGCTTATTTATATTCACAATCATACTTCAACTATCAATAGTAGAATGTAATATTGTAATGGGTACTTGACTGGCTGTTCGACCTGAAAAAATGTTGGACTATGGCTTAAATTTTTGTAGTTTCACTCATAAAATATCTATAAACTGCTTTAAATACTTACAGAAACTAGTCCAATAAACTCTCAGTAAAAACTGTAAGCAATTCCTAAAATGACGCCATGACTGAAGCTAGAAATCCCCTCAACATAAACATTGGATCTTAGCAGCACGTCATTCCGATTTGCCGCTATATTTGATTTCTCATACAGCACCTTAATTGCTGCGCTAAAATAGGAGCATCATAAACAAACGGTTTCGTTGCGATAGAAGGGCATTGGATGCATATGGCAAATAGCATAACTGACCTATATAATTTTATAATTGCTTGGCACACAAGCATTCTCTTTGTGAGAGGAAGTGAGCCGTAATCCACCACAAGGCCCTAGTTTGTTGCCCATTTTTAGTTCTAGAGAACTACTCGAGATGCATTTTCTTTTAAAGAAGGGAAAAACTTAAGGGGATAATTTTGATGGATTTCAGGAGGATGCAAACAGAGGAAAACCCAACTGGGAGCATTTGGCTGACGACCTCCACGTCCTACTCACCGTTGAGGATACTGAGAACAGGGCGAAGGTCAAGTTAGCCAGGGCTGTCGATGAAGTAAAACGCCTGCTTGTACCCGTAAGTATAAAGAAAATATTAATTGTAATTCAACACACCTCTAGTCAGTAGATTGTTTATTTTATTTTAATTTGCAGTGAGCCTTGTAGGCACTGTGGTTGACCGCATATATCCCGTCGTCACAGCTCTCATATATCCTATCAAAGACTGGCAATACTACTACTGTCATATTCCTAAAAACATCAACTGCAAATTGAGGAAAAAGAATTGCCAAATTTAAGAGGCAATGGGCAGGGTACATTTCTCGCAGAACAGATGGCCGTTGGGGCCGAAAGGTTCTGGAGGGGGAATTGCAAACCGGAATACGCAGCGTCGAAAGGCCTCCTACAAGGTGGACCGATGACCTGGTGAAGGTTGCGGGAATCCGATGGATGCGGGTAGCACAGGATCGATCATGGTGGCACCATTTTGGGGAGGCCTATGTCCAGCTGTGGACGTCTGTCGGCTGTAATGATGATGATGATGAAATTGAGGAAAAATAAAAGGCAAGGCTCAACTCGTTAAGAAGTGAAGAGAAACCCAGGTCTAGAACAATAGTGTGTAGTCTAAAATGATTGATGACGAGCAGCGGCACCGATCTTACTAGGATTCGCTCTGCGGTTATCTAGGTGGCTAAGGGCATAAACATGGTTGCTCATTGTGGTGACTTACTGGGTACTATATTATGACTAGTCTTGTTGAGGAAGGTTAGAATCTAGTACTCATTGTTGTGCTACAAGTATTAGGTACCTATTATCCTTATTTTAAACGTTAGACGTGGCAAATGACAAAAGTGATCACCACCTACTGGTTGGCCAGAGTATTAAATGTTGAGTAGTCAGTTCAAACTTCTTCTTATTCCTGCCCTTGTCTCATTTTATTTGGGGGTCGTCGCAAGACATTTTTTTCTTCCATTCTAACCTGTCAGCATGCTATCACTAACTTCCTTTTCTTTCATATCGCTCTACGCAATCCATCCATCTTTTCTTTGGCCGTCTCCCTCTCCACCCATCCACATGTATACTCATAACTGTTTTAGTAACATGCATTTCATCCCTCCTCTTTACATGACCATATTAAGACAAACGATTCCCTTCCAGCTTGTCAGTCACTGGCCTCACTTTCAAACTTCAGACTAAAAAAGAATAAAGTTAAACATACTTAAATATAAATAGTTGCCTAATTCAATAGAAAGATCATGTCATATAACTAAAAATAGAATGAATACTTAAAATACCTTCGTGTGGGATGGAGTATGAGCAACGCAATCTCCAATCTTTCTTTTATACAGTCCGTAACATTTTATTATTCCGTAATAGTAAGCTATGACTAACTTAACAGTCGGTTACCACGCGATGGATTGTTCGAGTAGTTCCAAATATTGTCTGTTTAAGATAAACTCTGTTACACACTGGCGGATGGTTATGCCAAATAGACATTTTGGCACTCACTCCAGTAGCCTCGAATGTTACTCACTCGTTGCGGCGTCGTTTTTAGGGTTCGGAAGTTAAAGATAGATCCGCTGTAATCTGTAAGTAGATGTTTTAGTGCCTGTCTTCCTTTAACTAGAGGAAATCTGAAAGAAATCTACATTATTATTATAAAGAGGGAAAATTTGTATTTTTGTGTATATGTTTGTAATGAATAAACTCAAAAACTTCTGTGCCAATTTAAAAAATGATTTCACCATTGGAAAGCTACATTCACCCTGAGTAACATAGGCTATATTATTTATTGCCCGTGCAAAGCCAGGACGGGCCGCTAGTAAATAATAAAGGAACCATACATGCTATGAATAGAAAATTCCATTAAAAATACTACAAATACAAAATCTACTAGACTTTCTTTTTCCAAATTTGACAACTTTAATTTCTATTTCTTGAATTCTTTTTTGTGTATAAAGTTGAAGTTAAAAATGAGAAAACCAATCCAGCAACCACGGAATTCTAATAAACGTAGGTAGTTGCTACTAACGCAGTCGAACATGAACCTGGCAGCTTAGCACTTTTCCTTCCTCGAAAGATACGATAAATATTTTCTCGTCCACTGACTATCAGTAAAATCTTCCTTGGGAAAAATGTAACAAAGTCTTTGACTATCTTTACATAGATCGCATTCAGTGTAACGTTCATTGCCGTATGTTTAAGGCGTGATGACGTCACCAGCAATTGTGTTGAACCGCTGCAAGGCTTGGACTCATTACGACTAATTAACGAACACTGGTTACCTTCTACCTAGATACCTTAATAATTCTGTTTTGATAACGTGTTCTACTTTTACAAAATGGTCAAGTAGTATCCTTAGATTCCAGGATTGGTTTTGGTTTATTGTTGATCATGATGCTTGTTTTTTCCTTATTAACCCGTTGTATGCCGGAGCGCAGATCTACGCGGGACACAATGGCTTTTTCATTGTGTCTCTAATTACGGCATACGAAATGTTAACATAAAACAGTCGCATAATAAAATCAAAGGTCGTTTAGAAAAGTCCTAAAAACATCATCTTTTGCCCGAAGACCTATATTAAAAAGTGGTTTAATTGATTCTGCTCCTTATTCTGATCAAACTATTTTCAGGTTTTGCGCATTTAACGTTACACGTTATATAGTTTGTGTAGCTCGGTCTATTTCTTTTTTATCTGTTGAGCTTTTGTACATTATTTAATTCGGCTTTCCGCAGTCTACGGTTGGACATATGCATATATCTTCCAAGTTATATTACATACATCTATGACTATGTGATCAGCTTCCGCAGTTTTCCTAAATCAATACGTTAGAAGATATATTTAGAACAAGACAGACTAGTCTAGTAACTAAAAGAATTCTGACTCATTTCCTTCATTTCACTGAATGAATATTTTTCCAAATATTGTTGCCAAAATAATATTCTTGGCTGCAAAACTGCCATCAGAGTCAAAAATGATATACGAGTTTGTGCACCTAAATATAAGGTTAGCAGCAATACAAATACATATAGTGTTTTACCGGCACTGACCTTATTTTGGTTCTAGAATTATGTTTAATTAACTTGACCTCTCAATTCTTAGCCATAAAGTGCGTTATTGTTTGTTTTTAATTACTGGCATAAGTAATTATGTATAGTTTGTGCATCATTTTAAAGGTTTATGCACGAGTACTGGTCCTACCACGTCAATGTATCAAATCATTTATCGACAGTCATTATATTTTTGCAAGGCGTGAATAAATTTAATTTTTTATTTGATATAGTCTTGAATTCATTAAAGTGATTCAGTAAAGTGCTAAACCTCAGGCTAGTCAAATGTGTGAATTTAAAAATCTATTATGAAAGTATCTTTTAGTATTTATAAGAAAGATGGATTGGTAGTTTTAGCTTCGTCATGCCTTTAACCAAGCCAATGGTCTGGCTGGAATGGTTCTACTCTTCGTTAATTTCGCAAATAAATATATAACCTTTCCTGTCCTTTTGGGGGCGATCGGTGGCGGCGATCTCTCGCGCCGAGCCTTGGTACAGGCCATGGTCCGGAGTGAGGAGGAGTGGCAGGCGAGTGACTCCTTCTGCGAAGCAGTAATGCTAGCAAAGGAGGAGGCCGACCGCATCAGGCAGTCGCCGCTGGGATTCCGATCCGGATTTCCGGCCACGGTAGCTGCGGGCTTGTGAGCAACCCATTGCTCGACCGCGTTCTCCGACCGTCCGGTAACTGTCCAGACCGAGCCCAAGTCGTCAACGGCGCGCACTGTCCGCGCGCCTCAAGGAGTTGTCAGCAACCGTAGGGGCCCAGCAGGGTCGAAGTCTACTGGGGCCAAGGGTCTACTTCCGAAAGGGACGCTCGGCCTCGGTTTAAAAGGCAATGACGAAACATGGTGGATTTTTTAGTCAATAAGAGTCTGACACAATTTCTCTCTAATAATATTACCTCTGTAGTGAGTAAGGTCAATCAAATATAGTAACCCCTTCCTAGCCACATCGGTTTTCACACAGGTTGTTTTTTTTTTTTATTGGTATCCTACTTAAAAATTTACCTCATGATGTGAAGCTCCTTTCAGTGCATTATTCCTACCCATTACAAGTGATTTCTTATGAACATGTTTATTAATAATACCTTTCCTTTTTTCTACAGCAAGCCGATGGCGAAGATGAACTGAAGAAACGTCAGCTGATGGAGTTGGCTATCATAAACGGCACATACCGTGACTCGAGCAGCAAGGCGGTGGTACCCGTCAACGGTCAGTGCCTCATAAGTATGGTCGCATTCATGTTTTGTCACTAAAACTACCCACTAAGACTTACTAACACGGTCATGGAGTAGTACGAAATGGAACTCGTTTGTGGATTTCACGAATTCCAGCCGCAAAATTCTTGAGTCATAGACGTGTTTCTGACACGGATTTTCTAAGGCATGTTTTTCGCCCTCATTATTACCTACTCCATTTCTTAGTACTTCATGTCTTAAATCTATCTAACTCCATACAGTCGAGGTTACTGAATGATGAATAAGAGAAGAGCTATGTCCAGAACGGTCTGACTTTTATATCAGGGCTGTTAACTAAGACCTGTTCATAAACAATGAACTAATGAATGGTGCTGATAAGACAATGAACCGCTGTATGGAGTAGACAGTCATCAAATTAGCTTTAAGGGTTTGAGTGAAATTTTCAAGGGTGCTTTTTGAAAAGATCCTGGGGATCCTATGTACCTGTACAAATACCATGTCACCCAAACAAATATTTCAAAGGAATTTCAAACATTTCGAAGAAATATATAAGGATAGTGAGGTAACAACCTGATTGTGATTGTTTCCTGGATAAAATACAATGTTGTGGGACACATAATTTTGCATGACATATTACGGAATAATCGTGGGATTATTCTTCATTGAATTGTTTTCTGACAACTGTACATATTCTGCTCTGTTTTCATTACGATTCCTATTGTTGGAGTGAGCATAAACTGTGTCTTTTGTTTGCGGATGTGAGTCATCGAGGCGACTACTTAGATGACTAACTTAATTGATTTGTGGCATGTGACGGTTGTTAACTATTAACATGGGTGATTTCACCGCACCAAGATCTCTTATCGCTAATTAAGGGCCATTGGAAACCATTCGAACAAAGAAGGAGTTTGCTTCGGACAATGAATTTTTTTTTTTAGCTCAACTTTTCTCCAATGTTATAGTATTTCTTCGAGACATTCTGTGGGTATAATTTATAAAGCAGTTTGTGTATTCGGTTGAATATATTTTGTCTCGTGTGCGATGATTTGAGTACCTGTAGTGTCGACTTGATTATTACACATTTCGGTATTTTTTAGCTCTTTGCGTTCATAACCAGCGATGACAAAAACATTAACTGATCAAGTTTAATACACATAACTTGAAAGTCTCAAATCAACGTGCACGCTTAGTCACTAACAATCCCGATTTCTCCATCAAAACAACTGTGCTAATGGGTTCAATTTTTTCATCAATGGTTCACAAAACCGGGAAAGAGGCAAGGAACCCAACGCGAGCTGATATAAGTACCATTGATACAACGCAGACGATCCCACAGCGGACGAGGAGTGGCGCCGCGTGGCGGCGGCGGCGGCCGAGACGCAGCGCCTGCTGGCGCCGGGCGGCGGCGGCGTGGGTGGCGTGGCGCTGCGCTCGCAGGCGCCGCTGGGCGCGCCGCTGATCCTGTCGCCGCGCATGTCGCAGGGCGCGCAGGCGGGGCTGCTCAACGGCTCGTCGCAGGCGGCCGCGGGGCTCTTGTCCCCGGGTGAGCCCGCTCATCAACTCATCTACGCGTCTCCCTACGACTACGCCAACTACGCCGCGCTCACCGCCGCCGCCAACCCGCTCCTGACTACGGAGTACGCCACTGCGGACCATACGGGTGGGTTGTTCGCCCGTTGACTATTTTGAACGATGTTTGATAACCGTAGGCCACATAAGTAGGGACGCGAAGAATCTATCGTTTTAAGAATGCAATATCCTAGTTATATAAAGTTAGACGCATCTGAACGGCAACTGTATTGACTGAAATAATTTTGGTGGAATATTTAGAAGGGGATTTCAGAAAGAAACTTTTATTGTAGAAGCCCGTTTCTGGACATAGGCTTGATCTCGAAAATCGTAAAGATTAATGCAACTATCTTTCCTGAATTTTAGGAGCGTAATAATTAAATTTTATTTTGTTATTTAGAACTTGTTATCAAGCATCGTTTATTAATTACTAACGCTACATACACACGGTACCGGGTTTTCAGTCGTCCTCTAGAAGCAAAAATAATAATAGTAGGTAAAACGTTTGATCAAATTAATATTAAAAATATACAATTTGATAACTCTATTATCGCAAATATCGAACAAATAACCGCATGTTTATATGAATATACACACTGGCTCCGGCCTCAAAAACGGTATGTATAGTAAAAAGCTATTGGAAAAGTGGCAGTAACAGTCAAAAATAGTCATTATAATCATAGGCTTAAAGGTTAAAATACAGGCCAGTCCGTCTCATTCATGGCTTCTTAGGCCTTTTCATTACTATCGCGACGAACAGAATCATACCTTTTTAGGTCCCCGAGTTCGCAGTACCTTCGGTATAATTCAGCCCAAGGCCTACAGGCTATAACGCTCATACGTATGTCGCATGCCTTATTTTCTACAAAGCTTACAGTACAAGCTTGTTTCCAGCAACTTCATGAAGTAGCAGAATAATCTCCACAAACTGCTTCCCTGAATGGTCAATTCATGTGTCTCTGTAGCTTTATTAACTGGGCCCTTTACATTGGCAACCGTAACGACATACTGAGTGCCACATCAATTATAATTTGGTACGTTTATAGCCTTTCTCATCACATAATATTTTATGTATTCTATATTGACACAATTACTACTTATGGGGCTTTGTGACGGTACTGATTTTAACAACGAAAGAGTACGGACAGAATTATAACGCAATTGTTTCTTGTCCATAGCACGTGATTTGACCGATTACATCTGGAGCCATTTTTGGAGGGATTATCCTGCTGCGCGATATTAGACTTAATAACTCCAAAACAAAGTAAATGAGACACAGAAACTCGATAACGGTTGTAGATGCTGCTAGATCACTAAATACAGCTACTTATTTAAATCTAGTTAACAAAGAACAATCAGGCTCGTGATTACACAGCACTAACAAACTAATGAACACTATTTTAACGTATGGTGCCGAGCTTATGTTGAACTGTGTGTGATATAAATATTTTAATGGGGTTTGCAGCGTCGAGATATCTGCTAGCTGGCTTTTGACATTGGCCGCATCAGCCCACAATAAGATACGGCAGACTGCAAGCGCCGTATCACACAACGCATCATTATTGCCGTCCTTGATATCATAATCCTCTTCTAAACGCCTCACAGGACGTCCTTTTACAGTCATAATAAAACGCCATGATCAATTTATAGTTTAAGATTTTATTGTTTTAAGTACGTTTAGCTTAACGACTCATTATTTTGTACCTACGATGTTATCGTCTTTTAATATTTACGAACATTGTTTTTTTCTTCTACGGCTGTTTTGTACAGTTTCATACAAATTATAATTTTTGTTTTACTTTGCAGTCAAAGATATATTATTTATTATATAACAGAATAATTTTACTATTTATTCAAATCTAATATAAATATCAGAATATTTATTGAAAATATATTTTCTTTTATATCAGTTGTCTTGTGTTAGGGCTGATGGCAGTTGAATAATTGTTTAAATTAGAAATTATTTTAGTTGAATATAAACTGCCAATAGAACTCTATATAAGTTACCGATGTTTTATATACAAAGACATAGAGTTTTATATATAATAATTTACTTGTCACGTTACTGATATTCTTCACTCAAATGATGCTAGATATGAATAGAACCCATCATTTTAGTTCTTGTGATAACCCTTGCTTGTAACACAACTAATTTATTAACATTATGTTAATGTAGATTCAAACTTCATTGAGTTTTGGACTAAATTTATCTTACTTGAAAGTATTATCATGTATCCTAAAATTCCACCATTTGCATGTGGTTTTTTTTTTCATCCTTTTTTCTATATTTCCAGTTGAATACTTGTGAATAACAAAAGAAATTTTCGTATTAACAGTAGTTTATCTGAATAACGCAATGAGTTGCATAGATCATTCAGCAATTACAAGCAAAAGGGACCAAATACAAATTGATTTATGAAAACAACACATTTACATATTTAACTATATTTTAACCAAACTGACAAAATTAATAACGCGATACACACATTACGAACAAAACGTGGAACATTCTAGGCGGTTTTAAATGTTTATATACGTTTAAAGTGTAGCAATAACATCAGTATCGGCATTGTGCATAGTGTTATTGCTACAATTATTATATCGTAACTTATTAATTTATTAGCCATATTATTATATTTATAAACATACCATAGGCTAAGTATTATTATTATTATTATCTTTAAAAGATCTAGTTAGGTTAGAAAAGAGTGAGCTTTATGAAAATATTATACACCAGTATATTATTGTTTAGGTTTATTATACCGCAGCTAACACTGTAGTCAATTTTAATTAAAACATGAAATTATCGAAGCCAGCCATTACCTGTACCTTGATCGGGCGTACGTAGACCCGTTCGTTTAAATGTTTTATTTTGTTATATTTTCCAAAGCAATATCATAGATAATAGAGTAATCTATAGGCGTAAGCATAATAATAGAAGTTAGTGTTACTGCCAAATGAAGATTTAATCATAAAAAAGTATATCTTAGTATTACCGAACGATAATGACGAGTATTTGGCAGTGATATCTAGGTACTTGCGATCTTTAAGTGTAGAAAACGAAATCATTTTTCTATTTCTTAATTGAGATTAAATTTATTTGCAGCATTTAGATGTAAAGCTCCACCCAGTTCTATATAGTCTATCAGCTTTAAATGTATTCCAAATTGTTTTTCCAGTGAATTTCTATAACCCGTAATATAATCCATGTTATCATTAGCAAAGGTCTGGTTTCACCGACTCGATGTTGGAAGCTTGTGCTGTGAGCTAAGCCGCCGATGTTAAATGTGTATGTGCCGCTAGGTGTGGTGCGGAGGGCGCAACGGCTCGCGCAGGTCAGGGAGCACCCCTACCAGCGCACCGCCTTACCGGCGCCTTAATTCCCGCCAAAACGCTCTCACGCCGCCATTTTGTTCACAAGGTGAGAAGCGCGTGCGCGCGCATGCAGCTAGATGAATACGTTTGCTTGTGTCTTATTGGTGTCGCACAAATTGGAACTTGCATTTCTATATCGAATCTCACTCGAATACTTCTCAATATACTTGCAAGTTTCAACTTTTCATGTCATTGTATCTATCACTTTAATTTTATATTTCCGAGCAACCATATTCGTCTCGAGTATGCGTGGGTACCTCTGCTTTACTGTCTCTCTGTGTCACTATTTATATTTATTATATTGTGTACTTATTAGTTACGTTCTTGAATAGTTTGTATGAGGATAATACGCTTTATCGCTCTTCATACCGGATCTGAGGTGACACTGCATAATTTGAAAACTGTGATTTTTATATTTCTTTTTTTATAGATATTTAGATCTGTTACATGTTGTGATGCGAGGCATTATTAGAGCTCTATCTTGATTCAAGGTTGAACATCAGCGTTACCAAATTATTTTTCTGTAGTTGTTTTCAATGCTGTTGTTGCAACGATTGAAATCACAACATGTCTCCGGACAGTCGTAATATTTTCAGATATAAATTATACATTTGAGGGAAGAAGGATTGATGTTACACTATTCTCGTATTGCAAAGTTAGTAAATGTTCGCATAGACGGTAGTGTTCAATATTGCCAAATAGAATCCACGGAGGTGCTATAAGCCGGTTGTGAGATCCTTCTTTCCTGAGTCTCGCCCAGTATTAGTCAAAGGAAAGAGCATTCTCAGAATTTGTGCCATCAATCCAGTATTAAACGTAATGCCCCTCCTTTGACTCGATATGTTTTTCATAATCATCACAACTTTCTATTAGTCAATATAAGTTTTTTATATGAAATTTTTAAGCTAGTTGTTTTTATTTTTGCCTTAGGTATTATATTTACTTTCTTATTTGAAAGTGGTTTATGATTAAGATAATTTGCACTTGTGTCCTTGTGGATTTAAAGCCGACATCCATTATGTCGGTTACGTATTTTCACGCTTCTTTATATGAAATGATTTTAAGTCGAAATGCTATTCGTAATTTTATAAAATGGATGATAATATGCGATAATGTTTTGTAAAGTATTGTTTCCGTTGTTGATTGTAAATAAATGCATTTTCTGAGAATATACACGCAATAAATTGTCTGAAAATTTTAATTAAGCGTTTTCTTTATTTAGTCTCGTTAGGTCCGCGGTGCTAAAGTAAATGTTTTATGTGTTACAAGAGTATATATGTCGATAAAGTTGATGACGTGCAGTCATTTATTTGGTCAATTGTAGCCTCACACAACTAACATGCAACTCCACAAGGCCAAGTTCCCGTTTGTTGACATAATAATAATTATTAAGTGCACTATCATAACTGCTATTGTCACAACTTGCAGATTATCTGTAACTATGTATTTATATTATATGAGTCACTAACATGCAAATATGTAATGACATTGATTCGTTATCACAAACTTATTAACAACTTTTGTATGAGAATGCCGCCATATACAGTATTGAGATGTTGCAGCAATGTGTTGAATAACTTACATACTTGCATCTGGGTGCTATGGTTATACATAAGTGATAAATTTATTATGCTTGTTTGTCTGAGCAATGTTCGTCACATCGCGGTCTCCTCCGCTAGTGTTTCAAGCATTGCTTTTTGGGAACTATTGGGCATTTAATCCTATATTTGTAGATTTATCATTTACATACTAAATTGACTTAACATTTTTCAACCATTAACTGCGTAAACTAATGAAGTACCCGTATAGTATTAACTGGGCCACAAACAGAACAAGTGTCGCGGCGCGAATGCCTGATAGCCTCCCCCTCATTTTTTATTCAAATTTCTATTTTTATGAGAAATTCCGTACACTAGTCAGTTCAATCCGAGTCCACGCGTTATCGCTTTTGTTGATTGGCTGCATGTTGCCGGTACCCAGTCTGTCTTTCGCATATTGAGATTCCATTACAACCACGTCTTACATTTCGCTCCCCCCCTACCCGTCTACGTCACCGATGGGCGCCGGCAGCGCGACGCAAGCGGTAAAGCGTGCTCACTCGCGATTGGGGGTACTCGTGTAGTCGGACCATGACATTTTGATCGATACTAACATTCTGTTTTTCTCTCTTCTCGTTAACCCGGCTAGGTGAGTGCTAACGGCGCCGAGGAACTAACAGGAGTCGCGGCCGGCCGCTGCACGCCGGCCCCCTATGTCGCCGCGTAACATACTCATCGGAACATCGACCACCATGTAGCTATTAGCTGTTGGGCCTTTCACGTTTAACATTATACTATGTATTATAATAGTCTAACTATTAACATTTATATGCCTGTTATGTTTATAACATGATGAACTTTATTAACATTTTTATATAATTTTTTTATGAAATGGCACACGCCATCGACTATATTTACTATATTGTATCTTTTTGTACTTCTGTTGTCGCTTGAACGTGTTGTTGTTGAAGCACGAGTGTTGTTAGGCTACCCGGACAAATCACGGCGTTAAACGTGGCACCTCTATAATCTATAGATATTTATTTAAAACTTTTTTTCTTTAACGTTATTTGCATAGAGTATAGTTTTGAAATTTTGCACTTTTAGCGCCGTTACTACAAAAAAAGATGGTTTGAGTTAAATATTGACTTCTAACTTAAGCTTAATTCATGCAGTAGCTAGACATTAATTTTGATATAATGACATAAGTTGCTAACACAACTCGCTTTTTGATCTCTTTAAAAAACATTAAAATATCCTTCATGATTCCTAGAAGCTTTGAACTGTATGAATTAAGCTTTGTGGTGCGGTCATGATTTTGAAATAAGTTTCATTTGATGTTAGATGAAAATCTATCGATCAAAAATTTAATGTACTCGATGAAGTACTGCGCACGCAATTTAAACGTACGTACACTGATCGTTCGCCGCTACATGGATAGTCTGTGGCGTGACTGCGCGTCACAAGAACAAGATGGCGTCATGCAAGAGGTCAAGTAAGTACCTACGATGCTAAAATATATTAAATTGCTTTTCATAAATAATTGGACTGACATTGGATTATAGTCTAATATAGGTTGTTTCTTCATATACTCATCGACCCGACAAACCTTCGGCAATCATTTCTACATTACTTTAAAACCAAAGACTAATATGTTATATATATTTGACTACTTTTTTCTGATCAAATTTTAAATCATCAATGTCTTCCTTTACAAAACATTTTATATTGGTCAATGAGTGTATGAATTCTCATTCGAAATAAATAATATTTATAGCATTGTATTTTACTCTTAGTGCTTAATATTTATAGATAACTTTGAATATTTGTACATCCCATGTGCCTTAATTAAATGTACAATGTTCTTACCTTTTTGGTTCTATAGAAATTGTTATAATGCTAATTAATAGCTAAGTTAGAAGAGATTAAATTATTGTTAACTTTTCTAAATGTTAATTTTTATACATTTATCGTCGTCAGTTTTGAAATATTAATTGTCTAAGAATATAAATAGTAATACCCAAATGTTTTAGTGTCTAGTAGATCTACGTTAGTTGTGGCAACATTATTAACTTTATAAGTGCCTTCGTTACAATCTCTTCGGGAATCTCTAGATTTCGTTATATCTTATACAATTATCAGAGATCTGCAGTTAGTTTATTCAGTGAAAAATATTTACCCAAACATAATCTCAAAGATTACACAAACGTTCAAGTTTAATGTAACAAGGGCAATTATTCGTCATTACATGTATATTGTTATGTATAGAGCTTACATAATGTAATTAAAAGCAATATTATAACAATAATAAATCACGATTAGTGCAATAGAGATGTTATAATACTAAATAATATTTTATTATTAAAGTAATCTCGACTAAAATAAGTTGGGAGAATATTTTTACAAGATTTTATAGAGATCTGATATTGAGATTAATGCGGTAGGTAAAAGTATATTATCACGATTGTTATCTGTGGAGATACATTATTTTCTTTAAAATTAAATTGTTTATAAGTAATTTTACTTTATAGTAGATGAGCTAATTAGTAGGTAACAATTTTTTATCGTTTTACATTAATTAGTTGCTTTTATCGAGAATTCGGAACCAATTTTAAAGAAATTTTCCTTTTCAAAATTATTTGAAATAATACGTTTTTTCATATATATTTCTTAATAAGTAAAGTTATGTTGAATACCTACATTTATAAGTAGATATCCCCGTAAAATTACAGAAGTGGAAAATATCATCGAAGTTGTTAGCACTCCGTCCATGATTATTTCATAAAATAAGTACTTAATTTTGTTGGTCTCTCACTCATGCATAGTTAAGTACGATTAATTTGAGACGTCTCTTCATTCGTACCATGTGTTAACACTTTCAAATAATCATGAAAAATATTTAGATTACTTTAAATGTCTTGAAGCATGGGACAAACGTCACCTTTATATCATGTCAACCTAATATTTCTTGGTTGCGTCTCACATTACATCATCCATGTAATCGCACCTGTTAATTTGGTATTTTTACAGTTATACAAGGTACAATTGAAATAATCATCTTTTAAGGGGTCACTGTTCTTGCACCAAATCTGAAATAGCGAACCAAAATTCAGCTGATTTTTTTTCGCTATAGGATTGGTCCAATATTAAAAGTGAGTCATATTGATGAATACAATGATTTACCCGTAATAGGCAATCAGTTATTTCAATAACACCTTCTAGTAAGATCTAAAATTGCTTGTTTATAGATATATGCTGGACAATATATAAAATTATGTTGAAAATATTATATTGTTATCCTCCTTTGAGTTCACAGATAAAAAAAGTCACGCAGAAAATTCATATCCCAGCGGTTGTTCAAAAACGGATGAAAACTGCTTTTATTCACCCTTCACATGCATCTAAATAGTTCGTACAAATCATACTAATACAAAAAAAGCATTTAAAGATTTAATCATAAAATGCAAATGCCATAACAACTCGAGAAATCCGTTTCATATTAATGTGAAAATATGTGATGAAATAGATGTGTTTAACGTACAAATAATTTTATTGTCTGCAAATAACTAGTAATATACTGTGTTTCATAAGCAATAACATTAGCAATTTTGTTTCTTGAAACATGCTTAGTGCCATCAGCAGACGGGCTTAATACATGTCACTGTTTTTTTTTTAAATATTAATTTGTACTTATTGTTAGGGCAAATATTAATCGAGTGCCTTAAAAGAACTTGTACATATTTATTATTATCTTTCATTAAAGTATTAATATAGCGGAGAATAACAAAATCTAAAATTGTTTTCCAAAAACAATATTATAGAAAATAAATAATTTTAGTTAAGTGAGATTGTGCATATTATGTATGTTTTGATGTGTGTTTAAGATTGATTTGGATTAGTAAATATTTAAAAAACGTAACTCTTGTGGTTTTTTTTTCTCTCCCTACCAGTTGAATAGGTACCTAGTGATCGCATATTTTTACCCTGTACAGTACTAAATAAATTGATCGAAAACCGTAAGGATTTTGTTTAGTAGCTAGTTTATTAATTCCGAAAAAGAACTCTTACACATAACACACTTACACATTATTTTCATTGTGTTACCTGGTGTGCTATTCTCTAAAGAAAAGAGCCTTGAGCGCAGCGCTAGCCGCACCGACGAAATCCAAATTAATAGGTACATTGGATTAATAATCCAATGAACCAATCCAATGAACCTATACATTTGGTTGTTAATTCTATATAGGTACTGCGCTCTCGACTCGTCCCATACTTTGCCTGTATCCTAGCTGTGGAATCGTAATAGCCTACTTTACACTTATGCGCCATAAACATAAAGGTGAATATAATTTGCACGTCATAAAAGGACAGTCTTTTTTTTAGTGACAGCACTGATTTTACAATTAGACCTTTGTGAGGGATATCCTACTGGGAATTGTTGTTAAAATGATAAATAATTAATCATTATTTTACCTGAGTACTGTCAGCGCCACACTTTTGATACTCCTGCTGAAAAAAGCGCCATCTAGTCAACAACTAGCACATGCCGTCAAATTCCACTCTACACAGCATTATTGTACGTCAGGGAAAAACTTTTAGTGTTGTTTTGTAGATGGCGCAATCAACCTCAACTTTGCTTCAAAAACTTCTGCAAACATGGACATTCAAAACTAAACTCGTTATGTATTTACTCATAATAGAGTAAATTGCACGGGCCATATTTAGTCGGCCTCAAAATAAAAGCTGGTTAATACCCTGTCCAGTTATCCAGTGTTGTAGGCTTTTGTCTAAGGCTGTTATCAGACTGCCACGCATCACGCTGCATGTTGCGTGTCAAGGCACCTACGCGCGTACCTACTTGCGGGAGTGCAGATCTGCATCACCGTGCGGGTTTTTACGCACTCACGTGCGTAGGTGCGTTATGTAAATTCACGCAGGCACGCATTCATCTATATATATATAAAATTAATGCCACTTTTCGTTGTTATTTTATAACTCAAGAACGGGTTCACCTATCCAAACCAAATTTTTAGGCTTTGTTCGGACTATTTAGTAGATGGTTTATGTGAAGTTTGGTAGGGTAGAGTAGTGCAGAGTAGTGTAGAGTAGGGTAGGGTAGAGTAGGGTAGATTGGGGTAGAGTAGGGTTGAGTAGGGTAGAGCAGGGTAGAGTAGGGTAGAGTAGGGAAGAGCGGGAGCGAAGCCGTGCGGGCAAAAGCTAGTTTCATATAAAAACACGCACGGCACTACGACACTCAATGTGCCGCACGTGTCGCCCCTCAACCACGCGCGTGTTTGCATGTTTCACCGCATGTAGGCGCGTGATCTGCATGAACGCGCGTGGTTGCATTTTTGGTGTGTTGGGCTGTGCTGTTAATACGCATTGGTGCATGGCACTGTGATAACTGCCTAAGACAGCAGTGGACAACTGGACAATGGTAATGGGTCTTCCTTTTAACCAAGGACTGCTACATAACACTACAATGAATGTACGAAAATAGATAATTATGCTGCTATTGGAATTGGCGCAACACACAATGCCAATTAAAACTATTAAGAATATTTGACTGTATCTAGGAACAGGGTCATTTGTAAAATACTGGCAACCTTTCAGAACTATGTTCCTAACATCATAAACAACTTTTAATCTATGACTTTAAAAAAATATCATAATTTAGTTCTAGGCAGACTTTCATACAAAAATAAAAATATTTAAATTAAACCTTCTAAATATTACGAACTCTATGCAAAGCAAGCGATAGTACAACAGAGGGGAAGGAGCAGCGGGGTGCTTGATGCGTTTACGTCGCGTCATACAGCCGTAAGTAGATATAGCAAAATACAGTTTTTAAATGTGTTAGATAGAACAACGAAATCTTGAAGGTTTGTTTTTGGTAAATGAATTATGTTTTGTAAAAAATCGTAGAACAAAAGGAGTTGCTACTACAGTCCTGCAAGGTTGTTAGTGTTTTACAAAGAACCCTGTATACCAAAGTTGAAAACTGTACAACCCATTATTTTTTGGTTACTGAATTGATGGCATACCTGCCTACCCACATAGAGTTGAATCACACATGTCTGCTAGAAAGCAAAATCGCTAGAGCGCATTTAGGACTGCCTTCTAAAACCAACGGCGACCATATTCTTGATCAAGATTATCAAGCAGTTATCCTACTACAAATGCTACTGCCTTGTTCTTAGATAGCGTTTTTGCTGAGCAAAGCAAGCGCTCTTGGCTTCATTTCCCAGTTCGGCCAATATGCTATTTTTCTTATTTTGGTTCTCACTAGTTACCTGAATTTCTGAATACTTACCTACTAAAAGCGTCTATTTCAGATAAGCTGTGCCTAACATAAAGCTGGTAAAAAATAGGGGTATCTTTACTTATATTTAGGCTTAGAAATCATCAAATAACTTCATCCGCTCTGGATGGAGCGAGAGGGAGATTTTACTAACTAAAAAATTCACCTGTTAGTATTTCTACGGTTGTCCTTGGCATTCCAGGGTTACGGAGAATCTGTCATGAAATCCCGTTGCCCTATCAGGGTGTATCTTTGCTGTTATGTTAACTAAAAATAGATAACCTAAATAATTATTATTTCACAACTACCACACAACAGACAGGACTAGACGGGTCCCAAGCTAAGCAGAGCTTGTGTTATGGATACTAGACAACTGATAAACATGCTTATATATTTCTAAATACATACATAATATAGATAAATTACACCCAGACACAGAACAAATGATCATGCACATCACATAAACATTTGTCCTGGGTGGGAATCGAATACACAACCTCCGGCATAGCAGTCAGGGCCACTAACCACTAGCTAGACCAACAGCCCAGTCAAAAATAGCCAGCTAGTAAATGATACTTGGTAGGTACCTACTTAAATATTTGCTTAATAAGCGAGTAGCTGGTAGGTCTCACATATATTTTCAATAAAGGTACACCTGCATACATAGTTACGTATAAGTGGGAGCAATTTGAACTTTTCCTACTGTCTGGAAATGGAATTTTAAATTCGCAGTCGTGTCTGTTCCCATGGAGCTCCAGAATAAACGGCCTGCAGTTTGTCCGACTGCATTTGTCGCCTCAGTGCTTTTGCAAGCGTACAAACATTGTTGACGTGCACTCGACTTGCCTTTGAACCTAGTAGCCATACGAATTTGGAACGCGTAAATCTTTTAAACGGCGCGGATATGCTGGAAAAACGGACTTTAAAGTGAAAATGCACCTGGTGAATCGAGTTAAAATGGGATCCTGTGTGTGTTTAATTTAATAAAACCCACAGGTTTTATTGAAATAAACTGCATATGTAGGTCCTAGTTAATTAACATTGTGCGAGTCCTGATTCCGAATCAGAATAAACGAAATCAGCTCCTTTTCCACTCGCCTTTCGTAAACATCGAAAATGGTTTAAAAGCTTGTTACTTCATTTAATGCAATCCAACGCGGTGTTTGTTGAAAAGGCAATGCAAAAAAAAAGAGATAACGCCCGTAAACTCTGTTAGTATTCGGTAATTCCGAGATTTACTCGAAAATTTCACAAAACTTGCTCCAGGAAATAGCTGTTTTTTTTTTTAAACCCTTAAAAGTTTTTGGAAAAAGTTGTCGTCATTCAGAATGTTAATAAAATTTGCAAGGTCTCTGTAGGTTTACTTTTTCGACTTTTTAAATTTTTAGGCAAATTATGAAGTATCAAAGATCATACAAAATAGGAGATTTTCAGAGGTTTTTACTGGATTAGTTTTACACAAATTTAGAAATTGGTTTCTTTAGAAACCTAGATAATATCCTCAAGATACTGTGTTTCCAAAATATTTAATGAAAAATGTATAATAACGTCATAATCAGTTATGAGCGGTTGTATGAAAAACAGTGTAAATGTGAGTCATAATGCACCACCTTAAGGGGGTAAATTCAATAACTACTAAAAAGAACGTTCTTTTTCAAGTTTATATTAAGTACCTCCTAAAATATAGCAATAATAATACAATTAACAAGCAAATAGACATTATATAGGTAACCAAAAAAGTGGGCCAATTACTTAATGGGAGTTACGGGAACCCGATAGACACGAACGCACAGGACCGTTCATCGTGATGACACTTCGAGAGGCCTATGTCCAGCAGTGGACGTCTTTCAGCTGAAGTGCTGATAATAATAATGATATGTCAGTACAAATACCCTTAAACCGATGTTCTAAAATTGCTGATCTTCAAATGATCAGGCAGAAATGACCGCTATGGTTTCTACTCGTATATTGTTAGAAAAGACCCAGATAGATCCAGTATTTCAATATCCCTAGCTATTAAGCTCCGTATAAGTGACACATTCAGTATGACCGGCACAAAGTCAGGTCGGTCTTACGTCCTATGATTACCGAGGCGAACCGTGATTACATTGATTTATATGCATGAGTTCTTATAGGTAAATGACTCATAATTGGGCCTATAGTTTCATTTTTATCGTTATTAAGTCCCTGGTTATACATCATCGTCAAGATGCGACGGCGATAACATTGATCTTACACATCGATAAATTGGGAATTTTGTAGCGTGCGTGGATACATTGGTGTTTAATGTTCCGTCTTTTTTAATTAGAGACGAGTTTTTTTTTCCTGCTGAATAGGTATTTTTTAGTTGAATAGGAAGTGCACTCTCAGTTGTAAAGCATTAATAGCCAAAATATTGAGCATTATGTTATCTCACCGTGGGCGCGGGCTTGCGGACGGTGAGCAATAGGTAGGTCGCTGCCGACGATCCGGTAACTGTCTGGACAGAGCCCAAGTTGTCAACGGCGCTGAACTGTTTTCGCGCGCCTCAAGGAGTTGTCAGCAACAGTAGGGGGGCCAGCTGGTTCGAAGCCTACTGGGGCCAGGGTTATCCGAAAGGGAGCTCGAGCCCCGGTATGAAAGGCGAGAAAGCACGGGGTAGATTTTTTAGGCAGTAAGCGTCTAACACTATCTCTCGCCTCGCCCAAGGGCGGGGGATTTCATTTGAATGATTTTTACCTACCAAAAAACATTGTTATCTATCGCAACTTTTCTAATTGCGCGAATATTAGTGACCGAAATGGTGAAGGATAAAATAATGAGGAAACCGGAAAATTCGAAGACGTGACATTCACTAATACACATTGGATCCGCGTGATAGATTACGGCCTGTTCCCTCTCTGAGAGAAAAGGTCTGAGTCCTAGCAGTGGGGACTGTAAGGCTGATTTATATAGGTATATAAAGTGGCTCACTTTCTTTTCTGCCCCTACAAATTATACCTATGCGTAAACCTTCCTCGTTTTGAGTTCTCTCAGTTAGTGAACAAAAAATCGTTTGCTTAGTTTAGGAGGTATTTACAATTAATCCGACAGACGGAAAGCGACTATAGTTTATACTATGTAAATGCAATACAATCTTTTTCATAGCAATAGATAGATAAATTATATTTTTAACTGTACACCAAAAATAAAAATTACATAAGAACTTAAAATTAACAGGGTGTTTTTTTTTTGGTGGGTAAAAAATCATCCCAATGACATCCCCGCCCTTGAGCGGAGCGGGAGATAGTATCAGACTCTTACTGACTAAAAAACCCACCCTGTTCCTTCTTGCCTTTATACAGAAATTAACAGGGTGTCACGATGGACGATGTTATCGCTAAATCGATTTTTACAGACACTTAAAATGATAGTTAAAATGTAAAAAGAGTGCATCAAAATTGATCACCAATATACATACCTACTCGTACCTAGTTAATATCGACCTACCCGCATAATACTACTTACAAGTAATCCTCAACTTTATTGCTAAAATCGCTCCGTAGGCACTCTGAAAGAGATTAAAAAGTTCAACACAAATTCCTTCCCGTAGCGAGCGAGCCTCCAGCAATTTTCCGTGTACAAAATATTGTTGTTTGTTTCCATTACTTTCCATCGAAGTCTGCGTGCAAGGCAGGGGCCCCACCGGCATGGGGCGACCGCTCGTAAAATTGCAACTGACTTGGGGGAGACGTCTCAAGACGCTCGTGCATTCTTAGCTGCACAGTATATGGTGAAGGTTCAGAATCTTGAAGTCTTAGATTTAAGCTAACAGTTACACTGAAAATTTTAAATAATACAAAGTAAAGGCTACAGATAAAATCACGATAGTATTCACACCTAATTTCAATATCTGCAGTGCCCTCCAAAAGTTAGTTGAAATTAATTCGCCTCGAAAGTATCGAAAATCGGTGACTGACTTTTGGCACGCTCAATTCAAGTAGTTAGTGAGCACATAAATATAGATTAAGAAAGAAAACAAACTTAATTCCGAGGAATTCTCTACTCTACGTATTAGAATAAAGTATCCTAACATAAATAGTGAACAGTTCACTTCTTAAAACTACGTACCTATTTTAGAAATTGATGTGACATCATTTTTAAAGTGAATTTATTTCAACTAACTTTTGTACATGTGTTTTGGCTAATTTTAATATTACACTGATTATATTTTACCATTTTTAATCGGCTAACCGATTTCTGAAAAACAAAATAATATTCCAAATACTTCTATACCACCTCACCTGTATGGTGGAATATACCTATCTACAAACATACATACACTGCTAAAAGTTTTGCTTCCTTTTCTGGTTATGGCTTATTCCGGTAAAAATAGAGAGAGGTACGAGTTGCTTTTCAGACAAAAGTAATTTGGTAAACTGTTAATGGGATTTGACCGCTTGTTGAATAGCTTTTATTTGAATTAAAATTCTAGTAACCTTGATTCACCTTACTATAAAATTATACTTATCCTGCCCATCTAAGATTAAAGATCATCCAGATTGTCTGTAATCTCGCAGAATCTCTATGCCAAATCTTCGAACAGGTAGATTCATAAATTTTACTTCCAAATAATTGCATATACTATGTGATCAAGGAATCAACCCGGACTTACAGCGCGCTGGGGTGCCAGGGTCATAAAACTACTTCCCCTAACACTGTGAGCCTGTATGGTGCGACACCATTCACTTTCCGCACACATACTTCAATCGAAAAGGAAAATTTTAAACTTAGATGTCTGCCCACTTTGTAGCCCTAACTCGGTAGTTTAGCAATTGTCTGCCACCTTTTGTGGCACTTTAAGTCAAGAACTATTTGTGTAAAGGGCACTTGAGGGAAAATATCACAGCTGTCCCCATATTTAAGTCTGAAAGCCACAGCTGTTGCAAAACATTGAAGTAGCTAGGTGCAAATCGAGATTTTTCTAAAGTAAAAAGAGTAGTGTAGGTAGGGTATCAAGCTGTTTTCTTTCCTTGCAAGTTCCGTCTGTGTCAACAGAGGGAAATAGAGGATATTATGATATTGCTACGTAGACGGCGAGCCATCTTGTTACTTTTTGCAATGTTGTAGGGACATGTGATATTCCTGTATTGCAATACGTACTCACTTACTTGGTTGTGCATATTTGTGTTATTATATTCTAGTCACTGTAAGTAAATAGGGAAGAGTTATTAAATTAATTAAGACTTAACTGAATCTAACGGTTTTCGAACAATGACTACCTATTTTACATAATATTTACCCACCGCCATAAATTTCCTAAAATAAATACCTATTTTAATATTTTTATTCTTACAAAAATTAAGAGGTAATACCTTCCTTTTTCATAATTAGGTAATTTATAATGAAAATTGCGGTAAAAAAAAAAGTACAAAAATTCTGTCTGCAGTTTTATGAAAGGTATGAACAATTCATTTTTCCTCTTCCTTGATTAATGTCGTTCCGACTTTTTGCCTGCTCCTATTTCAATGAAAAATTTCCCCGGAGACCGGACTCGTAATTTTCAGGGAACTGAAATTACAGTTAATTGGCCAATGTTTACGCGAACCAAAGTGGCTTGATGTTATTTAATAGCTAGTGCTGCAGCACAGTGGAGAATATGGTTATTAAAATGTAGTTCTTCGTGTATTTGCGTAAGGTTTTGCATCTTTATGTACTCGTAAGTGCTAGTAGGGGTTTTAGAGTAGCTTTATTGCATAGGTATGCAAGTTAAGTCAAATTAACATAGGACAAACATTTATAAAAATAAGTGTACAGTAGTCTTATGGCACAGGGCAATTTCTTACAGCAACGTTAAGAACGTATTGGCTGTCATTTAGATTGTGTAGATCAGATGCGCAGGCGCTCTATGTTGTAAAATATGGCGGATTATGATCAAAATACGCTCTTTTTTCGTTGGGAAATTATCAAATGACTTCTCTTACTCTAGGTAGAACGAAAGGTACTATCAGACTCTTATCGACTAAAACCAACCGGGGTGTCCCTTCATTTGCTCTTTCGAACAATCCAATCTACAATAAACTAGTGCTTGACTGCGATCCTATCCGATGGTAAGCAGTGATGCAATCATAGATATATGCGCAATCGTTGATGGTGAGGCACACTAGTTTATTAAGTGCCAAGAGTATACTGTCTCCAAGAGATTTGATCATTAATATCAAAATGCATACAAACCATAAAAACTAGTTCAAACAAACTGAACTACGATCAAAAGCGTATATTTAACAATCTAAAGAATATATAACGTTAAATTTCCGTCATAAACAGTGACATGATTTAGTTAATTACCAAGAAGCGTCACGGCAAGCTGTTACCTTAATGGATATCTTGCAATATTAAGCCTCTGAACATCAATTATTAACTGCATATTAACTGTGGATATATACTCCTAAACAAGCAGTAAAATAGTTATACGAGATGAAAATCATAAACATGGGCAATAATAGAATGCAATAACATTAAACATTCTGAATGTAAAGAGATAACCCTTGGCTATTTTAGTATTATTAATAATTATTACAACAATAAATGGACTGAGAATGTAAGTATTATCTATTTTGTGATGTAAGCTAATGACTATGAAGGCGTATAGCCCCTTGAACCTCTGACCGGAGTTAAATGCACATATACTCGTACTGCTGCCTTCACTCGCAGAGCGCCGCTGACCTTTAAAACCATTTTCTTTGCGAAATATTGATTGATTTACATATAAGTCCTTACTAATATTATAAAAGCGAAAGTGAGTTTGTTTGTTTGTTTGTTACGTCTTCACGCCTAAATGGCAAAACCGATTTTGATGAAACTTGGTACACGGATAGACCATGTTCTGGAATAGGACATAGGAAACTTTTTATCCCGGAAGGATGTTTCCTTGGGATAATTTTCTGCTATCGCGCGGGCGAAGCCGCTGGGAGCAGCTAGTATTATATAAATTTTGAAGGAGACTTAACCAGCATTTTTTTTAATAAAAATGTTTATTTTTATTCATTTTCTAAAGATCAAAGTTTTTTGAAAGGAGTAGGGAAAACAAGCGAAAAAATAATCATATTGTTATTTTTTTTTTTTTGACAAAAGTATTAAACATACGAAAAAATCATAATGTTGATAATGATTTACATTATCAACATTATGGTTTTGTGAATACATATTATTTTCAAATCTATTAACAGTTGGGCTGTTACAGAGAAGTAGGCTTCAGAAAGTCACTGTTTTATGGCATTAAACGAGAGCAAGGGCCTTAAAGGCATACATATTACTGATACAGTAAAAGGTAGATATAACCAGTAGGCAGAACGAGTTTCATTAATAGAGAAAATTAGATTCAACGTCAACGCATCGACGTCTTAAACGATAATAATTCGGAAAATAACGATGATGTGGTACGATGTTAATAAGGTGCAATAAGTGGATACCGTTCACCTGATCATTATAACACAAAATAATCACATGCTGTATATGCAAAGTAATTATATGGTTTGAATTATGGTATTTCTGATTATCGAAGCCACTAATGAAGTGGACAGTCTGCCTTCTTATTTCGAACTTGGATGTAAACTCGTTGGATCGTAAAGCTAGGAATTCACTGGACGGACTTACCCGAGGGTATGGGTGCGGATGTTGTCCGTAGGAATCTGCTATTATAGTTACGCCAGTCTACATTAGTCACAGAGTACAATGAAAAGATTTCAATTATGATATTCCTGATATTGAAGCCACTAATGAAGTGGATAGTCTGCCTATCCACGTTAGCTAGTTGGATCGTAAGGCGAGGAATTCACTGGACGGACGTAAAAAGAAAGAAAAGCATTTTATTTGCGCAAAAAAGACGCAATCTTATAACTAGCTTAGAAACATATAACAACTTGGTATTGATAGTTACTCGAGGGTACTATGTTTGCGGATGATATCCGTAGGATTCTGTTACTATAACTACCTTACCAAGGCCAAGCCTTGATCTAGATTATGTGGTTTGAATTATGGTATTTCTGATGCTATCGAAGCCACTAATAAAGTTGACAGTCTGCCTTTTTATTTCGATCTTGGGTGTAAAATCTTTGGATCATAAAGCAAAGAATTCACTGGACGGACTTACCCCAGGGTATGACTGCGGGTGATTTCCCTAGGATTCTTTTACTATCTGGTACTGCGTCAGTCACACATATGACAGACATAAGACAGCCTTAGAGCCGACCTGACTAGCAAGCTAAAAAAAATATAGGTTTTTTTAAGCGGGAAATCATCCAATGACTTCGGGAAGGCGTGTCAGACTTTTACTGACAAAAACCCGCTCCTGTTTTTTCGTTGCCTTTGTTCCAGGGCCACGAGATACACCTTCGTTCAACTCATGGCCCCAGTACGCTTTGATTCTGCTGGGGCATTACGGTTTTGCTGATATCTTTTTGGGGCGCGCGTAACATACAACGCGCTGTTAACGACGACTTGGCCTCGGTCTGGACAGTGGTGGCTGCACGTCAGTGGTGGCTGGCAGCCAGTGTCGGGGTCCCGGCGGCTGAGGCGTCAAGATTTCTGTTCCCTCACGTGTGTTGCCGTTTCCTTTGCCTGTACCTTCAGCTTCGGTTCCAGGACTGTGGTATCTCTTTCAAACCATCCCCCAGATAGAAACATAACTTGCATGCTATTTTGAACTATGAGTAGCAGTGTTTCAAAGTCGCACCCATCTCCGATAAGATGACTGAGAATCGCCTTCGTTGGTATGGACACGTCCAAAGACGTAGTGAGAACCACGTTGTCCAAATCGCCCTAAGCCTACCAGAACAAAAAAGAGATAGAGGCCGCCCGCCATTGACCTAGTGGTCAAATATAGAGAGGGACCTCAAGAAAGCCCAGTTGCCAAAATTGACAACCCAAGACAGAGCTACTTGGCGCAGGAAAGTGAGGAGACCCGACCCCAAATAATGGGACTAGGGAAGGAAGAAGAAGAAGAAGTAGCAGTGTTTCAGTTCTTTATCCTATAATTGGTCAATTTTTTTTTGTACTGCTCTGTCTGCGGCGATCCTTAAGTTTCGATGTAAATGAAGCACCATTGTTTAATTACATCGGCGCAGTAATTAGACAAGATTTGTATTTAATGAAGTCGCGTTAGTAAGTTTTCTAAAAGCTAATATATGTTTAATTGGTAGAGAGATAAGATAACGTTTATTTCGCACTAAATTGTGTATTTATGTTTGTATGTTTTTAATGAGACGGCTCTAGGCTTTTACGATACTTGTACGTTCATGCACCTTGATTGTCTTCTTTTTCGAGGTTAGACATTATCCAATGACTTCTCCCGCTCTAAGGCGGAGTGGGGGGCGTGTCATACTTTTACTGACTAAAACTAAACTTATGTTCTTTATTTGCCTAGCATTCCAGGATCCCTGGTTCCCCATTAAGAAGACCACCCATGGCCTCAGAAGGCTTCGGCCCTGCTGGATCCTAACAGTTTTGCTGGTATCTCTTTGAGGCGCGCGTTTAACACTAAGCGCTGTTGACGACTTGGACTCGGTTCAGATGCTTACTGGACCGCCAGACGGCGAGCTAGCCATGGTTCGTCATCTGCAAGCCCACGCCTATGGTGGCTGGCAATTGGGGTCGGGATCCCGGCGGCTGGATTTTGATTGTTTATGGTATGTTTTTTTTCTGATGGGAAATTATCAAATGACTTCTACACTAGGGTGGCGCGAGAGGATGTGTCAGATTTGGACTGGCTAAAACCCTACAGTTTTCTTCAGTTGATCTTTGTATTCTAGCGCCACAGTAAATTTTTTTGAACATTCCTGCGGACGTTCTTTATGGTATGTTGAGGTTGTCATAGAAAGGAATAGGCAATTAGAAATGCTAATCACTCAAATTAATCAGCTGTTAATTATTGAAGAATGATAGTTTAATGGAATATGTTAATTATTTGTGGTATAAATGATGTAATCATTCTTTCTTATACAACACCACTATTTCTTATGCCATTTGACTAAAACTTGACTATGCCGTGGGCGGTTTTTTTTATTATTTTATTAGCCAGCGGCCTTTTTTGAATGGAATAGATATCTCACTATATCTAGGTTTACCTACTTTACTATTTTAAAATAATATTATATAATTAGTTTATTATGCAATGTTTAGTTTTGATCTTACTATAAAAAAATAAATAATATAATAATAATATTCCACAACGCCATATGTTTAGTAACAAACTAAGTTGAGCTTGTGCTATGAGTACCAGACAACTTATCAATAAATATATTTCTAAATACGTACATATTCTAGGTAAATTATACCCAGATTTGATACAGAACAAATGATTGTGCACATCACACAAACATTTGTTTTGGGTGGGAACCGAATCCATGACATACTGTATAGCAGTCATGGCCACTAACCACTAGACCAACAGGATATTCAAATAAAAACGTGAAGACAATCCCAATAATTATGTTATCATAATATAATATTATTTTAGTGAAGTAGGTATGTAGTAGTCACAGCTTTATTTTAAAATTGACCTTTGATTACTATGTGTCATTGCACGGATATTGCAACATACTATTTTGTATTGAACAAATAATATATAAAAACAAAAAACTATAAAACAAATGTAATGTCACCCAGCTTGCGAAAGTGCGAGGTAGGTCGGAGATCTTAAAGTAGGTAAATAAACCTACAATACAAAATAACACATTTAATTTTATTCCCGCAAAACATAATATGTCATATAATTTATGATCCTATAAGCCAAAGAAACGGTATTATTTCACAACGAGACAAATGGTGTCGCAAGCAACTCGGTGGGCGACATTAATAGTGCCAATGTAGAATAAAAATCCACGAGATTTCCGTATTCTAAATAATTGTTGACATAAATTAAAACTATTCTGACAGTTGCGGCTCTCATTCACGCCCGTTTCTATTTTTTTTCTCAGGCCCACGACGTTGAAAGACATAAAAAGTATTTAATAGGGCCGTAGCCACCTCTCTGCTTTCTTACTTCTCTATTCACATTTAAATAATTATAAAAGTGTCATTTTTAATTATAAACGCTTTTGTCGGTCTGTCTCTCCTGTATTTGGAGCTCGTGTGTCATACTGACTGATGAATAGTTCTTTTTTTTTAGTTTTTAAACAGTCTGTTAATTTCCATAAGTTTTTGTACGTTTTGTGAACATAATAGCTTGTGTTATATTTCTGTTGATGGCTGTAGAAATGAGATTTTGCTATGAATAAAAGTTAATTTTAACGTTGTCACTTACAATGGGCCTCATAAGAAGACTCAAAGTCACCCAAAGGGCGATGAAAAGGGCTATGCTCGGAGTTTCCATGCGTGATCACATCAGAAATGAAGATATCCGCAGAAGAACCAAGGTTACCGACATAGCTCGAAGAATCGCCAAACTTTAGTGGTAATGGGCAGGGCACATTGCTCGCAGCACAGATGATCGTTGGGGACGAAAGGTTCTAGAGTACCGAACACGTACTGGAAGACGCTGCTTTGGAAGACCTCCAACTAAATGGACCGATGACCTGGTCAGAGTCGTGGGAATCGATGGATGCGTGACGTACATGACCGTTCGTTGTGGCGTCGCTTGAGGGAGGCCTATGTCCAACTTTGGACGTCTTTCAACTGATATGATGATGATGATGAAAAGTTAATTAGGAGAACACAAAAGCCCAAAAGATAAACGCGATCCATTTGATTACCTAAACTGAACTGTTAAAAAGAGATGGAGCTATACAGCTTCATCCTCCTTTCTCTCTCGCACGCCTGACATTTCTAACACGTCATGGTACGGCCCCAGGTAGGTGCCAGACACCATGAAATGTAATTATAATGGCCGCAAGGGACGGTTTTAACAATAGCGAAATACTTTTACTTTTTAACCGGCAATCATTTGAATAAAATATTCAAAAAGGAAAAAGTATATCATGGTAATAAAGAAAAAGAGGACATTTATGGCAACGTTACGTTATAGAACTCCGGTTTATTTTAATATCAATAAAGCGTTTTACGCACATCGTAAAAAACACTCGAAAAAAAATTGATTTATATACCATAATATAGGTAGCTACAATACCTTTTCAACAAGACAACACACTCGGAAAAACAAATAAAAGCTCGACCAAAAACAAATAAAAGAAACAAACACGACCACGAAGTTTGGCACATAAACCGAGTTTTTCTAAACCCATAAGTAGTTTATCATCAAGCAACATCCGTAGAAGGAAAACGCGAGAAAACGCTTCAGGAAAAGACCGCTCGTTACAATGATTTATGTTCCCATACAAAAAAGATGCTACAGTGCGCTAAGTGTTAAGAACCTTGTTTTAGTGGCCGGAGAACTACCTCTCTCTATGCGGTCCTGGTACATGCCAGCATTTTTTACGACCCCACAAATTTATGGTGGTGAAACAAATAACATAACAGAAACACTTTATTTTGAAACTCGTTAAAATAAGCAATTAGGCTTGTGAAAGAAAATGGTAGGCGACTTGAACTATAGTACATATCATGTATTTAATTGCTTCATTTTATTATAACCTATGTCACTCAGGAATAAAACAGCTTTCTATCGGTGAAATAATTTCAGCAATCGAACCAGCACTTTCAGAGATTACCTCCTACAAACAAAAAGAAACAAACTACCTCTTTAAAATAGTTAATATTTCTACACTAATAGTGTAGATTTTAATTATTTGATGTTAGACCACTATCTCACCTGATGGTAAGCGATGATGTGGTCAACGATGGAGCACGCTTGCCTAGAAGTGAGACTCTTAGGTTGAAGCTTACAGGATACCTACATAGACTCCGGCAAGTCCACTTCTTACTTACTTGTACGCACATTGAATATTCCCAAAACGTTTTGTGCGTAGGTTTCCGGTTGGGATGTCCAATGGTATATACACCAGTGAAGTATCGTTAATGAAGGTCTTGATAGAATTAAATTATGTAATTCCGAAGGAAAACTGACAGGCTGGTAGTGGTAGCCCTGCGCCCATGTTCAGGGCTTGAGGCTGCATCGTTGCTGATGATCGTATTGGCTCGTTTCTCAAATGGCACTAGACTAGCATATCAAACTGGTTTATACAGGTATTAACAAAAATATATAATAAAGACTATAGTGGGATAGAAATACAACATGAATTAAAAAGGTAACACACACATTTGTCATGTCACAAACACTCTAAATTCCACACTGAATTCATTAACTAGGAGTTCATAAATGTTAGACGGTTCGTTTAGTACTGAAATGCTCTTAAAAGAAGGGCAACAGGTAACCATAGAAAATGATATCTACAATCTAGTATGGTGTTCACATAGTCGAATATTATTAACACTACGTTGACAACAAGATGATTGGTGTTGTGATTGAGCAATTATCTGCAGTGCTGAGTGACACGGGTTCGATATCCGCACGGAAGTAATGTGTGCTCTCCATACCTTTGATCCGTATCTGGGTGTCTTCAAAGCACCCACACTACTGGAGAAAATCCTAATTTATTTTAATAAAGTTTCCTGATTTTTTAACGAACAAGGAGCATATATCCAGGAAACAATTGAATAACGATTGTAGAAGATAGAATGGAAACACAGAAGCAGCAGATAAAGTGCACAAGAAATCAGCAGCTTTTTAACTATTTTTGGTTTAGACAAAATATAGTGTAGCTAACAAACTTCTACTCAAGGCTTGTTCTGCCCAGAGACAACTGATAAAATATGAGTATAGTATAGTATAAATTAGTACGCAGGCGAAGCCGCTGGCATAGGTTATAGTGATTAAATATTGCAAATTTAATTTAAACTGTAATTTAAGTGCCGAGCATAATATTTTATCTATGGGCTACCTGTATTTGTGTTCGCGTTGCAAGTGATTTTTGTCTTTATTTTGATCCAAGTTTGAAGTTTTCTAAAATGTTTACCTAACTGTGTGGAAAATTTCATCCAAATCTGGTCAGATGCTCTTGTGTGATTGACAAACATACATACATACACACAAGTATCCAAATATGTAATCTTGCACTTACATTATTAACAGAATTTATTAGCTTAGTCAGTAGCTTTGTTATTTGGATAGCTCCCAAACAATGTATTCCAAATAATCACACAATTGACCTACTTTCCTAATCAGCCACAAAAACCCCATCCAAAATTTGCAAGGAAGCGGAACCAACAAAGACAGTTTCTTTTAGCAATGTCGTTAGATTATAATTCTCCCTTACGTTTGCCACTCCATTTGGAGTCATTTGTATGGGTGGGACATACCCGTCTCTAGCCAACTTTCCCTTACCAAAAAGCCTTCGTCAAGTTTCTCAAAGTGGTTCGTGATTGTGTTACCGATGCGAACGCAGCCTCTAATATAACCAAAGTTTCATTATATTGCTTTACACCAAACTTTCTGGACTTGTTCTCTGAATTGTTTTGTGAAGACAAAGAAAATTGGGGTGTGTTAAAAAAAGTTTGAGTTTGGTTAAGGAAAAGAGGAAGGGTGGGAAAGATCTATTTTCCTGGTTTTATATTTGTTTTAAAGAGTTCCTTTGACTGTAAGATACTTTGTTTTTATTCAGTAGTAACAAAAGCAATTCTTTTTTTTTCGCTGTAGAATTTTTTGCTCAGAATTCGCGACGTATTAACAATAATAATGGTTTATCGTTCAAGAGAAATACGCTTTTACATCAAATACTTCACTGATCTCCACACTAGGATTCCCTGTCTCGTACAAAATTCAATAAATTGATAGTCGTTTTCAAATAAACCAAAACCGTCGTATAAAAACGAATCAGACATGTTTGTAAATCATTCATTTTTGCCATAAAAGCCAATAAAGCCTCCATATGAAACATTTTTCAGGCGGAATTTATATTGTCTGCCATTTCACTGAAACGACGCGTATGTAACTCGTGGACGGCTGTGGAAAAATTCCAGGTGCACATCCATTACAAATCTCCTTTGATGGCACTGTGCTGTATTATTCGCAATAAAAGTACATATACAAAGGACAGTCAATAATGTATTTAATTCTGGATAAATATTGAGGTCAGGAACTGGCTTGATTCACAAGTCACGTTTGAAAAACTTTGATTTAGATTTTAGACAAGGTAATATGATTGAAACTATTTTGAAATATTGACTGGCCTGTTGATCTAGTGGTTAGTGGCCCTGACTGCTAGGAGATCGTGGGTTCGATTCCCACCCAGGAAAAATGTTTATGTGATGAATATGATCATTTGTTCTGTGTCTGGGTGTAATTTATCCATAATATGGTTGTATTTAAAAATATATTAGTATGTTTATCAGTTGTCTAGTTCCCATAACACAAGCTCTGCTTAACTTGGGACAAGACGGCGTTATGTGATATTTGTGGAATATTATTATTATTAATATTTATTTATTTTATATCGCTTTTGTTTATATAGGTACCGCTTTTCCAATAAGTATTATTTATTATTGGTCTAATTTTGACATGATTTTAAAAGGATTTGTGGCTATAAAAAATTAATATTATTTTTTTAATTTTCTCTCTAACAAAGGATGCATAGTTAGGTACAATTTAAAACACAATGGTACAATGAGACCTTTAATGTGTGCTGGATGTGAGCGGGATACTACAGCATGCACATAATTATAACTAAGTGAAAGATAGATAAATCAAAAATGCACAAAATAACAGATACTACGTTATATTAAAAAATATTTGATTCTTTCTCTAAATTTCACGTCTGAATTGAAATAAAACTTTTTCCTAATTCAACATTCGGTCTGTAGTCTGTAGACGTTCGTTTTGCCGTTTTGCGCGACGTGACATACGGTCAGTCGGGCACGTTGCCTGCGTGACCAGATGATAGACATGTTAAGGCCTTAAGTCCCGAGCAGTCCTAAAAACAGTGAATTTCTGAAGCCAATGCCTCGGTAACGGCTAAGTCAATAGGTTCTAACAAAATGTATGTTTATTATAGACTCTTGTACAATAAAGAACGACTAATACTTTAGCGAAAAACAAATCATGTTGTTAACATGGTATTTTGTCTGGTTTTTCGTACTTTTTTTAAAATGGCTTTGCACTTTAAAAATATGTTTACACAAAAAAATTGCTGGTTCACTTAACCAGCAAATTTTTTGTGTAAACACATTTCTTCAGATGATTCTTCAGAATGTACATAGCATAATGCAAATCAATCCGCTCTATTCCACCTGATGTTCAAGGGACTATACGCCTTAAAGAGTATTTCGACGCCTAAATGTGTTTGTTTTTGTATAAGATATGATAAAGATACGTAAATACGTAGTTATATATAATTACTGGTTGCCACAATACATACAAACAAGCAATAAGATTTACATTGACATATTTTCTATCTATCTTAGTTTCTGTCATTCAAGAAATAAGTCTACGATAATCCCTACTATCCCTACTAATATTATAAATGCGAAAGTAACTCTGTCTGTCTGTCTGTCTCTTACGCTTTCACGCAAAAACTACTGAACGGATTTAGATCAAATTTGGTAGGTAGGTAGAAGAGACACTGGAATAACACATAGGCTACCTATAATTCCACTGCTGAGCACGGGTCTCTGCCCGCGCGATATAAACTGTAGTCCACGCGGGCGAAGCCGCGGGCGGAAAGCTAGTTTGTTCTTAATTACATAACCATCATCATGTAACAGTGTTTGTTAATAACAAACACTGTTACATGATGATGGTTTCTCCTTCGAAATGTCTAGACCGATTTTTTTGGTTTTTATGATAGTTGTGGTTGTAGGCTATTTTTTACCCTCCTATCCGGACCCCCGATTTTTTATTTAGTCATGTATACAGGGTGTCTCTGACATCGATGCATAAACGAATACCATGAATCCAATACCTACATGATTCTGGACGCCCCAGTGTGGTGGAATTTTTCGTCGGTTCTTCTTATTTTGTTTTTATTTATTACGTTTTTTAATTTTAACTGTTTAAATGTTAAAACATTTATAGTACCTATGAATGAAATGAATCTTTGAATGAACCTTTTAAATTAAAAGTGTCATCAGGATTGATTAGAATAACGATTTTATCTACCCCGATGACTTTTTAATTAATTAATTAATTATGAAATGATTTTTTTGTATTTTTAATTTAAAATATCATCGTGGTTGGTTAGAGTACCGATTTTACACAGTTTAAATTAAAAAATTATAGTTTTTTTTTTCAAAAATTCGGAAAAAAAACTGACGAAAAATTCCACCACCGGGGGTTCCAGAATCATGTACTGGATCCGTGGTATTCGTTTGTGTGTCGATGTCAGAGACACCCCGTATAGCAGAATAATGTCTACAGAGGCAGCCATAAGGATGGCTGCCTCTGTAGACTCCTCTGTAGACTTATAATATTATAAAAGCGAAAGTCAGTTTGTTTGTTTGTTTGTTACGTCTTCACGCCTAAATAGCAAAACCGATTTTGATGAATTTTGGTACAGAGATAGTTGGGACCCTGAAAACGAACATAGGCTAATAAACGCGGGCGCGGCGGGGGTAAAAGCTAGTAATATTACGAAAGCGAAAGTGAGTTTGTTTGTTTGTTACGCCTTCACGCCTAAATGGCAAAACCGATTTTGATGAAATTGGGTATAGAGGTAGTATGGACCTTGGAGACGGACATAGGCTAATTTTCAAAAAAAGTGAGAAAAGGGGGAGAGAGAGGGACGAAAATGGGCTAGGAATTAAAGTATATTAATAAACGCGGGTAAAGCCGCGGGTAAAAGCTTTGCCTTATAAATATCTCCAACACTACTACTTCATATCGCAAATTCCTGTACCTATCTCAATGAATTCATTCCCTAACTCCCTGTTCGGTTGTAACTATTTTATGGGTGCCATTTCGAAGGCTGATGCTTTTCTGGCCGAACCCCCTGCAGTTATAAAGTTCCTCTTTGTTTCATTGTGTTTCAGTGTGAAGCCGGATAGGTGCACCGATACCGCTAACAACGGTTTTATGATAAGGGAGATAAACGAAGCCTTTTGTAGTTTGTTATGTTTGGCGCAGGAGCAGAGGTGATCGGGTGGTTATAGCCCCGACCTACGAGTTTATAGATAGTGGGTTTAAATCTAGTTAGGTGCTTTTTTGTGTAATTTATTTCTTTATAGTCTCAAAAGATGAAATAAAATATCGTGTGGAAAACGCCATGTTCTAAAATAAAAAAAAATCATAGACATGTGACATGCATTCACACTGGGCTCACGTGGTGGATAATTCTAGAGACGGCATGAATGACAATACTGGGAACATTAAATGGCCAATTATGTAATTGTAATTGGTCGAGTTTTTGGTGTATGTATGTGAATTAAATTAACCACCCACCGTGAAAAAAGTAACTGATGTTGATGTTCACCTACTTTCCAAAGTCTTCGGAAAACGAAAGATGATTGGCTTTGTACGACCAAGCTTTAATCTAATGGTGACTAATTTGTTATAGGTAAGACCACTCCATCACTCCATTTAAGGACGCGTTTACGATTTGACGCGCATCAATTTTAGGTATAGAGTCTTACTACTACACGTGCACGGCTCACACACACAGCGAAATGCGTGAAGCGGCGAAATTATGAGTAACTTGACACGACTTGATACTTGAGCTTACTTTTATTTAATTTTTGCCATGTTTTTTTTTTAAGTTTACTTTAATTATTTTTCAAAAAGTTCGTAACGTGAAATGGTAACAAATTTTTTACCTCGAGTGGTTTTCCACCCTTAAGAAATTTCACAAGTGTTTTGCCACTCTAAAAAAAAAATCAGTTGATCGGACTGGAAGTACAGAAAAGTGATCCGATCGATTTCCATTTTGATCAACCAGTTGATCGGTTTAGTTGATCGGATAGGAAGTGCAGAAGGTGATCCGATCGAGTTCCGTTCTGATCAACCAGTTGATCGGTTTAGTTGATCGGATAGGAAGTACTGATTTACTTAATTTCATTGGACAGTGATTGACTGGTAAGCAAGTACTTGCTAAAGTACCTATGTATTTTCGATTTGCGCGACAAGCTTTTTGAAAACAAATAATTAAAAACATAAACTTATTTTATCTGCTGTATTTAGTATTTTTAACCGACTTAAAAAAAGGAGGATATTCTCAATTCGGATGTTTATATTTATATATTTTTTTATGTAACAGGTAGGTATGTTAGGGCATAACTCCGTCATAATATAGACGGATTTGCAAAATTCTTTTTTGTTCGAAAGAGGTTTATTCCGAAATAGTCCCTTGTAAAGATCAGACGGGCAATTCTCGTAATTTTAAGAACGTTCACAGTCTAATCTGTCTCAATCTGTCAAAAATACCTCTAATTTCCCTACATTTTGAAAATTGTTTGACATTTGTTTGTTGCCGAGATGAGACTGCGAATAGATTTTGAATGTTTTTAATTACGAGAATTGGCCTTCTGATGATGTCGGAGAGTTGTGGGATTGGAGAGTTTCAGAGACAGACAACGGAACTCTTCAATAAATGCCAGCAAATCAACCGCAATTGCTGCTTTCGCATATTATGTATGCATTGTTTGCGTAATCACACAGTATAAGATCATGTCTGTACCCTCTAAAGGGGTACGCAGATGTGTTCAGTATACCACGGCACACCGTCATTTATCTCAAAGTTGTTATTGGGGTACCTTTAATCTTGCAAGTAAATTCGGGCAACCTTTTTTGTTTATGAATTGATTTAATTAACCGACTTAATTTAGATTAAGTATTTTTTTTTTATGTAGGTATGTTTAGATGGATTTGCAAAATTTTGTCATTTTTTAATGGATAAGCTATGCATGCCCCAGGGGTAGTACAATATAAATTTTATGAACTTTGCTTGGCCTACCCAAGCAAAGTTCATAGAGTTCATAAAATTTTGAAATTGATGATGTTTAATTTCCTGTCACTGTTATTCACATAGCAAGTAAAAAGTTTTAGGTACCTATATAATTTTGTTTTAGTATCAAATGGTTCTCGAAAACTAGAAAGAAAATACGTTTATTTGGCACATACATATAATACTGATAAGTACTTACAATTACTTTCAAGGTTAGGATTAGGTTCCAAACATTATTAATTGCTTCATAAAAAAAGTCGTTGGCATGACAACAAGAACAACTCAATAGATATTGTTTATCTGTCAAATTGGAATGGATTGCCATTCTAAGTGTGTTACGTAATTAGGATGCCGTACGAAGCCGGGTCAGGAGCTAGTAAATGATAAAAGAAATGAATAAAACTTACGAAAGACATAAAAAAAATATCAATTTTTATTTTTCATTATATTATTATGACAATGACAATTATATTATTATGATGAATATTCTCGTAGTTCCATATTCCTTTTGAATCTCGTCTTAGGCCTTGGCATCTAAAACAAAAATTGTGTTATAAAAGGTATAAACTATACACACTCTTATCAGCTAGCTCTACTCGTCTATTAGTTTCAATAGCAGCCTCCAGGTCCTGGACTTGCAGGTCTCTCCATCAAGTCCGGAGGTAAGGTCTCAACATAACTAACAAAACGAGCCCAATAAACTCGAGACACTCACACACCTAACTCTACTCGTCTATTAGTTCCAGTAGCAGTCTTCGAAGAACACCTGCAAGTATCGCCATCAAGTCCGGAGGTAAGGTCTCAACATAACTAACAAAACGAGCCCAAACTCGACACACCTAGGTCTACTCGTCTATTAGTTCCAGTAGCAGTCTTCGAAGTACATCTGCAGGTATCTCCATCAAGTCCGGAGGTAAGGTCTCAACATAACTAACAAAACGAGCCCAAACTCGGCACACCTAGCTCTACTGGTATAATAGTTCCAGTAGCAGTCTTCGAAGTACACCTGCAGGTTTCTCCATCAATTCCGGAGGTAAGGTCTCAACATAACTAACAAAACGAACCCAAACTCGACACACCCAGCTCTACTCGTCTATTAGTTTCAGTAACGGTCTTCGGAGTACACCTGCAGGTCTCTCCATCAAGTCCGGAGGTAAGGTCTCAACATAACTAACAAAACGAGCCCAAACTCGACACACCTAGGTCTACTCGTCTATTAGTTCCAGTAGCAGTCTTCGAAGTACACCTGCAGGTCTCTCCATCAAGTCCGGAGGTAAGGTCTCAACATTACTAACAAAACAAGCCCAAACTCGACACACCTAGCTCTACTCGTCTATTAGTTCTAGTAGCAGTCTTCGAAGTACACCTGCAGGTCTCTCCATCAAGTCCGGTGGTAAGGTCTCAACATTACTAACAAAACGAGCTTAAACTCGACACACTCAGCTCTACTCGTCTATTAGTTCCAGTAGCAGTCTTCGAAGTACACCTGCAGGTCTCTCCATCAAGTCCGGAGGTAAGGTCTCAACATTACTAACAAAACAAGCCCAAACTCGACACACCTAGCTCTACTCGTCTATTAGTTCTAGTAGCAGTCTTCGAAGTACACCTGCAGGTCTCTCCATCAAGTCCAGTGGTAAGGTCTCAACATTACTAACAAAACGAGCCTAAACTCGACACACTCAGCTCTACTCGTCTATTAGTTCCAGTAGCAGTCTTCGAAGTACACCTGAAGGTCTCCACATCAAGTCCGGAGGTAAGGTCTCAACATAACTAACAAAACGAGCCCAAACTCGGCACACCTAGCTCTACTCGTATAATAGTTCCAGGAGCAGTCTGAAGTACACCTGCAGGTCTCTTTATCAAGTCCGGTGGTAAGGTCTCAACATAACTAACAAAACGAGCCCAAAGTCGGCATACCTAGCTCTACTCGTCTATTAGTTCCAGTAGCAGTCTTCGAAGTACACCTGCAGGTCTCTCCATCAAGTCCTGAGGTAAAGTCTCAACATAACTAACAAAACGAGCCCAAACTCGGCACACCCAGCTCTTCTGGTACATTAGTTCCAGTAGCAGTCTTCGAAGTACATTTCAGGTCACTCCATCAAGTCCGAAACTAAATATGAAATTTATAAGTACATATAAGAAACTGTGAATAAAATCTTACCTTGGTTGTCCGTAGTCCGTGCAGAATGCGTGAAGGATCAAGTATGTTAGGTCAAATATTTTGTATTCGTACAGCGATCTTTTCCAATACGAGGAGCTGCTTGCAAGCGTCACAGTGTCCACTCACGACGGCGGCCGAGCGCAGACTAATATTTCATTACAAATTTTTGTGCAATAAAGCAAGACAGTGACCAGTAAAATAACCCTTATTTCAATCCAATAAGAATCACGTGTTACCGCTAAATATGCGAAAAAATAAGACTCAATTTCAATTTTTTTCTGAGCGTATTGTAACATTTTGATAGTTTTTTTTGCTACCTTTTTGAGTTGAACATGTCTACTTACATAAAATATTTTTAAATACATAAATTTATGTTATTAAATAAAAGAAAAACGTCCCTAAAGTCAGTACGATGTCGTCGAATTTGTGTGAAGAGGTAACGGAAATTATTTTTTACAATATTATAAACCAACATTTTCGAATAAAAAATTGCTACCATTTGAAGATTAAGGAGTAATCTATCTGTGGTAATTATTAGTTACTTTTAGTTTTGTACCATTTTGCCGCAAAATGCACCGAAAAACTCCTTATTTTTTTCGGAGTCGTAAACGCGTCCTTAACAGTTTTGCACCAGTGACATTTTTAATTGAAAAAAACTAACAATTGTATAATATGAATTACATTTTTATCTACCGGAAGACGCAGCGTTAAAAGGCTTCCACAAGGTGGACCGATGACCTGGTAAAGGTTGCAGGAATATCATGCATGCGCCACGCACAGGATCGTTCATTGTGGCGACATTTGGGGCGGCCTATGTCCAACAGTGGACGTCTATCGGCTAAAATAATGAGTAAGTAAACAAATAAATAATTTGTTTACAGATTTTTTGCATTAAACTTCCAGGATATGGTCCTGTCCAAACAAACCAATCTACTACTAACGTTACTAACAACTTGAAAGAAAATATGGTATGGCCAGATTGAATTTCAAGAGTTCTTATAGTGACTGTAGTGAGCGGTCATTACTAAAAAAAAGGTTAATTAACCATACAAAAACCCGCATCGACAATGCCATCACAAATCCATCTAACAGTACGCTCGAGTCTGCCCGTAATCAAACATCTATCAGTGTGGACGGGCAAGCCGCGAGCTTATGGGCAAAACAAACGGGCAAATTAGTCCTACCCGGTCCCCGACAGAGCCTGATTGATGGATGGCCCCCAAGTCTTATACAATTAGCTTCTCAACCAATCCCCGCCTCTGTCAACGTTTTATACGAAGATTAAAACCGCTTTGGTAAAGGCGAGATGGGAGTTTGATATGACATGGTACAAGAACATTGAGTAGAACTTTGTCAAACTAAATGGAAGTAGGAAATTCATCTGGCCACAGTTTAGGGAGTAGATATGCACTTAAGTATGTATTTGTGTGCTGCATAATTTTTGTCTTTGTTGACATAGGTATTTGTTATCAAAAATTTAGTGTAGCCTAGTTACTGCACTAGGCTACACAAAATTTTCAGTTGATAGATATGTCTTATTTGATTTTTTTCTTACATTACATTAAACAAAACCTTTATGTATTTGTGTAGCAATTCAGTAAGACCAGATGCACTATTTTTTGATTAAACGGTTACATAATAGGTTAGTTTCCAGGGTGAAAATAACTTTATTTTATTTAGTCCGTATTTTAGATTATAATAAAAATATTGGACACGTATTTTTTTTTCCGATTAAACCAAAAATGTCAAAGATATTATAGCCCATTAAAGTTACGTGTGATGTCACCACGTGCGAGAAAATGCAGCACGGCGTGACGTTACACGTAACTTTAATGGGCTATATCTTTGTAAATACGAGTCCCTTATTTTTGAATAATCTAAAAGACGGACTAATTACATTTTTTACGGCAACTAGCTATTTTGATAATTAATGAGGTTTTTTTTAAAAGCCTGGCTTATCTATGAAGCTTATACCAAACCAGACGGTTATACTAATAAAATTCACAACAAATCTATGAGAAGTCTCGGGCAGGTTAATGTATGCCATGTTTAGTATATCCATAAACAAAATATACATCCCACAGAACGTCTTCCTCAAACATTAAAAATAAATAAATCTCAAATAGAATACCAATAAAATTCAAAAAGCAATTGTCGTAAAACTTTCCAATTACTTACAATAATTCTGACATAACATTCGCAGCAAAATCAACAACTCAAACTATGCTATAAACTATAAAGACCGCTATTCATATTTTACGAAGTCTTGTAGCAGGAAGTTCAATGTTCTGATAGCACAGTTCAATAACAAAGCAGTGAATGGGCTAAAAATATCCACAAAGAAATGGGTTAATGACTCCCTTTCAATACAATCGGCCCCCGTTGAAAACGTCTTTATAAAAGCTAGCCGCGCATAGGACGTAGATCATGTAAACAGTTTTTAGGGTTCTGTACCCAAAGGGTAAAGCGGGACCGTATTACTAAAGGCATGTATACACTTTAGAAAAAAGAGTCTTAGACAGACTTGTTTCGCATAGACGAGGTTGTCTTGCATTTGTGAAAAAAGTCTGTCTAAGACCTAGACCATGACGTTCAAAGTAAGATTTTTATAATCTTGTTTCAGTGTGGGTAAGAGACAGAGCTATATAGGTTGTCTAGCGCCATCTCTTACCCACACTGAAACAAGATTAAAATTGGGTGGAACGGGGGACAGTGTCAGACTCATACTGACTAAAAACCCCGTCCCGTTCCTTCTAGCCTTCATACCGGGGCACGAGCTCCCTTTCGACCCACCTGGTCTGACCTCCTGGTGCTGACAACTCCTTGAGGCGCGCGGGAACAGTGCGCAGGCTGTGTAACTCATATATATCATCTGTGTGTTTAGTATTTGTTTTTATAGCTCCCCAACAAACGTGTTTTTTGCTACGGACGTTACGGAACACTTCGTGCGCGACGCCAACTCGCATTTGACCGGTTTTTATGTACCAGCGATGAAACGATGACCGGGCCATTGCATACTCGGGTACTTTAAAATCTATCCAGCATTTTTGCTCTAGTTTTTATTACTGAGTCAGAAATGTTTCGCAACGAAAAAAGATGGAATAGATTTCCGCGTATAATAAATATTAGAAAAATAAACTAGTGGTTAAAAAAATAACAAGCAAGGCACTGGTTTATCGTCCAAGTTAAGCAACTCTTGCCGAGGTTGGCCTTTGGATGGGTATCTTAATATACCGAGATTTTTCCGTGCGTTTAATTTGACAGCAGTTTTGCCAAGGCGTATCGTGTTATACAAATACTGAGGGTCAGATAGGTGGTCCACGTAAAATACTAGTAGGTACATAAGCTGCAACTTTAACATAACGAAAAAGGCTTGGCAGAATGATTGTATAATAATTGTTTTTCGACGGCACGCTTGGCGGAGTAGTTCAGTAATTGGCTACTGCGCTACGTGTCGCGAGTTCAATTCCTGAACGGTACCATTTGTATAACGTGCAGATACTTGTTCCGGGTCTGGGTGTCTTGTGTATGTGAGTTTACATGTTTGTGAACGTACCCACGATACATGGTTAATTCCTAGTGTGGAGCAACGACTTGGTATAAAAACAAGCTTTTAATATAAATTCTTTTTTTCATAGCAAGCTTTTATAGCTCGGTATATCCTTATAATTAATACTCTTCGAGACGAATCATATGAGCCCAAACTCGATGGGGTTGTGTCGTTTAGCTACCAAGTTCCTATAGCCGCCTTTCGGTTCCATCATCATCCAGCTCAGATCATAACCGATTACATACAAACATTGGGACTGGTGAACTAAATAAAAGCTTATAAAAATTCAAATTCAAATTCAATATCATTTATTTCAAATAGACGAAATGTAGGCACTTTTGAATAGACAAATGTCGGTCAGTCCAAGAAAAGTGAAGCTAAATTGCACGTTCCAAAGCGTAGATCTCTATGAAGAAGAACGTGCAAGAAACTCCATAGACACTCTTTTAAATCATATTATGTGTTAAAAAATTGATGACCGGATACACCCGTTATTCCAATAGTTGTAATGTCAAAATGTTTTCTAATTAATTTCACACACAGCCATCTACATATTAAAACAATGCTATATGTCCTTACTTCCAACAAATGTAATACAGTCATTACCTACGTAATCGTAGGCTTTTTTATGCAACTAGATTGACGTAATGTGTTCCTATGAAAGTCGTTAAGCCTGTCCCGTTGAAGAAAAATGAAAAATTATTTACGTTTCTTAGCATAATTTAATTTTTTACCGAGCGTCCTAAGAAAATAATTCCATTACTGAAGCAATTTCCTTTTACTGCCAACGATTTAACCTTACCGTCGCGAAGTACCTAATGCTGGTAACAACATAGCTTTGAGAGCTGGAAACTCTTTCGAATTTACCTTTAGTATCGCGAAAGTCCTTTCGCAAGTTTCTATATGCTTGTCAGAAGCTATGACGCAAGGGAATTCAAACTTTAGCGCTTTAGTAATACAGTCTATTCTATTTTTGGATATTTTTGCTACGTGGCAAGTGTATGTTAGTGGAAAGGTATTATTGGAAATTCCTGAACGTTCGAAACGTTCGCCTGATATGGAACGCAGACGATAGTTGGACTGCGATTGGAGGGAACTCCTGTCTCGGACGTGAAGGCTTCCCGCGGCGTGACGCTGCATTCTGTTTTGTTTCACGAAATAAACAGTATCAAGAAAATCTTCAAGCTTTTCATTCGTGGAACATTGAAGAGGAATGCTTATGTCAGGAATTTTCTGAGCTTTGTGAAAATGTCGATGTGCAGCTTTGGATAAAGGAAATGTTTGTACAAATAAAGCACGAAGCTTAATAAAATGTTCCTTCTATTCTGTAAGTACTTGTGTCCATTATGCCATCAATCACTCCTGTAGGAACTTAATCCAAATGCGATGGGGTAGATCTTATCACGATTAATCGGGTGCATTTCCACTCCCGGTCTGAAAATGAAAATATTCTAGCAGAAAACCAATTATCTACGAGCTTAAGGATCGTGGTAGATCCACCTAAGTCCTAAATAGTGTATTTATTCTTTAGTACCTACCTTATCTCTTAGCCAGAAATGATTTTAAAGAGCGTTCATCTCTTCAAAATTTTAGTAAAGAAAGAGTTTCAACGGAATTTCTTAGCATGTTATAAAAAACATTTTAGTGTTCATCAACCCTTAACAACTTTTAGGACATAAATAATACTGAATAACTCCTTAAAATTTACAAAAGCGAGCTAATGATTCCTTTACAAACTAATTTTCCACGCTTTTACCGTTTCCGCAAATTAGTAATTTAAAATTCACACCGCGGCGAGCATCTCAGTAATCGCGGTTCACAAACGAACTATAGTTAAGTAGAAACTCGCATAAAGCAAAGTGTCAGTTATTACATTAATAAGGGAGGGCGGGAAAACCCTACCCTTTTTGTTGTTTATCCCTCGCGCCAACTTCCTCTTTGTCTCTTTGATGAAATATATAAACGTAAATATTCCGGGCGTTGTCTCCTTTTTTTTATTTCGCGCCATGTTTGTCATAATGCCTGTTTACAAATGTATGAATGTGGCACTCTGGTTCTTTTTTTGAAAGTGTGATTTTTTTTTCGTAAAGTTCTTTCTGGTTTTTGTGTGAGAGTTCATAGTGCTAGTACCTACCTAATTTAAGCAAAGGATCTAATTTATTTAAAGTCCTGGAAAATTTGGGACTTGTGAGGCTGAATAAGCAGTAAAATATAGCTTAGGGCTTGTTTTATTTAGACAAGAAAATGTGTGTGTTAGGTACCTAGTCAAATCAAACATAAACAATAATTTATTTCTAAAGTTGGAATTCAGAGCAAGTAGCAGCAAACTATACAACAACAAAACAGAGTAGTGAAGTTAAACATTTGAACAAAACATTTAAACTATTACAGGGTAATTTATAGCACGGTAAATAACGGGTTCCGAAATCACAATGTTTAACTGTGAATTCAACTAATGGCATTGTTTGTCTAATTTATGTAACCAATATAAGTAAATAATTTATATCCAAAACTACGCAGTCTGGCTACCTTTTAATGACCATGTACTATATACCTACTTGTGTATCTATTTATGAATTAAAAAATCACAAAAATGCGGTTAAACTTGTTTGTATGCTCCCATTAAAATAATATTTTTTTAATGAGTTTTTCACTAATTTATCTCAAATATTTTAATGCAAGAATAATGTAATAATTTTTATTTCGTTATCAAATTTCTTTTTTATCCATTTAAAAAAAGACATCAGACAAAGAATTTAAAAAAAAAAATAATCAAACAAGTGTCGTTGATACAAAAACATGTAGACGGTATAATAAATGTCTCAAATCTGTTGAAAAATCGGTTGATTTTCTTTCTACTTTCTGCGGTGCTTAGGTGATCCATATGGTGGAAAACGACAAGTGCCCATAAAATGCACCTTAGAAGTCCTCATGAACGCCACTAACCGTGACGCTGCTAATAACGTGTCCATCTACTGTGACACTATCTTCTGATGATTTTCCTACCGAAAAAAAGCCCTAAACTGAACTGTTAGAGGGGTGGAGCTATATAAAGTGTATATCACCATCTCTATCTTTTCTAAAACGTTAAGAAGCGTTTCATAGCTCACTAGCGCCGCTAATTAAAAAAAACTAATAACTCGCAAATATAATCAAAAATGCAAATCCTTGCTTCCTTATCCTTACTCCTTACTAATATTATAAAAGCGAAAGTGAGTTTGTTTGTTTGTTTGTTACGTCTTCACGCCTAAATGGCAAAACCGATTTTGATGAAACCATGACCTGGACCATGATAGACCGTATCCTGGAATAGGACATAGGATACTTTTTATCCTGGAAGTATGTTCCCTTGGGATAGTTTTCTGCTATCACGCGGGTGGATAATTAAAAGTTAATAAAGTATTTGCATTTGACATTGTCAACACTTGAAATATCGGCATTTAACTAAATCGTGCATTAAAACGCTATTAAGTAGCCCATTGAAAAGAAGACTGAACCACCTCTCAAATATCCCTTTGGAAAAGAACACCGAACCGCCGCTTAAGTATCCTCTAGAAAGGCTTACGGACGACAAGCAATGTGTAGCTCGCCGTCCGGCCACCTAGTAACGGTCAGGAGTCATTGATGGTGCGTATTGTTCCACGATCGCCTCAAAGAGATGTTAGTAAAACCGTAATGGCGCAGGAAGGCCGAAGCCTACAGGGGTCATAGTGAGTTGGGAATCTTGAGATGCAAGGTAAAGAAAGAACATAGGAGTAGGTTTTAGTCAGTAAAAATCAAACCTTCTCCCTCCGCCCTAGAGCGGGAAAAGTCAAATGTTTTCTCACCTAAATAAGAAAGTATCCTTTGGAAAAGAAAGAAAAGAAAAGAAAAGAAAGAAAGCCATTTTATTTGGCATACACACTCGTTGATATACACAATGTAGTAACAACATGTAGACACTAATAGTATATACAACATACATATAAAAAAAAGAAACAACGAACAATGTGTGTCTCACAGTGGCGCCTAATAGGTTCAGTTCAGCAAAAATGCCAGACAAACAGAAAAGAAGAAAATGATTTCCTATTTCTGAAATACAGAAAAGGACATTTAGCGTAATAATGTATCTTCGTGTTTTGCCTTCGTAGATCCACGTCAGTTGACCACTAGGCTGTGGGCAACCCTGATTTATTAGCGGAGCAACACTCACAAAAACCGAGGCGGCCTTCCTAAGCTGTTCCCCTTTTATAAGTCCTCATGTATTTTCCACACGTTTCATGGTATCACAGAGGTTTTTATTGATACTTTGGTTGAAACGGTTATCGTGTTATTGTTAGAAATGACCATTGAGTATTTTAAATTAATTCAAGTCATTTATAATAGAAAAATTTAAGAGAAATTGTCAACACCAAAGGTCAATTTTTAGGACATTTTGTCGATGACTTCGCCAGAAAAAAATCATTAAGTTACAGGCACTTATAAATTCTAAAAGACGTAGCGAAAGGTGAAGTCCGAAGCTGAAGATCGTTCGCGATAGAGGACTACTGTGGACGCCCTTCCCCATCTAAGAGACATAGGACATTAAGTCAAGTCACTTACTACTGGTTCTAGAAGCTTTCTATAATCTAAATAAAAGAGCTGACTTCAATTTCACTTACGTATCGCACCATCATTCTAAAACTTGTAAGTGCTTACTATCTTCTAGGTACCTCTAACCGAGACAAGAAAGTCTAAAAGCATATACTCGTAATCCATAAAGCACTGAGTTGGCAAAATTCCATTTTATAAAACAAAAAAGGTTAAAACCTTCATTACTCTGAATCGTCAATTTCTTATGAAAATACGAATATTTATTGATACTTACTCATGAATAAAATAATTAACATCTCACAAACGCACGACCCAACGAAGCAATCTAGGTTAAAATTAAATTTCAACAAAAGCGAGAGAGAACATAATAATGTAATTCGTATAATAAACCAAATTTCTGGTTGCCAATATACGACAATGTATTCCGGGATTGACGGGCGTGAAATTAACATCAACGAAAATCTGAGCGAAAAGGACGTGATGGGAATTCTATATGGAGCCCACTATAATATGGAGTATATGCAGGGTCTTATCAATTATGCCTTTTGCGTGTTTGTGAAAAGGGCGCTGAAAAATGAGCGAGTCCATTATTTGGAATAAGGAACGGTCTTTGGGATAACAAGTCTGTAATATTTAGATTCCAAGGTAAAAAAAAACCGGCCAAATGAGAGCCAGACTTGTGCACAAAGGGCTCCGTAACATCTACAGAAAAAACAGTATATATCACGTTTATTGTATGGAAGCCCCACTTAAATATTTATTTTATTCTATTTTTAGCGTAAGTGGTTTTAGCGGCAACAGAATTACATCATCTGTGAAATTTTCAACTGTGTAGCTAACACGGACCATGACAGTCTGGTGATGGACAGACGGACAGCGAATATCGAAAACATCTAAAATGGTTTAAAAGCTTATTACTTCATCTAACGCAATCCAACGCGATGTTCGACAAAAAGGCAACGCAAAAAAAGAAAGATAACGCCTGAAAACTCTGTTAGTATTCGGTAATTCCGAGATTTACACGAATATTTCACAAAACTTGCTCCAGGAAATAGTTGTTTTTTTTTTAATCCTTAAAAGTTTTTGAAAAAAGTTGTCATCATTTAGAATTTTAATAAAATTTGCAAGGCTTCTATAGTTTAAATTTTTTGACTTTTTTCATTTTTAGGCAAATTTTGAAGTGTCAAAGTGCATACAAAATATGAGATTTTCAAAGGTCTTTACTGGATTAGTTCTACACAAATTTAGAAATTGATTTCTATAGAAGCCTAGATAATAACCACAAGATACTGTATTTCCAAAATATCTAATGAAAAATGTGTAATAACGTCATAATCAGTTATTAGCGGTTGTATGAAAAACAGTGAAAATATGTGTTGTGATGCACTACCTTAAAGGCCTCCGATGGCCGCTAAGGGCACAGAATTAAAAAAATATCTCTTTCACTAAAAAGACACGCACTTTAACTCCACTCTTGAGCGGAATAAGTCATTTAAATAATTTCACAAATAAAAACAAATTTTATTTAGACTATCCTTGATCCAAACCATGAAATCCTTGAACTAAGTCTTGAAATATTGCATTACTTACACTGTAACAATAAATTACCTGCTTCAGCCTTCACTGTTCGGACCAAGCAAAACTACAAAAATAAATACTGAGATAAAATATTCCTCAATTTTCGAATATTCGATGAATACGACCAAATTATCTGCTGTCATAAATATTAAAATAAATTTAAAATTTCCCAAAATCTGTGCAGTCGAGGTGCAGCATGTCATCCTTTGCATATTGAAAGAGTCGGTGGCGGGAAATTTGATATTTAATAACGTACTGGCAGTGGGCCAGTTATTTGTCACTGTGTACGTTACGGGTGAAAAAGTTTCCATGAGGGCTCGTATGAATATTTATATTATGGTATTTCTTGTTGATGGTTCTAGTAACTTCCTAGTTCTAATCTCATAATTAACTAACCATAAATAAACAGTGCATACATTTTTAAGTAATATGCATCTAAATTATTTTTATAATATACTGAAGCATAATCAGCATAGAATTCTCCCACAGATGGGACTAGGCCTCCTTTCTAGTAGAAAGAATAGGCCGTCCACCACGCGAGTCCACTGCAAGTTAGTCATCAAATCAATCTGCAATTTATCGCCTATTGAAAATTATTTTTTATTGTACGTGAGTACCGTTGTAATGTTCATGTATTCCTTAAGTACTGCAGTTACTGAAGGTGAGATGAGTAGAATAACATGATTAAAAAGTCCAGCAGTGTATTTTTTGTTACCTTTTTTAAAAAAAACTAGACCAGTACCTACTTTCAGAGATTTTTTCTTACAAAAAAAAAACTTTACTTCTTTATAATATCATTGTAGATAAAGTTAAGGAAATTAAGTAATAAAAGCATTATAAGTTTTTGATTTAGATTTAATTGAACATAATACCTAACTAAACCATATTTATACAACTTTATTTTTATTGAACTATATTTTATACAGTTTGTTTGATATACCTAATAAAATACGTACATACACGTGTATAACTCAAGGAACTATTTCATAACATGCATAAATTCCTACATATTTTATTTATTGAATGTATTTATAATTAGGCAATCGGTAACTTAATTATTTATAAGATTACAAAATTCTCAACAACCAATTAGCTACTGTTTACGTAATATTCTTTAAACAGAACATTATAAAGATTTTCAAATAAAAATATTTTGAGAACATCTCATGTTATTTCGTTCTTAGCATTGAACATAAAATATTTGACCTTTTACACATTTCTACTTTCTACATTCACATGCTATACATATAAAAATAGACAACAAATGCTACTTTATCATAGTTTTATTGAAATACAATTTCAGTAGGATATGTCTTATAAAAATAAACAATTGACAAACATTTGGCCTGTGTTTATCCATGTACTTACGAACATCCGTAAGTTTGGGTAAACACAGGTTACATATTTCACATCACCAATTAACATTAAACTAACCTCAAACTACCTGATATTTGATACACGTTTATTTGTATAGTACTACTACGGCAAACGTGACCACGAACACACCACTATGTTTATCATTTCAATGCATTTGTACAGTAAACATAAATGTCAAACATCTCAAATGAACTCTAATTAGTTAATAGCTACATAATCAGGTATTGTTAATTACATAAATGGAATTTTCTATAATGCCGATGATGTTAAAGGTACAATTGATGCATTGTTTTACATATTCAATGAAGAATTCAAGTAATATTCTGAATATTTTGATCAACAGATTCCGACGTAAAAAACAAAGAATAACAATAGCCCGTGGCAAATTCGTAATGATCTTGTCCAAGTATTTAATACCAATCAAAATCAAATAAGGAAACAAGCTATTGTTTTTGAAGACAATTATTTTCCTGCAGTCATATATGGGGTTCATAGTACAATTTAGCGGTTTGGCACCGAGCCTATTAGTAGCGTCATTGGAAAAGATTTCAACACTTAAAGGTACACTATCTATACTATTTATAACCGCTTTTATGATTCATGCAGCATTGCTCATTACATTTAAAACATGGTAACAACTAATGGGGTTAACTTACAAACTAAATGACTATAACGTTAGTTTGCTATTAATAGTGACATTAGGCAAGCCAACAATACTGCTAGTTGCTTAGTCATCTGCTGCAGGGGATCCCCTGGCCTTTGGTATCGGTTATTGCATACAAAAGGGCAAAGTTTATTACTAAAAATAACAATATTCACTTTTGATTTGCTTATGATATCATCATATAGGGAGAAACAGAGATTCCGGTTAGTTGGAATGTATAAAGAGATATTGGTAAGATGGAAGAAAGTTCTCAATAGTTTTGGCGGTTTTTAGTTATACCCTTCTCCAAAACCTTTCCCTTGAAAGGGTTCTAAAGGGGGTTTCCAAGGATAATTAATTAAAAATGCGTGCATATTCGAAAAGTAAAACAAAAACAGAGGTGTTAATTGAAATTGTTTGCTCGGCCGCGCCTCATGCTGTCGTCGCCCGAAGATTGTCGAAGGCGCCCGAACATCATTAGGATATCTTCTTTATCAAACTTTTCACTCATTTTACCATCTCTCACTTTACATTTTAAAGCTGTTGTACAGTCACTTACAATTAGGATTTCACTTCCACCATTTAGTCTGACTAGTGCACTAGACGTATATTTCCACTTCGAAGTTCAAAGGATGATGCCTTTGACTCTTCATTCGTACTGTGACGTGGGAGTATCCAACACCACCAGAAGTGATATTGGCACTGGCGTGGGAAAAATCGTTGTCTATTGCTGCAACTCCCTGTAAGAGAAAGAAAAATATATCAAACTTTGACAAAAGGACTGTTTGTTATAGTTGATGATGCTTTAATCAAAAAAGATATTCATGGAACAAGACTTAAGTAATCCTCGGATTTTGTAAATATCGAATTGCGAGCCATTAGTAAAATCAAAGAAATGTTATTTTTATCATTGTCCCCCTTTTCAAATTTCAGTATGTAAATCTTATTAGAATCCGCCATTTTTTTGTATATTATTATATTACTAAAAACAATGACGGTGCTTTTTATTTTTTACATTGTTGACTTCATCATTAATTTAACCGCAATATTTACCTCAGCTGCTTCCATGTTTTGTTTTTTTGTGAAAATGTATAAAAATATAACTAACCGCAATGAAAAATTATGCTGTGTATATGCATTGACAAATTCTTGAAATAACATTAAAGTCGAAGAAAAAAGAAGGTTGGACTAAAATTCCGTTACTTGAATTAATCAGTTTGTTATTGCTAACTAAAAATATCTACTTGTTTTTTTTTACTTGACATTTGCTTGTGAACTTGCTTCGGGTCATTCGTCTTGTTTTGATAAAAAAGTGTTTTTACAATCTGCCAACGACCAATACTTTATTATTCGCGTTACCTATTTCAGTTTTTAGCAAAACATGTGCAACTGGTATTGAACAACAGCATTAAAAGCAATATATCTGTTGTATGACTTCATCTGTGTCAACAGGAAAAGAGTTTTGTCCTTTATGAATACTACTAAGATAAGATGATGGTCAATGGAAATTGATCTTAACGACCTTATCTTAAAGTTCAAAACTATAGTTTATCTATAATAATATCAATGATAGAACCAGATTATGTAAGTAATCAGTGATCGCGATGATCACCCTTGACCCATAGATCCAATAGAGGCTGCGATTAAAGAGGGTATTGTGTAAATAAAATTCTAGCACAAATGTGTATAATATTAGCCAAATTCATTTTATTACAACAGGTTTCTGATGGTTGTATAACGATTCAATGGACAAAGCAGTTTTTGTAAATAATGCTTACGTAGTTTTGTATAGAACAATTAATTTAAAAAACAAGAGGCATTAAAGTTGACTGGTCAAAGTACAAATAAGAATATTTCTTACGATATGACGTCAGTGAAATGCGAAGAGTCTAGATCGGCATTTTATTTTATCGAGTTTTCGGATTTATTTACATCTTTATGATGGTGAAACTGTACCTGTGCTAACATCTTTGTAAACCCATATGCAAATAAAATGATTGATTGATTGATTGATAAATATTCTCATTTTCACTGTTATGTTTTCTTAAAACTTCGAACAATAGTAGGTACTTAGTATTAATTGTATTAAAATCCTGAATGTCAAATTTTTTTTTGGAAACTTATTTCTAACCTAAATTAAAACTTTGACCTTACTACAATAAAAAACTTTTTACAAAAAAAAATTAAACCGACTTCAAAAAGCACAAAATAACTTTAATTTCGGAAGTCGGTGTTTCTATAATAGATACCTAATCTTGTCTCTTCGTTATTTAACACCGACTTCCGAATTTAAAGTTATTTTGTGCTTTTTGAAGTCGGTTTAATTTTTTTTTTTGTAAAAAGTTTTTTATTGTTCCTTTTTTAGTTATGGTAGCACCACTAAAAAGTACCTACCCTTCAGCTAAACATAAATTACCTAATAGCCAGAGTGCATCTCATAACGATTCTTATAATCCCAAATACGGTAAATATTACATGAATTTACCCCCTCCCCCTTTCCCCTCCCCCTTTTCTTTCAGTCAGTCATCGACTACACGTATAAACAAAGCAATTTTACTTGTTAGGACAATTCTGCTATGATTCTGTGAGGAGTTCTGTTCCATATCTTCGAAGTTCATGATCAGATCATAACAATATTTCTATGGGACCAACTTGGAAGCATAACCTTATAATCAAAAAAAAAATTTCGAAATCGGTCCACAATTGACCGAAATATCGGTGAACATACATACAAAAAAAAAAACATACAATCAGCCGAACATAGAACCTCCTCCTTTTCGAAGTCGGTTAATAAAATAAAGTAACTTACAGAAAATAAAATAAATAACAATAATTTTAAAAAGAAACAAACCTTTATTGTCCTCTTTTCCGGATCACTAAACGTTAAAGTCTTCACTCTCTTCTTAAAGGGTATCGCAAAATCTTTGATCCTCTGATGGAAGATCATCTTCCGATGAACAGTATCGCCGATGATCATGTCGGAGCACAACACACACACGCACAACAGGCACGAAAGGACAAATAACAAGAATACTAAACGCATTTCGATTTTATTTCACATAGTTGCACAAGTATGTATAGCTTATGCGACTGAGTGGCGACGAATGAGATAAGCTAGCATTCGTTATACGACCAATGTACGACTCAAACAACTTCACTTCGCTCCTAATTTTCACAGTTTTGCTAAAATGACGCGACCCGTTAATGAGTGAACTCGTTCTTTAATGATGTTTGACAATCGAAGATACCAGGTCGATTAGTATTTTGTTTATGTAGTTGTATTCTAGAAATGGAAACAATGGAAGCGTATTGTTATTACTGTTCGGAATAGTATTGATTATTTTAAATAGTAGTAATAGTAATTAATTGATCTGTTTTTGTTATTCGTTAGAATCATTAGTAATCAAAATTTTCTACTATGTGTAATCGACCTAAATGAACTTGAATGAAGTGGATCGACATCTAAACAAATTGTTCAGAATTCAACACCAAATTAGTAACAACTCGATTTTATAAAAATACATACTTAGGTGATATTTTGTTTTCGAGAAAATTATATCACACCACGTATTATAGCAAAAATTGTATGTATTTGCGTATGTGTGTTGTGAGTATGTTGTAACTCCTTCTCGCTCTAATGACTGAAAGGATTTAAATTTTTGGCATAAGGATAGATTTCCAGGAGAACTCTTTGGGAACCCAAGGGATAATTATGCAATATAATATTAAGAGGGCGTAGTCACTGATAGAAGATGGTCTTCTAAATGAATTTATCTATCGTACGTACTCATCTATAGTTCAGTTTTTTTCTTATATTTACGACTAATTCCGCAAAATCTTTTCAACTAAAAACAATCCTGATTTATTTTTATGAAAACCCGCCATTGCTATTTTTCTTTCACGCCGACAGGACGATCAATCTTGTCGTCACTCCGAACTTTGACAAGAAAATTTGAAAAACTTTCTTTTGACATGAAGGATGCAATTTTCATTATCTACCCACTTATGTATAGTGAAGTTTAAATAGGTTTTCGAAAGTTGCGCCTTGGATTCATAATTACGGGTGTCAAGTCGAGACCGATTAAGATTGTCGGTTTCTGGTGAATAGTATAATTACTTTTTCGCCTCCATTTAAAGTTATATCGTCATGCTGTGGAATGGACAGTGAAAAAAAACGGCCTTTTTGGGAAGTCGGTAAAAAAATAATATGTGTTTAATATTTTTGCTCTTTGTAAACTTATATCATACAACATAAGTGTCGTAAAGTTGATACCTATTGTTTTCCTTAGAGAATTTAAAAAATATTCCTAGGGGATCGATTAGTGGTGCAGTGGTAACGACCTCGACTTACGAGTAGGTAAGAGGTCGCGGGTTCAAACCCATCCAGGCGCATTACTGTATGTAATTGTATTGCATCACCACCGCTCTTAAAACGGTGAAGGAAAACATCGTAAGGGAATACATCGTAAGGCATGTTCTAAAACATTGAAATTCACTACGGGTTGGTGGATTTCAATGTTTTATGGTTCAATTAAAATTAAAATTTCAATGTTCATTGGGCCCGCGTGGTGAACTACGACACATTCTCTTTCCTAGGGAGGAGGCTTGAACCCCAATAGTGGGAATATTAAAAGGCTGATTATTTACATTATGTATACTGTCTAGTATACCTCATAGTATAGCCTAATAAAAGTATTTTGCCTTGCTTAGTGTTCTAGCAACAGATGAAACCAATTCAGATTTTCAGTATATAAAACAATGTCTGTACCCAAGCAAACAGTACGTCAGAGTTCATTAAAATAAACTGAATTGAAACCTGCACAGAAACCTGATTAACCCTTCAGATACCGTCAATTAGAGACACAATAGTAAGACAATAGATGCGCGGCCACCGGTGGTCGCTTGGGGATTCATGAATTAAACAACTTTTATTTGGAACACGAACACAAACAAATTGTGAATAATAAACTGTTTCCCGTTCTCTGAAGCGAATGAAGGCACCGAGCTAGAATTGATGTTCAGTTCACTTTGAATAATAACCGGTAAGGGTTAAATTATTACTCTAATTTAGATTAATTGCCCATCTGTCCGCCCTTGTACGTAGGTGTGTAATTTTGGTGAAAACGTAAAGGTACGTTAGATGTTTTCATAAATCAAATTAATTCCCAATTTTATGGAGCATTGTGTTTAGTGGAAATCAGTTTTTTGGTTCTTAATTTTGATGTGTATGAGTAGGCGTTTTAAAAATTGGTCGAATAAATTGTGGAATTTGTTAAAAGATTTTTAATACCATATGGAGGGATAACAGAAAATTAAATAAGCTGATATTGTTATTTGACTTTTGTATTTTATAGCAGTAACTGGGCTAGGGTCATTGATGCTACTCAGAGAGGTTAAAGGTAGAACTACACTGTGCACACGTGAACCACGTACACCGATCTGGGCGCGTGGGTCTCCATACATTTTTATGGAAACTAGACTTGTAGAGCTACATCCACGCCCCACAACGTCGTTCTACGTACAAATCAGGCACGTGTTTGTCGGTCTGATGTAGTTCTAGTTTAATTAAGAGAGCTTAATTTATAAAATGGCTGGCTGCTTACGTTTGAATGCCAATAAGACAAAATACCTGTCAATCAAAATAGCTAAGCGTTTTAAGCCCGGAAACTCATTCAGTATCAAACTCGAGTCTTGCATTCCAGTAGTGCTTCTTGTCATCGTGTCAAGATTGAACAAATTGATTATAATATTAATACTTTAGAGCCTGATCGACAAACAATGTCCTGGATCAAACTAATAGATAATGTTACTGCTAGGTTATGTAAACTAGTGTTCAGATTTAATAAAAAAAAAATATGTATATATAATTTAAAATTAGGAACAAAACAAACTAGGATCATCTCGAATAGCTGCAGCACTCATCGCAAAAGGCAACTGAAGGGATAAGAGCAGGTTTTAATCCGTAAAAGTCTGATGTTGCCTCTCGTTTTACCTGGAGCCGGAGAAGTAATTTGATTATTTCCCACCTCAAAAAAATAGATAGCCTAGTGTGGGTTTGGGGTTATATTAATTATTGCACTAAATATTTGTAATTTTAGTATATTTAAAAAAAAAATCAAAAGGTTTTTTGTTATGCTTACCAGCCTTTAGAAAATGTGTCTTATTAAATTATTATTTATATACAGTATTTACATTTTTAAATAATATATTAACAATTTGGAACCATGCACTAGCTTCTGACGTTTTATAAGTGCCCATGTAGGCCTATGTGAAATAAAATAATTTGACTTTGACATTAAACATGTCAAAATATATAAATAATAAAAAAATAGCAGCCCATACCGGTAGCGGTAACAGATTCCGAACTACCGGCGTTCAAGGCTCCAAAAAACTTCTTCCAAATAACTACCGTGACCAGGAGTACCGCTTTCTGAATAAAGCCCTTGATACAACCGCATAATAATAAATAATAAACTACGAGGGTCTGTTGAGCCATTGACTGACACAACTATTGGTACAATGATCGCGAAGTCCATATTCAATTATTTGTTTATTATTATTTTTTTAGTCCTACACAGAAGTCATGGAAGTTGTGTAATGTTTTGGTTGTTCCCAGCAACCAATATTGATCAATGGCGCCTCATACTTGTGCAATCAGTCTCAGGATCAATTCCCGTATAGAGACAAATATTTGTGTGGATGTTTGTGGATATAATGGAGCAGAATGACACCGGAAATTCAAAGGAAATGGGAGTACTAAAAATTTAAAATATAAGGTAAAATAAATGTCAGTTTTATATTGTTTACGAATCGTTTTTGGATTTGTATATAGTTTTGAAAAACATACCAAGTGTGCATAAGCAAAATTATGACGACTTAAAAGTTAAGATGTCATATTAAATCTTAAAATAAAAAAATACAGGTACTGTATAAAAGAGGAAAAATTGTTTTAAAACCTACTCAACAATTTTGTTTAAAAACCGATCCAATAGATTGTCCTATGGATAGGTGACCATTCCTAACATACCAAGCGTCCTTCTTGTCTAGGGCCAATGAGCCCTGGTTTTGTTTATAGACAGTCATTGTGGATAGTGAGAAGTCAGAAATATCTGACACCAACCTTGCTAAGGAGTAACGTGTTAGACAATCGGCTGAACGAAGACCTGGTGAGAGTCACGAGAATTCGATGAATGCGAGACGCACAGGACCGTTCATTGTGGCGACTCTTGCGGCCTTTGTCCAACAATTGTCGTCTTCCAATAAAAGTGATGACGATGAATTACTAGGTTGCGGAGGTCAGATACTCATCCCATGTAAAAACCAGAAGGAAAACAGGTACTACAGGATTTGAGTGAAAACGGACCATAATTTAGTTAGGAAAACGTTGGCAAATTGGAAATTATAACGTAGTATCTTTTTCCATAACTTTCCGATTCAATCTTCTCGATCCATTATATATTTTTTCATAAATAAAACTAAACTTTCCTTTTTACCTTTAGAAAACTAAGGAACACCGGGTTCTTTATTACATATTCATGTAAAAACTATTATCCGTTGTCTGGCGATGCTTCTATTCGCTAGGTGTAGTCTATAAGCGAGGGTTTACCGGGGATTTCTACCCTCATAACTGATTCCATCGATATAGCTTTCTGAGAATCGTGTGGGGTATTACTATACTATTTATGTGTATTGTTATGTCTTGGAAACGGTCTAGTGTTTCTTGGGTGTCTAGAAATTCTTGGGAAGTTTGGGTTTATACGAAAATGGGGCGTTCAGAAATGTTAGTGTTTGTTTGGCAATTTGGAACGTAGTCGGAATACAAAAAGGAACAATCTTTTCTTTCATAAATTTGGCCTCTTTTTTATTGAAACATAAGCGTAGCGTGGACTCTACGCTACATAAGCGTAGAGTCTGTCTAAAAAGTCAAACGAATTGGGTAATTATTAGGGTAAAATGAAATCAGATGTAGTTAACGCTGGTTCAATAATCAAAGTTGATTAGGAGATCTTGGTCATTGTTTACGTTTTATAAGGTTCTTCTATTACAGAACCTTATAAAAAGTATCGATTATAAGTATTTTTAAATGATTAAATATTATACAAAATTCCCAAGTCGTTTGATTTTTTAGACAGACTATATGTACCACTCCATCGCGCACAGGATGGTAAAAAGTAGCAGATTCTAAACTAATTTTTGCTCTAAAATCATTGCTGCAACGGGTTTAGATGTGAGGATTAATGAATAAATAACTAAATAAAATATGTCATATTATTTTGAGCTTTAAATATGTCTCATCTTTATAAAACATAATAATCACAGAACACAGGAATCATACATATGATACACAACCTCACAACATATACCTAAGTGTCAACAAAATAATCTACAGCTGCCTAAACAAATGACATATATATTGCGTATCCAATAAACCATATTGGATACACAAGCAAATACAATAATCAGTTGCCAAAACCTAAATCAAACAATAGTATCACACTATTTCAGTAAAGCAACAGTACACGACTTCGAAAAAGAACTATCACAAAGTAACGATACAGATAGTGTGGGGAAAATCCCGACTAAAATCAGAAAATCCCCACTGTAAATAAAAAGGGGTGAATAAACGAAGAGCCGACGCGACGGCTAGCTGAACGATTCTTTTTTCATTGCACCGTGATATATTCCGACAATCCCAAAGATTTGAATCTGTTTTTCAAATAAACTGTAGCGTTGGTTTATGTAGTGCAGTGTATTTTGGTACGGGTGATAATATTTTTGGAGACATTTTTAATTATTTTTTTTTGAAAATTTTAGTAAAATATTTTATTATGGCGTTCCCATGTAAGTACATCTAAAGGACTACATATTATACTATAAAATTTATTATTACATTAAGAATTTTCAATGTAACTAATCTCATCAGGAACAGTGGTACTTAAAACAAAACATGCAGTATAATTGTCAATTGCTAAAAGAATGTTGAATAAAATCATGTTATTATCAAAACTATAAAAAACGAACAGTTTCAAAATCATTATAATCAATATAATTATAATAATAGATTAATCATTTGTTAAAGACTGATTAAGGCTGTTTATGATAAGTATAATCAGCCTTTTAACAATATTCCCGCAGTTGGGACTCAAGCCTACTCTTTAGGAAAGGGAATGGACGGTAATTCACCACGCGAGCCAGTGCGGGTGGATGTCACATTTCTTCGAAATTTTTATTCTAGGACTTGCCAGTTTCTTCGCGATGTTTCTCTTTACCGTTTTGAGAGAAGTAATAAATTACTCTAAGTAATACCTGGCTAGGATTGAACCCACGACCTAAAATTTTTCCATTGCACTCGCTACTAAAGTAAGTACCTACTCAAAAAATTTACTTATTAATTCCATTGTGCTCGAATTTCAATTAATTCGTTCAGAATACAGGACAAAATAAATGAGCGTTTTCATTCGTGAAAATTAAAAGGATTATTTTGCCGTTCATAAAATTAAGAGAGCCTCAGTGCTCACGTAGTGGCTTTTAAAGATAATTTTAGTCTGAAAGTCATGTGCAGAGACACGTATTTTCACGCCTCGAAAAAAATCGTTCAATCTTATTCTTTATTTAAAACTCTAGTGATGGGACGGGACGGATTCTGTCAGAAAATCGTTCAAAACGGAATTATGATAAGGTTTTCGATTCCAAGTTTGTATAGCTAATGGAATCTGCAAACAGGCACACGATAGAATCGGCTAATGATATTCACCTTCTCGGAAAATTGCTTCCTCTATCCACACACGTCGTGCGTTTACTGGGAATTTAGGCGAGCAATCCGTGAGGGAGGGCGTTGCCATGGCAACCAGACGAAGGCTCATGTGGGCTCCAAAACTTTAAATTGTATTACCATGCGCCGAACACAATATATTTGAAGACGTATGTGTGGAAGGCATCAATCTTGATTGAGAAATTGGGTCCATGGTTTGTTATGAAGTAGGTAAGCAGCTTTTTTTATTTTTTTCTTAGTCTTTATCCACTAAGTTGGGGTTGGTTTCCAGTCACACCGGATCCAGCAAATAGCAGTATTTTACATGAAGATTCACTTCATGTAAAATACTGCTATTTGCTATCTGACTGCGATCATCTGGGTCGAGGCTACAAATGCTTGTCTGAACAGGCATTTGTAACTTAGCGATAGGATACATCTTGGCAAGATTGGCTGAAAGTATCACGATTTATTTATAAAACAGCAATATAACTAGTAACGTTTACAGTATTTTAAATATAATACTGTAAACGTTACTATATATAAGAACCCTGTCCCTATATTAAATGTATGTAGGTAAAAACTCTGACACTATTCAATACTAATATTTAATACTCACTATTCGATACTAATAAGTATCCTTTTATATCCGCACATAATAGGTCCGAACAAACAAGATTAGAACTCTACAACGTTCCATCAAAAATTTATAAAAAATTACATTAATTCCATCAATTTATGCAGCGAGACCCTTTTTAATCCCGACGAAATGGAATTACTCTGGAATTGACTTCGAGACGAAAATCCGATACAACGGGGAACCTCTCACCTAAACACGGAACGAGAAAATCTCCATTTTAGTTTAACGTTCCATTGCGCTTTCACAACCATTTTATCGTAAGCTTCAGACTAAAAGTTGAGGAAATGGCGTATTGGACTGTATAAAAAGATTTAAAGTTTATTTTTTAATACTTTAGTGGGATCGTCTGATATTCGGTTGCGACGAAATACTGCGAGTTTTTTCCTTAAGAGGATATCTTGAGTGGAGGGTCCTCGAGATCCTTATAAACCAGGCCATTATTATCAGAACTATAGCCCGTAGATCGTGTTAATGTACTTTTGGATGGTTCTCCGTAAATAACGACCAAAATATACAATAAAAAATAGTCTTATTTGGGCAAACGTGGACACTTTTGTGCCTTGTTTCAGATACAAGCTATTGAAGTATATTTGATTTCTGTAGAATCAGTATGAAATCATCCACTCCCTGCGTATACGTATACATTTCGTGTGTCCTATTGCTTACACCTACTCTTGACTATAAAAAAACTTTTGGTGTCGATAACTGAAAACCAAAAGTGTCTACGTTTGCGCAACACCTTAATGCAAAATTGTTGAGATCAGCTGGTATAAGTAAAAGTTTTGGAGCACATTCATCAATAAGTGTCGATTTTTCTTTCGATCTTATAACTTTTATCTGAATCTGAACCTGAATCTTTAAAACAAAAATAAAAATGGCTATTTGACATATTTTTTGTGCTAAACCTGTCAAACTGCCATTTATATTCCTCAATTATGAGTTAAATTGAATTGAAAAATCGGCCAAATCTCTTATTTTCCAAAAGTACCAAGTCTAGACTACTACAAGTCTAGACTAGAATATTTGGGTAAACAAAGGCTTGTTGAGATTTACTTGCTTATACAAATACTTAAGGCAAAAGACAGCATTGGCAGCATGTCTCGAAACTTGCAGTGTTCCCAAACTTTGAATATAAGCCGTCAAGTTCATCGAGTATGCAAACTTTACGATGCTCATATGCTTTTAGCAGTTCGCTATGTTTTAAGCTTAAGTTTTTAGTTTTGGGAACTAAGTGGGTAGTTTGACTAAAAGTTTTTCATGTTGGGAAAATTTTCTTATAATTGAATTCACTTAGCTGAATTGGCGATGGAGTTACAAAAGTTTAAGAAAAAGTTTGGTTTTCTTTGAAAATAACAATTTTCCATAGATTCTTTGCAGTTTTTTTTTTGTGTTATTATCTGAATTAAGAACTTTCATATTGTTTTTTAGACAAAGATCACATTAAACAGAAGTATTTTTAATAGGAAAAATATTAATTAAATAGCACTAAGTATATAATTATCTACTATATACTGAACCAACCAAGTGGTGAATAAGTACCTTTATTTCCAAATTGTGCTCTCTGATTGCTTTTCACTAACGAAGCATGCATATTGCTCACATAAGCTTATCTCGTCGCTCACCAACACCGGTAATCGATCCTTAGCCTGCGAATCGAAGCCCAGTATAGCCAGACATAACGCAAGGATAATTGCCGCGTGCAAATCGATAGGCGCCGTGGAGTTGGTAGATGAATGGAATGAGCACGACGTGTCCGAGGACGGCTACGCAACACCACGCAGCGGAACACGGCACCGATGTTACGTGTTTAATTATAAATTGTTTATTGTGTGTGATATTTTAATATCTATTAGTTTATTTTGTTTATAAGATTGTAATATTATTATGTATTTTATCTATGGGCCCCTTAGTTGCCTGACAATAAAGAAATAATAATAATCCTTACTCTTTTAATCCTTATTTAATAATAATCATGTTTTTTTGCCTTAAAAACAAGCAGTATCTACATTTTTACTCCCATCGTACTCGAAGTAGATAGTATTATGTAGTTTCTGCCTAACTCCATTAGGAAGAGGTGTGAGTGAAAAAACAGGGAAATAATGTATTGATATTAGATGGATAAGTTAGAAACATCGCTTTAATGCAGGTAATGTACAGGTTATTTCTGTGATTTCCAGCAAAAAAAAAACTGCAAATATATGATAACGATTGACTGGAAGACATCAAAAATATACATATGTAAAGCTAAGCCAAAGGCCTATTTAACCATCTTTATTTTTGTGTATGGGAAATCATCAAATAACTTCTCCCGCTTTGAATGGAGCAAGAAGGAGGGTCAGTTTTTAATTGACTGAAACGCGCGTTCATTCCCTTTGCGTTCGAGAACCACAATAACTTTTTCGAACAGTTCTGCAGAATTTAACTTTTTTGACTTCACTTTTACATAGTATTGTTTTGTCAAGTATGGCGCGGCGTATGCGCTGATTGTTCTACGATTTTCACCGCTTTGCCTTATTCTCTCCATTTACTGCTTATTCTGTGTCAGACGGATATCCGTGCGGGTGGCGGGCTAGCACTAATTGCCTGTTGGCCGCAGTTGAGGGGTGGCATTAGTTCCGACTATTGATTCGATGATGGAGGGACTGCGAGTGCGTTTTGATTGTGCTATGCATAATGTTGTTTATAAATGTTGGTACGGTCTTAATTAATAAACGCAGGCTTATTTTGGATCTGAGTTGTTGTAATGTACGATACTTTATTAGATTATCGCTCATGAGTTATCGCCATAAAATTAACAGGTACAGAAGACAATCTCATGTATGTACTTGACTTTTTATACCTACGCTCGGTGGACGCACACTAATGAGCGTTTGAGCCGGAACTGTTCGACGAGCGGGCCGAGACGCTCCCGAGATATCGTGTCTTTGAGCGGTGTATATGTGTGCGTTGCTCGAGCACGCTTTGTATGTAGATTGACTTCTGTACCTATATATTTTATGTTATCGTTCTCAACGGGTCTCATCCGAAGGCTTAAAGTCACACAAAGATCGTTGAAAACCCCATTCCCATTGAAATAGACTATGCTCATAGTTTTCTTATACAGCGTTCTGCATATATGCAGAAGAACTTGAGACATAAAGATGTCTTGAATCGACATTATCGTGATCCTTTAAATGATCTAGTATTGAAAAGCAGTTTATTGTTTATTTTTCGGCAACCTACGCAGAGATATTAGAAAAGGACAATGTACTTTATTCCACGGCTATCTGGCGCCTTCTATGGTCAGTGCGGCTACGCTTAAGGGAGGCTTACGTCCGGTATTGAATGATAAATGTATGATGGAATTATCTATAAGAATATAACTACTTACCAGCTACTTTGAACCAAAGTGTCTCAGATTCAGATCGGATACAGTGCAGAACAGAACCGTACTGACGCATTTTAAACCCGATTAAAGACAGAAATTGATAACTCTTCTTACCTCTTATCGAATGGTGAATGAACTCAGTCTGCCTAACTGTTTGTTGTTGCTTGGCGAAATAAGATGTTGTTATTGTAGTTGTTTACTGCCACAACATGTCAATAACATTAAGATTATCGAGCCATCAGTAATTAGTTGACAATAACAACATAAATATTAATGAGTTAGTTTTTACTATTGAGTGAGTCATTAAAGCTTTTATGAATGACTAGCTTCTGCTAGCTGCTTCACTTGTGTGAAAGTAGAAAATTATTCTAAGGAAACTTGTTACGGGAATGAAGAGTACCATATGCCTTTTTCCAGGACATGGTATACTTGTGTGTATAATTTCACCCAAATCCGTTCAGCTGTTTGATTATGAAGGAGTGACAAGAATATACACACATAATATTAGTGTGGTGTAAATAATAACTCTGTCAGCTATAATTTTTCTGTACGTGTGTTTGTCACCCAACTCCTAAACGGTTTGACCAATTTGAAAATAATTTTGTATCTAAATATATTTAAATGGGTATCTGGATGATTTGAGAACACAACTGGACCTGTTAGGTGGCGCTGCAATCGGGTTCTTAATTTTTGTTTTCTGAAACACTTTCAGCTTTCGGACAAGATAACGTCTACCGAGATCGCTTGTAAGATATATAAATCATGTATATTGCATTTAAAAGTTACTTTCATGTCTTTTATGCAATTTAAATTGAATTTTGACCTTTCGAATTCCGTAATTAGAGATACAATAGAAAGATAATGGGTCAGCAAACACCAGTGTTCGCTTGGAGTTTAATGAATTAACTTATGGATTTTCAGACATTCTTGCACTATATGTCTATGCAGCTTTATGTCTACTGAGATTGGTAGTTTTGGTACTTTATAAGCTTTTTCAGTTACAACGACTTATGGACGGTTTAGCTTAATACATGCAAATAGAGTTGACCTGTGAGGTTAAGTACTAAGGTTGTAATTTATCTAAGTTCAATCCTTGGATGGAAGGGTCACCTCCCAACACGGTTCGGGTGCACTTATCCAGTTCTATACGTGCCTTGTATCCAGGACAAATAGGATTAGGATTTTGATTTGATCTAAGGACGAATTAAAGTAAATACTTTTTAGGTTTTAAAACGTTTTTCTTTCTTTAACTTTTAAATTGAGTTTTTTAGATGAAAATACCTATAATCAATTATAGACAGTGACCTTTTGAAATAACAGGATAGTTCGAATTTTTGCATTACCTACGAGCCAAGTTTCCAAAACATAAGTCGTTGTAGTATACGCCTTTACTGTTTGTTTGTATTGTATGAAAATGATTTTGTTCGGTATAAAATATTGCAGGGATGACGAAATGGGGTAATGAGTGCGTGATATCCGCAGCACGTATTCAGCGTCACTTTGATCCCTTTGTTTTTTTAGAAAATTACCAAATAACCTCTCTGGACGGAGCGTGAAGGAGTGTTATACTTTCACTGACTAAAACCCACGTTTTTTTAAGGTGGGATCACTTTTGCAAACCATCAAATTACTTCTCCACCTCTATGGTAGTCTGGAAAGCGTGAAACTTTTAGTGATTAAAACCACACCTATGTTCCTTCAGTTGACCTATGCAGTCTAGGACCACGGTTAACTTTTCAGAAATTGACCCACAGCCCTAGGAGGCTTCGACTTTACTGGGCCCTTATGGTTTAGCTGACATTTCTTTTGAGGTACACATGAATTTGAACACGCTTCGTCAACGACTCGGGCTCAGTTCGGACGGCAAGCTACCTATTACTCGTCCGTCTGTGTTCCTTCTGGTGATTCTTTCAAACAATCCTGCAGTTTCTTTGATTCCCTATTGTCGGAAAAATGTAAAGTAAATACAAGCGTTAATGAAACGGCAATTAGAAGTCCAACAAACAACAAAGCTACCTTCCACTTAAAACAACATTGTCCACGTAAATAGGATGGACTCATAATGGATTGATCGGCGGATACTGGCCGGACGAGCTAAGTCATGTTAATTGCGGGGTTACCAGTGTCAATACGATGACAAATGGTGGTGTTCGATGGCTGGGCGTTTTTTCCTGGGCAAATATTTGATCGAAGTGCACTTATATTGTTTTGTGGAGGGAAATGATGGAGTGTTGCTTTGGGTTTGATGAAAAATTGAAATGGTGTTTTGAAATAAATTATGTGATTCCATTTGGTTAGTAGCCTGTTATATCATCAATATCACATCGTATATATCAGCAACGTTGTAATAATAGAATGAAGGTTCATAAATATAAAGGATTTCTAAATTATCGTTACTTATTTTTTTTTCCTTTGTTAGTCGACATTACAACCAAGTTTAAATCCACCTAACATTTTATAAATCGTTGGAACTAACCAACATTGAAGTTCGCACTGTATGTGGTAAACTTTTTATATGCTGAAAAAGAAAATATGACAAAAACCGTTCTTTTCAGAAGACATATATTTCTAAACTCATTATTTTGTAAACAAATTATGCTTGCAAATAAGTCACAAATCCCTCTTTAATATTAAACGATGAATCTCATTTCACGTCTCGCAGCATTTCCTTACGTTTTGTGTTTTATTTTAAGGAGAATAAGACATTTTTGCAAGATGAAATTTCAAGAATGCTCTTTCATGACGTCAACTGAAAGCGTTATGAGAGCGACTTTCTTCCGTACAACGACGACGTGTAAAACTAGGGACGCCATGTTTTGAGAAAAAAATATATTTTCTCAACCCCATAAAAAGAAAAACAAAAACAAAAACTAGTAACTAATTAGAAATATAAATGATTAGACTTAAACATTAAAATGTTATGCCAAGGGTAATGGGAAATAAAGGCATTTTTATTTTATTCATTGCACATTAATTCTAGGGGCTAAGAAGAGTTTTACGAATTTAAATCTTTGGTAAGTATCTATTATATTGTAATTTAATTCGTCCCTGTGTAATAGCTTTCGAATCGTTAAAAGTGTTAGTTATTTGCCCTTAAAACCGTGACATTAAATGATACATATATATTTATTTTGTAAATAGGTTTAAAAATACTTTTACTTGTAATTTTTTTCTGTCAGTTTTTAAACTAGAGGAGGCCGTTGTTTCCTAACTGACTACCCTGAGAAGAAACACCGAAACAAACTAAGAGGTCTCTTTTAAAGTCCATACCGCAAATCTTTAATTGTCCAGCAATACGAGAGCCATGCAGATAAGCGTGTGTATAAAGTCTTTTGAGAAATGCATCACACGGATTTGAGTGCATTAAATTAAAAGTCATTTTTAGATATTCAGTCTGTAAAATAGTCTATTTCGGATCCTAATAATTTTTCCAAACGCCTCTTACAATGTCTACCAAAAAATAAAAGTTGTATACATGTAAACCAATAGCTGGTTTAAGAATAGCCTGATTTTAAATTGCATCAGGAATTCTTCTTCTTAGTCGGGCACTTTTGTCAGAGTGATCGTGGCTGCTGATGAAGAGGACTACAGCGTGCCGCCGTCGTTTGCTTCCAAGGTTGCGGCATGTCGAGCTATGTCTCTCCATTTCTGGCGGTTGTTCGCATTACACGCACACTGTACTGCATCAGGAAATCACGTTTTTTTCAATCTCACTGGAGCTGGCTATGTATGCATATTCACACCACTTTACCTGTTATGTTTCTGCCCAGAATCACTTTTACATTAAGTTAAACTTTTGAGCCTACAGCGATGCAATCGAGTGTCAATCTCCATGGTGAATTGGCTCTATGCTAGTCGCCACAATTTATGTTCAGCGTGATACCCGGCGCTATCTGACGCCATTGTCATGGCATGCCAACCATAAAGTTCATTAAGTTATAAGGTTCATTATGACATGCAAGTTCATTTGCATTGTTTGGAGGATCAAGTTTTATGGATAATGGTTATAGTGTAGATAGATTTATGGTGCAAAAAATATTAATAACTGTAATGGTGGTAGCATGGATAGTTTTATGAAGTAAAAATTTTGTAGTCGCGAGGTGTGCAAATGAGTTTTTCTATTAAACACTTTGGACCAGAAATTACAGGATTTTTAGGCCGAAGTCTTGGATGGGTATAATCTCTTTTAAAAGCAGTATTAGTACTTACTTTGTTTATCATCTTTAGCCTTTTTAATGTACAATATTGGAACTGTTGGGACTCAAGCATTCTTGAAGAGGGAATGGGCCACGCGGGCCCAGTGCAAGTTGGTGAATGCCACATAACGTCTTCGAATTTTTGGTTCTAGGACATATCGGTTTCCTCACAATGTTTTCCTTCACCGTTTTGAGAGCAGTGGTGATGAAATAAATCACACAAAGTAATACGCCTGGCTGGGTTCGAACCTACAACTCGTTAGTCGGGGCCTTTACCACTCGGCCACCACTGCTCTCTTACTCTTTCTTGCTCACTTACTTTGTTGATCAGTTAATATTTTGTCATAGCATAATCTACTCTCGAAGAGATTGTGCTAATTGGATAGCAACTATTTTTTTTATCAAAAAAAATATTTTACCCAAAACAGTAAATAGAAATAATTTTCATTTGTCAAATTCGCTTATTATTAAGTAAAGTTAGAAACCTTTCAAAGATGGAAAAAGAAACTGTCAAGTCACAGAATTAGAATGCACACTCTGAAATGTGACGTCACTGCCATTAGGTTACGTGGGTACAAACTAAAATCAAAATTTGAAGAGCTAATTGCTCGCTAACCGATTTTGACGCTGTGTTCAGAAAATATTTATTTATAGTGTTATTTCTTGTTTAATATTAAATATTGTATAAGAATATTATACAGAATCCTATCAAATTTTAAAGAAGAATAAATACCTACCTAACGTCAAAACTGAATTTATCTGCGCAATATCTGTCTAATGATGAATCTATGCAAATGGATGAAGTAATCATATTATAATCAGGTATGTGCCATCGTAATAATGAAACAATACTAATTAAAATAAAACTACCTTTTAAAGATTAATGGTACAACGCAGTCACGCGGTCGACTTTAATACCATTGTGTATAAATAATATAATCCTAATTAGGAGAAGGATCATAAATAATTGTGATTACTTTCCTCCGCCGACATTAAGTACTGTCTGAATTATGCGCGGTTATTATTTCTGAATTTATATCAATTGGTAACGAACTAAAAGTTAAGTACTGAGTATTAACGTTTGCCAGTAAGTGGCCATCGAATAGAACGGTAATTTAATTTTATGTGATTCCAATTTCCTGTATTTCTAGGCAATTAATTTGTACCAATAAATGTTTCTGAAAGCTTAAAATTATCCGTAGATTTATCATACATGTGGGATGGAAGAGTTGGTAGGGTGGCAGAAAGAAACATTTTGTTACCAATTTTTAATATTCTATATTTTACAACAACTTTTACTCTTGAACAGCTTGGCATCTGCCTTTTTTCAAACTTTATTTTTTCTTAAATCTATGCCTCTAGCCTTCATTCGGATACATTACGAGAGTTCAGTTTAAAAATGGCACAATCGACTAAACTTACTAAAGTAGACGCCAGATAACAAAAAAGTAACGGTCATTGACCCTTCTAGAAGACAATGCCGGATTTAGTATGGGAAGTGGCGTGTTTTTTTATTTATTAATTAGCTGATTTCTGCCTTAAAAAGTCTCAAAGAAAAATGGGGGCGTTATTAATACACAAAAAAAGTCATAACATTTTTTTATTTTTATAAAAATTATTTTGGAGGAGTTTAACGATGACACGGAATTTTTATATATGGATAAATGTGAGTTAGTTACTGCAACTATTTCAAATGGGAAGGCGCCATCTTTCCTACTTGCTCTATTTTATTTTAGCAATTGGTCCGTAAACTGGATTCGAGAGAACCGTATAAAATGCATTCAGTCTATGAGTTTATCCTCTCCCGAGCACAATCATGGACAGTCTAAGCAAACAAGAGTGTAGCGTCTTGCCCTGGATGAATATGTTTGTTCTTTGTGAAGAATAATGCTTTTGTACCAGGATCTAAAGTCACTTTCTTGAAATGACTACACAAATGTTTTTGCAGAGAGACTTCTTTGAATAAGCTCGTGCATGTCTAAGTTCTAACCCTTTAGACCCTTTACGCTTGGATAAGCAAAGAAAATTTTCACTTGGACGCAATCGTGAATTGAAAGACAAACTGGAAATGTTGTTTAAGAAAACACAAGTACTTTTTTTTTCAGTTTGTGCAAATATTATTTGTTTATTTTCTTGTAATTGTGTTATAGTAAGTTAAGTGTTTGTTAGTATGTTAATTTCATGCTTAATTCATTAAACCCCAAGTGAACGCCTGAAGAGTTAATGGGTTTTAGCACTATAATTAAATAGCACTATAGTTATAATTATATATCGAAGATATACACCGTGGAACTAACCTTACCTAACAATGTATACCAAGAACCTTAATTTTTTCAGTTGGAATTAAGAAACAGTAGTTATTTGTTTTTTCTGAATGTGTGTTTTCAAGATTCAAGGTCTAAACAGATTTATTTCACATGTTTTTGTTTACTTTATTTTACAGAAGTCTTAGAGATTAATAAACCGATATGATGAGAGTAATTTTACCAAATTGATAATTACAAGCCTCCATACATAGAAACCCATAAGCCTATAAGTCGGGGAAAAGCAGCCCACTCCCACATTAGCGAGTGGGCTGGCCACGTCTTACGAATACACCCGGACAGATAGGCAAGGGTTGTTATGTCCAGTAAGTTGACAACGTCAAATTCGACCGCGGCGATGGTGGTGTGACAGAGAGGTTTGGAAGAAAAAGGGAAGGTCTTGGCCAGCAGGCCTTTATAGGCACGGCATGGCTTATTTGTTTATTCATTATTTTTGTATTATTAATGTAATTATTGTGTAATTTTTTATTAGTCATATTAGGTAATAAGTTAATGTAAATTGTGTTATTTAATTATATGTGTGTAATTTACCTTAATAAAGATGATATTATTATAAAACGTCAACCTAATGCAAGATTTCATTAAAAAAATACATAAAACTGCCATCAGCAATTTAATTCACTTGTTTCATCGATGAAGTAGAATATAACACTTACACATATTCAAATTTCAATCTAAATATATCGGAACGGACTTTCAAACATTAATAATCCAAACCAAATACACTGCAAAATTTACTTAAACACAACAGCATCCAACCAGACTATGCCACATTCATAATTCATATCCTGATACCACAAGCTCAACGAATCTATTACACTTTATTACTACCAGCCTTATTCGTGTATCTATTTATCGTATCGGAGTAATAGCAGTCAATTTTACAAGTCAATCGTACTTAATACCAACATACACCTTATATGGGACTTGTATACAAACTTAGTGATACCTAGTAAGACCCATTTGCATATAGATTTACGCTAAGTGTACTTTATTAATGCAACATAGTTTGTCTAGTTGCGACGATATTTTGCGAAGTTGATATTATCGAAAAAATTTATGGAGTTAGCCATTTATTAACAGCTCAATATATGTCAATGCTATTCAGAATTTAGTTCAATTCAAAATATTTTATTTTATTTGGTGGACGTTCTTATAGAACGTCAGAAGCTACAGTTCCATTTAATCGTTTCTTATGGTAGAGAACTGGAAAAACTCTTCGGTTATTCCTTTAATTTTTCTGATATTTACAATACGTCCAAATTGCGGTGTTTATAGATATGAGTGGAATTAAAAAAGTGAAAAAGTGATTTGAAATATAAAATAATCAATGAATCTGAGACGGTATCTATGAAATCTGATATTGAAATAAAAAACATTAAACATTAATTTCCACTTCGTATATATTTACTAGAAGCAATGTAGCCACAATATTATTTCAGGCGCTTTTCAGACAAATATTTAGTTTGACACCTGCTACCTTAGCAAACTTGTTAGTAAGATCAACTCAGAATTACGTTGACCTATTCTACTATGTATTGTGCATCCAGCTACTTCGCATCTCTATGTCTACTCACTCTACAAAGCTCATTATAATTTGAATATACAACACATAATTTAGTCAACAGAGTATATTTAGCTAAAGGGACGTTAAAGATAACTCCTTAATTGTGTTAGATGCTTAAACTTTGGAAGTAACTCCTCGTAAACAAGATCCTTATAATAGTTCTCGCGAAGAGACTGCCATCTGATGTCGCGTGGTCTAAGTGACAGCTTAAGGCAACTTTACTGATCGTTCTGGGTTGATAATGCGATTACTGAATAGCAGTCATGAACCAGTGATAACGGCTACTTTATTTTTCCCAATCTAATTGCACACTTTTTTTTTACTATTATTTACAGGATTGTGCTTGACTACTATCACACCTGGACTGATTGATGGAAAGCGGCGATGTGCTCGACGATGGAGCACGCGCATCAAGCTGGTATCTGGTAGATTCGTCCCAAAGATAAGAGCAGACTACTTACTCCATCCATGATCGAACGTGCGCTTGATAAAGTTTGAGGAGCTGTTCCAAAGTGAAGTACTATGTCACCTTTGCTTGGATTCTCAAACTTTATCCTTTTAGCGGAAAAAAGACACACCTGGATTTTAGCAGCATTTAACTGGCCTAAATTAGCATTCTTTCTATTTGGTCATAATTATTGTGAGACCATTTCTAAGGATAAGCTCAAGCGCACAATTGTAGGCCCTCGGAGAGACTGGATCTGCGTCCTCCTAGATTGCGTGCTAGATATACTCTTGGCAACAGTGCTGTCGTCTGCACCGTCCCGACGCGCGACGTCTTTGTGTCGATACTGACACTGGCCCACGCTGAAAACCTGCGTTGTGAACATGTCGTAATATACATGTAACTTCCCTACACTTATTGATGTGCCACTAAAAGAAATGTGGTCAGTTACCTTCATTTTAGATTACATGTGTCAAAGTGTGGGCAGCGTATCTATAGTTCATATATTATGAGGATTAACTAGGTACTGAGAACCAAACAAATAAAAAAAACACAGTCTTAAACCAAGATCCTTTGACTTGGACCTTGTCAAAGCTGTGATCCTATTGTACCACTATCCACAGAGGTCTGAGGCTGAGACAAGACACTAAAAGCATGTTGTCGCCTCCAATTTGGCTCCACTGTCACATTCCACTCTAGACGCCTTGTCGCTGATACAATTTGCCCTTTTGCCGTCCTATGAAATATTAGAACGGCAACGAGTGACGTGACGGGAAAGTGTTATGTGTGGTCGATTGTGGGAAGTGAATAGAGGATGTAGCTACCTATCTGTGTTGCGAATCAAAGTTTTGGGTATGAGGAACTTGTTTTTTTTTTCATGATGTTTACTTGGAATATTAGGAGGGAGGTTCAATGTACTAGTTTCAAGTTATTTTGAAGGATTCTTTTTTCACTTTACTTGAGCTAGTAGCCATGTTAACGTAAAAAAATCTCGACTAATGTCATTAACTAACAAGTCATAATCGTCAGTTTGGTTGAGAAGGTATAAACATGATTTTAAAGTTTATGCGAAACTTGAATATAGTTAGTTCAGAATCAGTAACTGAATGGATTCCAATAGCTTTTACAACATTTTATATTTTTTCTCAAAAATATTTTAATTACACAAGTTGGACACGACTGACACAAGTAACAGCAGGTCATAACGGGCATTAGACGCCAGTTCAAAACAATCCCTCAGTCGACTGAATGACCCGGTGACTATATATTTTTGCTGATACATATAACCAGCTATAACTTGTGATTTTTTATGATACAGTTACGAAATTTTGTACATATAATTATTCTTTATATAAAAATACTAGATACGTGTTTCGGGTTTCGGTATACTAAAATCAATGTTGTATATAAAAGTTAATAATAGGTTCAAACAAATACTTTGAGAGAGATAGTGACGAGGTTGAGTAGGAGGAATTATTAAAGAAATTAATAGTCTATGAGACCATTTCAATGTTTGTGATTTGTTTTATTTCTCATAGTTTTTAGCCAGTTTCGTCAACTGTATGAGTCTTACAGGACAAGTACTTGGCTTATTTAGTGAAATACCACCTATAATTAACCCACTAAATGAAAAGGCTATTTTGTTTATTAAATAGAAAATAGTAATATTTAATCACCATCGACGCCGACAGCCCATAAATAACTTAACTATAAATAACCAGTATTTAAGTGAATATCGACAAAACCGTTGCATATTTTGCGGTTTGTGGGACATACCCGTATAAGTGGAGAGCACACACACAGAAATGTTATTGCACATTAAATCATAGAACGGTCGTACATTCTACCACTTGCATTATTTCCGCCGTCTTGTAAACGACCCATGTGTTACTACCCTTATGGTTTAAAATGACAATAAATTCCGACGATTTACGAACGAGAATTTCCATTTGCGTTAGTTTTTAAATGTTGCAGCTAACTGGAATAGAGATTTAGTGTTTATGTAACATGTTGAAACAGATGCTAAAATATATAATATACATTGTGGTTATTCATACTTAAATTACAAATATGAAACTAAGTCTGTATTACGACGCCGTCACTTGATGACAGTTTGTCTCTTAAAGTAAAATACTGCATTCTGTTAAGCTGAAAGGTGACCCCAAATTGATTTTAAAAAGGCCACCTGAAATTATGGTGAACATGTATATTTAAGTTTATTTCATTAATCGTTTGAAAACATGATTATACATAACAAGCTTTTCACAAAAATTACTTTTTTTTGCTCAAACTTGATTAATATTATCCTCCGATTTTAGATTGACGCAATTGAAGTTTAGGGTTGTTCCTCCTTTTATTAAAAAAAATAATTTGACAATTCTTGTATAAAGGTGAGCTTAACTTAACAATGAATTATCTCCGAGTAAACCATTGAGTGACAGAAAGAGATCATTTTAATTGGGAAATCCTACTCTCGGTGCTTTAAAACTCTTTTTTTGGCCTGAAACCCTGTCCAAAGGCTCTTAAGTAGAGTTTGACACGTTCCTAATTCAAAATACTTAATTTAGGAACCCGCCCATAATAGGATAAAAAATCTAGCAATTTTTATGATCAGCAGAAAACGCGAAGACCCACCTTACTCAAGATAAATGGTTAAGCGATCCCGGACATTTATTAACACTATCCATAAATTTCACAAATTTGTTCCATAACTCAGCCCTTTCCTCTTACCTCACTTATGGTCGTAATAAAGACGTAGGTTCATCCCAGACCCTCGATCATATGGTAGGGATGTACAGCTAAGGATCTGTTACCCTTAGTAGAGCGTATGCTGTGAAATGAAATAAGGGAAGTTCATCATTTTCTTTTCTGTGGGTTTAAAAGTGTTTCTATTGATCTATCCTTACTAATATTATAAAAACGAAAGTGAGTTTGTTTCTTTATTTGTTTCGTCTTCACGCCTAAATGGCAAAACCAATTTTGATGAAACTTGGTACACGGATAGACCATGTCCTGGAATAGGACATATGATGCTTTTTATCCCGGAAGTATGTTTCCTTGGGATAATTTTCTACAATCACGCGGGCGAAGCGGCTGGGAGCAGCTAGTATGAAAAAATAATATTTTCAATGGTTTTGAATTGCTTCACTTATCGTTGATTGGTTCACGTTTGGCCACTATCTTACTTAATGGTAAGCAATGATGTTCTCGGCGCTGTTGTAGCACGCCTGTCTAGAAGTAACATGTTATTTCGTTGTAGCTTTTATTGCTTGGTTCTATATTTTTGTAGACCCACAAAACCCTAGATTTTTTTGGGATATAAATCCAGATGCTGTTTATTAGATAAACAATTTTCAGGGTCAGTCCAGTACTAGTAGATTACCTTTTAATAACAAAACCAACACCTCTTTATAATTAGATTGCTAATAATTACTTGGTTACAACAATACGTAGTGGGTGTGGTGTGGATGGTTGGAATATGAAGAATCGGCAAGTCTAAATAAAAAAAATAAAATTCAAGGCCTATGACATTCACTAACCCACACTTTAGACCTTTCCTAGTAAAGAGGTCCGGATCTTAGCAGCAAAGATTCTCGGCAGTAGAACAATCATAAAGGTATGTTTTCATAATTAGATTGCTAATGCCAACTGTCTTACTTGCTCTTTATAATTGGATTGCTAATAATTACTTGGTTACAACAATACGTAGTGGGTGTGGTGTGGATGGTTGGAATATGAAGAATCGGCAAGCCTAAAAAAAAAAATTGAACGCCTATGACATTCACTAACCCACACTCTAGACCTTTCCTAGTAAAGAGGTCCGGATCTCAGAGGTAGAACAATCATAAAGGTATGTAGTATATTATCATACATACAAAAAATAAAACAAAGAGACAAAAAGGTTATAATTATGCAACTCCTGCAGAACATACAAAAAAAAATTAAATTGTAAAAACTAACGTGCTCCTTTAAACGTACACATTTTTTTCTATTTTTTTTAACTGCTGATTCTGTCGACTGTACAGCAAATATTGAAATTGTTTCTAAGTCAACTAATCGATTTACCTTCGTTGCCATAAACATAGATGACAAATAACAGCCTCCCGGTGTTGATGCTCAGTGACTTCGGCTATAATGAACTAACCGTTGAGAAGGGATAACAAGTTGAAGGATGATGGATGAGGCAGGTCAATAGGGGACAGCGGTGTAACTGCCACTGAGGCAAAATATATGCGGGTGTAGAAAATACTGGCGATTTATTATAATTAGTTTGAAGGTTCGAACATGTTGGCTGTGGTGTTAATCACACTGGTATTACAAAAGCGAAAGATTGTATTAATGAGAGTATATGTGTGTTTATTTGTCACACTTTCAAGATCAAACGGTTGAACGGAAATGTAAGAAATTTGGCACACAGGTAGATCATGTCGTAGATACATATAAAACATGGAATGGTTTTTTTAGTCGTGATCTTTCTTTGAGATCATTTTCTACTTGAACATACTTAGGTGAAGCCGCTAGCAGAAGCTAGGCGATACAGTTGGGCCCATGCAAAACGCGTGTTAGATGCAGTGATGAATTAATTTTCCCAAGAACTCTGTCAATGAAGCGGCAATGTCATGCCATAGTGGCGTTGCCGCTTTGTCGACAGGCTTTCATAATTTTGTATGTAAGTTGTAAGCAGGCGTACACCGAGCGTATAATGATGAATACGCTTCTAAGCAGTTACGAGTCCGTGGACGTAGTAGGCCTTAGTTTTTATTTAATTTGCAAAACATCCGCCATTTTTTCCAGAACAAGAGATTAGTTTTTTTTAAAATTCCATAAATCTCCTAAATAAAATTAGGACCACAAGATATCAGGTTTAAAAGCATTCCAAATAAGCTCTAGTTATCCTGCATAGGCCATCTGTTCTATTCAATTTTATTTTATTATTCTATCAAATTCTATTGTTTTATCTAATACCGTCCATTTTGCACCAGCTTTTAGTTCGGTAAAACATTCGGGCATAAATAAAGTCTCGTTCAACGGTTGTGGGCGACATTGCGGTCGGGAATGTAGCTAGATATAGGTGTGTGGTGTACATGAGAGAAATGATAGTACGCAAGAGCCCCCACACCGGTCGCCCGTACGTTTTGTGACCGCAGTCCAGCCAAATACCGCTCGCCGATGTGACTTTACAATTTCATTTCATTTTTTTTAAATAAAATTTAAAAAATAGAGCGTTTAGCGTTATCAGAAATTATGAATTCCATTTGAGTTATCGATGCATGTAGGTATTTTTGCTAAGACGGTACTCATCTATAGATAATTATATTAATAATCGTGATCATTATTACACTCCAAAAAAAAAAATCTAAGAAATGACTTCTTTAATTCATAAAACCCCAAGTGAACGCCGGCGTTCGCGCACCCATTGTCTTTCTATTGTGTCTCTTACTATCACAATTAAAGAGCTAATAAATTATTGTTAGAAAGCCCCCAATAAAAAACAGAAACCTTAAAAAAATATAACGAAATAGATTTTTTAGTACTTAGTATATTAAGTTATTAAGATATAGGAAATGCTTCCATCTCTTTATGTATTAATCACTTTGCTATACCCATCAAAATAATAATAATAAAACTGCTGATAAAAGGGGATTGACAAATGCCATCGAAATATCACGTGGTTCATCACGTGACATATTGTGGCAGCTTTGAAGCTTTTTAAGAAATAATATTGCTGATAGTATTGTGGTGGGTGAAGACGCAAATGAAAGGCTTTGTGTCTTTAAATACTTATGTAATATTGTATATAGGTACACTTTGTAATATATTTTTATATAATATTCCGTCTAGACTTTTGTTGACATTTCCCATCAATTTAGTTTCGATTAAGAATCCCTAAGCTTTTTTTAAAACATAAACCTTAAAAAGTAACATTACCTTGTCAGTTTGCAAGTAAATGACGCCACACATATATAATGTATAGACTATACATACATACATACTGTATAGACTAGAGTTTCTGATCAATCAGAATATAACTGATAATGACAGTGTGTACTTACATAACATTTTGGAGCACACATGCCTATTATGCAAACTTGCATGTCTTGAGCCTTAAGTCGTACCGCTATGGTGTCCTGATGCAATATAGCCCTAAGCTACCAAACTAGACACCACACGGACACCAGAGTCATTACACGTCCGAGCTGGTCATGCCACCAAACGGACACCAGGTGAGTAACTCTCTATAGAGCTGCAGATTTTGCTGGTAGCGGCGACTGGTCGCGCTGCCATGAAAGTCCCGGGTTTGTCAGACTACAAGCAAGTCGTTATTGTGTTATCTTGAGCATTGGACAATACAGTTTCTTTTACTCTAACTAGGATTTTATTTCCGCACACCTTGATCATAAAGGCCAACCTTGTGAACTCAAGACAACTCACCTTCGTGTAGTGTAGGTACGGTACTGAACTAGTGACACACTACGGAAAATACGTCTTAGAATACTTCGTGTGTCACACTTACTTATTTAGTTCGACTTCATAGAATCTACACTACTTCATTATTCTTTCCATTATTCCATATTTATACCTAGTTAAATGCCCAAGGCCGAAGAGCTTGACAGACCCGAATAAGATATAATTAAGACCCAATCCGCTGTAATTTTGAACCTGTATAGACTAAGTTGTATAAGCTAGGTTGAAGTTCTAAGAGTAGATCCCAATGTCATAATCCAGTTCTTTTCCTCTTTCACTCTTCAGTCTGAGATTGACGTACGTGTATCCAATCCCGCCTGCTGTTACTTTGGCTGTGGCGTTAGTGTGTTTGTTGTCGTACGCCATGATACTCTGAAACAATGGGTGCAGGATTACTCATCAACTATTCATGGGACATGTAGGGCGAACATGAGATGGAGTGCGCTAAAATGTTGCGTCTCTAGAAGAGAGATTCATGGGATAATAAAGTAAGATACGATGGTTTGGAGTTTACTGGTTGCGAAGTAGGACATCTCGTAAATTGAATTTAATGTAGGTCTAATATAACTTTCATTAGATGCTATTAAAAAAGTTTCATTTTTAATTTGAATTCAGTTTTTAAGATAATGATTAAATTTAACAACAACAAACTTTACCTATTTCATATCTACATAAAGTTTAAATTCCAATGCAATCTGCACCTTGTTTAAACAAAAAGAAGAGTAGGAACAAATTATGAATTCCAGTCGACTCAGTAGGTACCGGCGACCAATCTTAACGCGTCCCAAAAATGATTTTTCACTTCACCAAATCAATGAATGGATTTCCTTCTCGAAAAAAAAAGTATTATTATAAATATTTTGAGCTTATTTGTTATTCAAAGCATAACAAGCAAGGCTTTCAAATTACTTTTTAACCATTTATACGTATAAAAAAAAAATGACAAGAACGGCCACCACACACCCATTTGGTTTACATTCCTCTGAATTCTTTTCGGACAATACAAGACGCAGCATTGATAGTTCAAAAGAGAAAGATATTAATATCTATTGTTTTCAAATAGTGTTTGAAACAAACGAATTATTTACAAACACGGCCGTTTAGTTATTCGGTAACCCATACAATCGAAGGTATGTCTGTCATGAATTCCTTGAAGCATCGTGAATAATTGATGAACGTACAAATTGTATTGACTGAACCGATAGAAAGAGAACATTGAAAGAAAATTGAGGGAAATCCTCGGAATCGACATGCGTTCGAATCAATTATTCAGGTTTTTGTGGCTTGAGCATACAGTATTAGAAGCGAAGGTCTATCTATCTGCCAGAGAAAATCATGCCATTCTTAATTTGGTAGTCTTTTTTGTTTATTTATTTAATAATGTATGACTTCAAAAAGAATATAGGCGGACTTAGAGCAGTTTTTTGAACTGAGTAAGAACGTCTCAAAGCAGCTAACTAAACTACATCCCCTGCCTAATTTAGGTACCAAATTTTGTCAGATTTTCAAGCTAAAGAACTGTTCAAATTCAAATGCTTAATTCAGAAATCGATGGTTAATGCCTTAGGTTCTTTCTATCAGTCACATTTTGGGTGACGCAGAACAAACTAGAGGTAGGTGCAATATTAAGAGAAATAAAAAGAGAACACAAAAATATATAAGTCATAAATGTATTTATTATTAAGTGTTATATGTACACTTAATAATATATTTATTAATTAGGTACTAATCGTCAATTAAATGACAGCACGGTCGGTGCAGTTGTTGATCGTGGTGTGTCGCAAGTTTGATTCCTGCACGGAAAACATATTTCTAAATCTTACAGTTACTTTTACAAGACACCCAGACCAGGTGTAACCAGATCCGTTGTGCGGAGAGATATATCTATAACCGCACCCACGATACAGGAGTAATTTTTATTGTGTTTTAAAAAAAATTGAAGAACATTAGCACTGTGATGATACTAAAACCGATTTCATGTGAGTGTGGTTTTGAACTTTAACTTTAACTTTGATCATAACACATACATCGCTGATAGACAGGGTAAAGCTGATAGCTACAGTCATCATTTTCCTGTCCTTGTCCTGTGTTATTCGGGTCGGCGAAACATATTGTTTTTTATTCCACGGAATGGAAGAAAAAATTTTACTGTCACCTGACATGCCAACACTAACTCACTTTTCTTTCATAACACTCCTCACATAATCCATCCATCTTCTCTAAGGCCTCCTTCTACCTCTCGCGCTGCAGATTGAGTGAATTCCCCTTCAATCGCAATCGCAATGACAAACATTTTTTTAAATTTGTTATACATAAACTAGTGCTTGACCACCTGCTCTCAAAACGGTGAAGGAAAACATCGTGAGGAAACCGGCATGTCCTAGAACCAAAAATTCAAAGACGTGACATTCACCAACCCGCGCACTGAGAAGTGGATTACGTCCCCTCTCCTAGAGAGGAGCCTTGAGTCCCAGCACTGGGAACATTATAAGGCCGACTATCCTATGCTATGACCTGATGGTATGCAGGGTGCAATCGTTGATGGTGAGGCGCACTGGTCAATTTCTGCACTTACATCAAAGTAATATATATTTCTGTAATTTGGTTCAATTTAAAAGAATATGTTAATGCATCAAAATATTTTAAAACTAAATATGTATATCGATGTTTTTTATCTGACTACCCTGACGAGGCACATCAAAACAAACTCAATGATCACATTATCATAGTTACGTCATTAGAGGACTATGCAGATTAGAGTCTGAGATGGTCTTTTGAAAAAAGACAAGCAAGCAAGTTTATAAAAGCTACCTGTATCTTATAAATCTTTTCTAATAATTTTAAAATGTGAAAGTAACTCTTTAGGCACTACCTGAATTAATTTTGATGATTTTTAATGTACAGATAGTCTGGACGTTGAAATAGAACGAACCATATATGCTACATAAATATACTATTGAGTACTTTTCAGGAGTCTCAGGAAGATTTTTTTTTCTATACATGACATTGAAACCTTAGCTGTCTATCCTTAGTCCAATAATAGCTTTTGACGAAATGTCGCATATATATTATATAAATAACTAGCGGCCCGTCTCTGCTTTACACAGGCAATAAATATAACTTATGTTACTCAAGGTGAATGTAGCTTTCTAATGGTGAAAGAATTTTTGAAATCGGCACAGTAGTTTTTGAGTTTATTCATTACAAACATACACAAAAATTCAAAATTTCCCTCTTTATAATATTAGTGTAGATATTGGACTTCTTAAGCATTGCTGGCACATTTTTTCATTATAAACTACATCAAAACTACCTTTTTTAGGGTGGGAAATCATGTCTTCTCCTGTTCTAGGGTAGAGCGATGACAGACTTTTACTGACTAGAACCACACCTATATTTCTCCAGCTGCCTTGTCCGGTTTAGGACCACAAGTATCCCTTTCATACCTTTCTCTATGGCCCAACTACATCACAATTATCTAATACTTGTACTATATTATGGTACTTACATTGATTACAGAATGTCCACTGTAAAATACGTGTTTCACTCGTTTTATGAACGGAATCGCCGAAAAGTGTGCTACAGTGTGATGGACCATGTGTTGGTTATTATTTGTATTGCCCAGGATCAGATGATCGCCTATTACCACCACGAGTAGACAACTTAGAAAAAAAACCAGCACTTGGAACTTCATGGCGTGAATTTGCACTTGAACTATATAAGTATCGCTGTAGTATATCCTCTGTTTTTCTGTCAGTTAAAAAGTACAGAAGGACGCGACTACAGTGGACAGTGAGTCAGAGCGAAATGAACTAAATTGATTTGATTACTGCGACGTCTGTCAACAATCAAAGTCTAAGAGAGTACTCAGATATCATGAGAGAGATAATCGAAGAAATTACGCAATAAACCCTATTGTACCTATGCGTAACAATAAAAGATGAGGAACCAATTATAAATCAAACAATAATTTTGTATAGGGTGATTTTTTTAATGCGTCTTTTGGGAAGTTCCGAGTCTATAGGAAACTGTTTCAGAAACCTTCAGCTCTTTTTTCGTGAACATCATTTTAGCACAATACTATTTTAAGTCATATGCGAGTTGTTACTTTTACCTATGAAATATTTTTTTGTATGAAACTGAGTAGTTTAATCTATACTCCCATACATTATGTATGTATGGGAATATTCCAAAACAAACTCCTTCAATGTCTGTCTAACGTAACGCGATAAACTTAAAAACCGCTGAACGGATTTTCATTTAGAGTCAGAATGATTCATGATAATGAATTTTCTTTGTTTGAATGCATAATTTATCTCAGAAACTACTAGTTTGAATCGAAAATATATTAGTATTAGATAGCTCATTTATGAAAAACAGCTATAGGATATTTAATATCATGCTAGGACCAATAAAACCAGAACAATGACCAAAGGTTCGAGTGAAACCGCAGGCACCAGCTAATATAAGAATAATCTCATAGAATCATAGATATCATAAAAGAAATAAAGCGAATTGTCCCTATGAAAGAGTCCCCGTATCATTTATGGAAACGTATTTCACATTAGTCTTAGTTAAAAAATCACCCTGTAAGCTGCATTGGTCGCTCGCCTAGGTTTTGTTACGCATCATTGGTATAATAGACGAAAGAAATGTTGTTTATGAATTATCATTGGTATTAGTCATAGGAATTTGTTTGTTTTATAATTAGGTGATCAAGTATCAATACCATTTGCCTGCTGCGATCTTCCTGTCCGATTATAATTTGGGTGTCTTCAAGGCTAGAGTGTATAGGCTCTTAATAAACTAGTCCACCTCACCATCAACGCTTGCATTACTGCTTACCATCAGGTGGGATTGCACTAGTTTATATCAGATAAAAAACAAAAACATATTTCTTTGGACATAATATTGTTATAGTTGTCGACTTCCGTTTTTAAGTTCAGTCGGCCTGCGGACAGCGAGCAATGGGTAGCTCGCCATCCGGCCGTCTCGTGAGGACCGAGCTCCAACCACCAAAGGAGCTTAGTGTTCCACGCGTGCCTCAAACAGATATCAGTAAAGGGCTTATTACACCACTCGCTATTCCGACAGTCTTAGTCGATGTCGCGTAGTGTAATAAGGGTCCAACTGTCTTACTATGCATGAAAAATAAGACGGGTCTGAATTTCGTGTGCTGAATAGCGCGTAGTGTAATAGGCCCTTAAAATCGTAGGGGCCCAGCAGGGCTGCTGCTCGCTAAGAACATGAGTAATTTTCAAAAAGATATCCTAGAATGCAAAAAGCAACTGAAAATAGTTGGCTTTTTCTCAGTCCGTCAGCGAGAAAAATCATTAGGCAATTTTCCATTTCTACCTCCCAAAAAAAGTCTAGCATGAAGATTAAATAAATTCAATAACAAATTGTCATGTTACCAAAATATCTTAGAATCATGTTATAAAGTCAGCCTTAAGCCTACTTTATTTGAAATTGAAATGAAAATCAGAATCGTGGAAATATTTTCGTTGTCAATTCTATCGCAATAAAGATTTTCCACCGAAATTGGAGCTCCTCTCGAAACCCAATGATTTGTTAAATAAAGACGTCAATTTTCCGTCCTCCCGAGTTTTTTTCCGGGTTGTCTTTTACAGATATATTTGAAAATGGTTGTATGTTTTCAAGGGTATTTCGTACAGAGCAAGAAAAGTTGAATGAATATACGTTTTGGATTTGTCGATGATGCTTAAAGGTAAAATGAATATGAATAAATTAGAAACTGGAATAAGGCCTATAAATGAACTTTTAAACACCATTAAAAGAGATTTAAGGTATGACCAACTTATTAAAACAAATGCTAATTAAAGCAAACAAATTAAACAGTGAATTTAACCCAGCTAAACAGAATTACGAAGGCAAATGTTTTAACTTGCCGTTAAAATATTGTGTTACGAACAAAATTTAATCAAACAAACCCACACCTACGGAATAAAACTTTCGTCTGTTTAATAAGGAAGGGTTGCACGCACCGAGTTAGGTTAGTAGACAATAGGAATCGGACCATAGAGCATGGAATCGGGGCTACAGGATAGTTCAAAAGAGTTACCGTGGTTGTGGAACGCTAAGGGTAACCGAAGGTACACATATGGTTTTTAGCCAGTAGAAATCTGACGCTTAATCTAGCTTCACCTAGAGCCGTAGAAGTTATTTGATAATTTACCACCTCAAAAAAAAAAAAACGGAATCGCTGCATTGGCCATAATGACATCACTAATTAAGAAGTACTTGTAACAGCTAATCTGGAGAACTGTGTTGTCTATAGTGTATGGTGCAATACACAGAGTACATTGATATTCAATACAGTTAAGCCCTGTATACACGGCCTGGCGGGATAAACATGTTTTCTTTCTTTCTTATTATATTCTTACCTTCTTGCAAAACTCCAGGGCTGCGAGATTGTTTGTAACAGTTATAACGGTCCTAAAACACAATAGAAAATTGAAAGCAACACCGGTGGGTTTAAGTTAGTACAATTTTCACACTCCATCGAAATCAACTAACAACCCTTCCCCCTCGACGCGAAAAGAGAAGAAAAAGCGCACAAATTTTAGCTGTCATTGCCACAGAAAGAATTGTTACGAGTCGTCAATTTATATTCACGCATGGTTTACCTATATGAAAAGTTTTGCCCATGCCCTCTCTAATGCTAGCCGTCTCGTTACTCTGTATATCGGACCGACGCCGTCGACGGCATCCTCTATTTTATGCGAGGGTTCGTGAGGAAGGGTACGTATTAGTCCGAAATCCATTCCGCGTCTTCCGGCAAAATGTTGGAAACAATCTACTCCCTGTTTTATGAAAGCCGTTGTCTGTTCCACGTGGCTAACAATCGATATTTTCGTGAACAATGCTTTCGTTAACAGATGGGTTGAACGTCTCTATTAGAAAGTTTTATTTGTTGAACGTTACTGATTGTTGGGATTCGAAAATGTTCATTTGCGTAAATGATTTTAGCTCTTTGTCAGTTTGATTTCATTACTTTGATTTTGTTAAGGCCGTTTTGTTTGAAGAAATCATTATTCACAAGTTTAACGTGAAACTGGCAAAATTGTCGCGACCGGCTCAATAGCGATAGAAAAAAAATTAAAAGTAAATAGCACAATTATTCAGAAATTTGTTTTCTGGCTTTTTAGAGAAAGGTGTTTTTTCCAAAATATTATTGTAAAACAAACAGATCCATTCTCTTTTATCTGCTCAATTGTAATAACTCAACTCAGACCACAAGATAAATTTTTGATTGTAACTAATGACGATATCATCTCGTATCGTTCCAACTCATCCTATTATTTTTTATTTCATATCCTGTTATTATCTCATTTGAAAATATGTTTGTGATGTCTACACTTAACTTTATTTTATTACTTTTATTTGCTTGTAGCATCATGTTGTATTGTGTTAACTGTTTGTTTATGCGATGAGCAGCTTAATATGCAATTTTTAAAATTTTTCGTTTTTGTGCGTAATTTATCTATTATTTGTATGTTTTTAGAAATATGTAAGTATGTTTATCAGTTGTCAGTACTCATTACACAAGCTCTGCTTAGCTTGAGACTAGACGGCGTTGTGTGATAGTCGTGGACTATTATAATTTTATTATAGTTATTTCCTGTTATCGTAAGGTGAAAGAGTGTTTCTGCTTAGGAAAACACATTTTCATAATTACACAAACTATACTCCATTCGCGTTTAGATTATACATTTAAACAAACTTTTTTTACTGTCCGTTCAACTGATTTTGACCTTTATTGAGTTGGTGGCATAATAAAGAAAAGTACTAAGTAGACGTAAATAAAAGAGCAGCGCTGCAACACCAAAAACCCACGCTGTCAATAATATCGATAACTGAATCATAGAACTTTTTAAGTCTCTCATTCTCGTACAAACTTTATCAAAACGGTTCCAACGTGCAGAAGGAACTAAGCCAATAAATACATACGTGTCCACACATACTATCCCGGAAAATGCAGAAGTTTCAAAAGTATTATCGCTCTGTGGCGTTTGATAAAAGACTGTCGTTCCCATAACGACTGTAGGGGTAAAAGGGGTGGGATACATTTGGTGACAAGAGTCTCTAATGCCCTCATCTATCTGAAGTAATCCCATAAAATTTTGTGGTATGTTTGCATGACGCGAGCATGAAATTATCACGGAAATATTCTTAGATATAAAAATTTTGCTGAAGACGTTAGGATCTCTAGTTCTGTGAGAGTTTTTAAATTTAATTCTGCAGTATAAAGAATTTGTGTGAGAGGGTTAACAGCAGAGAATTCTTAAAACTGTCTGGTTTCTTGGCTGCTGAGTTAAGCTGACTGTTATTGGAGCGACGTCGCTGACGCATTCATTTTGTAACACGATCTCGCTATTGCATTTACGCAGTGTAGTAGTAGCGAGAAATAGCACTGCTAAACTGGATCGTTTTAGGTATCTGTTTTATCAGTATTGTTGTTTACGACATGTATTATACAAGTAAATTGCAGCCTGCTCAGCTACACTCAAGTAGAACTTAAGTGCATTGAAAAATATGCAGGGTAGTTATTTTTTTTTCTGTATTTAATGACTATGTTTGTATTGTACTTACTTAATATTTTATTGTTTCTAATTAGTAAAAATCGTATTAGTAAATAAAAATGAATTAATTTTTGATTATTTTAAAATTATAACGGAATGGGCTTTCGAGGTAAATCATCAATTCATGTAAGGGGGGTCCGGAAAGATATAGAGGTAACCTTGGTCCAGCAACGAAACATAATAGGTAGGTGCATTTAATAAAAATATATTATCATTGAATTTATACATGCAGAGATTGTGAGGTTTTAAGAATCTACGTAATATTAATATAAAGTAAACAATAGCATTAAATCACGCATGTATGTTATTTTCTAATTCAAATCATAATACATCCTATAGTTTTATATTATACATTCTTTAAATACATTCCCACAAACACAAATGAACTGAGGTTTTTTTTATAATGTTACGTAAACAACTCGACTGTTCATTTCACATCTGGCAGAAAATAATCGAAAAAAAAAATTGCCATCCGGGGTTTTTTTTAAACTGTTTGTCACTGATAACGACAGGACAAATGTGCGAGGAGTGTGTGTTTAGGGGAGTCCGTTATCGCGTGCAGAATCGACGGGGCTATTACCTCTAGCTATTCAGTTTTATGCTCTTCTTTATAGAATACGAAATGGTATGATTTGTAGCAGTGATGCAGGCAGACCTATGAATAATCTTATGTATAAAAATCTCATGTCATAGTGTTTTTATTGAATTCAAATGACTTCACTTATTTTGAAATATTTTGTGTACATTTGTACACAAAATATTTCAATATTAAGACCTACTAAATGGTAGGTCTTAAAATAGGTCGTAGACTGTTTTTAACCTAGCTATCTGCACCCCCATTTTTATCTTTAATAATCTATACGGTAGAACAACATTTTTCGAGTCAGCTAGTAATTTATAACAGACTTTGTTGAAGTCTTAAACTAATAGGTATGCAGAGTGACTTACATACTTATATCAGGATATTTTATTACTGTGTGAATATACAATATGTCGTATATAGTGTATACAAAGTATCGTCCAGAGTAAATGTGATAAGACCCTCATTGCGGCAAATGCAATAAACTCTTGCACTCAATGCAACGATAATTGTCACAATAGTTCATGCCAAACAATACAGGTGGCATTACTCATAAATTCTACCACCCAGTGGTCTACGAATATCTAAATATAAAATGTTAATTAACATTTGAAAGCGTTATGGAAGTCAGACTCGAGTTGCAACCATTGTTTTGTTTCGAAACCCGATACGCAATATCCCCTGAAACAGGAGAGCATCACGGACGAAGCTACTGCAAAGATAAACGAAGCCCGGTGTATCTCGACTGCAATTTGTTACTCATTGTACCCACTGCTCGGTAACAAATCTTGCAATTTATCTTAAAAAAGTTGTTTCATTTAAGCGGAATTTATTGTTCATGGCTTGCAAGAAAACAGAACAATGAATACGAACAATGACTTTTGAATTTATAATATTTGTCATATTACACTTCTGAAAACAGCAATATGTACACAAATTGAGAAAAGAATAACACTTTTCCTTGCTACGCTTGCCAAAATTTGCATAGTGAATCTCATCACGGAAGAAAGGGGAAGTTTGATCATATTTTTTATTAGACTGAACAAAACCTGCATAAATTTTCACAATTTGTAGAACAAAACTTGTTTATTGAGTGCAGAAACCTCATACTGCGTGAAGTGTTATAAAAAATATGGGCTATATAAGTTGATGGGACGGGTGACCTGTTTACACTTTATCGGGTGTGGGCTATGCGTCTTGTCTTAACGTGTCTCTCCTGTTGTCTGGATATTAAAACAATGGACGTATCCTCATCACATCATTGTTTTCCTTCCCCCACCAATCAATATTAATGAAGATCAGTATTCCTCGTGGCAGCTTCGATATCTTATCAAAAAGCCATGTATTAACCAAACGTCTAGTACCGAAAACTCCCCAATTGTACCACGATAAGCAAAGCCTACAGCGATGGGGAGACGCGGGAGCGACGCTTCGACGGGAGATAACGACGCCCTGCGGTAGACCTCGTCTAATTTGTTACTCATTGTACGTCGCGATAGCTGGAATGTACCTAGTATTGATAACTGATCGAAGAGGTGCAAGTATCACTAGATATGCCATTTGGATCGAAGATGTTTCTAAACTTGAAAGCTGGCATAATCTACACTAATATTATAAAGAAGTAAAGTTGTTTTTTTTGTTTGTAGGAGGTAATTTCTGAAAGTGCTGGTCCGATTGCAATTAATTCACCGATAGAAAGCTGCTTTATTTCTGAGTGGCATAGGCTATATTTTATGTACGCGGGTGAAGCCGGGGCAAAAGTTAGTAAAAAAAAATTGTTGGAATTCGAAAAAACCTACAATATTTCAAGATATTTTAGAGGATAATATCATTCAAGCCAATTCAGAATTGCAGTATTTCATTGTCAATTTACATAGCTTATTATAATTTATAATCGCTAAATCCAAACAAGCCTGTAACAAAACCAACTAGAAGGCTTAAATTATTGCGCTTAGTTAAATTCAAAATTATTGTGATCCATTTTAGATCAAGGAGCTGTCGTAGTGACGTTCAACTAAGCGTATCCTATCTATAGACACTTCACAATAAATTATACCGAAAGTTTATAGTGTGTTTACTATCTCCCTTTGGCTTTAGCCCAATAGTGTCAACTGTTAATAGACAGCGCACGTGGCACGATTTAGCGGCTGTTCCTTTTATCCCCATCGTCCTCCCGCTTCAAGAGATTTTTCACGATTAATTTTCTAGTGTAGACACTGTCACTTCCATTTGTTGGCAGGGCACCCTTAACAAAAACAGGGATTACGCTATAAGCCCCTCCAGGCTTTGGTGTCTAATTTCCTGTTTGTTTTTATTTGGATTTGTTTCGTTTTGTTTATATACAACCAACGCCACTTCGCTAAGTGTTACTGTTAATACATTAAATGCTATACCAGAATGGGCGGACAATTAATTGCTAGTGGCAATTCTCAGGAGACTGCACATTATCGTGTTTCTAGCATTAGCGTTAACACGAATTCATTTATTTTGCATTGCGAAGAATTAATTTCCGGAGTCCAGCACGTCTTAATCTTTATCGTAAAATTTACATTAACGTATCCTGCAGACGTATCGGATAGGGCCTCATTTATTTCTAAATAAATTATTGATGCATCCTTTTTATCTCCTTCGGGCTTAATTGATTTGTCGCTTGAAGCCGTCCATATTCTTGCTTCTCAATTACGTGTGGAGCGAGTATCGCGAACTGTCGGCCGTTTTATTTATGGTAGGCCAATTGATTGAATTAGTGGACCCCGAGGCGCTTGCCCGATACTGACCTGTTTCATACCAACGAGAATTTATTTCACTAGCGCCGCTGCTTTATTTTGTAAACTGAGGCCTTTTGTGTTGTATTATATTAGTTTTTTTTTCTTTATTGCATCAAACCATTTGTTATTAACGTAATAAAGATTTAGTTAGTTGTACTTTGAACTCTATACTCACATGTAGTAAAAAATTTTGCTCCTGTTTTCGAGCCATTTCTTCCTACATTTATTGCAACTTAATATAGCTGATAGAGACGATACATCACAATGCCTGCAAAGCCAAAGATAAGTCGCTGCAATATTTTGGGGCAGACTACAGCCGCGGTGCATTTAGGGTGCGACACTATCGACCACTTTCTTGGGTTCACTTTTGTTTTCTTGATTATTTTCGGCGTGATATAAACTCGCCATATCAATCGGTCCTAATGCCTTGGGGTAGGCCCAAATCTTAACCTTCGTATCATTTATGTATTTAAAAAAAGTAAAATAACTAAGCCGAACTTTTAACAGCACTATTGAATTGTAAACACCGCGTTAGTTTATGAAAAATCAGGTAACATTTTTATTTTTAACAAGACTCGGAACATTGTAGATTATCAAATTTTGATGAGATTTATGGTAGTTGAAATGGCCCATCATACACTCCCACAAGATTTATTACGATCATACGTTGTTTGCAGTTAGTCACTAATTTTTTTTCCCGTAATACAATATCTATAATCAACAACTCAACAACGGTACATCCCATGGTAATGACCGTGAATATAACTTCGGTTCAAAGATTATCTAACCTTGGATTACATATTTGCATACCTTATCTATTAACCCTTCAGATACCGTCAATTAGAGACACAATAGTAAGACAATAGATGCGCGGCCACCGGTGGTCGCTTGGGGATTCATGAATTAAGTGTGATTTACTTAGAGTAGGTAAATTCAATATAAAGAGAACTTATTCCATATTCTTATCCAACTGTCTCAAAAAGCGTTCAGAATCACGTGCTGTAACATAACGGATTCACTCCATACATGAAAGTCATAGATAAGCGGGTGTGCAATGCATTCGGGGCTGGGGCTAAAAGCCATACAGTTTTTGCCATCGCCTTGGTACAAACGAATGGTCGTAAGTAGAGATGGGTCGACTAGATGTCTAGTCAGTAGCCAAATAGCCGAAAAAAAAATACTAGTCAGGAACCCGTCTTGTTTATAGTTAGCAGTAACTATAAACATGACGGGTTCTTAATTCATTAAATCCCAAGTGAGCGTTTTTTTCTATAAACTATTATAAAAAAAAAGTTGAATTTGCTTTGAAACCATGCAATAACTTCTGTCTCTTTGTAAGTACTCATGTAGCCCTATATAAAATCAAATATTTTGAATTGAATTGGATATTGGTCTTCTATAAGTTAGCTTGGATATGCTGGCAAAAGTTTTGACACCTACTAAGCAAGGAGCAGGTTAGTTTCCACTCGATCCACTCATGCATCGCCGACTAGTTGCCGACTATAAATGTGGCTAGATAGTCGGTTTCCCGACTAGCCGGTTCATCTCTATTCGTGAGTCTTGGGCACGTGTCTACGATCTGTATCGTGCACCTCACCTGACGCACATCGCAGGCTGCACTACGTGACCCGCATTTGCACCGTATGGAAGTAAATATCACATAGAGGATTTATTTTATGGTACACGGAAGGTAGGATATTGGCTCTTTTGTCTTTGTGAGCATAACTTTTTGATGGTTTTTTGATGAGTATTCAGTTTTGTGTTTCAAAGGATATTTTTACCTTGAGTCTTATAAAAAGTGTATCTTTATTTTTAGCAGGTTTTAAATTAAAGTGGTGATGTATTTTCGTGAAATAAAAATATGACTTAAATAAATACAATATATCCACATAGGGCCTTAGGACTTTCTTAATATTTAGTCATTTTACTCTCTAGTATTTTACTGAAACTTAGAAAAACAAAAAACTAATCTTGCAAAAAAAATAGCCAAATGATAAAAAAAACCCACACCCATCCACCACCCATTTTGTGCACCGTAGACAAAGTCTCTTTTTTTAGTTTAAGTTCTTATAGTCCATCCTAAGGTTGTTTGATAGATATCGCTATCAGCGATAAGACTGCCATTATACCCATAGATTTAAGTTTCTGTGAAATTGTTACTATTTTGGTGTACAACAAAGTTAATTCTATTCTATTTTTACCGACTTCCCAAAAAGGAGGAGGTATTACGTTCGGCTGTTTGTATGTTTTTTTTTTTTTTTTGTATGTTTGTTCGTCGAATACTCCCCCAAATGTGGACGGATTTTCAAAATTCTTTTTTTGTTCGAAAGTAGATAGTTCTGAGGTGGTCCCATTATCACCAAATTAGGATCTGATGATGGGATCTTGGAGAAATCGAGGGCAACCTTCAAATTTTATAGGCTCACTTATTGATTTTCGCCTATTTTATGTAGTATCTTGTGTATTTGCGTATGGTCGTCACCATCTCAGGTAGCTGGGCTGATGATGGAAGGTACAACTCCTTAACAGTAAGAAGTTACTCGAACAGGCAAGGACTGTTTTAGTAAATTGTTTTGATGTTTGATAGGGCATTTGCCACATTTGGTCTCATGATCATCAAGTCATGACCTGATGCTGCAGTCAGGATAGTCTGCAGAGTACCTAAGCCCTCGACAACAAACAGCAGATATATCGAGTTTAGGCTCATTGAAAACGGCTCGATGTGTGGATAAACGTACTGCTAATACACCGAAGTACATAGAGACCTGATGCTGAAGCCAGGAGCATCAGGAAAAGTACAAACCTTGAAATTACAGCACCGTAGTCGTGTTTGGGCTCATTTTAAACAGGACTAAATTTTAAGTTCATTGCAATGTTGACATAAATCTGGCCTGATGCTACAGCCGGGATTATCAGCATCTAGTCTAATGACTGATTGAAAGATTTACCTTTCGGCTTCATCATCAGATCAGTTCGATATATCCTTTCCCTCTCCAGCATCTAGTCTAATGACTGTTTGAAAGAAGAGGGGGAGAGGATATATCGAACTCATCTGATGATGAAGCCGAAAGGTAAATTAATGTAATCTAACCGTGTTTGGGATTATTAGAACCGTTATGAGATGCGCTCTGACTATAAGGTATTTAAGTTTGACTGAGGGGTACTTTTTAGTGGTGGTACCATAACTAAAAAGTGTAAAATAAAAAAAACTTTTTACAAAAAAAATATAACCGACTTCAATGATAAAAAACACTGAAAAGTATCAAATAACTTTAATTTTGGAAGTCGGTGTTAAATAACGAAGAGACTAAACTATTGTAGAAACACCGACTTCCAAAATTAAAGTTATTTGATACTTTTCAGTGTTTTTTATCATTGAAGTCGGTTATATTTTTTTTTATCATTTCGATTTCGGAAGACAGTAGTACTTTATATTAAAAAGTAAAAAAAAGTTCTAGCATCACGGATGCCTAAACCACCCATCTTTAATCACACCAAAATGAAACCCTCAACCCATCGAGTGACCTATCTGAATCCTTGCCAAAACCTCTTACCAAAGCCGACCTAATCCTATACTTATCAACTAACTACGGTTAATGAATATTTTAGTAGGACGGAGTTAATGAAGGACGCCTCCTTTGTCCCGGCCACGGCTTGATTACATTCAGACTGACGTAGGAAAGCACCCGGATATAAAACCGAACTGAATGAGCGAATCGGGTGCAATAAATGTTTGGTTGATGAAGTTAATTAAGAATGGGACAGCGCATTATTGCCAATTAAAGTAATGAGTGATGTGCTTTTTTGATGGGTTGTTAAGCATTGTTTGGTGAGTATTTATTTGGGCGCAGTTTTTTATGTACCAATAAATATTTTTTGAGTCTATATTCAATCGTTGTATGTTTCTGTTGCTGTTGTTGCACGTTGGTGTTAATGTTATTGTTTCTGTTGTTGTTGTTATTATTTATAGTTAAACTAAGTTTATGTTACTAAGTGAATTATGTATTGTTCTTAATTTTACGCTAATATTATAAAAGAGGTAAAGTTTTTTTTTTGGTTTGTAGGGGATAATCTCTGGAGATTAAAAATTTTCACTGATAGAAAGCTCCCAAACTAGCTGGATTCCTAAGTGACATAGGCTATATTTTAATATACTCGGACGAAGGCGTGGGCAAAAGCTAGGAAGTAATAAATTCGATAAATCTAAGTTCTACTGTAAAGGAGAAGGGAATGACTCCATAGATTCCTGGGCCCAGGTGTTAACTGAATCAAATTAGCCTTATTTGTAAGAAGATATAATAACTAGGCCTCACTAAAAATTTTGTTAAATTTTGCTATCCAGGAACCAAGTTCCATGAATTATAGTAAAAGTGAGGTTATATTATAAAATTGGAGTTTTTTTAATGCTATTTACGAAATACTTAATATTGAAACAGTGTTGGCTGAGTAATAACAGCCCCGACTTACGAGTTAAAGGTCTCAGTTTCCGTGTCTGAGGAGAACCTGCGCAATGCGGAAGGTGAGGTTCGTACAATTTACACAGTGATCCATGTCATCAATATCCGATCGATAGGCGTAAACAGTTGTCCAAAATAGAGAGCCAGGTAATATAGAGTAGCATGATCCGTCAAATAGTCCATTAAAATATGCAAAGCCGAGGTTAAACAATTAAACAAGGAAAATATCAGAAAATATGAGCGCACTCAGAACGAAAAAAAACGAACGAGTGCATCTGTCAGTCAGTGATTGATAGATGTCAGACATAAGTGTTACCAGACGAAAAAAAATCACATAATATGCACTTGTCACTCGATTTTCATACATTTTTCCGATTTATTAATAATCGATTACTAGTAATTCAGGCATTATTAATCGATTATTTAGTTTCATTAACTTAATTTAAGTTTTCTCGCTTCCTGGGTAGAAACATGGTACCTTATTTTGTGATTTCCATAAGAAAAATATAACGTTTTTTTTAGTATAAATTTCAACTAGTTTACTGCTGGGCCCAGGAGTCCCCTTCTCTTTTAAAAACATAGCAATCATTAGACTCGGATTTAAAATGGGAATTATAAATTCATTAATTATTTTGCTAAATTACTATTTTTTTTTAAATCAAGATAGCTTGTCATTGGACTAAAAACGGTAGCAAAAAATCACATATAATTCAGATTGAAAAAAATTTAAAGTAAGCTCTTCAAAAGCTTAGCTCGAGTTTTGGGAGTACAGAAGCCAGTTTATTTTAAAACATCGTTAACATTGACTGACTTGACTTACAAAATACTGGGTGATGATTTTTTTTAAATATTTATAAATGTTAGTCATACACATGTTTGCCTTATTCAATCATCGGCAGCTTTGCCGACATCAATCGATCATTCGCTATCAAGACAAAAATCAGCACTGTACCAGTAACCTCATCTAGTCTGCTTCATATCTATGACGTCACCGCCAAACAGTTAGGCAACATACGTGACTGGCATATGCTAGGAGTCCCAATTGACACGTTCAGGGTAGCCACGTGTACAGAATCGACGGCAGCTAATCCCGGCCTTAGTCTTGCTAATATTTTATTTGTTTTGGGATAATATAGTGGAGGCAGATGCAGGAAGTGTTCGTTAAGGAAGGAAGGATGGATTATGAGTTAGATTATAAATTATTGATTTATATTGGTGGGATCGGAAATGAAGTAGTCATAAATAGAGGGATATAGTATCATTGTCTTACTCATCATTTCAGGCATCATTATCATACTCGTAATTTCAGTTATCATTATCATACTCATCATTTCAGCTATCATAATTATCCTTCCAGTAATAATATTATACTCATAATTTTAGTTGCCATTATTATACTCATAATTTCAGCTATCATTATCATACTCATTATTTCAGCCAAAACCAGTCCACCGCTGGCCAAAATGTGCTTCTATCGTCAGACTATTATGTTGTATTTCTTGATGTATTTTCAAAAATATATATTCTTGAATAACGGAATGTGGCTTTAAAGGCCATGCTCAAAGGTAACCCGTGAAATTAAAATTGACTAGTATTTTTTTTTGTATTTTGCAAGTCAGTGTCAAGTCGTGTGTTGATTAAAATATAATTTTTCTTTCTTTCTTTTTTTCTTTCGATTAAGATACTATTGAATAGGTATATATTTCATAAAAAAACTGTATTTGAATGTAAATCATCTAAATGTAAAGGAACAATACTCTGAATTACAAAACAGACAATAACAGATATGACAATGTTGATCAGATTTAGAAACTAGATTTGTGTAGCGATTAGTGTCAAATCTGTCAGTTCCAAATCAAAACATGCGTGACAGAACTAGCGTTCTAAAACCCGAGCCTAAGTGCCTATTTTTTATCATTCAATTCTTGGTATTGTCTCTTGTAGAATAACGATGACACCAGCTGCTGAATGTGACCTACTTTTGAGCCGTAGATACAAACATCTATAAGCATATATCACGATGACTAACACTTTTTGAAAGCTCGCATTATATTCCCTGAAGCTGTGTAAAGTGAATATAATTTTGTGTTATCTGTCCGGCTCCAATATTGTAGGGATCGGTGTTTGATGAAACTTATATTAAGCACTAGCTTCTGCCCGCGGCTTCGCCTGCGTACATAAAATATAGCCTATGTAACTCAGGAATAAAGCAGCTGTCTATGAGTAAAAAAAAATTTGCAGTCGGACTCTTTCAGAGACGTTTTTATCCTCCTATAAAAATAAAAATGTTTAACTTATCTCTTTATTAGTGTAGATATAATTTTTTTTAGAGTTAGTGCTTGACAGCGAATCCTGATAGTAAGCAATGATGTAATCGTTGATGGTAAATCGCACTAGTATATTAAATTTACTAGTTTATATGTGAATTTTTGTAAAAGAGCAAATCTCCGTAGCAGCTTTTTCGTAGCGAAGCGTAGTACGGTAGTAGAATATTCGTTCCGTTAGAAACATTTTACCAAAGGTAATCTTACTAGTTTATGGAAATGGTTTTCCGGTATATTTTATTGCTAATAATGTAGACACAATATCTTCTGCTATTGGATATTTCAATTTAGTCAGGTATCTACTAACTTCGGGAATTTATGAAGTTAAAAGAACATGTATTTTTTTTTAACCAAAAAGTATTGATTCATACAGCTCTTTGAGATAACACTATACCGTCGGAAATTTTAAAAATCATCTTGCCACTTAACGCACCAAGCTAATTAAGAACAACTACGGTATTACTCCTCATACTGTTAATCGTAAGTTCTCAACCAAAACCATAACGTAACTTTAAAATTTATACCAGCAGATGCAAAACATTGGTCGATAAGCCAATAAATGAGTTAATGAGCAGAACTTTTTAATATACAAATTATTGCAGGCGTGCACTCTGCGAAAATCATTATCATCAAGCTTTCCTTGTGCTTTCGGCCGTATGCAAAAGCCGCACGTTACTGAGTCGGCGCGAAATGACAAACTAGAGTGGGGGGCAGTAACCCCCGGACCCTCGAACGAGGAGCTTGTGTCGCTCCGCGCCGCAAACACATCGCGATCTCCGCAAACTATAAACATTGACTAACGATGTTATGATTAATGATGAACCAAGAACTTTTTTAGTATCTAAAATTATAATGAGTGTATTTTATCACGTGTACAAATAAGCTATGCGGTGTAAAGTGAGAAGTGACGTTAATCAGTAGTGTCAAGTATGACCGCGGGTCCAATTAAAAGAGATAATCTCGGATGGAACCAGTTCAAGTGTGTAGTGCTTTTGCATCTTTTGTTCAGTTTTCCTTGCACGACAAAAGGTAAGTGAAAAAAAATAAGATAAGAGTTCGTGTTTTACTGCAGCGTCGGATCTCGTAGTACGATTAATTTTTAGCGACGGATTTGAGATAAAAGTTCAGTGTACCTTTTTTTGTGGTGGGAAAAATCATCCAATGACAATCCCTGCTCTTGGGCGGAGCGGGACACAGTGTCAGACTCTTACTGACTAAAAAACCCACCCCGTTCCTTTTAGTTTTCATTTCGGATTACGCTGAACCTGTTGTTTATATTATTACCGGTTATAATTCACATTTAGAGAATTTTTTCAATACACAAATTTAATTTGTTGAGCTTATTAAAAAACGGATAAAACTAATCAAGTTTTTTTTTATATCTAGACATCAGCGCTAATGTCATAATTTCGAAAACTAATTTTAATTTAACTGTTTCTCATAAAAAGTTTATTGATATTGATATAATATTTCTTCACGTCTCATAAATATTAATTGACATGGACATTAATTGAAAATAGAATTTGTATTGCCAATGTTTGATCCTAACGTTAGTTTTTTTTTTGGGATTATAGATATTTTTTATTTATGGTAAATCTTTGATATTAACGTTTCAATTACTTTTTTTCTGATTACTACTTTCTAAGATTAATTAGCAGAAAATGCAGCGGGTGTTATAAAGTTTTAATAAATAAATATATTCTCTATTATTTTTTCAAAGCTCAAAGTCGGGCTCCGCGCATAAAAGAGCACCCAGCTGACACTATAGTCGGTAGGAGCGAGCCTGCAACCCTGCGCTGCGTCTCAGAAGGCAAGCCCAAGCCTTCGATCCAATGGTACAAGGATGGAACCCCTCTGGCTCCTACTGATCACCCCCATAGAGTGCTGCTTGAAGATGGACTGCTGTTTCTTAGGTAAGATTTTATTTATTTATTAAACTCTTCAATTTTGATAATTAGAGACACAATAGAAAGATAATGGGTGCGCGAACGCCGGCGTTCGCTTGGGTTTTAATTAATTAAATTATAATGGAGAACTTAGAGCTAAAAAACAGGTAAGAAACAATAAGTTAGACTGACAGCCATTAACAAGTCCTCACTTATAAAATACAGGATAACACAAAATTCCATAAATAATATAATATTAAATCTACACTAAATTTATAAAGAGTTAAAGTTTGTTTTTATGTTTTTTTGTTTGTAGGAGATAATCTCTGAAAGTACTGGTCCGCTTGCTAAAAATTTTTCACCAATAGAAAGCTGCTTTATTCCTGAGTAACATAAGCTATATTTTAAGTACGCGGGCGAAGCAGCGGGCAAAAGCTAGTATATAATATAATATTAATAGTCACCACGCCACGAATAGAGAGATGGAGAAGTCTCGCAAAAGCCACAACCACTCTACCAGACGATCCATGACCAAGACCACTCCGCCAAGAGTATACCACTGAGAAAAAGATAATATTATTAATAGTATCTTAACTCTAACATAACGTTGGTCTTCCTTTACGAATATGACTTGAAAAAAGACTAGTTGTACCTAAACACCCGTATTTCGCCAGGGAAGTTCTAAGTTTTCATGGGACCTATTGCCTTCAGCTGGGTAACAATTCAGTCTCCAAAGTGTTACTGAGACACTCCAGAAAGAAAAATTCAGTAACTCGTTACCATACAGAACGTGACCGTATAAACCCTTCGGCATAATTCGCCGACAAAATTTACAGAGGTCTTGTGTGCTCTTGTTAAGAATATACTCGTGAAAAATTACCTGTGCAAACCCTTGTAACCAGATGCGTCCACTTTCTGTATTTTGTTATCGACGGCCGTCGGCCGCAGCCCATGGCGTTTTCTTTAGAGGAGGCGAGTTCTAGCAGTGAGAACATTATAAGACTGATCATATATGTATTTAGGTTGAGTAAAAGCGATGTGACTGACTGTAATCGTTTTTTTTTTTTGCATCAGCCAATACTATATATATAGATACATTTGGATACAAGTGGAGAAAGTTTGTCATTGTGACAGGGGCGGAATTTGCACGAGCCGAGGGCGAGGGGTTATGGAGCTAAGGGCTGCAGTGACAAATTTCCACGTGTATTAAACGTTTTTCAATACACTTGCGAAGATATAAATAAAAGGAGGTTGACACGCGTGGGGGTCACTTAGCGCTCAGCCTGATATAATAAATATTTGTGGTAGGAGCCAGCGCGTGTACTTTTCCGCACTAGTGCGAAAAACAGTAAATTGCGTCCTTAAAAGTGGTAGTGATAAGAGCGTTTTTTCGAATAAGTACGTGTATTGAAAAATATTTCATCACTGAGAGCTGCGCCCACATTGCATACTGCAGTCACTGTAGTCTGCAGAGATTCGGTCTGTCGGTCTGTCGTGATATACGTTCAAGGTTTAATTAATTGATGTTACGCTGTAATTCGAATATAACATGACAGATGGCGCTACCTTTCATTGTTATGTCTGGCGTTACGAGTGTTAGTTTACAATTATTTGAACAATGGATTTGATTTTACATCTGTATGTTGTTGAAAGATTATGAGGCGTTACATGTACATATAATTAGAATTGGAATGTTGAAGTTTGTTAATATTTTTTAAAGACTAAATCGATTTCAATGAAACTTAGCACATGGGTATACCATGTCCTAGAGAACCATATAAGACACTTTTTGTCCCAGGAATATGTTCCCTTGAAATATCTAATTTTCTACTATCACGCGAATGAAGCCGTTGGCAAAAGTTAGTTCAGTTCATAATATACCTACACTGTTTTCCGATTCATTCAAAAACTTATGCTAAACCATGTTTTGTGATAGCCCAGATATAGAATGTTCACTTGCGTCTACTTAGGTTACTTCTAGGCATGCGCGCGCCATCATCAGCCACATCGTCGCTTTTCATCAGATGAGATAGTGGTCAAGAGTGAACCTATAAACTAGTTAAAAACTGGGCAAGTGCAAGTCGGACTCGCGCACTGAGGGTGTCTCGAATATTTTTCGAATTGTAACGTAGGTAACAACCAAATTACTGTTTTCAGATTTATTCCCATACTTGTGCTATAAAACCTTGCTATCTATGAGTATCAAAATATTCTTTCTTTTGCAACATAAACGGCCGCATCTTTTTTATTCGTTTACTTAGAAGTTTGATTTTTTCACAGCTTGAAGAGACCGCAAACCTAAGTATATAGTTTTAATTTTGATACCTCTGCGTATTCTCGAAATAAAGGGTCTTGACAGACAGACAGACCGACGGACGGAAAATAAAGTGATCCTATAAGGGTTCCGTTTTTCTTTTTGAAGTACGGAACCCTAAAAAATGGTCTACTGTCATGCAGAAAAAACCGTTAGCCGAAGCAAGTTACTGTATAATTCAGAAAAAACTTTAAGAAATACAGCAAATAGCTTCAGACGGCGGCACCGCGTCTTTTATTCCACAACATAACAATTCAGAAAAGCTTTTATTTAACAAAAAGAGAAATTTTACATACATTCAAGTACTTGTAAGTAATATCGCTGAATATAACGTTACAAAGGCATGAAGCAGAATTAATATAACATACTTAGCGTAATGGCGGTCATATAAAAGCCGCAAGCCGTCGGGCTTACACAAACTTTTCATGGTTATTGTACTATTTATATGAAAAGTTTATTGAATAAACGTTATAGCTGTAGGCAATATTTATTAATTTGATGTTATATAAAGTAATGAAGAGGATACATTTATTACTAACTAGCTGCGCCCAGCGGCTTTGCCCGAACATACTTCCGGGATAATAAGTACTTATTCTATATCCTATTCCAGGACATGGTCTATCCCTGTACCAAGTTTCATCAAAATCGGTTTTGCCATTGAGGCGTGAAGACGTAACAAACAAATCACCATCTTCCTGCTCTTGTCCCGTTTTATTTAGGGTCGGCGCAACACGCTTTTTTTGCCATTCTGTCCTGTCACTCGTCACGCTATCACTAACTCAAAATCAGATTCAGTAAATTAATCTCTTTAGTAAATTTATTACTAATGTATCCTTACATATTACAAAATAAAGTCCGCTATCTATTTGTATGTTCGCATAAACACACTAAGTACTGACCGAATTCTTATACGGATCTCACCATAGACAGAGTGATTTATGAGGAAGGTTCAGGTGTATATAACATGTATGATAAAGTAGAAAAATGCCGAGAATTTTAAAAATTTATAAACAACGTGCAAAGTTGAATGGTCGCTAGTATGAAATTAAATAAATAATGATTATTCGTATTTGGGTGGATGAATTTAGGTTATATTTTCTATACCTTTTGGTAGTGCACATAAACTTAAACTCAAACTCAAAGCATTTATTTTATATGAGCAGGCACACACAGGCACTTTTGAATGAGAGATAAAGCTATTTGCACGTTTCAAAGCTTTGAAATCTATTAAGAAGAACGTGAAAGAAACTCCATAGCAATACGCCAGTCTAAAAACATTTTATGAAGAGTTAGCTCTAGGATTCAAATCTCGTTAAATTCACGTCTGATATTATGTGATAAGAATAATAACCTTGCAAGTGTTTTTTTTTTTTTTTTAATTAAGAAGTAAGATTAAACTGCAAAAAGTATTAATTAGGAATAAATAGTACTTACATACTTTAATAACTCGAAAATAATTATTAAACTATAATGAAGTGAAACCAGACACAATACAAAAATAACTTTAACTAATAGACTATAGAAAACTATCCTTGGCACCTTGCATATTCTGTTACCATATATGTTTCGCGTGTTCCCTCATAAAACCGGCCAGACTAATTTGGCCAGAGTTTTTATTGTTGTGCTAATTAGAAGCAGAAAAAACTAAAGTACATGGTGTTTTATTACGCCCTGTCTTGACACGACATAAAAAAAATAAAGCGAAAAGAACTTGTGCATGGAAATAAACCCGTCGACAGCATTTTTTCTTGTATTGTACTTTTTAAAGCGATCAGTCAGGGACTTTGCTTAGCTTCAAGACAGAGCTTTAGCCTTTTAAAGGTTGCCCCAACTATAAAAACGTCCTTGGTATTTATTTGTAGAATGTATAAAACAGTCAACTCACTCAGCCTTTGGTTTTTGGGGTGGGATATCTTTAAATGACTCTTCCTATTCTGGGTGGAGTGAGGACTATCAGAGTTTTATATCTGCCTGGGTTCCAGAGCCGCAATAACTGTTTTAAACAATCCCGTAGCTTTAGCAGACACCGGCTCTAAAGCACTAAATTAGTCAAAATCGATACAGTCTAGACTCCTTAGGGATATGTCCGTGCATAGGTTAGACACATGCATGACGTACAGTGCCAGACAGCCGAACCAACCATTGAATTTCAGATGAACACAACTCATTGTCAAATTTCAAAATCACGTGTTCTATAGCACTCCGGAACTTCTACTGTAATTTCTTCGAACAAAAATCCTTTGATCAATGTTTTATAATCCCAACCTATAATTTAACGCTACTCGTACTTCATTCAAAATACTACCCGTACACTATGACCGATATTGAGTTGATCGTTAAATTGTAGGGTTATGCGAGGAAAGAAAGAAAACGACGAGGGTGTGTATTGGTGCGTCGCACGCAACTCCGTCGGCGAGGCGGTCAGCAAGAACGCCACGCTCACCATAGCTGGTAAGTACTGATTCATTGCGTGTAAGCACGTTTAAATTGCCTGTAAGTACTGCACTTGCATGAGGGGCTTAAACAATCCATGAAAACGTAATGATACCAACGCTGTTGTTGATATATATTCACAAATTGATACTGGTATTACGTAATAGACGTTTTTGTTTGCATTTTAGGATCCTAATGTGGGTTTAAAGCTAATAACAATCAATCAAGCTTTGAAACAATATTTGAGCACTAAACAGAGCCCCTATTATACAATAGGCGTTTGATGTTAATATTATTGCAGCTCCAACAAAGGTTAGAACCGATTGCCATTTATCAGGCTCGGTAACAATCCCTGGCAACTATAACGAGTTTGAAACAGAATCCTAAGTACACTTTACCATTCAACCCTAAACTTCCAAATGGTAGCAATCTGAAACTTAATAATTAAACTGTACCTGTGTATGCTATAAGTGTTGCTAACTTCGCTATTGCCTCTTATGGCTTTCTAGATGAGGATGCTTAATTGAACTAGCGAAATGGTACTTAAACTGTGGAAGCTATTAATTCATCAATGTTGCAAAACACAAACGCCATAATGCTCAGATGCAAAACTCCATTCTATATCTATAAATAAAATGAAATCGTACCCTTTCAGAACATTGGAATCGATCTCGATGAATATATTTACCTGATTCCGATGTTTGCAAATGTAACTAGACACGGTTATACCGCTGTGTGGTAAACCACTAAAAGGTCAGGCGAAATCTTTATTTGCTTACTGATCTTCGCTGCGCTTTTTATGGAGTAATGCTATATTTTTACGTCTAGTATTTCAGTCAGGTATAAAAAAAGACAAGTTTGTATAATTTCCTGTAAGATCCATATTAGTAAAGACTTAACTTTAAATAATGCGCAAACCAAAATTAACTTGTTAACATACATTAACATTATGAAAATTAAAAGTATTTTGAAAACAGTAAGTCTAAAGTTTGTAAGAACTTGTAAAAAATAATAATAAATAGCCCTTCTGCTTAGCGTTCGGATAAAAAGTAGGTAGTCACTGTTACTGCATAAAAAGTTTTTATTCTAGTTCTCCGCGACGACTTTAGAGTTGAACCTCGAGACGTGAAGGTAGCCAGTGGTGAACCAGCCACGCTAGAATGCTCCGCTCCTAAAGGTGTCCCCGACCCCGGCGTGCACTGGACGAAGGACGGCCAAACTTTAGATGTAGAAGTTAACGGGAGGTAATTAATTCTAGACATCGAACTTTGCCCACAATTTTGGTACCACATTGTTCAATTTACATAAATATTATCTTGTTTAGACCAGCCAGTATTTTAATGTTGAGAGTAACCAAACAACGTAAATTATTTCGCGTGTGAACGTTTATTGGCTTAACGATCTGCCTGAGGCATGTGTTTCGTTTCGAATTTAAGTTACAATGATTCACGATTCTTGAATATATCTGGTTCTCTTCGGTCTTATTAAGTTAACAAACAAATAACAATCGTGATTTAAGTTACGTCTCCTAAATTAAGCTTTTGTTTCAGGATAATGATTGTAAATGGTGGTGATCTCAGAATATTAGAAAGTCTTCCAGCGGATAGTGGTGTATATAGATGTGCTGCTTCAAATGTGGCCGGGGAAAGACAATCTCGTCCTGCGACATTACTCGTATTACGCAGACCACATTTTCTTGTGAAACCTAATAACATAACGGCACTGTTAGGACAGAATGTTGAATTTCACTGTCAGGTAATAAAGTGGAAAATTAATCTGCTTATTCATTGAACTTGTTAACCGCAGTCCTGATTTAAGGTTTTCCTTCTTAGATTATAAAAAGCTATATTAAATTCTGCTGTATTTTTTGCTTTGTAATATATTTTTTTGTCACGCTTATTGTATTAACATTTACTTCTAAAAAGCACACATTTTTAGTATAATTCTTATATAATTATGTCTTCTAAGAATTTCAAATAATTTTAGGCATCACCAGAATCAGATGTGTCAGTTACGTGGTCGCGAGACAATGGCTCATTATCGCCATACGCGATCATTCGTCGAGGATCTCTCAGAATAGATCGCGTTGTTGCTACTGACGCCGGTACTTATACTTGTAGAGCTGAAAGCCAAGCTGGGAGCAGTTCAGCAGCCGCTACACTAACCGTTCATTGTAAGTTACAGATTTTGTTATAACTTTGAAAATACTTTAATCTTTAGTGTGGCTTCTCACTAAAAGACATTCTGACATAGTTCTCTGAAACAATTTAACATCTATACGCGTAAAATTTTTGTTTGTGTTCCTATTTGTAAAGGTATGCTCACTTAGAGCGTGTTAAACACCACTTTAGATAGTATTAACATTTTAATTTTAATTATTTCACACTATTTTGTTGACAGAAAATAATTTATGATATTATTTTAGCATTACCTCATTTCACTCGAGTGCCTTCAGACCAAACTGCGTGGGAAGGAGAAGCTATATCATTTCAGTGTGAAGCTGAGGGCACTCCTCCACCTGTAGTCTTTTGGACTATGGAAGGATCTCAAGTAAGGCGTTTTTATTTGACGTTAGCTTAACCATTATTTCTTTCCTCTTCTATAAATCTCTTTATTGTGTTTAGCATGACTACAGCATTATATGTTTTACAGGAATTAGTGTTCCCAAAATCTGCACATGGTACTGGATCTTTATATCTAGACAGAGTTACGACCCAGCATGCTGGCAGATTGACATGTGTAGCTGTAAGCGCCGCTGGCAGCGCTTTACACACCGCCACATTACAGGTTGGATATTTATTAACTTACAAATCTTGAACTTTAATGATCCATTTGATTGTAGCAGTTTCATCATCAGTTGTTTCTTCATACCAGGTATTAAGAAGAGAAGCTAATTCATTCAGTGGTGATTCTGAGTCATCATCTCCATATCCAGAGTTAGCAAAGCATCAAAATTATCAGCCGATGACCCAATACGAGTTGGTTCAGGCTCGTCGGTACTTACAGCAGGATGTTCTTGCTTTGAGGAGAGTGGAAGGAATATCTGCTACTACAGTTAAAATTGTTTGGGATGTTAGTATAATTGATATGAATACAACATTTTTTGAATGCATATTGTATTTAAATTATTAACATAATTTTAAAATATTTTTATTTCATTTTAGGTATTAACAGACTACAATGAATATTTAGAAGGAGTAAAAATATGGTTCAATGGTACCTCCCTAAACCGACAATACGTTTTAGAAGAAGACTATCAGCATTCCAATATTTCATATAAAGAGAGTTTAGCTGATTTTAGGAAGTATGAAAATTTCTCAATGACCACAGTCCACAATAGCGGGTCTTCTAGTCACATTTTAACTGGCCTATTGCCGTATGCTCAATATGATGTATTTTTAATGCCATTTTACAAATTGTTATTGGGTAAACCTTCTAATATGAAGAGTGGTGTTACTGAAGAGGATGGTAAGAAATATTCAATGTTCAAATGTTTACTGTTGCATGTAATTAAGGTATCACGTGTAACTACAGCGTTAGATGAATGTATTGTAGTTCCGACGGAGCCACCGCAAAGCGTCACAGCGGGAGTGATAAATGCGACGTCAGCGTGGATTCGGTGGGATCCGCCGCCCCCGCATACATGGAACGGCGAGCTTTCCGGTTATTTGGTCAGTACAAAATAGGAATAGAATTTTGTATTGACGTTTTACCTATTTACGTGATTATAATTTATGACTTTTGTTTTAGATTGAGGTTCGTGTGGGTGGAAGTACTGGGGGTCGGGTAGTGGGTCAGATGTCGCTAGGTGCTCGTACAAGAGCGGCTGCGGCAAGCTCCCTGCGTGCCGGCGGGCGGTATAGCGCGCGCGCCGCCGCTGTCACACGGCGTGGACACGGTCCGTTCAGTGCGCCCGCGCACATACACATGCTGCCTACGCAGACTCAGAGGCACTACGTTCAGTAAGTAAAGATACTTATTTGTAGACTTTCGTCATGTCGACAAATAAATGTCTTGCAAACTTGGGACAAAATGTCATGTAAGTATGTACGACGAAACACAGCATGATGTCTTTTTGAAAACTCCTAATGTGTTTCTCATAACTAAGGTATATTCCTGAAACTCTTTGATATGACAATTTACTAAGAAACCCTTTGCTAACAGCAGTTGTCTTCTGCGGCGAACTAAGCGGTACGAAAATAAACATTTTGTTTCAGAACCGAACCATCGACGGACAAGGCGATAGTGTCAATGTTCCAAGAAACTTGGCTGCTGGCATTATGTCTAACATTGTTAGTGTTAGTACTAGTCGGCACTGGAGTCATTGTTTATATAAGGCGAAAGCAGACGAAGCAAAGGAAAAGCCAAAACACGACTGGTAAGATGAGTCACAACGGGATCTATTCTTGTTTGAACTAAGATGTGTTTGTCTAGTTGGAACTAAAAAAAATATGTTTTGCAGGTACAGCTATTGTCAATGCTCAACAATGCTTATTAGGCAAAGAAGCTGTTTGGCTGAGAGAAAGGCCAATGTTTGAAGGCTCAAATGAACCTAGAATAGAAATTTTAAATTGCCATCAAAGTCTTTTACATGGTGAGAAAAAATAAATTAGAAAATTTATTTGTTTTTTTTTTGGCTGGAAATGAGTTGTATTAAAATAAAAATCTTTCTCTTTTAGGTGGTCACTCAATAGGTACGATGGCTATGGAAGCCGAGTACAGTCTACCACAACATACAAATGTCATGAATCCAATACCTGAAGAAACTCAACTAAGAAGACTACAGCCAGAACCATACGCGTCCAGTGCTATTTACACTGAGCTGAATTATCAGGTTTGTACTTTTTCTCAACAGTTTTTTGTTTGTGGACTACGTCTCATAGTTCTCGTCTATTTTTTATTTGTTTATTTAACTTCTAGTCTAAGCTCTTTATTAGTGAACTCAAATTTTAGGATCACACAGATGCAGAAGACTCATGTATGAAGTGCGCTGTAAGTCCTGGTTCATATGACAACAGCATGGTCAGGTCCTATGGAGAAAGCAACCAATACTCAAACGAAGAATGTTCCACGTGCTGCAGAAGTAGCAGTTCCACTCTCACAAAAGACTATAGCGAGATGACTAAATGTGGAAACGACGACGAAATCCAAGACATGTCAATAGAAGACTGCCCCTCTTGCAAAACAAATCATTCTAGGTCTTCAAGCCATCATGATGGTAATAAAGATTGGGCCATGGCTGAAGTAGAGTACGACTACCCACAATGGCATTGGTTGGGAAGAGAAAATACTTTTAGACAGACCAATCAAGAAGCGAGGTATGCGAGTGAAGGAAGGAGCGATCAGGACTGTAGGATGAATTTATGTGATATTCTACCACCACCGCCTTACGAAAGGTAGGGATCAAACTAACTTTACTAAAAGATTAGATTATCGTAAAAACCATAATTTCTATAATATATTTTGTCTATTCGCAGGGAATCGCCATATCGAGAAATGCACGCATTCACAAATCACTCAGGGACATCAGGTTGTTCAGGTCATACATATAGAAGTTAATTGAATTGTAAATTAATATCACTAGGATGTAATACAAGCAATATTACTTTATAGTGAACTGTACAAATGTATAAAGGATTTTGCATATTATGATCGTTAAGGTAAAGTGGGATACCTGTTACACCGTCGCGTAATGCAATAAAATGATAAGTAAATTATTTTAAGTACAATTTTCGATGAATACAGACTTATTATTATATTATCTATTCTATTTAATATTTTCATGTACTTGTATATGGTGTATACTATCTGTTACCATACTGCTCCTTAGCAATCACTGTTACATTAGCCTTATAATATTCTCAAGGCTGGGACTCACCTCCGACGGCTCCACCAAGTTGGCCCAGTACGCGTTGGTCACATATCTCTAAATTGTTGGTTCAAGAACATGTGGGTTTCCTTACGATGTTTTCTTTTAAATTTTTGATGTGCAGTGGTAGTGAAATATATTACGGGAAATAAAGCGACTGCCTGGGTTTGAACTAGCAACGTAAGTCTCGCTAATTCGGACAGTTGCCACTGAGCCACCACTAATCTCTCAAAAATGTATATAATATGGGTTTCTAAATTTACAATGAAATAAGAAGTCAGGTTTATATTGAAACAACAATCTAAATGTCTGTAGGTGTGATTACGCAACGGTGTAATAGACGGCTTTCGAAGATTGTAGTTCTTGTGGATGTGTTTACAAATAGACTGCTATGTAACGTAATGTAGGCATTAGGTTTTCATCTTTCTCTAGTGACTGTGATATAGTATAATTTCGTATTCAAATTTACGTTTTATGTAAATATTTTAAATGTTTGATATCCTTATACAATTTTATCATTAACGTATTTATTGAGTGTAGCGAGTTAGGATTTCGAATGAGAACCAAAATTTTTAAAACGAATATTTTAAACCATCACAGTTGTGTATCATTTTGTACTGGGACAGGATTCCTAAACTGTATCGGAACATAATTTGTACTTTGTAAAACCAGCTTAATTAAATCTGGACGATTTTTCTATCTGTTTGTTTTATTTTTCCTTCGGCAAACATTTTAATGGTAGCTACATCATTAAATCCTGATGAGTTGACCTCTTGATCTTAACAAGGGACTCGAGTCATTCTTTACAATTATTGTTTCTTTAATAAAATCTCAAATAGAAACAACATTCTACACAATATCGTTCATTCTTAAATTTTGATCAAACTTGTATATTATAACACTGATGTAGAATCTATGAATTATATTGCCAATGAAATAGGTGTAAAGAAGTCAAAAATTCTAAAAAGTGATACGTAGACAGAATTACGACATCTTTAAAATCCTAACAGCTGCTATATACCAAACTTTAACAAGCAGTACACAAGGACGTAGACTCACAATTAAAAATACTTAACAGTGCAATAAACTCGCGAATTGCTTGTAAATCGTTGCAAATGAATGGTAACGTTCACACTCAAATAACCGGCTACCTACAAAGATTTAATACTCCTATAAAGGTTAAATTAATTGATACCTTTAAAGTTACTCCCGTTGTAAGCGGTTTATGTATTGGGCAACATGACGTGCAGAAACCGTATGTCTTGCTTGTGACTGATATTAAATTTGAATGGTAAAAATTGATATGGTAAGTACTAAAAGAAGCAATTTAAAAACTATTCAGTTGGTGCCGTAATTCAAAACCCTATGAAATAAAAAGAAATATAGCTATTATCCATAGCAAAAGCTTAGCAGGAAGTGGTTTAAATTTTTCGTATGTTTAATTTTCAATGAATCAAAACGTTATAGCATAACACTGACTTACAGAGTCGGTGTTATGCTATAACGTTTCGACCTTTTACCTTTGTTTTCTTTCAATAATTTTATTATATACAGGATTATAAGTAAAACATTGGCAACCTCTCAGGACTATATTACTAACATTATAAACAACAACTTTTGTTCTGTGACTTTTAAAAATGCATCATATCATATTTTAGTTCATCAGACTTTCATACGGAAATAAAAATATTTAAAATGAACGTTAAAAATATAATGAAGTCTATGCGAAGCAAGCGGTAGTACAATTGCGGAGGAGAGTGGGGATCCGTTGGCGGGGATGCTTGATGCGCTTGCATCGCGTCATACAAACGTAGGTTTTTTTTTACGGTGGGCAAAAATCATGCTATGACAACCCCCGCTCTAAAAACGTAGGTAGGTGTAGCATAATGCAGACTTGAAATGTGTTAGATAGAACAACGAAATCTTGAAGGTTTGTTTTTGGTAAATGATTTATGTTTTGTAAAATGTCTTAGAACAAAAGTTGTTGTTTTTGATGTTAGTAATACAGTCCTGCAAGGTTGTTAGTATTTTACAAATAACCCTGTCTAAGTACAATAGTCAAAGATACTACAATACGTGCCACATTTAAATGAATTAAGGTCTATTTTTGTTTATTGTTCAGTGTATTTGAAGCTAAATGTACCTTTTAAACAAAAAGTTACTGGCAAAAGCCTCTTCAATTTAGGTAATTCTCTTCACCATAATATAGGTCACAGAGATCGCCTTATAATAAAACATGTCGATAAGCATATGGTCGTAAAACTATTAGAAACATTTTATAGTTAATTTAATACTGTTCCCCTACAAGCTCTAATTAAGTCGAGGGACATAGTTATGACCCCAATTTAAACGATAAGGGGTTGTGATTGCAGTGACTATGCAAGTTTGACCCCCGATATTAATTTAACAGTTTTCGTATTATTATTATTTTTAAATTAAATACGTTGGTACTAAATAGTAATCATGACACGAGGCTATTAGATACCGGTAATGGAATAGGCTCCAATGGGTCTAATTGTGATACTGGTAATGGAATAAGCTCCAGTGGGTCCTATTTGATACTGGTAATGGAATAGGCTCCAGTGGGTTCAATTGTGATACTGGTAATGAAATAGAATCCAATAAGTCCAATTATGATACTGGTAATGGAATAGGCTCCAGTGGGTCCAATTGTGATACTGTTAATGAAATGGGTTCGTAGGTAAAAAGTAAAAAAAAGAATTAAATAATGTCTAATAGTAATTTTCATAAACTGGTTTGAATTGATCTGATGCCTATAAAGTGATTGTGTACTTAACGATGTGTTTGTAAAAATCGCATATGGAAACATAAAGTAAATATAACTAAAACATCAATCGCAGACGTGGGTAACTCAACTATTGGAACTGAACTACCGCATGTCGCAACAGAAACGGATGGAGGCAGGTACCTACTGACTGGATCCCAAACAACATGAACCGAAGACGTAGTAGGCTTTAAAGGAGATGGTGTGGTGACTCAGACTCCTATCTTTAAGGGTCAGCTAGGAACCGAGAAAATAAAACTAAAGGAAGGCCTTTGACTTACAGTGGGACACAACAGGCTCAAATTCTAAAAACGATGTCAATAAAACCATGTATTTTGAAAGTAAAACACCATCCGCTAGGACCACAGAGAATTTTTGAAAAAGAAACCCGAGGTTTTAGAATACAAAGGGAAATTGAAAGATACAGGTGTGGTTTTAATCAGACAAAGTCTGACATGCTCTCCCACCCCACCCTAGAGCGGAAGAAATCAAAGGATGATTTGAGGTGGGGCCTCAAACAAAAAAGATAAAGACCACAATGTATCTACCACAGATGTGTAGAAAGATATAAACTGCTACACAAAACCTGCAATAATGAAATCCTCCACAAAACAAATCCCTTCCCAGCATCTTTAACCTTCAGATATCATTACAACCATATGAAAAGTGGCCCCACAATTACACAAGTAATCAGCTTTTCTCGTAAATAACTAAGGACGTGCGTGGCGGCGTCGCAGGCTGTGTCCAAACGAAGGGCGTTGCCATGACAACAGGTTTCATACTCACCCTAGAGTGCACCCTTGTTATTAATACCCGTAATAATTAAACTTGATTGCATTTCACACCAGGTGCTGGATGACTAGCGAACTAATAACTGTTTGAATAGAAGGTGTAATTTGTTTGTAAGATTATTAAGACGTTCGAGAACAATAATAGAATTAGTTACGAATTATTTTAATGGGTTTCTTGTATCAAAGTTCAATCAGTAAGAAATTAATGAGAATTTGTTGGTTCGTGATAGCCTTATTGCGTTTATTATGACATGTTATGAGTATGAAAGATGAATTTATTTGAGCTATGAATAATGAATGTCGGTTTCCTTTTCATTTCAAGGCTTTCGCAAATCGAAAACGAAGATGAGAAGCCAAGTAGGCTATTCGTTTCCGTAATAGGTAATACAGATGAATTCAATCAGCACAAAAATTCACATTCACTTATCGTCGCAATCAAAATAAAACGCCTCCTCATATTCCTTTTGAATAAAAATCAAAATTCAGTTCGTACAAAACGGAACGTGACTTCGTTCAAATCATACCTCGCGTCTCCACAAAATTTTATTTTCTTTATTAATCAGCACTCCCCCTGTGGGGCAATTTTGAGAGTGAAGAGCTTTCCGTGCCCCGGAGTCAAGAGTCAGGATGACAGAGAAAAATTGAGAGGGATACCTACGCGTTCTGCTGGAGTGACAAGGAAAAAACAAATGAATGTCGGGCCGTTTGGCGTAAATGACATTGAGAATGGCAGGCAGCTATGATAAGAAACATTACTTATGCGAACACATGCAAATAATATGTTGATGGCAAGTAAATTTTAGATGTAGGTATATTATGTAGATATGTCTAATTGTTACAAATAAGATATCAAATGGATAATTTACTTTACTGATAGTTATAATTACTATCGTAACCAATCCAGGTAAATGATGGTATTTATAATGAAAAAGTAACTACTATATAATCATGATATATTGTAAAAGATATTGCCCTTAGACACGATCCGCCGTCAGAAAACCCTTTTAAACCTGTATTTATTTAATGCAAAACAGCAAAAAGCGTTGTATTAACTGGACATTCACCTCGACTAAAAGCTAGACAGATATTTCAGCTCTATCAACTACAATACAGCACGAATTAATTGACTTAGATAAAAGCTTGTCTGACAACGTTAAATATTTCACCGAGGGATATTATAATTTGTGATCATGGAGTAAATTGTAATCGGAGTGCTAAGTAAGTTAAAATATGCTTTTGTTTTCTTAAATAATGTTTTGTTATGTACTTGTTACAAGTATGTTGTCTCTTCACCACCCTAGGTTGACTGGTAGAGAGTGCCTTTGTACTACCTTTGTGTTGCACAAATTACTTTTAAAAGATTGTTACAGTACAATAATGATTTGCGATCATCTGTTAATCATGTCCGGATTTCTGAACTACAATTCTAGTTTAAGATTTAACTACGAATTTCTAATTTTGAAATATTAATTGCTATAATTGTTACAATTAACAGTTATACTGCGTAGATAAAAAAGTATTCACAGGCCAAAATAACTGGTGGTAGTGTGCGACACCAGGATTGTAAGTCCTTCCAAGATCGTTTGCCTAATCACTCCATGTGCTTATCAATCTGTGGCTAAGACACAGCTGTCTACTGTAATTTAGTTCGCATTTTCCTTCTGAGAGATCTTGAACATTATTTACAGTTTGATTTGATGAGACACCGAATTTACATAGTACTTTGTGTTGATACAGTAAATAACTAGTATTTGATTATATGTCAAGTTGTTAGGAGACACAATGTTACACAATTCTAAAAGATTCTTACACAGATTGGACACAACTAAGGAAAGAATTACGGACTTAAATTCTGAATTTATTTTATAACAGTTGCTGTTAGCGGCTTCGCCCGCGTGATAATAGAAAATTACCTCATGGGTACATACTTCTAGTATAACAATATCTTATGTGCTACTCCATGACACGGTCTACTCGAAATTCGTTCAGCCTTTCGTCCGTGAAGAAGTAACAAACACACACACACACTTTCACCTTTATAAGTGTATAAATTGACATTTTTTTTGCTCTTGACGCAAAAGGAGGGTTATTATAAGTTTGGCCATTTTATGTGTCTGTGTGTGCCATCGTTGTTTTTAACCCTTCAGATACCGTCAATTAGAGACACAATAGTAAGACAATAGATGCGCGGCCACCGGTGGTCGCTTGGGGATTCATGAATTAACTCACCCCTTTAATTTATGAATCCCCAAGCGACACCCGGTGGCCGCGCATCTATTGTCTTACTATTGTGTCTCTAATTGACGGTATCTGAAGGGTTAATTTAGAAGTAGTTTTTTTTTTCATTTGAAAGCTAACTTTCAAGCTTTTTTATCAAAATTGGATAACCCCCATAATTCTTCAATTTAACTATTTTTTTTTCCAACCAATATTTTTAAATCTCCCATAATTGTAAATAGCTGATTCGATTTTGATTATTCAGGTTTAATTTGATCCAAAAGTGCGAATGAATACTCAAATATTTTTACACAAGTGGAATATGATGAACATTACATTGGTTCATTTATTTATTTATTTATTTATTTAATCTTCATGCAACACAAAGTACATAGGTGGACTTTTTTTTTAAATTTATAACATCACTCAATTATTGCAAAAAACCTGAATATCATACTCCTATTATTGGTGTACAGTAAATAATATGTCTCTCTATCTCCAATTAGCTAAGAAATATACGATTAAAACAGACTAAGGTGCCATTAATATATATACAAACTGAGCATTACCTTCACCATTACAATCACGCGTGGGCTTCAAGCGATGTTTTCTTCCAGTGTTCAGAGATAATGCTGAACAGGTTTCCTGAATGCCCATTCGTTAAACAGGACAATATCGGTATTCAATCGTGTTCGAATTAGCTTTCATTGCCTTTCCAATCCAGTCTTAATTGTGTATTACGTTGTTTTGACTTCACTTTGCTTCGGTTGTATAAAGCCAGAGCCATGTGTAGAAAATATTTAGTTTTACATACAGAATACAGTCGTGATACCACGTGTAGGTACATTTGATAGGGGACAACTTCGAAGATGATTAAATGAGATCTGTCTATCTAGTGGGTGGTAGGCTTTAACCTGTAGATTCTAAAAGTTTCTTCTAAAACCTTGCTAAAAGACACAATCAAATAATATAAAATATATATTGCACTAAATACTTTAATAGGCTCACCACTAGACCAGAACCTAATATTTTGGTTAACTCGCTTATTATTTTAAGCTAAATGTCTGTCGGGTTTCGCAACATGTTCCTATAATTAATTTTGCTTACAGAAGCTGACGTTAATAGGAAATAGCCTATCTTCAATCATGTAGCCGGATTAACTAGCTCCAGGGAGTGTAGTGAATAACCAGGATTAAGTTATAACCACCTAACCAAAAGTACAGTCAGCTACGAAAGACAAATGTAGAATAAATATGTATAAAAATTAAATGAAATAATTTAAATTCTCGTAATGTTTACGAATGGATACTTTTACTATATGAAATACTTTTTACTGCTACTACGTTATTTTAGTTTTCAAATATCAAAGCGACTGTATAACTATAATCTTTTTACTATTATATAAAATACTAAAACTTTATACTTGAACAGTTGATAATTGTTAAGATGACGTTTGACTTTGCAAATCGTAACTTGAACAATGATAATAACAGGTAAAGTACGTTTTTATCACGGGAATTTAAATTATTCAGTGATTGATACGTAGATACAGATTGAGAGGAATTAGGAAGCAGTCACCTCCTTATGGGAAACAGTAATACGAACGAAGAAAGTGGCTGAAATCATGAGGGAGAGGATATCCTTACGCCCTAGCGGCCGCTGCAGGAGGAACCCGAGGCATCGGGAGTTGCGAGGCCATTTATAACCACCATATGCGCGGGGTTGTGAATGGTAAGCAATATGTAGTTCACTGTCCGACCACCCAGTAAGGACCATAACCCGAATAGACGACGTTTTAATTTTCATGCAAGCCTCCAAGAGAAATCAGCAAATGAAGGGGCTTAGCAGCACCAATGTTCGCTAGGGCAGTGGGATTGATCGAAGGAAAAGACGGTTTACAACAACCCAAGCCATGTTGAAAGTCACAAACATCGGATAGTAATTACAGAAAATGTTTGGAAAATTATGAAACAGTGAGCGGCGGCGAAGGGTGCATGAATTATCCATTACAACGACGAGCGAAGGTACCTCTGGAACCATAATTCGTACTCGTTTCGTACGGGGTTCCGTACGATATTTATGGCGGTAGATAAGGCCTACAGATGGCGGGTCTACCGAGTTTTCCTCCCCTAATACTTGTTGAGTTACGGTCCCAATTTCCAGTTCTGCACTTCAGGTGTAGCTCCAAAATCGTTGGTTATCGGCTCTGTAAAATATCTTACAAAGTTATGGTCCCCACCTTCTAAGTGGAATTTCGAAAGGAGTTTTGTCACGGAAGGAGTCTTTATGTGTTTAATCTTATCCAGTAACAAATTATTGAGAAATTAGAGACTTATTTCGCCCATAAACCGGTCTCGCAAGGGGGTAACTCTTAAAGTTATGGGTGAAACAATGTTTGAATTATGAAACAGTTCACGTGACCATAGCTCGTAATTTTAATATCTACAATACTCTGGACCACAAAGTCGTTGTGCTTAATACAGTTGGAAATTAGTTTCAATTATAATTTAAGTTTAAAAAAAAAACAAAACAAAATGTATTAATTTGCTACACATTATGTAAGTATTTACTTTTATAATGTTTTACTTTGATAATTACAAAATATCGATTTACTAGGTATAATAGGTATACCTAGTAAATCGATATCGATATCTTTTTAATTAGCTGGCCATACAAATATTAATTACCGTCACAGTCGTCGGCACGTCACAGTTTGAATCAGGAGCCTTACCTTACCTAATAATATCAGTCGTGCGAATGAGAAAGAAGGATAGAGATATACACCCTCTATAGCTCCATCTCTTTAACAATAGGTTACTTCTGGGCTACTTGTAGGTAAGCGCACAAATCTATCAACAATAAAAAAACAAAAACAATTTAGTTCATGTAATCTTCAATAAACGCACACAAAGTTACGTAACTTAATAATGAACTTTTTAATTATAAAATATAACATTAAAAAAATCCCCAACTTACAGTGTAAATCATTCACATCATGAATCACCTGTATTCACCATTAATATAGCCAGTACCAATGCCCCGTCAAAACCAATACACAAATGATCAAGCATAATTACTATTGTCTATAAAGTTTAATTTAAAACCAATTAAGGACCTAGTATTAGTCACGCCGAAAAAAAAACGAACTCAGAATTATGACATCGCCGTATATCGTGACGTCACGCAATGGCGGAGGTGCCTGTTTTTCGGTGATTTATGGTACAAAGAGAACCATGACTAATACGAAGCTTAATAGGTGCTTTGTCTATGGAAGCATTGTTTTTATTTATTATTCTGAGGATTTGGTTAGGGAATTGAAACATATGAGATAGAGATAGCCAAATTGTCGGTTTGTTTGTTGATGTTTAGTGGTCCCTGTTGGGCGTTTTGTCTTTTTCTTCGCAAGTGGAGCACTGGGTCTGAGGATACTGATTTCACTTTTTCTACTGTCACACAGCTCTGTAAGGAGAGTGATATATTGGTACTATATGGGTTTTAAGGTAAAAGTTTCCTTAAATCCATCCTTTACCGTTTTCAGTTTCAAAGCTGCAATAGTTAAAGACTTTTTTATTTTAAGTATTATAATTTTTACGTCCTTAAACTAAAGTACCGCTAAGTGACGTTTGACGGGTTTGTTAATGCCACGGCAATAAGTCTAGAAGTTCCCTTAGGATAGTTTTCTTGTTTCACCTGGGCGATGCCACCAGCAGAAGCTAGTTAAATAAATGCATGCCTTTGTGTCAAATATGAGTAAAGACTTATTCTTCAGTGGTATTTTAACTTTAAGCAAATTTATTGCTTAAAACGGGATGGTGTTAGTATCCTTTACATTATAAAAAAAAACAACGGACTCCACTGTCTCAAGTCTGTTGTATTTTCTTTTTTATATATTTTTTTAACTCTTTTAGTTTTGGGATCTCTGAGACTGTGCTGTGTCTATAGCTTACCTTACAAGCACATATATATTATAACCGTTATGAGTGCCATTAAAAATTGTGGAGAGTTATCTTGATTGCCCATGATTAAATACTGCCCATGGATCGATCTTGAAATGATAACATGCATGTATTGACGCGAATAAATTCTTTTTCTTTTTTTCATGTACGCGACATTGAGGAATATACCAACACAAAAAATAAAAAAGATTCCAACGAATTAAGGACCTTGTCCTTTTTGAAGTTATTCATTGAGTCAACTTTACGGTAGGTGTTCTTAATTTCAAAAACGGAAATAAAGACATAAAAGCTGTCTTGAATCGACATGTATCGTGATCCTTCACATGATCTAGTAATTAAAAGAAATTCATTGTTTGCTTTTCGGATATCTACGCAGAGATATTAGGAAAACTTCAATGTATTTTAATCCACGATTGTCTGGCGCCTTCTATAGTATCTGCTTAGAACCCCTTCGTCGGTTTAAGTTATATGTAGGAGACCAAACTAAAGCTTCAATACCACAACTCCTAAATCTTGTACTATTCCATAACATGGCGAATACGGTAATTAAACTAATACAGCCGTTAAAATTAATCCCGGATACAATACGGATGCAACCCAAAAGTTTTAGACATTGCCGGAACTAATTTCAAGTTGGACCCATTTTATATCCCGCGGGGCCAGTGAAGGACATCTGATTATTATATCTATTATTAATTTAGTTAATGAGCTGTTTTTGAAAGTTTCATAAAATTTGGTAAGGGTGAATAGCAAGTTGGTTGTTTATTTTTATATACAGTTTTTAGGGTAAAATATAGTGAAATGAAATTATGATTTGTCTATATTTCATATCTACCATTATTTATTTTTGTATTACCTTGGTTGACTATTGGAAAATACTTAAGTGCGCCTCTATAGTTTTTGTGTGCATATAGTAGAAAATTTAAATTAAATTAACCCTTCAGATACCGTCAATTAGAGACACAATAGTAAGACAATAGATGCGCGGCCACCGGTGGTCGCTTGGGGATTCATGAATTAATATACCTGAAAGCTATATAAATTGTTAATTTAAGTGAAAGAGAAACCATTAGCTACATTTATAAGTAGGTAGCTAATCGTTTGTCCGTTGTCTACTCTATTTATGCAGTTGCTATTTACTAAAGCAAGACATCTTTACAACCAAGAAATCATCGTTCAAACCTCTGATTTAAACATATACCGACGACGGAACATAGAACTAAAATATGATCCGAATGTATGAAAAACGGTATTCAGAAACAGAAATCGTCCTCGCCTTCAACGACAACAGCGCTTTCGCCTTCGATTTTAACCGTCAAACCGTAAAGCTTAACAGGAAACTAGTAGTCCTAGAATGTAAAGAGCAACAAAAGAAGTGGTTATAGTCAGTTAAAGTCAGAAGCGCCTTCTCACTCAACTTTCATAAAAAAAGTGTTGTTGGCTACAAGTACTTCTTCATTTCATTACTGACTGGCCTGTTGGTCTAGTGGTTAGTGACCCTGACTGCTATGCCGGAGGTTGTGGGTTCGATTCCCACCCAGGACAAATGTCTGTGTGATGAGCATGATCATTTGTTCTGTGTCTGGGTGTAATTTATCTATAATATGTATGTATTTAGAAATATATAAGTATGTTTATCAGTTGTCTAGTACCCATAACACAAGCTCTGCTTAGCTTGGGACTAGGTGACGTTGTGTGATAGTTGTGGAATATTATATTATATATTATTATTATAATTACGGACGTTCGATTGAAAGATCGAAAGGTTAAATCCATTTCCTTTGCGAAATATTGATTGACTTACATATGCTATGTTCACTTTGTTTATTTGTTATTTTACGCAAGTACTTAGGCATATGGTATTTATGCTGGTGACTGAGCCTGAACGAAAAAATATGCAAGCAAATACTAAATATAGAAGTGCGCAGGAAGTACGAAATTAAATCAATGACGCTGTGTGCTAAAATTCACCAAAATTATTAATTAGGCGTGTGCGAGGAGTTTTCAACGCGTGCTCGTCGAGATGTTTAATTTGCGTTTCCGTCCCCGCTTCAATGCGACGACGTCTTAAAATTAAGACTGAAGTTAATTAAGCGTATGACTAATTCAAATAATTTATTCCCTTGCTTTCTTAATTGCCTTTGTTAATGCTACGAAGATATTAATATCTCCCTTATTCATTTTGTCAATATAAAAAACATAAAGACAAATATGTATAATCTCAAAATGTAACGTTCCGTTTACCCCAAATATTATACATACATAGGTGATCTATACTTACCTAAAAAAAACTGTTGTTTAGTTTTAATTCTATGTTTAATTTTATATCAAATTTTAATATTTATATTCCAAGTCTAATTATCGCACAGGGCAATTTCTTACAGACAACCTTAAATTAGCCCCGACAAAAGTTTAGCCTAATGGAAGTATTTAAGGCTGGTTGGTGGTGGCTTTGTGGTTGCCTTTTTTATAATTGGAAGTCTATTTCATCTGATGATTTACCGATAATATGTAGAAGTATGCTGGTCTAGAAATAATCCAAGTTGATAATCTACAATCGTTAACGCTACTAAAACAGCTTCAAATGTATGGGAATGACGTTATCTCAACGCTCAGACACGTGGTCAGAAGAAAGGAATCGGAGGCGTTGCCAACTCAAGGCGATCGAAGAAAGTTAAAATTGAAACGGTCGTAACTTGGCAGTATACTCTTGACTTACAGACTATCATGATAAATAAGCAATTTAGTAGGAAATTTCACTCCTTAGTTATACTAATTTTTCATTTGGAAGCCGAGGGGGTTATATAGTAGACGGCTGGATTCACAGGAGTTAATGCAGCACTCAAACACAGGTGTGTTTTAGTCAAATTCTGACACTCCTTTTCAATCCACCTAGAGCGGAAGAAAGTATTTCTTGATTTCTCAACCCAAAAAAGAGGAGTGCAATGTGAACTTATTTAGAGCTTCAAGCTCGTTTTTTTTCATCCAAGAGATTTTGCAGTGGATTTTCAGCATTTGAAAAGCTTTGTATAAAGCAAATTATCGTGCACTCATTACCGTGAGCACAGCCATTTTCTTTATCTGTACTACACTGAGTTTAAAGCGGAGCTCTGTTACAGTGCTCCGCTTTAAACTCAGTCCTTAGGGAAAAGTTACGTGGAAAACGTTATTCTGAATACCTCTAAAAGAAAATTAGGAGTCGTTTAGAAACAAAAAGGACGACTGCTAATCGCTGTAAGGCTCACATTGTTCAAACCGATACGATCAGTTCGAAACCATGTAACAAATTCTCAACGCTTTAAACGGACACGTAACAAAACAGCGGAATTAGCCGCCAAGAACCCTCTGACTTTATCTACCGCCATATTTTTAAGTAAATTACAAATAGGTATAGGGCGCACCGTGCCATCAGTTGTGCCGTGCGTGTTATCGCGACGGGGGGATCGCGAGCCGGGCAGCTTACACATAAATGCTACTTCTGGGTGACATAGAGTAGCAGTTTCATTTGGCCTACTGGCATTTTCATAATTATCCTGTTAGCAAGAGTACGCTGGTATAGCAATTCAAAAAAGATTCTTGTTACACGGCCGATCAAAACTGCACGCAAGTTTTCTGCCGAGATACGTTTTGTACAACTGTGTTACTCTGTAATTCTATACAAACTGTTAAACCAGTTTTATTTTTCTATACTAGAAAGAACACTCTAATTAAAGACCTACGATTATCTCAATTTGCGAATAAAATACCGACAATTTTCAAACAAAATTGCAGAATTCAATAATAAAATTAAATGCTAAAAATATCCTTATATCCCTATTAGACACAGTCCTTAGAATTACCAATTCGTTATTGTATGATGGTTAATTGACAACAATCACAGCAAAAAAACGTAAACGTGTTTTTCTCGTTTTCACAATTAAAACTCAAGGTCTGGACTCTACAGTCGGCATGTCTTTAGTAAAATAAACAAAACGATTGTAATAGTTTTGCAAACCTGTCTTTTTTATAATTGTTCAACTGATATTTTTTATTCTGTGGTTGTCTTTATTATAGTTAGTAGTTATAGTCTGTACGAGGAACGGTCGGAAACGTATTTTTTCGTCTAGTCTCCCCGTTGCATTTTCAGGCTTTCCAAGCTGACGGTTTTTCCTTTCCGACAATGATAACGTCGTTAGTGGGGGACTTTGAGCTCTTAAAGACGTGATAGTTTGTTGATGGCTTCAAACTTCCTCGTTTATTTTTAGTTCAAAACTGTTTTTATAATATTTTGTTTAAAAGGTGGAAAAATTGACAGGCTTTTTTGCAATGAGAGTTCATACCAAACAAGGGTTTGTCGGGTTTGTTTTATAAGAACACTTTTTTTTAATTGTACAATTTTAAGAACTGAGAAAACAAAAGCATGTCGTTAGCAAGAATGTTACTGCTTACGACTCCCTGTTATCATTTCACACAACCTTTCAAATTGAATATAAATAGTGCGACAAAATGGCAGCCAACAGCAATTATGAATCAAATTCAAATTAACGTTTCTTCGCAAACAATAAGAGAATGGGCCATTCCAGCAAAGATAATGTGAGCCACTCACGACATTAAACGTGAAGAATAAAAAAAGCTTGCAAAAGGCTTCGGAGAGTCTCTTTGTGTTAAATCGTTAACTGCTTTTTCCCATTGAGAGTAAAAGAAATAAAAATCAAATGCGACCGCTTTCCCCGATCGAGTGTTTGTTTGTCTTGTTCTGTTTGCTCTGAGGCAAACCAACTGCTGTTGGCACAAAACGGATCCACCGACTGTGTGCCCTCATACACAGCCGGGTGGTCTTTATCATTTTCAACGTAAACACAACGCTCAAACACTATATAATATTATACTAAATTTAAAACCAACAGCGGCTTCGGAGATGTTGAACGAAGATTTCTTTTGCCACTCAACAGTTAATTGCTTGATAATTATTTTTGACTGGATAAATATTTTTCTAGTATAATGTTAAGAAAAAGAGTGTTAAAACTAACAGTGAATTAAGCAACTCTCGGATATTTTTTGTTAATCTTTTCTTTGTACTTAGGTTTGCGTAATGTCTTTTTTTATCGATAAGTACTTGTCCGATCAGTCGGTTAGGTACTTCAAATGTGTGTAAGTCATGGCTTTGAAGTGGTATACAAAGCTGAGCTATCAAACGATTGCGCACACATCAGATCAAATAAATCACAAACTTAACGAGTTTCAGGCAAACATTTGTGGACGGAGCCAACATTTTGATTATTTTACAAATACTCGAAGTGTAATGGTCCATGGGAGTTCTGTTTACTGTTTTACGGTACGTCAGAATAGATAGTTGGTTGTTGGGCAACCATACTAGTATTTGTCTAGCGGTACGCGTGCGATGCCGTGACACTATGGTAATAGTCATCTAAAATATGCATATCAATATTTTACTCTATAAAACTTGCGCTTGATTGTACCGTAAGGTGTAGGTGGCAGTTCGTTTTATTGTCGATACTTTATTGAACGATGACATGCAAAATGAATCGCTTTCACGGTTTAAACAGTACGCAATGAATCGGAGATAGTCTCTGGAGGTAGGTATAATTCAAAAGCTCGTAGCTGTTTTGCTTGGGCGCGATTACGGCTGTGTTTCGTGTCAGGCACAATGAAGAGGGCAGGTTGTTTCACCAGGGGTCTGTCGGGACCTCAGATGACGGCGCCCCGCGGCGGCGAGAAGCGAAAACCCGCGCGTCGATATTAACCATCGCTATTACTCGATGATGTATTGATGTATTAACTCATTAAAATACAAACCAGTTTTAGAGTTAAAGGTTAAAGACTTCATAAAAAACGTACTTACTTTCATTCCCTGCTGTGTCAAAGAATTTAAATGAGCGTGAACGCCTAACAACAAAGGACTTAGGTTAACTATTGTTTGAAGATTTTAAGGCAGAGTTTGTTTTGTAGGTACATCTACAAACACGGCACACGTTCAACGATTACGCGATTATATCTGGTATATTCTCGACACAAGCAAGCACTGCTAATAGGACTGTATCTAGTGGCACGGTTATCTTAGAAATAGTTAATTCGGTTAGTATAGCCGGCTTCTGTTCCAAGTTTATCTTAAGCTTTTAAACCAATAGAAACTAATTATGCATATGGCATGCAGATAAGTAAATTAAGCAGATCCTAACGTTACCTGTATCGATGAAGTAATTTCTAAGTTATGGTAATTTCTTTACTTGTCAGGTCATGAGTAGCTATGGTATAAATTTCTATATTAATGATAGCCAAGATCTAGAGTCGCCGTATCGTTTAGATTCTCTGCAATGCTTTTTTTCATTTAAATCTAAATTTTTACTGTATTTTTAGTATGGACCTCAGTACTAACTGCGTTGGCAGAACTCAGAACAATTCGTGGCTAGAATAAAATAAAATCATTAAAAACTTTTGGCCGCGAACTCAAGCGCGACGCTTCGACAGTTGGATTCAACAAAATATGGCGCCGCTCCACAAAACTTTTTCATTCGCTGCCACTGTATTTAATAGCTTGTCATTTTGTCGTTTGTCAAGACAATAATACTGCTAGTATACCTACTGCCTGAAAGCCTAAAAATGGTATCTCAAAATTCGAAAATCTTTTCTGTTTTTATTTAATGCCTGTTTTCTAAAAAAAAATCCATGTTTACTTAAAACTCGCTTTGGTTTAGTTACTGCTTCTGGTAGTTCATTGGCTGTAATAGTGCGTAGATGCTAATGTGGCTGGCATATTAAATTAGACTGTCACACTAGCAAGTATAAGGGATTGAGGTGACGATAATCCATAAAGTTGGTGATTTTTTAACTTAAAGTCCTATTTTAACAACCACGTAAATTGAAATAGAAATCGTTAAGTCGACTTTCTGTCCTTGTCTAAGCCGTCACGCTATCACTACAGAATATATAAATACAGAAGTAAATCTACATACAAAGCGCGCTCGAACAACGCACACATAGACACAGCTCACCGACACGATATCTCGGTAGCGTCTCGGCCCACTCGTCGAACAGTTCCGGCTCAAACACTCATTAGTGTGCGTCCACCGAGCGTAGTTATAAAAGGTGAAGTACATACATGAGATTGTCTTCTGTACTTATCTATTTTATGCTATCACTGTCTTCCTTTTCTTTCATATTGCTTCTCATACAATATTCTATCTTTTTTTTGCCTCCATTCACATGTATACTCAGATAAATTATAATCAATGATTTTTTGCCAAGCACATACACATATTCTATCTGTAGCACAATGACTTGACACATGGACATAAAGTTGTATACAAACTTTTTGTTATGAAAATCTATGAAAGCTACCGAGCCTTTTTCCTCATTTTTATTATTCTTGAAAACTAAGTCAAGAGTTTTACGCACATGTTTACAGCCTAGAATCTTATTACTTTGTTTACTTCCTTATAAAACCTTACTAAAACTATTGTCTCCTAGCCTATTTTCGTGTTCAGAGTTTGCAGGCGCCATTTTTTGCGGCATAAAAGGAGGTGGAGAAGTGGTTTTACTGTTTTACGTAAAGTAACAACTTATCATTGTTTTGTTAAGAAAATAGTGGCACAAACAAGACTGTTAGCTCGCAACTGCGTCGTCTTTGGCGTTAAGTAGGCTTTATGAGAGTAAACTCTCCCGGTGATCAGTGGCGTAATTAAGTATACCGTCTGAGGCCGTGGCAAAATCATTGGATGGGGCCTCAGAAAAAATGTAAAATAAAAGACGTCAAACATCAATTAATTAAAGATAAAAATAATTATTTATTATGAATAAATCAACAAGTTTTCTAATATACTAGGACTTTTCTATTTCGTCTTTGAAGGTGGGCTTCCCTGTAGCGTAACTATAGGGTGGCAAGGTTGATAAAACGCCACGCGAAATTGATTCTTTTCTTATGGTTGGGTTTAATGGTTTTTAACCATTTATTTGAATTTGTATATGGTTTTTGATTGACTTTAATTCATTTGAAGTACTTATATAATTTTTTTTTCTTATTTTTGTTAAAAAGATTTATTTTTTTGAGCTCGTGGCCTATTGGGGTCCCGCCGGCCAAGGGGCCCATGGCATTTTGCCAGTCTATAGTTACGCCACTACCGGTAATAAACCCGAAGTAAAACGAGATGAGTGCATAAATAACACATTAGTACCAGATTGTGATCAGAGAATAGACTCCTTTTGTACTAAACCAAGTTTTACGACATCACGCCTATAAAAACTGATATTAACTTTCCGGCCTTGTAAAATGTCCTTTGGTACGACATTTTTTATGTAAATACGTGCTTAGTATGGATAATACTTTTGAAGATGGTGTTAATTGCTTGGTTAAGGTTGAGTGATTTAAGTGCAGTGTCAATAAATTCGACGAATCAAACATAATGGATAAGTGTTGATTTAATCCATGTTGGTGCATGCGTGTAAATAATTGTTTAGGGAGAGCCCATTCAAATGACTAATCAATGAGATGGTAAATACGGATATAGCTTTCGAGTGGATAGGTACTTAAAAATTTACATCATACTTGGTTCTAATAATTGAATTAGAGATTAAAATTTATTTAAATTCATTTTTTTACTTTAATAAAACATTTATAGCTAGCTATATTATGTCTAGGCAATTTTTTTTTACAATACAAAAGTATTAAAAGAAATAAACACCCCTTTGATCATGTGCCCTTCGCTAGAAATTATTTCTGTATTGTAAGTACACAAACATCTAACACGCAAACACAAGACACTCTGACCCATAGTATAACTATCTGTAGGCCATACAAATATTTGTCCCGTGCAGGAATTGAACCCACAATACGCAGCGCAGTAATCAACCGCTCAACCACTGCGCCAAACATCTATAGCCGAAAATTAAAAGCCAATTAATGGAAACAGGTCTAACAATGGCAAACACAAAGTATTAACTTCTCTTTATATTTATATCAAAGATGCCATATCCATAATTTATAACAAAACTAAAAAAAGCACTCGAAGTCGTAATTAATTAAAATGTCCCTGAGCGTGGATGGCCCGCCCATTACGGGGGATGAAAAAGCGATTTCCCCAACAGTGGGTTTTAAAGGAATCGACGAGTCCTCAAGTCCATTCTAGTGAATAAGAGGGTGCCCGAGAGTGGCTTATAGACTTTTGAAAGGTTCTTTGAGAAATGCCTCAAAGATTTTATTGACGTATTCCGTCTGCTAATGTCTTTGTTTCCATTGTTGGGAAAACTTTGCCGAGTTCCTTTTTTGAAAACTATATCAAAAGCTTCTTCATTTTCTGCGAAATCTTTTTTTAATAATAATAATGATGGTTATTTTGCCAAAAAATGGAGCACTGGTAACCCAGTGCTAAAGGCACCGAACCAGGGGCATTACTTTGTGTAATTTATTTCATCACCACTCTCAAAATGGTGAAGGAAAACATTGTGAGGAAACCGTCTTGTCTAGAACCAACATTTCGAAGACATGTGACATCCACCAACTGGGCCCGCGTGGATTATGGTCCATTTCCTTTCCTAGAGAGGAGGCCTGAGTCCTAGCATGTGGAAACATTAAAATACTTATTTTGCAAAAAAAAATTATAGCAATTTACATACTCGTACATTATGATAGTGCGAAAAAATACGTACCTATATTAAAAATTAAAAATAAACTTTTCTTTTTTTTTCTAAACTGATATTATAAAGAGGAACGATTTGATTTTTTCGATTATGTATTTTACAATATATCTCAGAAAACTACTGCACCGATTTTCAAAATTTTTTCACCAGTGGAAAGCTGCTATATCACATAGGCCTATATTTTCTATTTTCACGCGGGGGAAGCCACTGCCAAAAGTTAGTATATAATAAATCGGTTTTTCTGCACTGATTAAATTTTTGTAGGAAGACGTGGAAGTATGTAATAAAAATGGAAAATGAATATACCATTTAGGTAAAAATACAACCTCACTTTTACGACCCCTGACGGGTTAACCCTTGCTTTCCGCCAACTTTACGATTTTAGCAGGATTATAAGTAGGGACAAGATTATACTTGGGTACTTACTTTATAAGCATTGTAGTAAAATGCTTATAAAATATATTAAGTATCGTGCTTTCAGTGTTGTTAATGGTGAGAAAATGCACTATAATCGGAGAACGCAAAGGGCAATTGAAAGAACTGGTGGATTTAATCAGAAAAGATCTAACACTCCCTCTCAATATTCGATAATTTCCCACCCTCAAAAAAAAAATACAAATTATGAAAATGTCGAGCACTATTTTTTTTACATGATAAGTTTTTTTTTCTTAATTTTTTAGGGACTTTAAACTCAATGAACATGTCAGCCCCGGGAGTTAAAACTGTGGCGCAGCCAGTTTCAGACTAAAGAAATAAACATTTATACAAATTTTAGTCTGTAAAAGTCTGTCACGCCTTCCCGTTACAATTTAGAGTAGAAGAAGTCATTTCATGATTTCCGAACCTCGAAAAAAAAAACACTACGTTTACCAACTGTGTTTGAGGTTGAAGTTTGTATTTAAGGCAAAGTTGTTGTATCTATGTGCAAGCTGTATCTCGGTAAATAGGTAGATGTTCGTGGAAGTTGACGTACGTGTATTCTTGTTTGTTTAACTTTATGTATTTTGTTAGCTACACTGTATTCACGTAAAAGTTTATGGCAAACGTATGGGGTTTCACATTGTGTTTCTTCATAACTTCAGTAGGTATCTATGTATACTCGTACGATGAATTTGCTTGACAATACTGTATGCGAGACTTACGTGTTAACTAAAACCAAAACGTTTATTGTAATTAATATGTAACTAGGCAAAGTTGTCCTTGGACGGGAATTTAATTATCCATCGAGATCAATAATCTGGCAAAGATAACAAAATACATAAAAGCGCGTTGTTCAAATTAGTTCTATTAAAATGACGTTAGATTATCTGTGTTCCGAAAGATAAACTAAATTGGAAAGAGATGGTGCCTTTTTCTTAATTAGCGCCTATAATGAAATTTCCTTCATCAAATGGTATTAGCCGGGAAAGTTTGGGGCATTAATGCAAAATAACGAGCGGATCGGCCCAAATCCCGGGACCGGAGGGATCCCGGGATCCCAATAAGTCCGGGATAGGTCCCAGCGCTAATCGCAGTTGTAGCTAGTTGCGAGATCGCCAGATTAACGTCATGAACCTAGTTACCGACAGATGGGTTCTTGCAAACGATCGACTGAATATTATACCGAAATAGATATAAGGCCCTCAATCAGGTACCTGGTAGAGACTGTCAATCAAAATTTCTGATCCAAAGGGGTTGTCGTATATAGACTTCCTGTCATCTTCATTATTCATAGTGTACTTAGAATTTACCAAGCAAGGATTACCATATGAGCATAAACAAACCAAAATTATCCCACTGTTGAGATATACTGTGTATGTGCGCGAAAGGGTTGGGGATTTCCAAGGATTAGCTAGGTAGATACGCATAATTAATCAAATAATTAACACTCATAAGTAACTTGGTAAGTCATTAATTCCTTATTTACTAATTCTGATTTGATGGTTCGCTTTTTATAGAACAGGCTTATGCGCAGCTTCTTTTTCTCAATACTCAGAAATTATCCCAAGAGATAAAAGTATCTTATGTTTTTATCCCAATCTAGATCCATATTTTTAAATTTATGAGAATTAATTTAATTCACCATCGTTGCAGCACTGCTTAACATCTAGTAAATTTGCAGTCAAGCACAAATTTATTTATAGCATACCTACATAGCATATTAATTAATTTATATTAATGCAATTTATATTATCCTTAATATAAAAACGAAAGTGATTTTGTTTGTTTGTTACGTCTTCACGCCTAAATGGCAAAACCGATTTTGATGAATTTTGGTATAGAAATAGTTGAGACCCTGGAGACGGACATAGGCTATTTTTTTTAAGTGAGAAAAGGGGGAGAAAAAGTAAAGTATAATATTAAAAAACGGAGGCGAAGCCGCGGGTAAAAGCTAGTTAAATAATAAATAAAAAGGATTGCATTTGTGTAGGTTCAAAATCATACACAAAAAACAAACCAACACCTATACATAGTTACTTTCGCATATTTAATATTAAGTATGGATAATTTGAGCCCAGTAGGTGGCCACGTTATTTTACTAAACAGAAAATAAACCTTTAAAGGTGTTGTTTTCTATATATCGTACTCCAAAGGTGCCGACATTGTACTAGCGTAATCAGAAAGTATATTTGCATAGGCCTTCACACCTAAATACAAGTTTATGTTTATCGTAAAATAGGTTTATAGGGGAAAACGGTTTTTAGCCGACAGTTCATTACAATGTATAGCCTCTTAATTTGTTACATTACGTTTTTTTCTTTTCTTTATCGTGTAATACTGAAATACTGACTTGTTTCTACCTTCATTTAAAGCTATTAAGAAATCGTTAAAGGTGTTTATGGAGTCTCTTAGAGTGGGTGTTTTAAATATAAATATTTTTTTTAACTATAATATTATTATTATACTTTTAATAATATATTTTTCAATTCAATATTTTTTATAATTTTGTTATTTGCCACGTTTACTCTTAGCATTTATAATTCCAAATAGCGATCTTAATATTTTTTATTTATTTAATTTTAATTTTAATTTTAGTAAGTTTAATTAGAGTATCTACATAAATATAATGCTGTGTAAAAAATGAGCATTTGTTCTTAGAATTCAAACACTATCCAGTGACTACTTGAATTCTAAGTGTCTATATTATATATTCTATTTAAAAATCAATACTAAATTGTAGTATATACAGCATTTTTTTACCATCAAACCCTTATTTGTCTTTTACTTCTAGACCAACAGTCCAAAATAGAGCACGGAAATAATATCGTGCCCAAATTGCTTTCTCAAATGACGAATTTCATCCTCAACCGTAACGTATAAGTAGAACAGACTAATCTCCGAAAGGGAAGGCTGTTCCGCTAATGATAGCATTAAGTCCCGATGTGACGAGGGGCAAGCTGTTTGCCTGTTATCGGATCCAATCCCGGACTGGAACAAAAAGTACCGCAAGTGACCCGAATTACACTTGTCCTACTTGAGGACTTAAATCTGAGCCTCAAAAACGGCAAGGTCCTGACAAAGTGCTTTCTAGATGGCTTCATTTGTACCCAAATTATTTAAAGCTACCAGATATGTCGTTATTTATAACTAGTTTTTACCTGCAGCTTCGCCCGCGTACATAAAATGTAGCTAATGTCACTCAGGAATGAAGTGGCTTTCTATCGTTGAAAAAATTTTAGTAATCCGACTTACCCCCGTTGCCAAGTTATAACCGTTTTGTGTCGATTCTCTTTCGTCGTTCGCCTCGAGTCGACCACGTCTCCGGTTCCTTTGTTCTGTTGTCATCTCAACGCTCAGTCACGTGATCATACGCAATGGTCATAACTTGGCATACAAGCTTCATAGGTGTCTATGTTACTTTTCTTACAGAATAACCACCACGATTTTAATGGCGAGTCATACTGTTTCATGGAATTTTTAGATAGTGAGTTTAACATGATTTGGAGGGCCGAATTTGGTGTGCCTCTTCTTACATATGCCTCGCTGAGAGCAGCCCTGCAGCCAGGGTAATTTGGTGGTGAATTACTTCCTACAAACAAAAAAAAACAAACAAACAAACTTTACCTCTTTATAATATTAGTGTAGATGTCATCAACCAAGCCTTCTCTTGATAACGTTAAGAGCTGCTTCTAGTCTTACCAGTAGCATTTAAATATCCATATTTTATACTAAGTTACTGTCATGTGACCTCCACGTTGTGTGGTCTTGACTTCAAATAAACTATTCCGTAATTTCAATGAATATTGAGAAATTAGGAGCTCTTGTTGCAAACATTCAACACTCTGTTGTTGCAATACTATTTTTTAAATAACATCTTGCATCGAAGAAAAAAGGAATATCCACCACAAAACACACTTGAAAATGTAATTCAAATAACATTGTTTCTCCAACTTTCTTCAAGACTTGACGTAATTTTTGTTGCCTTATAGCAAATAAGTAAAAAAAAATTAAGAAACTTTTTATCGTTTTTTTTTTCTGTATACTAGGTAAGTAGGTAAGTAGACCGTCAAGATTATAGTGTAAGAAAGATTCTTATACTGCCAATGTTATTAGTGCATCAATGTTAGTCTTGTTTATTATGTGTAATCTACTCTATATCCCGCAAACTCTTCTATCTAAGTGTGCTATTTTGATATTCTTTTGTTGTCTTCATTACTTGACCAGTATCATACTTGTGTTGTCTGGCGACCACAGAAAAAGTATCAAGTAGCAAGTATGCATATAAATTATACCCGATGACACCTTCGTCTGTTTCATCTTCTACTTGGCCTCTCACCTCATCTACGCCATTGATATCAACAATACGTGACAACATTATTGCAATGACCCTTAACAGTTATCATTCTACAAACGATCCTATTATTCCCATCCGTTGGGTGACACCGTCGTAATCAATTACATTCATTATGTCATCTCCTAGACACGCTTGCTATCTATTGCGTACTAATTGTGTAATAATTATTCTATTTTAGTGGTTTCGGCGTAAATGGAAATTTATGGTCGGTTATATTGACAGTGTTTGCGACTTGGCTTTGAAGTGAAATTGTAGGATTACTGAATTGTTTAAGAGCAAGTTGCGGTCATGAAATATTTTGTGGATACTGGCTCGGGTCTATGTCGATATTGCGTTTTTATTTTTATAACAAAAAACATAGTAACTATTTAAGATTTTTGTTCAAAAACTAAAATTTTTGACTGGCATTTGAATATTTTATCTGGCAAAAAAACAAAATATTTGAAATTTACATAAAATAATAAAGGTTTAATTATTTTATGTTACTTTCAAATATTTTCATTCTATTTATTTATTTATTTAGTTTGAGATCGTAAGTTAAGGTAATTTTTTTTATTTATTTAATCAACAAATTTATATCATTCTGTGATTTTTACCCAGCGATTATTCATATTTTAAAGTGAAATAAAACATTTTTACTTTAAATTCGGCTTTTTATGGTGTTTTTTTTATATTTGTGGATTTCCAGAGTTTTAAAAAAGTTCAAAATTAGTGCAACATCGCGTTAACATAAATTGGAAAGCTAATTTATTTCTTTTTTAATTCGATTTCAGTCTACTTGTCTTACTTTAAACAAAAACTTGCAGCTTTGCAACTGTCTAGTTGGTGTCTACTAAAATGTATAATTTATTATTTTAAATAGATTTTTTATTTAAAACTGTATAGTAAAATTAAAGAAAAATGTTCGTCACCCACCGCAGAATCGTCTACATATTAATATTCAATTACCTAAAAATCCCAAGCATTACATAATTTTTACTTGTCATTTCAACAACTTATTGATGTAGTTATAATTAACCTTAAAATATTACCAATCATTTGCTACAAATACATGTCCGGACATGATTGCAATTAATTAAATCACCGTGGTAAATGAGATTAGTGCGAACCAATCAATAGAGCAAACATTAGTGAAATGGATAATTGATTGTTTAATTATCCCTAAATCTTGTGATGAGCAGACAATTTGTAACTATAACAACTTGATCGTAACACAAAGGTGAACTCATGTTGGTACTGCTTGTCGTAGGAGTTCATCATCATCATCATCATCATTTCAGCTTACGGTCGGTGCACGTGCTATAAGTTTTTAAAGAACCAATGACAAGAGCATCGACTTATGAGTTGTACGTTGCTCTTTCAAATCCAGGAAGGCATTTAAAATTGTGTAATTTATTTCATCACCACTGCGTTTAAAATGGCAAAGGAAAAGAAAGTGAAAAAACTGAAAAGTTCTAGAACCAAAAATTTTAGGTTTAAAAGCTGTTTTTTTTTCGCCATATTTCTGAACCTAAAATTGTAAGACGTGTGACATTGACTAACCCGCACTGAGCGCTGACTGCTAGTTGTTTTTGCGTAAACGCAATTGAAACGTTTAGGGCGTTTAGCTCTCTGATTGGTTAAGATCTCTGAGCGGGCCAATCGGAACACCGAATGTCATAAACGTGTCGATCGCGTTAACGTAAAACAAACTCACACTAGGCTCTCTGGTCCCGCATGGTAACATTGTTAGGCTGATTATGTTTATGATGAGATTTGTAGCGAAAAATTAGTTAGTTACGGAAAATCTTGTACATTAGATGTTAGTACTTTAAGAAGACAAATGTTTGATTCGATTAAAGCTGTATGTTGATAATAATTTTGAATAGTTATCCAGATAAGAAATAATTATAGAAGATGTATTGGAGTTTATGTATACTTAAGCAACTTTAAAAAAGACTTGTAGCGACATCTATGACGCCACATAAGAACTACGTAGAAAATACGAAATCCTGCATCGCGCAATCAAAGTTTTCGTAGGCGTGATTTGAATCTATACGACAGTCCGAAATCAACTATCGGCCAGTCGCCCACCAGACCATAACACCTGCCTGGTCGGAGGATACCCCCTTTTTAACGGAGGTATGTGGGACTTTACTCTCTGTTCCGCATACCTCCAAAAACTTAAAGGCAAAAAGGCAACTTAATATACATCGCATGAGATACTAAAAATATCAAAGTCAGCAGTAGCTTAGTAAAAAGAAAAACAAACAGATAAAAACTATACACTTGAAATAAAATATATACCAAACGAAACCAAACGACCGGAACCAGTTGTTTATCTTACAGAAACTAACATAAATCCAAAGTTGAAAGATAAAACATTCCAATCCCGATTCTAATTTATTGCTAAAGGAAAAAAAATCTGATGCATTTCATCGAGTTTCCTTGTTGAGAAAAATCGGGCCATTACTAGGAGGGAAGCTGTATCGCCGCTCGTATTTCAAAACAACACCATTAGTACCGTTCTTCTTTTGTTTTGGTAACCCGTTATTTTAGAAGGAAATTGCTCTATTTTCTGCCCTGTTTAGGTTCAATTTTTCAATATATACTTTTTACCTGAGGAATAAAAGTGGCAGCTTGATGACAAGTTTTGTTTAGAGGATAAGTCAAACCGCATTAAATTATTTGTCTTACAATTGAAAAATTTAATCAATCTTTTGGACACACTTTTTTTTATGGTGGGAAAATCATCCAATGACAAGCCCCGCTCTTGGGCGGAGCGGAAGATAGTGTCAGATTTTTACTGACTAAAAACCCACCCCATTCCTTCGTGCCTTCATACCGGGGCTGAGTTACCTCTCGAAACTAACCTTGGCCCCAGTAGGCTTCGACCCAGCTAGGTCCCTGATGTAATTTTGCTGACAACTTCTTGAGGCGCGCGGGAACAGTGCGCGCCGTCGACAACTCGAGGGCTCAGTCCGGACAGTTACCGGACGGTCGGATAGCGAGCTACCCAATGCTCGCCGTCTGCAAGTCCGCACCTACGGTGGCCATCTTTTCGGCACACTCTCGTCTCGGTAGTAAGTTTTCTCTTTGAGGAATGATCAGAGGCACCACAGCGTCCTCACTTTGTTTCGGGAGGTTCCAATTTTAGATGCAGCAAGAAGAAACGCCTAAATGTTATCATTGTACTGATAGCCACAAAGACACGGTATAGGTCTCTCAAGTTATGAACCTCTTATGTCTAACTCTGATCCAGGCCATGTTACGGAGCGAGCTGAAATTGGAAGCAGTCACCACTTTTTGTGAAGTAATAACGCGAGCAAAGGAGGTGGCGGAAAGTGTGCGCCAGAGACAAACCCCATGCCCCGGCCCCTGCCAGAGACAAACCTCACGCCCCGGCCCCTGCCATAGACACCCCGGTTATCTGGAGTAGCAGGGCGACTTACGACCACCATAGATGAGAGTTTGCAGACGGCGAATTATGGGTAGGTTGCTGCCCTCCGATAAGCACCAGGCCCGGAGCGCGTTGTCTCAAAGAGACATAAGCAAGATATTTAAAAAGATTTACTGTAGCCCTAGACCGCAAAGACAATGAAAGTTCAGGTGGGTTTTAGTCAGTAAAAGTCTGACACTCCCTCTCGCTCATGATCGCATGATATCCCACTAAAAAAACATCGGGTAGCACTTTTGTCACAGAGTTCATTATATTATGGCATAATACACAAGTCTCGATGACATCCCCAAATACGTTGGTCACCATTCACACAACACAAAATATATAGGTTCTAACAACGCCATCTTCTTTGGTTAAACTTTTAATCAATTATGTGGACATGAGAATAGCATTAGGTTTCGAACTAAATTAATTGGATCGTGCTGTTAGTAATAATTCATAATTTACCGTAAATAGTAATAATGACGATAATTTGTAAAACATCTGTTATTTATTTATACCTATTGGTCAGGTCATGTTTGTTTTTACAAACTTTATTAACAAGCCCGCTAAAAAAGTTGACTTAAAACGGTTGACTATAAACGAGATATCGGTAAGTACCGATATCTCGTTTATGGTCAAGTTATTACCAATAACTTGAAAAACAGCCTTGTTAATGAAACGGCTATTTTAAAACTCACTTCAAACTCCAGATAAACTGTAAAAACGGAATTGGAGTTTCTTGCCGATTCTTCTCCATAGGAAACGACCGATTTGAAACCGTGCACTAGCATCTGACGTTTTGTAAGTGCCCATATAGGCCTATGTAAAATAAAAACTTTTGATTTTGCTTTAAACATAAATCGATGCAGAACATTCATGAGCGAAAACAGTTCAATAAAGTCAACAATTACTTTTTTCCTAACAAACCTTTGAGCGATAGAGAGGTTATATATTCAAGCGTCAGTTTTTACTCTACAATTAAAACCTAAATTATTAAGTCCTCGTCGCTACACTTTCAAAAGAGTGCTATAGACCGTTGGTGGTGCACCAGTTATTCTCTAGTTTCATTTCGCTTCACATTATCCGTCCTCTGTATGAAGTTTAACAAAGTTTTGTATCCGCCGTCGGACTCGGCTACTACTGAAAATGAAGCTCTCGTGGGAAATTTACCATTAGCGGTCACATTAAATTCTGTTTCATTCTTTATTTACGTCAAAACGCTTGTGTTGTGAAGAATTTCTTTGTTGTGCTCAGTTTGCGTTTTATTAGCGAGCAAAGCGACATTGTTTGTCAATTAGAGCAAAAATGGTTTATGTTTGTCTGTAATATTTTATTTTTCTAATTAAATTATGTCTGTTTTTGAAAATTAGCTTGACGTGAAATAAAAATAAATTCACTTATGTTTTAGATCTTACAAAAAATGTTGAGAAAGAATTTGAAATAAAATGTTTGTTGTTTTTGTTTTTTTGTTGTTATGCTTATATTTTCTCCGTTTATTTATTTTTCCAATTTCACTAGTACATAAAATAACGTGAAAAGCAATTATTACCGATGCCACCATGTTAAACTCGCACTTCTATTAGTACTCAAAGTCTCAAACATTCAATTTCTCCAGTAAAGTCTAACCAAGTCTTATATAGCAATACTTATCTTCCTTCAAATAGGTAGTTTTAAATAAACAGTTATGGGCATACACATGAATAAGAAAATACAACTTTTACATTTCCATACTAAATGCAACTTTCTCTATCCTTTCAAAAGTATACATTCAAAGTTCAGCCAACAGACTCATTTGACGGTTAAGTTTCTATGACGTTTCGTCTACTAATAAGTGCCCACACCCATACTTAAACCTTATTAACACTAAACTGCTGTCGTAAATGAAAAATGTCCTTTTAACCGTTATTGTGATTCGCCTGACGTTGAAATAATGCATCCGTATGGTCGAGCATGCCTCGATTTTCTAAACCCAGTGTGAGATTGACCACAAAATAGAGCACAAAAGGCTAACTCAATAAAACGCATGTGTATTATTTACATATTATGTACCTATATTTTCCTTGTCTTCGTTGGTATGGACACGTCCAAAGACGTAGTGAGAACCACGTGGTCCAAATCGCCCTAAGCCTACCAGAACAAAAAAGAGGTAGAGGCCGCCCGCCATTGACCTGGTGGTCAAATATAGAAAGGGACCTCAAAAAAGCCCAGTTGCCAAAATTGACAACCCAAGATAGAGCCACTTGGCGCAGGAAAGTGAGGAGACCCGACCCCAAATAAAGGGATCAGGGAAGGAAGAAGAAGAAGATGTACCTATATTTTCCGATATCGAGACCTTAAAGGAAAAAGGACGGTGGTGTGCTATGACTCTGATTCCACACCTTTTTAGCAAACCAGATACAATTTCCGACTGAAATGGTGTTGCGTCAAGACGATAAGTACTAATTACATTGCAGTTGAGTTTCTGCATAATCATTAATTTATTACACCCCGAGCGAAAGCTGACGTCACCCATAGTCTTTCTATTGTGTCTCTAATTATCACGATTGAAGAGTTAAACATATTATACTTTTTTTGAGGTGAGAAATCGTTCAATTGGTTTTCCCAATCTAGGATATAGCAGGAGGCCGTGTAAAACTTTCACTGATTAAAACCACATATTATTATGTGCCCTTTACTTGCCTTTTACAGTTTAAAATCAATTCAGTTACTGATTAAAAATAATGTTGTAGATATCGCCATACCAGCATTGCTAAACATCAGGTTACTCGGCGTTAGCGTGCATTTTCGCCTGTTGTATGGAGTTGTCCTTTTGTACCTTTCTATTCTGTATTGCGTCGGTGGTCGATGTGGCAGGCATGGTAATTACACCAATTAAAATAACTCTGCTTGTAACGTCAACTAAGGCTTTCGCTTGATAAGGCAGTGCCTGTTAATACACGATTAGAACGATATTTTATTAATTGATTCAAATATCAGATTGCGTAATGCTTGCATTTAAACATTATTCCTATGATTAGAATTTGCATCGGAATAAAGTTATATTGGATTATTAAGAGTCTATGTTACTGCTTCTGCTTATAAATATTCTCTATGACTTTCTTAATTCATGAATCCCCAAGCGACCACCGGTGGCCGCGCATCTATTGTCTTACTATTGTGTCTCTAATTGACGGTATCTGAAGGGTTAAAAAGTCATCGAGAATATTTATAAAGAAATTGGGTTTTTCACATTAATTTTCATCAACGGATGAAAAGTCACTTTTTGGGCTTTTACTATGCTTTTAATGAAGAAAGTGGCTCATTTCCATGGACAGAAGCAAAATTTAAAATTTGACCACAGATTGGCCATATTGCCAACTGTTCTGCGAGCAATGTCTGTGTGTGTGGGGACAAAAAGTTCTAGAGTGGCAATTATGTACCAGAAGACACAGCGTTAAAAGGTAGAAATTCAATTAATGCGAAACGCACAGGACCGGTCGTTATGGCAATAGGTACTTGGAGAAGGCCTATGTCTAACAGTAGGCGCCTATTGCTGAAATGATTAAAATGATGATGACCACAGATTTCCGTTACAGCCTGTTACAGATTCTAAGTTATAAGCAGTTATAAGAGATTTTCTAATTTACTACGAATATGCATAATATATTTATTTAATTCAAATACCATAAACAGCCACTTGCACTTTTCTTACATTAATAAAATAGCGTCCGATATAAGTTATGTGAATGAACCCATAGCAATACAATGGCATGAAACCAATAAATATCAGAAAGAGACGTCAATATTTCACAGTAACGTTGAACTTTAAACTCAATCTCTCTAAATCAAAATTGATTTTATTACGCCTATTGCCCTACACAACTTATACAGATAAAGTAATACTTAATGACCAGAACTAAACTTATCATCTACGATAACGCGCCAAAACATCTATAAAAAAGTTTAATCCCATTCCCGCCAAAGAGATTTAAAATAAGTTTCAATCGTAAATTAAATTCTACGCATACGTAGGAAGTTCAATCAGCCTGCTACCTTGAAAAGAAAATAAAATTAAAAGTAAAGCCGAGAGTACAAATGAGGCGGGTAAAATTATTTTTACGATTCTGTCTCTCAATTAGGAGAAGCAACGACAGTAAAGTGTCAGTGTTATTTAAATTTACTGCACCAATTAGACTCGCTATCATCACAGGAGTGATGAAACCATACCGTGTCGTGAGTAGCTTCCCTTATTAAGAGTTCTATAATTAAAATTTACAGCACCAAGCGGACGATTCGAATAACTAAGAGAATAGTTACAAATGATTCCATTAACTAGTTTAAACATGTCGGGTATAAAGTTTACACTTTATATTGGGAACAGTGATGAAGAAAAAATGCAGGTCAGTTTAGATTTAGTTATTTTAAAATTTTATGAGTGACTGAAGTTGTAAACTGAAGTCTGCATGATGATGAATGATATGAACATAAAAAACATGACAGCGGTCGCAAGGGAAAAATATTAATATATCTCACTACTAAAAGCAGTTTACAACATAGTAAGAATTTTAGTTCAACTTGTTATATCAAAATTTTGGTCAATGAACTTATAAAGTTCTAGAAAAATACTTTGTAAGAAGTGATAATAAAAACAATAATGCAAGACGACCATAAAACACATTCAACTGCAGCCACAAAACAACGGACAGCTCCAACGAAGCAGTACAATGTGCCATAACGACGCCAAAGCGACATGATGAAGGAAAATAAACAATAACTCAAGCCAACAGATACCGCTGTATAAAAGGATTGCACCAAAACACATATATCTCAGAAAGTTAGTTGGCGAGCAAAACATCCTGGCATGTACCAAGTAGCACATTCTGGCAGTGAAGGCGAGAACAGTCTGTGTAATAGAATTTACTTGTTTCTTCAATCTTCGTGACCATGATAGTTCGGGACCCGGCGACACTGTGGCGGAATGGCGGTTGCTCTCCTGAATATAGATAGGCCTTTACCTTTGTCCTAGTTGATAATTAAGCACAAACGAAGCTGGTTTATTGACTGCGGCTCGGTTAGTTAGCTATTGAGTCGGTTTCCACTTTCAGCGGTATTCTGGTTTTCGCGTGAGTAATTTATACTTCGCTTTTTTTGTTAGAATTGTTGAAGTTTTTGCGGTTGAGTTGTTGTTATTGCTTTTATTTGTATCTGTTGAACGAACTGTTTGAAGTTTAATGCATAGATAGATAGATTATTAATTATACTCTTTATTCTTAATAAAATGACAATTGGAACTTAAAAGAAATAAATTGAAAGTATGTTAATAATTTTTTTTCCTCTACCTGAAATTACACTCATATTAAAAGGCAAAAGTTTGTAAGAATGAGACGGCACATGGGCAGTCCAGGTCCTCAAAATGGCATTTATATCCCGGGAGTATGCTACCTTAGGATAATTTTCTACTACTACGTAGGCGAAGACACTGGTAGCAGCTAGTTAGCTAGATATACAATATCTACCCACTTGATCTATAGGTGTTTGTCCCCAATACAAGATTAAGACATAAATATCAAGGCTAAACACATAACACATTTGCACTATTTCATTTGGCTCCTAATGTAAATCAAACATATAATTAAATACTCTTGATTTATTACATCGATTAACATAAAAACAGCCGTAAAAGTATTGCCTAATCGAAATCAATAAACCATTACTCAAGCGAACGCCGAGATGATGAGTAAATATATTATTTGCGTAGGTATATAGGTGTCTATGTATGTGTGTCATTTGTACAAATGAGAGAGATGATATAAACCAATATCATAAATAGTCCTCATTTGTCTACCTACGTGAAGGTACTCTCGATCACAAAATGGTTTTGTCAATAATTTTGATGGGTTGGTTCATTGAACAGAATGAGGGACGGTCTTGAATTTATTCGGATTTCATATAGTCTGCTGATTCTTATAATTGGTATTTATGTATTAAATAAATCATCTTACATAGTCTTGTTCAGGGATATTTTGTGTATAAAATATCCGTATGATATAGGTGTTTCAAATATGGTTACGAATTTGAAGTTACTTCGGGTTTTCTAAGATTTGACTCTTATTTCTAGTTTACATTATTTAAACCTTCTTTTTCAGGTTAGATTTTCATTTGTTTTCACCATTTACACAGAAAATTGAATTGTTTGTTATTTTGTTTGTAGGAGGTAATCTCAGAAAGTACTGGTCCGAATGCTAAAATTCACCGATAGAAAGCTGCTTTATTATATTTTGGGTGAAGCGAAAAGCGAAGGCAAAGGCTAGTCTAGTCAGTTATATATTAGTAAATAAATTTATTGTAGTCAGCTTAAGAATCCGCCTTTATCCGACTACTATCCAAAACTTTTATATCGGTTTCGGTTACCTACTTTTTTATTTCAGATATCCGATTATTTGGGTAAAGGTTATGGAGCACCATAACATCGCTGGCCTCGATATTAGTTCTCGTCCCTAAGTTCGTATAGAAGGGTTTTACCTTAATTAAATCAAGCAATCTCGTAACCGGCCCATGTGGATAGATAACAAAGCAAAAAAATAATATTGATAATGGCTTTTAGAAAACCGTTTCGCTTACGGAAGTGGGTTAAACATTAATCTTATTGATTATTAAACAGTATAACTATAATATCTATACTCGTATAACTTCCGCTCCCAGATACAGGCATAGCCTAGTTTTGGGATAAGAGTTTTAAACCTAAAGTTGTTTTGGTTACTGATGTCACAGTTTTATCATAGTGCGTGGTAACCTGTCTAGCCTGCCAAAACAATAACCATATGTCTTTGCTTTTTATATCTCTCAATAGTTTCACACCAACCGAGGAAAACTATTATGGCATAATGTCCTTGGGTGCACTAGCATAGCACGGGGATAATCGACAATTAGTACCGGAAATAGTTTGAGGGCCTCTGCGAGTTGGCTTCAGCCCCTCGCCTTCTAAAGGTCCAAGACTCCAGGTTCCCGAGATAAATAAAATTATCATATTATCATGACATCTTTACAAATATTTCTTAAAGAACTAACCGGTTTTATTAGCCTATATGGTGTCCCATCGCTGGGTAAAGGCCTCCCCTTCTCGTTCCAAACTTCTTTGTCTTGGGAAATCTCTCGCCAAAGCCTCGCAAACTTGATCAGGTCGTCATACCAGCTTTATCGCGATTGATCTCAAAAGTGGTAGGTAAAAATCAGGTATAAGGCTTGGACCCTGTTCCTGATACTATGAAGCCGTAACTGCTACTAGCAATCAGGGATCGATAGACAGAAATTTCTTCACAATACGAGCCGTTTCCTGGATTATCGTTTTATGAATCAAGCTGCCTAACAAGAACCTCCTGAGTTGTTGATCGAAGCTCATGGGACTGTCATTAAAATGATCGCAGAGTCTACACTTCCTTCAATTTATTGTTATAACAATGGTAAGTAAATATTTACCTGTATTAAGACGTACCTAATTAATTTTACCTTAATTTTCAGATTTCTTTCAATTTTCGGAGATCACTCGGAAGAGTAACATTGTTCAAGGGCTAAGACTATTCGTTTTCCAATTACTTTTATTGATTCACTGTGTTGTGTAACGTTATTTTGTTTCTTTAAATAAATAAATCGATTGTCAATAGCTGTTAATGTCTGTATCTTTTTTTTTTAATAATTTTCCCGTGAGATTCCTAAAACAATTTATACATTTCTACCTTGCTTGCTTTTGTGTTTGTTCGAGGTAGGTTTACTGCAAAGATTTTCTGCCTCAATCAATTAGCTGAGTAAACTTTCATCCATTTTGCTTGCCACATCTTTGGTATAGTTCCTGATAAATATCCTTGTTTCTTGTGTGGAACTACCCACATTTGTGGTCAACTGTACGTTCGTGCAACCCACTGAGCGTTCGTTATGGGGAAAGTTTGGAAAGCTCACAACTTGATGCTGTCATTGTTGAAGTTGGATTTATGCCAAAGCTGCAAAGACGCATTGCAGAGTAATATTCAGGATTTTTCGTACTAAAGGTTGTTTGGACACGAGAATCTGGGATATGTCGCCCGTTTGTCATTTATAAGAGATTTATTGTTAGAGGCGGTTTTAGCGATATCCGACTTCAAGTTGTGGGATGTTGGTTATGATTTTAGTTGTTTATGTGACTATTATGCATTGCGATTTAACACAAATCTACGTAGATTAATTGTATCTCTAATTACAGCATACGAAAGGTTAAATTAGTTTGTTGTGTAATTGATATGAAGACATGCACAATATACACATTCTTAGACTAAGCAAAAGAAGTATTTGTATAATTAAAATCGTAGCAAATAGCAGTGTTATATAATTTTCAACTTCGTGGCAAAAAAGAAAGTAAATTTAGAGTATATATTTATTCATTATTTCAATTATTAAAATTGAATTCAATATATAATAAACAGTGACTTCTTGAACAATAGACAGTGTTTCTTTAGGAACAACCGCTTCTATCCCCGAAAAACTAAGTCAAAACCAAGCCAGTAACTCCAATTCTGGTCACGTCACATTTACCTTGAGTTCCATCTACACTTCAGGCGAAGCTCTCCGCGCGTGCACTCACACACTTAAGATCACGTTGCCGTGATTTGCATACTACGAGTTGACATACTTTATTCCTCACAGCTACATAAGTCCACTTATCTTAGGCAATAGATCGGTGTGAGCCGTTAAACTAGAATTGCAATAGTGTTTGCGTAGCACGTCATTAAATCTTATCATGTCCGTGTCTGTTTCATCAGAGTGACACGCGACTTTATTATCATGTACCACGTTTTCTGGTTAGTTTGTTTCTTTTGCAGGATTCTTGAAATGTTTTTTCTTATTCTTGATCTTTACCTCGATCTCGCCTGATGGTAAGCGATGGATGAGATCTTGTTAAAGAATATTTTTGACGGTTTTTAAAAGGGGAGTTGTGTTTTCGATTAATATATCTCATAGGTATCTCTAGGCTTAAAAAATGGAAATAGTTTTAATATGGAATTACCTAAATTAACGTCTGGCAGGACACAAATGTAAATTAAAAGTTTGAACAGTCATTAAGTTCCTAATATCCTAGTTTTAGTTCCTGAGTAAGTTAATGCCTCAGGCGACAGTAAAACTGCACAAGCTGGTGAATTTGCTAACTAGCTGTCAGTCTTGCAACATTTATAATGTTTTACAAACGTGCTGCTCTTTCCAGCTACCCTGTTTAAACTTTCTAGCCGTAATAATCATAATAACAAACATGGTATTTAAACAGAGAAATTCAGCGGCGAGATGAAAGGCTAAATACCGTATGTATTAATTAATTTACGTCAACAATACATTGATTAAACGCTGGACCCCACAGAGGAAACAATAACAAAAGACGAAACATGTACAACAAACGATAAATCTTGAACCAACAATGGCGTTTCTTTGTCTCAAAACCAGCGTCTTTTGTTCAGTTTTTGGTATGAAATCTATGTTATAGCAACACTGTTCATTTGCGCCTCGGGTAATATCATTTTCCACGTTTTCCTTTCCTTTGTCGATGTAGACACAATAAAAGCAAGCCGGCTCGTTAATCGCACAGAGTAGTCCTGGCGCGTAATTAACTTTGCAGCCAGAGAGAGTAGAGATTTACGTGGACCCCGGGTACAATTAAATTTGCATAGGAAATTGCACAGAATGAGCTAAGAATAAGTTACCCGAGTATGAAACTAAATTTTATGCTTGTCGTCGGCTAGAGGACCCTTATTTATTTACCTGGCTCTTAGCCTCGTAATTGTTAACTTGGGATACAATGGTAATTATTTGGTCCGCATTGTGCCAACAGAGGAAGTAGTGGTGGCCTGGTGGTAACAGCCCTGACTTATGAGAATAAACCCAACCAGGCGCAATACTATGGATAAATTATTTCGTCACCACTACCCTCAAAACTGTGATGAAAAACATCATGAGGAAACCGCCATGTCCTAAAACCAAAAAGTTGGAGATATGGGGCATCCACCAACCGGATTCGACCCGCGTGGTGGATTACGACCCATTCCCTCTCCTAGAGATGAGTCTTGACACCCAGCAGCGGGTAAATTATAAGGGCGATTATGTTATGTGTCAACAAAGTTGATAAGTACAGCTAGCCCTAACAAAATGTCTTAAGATTTCTTAAATCATCGACGAAATAACTTTATTCAAATCAATATTGTTTCCAACATCCACCGCATATAATATTCAAGATATATTTGACAGCGAACTATTTTTAATATCTTCAAACACTCAAAAACTCTTATTAGCTCGTATCTCATAACATCCAAATAAAATTTTGCTTTTTTGTTTCACTAAACCCATTTAACAGAGAAGCAATGATTCGTAAAACTGTGGCTATTTGTAGCACAGCGGTGTAATTGGCTATCAGGGCGTGTTGAAAAATGGACAGATGTTTATTTTAATACACTCCATCCATCAAGAGTAACAGCGGTGCTACCTCGAAGACAGACCATAGCAATGTAATTAAGGATATTGAAAAACAAATAATTATTTTCGAATCATGTTTCGTGTTTCTGGTGAAGTACCCTATAATTTTCGTGATGAATTACTCTAAGTGCTTGTAAATACGTAAACCTTCTCCATATTAATGGATTCTTGACTATCCATTTCCCTTCTGAGTCATGTTTTAATGTGGTAATGATCAGACAGTTAACAAACTAAGAAAATATTAGGAGCATACATAGCTAGTCAATTTGTGTGTTCATAATGTACTTATGCCCGATTTGGACACGGTTGGTTTGCAACTATCTTTACAGATATTTTATGATTAAATTTAACACTCTTCTAAGCACCTGTGCCGATGAGTTTTAATATAAGAAAAACATTTTAAATGTTTTTACCTGTCGTTATAGACTTTGATTCCATTTAAACGATGTGTCCTGAACCAATTTGTTTAGAAGGGAAATAATGGAAAAATGGTTTTAGACCGTTAAAAAATGCCTTAAAGTATGCAAATTTCCTTTTTCCCAACCAATTAACCAAATGTATCTCTTTTATTAGCGTATTAGCACACGCGCAGCATTCACTAGTTCCTCATAAAGTTAAGTTTACTACTTCAAAGTGAGTATGTTTAATTTTCCAATATATTTATTGCACAATACTTTTCAGTTTACCCACAAATAGTGTACACGTACAGTGTACATTTTATTGCTGCATTCGTCCGAACATTTCCACAATATTTTTCATATTTTACGACGTTTAGAATTTACGCCTCTTGTGAGTGAAGGCAGACATTCAGACAAGTCGCCGCTTCCTGACTATTCTTGTGTGCATCGTTCCTTTTTTCATACTGTTGCCTCCAACGTAGTGTAAAAATTTGGTACTAAAAGGCACTTAATATTTCAGTTACCTACTTTATGGTAAGCAATGTAAATTTACTTTACAAAATACTACATATATTTTATACTTTCTAATGATTACTGTAATTTTAACACAATATTACAAGAGTTTTTAAGATTCGTAAGTACATAACGAATAGAACTAAGAAGATGATGGATAAACTAGATGTCATCATTAAGAATGTAAAGTATTAGGTATATAGTTTTTGTACAGTTCTATAGTTTATAATATACCTACACATTAATCAGAAAAGTCACGTTAACTTCTATCGTTCTGCCTTCATCTTAGTGCGCTCTTAACTAAAAAACAGTTTATATTACGTGTTTGTTATTTAAACACGTAGGTATACACGTTTTACAAAACTCTGGCCATTCACACAAGTAGATATTGAAAGAACTGCTGTAACTACACACTACAGTTTAGTTTAATCTTGGTGTTACGAGTATCAATCACCAAGACTAAACTAAATTATGTACCTATATGTGTGTATGTGTATGTGGCTATAAAACTACTAGGCAAGCATGTCGACTTAGTAGTATGATAAAAATGTCATATTTTTCCAAGAAAAGCTTGTCAAATATTTCATAAGCCCGGCCACTAGACGTGGTGGGATGAAAACCTCCTTTAAAATGCTGCCACTGGACATCCACTTTTATCTTATGAAATAATAAAATGCTATAGGTATGAGACTTCGCTAAAACCTCGGGAATTTCCGAAAAATATACCGTTGTCCTGGAGAACCGTTATCAATGTTTTGAAAATTAAAAAAGAGGAAATCAGAAAAGGGCAACTGAAGGGCAGAGGTAGATATTAGTCACTAAAAATCAGACACGTCCTCTCTCTCCATCTTAAAATGAGAGAAGTCATTGGATGATGTCCTAACTTCTGCTAACTGCAGTTCGTGGCTACGTAATAACAGCCGCATGGGTTGTTATTCGAGGTTAAGTTACAATTTGACGATATCAATCAGTGGATGGATAACCATGCTTAACGTGCCGAGTTTCTTCCGTGACTCAAAAAACATGTTAATCCGTTGGGCACAGCTGTAATTTGAATATCATTGACAGTTTGATTAGGTACAGACAGTCAGATGCGAGAAAATCTGAAACTAGTCTATTCAAAGGGCATTTTATTACCCAGTGGCTAGGTTGTGGAAGTCAGATAATCAGTCGCTTTGTGTAAAATACTGGTATCCAGCTGCATCTGGTTAGACTGGAAAATGACCCAAACATACATGGGAAAGGCCGAGGCAGATTGATTAATGAAACTTTTTTTATGGTGGGGAAAATCATCCAGTGACAACCCCTGTTTTTGGGCAGAGTGGGAGATAGTATCAGACTCTTACTGACTAAAAACCCCACACCGTTCCTTCGAGCCATCATATCGGGGCTCAAGCTTCCTTTTGAATAATCCTGGCCCCAGTAGGTTTCGACCCGGCTAAACCCCTGCTGTTGCTGACAACACATTGAGGCGCGCGGGAACAGTGCGCGCCGTCGACGACTTGGGTTCGGTCCGGACGGTTACCGGACGGTCTGATTGATGGACCTCCTTCAACCAATCAACTCAGCTTTACATACCTATGTGACTGGCGTAAAATTGGCAAACTTAAAGTCTATTATGGATGTGTATTTTATATATTAGTTCCGGCCAATTAAATGGGCTTGATTAAAAACCTGTTTTTAGGCCGCCATGGCGATTAAATATCTACCTATTCATAATATTACAATCTTCTTTCTCAACAGACGTAGCGTCGGAAGTTCTCCCACAAAGTGAACCGATGACCTGGTGAGGGTTGCATGAATCCAATGGATACTAGTCGCACAGGACCCGTCGTTGTGGCGACACTTGGAGGAGTCCCATGTTCAATAGTGGACGTCTTTCGGCCGAATGACAAAAGAATTTAAAATAGCACTTTTTTCTTGCATTACATTATATTCTTTTCATAAAATGATACATAATCGAATCTAACATAAATTATCACCCAATTCAGCTTCGCATTTACAATGTGTTCAAACAACATAAATAGAGAACAACTACCCGTATTTTCTAGTGCATTCACCTCATAAAACAGCCCGTTGTCGTATATGATCAACATACCAAGTATATGACAAACATAACCAATACATTGACCAACATAGCCTGACCAACTCAATCAAAACCACAGCCGCTCAAACCATGTAATCAGTGCGAAAATTTTAAAACTGCTTTATTCCACCATAAAAAAGTCCATTCTCTGAAGAAAGTGGTCTTTTATACAGGCTTATCAGTGGTTAGGGCAAACACTGCTTTTGTTATACAATTAACTTTTAATTTACAGCGGCGCCTTATCGCCGCTAGAGCATTTTCTTCGTTATTTTCAGGAAACGACTCGTTAAATGGAAATTGTGGCGGCTTTAGATAGTTTCTTTTGGTTTAAGTAGATTTTTATTACAGAATAGGGTCAAAATAACATGGCTTAGGATAATTTGAATTCCTTTTCTTGTAAAAACTCCTGTGTAAAGCTATTTGTAAGATGCCTTTTATGTATTGAGAATTGAAATCAAAAAGTCTTTGGAATTTTTCTTTAATAATTTTATTTTATTTCAGTGCATAATCGGCCTCCTCTCTAAGAGAGGGAATGGGCCGTATTCCACCACGCGCACCCAGTGCGGGTTGTTGGATGTCAATTGTCTTCGAATTTGTTGAGTCTAGGATATGCAGCTTTCCTCACGATGTTTTCCTTCACCGTTTTGAGAGTAGTGGTGATGAAATAAATTACACAAAGTAATGCGCCTAGCTGGGTTTGAACTCGCGACCTAAAATCGTAAGACGGGGCCGATACCATTCGGCCACCACTGCTTTATTTGTGGTACAGCTAATAATGTCTTCTAAAGTAAGTTATTTTTTGCCTTTCACAGTTTTCAGGAAGACGCCGACTATTTTTTTTTTGCGAATTCATTTATTATTCATCGTATAATAATTACCTGCCTGGTAAGCGTCCATGTAAATTTTTCATATTAGTATGCAAAATTAAGTAAGTAAATATGTACACATATCAACGACGACGTCGCAGAAAATAAAACTGCTTAGCAAAGTATTATAAAAAGGTCGCTGTGTTATTTAAGTTATATTTTCTAACGAGACTTTTATATATATTGCAAATTTCGCCATATTAACACCTTACTTGATTATAATTTTTTAAAGTAGGCAGGTACTTTGGTTAAAAGGTACAGATAGACACACACGCAAAGGTTTTGAGGTGAGGGCAATGAACGTTTGTTTTGAGTTTTGCATGTATCTACACAACACACTGTATGTGGCTGTATCTCCTATACTTTTATAGGTGAGTGACATAACTAACTACAAACTTAAACAAAATAAAAAAATATCTTGGTCTAGCACGTTTTTACGGAATGACAATTTTTTTACGATACAGTATGTGATGGGGAGAAATTATATGATGATTTATGATAAATTATGTGATGTTATGATTTATCACATAATTTCTCTCGTTCTGGTTGAGATGAAAGGAACTGTAAATTTTCTTACTGGATAAACCTGTATTTCTTCTTTGCTTTCTAGACCCACGGTAATTTTGTCAAACAATCACGCAACGTATTAATGTGGTGTCGGTGTATTTGAGTACTTTATATTTACCATTTCACGGAACACATCCCATAAATGTGCTGCTATAAATTCACTTCCACCTAGCAGCAATTCTTCATAAAACCAAGAGCCAAAGCATCGGAATTCAAATCGCAAAATACGCCAATAACGCAGCAAAGGGCTGCAATTACGGGGCTTAACGTCCAATGTGAAGATGTCATTCCACCCGTTCCACCAGATTGGAGGTCATTCAATTTGCATATAAAGCGTGCAGAGGCGTCAATAGGACGACACTACGAGAGGGCTCGATATAAGTCCCATTTCGTTGAGTACGACCCTGTATCGACCATTCACGAATACGACCCTGTGTTGTTTGGATCGGGACGTGTTTTATTTTCGTGTTACAAGCTCGAATGATATGTTGTTTAGAATAGACTGAAAATTAATTTAAGCTGAGATCAATAAAATTATCCGTCATAGCTTCAGTTGAAATGTAGTATTGTAAAATTGATAAAAAATCGCTGAGCCATTTTCATAACTAGCTCTGTCAGTTTAAGGTGCATATTGCACCGGCTAATCCTCAGCTGCAAGCAAACGATTGTTTGGCTTTAAGCTGAAGTCGTAAAGCTTGACAAAAGAGCCGTTTTGCAGCTAACAGTGTCTATTTCCAGAACCCGTGATAAAACTCTACGAAGACGGAAGCGCTTTGAAGGTACTGAAATACCTCCATACTCTAGCTGTGTTCCATTTTGAAATTAAACAGCCACGTTGAGCTAGAAGCGCTCACTGTAAAATACTAGTATCCAGCACTGTATCAGCTAGACTTGGAAGTTGGAACTACCCCTTTTGGTAAAATACCAACTAGACAGAAGAATATAAATTTAATCGTCGACTTTTATCTTTATACTACCTATAAGCTGCTAATTTTAAGACATGTGACCTCCACCAACCCGCACTTGGCCCGCGTGGTGGAATACGGCCCATTCTCTCTCCTAGAGAGGAGGCCTGAGTTCCAACAGTGGGAACATTATAAGGCCGACTATGCTATGTGTGTATTTCAAATAAATAGTTTTCTTTCTTTCTTTCTATGTTATAAACTGCTGCCAGTGGCTTCGGCGGCGTGAAATCAGAAAATGGTCCCAAAAAAACGTACTCGTAAATAAAAAGTATTCTATGTGTTCTATGTACCTATGTGCCAAATTTCATCTAAATCCATTTAGCGGGTTAAGCGTGAAAAAGTAACGAACACACTCGTAAACTTAAAACAATAATATTAGTGTGATTCGTGTATGGTTTATGTGTTAATGTGGGATTCATTACCATATATTTATATATACTTTATTGTACACCAATAAAATACATAGCACAATTCATATTTATTATAGAAAGTGATATCAGATAAAGTGTTACACTGATTGCCAACCTCATAAAAATCCCAAAAAACCTTCAACATTTTAATGCACGACATAACCTAAATACATAACTACATCCTACAGGGTAACCGATGCTCAAAGATCTCTTACAGATAGAGTAATACGTGAGGTGCTCAAAGTGCAAGTCATAAATCCTTGTGCAATAAAACGGGAACAAAGTATGGCACGTGACTTCGGTTCCACGTTGAGATGTAAATATTTACTGGTACATTTTATACCCAGGTTTAGTTGGAAGACTACTGAACATTTAGACACCTCAATGACTACTGCTAGGAAGGAATGCCACTCTCAACACTCTTCTTCCAAATTAAATATATCAGCCAGTGTTAAAGTTTACCAATAGACAGTTTGCTGATTTCCGCAGATTTGCCCATATGAAACTGGGACCATCCAATAGTATCGTTATCTTGGTCACTAACCATCCAGAATATTACATTTGTAACAGAAGAAAAGCCCTTTTCAGTACCCCTAATGACGTGAATGCAAAATGGATCGGTCGAATAATATAACGTAATTATAAAAAAAATATTACGATGTCTGATGTATATGGGATGATGGCCTGGCCCAGCATGACACTACGTACAGCTAAGAAATAAAATTCCTGTTGAAGTATATTTTTTAACAGCTACAGCTTGAGGGTCTTAGTGAATAGATTACCAAGGCTAACAATAATAATAATAATAATAATAATAATAATAATAATAATCGTTTATTTGCTAATAATGTAGGTATACAGATAAGATGTTATAATTGTTGATTGTCCCAATACATTTTGTCTTACGGCATGCAAAATATTCATAATGTTATGTATGAAGTAAATCAGAAGTTAAAAATTGTCTGCTCATTAACTTAATTGTTTAACTCAGATGATATGTAATACAAATTAAAAAACAATGTCATACAAATTCAAATAAAATGTCACAAAAAAAAATCTAATACAATGTCATAAAAATATTACAATGTCATACTCGAAATAATACAATGTCATACAAATATTACCATGTCATACAAGTAATAAAATGTCATACTAATAATACAATGTCATACTAATAATAAAATGTCATACAAGCAATATAATGTCATACAAATAATATAATGTCATATAAATGGTAAAATGACATAATATAGGAGCAACATTTTACTTGATTGTCTTGTCATACAGAAATTCTTTAATTGAGTAGTAACACTTGTCCAGTAAAAATCTACCTAATTGCTTTTTAAATATTCGTATGGGTAACTCCTTCACATTTCTTGGCAATGTGTTATAAATAATGGGACCCATGTATAAAATACTCTTTTTTAATAAAGCAGTTTTATGACCACCGGTATATAGTTGATTTTTATATTGGGACCTTATTACTCTTAAGTGTTGCCTTATATCACTCATTGGCGTAAATAAGTGCAGATTCGTTCTCACAAATATTGCGACCTCTAATATATACAACGATGGGAAAGTCAGAATTTTCAGAGTTTTGAAAACTGGTCGACAGCTTTCTGTTGCCTTAAGACCAGTGATTGACCTAAGGCAACGCTTTTGTGCTCTAAATATGCGTTCCCTTTCGCTGCAATTTCCCCAAAATATGACACCAAATCTTAACAATGAGGCTACCAAACCATGGTAAGCCGTCAACAAGGAATGTAAATTCATTTTTTTTGCTAAATTATAAAGTACAAATGCACTTTTACTTAACTTTTGGCATATGATATTAGCATGAGATTCCCAAGTTAATTTGCGATCTATATTTATTCCCAAGAATTTTGCCTCCGAGGTTGTTTCTACAGTTTGATCATCATATTCAATATTTATGTTCTGCGGCTGAAGCCGCTGCCAAAAATGCATGACTTTAGTTTTTTGTAAATTTATAACCAAATTATTTTTATTTAGCCAATCTATCATGGATTTGAGCGTATTATTTATTTCTTTTTCATATTGAGTTTTATCTCTGCATTCAATTATGGCTGTACTGTCGTCTGCAAATAATGTCATCGGTTGAGTAATATGTCGTGGCAAGTCATTGATATAAATTAAAAATAATAAAGGCCCAAGTACACTTCCTTGAGGAACCCCGAATTTAATGATTCTGCAATTTGATAAATATTTTACTTCACGTTTGGTTCTACTACAAATTCTCGTAATTTCTGTGTACTGTTTTCTGCCCATGAGGTAAGATTTTATTAGGTGTAAAACGTTACCCCTTACACCGTAGTGGTTTAATTTAGCTAATAGTACGTCATGTTTTACGTAATCGAATGCTTTTGACATGTCTGCGAAAATTGCACATACAGGATTTTTCTTATCTACATTATTCATTATAACTTTAAGAAGATCAAAAATAGCCAAATTAATATTTTTATTTTTACGGAAGCCATATTGTTCATCGCATAATATATTGTTTTTAGTCATAAATGAGTATAATGATTCATATATAATTTTTTCAAGTATCTTAGAAAATACTGAGATCAAGGCTACTGGTCTGTAGTTTGTCATGTCTTCCTTGCTGTTTTTCTTATGTAGTGGTTTTATAACCACAGTCTTTAATTCTTCAGGAAATATACCTGAGCTTATGCTTGCATTTATTATATGACTTAGTGGTTTTGCTATAATGTCAGAAACAAACTTTACGGCAATGGTAGAAATACCATCAAGTCCAAAGCTTTTCTTATTTTTTAATTTTTGGATTACACGTACGATATCTTGAGGCACAACTGGAAGCATAAACAAAGAATTCTGTACATGTGAAGTTCCAATAACGTTGCACGGCTGGTTATTAGAAACATTTTGAACGTGGTCAGCAAAAAAATCATTAAAAGAATTAGCAATTTGCTGCGGATTCTTTACTAATTTGTCACCTGTATTAATTTGTAAGATTGGTTCTTTAACTTGTGTGCAATTATTAATTATCTGCCACGCTGTTTTTGACTTGTTTTGTGAGGCGTTAATTAGATAATTGTTTTGAGCTTTCTGAGTGAGATTTACAATTTTTTTAAGTCTTTGCGAATAATTTTTAAATATAATTTTGTTTTCAGGTGAAGGTGCTTTTCTATATTTCCATAAAAGTGTTCTTTGCTTTCTGCTACAAATCCTTATTCCTCGTGAAATCCATTTTATTTTTTTGTCAGGTTTTACATTAACTAGTTGATTAGGAAAACATAAGTCATACAATAAACGAAACAAGTCAATAAAATTATCATATGCCTCATTAGGGTTGTCTGTTTCAAAAACCTCTGAAAAACATAGAGATTGCATGTGCTTTCTAAATAACATTAAATTTTCTTTGGAAAAGTTACGTTTGCGAGTGCGCCAAGAATTAATTTTACATGTTTTATTTACCTGTATTTTTAAAATCTGTGCGGTATGATCGGATAATGCTAAGTCTATAACTTTACTCTCACATTTTTGTCTAGAGTTATGAGCAAAGTTATCTAAACAAGTACCACTTTTTAGTCTAGTCGGTTGATTGAATTCTAGCGTAAGGTTATAATTTAATAACAAATTTATAAAATCTGAAGTAAAGTTATTTTTTTTAAGTGTGTTAATATTGAAGTCACCGCATAAGACTATTTTTTGATTGACCTTATTACACAATTTCTTTAACAAGGCATCTAAATTATCCATAAAGGTATTAATGCCTGACATGTTTGGTGGTCTGTAAATGCATACAACAATTAATCCCTGCTTGCTTAATTCTATTGCACAATATTCGAACACACCTGTAATCGACGTGTTAGGAAGTTCCTTATACTCATAACCTTTTCTGATAAGTATACATGCTCCTCCACGTTTTTGATTATTTCTCGAATAGCACGTTGCTAGTTTGAAATTAGGTATATTAATTAATGATTCATGTCCGGAAGTTACAAAATGTTCAGTTATGCATAATATGTCAATATCTATATTTTTTTCAGCACGTAACTCTTCAATATGTACGGTCAATATATCTGATTTATTCAGAAGTCCAGCTATATTTTGATGCAAAATAGTCATGTACTTATAATAGAAAAAACTGGTCATTTGATGTCATTATATCTCGATTAATTGAAGTCTCCTCCTTGTGATAATTCGAGGTCAATGTTCCGTCATTTGTGTCAGTATTGTTTTTGTTCGGATTTTGGGAACCGAATAATTTATAATCTATGATTATATTGGACATTATCTGGTCAAAGATATTTTTCCAGCCGACTTTGTTTATTTTACCTGTTTTGTAGGTAAACATGTCAAACGACAGAGAGCGATTGCTGTCGAAAAAGTATGCATAATTGTTGTTATTTATGTCCAAGTATAAAAGATTATTAAATAATTCTACTTTATAATTGTAGATTAGTGCTCCTGTTATATAAGTTGGTGCGCATACCACGACATTTGTGTGTGTAACGTTTTTAACCGAATTTTTTAAGTTCTCAAGGAGTTTCGCATATGTACTATTTTTGAGTTCATTTTCTCCTATGAAAATCAAGCAGTAGTCACTCATTGAGAATTCTTTTAATTTGTTTGCAATAGTGGACGTTATTTCCTCTGTGAAGGAGTTTGTCAGCAAATAATGACAGTAATCAAATTGATCTGCAAAGACTTCTTCTATTAATGGTAGAGTTCCTTTTGTGCAACCGCTGCTTATTATTGCAAGTTTGTTTTTAAATTTCGGCACAGAAACACCTGATGTTTTTTTCATAGCAATATCCTTCTGTTTTGTTATTGATGTTACCTTTTTATTTTGTATTAATGCATCATGGGTAAGATCGGATGTTTGGGTTTCTTTATGTTGCATGTCGGATTTTTTTACCTTGTCTGGTTTGGCCATGGTCTTGGAGTCATTAATTAACGAAATTGGAGAATTTTTATATTGTTTTGTTTTTTTGTGGCGAGATAGTGATGGTGTGCTACTTTTTCTGTCAGGTGTTAAACAAATTTTTTTACATGTTTCTACCGTCTTTAGTGATTTTTGTAAATCTATTTTCAAACGGAAGTTTTCGCTGTTGAGATTTTCTATTTCTTGGTGAGCGCTCATAAGTTGCGCTTTAAGTGTTTTAATTTGTTCGTTAAGGTCATTTACTAAGTCGTCATTAAAGTTGTCGAGCAAGCTGTCCGGTATACTTAGCATAGTGGTGTCCAGTATAGTTTTGTCATCGTTATTCGCCGTATCCGATAAGTTACTCAGAGATCCAGTGTACTGTTTCCGATGTGTGACGTTATTGTTAGGAGAATCCATGATTTTATTATATTTTATTTTTTAATTCGTATTTGAATGATTATCTTCGCTTAAAACACTTTACAAATCATTAAGTCTCACAAAAAGTCACTTACTGCGACCTCGAGATTCGAACTTGGTTCTCGTAGATAAACTCTTCATATGTAGCTGGTTAAACCTCCGGGCCACGAGTCGATTAATGATGTATGTTGAAATTGAGTATAGTAAGACGAAAGAACGAAATTTAAATTTATTAAAGCGGTTGGTATGACTAATGTGTCAGTGTTTTTTTTTTTCACAACGTAGTTACACTTTTGGAGATATTCTTTTTATCGTACTTAAACACTTTTTGTGGTGTATAATTTACACTGTTTGCTGAATTGTTTGTGCGTTATATCAAATCACATCCACTGACACTTAATTTCGTTACTTTGAAGCATTTATTGATATGTTCTTGATTATTAATTCATGAATCCCCAAGCGACACCCGGTGGCCGCGCATCTATTGTCTTACTATTGTGTCTCTAATTGACGGTATCTGAAGGGTTAAGTAAACAGCTTTTATTTTAAATACTGTTTAGTAGTTACTTTGACAACGTTCACTATGAGATATTAGATGTTTCTTCACAGGAATATAATACATTTAAGCCAAAAAGAAGACTGTAAATATTTTTAAATGATATGTAAACACGGAGCTTATTTTACTAGGTGTCAAGCGAATTATCGCCATCTACCCTCTACAAGTCTAAGGTTAGGCATGCGTGCTCCAACAACGACCACGCTGTCATTTGACCACACATTCCATTTGACATCTTGTGGTCAACGGACATTGCACGGGCTTGAACATATAAGTAAGAGCGTCTCTAGTGGCTACCTTGCTCTGTGGTCGTAGCTATAAATCTCCTGTATGATTTGGGTAGGATTGGGCCAAAACATTTTATTCTTTGGGGCAATAAAATCGATGTAGTGGAAGCACTTGTACTGGCAAACGTAATAGGTTACGCTGTGTAAGACGTTATATCTAAGTTTAGTACCTGCGATAAATCTGTAAGTACCTAGGTACTGAATTTGCTTTTCTGTGATATATTTTTATTTTTATGTTATAATATAAAAGAGAGGCATGCAATGAAGTGTTTTACGCCTCTCGTTCTGGTCGCTAAAAATCTTAAAAGACCTGAACCCCAGATTGCTCGCACTGTTAACTTATTGCCCAGTAAGGTCTCAGAAAACCACGTTAGTAGTTTTAAAACTATGTAAGTTTCACGATAAAACGGCACAGTAACTGGGCTCCCATCCTTCACCTTCATGTAATGCCAGTTAGAGATCAATCAGTATGAACGCGATATAAATAGACAAACACGTAAAAGATTTATTCAGTAAGTCGAATACTACCTCTTGCTCCGTTTAAAATAGGAGAAATTATTTTATAATCGTTTTAAAAAAAAAAAGGTAGAACATGGCCTGAGACAAAGAACATTTTTACCTCGATGGTACCTAATATCACTACTCGGGCTATTTATTGCCTGTCTTTCCAATATTTCACAATATCCCACAGGTAACCTAGGTACGTTTTAGTAAGAAAATAATTTGAAGGGTTAAATAAATGGACACAGGTGTTATCTGACAAAATCAGAAAATCCGACTTTTTGCATGAACATAGGTTTTAACATTTTAATCGATCCATGGATTTACGACACCCTAATTTTAATTCGTTATATAGTTACAGAAGAATGCTAGCAAAAGTTTTAAATGTCAATCAAGTATATATTTCAGATTTGAAATGTGCTAACAGCAGAAATATTACCAGAGAATTGTAATAGTAGTTAACACCTTTGTCCACTTACCCCTTTAATTATAATTTAGAAAATTTAAAGCTATCACATATTTTTTCTATATTTCATAAATTTTTATAGAGAAAGAATTCACAAGTGTTAGTACAAGTTATGTGCCAAAATGGCGGCCGGGAACATAAAATATCTGCCTCTAATAAAATCTGTAATAAAAGTTATCCGACTCAATGGACATAGTAGTAATAACATTTGTAATGATAAAATTTTAGTAAGTAATATATCAGAAGTTACTAAGTACCAGATAGTTAAGGTTCTTCGAAGTTAAAGAAAATAAATCAATGTTACTTGGCCAGGGATTAGCTCAAATTACCGACCAAACAGTCCATTCGAACGATTCAGCGAATTGCAATCCAATCTTCAGGAACTGTTACCGTAAACCTGCTCCTAAGTTAATCACAGCTAGGTTTATTGGCTATCTAGTATTTTAGTCAGTTAAATAGTTTTCTATGTCTTGGTTTGTGAGCTTGGGAGCTTTGGGTAATGGGACAATAATTGTTTATTCATTAGTGTACACTAGTATTATAAATAAATAGTTTGTTTTTTTGTTTGTAAAAGGTAAACTTTGAAAATACTGGCTGGTCCGAATGAGAGTTTTTTTTTTCACCGATAGAAAGCTGCTCTATTCCTGAGTGACATAATTATGCTATATTTTATGTATGCGGGCGAAGCCGCGGGCAAAAACAGTTATTTATAAACGGCAAAAGTTTTTGAGTGTCCTTCGCGCTCCAGCGTCTAATCAAATTTGGATGAAAAGCACGCAGCGGCTATAAAAAAAATAGGGAAATATGTTACTCTGGGGTAGTTTTCTGCATTCACACAAACGAAGCCGCTGGCAGGACCTAGTATATAATGAAGTTAAACATAATTTGTCTTTGGTATCTTCATTACATTTACACTAACTTTACTATGTAATGACTGATAACGTTGACATTTCTTCTTCTTCTGATTTCTGGGCTGGGCAAGGAATTTGACTGATTTTGCCATCGATACGCTAAGAAGAAGACGTTGACATTAAGTCAACTAACTTTGACACTAAGTCAAAGTTAGTCCACGAATACAATGTGATTAGTTTATTAGTTTTCTTCATTGAAAGTTAATTTAACATTATTTTCTATTTATTATTTGGTTAAAGTCATCAAACAAATAATTTGTTTCTTCTTTTAAAACTTCATTTACACTTATTTAACTTACTACTACGAGGACAAATTACTTACTTTAACTTCTTTTTTTTTTACGGCACGGCCACCTAATTTCTCAACCACTATGTTGGCACAGTGTGCTGTGTGCACCTGCTGTACTGCGTTTCGCGGGTTGATTCCCGTACGGAACAAAGATTAATGTATAGCCTATAGAATGATAAGTGTTCATGTTTGTGAACACACCCACAATTTCCAATTCTTCAACAAATAATTTTACTCACAAGCGCAAGCTTTAAGTTGCATTTCCCACAAGACTATGCATATACCATAACGTACGTTAGTTACACCACTTTGCCTACGCCATTTTCGCGCCACATGCCTCCACAGTACCATTTCCTATATCCACTCAGTATCAGCGGGTCGCGTCAAAAATATTACGTCTAGACTGCACTACGCCGTGGCTGGTAGCTAAACATGGGACGCAAGAACGAAAGTGAACCTAAAGATCACGTTTCTGTATTTACGTGTATATCTGAATAGGTAAATATATGGCATATAGAGGCTTCTAAGCTTTTTCTTCGTTGGAAAATCATCAAATACTTTAACCACATACAACTTTGTAAAGTAAGTCGGGGCCATTACTATTGGATCATTATTGACATACTTAACCAATTGAAAACCTAAAAGCTTTTCATTTAGGCAGTAAAATATTTCAGGTAAAATAAGAAACTCAAAAGTCTTGAGAATCGACGCCGAGTTGCTAGCCTGTCGGTTTTGTCGGAGTATGCATTGGTATCGCATAAATAATTCCGCCAAGTCCGTTCCATCATCAGACTAGTTACTAGACGTACAGTGTTGCGCCACGTTAGTGTGAATATCCCACTCATACGTACAAAGCGTTTTGGAAACACATTTATTGTGCGTACAGCTAAGGAGTGGAATTCCCTGCCGGAGTCTGTATTTCCTGATAGCTACCACCTAGGGGTTTTTCAGTCAAGACTGAATAGGTTATTAATTTGCAAGCGTGCTCCATTGTCGGCCACATCATCGGTTACCATTAGGTGAGGTCAAACACAAGCTTATACATAATAAAAAAAGAAAGATGAATATGAGAATATAAATTCTTAAAGAAGTGCGTTAACTTAGGTCTAGATTACCGTAATAATGAATTCACTATTATTGCTTCCACAGGAGTCAAATTACATGAACCCACTTTAAACCCGACTAAGAACCAGTTAATCTTACAGAACAAGCGACATAGCAATAATACGTTGTTCTAAGTACATACTATAAATTTCTACACCGCAAGCTAACAAGGAATCCGAGTAAGAACAAAAAGTGAAGCAAGAAAGCACATAATTGAATGGAACCTTATTTACTTAACTAAGACTGTATAAATTTTCGTAGTACTACAAGAAACGATAAATTTTCACGAAGCTTTGCAAAGCAACCTTATATTAACGAGACTTGGTTTTAACAAAGAATATGTACAAATGGAGTGCAAATGAGCACTCCATTTATACATAAAAATGCACTGTTAAATTGGCTCAACGCTGTGTTAAACCAATGTTACAAAAATATCAAAGATAAAGAAAATACTACTTGTTGGTTTCAATCTAGACCGTGCCAAAATTCTTATTATAAGATGAGCTTCGTTGCATAATGCTCCCAGTTGATGTAAATTCCTTTGAGTCCAATAATAAATATGCGTGTCAAAATTATCATAATATTAGAAAAAAAAATATGAAAATGTAACTGTTTCTTCATGTCAAAATTTTTAATACAAAAATATGCGTTTCTAAAGTTCGATATAAGTGAAAAAGTTAATGGCTTACTGCTTTCGTTCATTTGGACCTTAGCGCTCCATTCTTTATTACATCATTGTCACAACCTTAAATAATTAGGCAATTAATTTTGTTTATTGTATGAAAACGTTATGTTACTTATGATCATGGAACACGTATTATGTTGATTACACTATTGAAATATTACTATTGTTGCGATGATTTACGTGACACAGTGTTAACTGATGAAAAATAATTTTAATAAAGTTTTTCCTGTGTAATTAATTTTCACAAAACAGTTAAATACAATAGGTAAGAAGGTATTAATGGGTACAGAATATTGTCTGTAATATAGCAATTATCACAGAAAGTACAGATAATGCCTTACCTTTTGCACATGAATTTTTTTAGTTTTATAATTTACTTTATTTTCATCAATGTAGGATACATTAGTAGTAAAATCGGTTCTTGTTGTCCAACAAGGTGGACTGATGACCTGGTGAAGATTGCGGGAAACCGATGGATGCGAGACGCACAGGAACGTTCGTTGTGGCGACGGACGCTTGGGGGAGGCCTATGTCCAACAGTGGACGTGTATCGGCTGAAATGATGATGATGATCCTGTAGAAAATTGTAAGGCTCAGCTTTGCTTAGTAAGCCTACGCCGATTGACATAAAAAAAGAGATAGAATTGGTATTGGACTCTTTTTATTCAATCAATCAATTCAGTCTGCGCCTTTTTTAATCTTCACCGGGTTTCCACCTTTTTCATATTTGTAGTCAATTAAAAATGAATAACCTGCAACGGAAAATCAATTACTGTTCAAGAGAAAACTCTAAGCGTCGAATGTTGCCATGTTAAGTGAATCTTAGCGTCCGTTAATAGGTTTTCTTTGCTTACCCAACTTGAAAACTTCTTTCCAACTTTTGGTCAAATGTTGTCGAGTAACCACACGGGATGTTTAGCAAGTAATTGTAGGATGCAGCTTTGTTCTAAAGTTCGTTTTCAACGTTTTCAATTAAGTCCCTTTTTACTGTTTTTGTTGTTAGTGGGGATGGATAATATTGATTGTTTTTATTTTATATGCGACCTACATTTTGACTAGTTCAAATTAAAAATAAGTTAATGATAATTTATTTTTAATCTGAACTAGTAAAAAAAATGTTTTTTTTTTTAACAACAGATTTTTATTATAAATCTTATATGAATCTATTTCTGTATAAAATTTATATATTGTCGAAAACTGTTTGCTTTGTCACTCGTGCATTGAAAGACCAGGCTCAGACGCATCATGCAAGTTGCTGAAATGAACACCCAACCATTTTTTTATATATAATTTTTATTATACTGATATTTTTTATTTAATTTTGTTTGTGTGAACCGCATGATGGTTTAAATATTGTTTAGATAAATTGCATTAGAGTTAGATCATTATTTGTGTGAAGGAATAAGAACTGTTTTATTTACTTACTTATTTTTGTCACAAAGTTACAAAAGTTCGTGAGTATACTACCAGCTATCGCAAATGGAAACGACCCTGTTACGAGCGTTTGATAGACCTCGGTGTCACAGTTATAACATCATATTGTACGTACAACTCGTAACCGTTTAACGTTTAATAAAGACCAACATCCGTGAGCTTTACGAGGTTTCGTCTGTAGTCACGAAACACATCAAACAATACGATTCCTTCGAATCAACAGAGTATTCCAAAATTATTGTGGTTTTTCTTCAAGTTGACTAACAATGCGAATAAATAAGGGGAGCACGCGAAGGAAAATGAATAAGAAATACAGAACAGTTGCAGTTGCGGCTGAAAATTTATTCTGTGAAGCGAAATCGTGCGGAAAATTTGCAATTTAGAAGTAAAAGGGGGAATGCCAATAAGCCATCGATTATGTAGATGCAAGGCTTTTGTGCAGAGCTGCAGAGTTATCATTGCATTCAGTTCGCCGTTTCGCAACTATTTGTCAGGATATTTTCAAAAGGAATTTTCGTTTACGATTTCGTTTAGCGGTGAAACTTTTGGGTTAGTTCGATTTTATGGCGGTACCTGTGGGATTTATTGGGCTCTGGCTGCACTAAGAACCTTTTTTTTTTTGAAGAAGTATATCTCCAAATGACTTGTACTTAAATCTTGTGTTTATATTTAAATGGGTCTCAGGATGACTGTAACTGAACCCAGTAGGTATCGCTGCAATCAGGTTCTATTTCTTTTTTCTGAAAAAAAGCCAGCTATTGGACAGGGTAACGTCTGTTAGGAGCACTAGTATTTTATAAGTATGTGATTTGATATACTCGACAATAAAAAAATTAATACAGAAAAAGCTATCGATTATAAAAATACGACGAACTACAAATACAACGAACAACCTATACAACATTACTACAACCTTCAGCCAGTGTTGTCGCTATAAGTTACAACGGATTTAAAAAGGACTCACGTATCGTATTCTATCCGCATGGCTTGCTTCATGCTGCAAAACTTCCTTCTATTGTGGAAAGGAATTAGCTGCCGGCGTGAGGGTAACATATTATGTACATTAAACCTATACGATACCTAATACGGTTAGGGAAAACACGTACACTGTGCAAGAAAATTGATTGCGGTCTACGATGTTGAAAACCGTCTTCGATAGTCCATTTAATTCATGAATCCCCAAGCGACCACCGGTGGCCGCGCATCTATTGTCTTACTATTGTGTCTCTAATTGACGGTATCTGAAGGGTTAAAAAAAGTTTTGTTGTTTTTTAAATGAGATGTCATCCAATAGTGGAGCAGGAGGGTGTATCCGATTTTTACTTAATACGGTCGTCTGTGTACTTGCATTACAAATAGGAAGGTGGAGGTAAGCGGGTCAGTTACTGACTGAAACTTCACTTGTGTTTTCAGGGTCTTGACAGACAGACAGACAGACATACAGAACGACAGATGGATAACAAAGTGGTCCCATAAGAGTTCCGTTTTTTTTTCCTTTTGAGGTACGGAACCTTAAAAATAATATAAGTAGGACCATGCAGTACCCACTTCTAACAAGATCGGAGACTCGACTGAAATGATGATGATGAATATAAGTAGGTAGAGATATCTACCTCTCATACAAAACGCAAAATAAAATGGATAAATGCTCTTTCAAAAAAAAAACCTCCTAAATCTTTGTAAATACAATGTTCATCCGTACATAAAGGAATAAGAGAAAATATCAGCTGCGGCATTGTGGGCAGAACGAGGAACATTGTAGGCGGTGATTGACGAAGATGGATTACAGTAATATGTAAAGATTTATTGGTACTCCGGATCATTCTCTGAAAGTAAGATAAATATGCAAATAAAGTAGGAGTAGATTGGGCTATTTATTTAATCATTTCATTTAAATATCTCCATCGTTGTACGTCTTCTGTACAAAAAAAAAAAACCTTTATTTATTTATTTAATCTTCATGCAACAAAAAGTACAAAGGCGGACTTAATGCCTCAAAAAGCTTCAAAAAGTTTAGTACTCATGATGCAAGTGGTGTGCATGTGTTTATGACCAGGTATAAACGCAAATTAAGCAAGTCATTTAATGATCCGCCACCTCCAAAAATACCCTTGTTTTTTATTTTTGAGGCGATAAATCATCAAATGTCTTCTCGCGCTGCAAAGTGAAACGAGATGGCTTATCATAATTTTACTGACTAAAATCCACTTGTGTCCTTCAGTAAGTGGCCATTTCTGTTCTAGAGTCACAGTCACATTTTTATTTTTACACTTTTTTAAGTAAAACACGGGACATGCGTGATAACACACAACACAAAATAAAGTTGAGTAACTTGTTACAACATTAAGGATGGCGAATATGTGGAAAGTTTCTAGGAAAAACTCGAAAATTGCATTTGACGTTTTCCTGATAATAACTCAAAAATATAGTTATTTAATTTAAAAGCATCAGAAAACATATCCTAATCGCAAACTAAAATTGATATCATACTATTATTATAAAGAAGAAAGTTTGTTTGTATGTTTTTTACTTGGTCATGCTCAAACAGCTCAACAGATTTGGAAAAGATTTGACACACGGGTAGACCATGTCCTGATGTGTATCCACATAGGATATTTTTTTATGCCGCTAATATTTCCTCTTGGGATAATTGTCTACCATCATGCAAGCGAGGCTACTGGCAAAAGTTAGTATGTCAATAAGCTGTGTGATAAAATTTTACAAGGCGCATTTTTTATTCCACCTGTAAAGTTACCTCTTTCCCATTTATGAGGTATTCACCGTAAGGCATGGGGTCTATATGCAGATGTTCGAGTATGTACGCATGTTTTATTACATTATTGCCTTGAAGCAACAGCCTAATGGCTTGCCGTCATACTAACAACCAAAAGGTCGTAAGTCAGACCCTACAAATTGCGGTACTAACGTAAACCTACTTTACACAAACAATTATTTTCTTCCCAAGTGGCTTTTGGCAAGTACAAATCAACTACAAGTACAAGCAACCTTAATATTATTGACTAAAATCCATTAGTTGCCCATTGCGTTTCAAGGCTACCACCCGGTCCCAGGCCTAATATGGCCCATCCATACTATGATATACATCATTTTGTCATTACTAGAAAGGTAGCTACCGCAACCGTAGACAGCTAGCTACCCGATGCCTGGGTTTACGGTGGCCAGAAATCGTCCTGCAACTTCCTATGCTATGTAAAGTCTTATGCTTTAATGGGGCTGGCAATGCTGCCAGTTGACTCATCATCATCTCAGCCGATATACGTCCATTGTTGGACATAAGCCTTCCCCAAGTGTCACCACAATTAATGATACTGTGCGTCTCCCATCCATCGGTTTCCCGCAACCTTCAAAAGGTCATCGGTCCCCCTTGTTGGAGGCCTTTCGCTGCATCTTCCGGTACGAAGTCATCATTCCAGAACCTTTCGGAACCAACGGCCATCTGTTCTGCAGGCAATGTGCCCTGCCCATTGTCACTTAATTTTGCCAATTTTTTGTGCAATATTGGCAACCATAGTGCTCCTGTCCAAGTTATACTCAATCACTATCAAAACATATTTTTTATTTTTAAAACCAATTCTTTCTACAACAAGACAGACAAACCATAAATCCAAACCGAATGTGTTGTTTACGTGTATAATATTCCTTTATATGATAGAAAAACCGGATAAAACCACAAAGGTAGGAAGCCTACGTCGGAAAAGATAAAGCGAAAAGGGTTTAAATGCACTTGCTATCTCTGTAACAACCAGTCCTTTCCGGGAAGACAACGGAACACGACGTACATATATAAAAGGTCTTATAAAATAATAAGTGGGACTATGAAAAACAAGGTGATTATCGCACACGGCCTCGAAAGGAATAACAACAGTTTTTTTCCGGTCAGTGCCTTCCGCTAACATCGGATGAGACGTCACGCAAAGTTTCATCGTATGAAAAACCAATGGAATTACTTAACCTAAAAAGTTTACTACTGGGTCAACTAGGGATAGCTTTGGGTCAACTAGGGATAGCTTTGGGTCAACTAGGGATAGCTTTGGGTCAACTAGGGATAGCTAGGGTTAGTTTTTCAAGAAACGTGTTAATAAATAACAAGCATGTGAGGTAGATCTAACTATATCTTTGACGTAAGTGCAATGGGATGGTCAAAAGTGAATACGAGCCGAACAAAGCCCTATAGACTAAAGTCATAATAAGGAAGGCTGTGGGTAAAAACTCGATCGACGGCCTTTCTTTTTGTTGCCTTCTAGTGCCGATACCTGCCAGGACTAGGGAATTTTTTGAAAGAGTCTACGTCTGGGGGTATAGCTGCCACCATAACATCGATACAGGGCCCCCAGTCTGCAGGGTCCCGACAGGTGTATTGAAAAAAAAAATCTCTCTCAGTCGTGCTTTCTTGGCAGAGTAGTCGTGGTCATGTCTCGTTCGAGTCCCGCACCGACGCTTCCCGAAGAAATGCGTGTGAGTTTTAGTCAGTCTTAATACTTCTTCTTCTTCCATCCAGAACAGGAGAAATAATTGGATGATTTCCCTCAAAAAAAAAAGAGAATGATAGCAGTCCAAACCAGTTCTTTCGGAGTGTCACCGTATGAAAAACATGGCCTTATGGCGTCACTTGGAAGTAGCCTAACCTTTAGTCAACAAGCTGTAACACAAAGTCAAAGAATTACTGGTAAAAGTAAGCAAGCCCGCCACACCAGACAAACATTGGAGCCATGAAGCTTGACAATTTTTTGATACCTTAATGAAATTAGTCGGAAAAAATGAACAGCAGAGAGAAAAAAAATATATTTAGAATTGAATTAGTTTACGCTATCATTATTTTGTAACAACAACACAAGAAGTTAGACATTACAAGAAAAAACACAGCAGTCTCCACGTATTTTCATATCAGTGCTGTCTGTACAAACACTGGTGTCTATTCATGACCTTTTGGCAGCATATGTTCAGTAACCCGACACTAGGGCGCGCTGTTTGCGCTGCAACCCAATACGGCGCATTAAACTGGCTTGTTTTGTCTCCATTATCTTAGCTTTGATGCTGCCAACTAGCCACATGTGTTGGATTAAAGTGGGACATTGTGTGGAAGATTTTTGTTCGGAGATTATATTTTTTCTGTTTTTTTTTTTTTGTTGAGAACTTTGTTGTTGATTGCCTAATTGTTCATAGCATTGGGGAAAATATTATTATATTTACACCTTATTGAGGAAAATAAAGTCCTGGCAAAATAACTAATATTATAATGGTAAAGAAACCTTCACCCGAGCGGGTGTGCTTGTGTGTATGTTCGTTACTTCTTTACACTCAAACAGCTGAACGGATTTCGATGAAACTTGGTACATGGATAACCTTAACTTGGTACAGGATGAATATAGTCTACTCGGGTAGGGTTTAATTTTCAAATATTTCGCGTTGGAAGAAGCTAGTATTAAAGAAATAGTTACCAAGTGAGATTGACGGACAGACAGGGTGCTCAATTATTTGCAAGCATAAAACATACAAGTAGATTGTCTAAACACTAGATACTACTTACCTATCAAACTTTACAGTAACAACCTATTAATATGTATTGTAAACTTTTTTGTACACACATACATAGGTACAAGCGTAGGCTTGTATCCATGTGTGTCTGTTTGTGTGTTTGTTACTCCTTCATAATTGAACGGCTAAACGGATTTTATGAAATTTGGCACACGAGTAGACCATATCCTGAAATAGCCCACAATACGTTCCCTTGAGATATTTTTTTTTCACACAGGCAAACCCACTGCAAGCATACCTAAGCCTTTTTAAGCCTTTTTTATCGATTCTCACGTTAAAGACAATTCCGTTAGACACATTAAATTCATCAAAAACCAAAACCGACGTGATTATTAAATAAAACGCCTAATCATCATAATTAAAAAACTTAATAACCTCAAAACCTATTAAAAAGCCCATTATATACGTGACACGTAACTTTTATGAGTGCATTCTAATATGAAAAAAGCCTGAGACATTTTTTACGTCAAAGAAAATTGCGTTGTAAATCATTAATCATGGTACCTTACAATGCGTGTCAGAGAGTCGACGTATGGTTTGAGGGGGGTCCGAAAGTCCCATATAATGGGGGAAATGAAAACCGTTTTTGGGGCAGAAACTGGCTTTAGTAAAGTTCGTGGTTTTGTTTGTTCCGATCTCGCTTTATGGAGATAAACCGATGAATTGTGAACGTCCTTGGTGCTCGTTATGGAGATGTCGAGGAAATATGCCTGAAATATGGTAGTGTTGTCTATTTTCAGTAAAAATATTGTCGGATTCATAGCCATTATTTCTTGGTAACACTCTGTGTGTGCTTTCCCTTTGCTGGCAATTGTTACAGCTATTTTTTGCGTCGACAAAAAACTGGTTTTTATTGAAATAATTTCCTGAAACCTTTTATTGTCTGACTAGCTTCTGTCAGTGGCTTTGCTCGTGTTAAAGTATATTCCTCCATACACACTTTGGACCCTTTTTTATGGTGGGGATAATCATCCAATGACAACCTTCGATCTTGGACAGAGCGGGAGATAGTGTCAGACTCTTACTGACTAAAAACCCACCCCGTTCCTTCTAGCCTTCATACTGGGGCTCGAGCTCCCTTTCGGATAACCCTGGCCACAGTAGGCAAACTTTGGACCCTTGTTTCATCACTTTTGGGGGGAAATGGTTGGGAAAAAATCTGTCTTGGTGCTCATCTACGTCGTAAAAGGAAACCTTGTGCAAAGTTGCTTCTGGTTCTGCGTTGATAATATGTCAGTCAGTCAGTTTCTCTTTTTATTATATTTATATAGATACAGATGCCCTTTGAGTTTTCCCCGTTTTTATGCCTTTTTTACTCGTTTGTACATAATATTATTTTAAGTTTGTATATACCTATTAATTTATAATATTTAATAGTTAAGATGTATATAGATACAGATGAATTAAAATAGTTGATAAAAAATTGTCAAATTGCTATCTGTTGTGCACGTATTCTATCTATTATCACATTATCACTTTACGCAAACAAGCGCATATAACATTACCACGCTAATTAACTAACAAAATTTTATGGGTTCACATTCAAAATGACCATTCTGGGAAACATTCCCCTCGATATAGCGGCATAATAAAAATAAATTACCAATATTCGCCAAAATGCAACAGAGCGGGGGACTGTTCTGGACATTGTCCGACAATTACTGGCTGTTTCCCGAATTCCCCGATATAAGCCCAGTAATTGATATTTACGCTACACTAAATCCGAGAATTGGTGCCGTTTCCAGATTTATTTATCAGTCACTTAATGAATTGGAGGAATAACTTGACTAATTGATCCGTATTGGTTTAATTTCACGGTGAATAGGTAACGAAGTAGAACCAAAATCGATAGGACAGCAAAGATAAGGTCGAGTAAATCGTAAACTAAGCAATTGATGGTGGCGGAAACAAAAGTAATCCCAAAACACACGATAATGCAATATCATTTAGCTAATGGCAATGGCTACGGTTTTCAGCTGATATAAAAGTATAAGTACATTTATTGTGCGTATGCCGTACATCTGTGAAGTACAACATCTCAAATCAAGAGAGAATTACTTCCAGGTAAGCAAGCTCTATCGTCGACCACATTGTTGCTTTCCATCAGGTTAGATAGTAGTCCAGCACGAGCCTATCAACGGTAAAAAAGTTACATGTCTGGGCTAACCCTTATTTTTTAAAAGAGAAAAAATCATGAAATCTCTCCTTCTCTAGATGGAACAAGAAGGCTTCAGACTTTAACTGACAAAAATCCACCTGTGTCCTTTGTCTTTTGCATTTCAGGGTCACAGTAAATTCAAATTCAAAGCATTTATTTCAAATAAATCTTTTGCAGGCACTTTTGATTAGTTCTTGAAAAAAAAAGAAAAGTGAAGCTAAATTGCGCTCTAAATCTACTCTAACTATTTCGAACAAAGTCGCTGCCTGTGTTACGTGTAGATAAAAAAATTACTTTAATCTGTCATCCTGTCAAAGATTTCAAAGAAATGTTTGAAACATTTTCAACTTCAAAGTCTCAATTAATTTACCAGTCACTGTCATGTTACTGGTTCCTGTTGGTTTTCTTACAAATAGTTCAGTTATTACAATATTACTAACATCCAATTACCAAGTTATACTACAGGGAAAGTGCACTACTGAGCTATGATGTCCAGTGTAACGGTCTTACGAGTTATAGGTCGTGGTATCAAACCAATGAAGACACTTTACTTTGTGGAGTTTATTTCATAACCACGGCTCTCGAAACGGTAAAGAAAAACACCGTTAGGAAATCATTCGCACTGCGCCCACGGGGTGAATTACAGCCCTCTCCTAGAGAAGAGACAATTGATTCCCACCAGGTTTTGGTCAAACTTAAGTGGCAGTGGGCAGGGCGGGCACCTTGCTTGCAGAACAGATTGTCGATGGGGACGAAAGATTGTGGAATGGCGACCAGGTGCCGGAAGACGCAGCGTTGGAAGCCCCCCCACAAAGTGCACCGATGACCTGGTGAAGGTCGCGGAAATCCGATGGATGCGACATTTGGGGGAGGCCTATGTCCAATAGTGGACGTCTTTCGGTTGAAATGATGATGGTGATGAGGTTTTGGCGTTCATTTAGCTTCCCTTTTTTTGAATAACCCACATTTTGACAATTAGAATAGAATAGAATAATAAGCCTGTTAATGTTTCATTTGAAATATACATATGTTTTCGAGTTAATTTGATCACAACACAACATATGTATATTTCAAATGAAACATTACAATGCTGATAATGCTATGATACTAGGTATATCAAATAGCTTCTATGTTTCCCAGAAACTTAATACCTCAGTCAACTACTTTGAACAAAATCGACAATCCAGCCAGCAACGATTCCCCGTTAGGTTCCACTTCACGATGAGAACCATTTTCTTCATTAACATACGGATCGCATCTTCAGCCAACGACGAATCCGGATTAGAGAACTCGATGGTCGCGCTTAATCGACTTAAAGACAGCGATTAGCCTTTATATGAAACTTAAAAAGGACGGTTCACATGAATCGTAATGATTACTCACAGTCAGCCGCCGAATATGAGCTGGCGTAATGTGTCTGCTTTTTGTACGTTTTAAACTTTACATTAAACTGAAAATACGATACTTGTCAAACGATGGTGTCTTTATTTTGGTTTTGAGGGTAGGTAGACTACAGGAGGGGCCCAGCTGGGCCGAAGCCTACTGGGGCCAGGGTTATCCGAAAGGAAGCTCGAGCTCCGGTATGAAGAGGCTAGAAGGAACGGTGTGGGTTTTTAGTCAGTAAGAGTCTTACACTATCTCCCGCTCCACCCAAGAGCGGGGGTTGTCATAAGATGATTTTTGCCCTCCGTAAAAAAAAGGTAGGTAGACTAAGTAATACGGTCACATGAGTTTTAGCTTAAAATTTCTCTGGGAAGGCAACACGTTAATACTAAAGGCATCATTGCAGATAAGCACTCATGCTGCTGCTGCAGCTGCTGATGTACTAATATTGAAGGTGATCCATACAAACTAAGAACCTGGTCACATTATTAATGTGAAAAGGTTCTTAGTACTGATATTGAAGGTGATCCATACAAACTAAGAACCTGGTCACATTATTAATATGAAAAGGCGCAGCACCTTACTACGCCTGACAGTGACACGTCGCGGTCGTATAAATATACGGTACCGCGTCGTGGAAATACACGACAATGCATCGTCGCAAAATACTTTGGTTGAAGGTACTTAATTGTTGCATTTTTAACTGCGCCTGAACCAGACTATATCGTAATACGATGCGGCACCGTATCGGCACGGTAATATTACCGAGCACCGTACCTACACATATTTGTAGAACGCGAATGCGGCAACGTACTTGCCGCGGTCAAACGCCGTACCGTAGTAACACAGGCAAACCCTTAGTGAGCATGCTCAAAATCAGTCGCTAACTTTGTTTGGTGTGAACGGTACCTTACGAGCTAGATTACAAGCTGGACTGGTGAGAAAGTCATAATCATCCAATTTATGAACTCGGCGTAAGTAAAGGTAATTGGATTAATAAAGTGGTGATGTAAGCTTCGTTATTATACGAATGCCGGTGTTTGTGGATACCGCATGAATTATGTATTATGCACTTAGCTACTTACTGCTTTATAAATGGAGTCGTTTTTCTACACTATATATTTTAATCAAATAATATCTACATATTTTTTGAGAGCTGACAGTTTTAAAAATATTTTATTTTTTTGCTCTAATGCAAGTACAGCAAACAAAACATAGGATGCTTTTAGCAAAACCATTTTCTGTACAAGAAGCACCAACCTGCACTTAAACCGTATATTGTTAATGTTTGTTTAAAAGTATTAACTAACTTTGAGCAAGTAGGTAGGTACATTAAACAGAAAACAATAATTTTGTTATTTATTGTCTTTATAATGTTACTAGCGAGCCGCCCCGGCTTCACTCGGGTGCAATATTATACATATAAACCTTCCTCTTGAATCACTTCTACTTCTCACTCTATTAAAAAAAACCGCATCTAAATCCGTTGCGTAGTTTTAAAGATTTAAGCGCACATAGGGATATAAGGACAGAAAAAGCTACCTGGTTTTATACTATGTAGTGATTAGCCCGTAAGCTTTCCACATGTCATGCGTATACACCATACCAGTAACCCCAACAACATCAAGATCTCGATAGAAAGTACCCTGCTACCCACGGTAACCCAATTTAAATACCTTGATCGAAAAAGATGTTACTCATAGAACTACAACCGGATGGATGAAGTGGAGACAACTCACAGGCGTCATGTGTGATAGGAAATTGCCAGTTAAAGTTAAAAGCCACTTGTATATGACAGCGATTAGACCTGCTATCCTGTATGGATCCGAATGCTGCCCACACCCAAAATGCGCATGTTTCGCTGGTCAGCGGGACGTGGGTCCCGCTAGATAAAATCCATAATGAGTACATAAGAGGTAGTTTTACAATTGCTCCGACATCCGGAGGACCGTACATCCATACGGTGGTACGGTCAAATGCAAAGTCATGCCCTTGAACTGTCTGTGACGAAGCGCACGCGTGTAAGACCACCCTTCACTTGCTCGACGACGGTCCAAAGAAGCTTCTCTCGACACTGATATGGCACAACTTTGTGCACAATAGAAAACAAACACAAGGAGGGCCGACTCCAAATAAATGGGATAAAGTCAAGCCAGAAGAAGTATATAAGCTTTCTTAAAACGTGAAATAAAAATAATGTGTAGTCATTTAGGCTGTAGAATAGCTTGAAAGTGTCACCAAGAAACACAAAGGGCAACTGAAATAACACGGATGGATTTTAGTAGTAAAACTCTGAAACTCCTCAATCCTCCCAAAGTAAGAGAAATGATCACTGATTAATCCTGAAATCTCAAAAACTATCTACCTACAATTTTAAAATTTGGCAAGTAGGTTCCTTACAGGTGTAAACATTTGCTAAGAACGGATTTTCCGAAATTCACCCGCTAAAGGGATGAAACGGGGGTCCAAAGTTTGTATGGAGCACCAACTATTACGCGGGCGAAGCCACTGGCAGAAACTAGTATGGTATAAATTTCCTAGTTATACCAGAACTAATAAACAAAACAAACAAGCTACACATTAAACTAACCGTTTATTCCAAATAACAATTGGAGCATTCAAAACAACTAACATACAAAGTTAACAATAATGCGAATAGTTGACGCTCATTTGTTAGTCCGGCAACCGACGTAACTATCTCAGGACAGTAACCACTGACAAATCTGCGGCGTCCGAACGTTTTGTTTGCGATAGTTTAAGACAAGTTAGGCAACTGCGGGCATTATTCAACAATACCGAGCCCATTTAGCAGTGTCAGCCGCACATTTGTACCTATCGGCGGGGAAATTATGCACCCTCTGAGTTTGGACGGCTTTTGATCAGTTTAAGTTGAAGAAGTATTTTGTTGGGCCGGAAAGCCCGGAATTGAATAACCAAGCTTAAAGGCTCTCACATAAAACTGCGATGTGATGAGATACGACGCCGCATCACAGAAATCTGCGGTGCGAATTGCTGTCATACGATTTTGTGCATGAAGACATCGGTTCAGGAACTACAGATTACAATGTCGTATGTGAATCAATTTGCTAGTTCTTGCGATGCGTCGTGCGAGCTTGTAGATTTCTACGATGTGACGTCGTATTTTGGTTTTGTGTTTAGGTCCATCACAGAAGTCTTAATAATAAGGCAAAAGATTTCGTTGGGGTTCATTTATATTTGTTCTATGAAAAATTCTACGAAAGTATTTTAAACTGTTCGCCCTCCTAGAGAAGAGGCCTGAGTCCCAACAATGAGAACATTAAATGGTTGATTATGCTGCGTGAGGCTAATCATTAATGAAGGTTACGTTTACTTCTCAAGTGATACGAAATGCTGATACCCTATTTTGGCCTTTACATCGGACGTAGTAATGGTTGGAACGAATCTTCTTTTACCTATATATAAAAAACTACTTCTGCAAGCGATTCCGCTCACGTGAAAGTAGAAATTATATACCTACAGTTTATGTCACTTAGTTATAAAGCAGCAGAAAGAATTTTCAGAATATGTTCAGTAGTTTCACAGATTACTTCCTACGGACAAGCTTACAAATATAATAGTGAGTATCAGATGCCTAACTTGACGATCACGTAGGTAAGTAAAACTAATCATCATCATCATATCAGCCGAAAGGCGCCCACTGCTGGAGATAGGCCTCCCCCAAGCGTCGCCACAACGACCGATCCTGTGCGTCACGCATCCATCGGATTCCCGCGACCCTGACCAGGTCATCGGTCCACCTTGTTGGAGTATTAGTAAAACTAATAATGATCTAATAAACCTGTAGACCTATTTGTATAATTTTATCAGGGTTTAGCTCAGTCATTGTACTAATATCTTTAGGCTCGTGTTACAAACAGTATCAGTGTCGGTAATTCTCACAGATTGTGCCAGAGTTCATTGCCTCCTATGACAGTCTGGGAACACTTTCTTTGCAGCTATAATAAATTAAACAATGTTTAGGAAAGATTAATGATGTTACCGAGTACATATTCGATTCTATTTCATTTGAACTGGATTCTAATAGTCCATGATCAATCAACAGTTCAATAGAACTTCCAACACTAAGAAACATTATTTAAATCAATATTATTGAAGTGTGAGGACGATTTTGTGATTCGGCGGCGGAGACCTCTCGCGCCGGGCCCTGGTCGAGGCCATGGTCCGGAGCGAGGAGGAATGGCAGGCGGTCGCCTCCTTCTGCGAAGCAGTAATGCTTGCAAAGGAGGAGGCTGACCGCATCAGGCAACAGCGCCCTCGCCGCCTCCGCCGGGATTCCGATCCCGATTTCCGGCCACCGTAGACGCGGGCTCGCGGACGGCGAGCCATGGGTAGCTCGCTGTCCGATCGTCCGGTAATGGACCGAGTCCAAGACGTCGACGGCGCGCACTGTTCCCGCGCGCCTCAAGGAGTTGTCAGCAGCAGGAGGGGCCCAGCTGGGTCGAAGCCTACTGGGGGCAGGGTTGTCCGAAAGGGAGCTCGTGCCCCGGTATGAAGGCTAGAAGGAACGGCGCGGGGTTTTTAGTCAGTAAGAGTCTGACACTATCTCCCGCTCCACCCAAGAGCGGGTTTTGTCAAAGATGATTTTCCCCGTCGTCAAAAAAAAAAAAAGGACGATTTTGTGATGGGGTTCCGTAAAAAGAGAAGAGTATCAAAATCATTTTTTATGTGTTCATTCAGTACGTTAATTCATTCAAACAACTTAACTAACAAATACTGACTCATCATTTTTTTCATTCTGACAATATATATATTTTTTTAATTTTGTTTTGCAGAATGCACACGAACAGATAGGCGAGGATTGTTACTCACTAGACGCCTGAGCGAAATCGACCGCGGTGAAGGTGGTGTGAAGATCTGACCATGTTCGTGGAGCGGACTTGGCCAGAAATTGCCCTAGACAGAGAAGTTTAGAAGGATAAAGTGAAAACATTGCCCAGCCATGGAACACAAAATTGGCTAATAATAAAAATAAAGTTCTTTTAGGAATTAATAAAAATAACAGCAGGCCTTGCCACGTTTTGAATCTATTTCTACAGTCGGTAACGCCTCCAGTTCCTTTGTTTTGACCACGTGACTTAACGTTGAGATGATGTCTTTTCCGTACATTTGAAGTTTCCTACAAGCGTTAATGATTGTAGATTATCAACTTGGCTAAGCCCTCTGGTAAACAAAGTTGAACTAAAAACTGGTTGAAGTAATTTAGACATGTTCATAAAACTTAAATGAGCAACACAGAAGTCTGTTCACTTTTGTACTAACAGCTAACCATACATTGAGATGCAAACACCAGTACACTAACAACAACCCGTAAAAACTTGTTAATTTCGCATGCAGCCACAAATGCTACCCGCCGTTACGTGCTAGCTAAGAGCACAGTAAACCGTTCGTTAACATAACTTTCTCTTACGTGTATGTTCTAACTTCATTCATTGAATTGTTATTGAATTTCTCACATATTTTCTGAAGCTATATTCGTAAATATGTGTGATGAAACATGTCATTATCGATTTGTGTGTATGCAGTTTTGACGATGATGTGATACTGGTTCTTAACAAGCCTACCTAGTCCTTTTCTCATCCACCGAAGATAAAGAAAACATCCTGTTAATCATCATTATCCACAAGGGTTGCCATGATGACCGGTCATGTGCGACAACAAAAAACAAGTTGTAAAAAAAATTCAATATTTATATCAATTAATTAAGGGCCTCACCTGTTTCAATGATTTCACATATTGATAAGTAAACCAATTTCATATAAAAAATATCAACAGCCAATAAATTTTTCTGGAATAAATACTGCCATAAGCTTTTCTTCTTTATTCTAGAAATTATCATACTTCTCTTCACCCACAGTTTTAGAGTATTTTGCTTCTATTATTACCAGCCACATTCATATTCAAAATATTTCTCTAGACATTTTCCTCAATCATACCAAAAATAAAAAAAAAATCATTCCAATAAAAAAGTTTAACTATCTGATTATCATGCGGAACCTTAAAATTCTTGAGTACAGTACAAGCGGAAGGAACATGAACTATTGTCGGGCGACACGTGCTCTATCCGGCACACCTGTCTAGCGCTCGTTGACAAATGGACGCTAATCGGTACGTCTATCCTTTCTCGGATGTTTTATATCAAGGAGTAGTGAAGTAATACTATAAAGATTTGTTTGTGAAATCATTTATTGATATTCACCTGCAGGAAGGTACCAAATTCCTGGAATAATCTTTCGGTCGTACTGTACATGTAGACCTACCTAGCCAAAATATCTGACCTCTCCAAATTCCGAACTTCTATAATTCTTGTACTATAAACTCACACCATGTACCAAGAATGCAGTAACAAGAGAACGCCACCTACTACAAAATTTAAAATGCTTACCGGAACTGCAACTGTAAGGATTTGTAATTTTCTACTCTAGATTTCGTTTAGCATCTTACCCTCTACCAAGGGGTTTTGGTCTCTGTATAAAAGGCTAATATTAGACGAACAAAGCGTAATTACAGGCATCCATTATCATTAATGAACCCTTACGAGCTTAGAAGAATACTTGTTTAGGCCTGTTTGTTTTTCATGATCTCGACCTTACCCGTGGCAAACAAAAACGGGTTCGCTTCTGTTAGCATAATAATCATGCTTTGTCTTTGTGACTGTATTTAAAAAAAAAAATATTTTTGTTGACTATTGCCTTAATTTTTATGGTAAAATAAAGTTGAAAAATGGCTACAAAATTGATTCATCGTGAATTTGACGCTGCTAAACATTATTCACCATGAATTTGACGTTACTAAACATTGATTAAAATGAACTTAACATTCCATCATCGGACCACAAGACGTACGCCGTTGCGCCACCGGTATATGGTGGACATCCCATCCATACGTACAAAGCGTTTTGGGAATACATTCATTATGCGTACAGCTAAGGAGTGGAATTTCCTGCCGGAGTCTGTGTTTCCTGATAGCTACAACCTAGGGGTCTTTAAGTCAAGAGTGAATAGATTGCTTCTAGGCAAGCGTGTTCCATCGTCAGCCACATCATCGCTTACCATCAGGTGAGATAATGGCCAAACGTGAACCTAAACATTATAAAAAAAAAAAAACATTACTAATCATTATTTGCTATGGATTTGACATTGTTAAACATTGTATAAAATGAATTTGACATTGCTAAACATTGTTCAAAATAAATTTAACATTGCTAATCATTGTTCACCATTAATTTGACATTGCTGAACATTGTTCATAATGATTTTAACATTGCTGATCATTGTTACCAATAATTTAATATTATATTGCTAAACATCGATATCATATCTATAACACCATGAATTTGATATTGCTAAACAATTTTTACTATAAATTAAAAATTGCGAATATATATTATTATTCATTTTGAATTTGACATTGTTGAATATATACTATGAATTTGCAACAGCAATTTACAACATTTTATTTCGCCAGCAAAATGTTTCGCGTGCAACACAAAAACGTATTGTTTATATACGTGTTGTGCGTTTGCCATTCAGCGAAATTGGACGGAAATTTTCACACGTCCCAAATTACACCGTTTCCAATCATTTGGTGTATGGATCTGGGTAGTAACAAAAGCACTGAAAGCCACTTATTAGTTTACTCATAGTTAGGATTAATCTCAATTCTTAATTTAACAAAGATTTGCAAAAACGCGGCGAGGAGTTAAGACTTTCTACATCCACGCAGAAATTGTTCAGAGTAATTAACTTTCTTGACTTTTTCTAAAAACTACATCTGTCTGTCAGCGCGCACGAAGGCGGTTAATTAGATCCAGTTTTATAATTGAGCTGGTTCTTCAGTATTACCATTATTATGTTTTTCTTTAAGCGTAAACAAAGGTTTTTTTATATTAAATTCTAGCGACTCATCTCAGCTTCGCACGGGTGACACAAATCTTTGAAACTCTCAGCTTTTATCTGCTATAATGTGCATGTTTTATACCTCTAATCCTTCCTTATAACACACTTTGTTTATTAGTGTAAATTTTATGAAAACCTATTCAGTAGTTTTTGAGTTTATCTCAAATAGATAGATAGACGCGGGAAGGGGCTTAGTTTTATAATATGGAAGGAAAAGCATTAAGCTGCTTTCAGACTACGCTATGATATAAAATCATATAGTATATAGCTCATAGCACAACAATATCGCGCACCATACATTTATTTAATTTTGCCAATAATATAAGAAGCAATCTTAAATCAATTTCTACAAAAAAGTATCATTATAATCTTAATTGCATTGTACCGTTACACTTGGCCGAAAAACTTTTAGTGTTCAAAAGCACCTATTGAAGCAGTGTCACTTTTTAATCTTGTCTTTACTGTCATACAGCTGGGAAGAGGCTTCCAGACATTGTCCTCTCAGGCTGTCTCAAACCAGACGCGAACTAAAATGTCATTACAATATATTAATCCAAATATTTATATCAGCCCTAAAGTTGATTTTATTTTTTCCGTCTGATTTTCTCAAAAACTCGCATAAAAAATAACGGCAGGTATAATCTTGCTGAAAACCATTTCACCCAGCTCGATAGCTCATTACGTCACACGGCAACATCGTTCCCTCCAGATAGTGCCTTGGATTTAATTAGATCCTTGCTAAGGACTGTGCAGTTTCATATTTGAATAAATTATGAAAATGTGAGCTTATTTAAATAATTTGCAACTATACATATTAAAGTTATGGCTCTTCATTTAGCATATCATAGGAACCTACTTTTATTTTACGTCGATGATATCATGTAAAAACGTCCGAACATTACTGTCGAGCCTATAGAATTAAAATGCTTTTACGGACGTTGCAAATTAAAAAAAGTTATCACGGTCGATAATCTTATCTTGCTCTTTTTGACGTGGCTACATCGCCGGCCCTCATTTACCGTGCTTCTAAGGATTTCGGACGGGCCTCCATTAACTAAAGAGGATCTCCGGCGAGCTTAATTAAGAATTCCCTCCGAAATCTCGTCTCAGTCACCACCCTCGGACAGAATGGCAGCGATTGATTTTAAATGAGCAGCCAACAAAGACCCGCTGAAGTGAGTACAGCTTTGAACTTGCTTATAAAAACTTTGCGGTGAAAAAAGTGTGCGACCAGAGGGAATAAAGTCCAACGGTAATTGCCCCAAACACGCCGAATGAATATGGGAATTTAATTAAGGCCACACAGGATTGCAATAAAAGTAAGTCCGGGTAACTTTTTAATTTGTAAAGCCATCAACGTTGATGTGATTTCGACTGCGGATCTGAGCGGAGATTTGCATGGTTATGGTGGCATCGGTTTGCTCGTTAATTATTTTAAATGACGTAGAATTTTGAAATCAAATCGTTGGAAATTTCTGTTAAAACTTATTACACTAATTTTTACTCTTTGATTTTGATTTTTTAAATTCGTTTTTCCTTGTTTTGATTTTGTTTTTTTTTTTTGTTATTTCCTCTTTCATTTTTATTCGCTATAAACAGGCATGCCTAAAATGCTAAAATAATCCAAAATGCTTTTTACTAGACATTTGAGATAACGTTTCTAGTGAGGTGATGGAGCATCCCCTAGCGTCTGCAGCACAGGCTAATCCCTAGCACGAAACTGGGTTTTGCTTCGTTATACATGCTCGTTATGTGGTATTTAAATTAACTTGTACTTTTATTTTTGAAAGAAAGATTATTTATTATTGGATTGAACGAATTCGGAATGAGATTTGGCACAAGGATAAACCATGTCATAGAATCCTACTAATATTATAAATGCGAAAGTTTGTATGTATGGATGGATGTATGGATGTATGGATGTTTGTTACTCTTTCACGCAAAAACTACTGAACGGATCTCGATGAAATTTGGTACACGAGTAGACCATATCCCAGAATAACACATAGGATACTTTTTACCCTGGGATTATGTACGCAGATGAAGCCGCGGGCAAAAGCTAGTAGTATATAAGATAACAATTTTTAACCCACGTGTCATGTATTATTTTCTACTGTCACGCGGGCAAAAGCGTTGGCAAGAGTTAGTCATTGATAAAAGCTGTTTCAATTATATTTTTATATCTGCTGCAGATCATATTGATACCAAGATTCTGATTTCACTATACTGAAGGTTAAAAATATATTCCAACCATTAGCAGCGGCACTATAAAGCTCCAACTCCAAGGTTTCGGATCCAATTTGCAGACTATAATTCCGTTCTCGAGCAATATTTAATTTTAATAGCTGACACTTACGGGCTGTGACGATGACAAAGTAAACCCGGTCTCAATCTTATCTCAACTTAATTAAATTGCCTCGGTTTTACCTAAAAGGCTTGAAATTAATTAAGTCACAAGAAAGTAAACAAAGTAAGTAAATGTAACTTGAACCTTTCTAGGAATACTAATTATAGACATTGTCGCTAAGATGTTTACTAAAGATAAATATTAGCTGAGTTTATCCGCTGTTTACGAGTCAAGTTGAAACATTAGCCCGGTCTTTGCGACACCGTGTTTACGATCGCACTAAAAATTAATGTTGATCTGAATTCAAATCTTTATACCTTAGTACTTTGTCAAGTGGCCAATTACTGTTTTGTATTTCAGGAGTTGGATAAATGAAGAATAAACTGTTGAGGGGGTACTATGAAAACTAAACATTTGAAAGCGTCATCGGTAGATAACATTTGATTAGAAATCTGTATTTTCTTTTATTTAAAGGTACGTACAATTAACAAGGCTGTGACATTGTTCAAATGAGTTACAACGGCTCTAAACCAGTCAACTGAAAGAAAATAGGTGAGTTTTAGTTGATAAAAGTCTGACACTTCCTCTTGCCTGCCAAGAGCGACAGAGGTTATTTGAAGATTTCCCTCAAAAAAAAGATTGCAATAAGTATAATTTCCAAGAATTTTAACATCTACATGCACAAACCTGTAGGTAGGTTTACATCGTTATAGGTACCTGAAACATACGAGTCTCTAACGGTTTAATACTTACAGCAACATTATAAATTCCGCCGGCAGTCTAATGCCTAGCCTAGACGCTCGAACGCTCACTTGAAAACATCCGTGTCTTTCAAATTTTGCTGGAGTATTACTTACCTTGCAGCTTGAGACGACAGCCCGTTCTCAAACTTGGCCCAACATAAATAAGAAGACAGAAAATTTTGTCGTAAGTGAGAAAATATTACAGAAGCTTAATGTTAGTAGGGGGCACCAACGTGGGGTACCTCACGGAAGGCTGCCTCGTTTATGCTGATTTATGATGCACCCCCGAAAAGGTATTTCAAAGAAAGACCCACCTTATGAATTCCTTCAGCGGAATTTACGTGCAGCTTTTCATTGTCTGCACAGGTTATGCCTACAACGTTTAATATTTGAGTTGTTTTTAATTTATTGGTCCAGTTTTTGGGACATAATTATTCTGTTTGTGCTGTCCCTTTTACGCTTTGTACCTTACAACGGGTTCGTTACAGTTGTCATGGAGTAAATTATGAATGTACTATCCCTGTTTTTCGTGACTCGAAAAGGAGACCTTTGTATAAAAAATAGGACTCCGAAATTTAAGGTAAAAATACAGGAATAAGTTTTGAACAAAAATAACTCTTTACGATTTTCTATTGAAAGTCGTAAATCCCTCCTTAGTCTCCACATTCTACAACTTCGTAAAACTAGTCATTTTCCTTAATTCCTTGTCGGAGTTTGTGTTTCCTGATAGCTACAACCTATCCGGTCTTTAAGTCAACAGTGAATAGGTTATTTCTAGGCAAGCGTGCTCCATCGTCGACCACATCATCGCTTTCACACACAGTGGTCAAACGCTTTTCAAGAGAAAAAGAAAATACAGTTCATAATTTAAAAAAAACTAACTAAAAGAAAAACAATCATAGACGACAGCAAGCCAATTACAAGTTCTGAAATTGAGAAATGAGCATAAACAGCCCTAACACAATGAGTTGAACTTGTTTACTTAGTTGTTCTAACTCGTAAATATCAATCTTACAAACCAGGTCAAGGGCCACCGCACCCGAATCCCCAGAATAACTTCAGAGCAATATCCTTCTGAATAATAATTACAATCAACTAGTCATTAATTACGGCAACTGTGCAAATGAGTGTTGTTTTATATGGCGCTAGTAAGAGGAGAAACCGTTCCCCTTCGACCGCCTGCTGACTTAGTACGGATCTATGGAAAATGGATGAGTCACTAAATGATTTTTTTTTATAATTGCAACGGGCTGGCAATCTTTTTTTTAAAACCAGTGTGAAGCTCATGTATTTATGACTAATATAATATATTAGTCGGTCTATGTTACACAGTGAAGATGTAGCTTACTAATGGTGAAAGAAATTTTTAAATCGATCGAGTATTGTTTAATTTAAATCGTAACTAACAAACTAACAAATCTTTCCTCTTTATAATATCAGTACCCCTAGCCAAGTTGCTAATCTGCAATAGTTAACGCTAGTAGAACGCTTCAAATGTACGGGAACGACGTCGCCTCAATGCTCAGTCACGTGGTCAGAACAAAAGAATTGGCGGCAAGGTTAACTCGAAACGTTCGACGCTATCGAAACGATTGTAATTTGGCTAGGGGAGCTGAAGATTAGATGTTCGTAATTGCAGAACTAGTACTAGATTGAAAAATATTTTCATCACTAATTTAATGATCATCATCATTACATCCAAATGTCGTCCACAGCTGAATGTTGACTTTGACCTTTGAGCTAGTTGTAACATTTTTTTTTAATTATATTTTTTATGTATTTTGATTTGAGGCATCTCATTATACCTACAACAAGAGAGTAACTACATATTCGTACATAAAAATTACCTACTGATGTAACGGTAATATTTTATTTTTGATAATTAAATACTCGAAGGTGCTTAGTGAAATCGACCAACACTCAAATGTACTATAACTTCCACAGAAGTCATTAGGTCAAAACATGTTAATATCTCCTCGGAGTATATCAAGCGTTAATCACTTCGGTGAAAGATTAGCTTTCAACGTGCCCATGTCCCGCTGACACTAAATATGCATTCAGACAGGTTTATGAAACACGGCATGCCATATCCATAACTCGTTTATCCATGTCATATCCATCAATAAGCTAAATTAATGTTAACCACGGTTTATGGTAATTTCCTCATGTCCTACAGCATACTCCTGGTTTTGTACAAAAATAATAAAGTTGTCAGTGTTGTGGTGAATTAATTCAGCTTGCAAATGAATGCTTAATGCTGACTGTGTAGAGTGCATTATAATTTTATACAAAGGTAGGATTTCGTTTTCACCACTTTATAATAGCGCTATTATTATTATTGGATATTATCAAACTACCAAACCTTTCTCCATACAGCTGAATACTAGTTTTTCACATGGACTCAATTGAAGAGGCTTTATATAAAAACTGGTTACCGGTAGTATTATACAAATACATAGTAGCTGGGTAATACGATACCCTTTGGCAGAACTGCCCCCCTAGCCAAGTTACAACCGTTTCGCTTGCGTCGAACGCTTCGAGTTGACCTTGCCGCCAATTCTTTTGACAACGTGACTGAGCGTGGAGACGACGTCGTTCCCGTACATTTGAAGCTTTCTACTACCGTTAACTATTGCAGATTAGTAACTTGGTTACGGGTACTGGTGTTAGATTTTATAGCTTCTGACTATCCGTAACGACTGTCGAATTTGTTTGATCTGCAAATGACAGCCAATATCAACGGCTTAACTTGCTTATCGAGGAACTGAGGAATCTAAAGAAATATCTAAAGATTGTCACCCATCCTCAGACCAACCTCGACTAGTTTTGTTTAACCACGGAAATCGGCCTGTGCAAATGTTATAAATGAACCATGAGCTTCTAAAATCATTGGACAATACGAGATTGTAATAATAATAATAGTGATATTAATCGTAATAATTGCCTTCTATTTCTTACAATACATAATTACAATTTAATTCATAATACATATATCGCTTTAAACTATAACACTTCATTATCAGGCTTTTTAATGGTCTCACTGCTGGGTCTCAGGCATCCTCTCTAGGAGAGAGAATGGGCCGTAATCCCCACGCGGACCCAGTGCGGGTTGATGAATGTCACATGTCTCCGAATTTTTGGTTCTAGGATATTTTCCTTCACCGTTCTGACGATGTTTTCCTTCACCGTTTAATGAGCAGTGGTGATGAAATAAATTACACAAAGTAATGCGCCTGGTTGGTTTCGAACCCGCGACCTACAGCTCGTAAGTCGGGGCCATTACCACTCGGCCACCACTGCTCTCCTATCACTTAGATTTGCTTTATTATTTAGCTAGTTTACCAAAAAACAAAGTCTCTATGTACTTTGATATTCTAAAGTGATAGTTATTGCCAACCGCATATCCATTTCATACCAGTTTACCGCTTATTATTTTTAAAGAAAGCTTAAAAATTTCGCTTCATTTACTCCTTCTTGAAGTAATTACTTCACGACTTAAGCAATTTCTTAGTCAAACTACTACAGTTTGACTAAGAAATTGCTTAAGCCAAAGTACTACACTTTGACTTAAACCATTTCTTAGTCAAAATACTACATAATTAATTTATATATTCAATCGACTTTAATTTCTTTTGCTCAGTTACTTCTGATACCTTCATCATGTAGTCTTAAAGTAATCGCCAGACCACATAAACTAAATTGAAAACTTTATCCAAACGAGAATTAATACAGGCCACTACTTTGTCTTTTAAAAATATGACCAGTTAATATTCTGTTGAAAAATAAAATGCATTCGTATATTAATGTCGTTTTAATATTTTATTGAGTTGACGCCGACAGCACTCATGTTCATAATAAGCACCGCGCTACATAAATCAGATGTTTTATGAGCAATGGTGCCAAATAAATTTCGTACCAGTTTCATATGTAAGTAATATTTTGTGATGGCGAAAGAACGCCGTGCTATTTAAAGTTTTAATTCACCAAGTTTCTTTTTAATTCATCTGTAATTACTGAGTTTTTAAATGGAAAACTTCAGTCGCTCTGTAATTATAAGTTGCTCCGATATGGAACCGGTCAACACTGCAAACTTGAAGTGGAAGAAAATACTTAACAACAAGAATGTTCGACGATTAAACTAATTAAAGAACGATATTTTCACGTGACATTTTGCAATAATTATGTTATTACCGAATTGCAGTTAAAAGCATGATGTAATAAATTCGGACGTTGTAATCAAGCTTTTATCTAGACTGCGGATTTTTTAATTTATAGTTAAGATAAATACTCCATAAGATAAACCAAAATTCAAAATTTAAATTAAGAAATTAAAGTGTTGGATGGTAAAATCTTAAAATGACTCAAATAAAACTAATATTTGAAAATTTGATAAAACTGATCCTTTCCTACACAATGTAACAAACGAACTGCAAATACAAAATTTGGAAATAGAATCGTAAACGAAGCTAGCAATTCGTACAATTGGAACCTCAAATAGCTGCAACATTTTACTGTGAATGATCAAAAATATTCCTAGCCAGCCGACATTCCCAATTTCCCTAAACGAATCATTACGAGTACCTATTCGGCAGCAATCGCAGCCCCTCGATAATAATTTGGCTTGATGTCATACTTTTTGCGGATGAGTGAAGCCGAATGGATTTTCCGATAGAATTGCTGTGTTCCATTCGACATGTATTGTTATGAGAGCCGACGGAACAATCGGGAGTCCACCCCATTTATTTCGTTTTTGTTAATATCTATGTGGAGTGCAGCATGAATTTTGAAACGTTCATCAATTTTGATGGTAAATTAGGTTCGGTTATTCTGGATACAATTACCAATGCTAGAGTAATGTACTGGAAGTACCTACAATTACACAATAGAACACAATGAAAGCTTTTGGCCGAAATACCAGGCAGATAAGTAGTCCATTACGATTGCCCTACGGAAATGCTGCCGTTTTATAAAATGTCGAAAATCCATAGAGGGAAAAAACTATGACTAATGCAACATTTTGAATCAGTGGAAGATGTGTCGAAATTGCGTGTTCTATATAAATAAACTACTCAATAATAAAGTTGGCAACACTATAAATTAAAAAAAGAACTACGTAAAAACACGAAACTTCATAACACACGGATTGAAAATGATATAGCCCAAAATGGAGCCGTTATGGAGAGGTTAAAAGTGTCGACAATAAATTTTATCCAGTGACAAATGAGATGAACGTGTCATGACTACACAGGCTCGTTGCTCTAGAGATATTAAAAATTGAATTAATTTTAATGAAGATAGCGGGTATCAGAGTCTCGCATAGAATCTTTTGTTGTGACTGCTGGGGGCGGGGTAAATGGGGGTGATTCTTAATTAAGTGTTGGCGAAGCCCTCTTCGCTTAATGCAATGACTTCACGCCTCGTTTAACTTTCATAAAATTCTCTTAAACTCAGCGATTTTTCTTAACTAGCGGAATAAAATTTCCATGTGCAAGTAACTCTTTAGGGTCGTGGAATAGAATCACCTGCTCTTAATTCATAAATTTTTACGTTTTTTGCTAACGTTGAAAGATTTTCAAGTAGTATTGCAATTTGTTATATCCGACATTCTTAAACCTGAATCAATTTTATTTTTAATCATTGGAGTTGGAAAATCCGAAACATTTGTACATAACAGTAAAAAAATCGACACTTTTCTTAACTTTCTCATCAATTTCAAAAGCAGCTTAGATAAAGTATAATCTTTAATGGTTAGTTAAACTAGTCTACAAATTGGTGATCTTGTATTTTATGATACATTAATATGTCTTAACATAATTAATTTAGAGTAGTCGGACAAGTAATCTTATATGAGTTTTATTAGATTACTTTGAATATTTATAAGCAAATTAGGTAAAATATGTTTTATCGATGGCTATTATTGCCTATAACTCTTCCTGAGTCTGCCTGTATTTTCATTATCATTATGGCCGCTTTAACAGAATTTCGTTGCATGAAAAATCAGTAAAAATATGCGTACGAGCTATCAATCAATATTATATACCGATTACCGTGCCCTGGGCTTTTATAATAGCCGGAAATTAATACGAGCCAACGCGACGATGTAAATTATATGTATAATTAAAAAAATCACTGCTATAATTTTATAGGGTTTAATTATTATACTATGCATCAATAATAATTGGGACACTATGAATATTAAACGAGCTTCTAAGTACGTGATGTGAGGTTTTTTTATGTGTTATTGATGAAAAGTATTTTTGTTGATAATGGATAGTAAATTCATTAGGTGTTACTTATTTATATTAATATATTAACTACTTTTTTTTAAATTTACTATTAATTAATTTTTATTTTATATTAGTTATTATTTGCATTTTTTTAGAGCTTGGAGCTTGGAGTTTGTCCAGTGGTAACGGCCTAGACCTAGGAGTCGTAACGTAAGTCGCAGGTTGACATCCAGCCAGGTACTTTATTTTGTGTTATTTATGTCATCACCACTGATCAAAAACAGTGAAAGAAATCAGTATGTCCTAATCAAATACTGTTTTTATTTAGGTCGGTATTTTTAGAGATTACGACTACCAAACTTTTACTTCTATAAAATTTTAGTTTTGCCAATACTGTACTACAGAGACATTGTTATCGTATCAGTCTAACAAAATATCTTTATGTACCTATATAATACTTCAGTACGTGTGATTATCACTAAACTCCTCCTAAAAAGCTGAACCAATTTAAATGTAATGTTGTTTATATTTGGTCAAGTCAAAGTCAAAATATTTTATTTCACATAGGCCAACATGGGCACTTATAAAACGTCAGAAGCTAGAGCACGGTTCCAAATTGGTCGTTTCCAATGGAGAAGAACCGGCAAGAAACTCCATGGTTGTTGTTTTTAAAATACAATTGAACCAGGTAGGTGGCGCTGCAATCGAGTTTTTAATTTTGTTTCTGACAAAATGCAGCTTTCGGGTAGGACAACGTCTGCTGGGACTGCTAGTAATTTATAAAACAAAAATTTCTCCGTATAAAAAGAAACTATAAAATATTGAATACTGCTATGATATCAAGTTTTTACTGGAAAAATAGAATTACGGCGATACGTGGATATATCAATTTAGAAATTGCAAAAGTGCATGAATAACGTCAGGTCGTTACCTTCCTATTGTCAACCGCAGTGAATAGGTTCCCACTAATCATTTCAGGACATTGCACTGGGAATGTGTATTATTTGCAGCACGGTGATTCAGTTATTGCATTAATCCATGAATCCCCAAGCGACCACCGGTGGCCGCGCATCTATTGTCTTACTATTGTGTCTCTAATTGACGGTATCTGAAGGGTTAAGTACCTAATATAATATTGTATCTTGTTCTAAAGTCCTTTATTTGAATATACATATGCTCTGATAATATTATGCTCAGTGATAACAAATTTTAATTTAAAATATTTTTTTATAGCAAGCTTTTATAGCACGGTGTAATACTTATATAATAAATACCCGTCAAGACGAATCATACGAGCCTAAACTCGACGAGGTCGTGTCGTATAACTACCAAGCTCCTATACCCACCTTCCGGTTTCATCATCAGATCAGCTCCATGTCATAACAATTTTGCATTGCCATCTGATTTACACATGCATACAAAATTTCAGCTCAATCGGTAACCACATCGGTAAAGATTTGGTTACAGACAAACATCGGGACTAAAAGTGAAACTAAATAAAAGCTTGTAAAATGCTTGATCATTTATTCATACCGAAATCTTTATGAAGAGGGAGTCGAAGCCAAAATTCGTCTTCAATGCAACCCTCCTTTTTGGATCGATCACTATGATCTCCCTTCATAATTCACATAATCCCATAATTGATACATAAAAGCCCCATTGGCTTTGTACAATTAGGCTCCCTCAGATTTATCCGCGATTGTTATATTTGAATGATTAATTTTGTGTACATGGAGAAATATTTCAAACGTCCAAGTTAAGATGAAACAATCTTTATTAATTACTTGTTGGCTTTACATAAAATATACAACAGTACCTGGTAGGTAATCCTGAAATATAGAGCCCAAAATGAATGTAGGATTTCAAATCTAATATATCATCTGAACTTATTTTTTCAGTACACGAAATTTTTACGAGATTTGAAATCCTAAATTTCTTTTTTCAACTATGTCGGGACTTATCGGCTGTACCTAACTAGTATTTTACATGATTCCATGGCCTGTTAGACTTATACAACTTATTTAAGACTCTTGAGCCACAGACTCTTGGCCATCAGACTTTTGAGCTTCGGTCTATCCGCAATGACTGTCCTGAATCTACAAATAACCGCCAAATCAGCGGATTAACGAATTTTCTTAGGCACATAGGGGTCTGACTAATGAGGGAGTAATTGTTTGGACTAAGAACTTGAACCCTTACTTTCGTTTAGGTAGGAAATCATCAAATAACTTCTCCCACTCTGGTTGAAGCGAAAGGAAGTGGGAATTTTACTGACTAAATCCCACCTATGTTCCTTTACAGGGCCACTGAAACTCTTTCAAACAAACCCATAATCCATGAAATCATACGTGCGGCTGTATTATTTACAAGCAAAACGAACATCAAATAAATTAGCAACAACATAAACCTTTATACATTTGGGTGAAAAGGCCCAAAATAAGATAGTTCTTATTTTGAAACAAGAAAACCACAGCATCTTTATTTTTCGGAAATTCTGGTAAGAACACTGTGATTTAGAACCTCTTGTTGCTCCCCCGTGGCACCCTTCGCGACAATTTAGCAGCTTTAATTCCACAACCGCACTAAATGTAGCGTAAACTGATACAAGGCAAACATACGCGAAGCACTCAAGACTCTGTGTTATCTAACATGAAGGAACATGGTAGAGGGAGAAGGGGCTATAAATTATGTGTTTGTTTTCTCTTTCTCGCATAGAACAATAATGTGAAATTTGGTACGGTGTGCACGGACTAGGGTGTCATCATGTGAGGGTGGAGGGTCTAATCGACCCGCGCGATAAACAGCCGCGTGCACGCCGATTTAGTTACGGAGTCTGTAATGAATCTGCGCGGTTGCATTTTAGGGTTAACAGTAATATTATCGCCATTAGTTAATAGTTCGTTTGCTATGCAGGGGGTTGCAAAATGGATAGATGTACTGATGATATCTTTAAATTAGATGAAAATTCGAATGACGTGCACTGATTAAATTATCTTAGGAGATGACTTGACAACATGCGAAGATTTCTAAAGGAGTGATTCAGAGTTGACTTTAGATTTTTTTTAAATGAAGTAATTTTCTCACTAACTGTCCACGCACACGGGCCTCAAAAAAACGCCGTCACGAAAAAGCGCTAGAACTGGCCACAAAAAAGGTAGAAGTCGCCGTAAAAAACAGCTAAAGCGCACGACCGCTTGTCGCCGGAGAAGCTTGAAGCTGCTTCAAGCGTTTTATTGTGGCGGTACCACCGCACACGAACCACAACAAAAGACCGACTCAAAAAGAAGCTTGAAGCAGCGTTTTTTTGAGGCCCGTGTGCGGGGACAATTAAGCTCTGTGCTTTTCAAAAACTGTTTCTTGTGTAAAGAAACACTTTTAGACGTATTATGCGATACTAAAATACCACTGAGTCAATTCCTAGATAGAACATTTCGTAGAGAACAGGAACTACTCATTTAGCAACAAACTATCATGGCAAAAGTGTCAACTAAAAACTAGTAAACAAGCAAATCGATTTCACAGCAAAACCTCTTAGCATCGCTAAGTAAATTGGCATAGGAACTTCTAAATTCCAACCATTATGGCTATGTGGGTCGTTATTACGAACTTCCTTTTCAAAATGAAGCGTGGGCCAGGTGTTAATTAGCCCAGTATGTTATTGCACGTCCAAGTAAATAAAGAGATAGATGCCACGTGACCGGGCCAGGCGTGCAGAATACCATAACCTTAAATCAGGGATGGGGCACTAATTGCTTAGAAAACATTAACACAGCTGTAAGTTGTTGGGCCTAAGTTATGTGATTTAGCGGGTAAGCGAATAAATTGAGAAAGAAAGAAAGAATTGTGATATGAGTATGAGAAAGAAAGAGAAAAACCTTTTATATTCGACTCATACAGGAAAAACTACAGTAAAAAAGCCACAAAACAGATGTTATAAGAGCCTGAAAGCTGAACTATAATAGGCTTGTATTAATGTACATTAATGAGTTATTAGCTATGCCTGTTATTAGCTGTGGCCTGAGTCCCAGCAGTGGGAACATTAAAAAGGCTGATGATGATGATGATGATGAATGAGTTATTAAATACTAGACTGCGTCCTTGTACAAATGGTTGAAACCGCAACTATTGTGCATCATACATAGTACTTCTTACACACATCACACTAATATTATAGGTATAAAGGTGAAAGTTAGTGTGTATGTTTGTTATTTTTTCACGATCTAACGGGTGATAGATTACAATGAAACTTGGTATATGATACTGACATAAGATTTTTATCCTGGGAGTATTATCACGTCGGTGAAGCCACAGGAAGCAGGTAGTAAGATTAATGCAGGCAAAATTTTATTGTTTTTATTTCTAATATCTCAGAACCTACCAGTCTGTTATGATACTCCTCATATTGTATTTACAAGCTCAATGTGTTTATTCATAACTTTCAAAGGTAAAAGTGTATGTATGTATATAATCCACTTTCGATGCTTTATCATTGCTTTCTCGTCAGATTTCATTGATTCTTGTTTTGGTAGGAAATCATCAAATTACTTTCAAGCCCTGCGTGAAGCAATAGACTAGCTAAAGTTTACTTGTGTTCTTTCAGTTGACTTTGGCGATCTAGGGTGAAACTGACTGACAGTGAACTAACTGACTGAAAGAGTCATCTTTAACAATCCCGCAACTCTATTAAATCTTACATTCCTAACAATACCTGCGGAAACGGCAACTGAAGGACATAAGTGAGTTTTAGTAAGTAAAAGTCTGATATCTTTTTCACTACACCCTAGAGCTCGAAAAGTCATTTCATGATTTCCTGGCCCAAAAAAGGCATAACAGTCCCACAGCGCTGATTTCAATAAATCTGATTTACGTTACTACTTTTTCTGCAATAAGAAATTTTTCTATACCTAAGCATATTTTTTCAATACAATATGTTGACAATATTTCTTATTATCTGATTCTGCTGCTAAAAAGAATTTATATAATATTAAAGACTCTTTTCAGAATGCCATTACAAAGACTGTTAGGTATAACTTACTTTTCACAAGAAATCGCTTTTCTTCACCGTCCATATAAATCATCCTGAAGCCGAAAAACTTTTAATAGTGTTGAAGTTGAGTGTGCCTTATAAATGGATTATTTGCGTGTTGACTTACAAGTAGCTAACTAGCTAGGTTTTAGTACTCATTTTAATATTTAGGTACCTTATTATATTCCTTTGTTCTTTGCCATCACAAATCAGAATTTGAATGATTAGATTGCTGAACTTATATTCAGTTTAATTTTACTCCCAAGTTAGGATTAATTCGGAACGGATTTTTATATTTCTTTGTTGATCTTTTTTTGTTCGTCTTTAAAAAAAAACTAATTTCTTTTTTAGATCTGACGCTATGTTGATATTTGATTTTTATTATCACAAAACTAAGAAAATTTTTTTAAGGATTTTTTGTATTTTTTTCGTGTTTACATATAAACAATAGAAATAAACCCAGTAATTAACCAGGGCAGCTCAAACTCAAAATAATTTTATTTCACATTTAAGCCTACATGGTTACTTAAAAAACGTCAGAACAAATCAGTCTTCTGAATAAGTTGACATTTTAAATAATTTTAAACTCGCTATCGCTTTCACCTTGGACCACAGCCACACAGACTTGCATTTCACAGGACTGCGTTTATGGTAAGGCTCAGATAATTTTATTCCCCTCTTGCATCCCACCAGGATCGATGGGTCGAAGGGGTGCTCAACCTTAGGGTCATGTTTGTTGCGTAAACGATCCCTGCCCCAGACAATTTGATTCGTAATAGATTTATGTTTTATTCCAATGTCATTGTATCAATGTTTGCCTTTTTGATGGCGCTAATTGAATTAGATTATAGATGTTTTTATTAGTCTTGTTTATAATAAATATTTTTTTGTTGATAGCATTATTTTCTACTCTTTTTTATTACACCGCCGTAAATTAGGAATTTCTGTTATACCCTGGATGTTTTTCACAAACATGTAAGCTGTCACATACCTACCTACACAAGACATCCATATCCGGAACAATAATCTGTGCAAGTATTTGTTCGTAGCAGGAATCGAACCCCTGACTCGCAGCGCAGCAGCCAATCGTTCAACCACTGCACCAACCATGCCGACAACATTGTTTTTGTAACTTATGAATAAAGGTAGTTTCTATTCATAAATGATTCGTTTAATAAGTAAGCCAATACTTGTCTATTGACTTACTTAGTTTTTCACTTACATGAGACTTATTTTATTTTAATGGGACTAAAATTACCATAACTGTTGATAAGCGACGCTATAAAACCCAAAAATAATATCTGTCCCAATTATGACCAATAAATAAACCTTAATTTCTCCACTGAGATATGTAAAACCATCTACAATCAGACGGCGATAAATATAATTGCATGGCATGACCCACTAACTCAGGCACATGGCAAAAAAACAATCGTCGAAATATTGCCGTAAATCGCAATAGTAATGTGTTAACCGGCAGTTACACTGACGCACCTAAAAATAATATTCATAGGCATGTAAATTTAACGAAAACAAGGTGTAGTTAAAACAATATTTATCTTAATAATTAGTTTAACCCGAGTAAGTCGCGGTTCATTTGATAAAGGTGCGTGTTAACGGGCGGTCGCCGTCGCGTGATAACAGCTCGGTGTATATAAATTAAAACATAATTGTGTTATCGTGACCCCAAGGTTTTATGTTCAGTTGACGAAACGAAAGGCTGTTGGGAAATTAAATTCGATTTTTTTTGTGAAGGTATTAATTTTTGAAGAATAATACGATTATAAAGGTGCCTCTTTGTGTAGAGTTGTTTGCATGGCATTAGGAATAATTCGAATGCCTCGTAATTACACAGATGGAAACATAAAACTCAATAATTTCAACTAATTGACCTGTGTATGTAAATATTCGTACCTAAGGGCAAAACGATGGAGCGCTTTTCAAACCCTACATCTATATAAAAGCGCAGCCACACACAGATAAATCACGAAATTTCAGAAACTATAACATAAAATTCGGCAGGTAGGTTCCTTATAGCTGCACGCACAACGAATGTGCTCAAACTCAGCTAAGGAATGGAATTCCTTGCCGGAGTCTGTATTTCCTGATAGCTACAACCTGGGAAACTTTAAGTCGAGAGTGAATAGGTTGCTTCTAGGTAAGCGCGTTCCATCGTCGACCGCATCGTCGCTTTCCATCAGGTGACAGCGATGAAGCGCGAACCTATCAACAATAAAAAAGGATGTAGACATCCGCTAAGAACGAATTTTTCGAAATTCAAGATGAATTACTGCAAACAAAAATATTAATGGGATGAAACGGGGTTTATGTAGTTTGTATGGAGAGACCGAGTTTTACGCGGGCGAAGTCGCTGGTAGAAGCTAATTATATTATAATTATCTAGCCAGGTGAACGACCTTTAGTATGTAGGTATGTTTCATTGTATAGAAAAGTGGTCGTAGATTACTTACCATACCATTACCATATCTTAGATAATAGAAATCAGACCGGAAATCTACGAATAGCTGGAGCAGTGCTCCCACCATGCAACAATTATTACACACCATTTATGAAAGGGCTCAGCCCTATTTCATACCTCATACAATACACTTATTCATAAGTCACGTTTGAAATTACAGGACTAAGTAATATTTATGCATATTTTGTACACCGATTTAGTAAATGACTGTCTTGTAGACGCGACTGCATACTGAGCTTTGGAACTGTTTGGTATTTATGACAGTTGCATGACATGCCGAAATTATTCGAAATTAATAAATTAAATGAACTGATTTTGCAATTTATTTACAACTTTGTGATTAGATTGTAGACAAGCTATTTTGTTTTCGTATCTGTTGCAAAATCAGTTAATTTTAATTTATTCATTTGGAAAAATTTTGGTATTATATATTATATATTGGCAGGTCAAGGTCAAGACCAGGGAAAAGGACATAAAGCACTGTTATGAACTGAAATCCGTCTGAAAATAATCATAAAAAAAAATATCACGCTAGCCACAAACATTCGCTTTTATAATGTTGGTGTAATTGAAGTGGAAGGTTTTGTGTGAGTGTGTATGTCTATTAGTCTTTCTCGCTCAAAAAGCTAAATAGATTTGGATGAAATTTATTATACGGTTAGACCATGTCCTAAGATAGCACGTAGGATTCATACTTTATATCCTGCAAATAGATTACCTTGAAATAGTGTACTCCTTCCAAGCGAGCAAAACCGCCAGCAGAAGTTAGTGCAAGACAAGTTCAACTGTTGATCAATGGCTCAATACTGTCATAGGGTTGCGCCCAACATCGATCACGACTGCCGACATCGGCGGCGCCAGAATGCTCGCGACAAGCGCCCGAGGCAGCCAATCTGCACCTGTAATAGAGCACGACATTTCACCGCACGAGAAGGAAACGCATTTACCTCTGTCCCATATTTCACGTGCAAAATCAATATGCAAATAAGTAGCGAACGGCATGTCAGACTATTGTGCGGTACAGTAACAACTTAGCCAACTTTAACCGGTCTAAACTGGTTAACGCTAAATTTGTGGCTTTTGCATGCTATTGAAATTTACAGCTTAAACTTCCCCGCCGGCGTTGTCTACGCCTAGCTAGTTTTACAGACGTGTTCTTGAACTATGAAGAATTGAAAAAGTAGTTCCAAAGTTTCGAAGTTGCATGCAAATTATAATTTTGTGCATGCATGATCTGAATAGAGTGAGTGAGTATGTAGTTTGTTGATTTTTCGCATTGAATTTTTATTAAACGCACTAAATATTTTGGGAACACGTTCATTGTGCGTACAGCTAAGAAGTGGAATTCTTTTCCGGAATCTGTGTTTTCTGATGGCTACAAAATGGTTTCTTTAAGTCAAAAGTTGCCTGGGAGAGAATGCTTTGTTGCATTTAGTTAGTTAGTTTAATTCATGAATCCCCAAGCGACCACCGGTGGCCGCGCATCTATTGTCTTACTATTGTGTTTCTAATTGACGGTATCTGAAGGGTTAAATAAATAAAATTGAATAGGTTATTTCTAGGTAAGCGCGCTCCATCGTCGACTGCATCTTTGCTTTCCATCAGGTGAGAAAGTGATCAAGTACAAACCTATAAACAATAAAAAAAAGATTTTAAGTTTTCGGCTACTAATTTTGTATACATTTTTAATTTCCGTCTACATACAAATAAAAGTATCATGAAAACCAAGATAATAATAGAAAAATCAAAAATATGTCACCTACAAAAATAGAGACTGCATTAAAATGCCGAAAAGGGAGCATAGAAAAAAATGCACCCTCGACAATATTCCGTCTATTTTTGTGCGATACATCCCAAAAATATTAAAAACTACTTACAGTGCGGACGTCTCCATTAACGGTGTGTTCTCCCCTCAGCTGCCATTGATTGTTTTTGATTGGTTACATGTTTGTTACATTGTTTTTATTGCTCTGTTCCTCGAGCTTTTAAAACGAAATCGATACTCACGTTTTCTGTTTGTGAACTCTATTACCGCACTATTGATTGATTACAGCTATATCAGCTCTGATATCTTATCTTAGTTACTGAAACAACAAATTTATAATGCCTAACTTAAGGCTTGTCAAATACCAGGTCGGTGGTATTGTTCAAGGGTATCTACGAACCTGGAACGCAAAGGGCACCTGAAGGAATACAGGTGGTTTTGCACTCCACCCAGAACGGTAGGAGTTAATTTATAATTTACAACCTCAAAAAAAGGACTTAAAACCGACATTCCTAAAGAAAGTTTAGTAGAACAAGATAGCTCACGTTCTACATTATAAAATTTTAAGTTGGTAAACTAGCCAACACGAACTAACCAGTGTGGCCAACATAATCCCAAGACACTACATTGTTCGAACTCGCAATTTTTTCGCGCCAACGTACCGTATAAGTTACTTGGTTACTTCCACAAGTTGTCACATTACTCTTGGACGCAGCGTCGACAGAGCCAAAAATAGACGCCCTAAACTTTTTAATAGATGCACAGACACTTTGAGGATGCCGAACGGGGCGGCGCCTTTTCTGACTTCACGACGACTTTTATGACTTTCAGCAAATTGCTGCTCTCTCATTTGAATATAGTCTTGAATACGATATTGTCTTTTACTGTCCGGGTTGAGTCATGTGGTTCTGTGAATGTGTTAAAGAACTGTAGTCTCCATTGATGTTTCCTTAATTATGTATAATACCAAAACGAAACTGATACGGACTGGCTGGTCTTTGGAACCAAGAACGCTATTATATCAATTTTGGTTCATGATGGTGCATACGCAATCTATTCCTTTAATTTTAGACCAAAGCTACCTGCATTGGTACCTGAATTTACCTTGACCTGCTTACGTCATGGGTTCAAACCTAGGCGCTTTATTTTATGTATTTTTTAGTCACCACTAGTCTCAAAACGGTGAAAGAAAACAGCGTGAGCAAAGCAGCATGTCTTAGAGCCAAACATACGAAGACAAGACACATGACCCACAACCAACCTAGGCCTATGTGATGGATAATGGCTCATTTCCTTTCTCTAAGAGAAGAGGCCTGAGGCCCAGTAATGGGAACACTAGAAAGCTGATTATGCTTTGGTATTGAGCAGCAGGTTTTAAAGTGATTGACGAACGATGGTTTAAGTACTTTTTCTTTTATTCTTGCCTACACATTTTCAAACTTTGAGTCTGATAGCAACAATAGGTCATTCAATACTAATGTTAAATATAATTTCAGCAGACCACACCTTGTAAGAACGTATTCTATTGAAATTCATTCCCATTCAATAAATTATAACTTTACGTGTCTAGAGAGTGGAGCGGTTCCGTTCACTTTGTGTTTTATAGGTAATAATCTCTAGTATTTTCAATGTTTTATGTATGTAAGTTATTTATGCTGGCACTGAATGAGTAATACTTGGAACGGTTCTTAAATCTAAAACTGATATTGATGGCGTTGGTGGATGATTTTTATTTTAAATTTCATACATACAGGATAGGAACAACGGAGGGAAGAAGAGGGATGAAACGCATGATACTAAAGGAGTTATGAGTATATATCTGAATGCATGGAGAGGAAGAGGGAGGCCGAAGAAAAGACGGATGAATTATGTGAGAAGTGATATGAAAGAAAACGGAGATAGCGTAACGGGTGACAGGACAGAATGAAACAAGAACCCAAATAAAACGGAACAAGGGTAGACAGATGATGATGGTACATATAAGATACATACTAAGGTTATAGACTAATGAAGTGAGAGAATTGCTTAATCTTCATGCAATCAAATGTACAAAGGCGGACTTAATACCTTAGGGATTCTCTACCTGTCAATCTAGATTAATAACCTAACAATAAGAATAGACATATAAACAAACATTTTTTACTGTCCATTGAACTGATTTTGTATAATATTGCTTTTGTGGCATGTCAATTGGCTGCTGCAGTAAATAGTTACCACTTTTTTTGCTTTTGATACGGAATTTCGAATGGAAAGTAAAAAAGGTATCGTATAAATGTCTAACCATGTTTCTAATGGAGTACAGATTAATATAGATTCCAGTCCCTCTCTTTCTTTTCGTATCAATCTGACTCAAATTTTGTCCGACCAATATTTAGCCATCTGGACAGCTCTTTCGATGGCCTCGTATAAATCGTGGTGGTGTAGTTAGTTGTACACAGTGGGCAAGAAAAGAGGTGAAGCATATCCTGTAATGGGCACCACACTGGTACTATATTTATATTCCAGTAGGAAATCCACATACTCACACTCAACAAACCTACACAACACCACTCACTACGGAACCAAATTTCTAACCCTCTTAAACACAAGCTATCGACACGATAAAAGAAGAAGAGAAGAACGTACATAAACTCCCATCCAAGTCTGCTATCGACACCCGTCAGGGGTTGACAACATAATAATATACCATTGAACTTAAACCGCAAGTTAGCAGACACTAACTCAGATAACTTAGCCAGCTATCGGGTGCTAAGTCAGACCAACTCCCGAACTGAACGCTTTGCGGGCTAAACTTTGTCCTCCAGTTAATCCGACGGCGTTCTCCTTGTACGTGTTTTGAGTTTCTAAACATTCTGCTTGCCTACAAGTTATTATTTGGATTTTTCTGAAAAAAATTGTGCATTGATAAGTGTTATGGGAGTAATACAGGAATTAGATGGCTTTAGGTTATGAACTCCTGAGAAGTATATTAATTTTACACGTTGTGCTTTTAAAAAATGAGAAAGAATATCGATGAATGGATGTGCTAGGAAGACAGATATTAAGTCTTTGTAGGAATTTATAAACCTGGCACGAATTTATAAACGTATTACTGTAGTACATGATCGCGATTCATATTTAAAGTTAAAAAGTCAGTAAAACACTGAATTATTTTTTGAAAATAAGACCAGGAAATTTAAAAGAAGAATTGAAGGTATATGGAACATAACCTGCCTTGCCAAGGCTACTTAGGCTGAGTGGAAGATCCGTGGCCCTAGAATACAAAGTCACAATGTAATTACACCATGAAAAGGTATACCATAAATTGTGGATAACAAAGTTCATGTACCTACATAAGCGAGCTTAACTCAAAGTTGAGTTTATTTCAACAAACCATTGAGTTTGCCATTGAATCTATATAAGAAGGACACAGGTTAGTTTTAGTCAATAACTACAAGTCTAACTAACCCTCTCGTTGTACCACTAGAGTGGGATAAATCACTTGATGACTTCCCACTTCAAAAAAGCACAATAGTAACAGACGTACATTATCTAGGCTTTAAGGCCTTGTAGATCCTAGCCATTACGGTGTGCGACAATACAGCTAGTGGGGTTAAATGGCCATTACCGCAACTATTGCACGGCTACGCGTTACGGCTCAATGGGGTATTAAGAGGCGCCAAGCTATATCCAAGGTGATCGTAATCGACTGTGATAGCACACATACCGTATCATAAAACATGATTATATAGTATATCAATACTAGCGTCTGCCGACGAAAATAAAGCCGTTGTTGTCCACGTGAGTGTTGGCTGACGCAAAGTCAATGACGGATAAAAAGTAGCCTATATCCATATAAAAATTCAAAATATTTTTATTTTATGTAAGCCTACATGGGCACTTATAAAACTTCAGAAGCTAGGCACGGTTCCAAATTGTCAATCTTTAAATAATAAGCTTCCTCCATACCAACATGGAAATCGGTTCTGTAGTTTAACTATGAAAGCGTAAAAGATCAATAGAAACTTTTAAATTTATAATAACTAATATTATTTTATGGATTATGAATAACAATTATATTTTTCGAATAATAAATCAGTCTTTAAATATAAATATAATAAACCATAAACAACCACAAAAAAAATAACAAAGAGACACAACTAATAACAATAACATTACTCAAATTAATCCCAAAATTGAAAATAGAGACCCCTTTATTGCCACACAAAATAATTTGGACAGTATAAATCCTAATACACAAACAGATTATAGCAATATATCAGATACTGTACGCAATGCTGTAGTGTGATTGGGAACTAATGTCCACAAGGCTTACACAATTGTAATCCTCACTAATGGCACTGGACACTGAACAGGTAGACATAATGCATATTGATAGTCCATTAAAGCATTTCATCGATGGAATCATCTTTCATTAACATAAAAGCATGAAAGGGTCGCGGATGGTAAACGTTTTAAAATTTTCGATTTATTGACTCTGAAGATTAATGGACAGGTCTCCGATCAGTTTAACCTTTGCGCTCTTTAAGTTGATTATTGTATTCATGTGCGTAACAACGGGTTTTCTCGAGTGTTCATCATCATCAAAAGAAGCTTTAATTTTTAAATGTTATAAACTAGTACTTGACTGTGATTCCAGCTGAAATAAGGATAACCTGCGATTGCTTACCAGCAATGATGCAATAGTTGATGCATACTAGTTTATTAATTCGTGAATCCCCAAGCGACCACCGGTGGCCGCGCATCTATTGTCTTACTATTGTGTCTCTAATTGACGGTATCTGAAGAGTTAAGAGTGTATTTAGTCTAGCCTTGAATGGGCGAGATCGAATACTTTCTCTCTCTGCTCTGTCTTGTAAAAACTATCTCTATAGGTTTACTTTCTGAAAATATATGTAGTTTTAGCTGTAGACTCAAGACTGGAATGAATTATGTTGAGCGATTGGCTGCTGCACTGCGTGTCACGTGTTTGATTCCCGTGCCAAACATTTTTTTTATGGGCTACAGGTATGTAGTTGTTCGGGATCTGAGTGTATTTTGTATTTGTTGTCACTCTACGGTGGAACAGAAGGTTATATTACACCTTTTAGTGGCTAAAACTACATCTGTGTCCTTCAATTGCCCCTTGTGTTCTAGAACAGCGGTTTTCTTTTTCATAAATTAGTTAGGGTCGTAGTAGTTGGGGCGTGAGCGTCAGGATGTCCGATTGGCCGTCTCCTAATAATTACAGCTTCGCAGAAGGAGACAAGGAGGTGGCCGCCTGCGGTTTCTCTTTCATTTTGGACCATGGCCCAAACCGGGATCCGGCGCAAGAAGACGCCCCCGCACCTCCACGAGGGTGGACATGACGGTGCTTGCCGAAGCAAAGCACAGCTTCGCCGTATCCTCCGGAAAAATTTATTGACTATTGCTCTTGATTTAGATTCGTATGTCAGTTATTTCGATATGCCAGTAGTTTCTACAATTGTTAATTATCAGCAATTTACAGCATCTTCAAAACACAATATGTGCGAGAATAAAACGGTCGACCCAATTTCATATCCTGTGTAATCCTTTATCAAAATAATGGAGATTTGCAGAGACTGCGCTCCGACTTGCTTATCCAAATATACACTTCGTACAAGACCATTATTATAACTTCATAATACAGAGCTGTTCATAAACAGACATAAACAACTTGTCAGCTACGCAGATACAAATATTTAATTCAGGATATTATCAAAGGAAACGCGAACAATATTCTAAACAGGAACTTCGTTATCCCTGCAACTGGTATGAGCGGTGGACAGTGGCGTAGTTATAAGGTGGCAATGCTAGCAAAATGCCACGGGCCCTTGGTCTGGTGGGGCCCCTAACCCGTGAGACCACAAGCTCAGTAACCTAACATGTTAACAAATATAGGTAAAATTTATAAAAAATTTAATATGTTTAAGTACTTCCAATTATAGTAAGACAAGTACGTAAAGACCATAAAAAACAAATACAAATAAATTTTAAGAATTTATTTAAAAGGGATCAATTTTCCGTGGCATTTTTCCAGCTTACCACTTTATAGTTATGTCACTGGGAAGCCCACCTTTAGAGATGAAATAGAAGTCTTCTAGAAACTTGCTAAAGAATCATTTTATGTCTGTATCTCAGTAATTTATCTAAGTTAAATTACAATTTGTCAATTTTCTGGGACCCCATCCAATGATTTTGCAACGGGCCTCAGACGACATTGTTACGCCACTGGCAGTGGAACTCAAATTCTCGTCTTGAATGATACGAACCGAACTCGTGTTAAAACTTCCACCGCCATGCATTCAGCACGAAGTAAATGTTATTTAGCCCTCGTTAAGTAAACACCTCTCTTTCCTTCTCTTGCTGTCTCGTTTCTGACAGTGGTAACATATAGCGCGCTTAGTTTTAATTACACACACAGTAAGGAAATTACTTGCGCCAAGTTACGCTGATGGCATACTGGTAGCTATAAAATGGTGCAGATATTGTAAAGAGGAAACGTTTGTTTTTGCTTCTGTTTCATACAGAGTTTACAGTTTTTAATTATGTAAACTAATGCTTGACTGCAATCCCAGCTAATGCTAAGCACTGATGTAATCGTTGAAGCTGAAAAAGTTGACACTAGTTTATTAAGAGCCTATTCACTCTAGACTTAGTCTTGAAGACACCTTAATTAAAATTGAACAGGAAGACCGCGGCAGGCATTGTTCCAGTCCTTCGATATTATGCGGTATAAATGTAACGTAAAGTTTCTAGTTTTTTTTTTTTTTTAACTTCAGCGGATTATTATAACCACAGCCGAGCCCAATCAATCAAGTCACTTGATAAAGGAAATGGCATCAATGGTTTTGTTCAATATTGTCTGTGGCGTACAAGGGCCATTATCCACTAACTTGTAGCCACCAAAGCAGCACTTCTTATTCATGCAATTTTCTTTACATTGAAGGAAACTGTTCCAGCGGTCTTTCTTTAAGCAATAACAATATCACTTTTGTACAACGATCTCTACACTTTGAAGATATTACTATACTTATTGTATGCAGGTAAATATTCACTGAAGTTTCAACTTCAACCGAAACCAACTCGAATATTACCTACAGCTTACGTAAAGTACCCTCATTGTGGCCATAAACGCTAACAATGAACTATAAAAGAGGCAATATACGATTTTAGTGCACTTACAAAATTAATATTCCTTGTTAATATTAACGTTTTCGTAATTTTATTCGACATTGTGTGGCTACATTGTAGTGTGAGTTGTTGAAGATGGAATGTCTGACTTTGGTGATGTGTTGTGAAAACAGACACACAGACAAGTCCGAGGAAGCTGTACGCCTCGTCGTATTACTTGTGAGACCTTTCAAGACAAAACGGCGAACGTAAGCAATAAGATTTCTCTTACCATCTAGGGCTAATTTCTGCTGGAGAAAAAATACGGTAAAGGGTTTTAATAGGAAGAAAATTTGATGTGAACAGATTGTTTGAAGTTCATATTATGGAACAAAAGCTTTTTCCCGTGGCTTTGCTCGCGTACATAAAACATAGCCTATGTCACTCAGGAATAAAGTAGCTTTCGGTCGGAGAAAAAATTTTAGCAATCGGACCAGCATTCTCAGAAATTACCTCCCACAAACAAAAAAACCAATTTTATCTCTTTATAATATTAGTGTATACTAAATACTGAAATAAAAAACCATCGGCGTCAGAAGACCCCTGTTTTTTTTATAAGGAGATCACGACGGTGGGTTTTCGAATACCTTCAAGTTTCTTGTGTCCTCAAGTTCTAGAGTCCCTAGACGTGCATAAGTAAAGTAAAACAAAGTTGCCGTGTTGACTTGAAAAACTTAACACTACAACCTTCCTAGAGTTTCCCACATATAATATTGATGTTTCTAGGTATATGGAACAGAAAAGGTGGGATCTGCAAAGAAATTTGCACGTGCTAGTCCATGTCGTCCATTTTTAAAATGGTGTTGGAAAAGTTTCAAGGACACTTAGACCTCTGTGTCCTTTCTGATCTTGTTGCAACGTGGAAGAATTTAAGTTGTCTCACATTCATGAAGTTTAGAATTGCGATACCTACTAGATGCTTCCAAAATACAATTTCCAAAGACAAAGAAATTACAAGAAACGCCACGGCAACAAATAATAGGAAACAACATCTGGAATCTTGTTTACTTGCCTTTACACAAATACCGGTGTTCCACTTGAATCGAAAGTGGTTGTGGACTTGCCCAGTTACAAAATCAATCAATCTAGTTTTAACAAAACTTCGATACAATACTGTCGCAATAATCGCCTATCCAGACGCAATAAATTTCGCATTGATATCTTGATGAATTTATTCATATCTCTCGATTAGATATGCTATAAGAAATGCAGAAACTCATGATCTTACTGACGTAATCGTCCCACGCCCAATATCTGCGGGTGTATTCTGTTGTTGCAGATTTCTCGAGTCAAGATAACGGTATGTGAAGACCAAGGATTATGAAATTACGACTGTGAAGGATTAGGTAAAAAACCATATTGAGATTCGATCTTCGACGGATTGAGAACAAAGTTTGAACATTCATACAAATGCTTCCAAAAAAAAAAAGAATAAGTAACATTAGTTGATAAGGATAACATTCGTGAGTAAACTCTTTGTTTACTAGTTTGTTTGGGGCTAGCAAGTGAAAAGTGATATTAGAAACTAAAATACTCACAGTAAAGCTCAATTCGAAATTTCAATCAATTTGAAAAACCATTCAAATCGTTGGAAGGAATGGAGGGAGGCCTTTGCCCAGCAGTGGGACAATAGAGGCTAACTATAATAAAGCTCAATATAAAAAGAAAATATCATGGAATTTTGAACCTTAATGATGAAAGTTCTTTTGGGGAAACTGTACTACCGCCAAAAAGATTTAGAAGGCTGTGTAGTCATTGACAGTGTGTCAATACCAGCTACATTATTTCAGTCACCAAAACATGTCATGTCATAAACATAACAGAATAGTCGCTAGACTTCGCTAGGTGACTGAGCTGCTCCACCTACTTGTGCCTCTGGGACGTTGCAAATCAGGTGCGTGGGTTCGACTCCCGGCTCAGACACTTGTATGCTGAAGATTGTGTCGGCGACTTGCGAAATATATTAATGGTCTTATGTAGATTTGACAAATCGCTTCACATAGCTTATGGTGACAATCAAAATATTAATATACCTACTTATTAAATAATTCATGAGGTAGATAAAACTTAATCAATAATTTATGAGGTTTTCTCTAGTAATATTTTTTTTTATTAAATCAAGACCATAGACAAATATTAAACTACATTATCTCGAATACCAAACTCTGGTTTCACTCGCGGGTAAAAGGTCATTTGATACACATAGAAAGTCACTGCAGCACTGGGCTCCATAATACCTTCGTCTACGGCTTGGGTGAATTTCGCTTCGGTTGCAATGACAATCATTTTACACTTGTATCAAAATATCCTATTTTCTTTTTCAAAACTGCCCGTTTATCGAGTTACAGCTCAATATTCTGACGAGACATTTCTTGCTGTAAATAAATAAAGTTACTTGATACAAGATTTATAATAACTACTACCCAGGATTAAAGGGCTACTCGTCGTCATAAATCACAATCAACAATCACGGATGGACAAAGGCGGGGCAGTATTTTATTAAGACAACTAGTTGGTATAAATTCAGCAGAGGACGATAGTAATACAAACGTAGGTATAACATATAAGCATAATATTAAGCAACCATATAACGTTCCTACTGCTGGGACTCAGGTCTCTTCTCTATTAGAGGGAATAAGCTATATTCCACCTCGCAGGCTGAGCGCAGATTGATGGAGGCAACATGTCTATGAATTTTTTTGTTCCTAGGACATGCCTACGAGGTTGTCCTTCACAGTTTTGAGAGCAGTCGTGATGAAACACAAAGTAATGCAGCTCTCTAGGTTTGAACCTACGATGTTTTATATTATTTAGTGTATAGTTACAGTGGTGTACTACATAGTATATTATATTAGTCTCCTTCGACGAGTACTCGAAAGAAACTACCAAATTAATGTCTGAGTACTGTAGTTTAATTCAAAACATGTCCAAACTAGGTTCATTAGACATGACTGTGTCCTTCGGAGGCCAATGTTGTCTAAAGTTAAATAGTTGGTCAATGAACTGAGGTCGGGACCAAACTTAGTTACCTAAACAAACAAGCGACCCTCTGTGATAGTCAACAATGGATTCTTGCTGTTCCGTTAATGTTAGCGTATTTGATACTTTTGGAGCTTTAAGTGTATTTATTATAATTTTTATTATTAGGGGCGATACCCATTAGGGTCGTGGGGATTTTCTAAAAAGGAAACCCGAGGTCCTAGAACGCAAAAGACAAAACAAACGTGTAGTTTTAGTCAGTAAAAGTCTGACACGCCCTTCCGTATAACCTTAGAGCGGGATATGTAATTGTATGATTTCTCATAGCCTGCACCAGAGCCTGGTGCGAGAGGTCGCTGCCGGCTATTCCCCCATGAGGAAACGGAGGTGTTTTGTCCAAGCGGGATACACCTCTATTGTATGTTCCACTGTGCCCTAAGGGTGGTTGGGTAACCACTAGTATAATATATAACTATATATTTATAATCGTTTTCAATAAAGACGTCGCAAGTTTTAGAAATTTACTCACAGATTTATCAAAAAATCTAACTTTTAAAAGCACAGATTCCGCTTTCTCAGACTCTCTTTATACAATTTTATCGCAGCACTTTATTATGGCATGTTTGTACGGGCAATTTTTCACTTCACAACAAGTTCCGGCAGACTTGAAATTGGATTTTAAAATTAACAGCTTGATGGACACTTTTGCGGTGCAGGGGCAAACACTTTAAAATTCGATTGGACTTCGTGACGGTAACATGAGTGGGTACCCCAGGACCTACGACCGAGGCTGGCAGGCACGAAGCCTCATCAAATTTTATCATCCCTATTGACAAGCTTTTGGCGAACGGAGTCACGTTATGTGCTAGCGTAAATTTGTTGTTTTACGCGAATTATGTGTACGCATTAAAATGTTTATTAAAGCAATAATGTATTTTAATGCCAGCTATAATAGTTCTAACGAGTCGTTTATTTGGCTTTAATGTGAAACTTGTACTTATAAGTTCCAACTTATATTCAATTAAATGAACCAAGCATCTCTTAGGTTTAACAATGTGGCTATAGTTACTGTTAAGGTGAAACCACCAGGGTAGTTCGCGAAATTTTTTTTTTTAATGTTTTTTGCATTTTTCATGTGAGAGTCAAGTAGTGGGTATATTCATTAAAATATGGTATTTACGGAATCATCAAAATCATTATGATATGACCCTCTCGGTTAAGTTAGAAAGAAAGAAAGAAAACATGTTTATTCTGCCTGAATGGACGCACAAATCATTATAAAAAAATCCCCGCCAGGCCGTGTATACAGGGCTTAACTGTATTGAGTATCAATGTACTCTGTGTATTGCACCATACACCAAAGACAAAAGAGTTGTCCAGGTTATCTGTTGCAACTACTCTTTGTTGTCTTTGGCATTCTGACGCTGTTAGAGGGTTTTAAAACTTGAATTTCGCCATTGACTTGAATTCCTCCTTATACTTTTGTCTCCTCCACTAAAATATACACCTATCCACTTTCCAAACCTAACACAGTGACATTAACAAAAGAATCATCTTAGTGGAATAAAATTAAAAAGGAAGATAATACTTGCAGCACAATCAGATTTAATTATATGTAAGTATGAAAACTGTGTAAATATACAGCAGATAATAGATATAATTAAGAATTAAGTTTATGTAGAGAGAGATAAATACAAGCGGGCTGTTTGACAAAGTCGTTTGAAAGTTGCGCCATAGAAATTGGCCCTGATTGTTTGATTTTTAAAAAGATTGTATGACCACCGTACACGAAACAAAACTGGAAATTCCTACACCGTTTTGAGAGCAGTGGTAATGAAATAAATTACACAAAGTAATGCGTCTGACTAGGTTTGAACCCACCTACAACCTACAACTCATAAATCGGAGCCATTACCACTTGGCCACCACTGCTCTTGATATACCGGAGACAAAATAAACGAATATGCAACAAAAATATTTTTTAAGTAACCACTAATTTCTGCCAAAGCTCAAATAATAAGCATCCATTGTCCAATCCTAATTTTATCCAAATTTATTATTATTATTATGAGCCCGTTGTGTCCCACTGCAGGGCAAAGGCCTCCCTTCCGTTATTCCACTCTTTTCTGTCCTTAGCCACTTCTGGTCAATCCTTAAGGTAGGAGTCCAAATCGTCACGTCATTTTACCCAAAATAAAATAAAATTTAATTTAATTAAAATATTAGTAGTAGTTATTATACAAGCAAGAACAGTAGCAGTAGTCAAAGATACAGTACAAGATTATTGGGAAACAAGTTAGTAGTCGCTTTAAGTAGATGTTATCAGTAAAGCTGCTTAATCACAACAAAACTAACAATACGCCTAGCGATTATAATTCAAAGATAACAGTCTACTAGCTTACGAACTGACTCATGGTGCCTGTGACTCTTGCCGTGCTCGCATGCGGTTAAAAAATGACTACCGGTCGCTACCGTTTTACCTATAGCGAGCTAGCGGACGATGAGTAATAGGTAGCTCTCCGTTCGCTCGTACTATAAGGACTGAGCCCTATTTATCGACGACGCTTAGAATTTTGCCGTAAGGGATGCCTGCTGGGCCATGAAAAAACATATATAACGGACAACCGTGGTGTTTCAACGCAAAATGCAACTGAAAGAACATGGGAGTGGTTTTATCAGAAAAAACGGGAGAAGTCGTTAGAAGATATCCAATCTCAAAAAAACTGTTTTACCTGTTCTTTCAGATTTTAAATAGATCGCGGCATCTGCATGCCGTGCATGATATGAAATCTTTGCCTAGTCTCCGAGTTTTAAATTAAAAATTGACTCTTCTCTAAATCCTCATTTTAAGAAGCCCTCCTCAAACTATCTAAACTCCTCCCGAAACTCAAGCATGGAGTTTGACAAGTTCTCAACTTCAAATTCTCAATTCAAAAAACAAGAGAGAGGATTAGTCGAATGAAATCTACCGGTACTTGCAAAACTTTTCGTAATGGCGCCAGCCACTCTCTAGCCTTAGCGTGTGAAAACGAAGTAACAACTAATAAATAAAACATTTCCTCGTTTTCAATTTGTATAAATAAAATTGAAGCTGGCATTATAGCCCCTATTACTGACTTGGTATTTCACTCAAAGAGCAAACACCTTAGTGCTTTATGGTACAGCACTAAACTTTATACTTACCACTTGATAGTTATTCAGGCAAGTCCAATAACACTATAGATACCTTTAGTTCCTCTTGCAACAGTCACAAATTCATAGTTGCTGCTGTGGCTTCATATTAATTGTTTCTTGCTTATCAAAAGTAACTCTTTACACAATTAATATAGGGTTGGTTTTTGAAGTAACAGTCGCGCCTTTTCGCAGGTGTCCGTATAAGCGGTGAGCTCTGTGAAATTCCCCACTACGAGTCCCGTTCATGATATGAAAGCGTTTATTATACAGACAAGAACTTTTGAATCCTTAAGTAAAAGGAAAATATGAATATCAAACGAGATAGGAATGAGTGTTAACGTGAGTTATCATTGAATGTTAAATTAACAACATATCGTAGCCATGTTTGCCGCTTTCATGGTCAATGAGAGTTCAAATTACGATGAATAAAACGTAACACCTCAACTGTAGGTATGTCATAAAGGGTTTGACAGACGTGTACTTTTGGTACACCTAAAGTAATTGCGTTTTAAGAGGGTCCTTCTCCACTCGCTTATCGTTAACATCGAAAATGGTTTAAAAGCTTGTTACTTCATTTAATGCAATCCAACGCGATGTTTGACGAAAACGCAACGCAAAAAAAGAGAGATAACGCCTGAAAACTCTGTTAGTATTCGGTAATTCCGAGATTTAGTCGAAAATTTTACAAAACTTGCTCCAGGAAATAGCTGTTTTTTTTTAAACCCTTAAAAGTTTTTGGAAAAAGTGGTCATCATTTAGAATTTAAAATTTGCAAGGTCTCTAGAGAATTACTTTTTTGACTTTTTTAATTTTTAAGCAAATTATGAAGTGTCAAAGTTCATACAAAATAGGAGATTTTCAGAGGTTTTTACTGGATTAGTTTTACACAAATTTAGAAATTGGTTTCTTTAGAAACCTAGATAATATCCACAAGATACTGTGTTTCCAAAATATCTAATGAAAAATGTGTAATAACGTCATAATCAGTTATGAGCGGTTGTATGAAAAACAATGAAAATGTGAGTCATGATGCACCACCTTAAGTTACATGTAGGACCTTTGCCTTCGAATAAGCATAGAGCCATACTTATGTAAATACAAAGTAAACACAAAGGTGTTAAGGCATCCTCACTATCCACCTGAAGCAGGTTCCTGTGTTCAATTCGGCGGGAAGAAACATCCGGGTCCCGGCCCGGTCCCTATTATCCTGATCACGCAGAGGACACGATGGCGCATATGGTAAAGGTTTGCGTCACTTGAGAGAAATACCGTCATGTCCACAGGAGGCTATCGGTAGGACGCGAAAGCTCTCGTCCAGCCCTGGTCTAACCCACAGAGCACACACTACACTACTACACTACAGAGCGTGTCCCAAACAGAGCCAGTTAGGGACAATATCTGCTATAGCTGCAGATTATGCGAAAAAGTTATCATGGTCCTCGCAAAGTCAACTAAAGGAACTTGGTGGGGTTATATTAAAAGGCTGACACTTTCTCTCGCTTCACGCGGGAGAAGTCATTTAATTATTTTACACTCTCCATATAAACTTCTAATGTATTAATAATAATATTCCACGTCCATTCTTAATGACAAAAATATTTAGTTTTTCCTACCCAAGATACTTTTTAAAATCACAAAATTCCATCTTAGCGTTCCAAAAATTATGACATGATATTTAAACGTAATTTTTGGTTGTAACAATCTCAAAAAAATATTTACCATGATGATGTGGTAGATATTTTTTGCATGAAATAGATAACTTTAGGTACCTATAGGAAATACTGCTTAAAAGAATTTATCTATAAGCATTACATTTGAATACTTCTTTACTATATTAAAAAAGCTGGGCCGCAACTCCTTGCAATATTTTTAGTACATCTACATTGGATCTTAATGTTTATCGACCTAAATATACGTTGGACCTTACGAAGTTATAACTTAGGTATTAGTAATTAATTGATGTCAACACACAGTGACAAACAAATCAATCCTTGTCGAAAACGGGTTTCTGATATTCTAACAAAGGATACAATGTTGTCATTGTGTTGTATACGAAAGGTTTTTCATGTTTTGTTCGCACTGGAGTGTTCTGACAAAATCCGACACATCACTGTGCTGACTTTTGTCTCATTCAGGCTGCGTCCGTTACCCGACGCCTGAAAATGAAAACGTACTTTGTTTCCATTTTCAGAAAAGGCATGTATAGCTACACTGGACAACTTGCCTCCCTAGCCTGTCGGTTTTCTATCGTTTACATTTCGGGGAGTGTGCACTGCAATTGCACAATCTAATTCTGCCAAATCAGTTCCTTTATCAGACCACTAGACATACGGTGGCGTTGCACCACCGGTACATGGTAGACTTCCCATCTATACGTACGAAGCGTTTTGAGAATTCTCTGCGCCGAAGTCTGTTTCCTGATAGCTACAACTTAGGGGACTTTAAGCCAAAAGTGAATGGGGTACTTCTAGGCAAGCGTACTCCATCGTCTGCCACATCATCGCATACTATCAGGTGAAATGGTGGTCAAACGCCAGTCTATCAATAAAAATAAAATAAAACAAAACCAATTATAAATACGTAGGAGTCAGCGCAATCTGCGATATTATTCGAAAGAGTTACCATAGCTCTAGAACGCAAGGGGTTGCTGAAGGAACACAGGTGGGTCCACGCGATATACTAATGTCTTCACGCTCAGCCACCGGGACTCCGACCGCGATTTTCAGCCTCGGAAGGCGTGGACTTGCGGACGATGAGCAATGGGTAGGTCACCGTCTAGCCATTCAGTAACCGTCCAGACCGAGCCCAAGTCGTTGGCGGCGCATAGTGTCTCTCGTGCGCCTCATAAAGATGTGATCCTGGAACGCAACGGTAAAGAAGGAACACAGGTGTGTTTTTAGTCAGTAAAAGGCTATCACGTCCTCTCCACCACGTCCACTCCGACCTCCAGAGGGACAAGTTTTTTTTTTAAATACACTATTAAAATGTCATCTTATTTCATTATTCTCAAACAATTACAGTCGTCTGAAATCATAACATCAACACTGCAAGTACAAAAAAACGGACCACAAAACTAGAGCTTTCAACAACAAACAGAGATTGTTCATAAAACAAGCGCAGTGCTACTGGCGTTATCACGGTAGCATAGTGGAACGCCCACTGGCCCACTACTCTGTCTACTTGAACATCGTTTTCTAAGACCAGTGGTTCTCAAACCTGAAAAAATTGTACGTACGCATTAATTCTGCTTAGACATTGAGTGATAGTTAGTCAACCATATTCATATCAACATAAACTGATAAGGAATAATCCATCAAACCATGATTTTAGGAAAAAAAATGATTTTTTAAGGTTAAAATTTAAATTTACTTAATTTAAATTTTAACCTTAAAAAATACCTACCTACCTTAAAATCAATAAGTAGTAGCAGTAATGGTGATGGCGAAGCAATTTTTTAAGTGGCTGTTTAAGTACAATGTTGCCTAGTAGAAATTAAATTATTATGATGTGAGATTGGCGTAACTTTATGTATCAAGATAAATAATATATATACTGTACATAAACAATCTTTGAAAGGCGCGATCTCGGTAAATGAAACTGATAATTTTAAAGTAGTATAGAAAACTTCAGTGAAGTTTGTCGAAAATATACACGATACGTTTGCTGCCAAAATCTACAAAACCATTGAAATGTGTGACACCCACATTCTAATAGAAAGAAAACTCTAAAAATTTTTTTCAAGTTGGCAATTAATTAAAAGTGCACTGCACTTACACGCTTATTACATGAAGATATTAAAAGGTTGAGAAACTCTTGTAAAGACGATAACAAAACTTGTTCTCAGGATAGAAAACTTGACACAATATTGTAAAGATACACGCTTGACACTACGACAGATATGATTATCCTCTCATTTCATTTTAAAATATGTTTTATTTGTTTTGATCCTGAAGTTGTTTTTATAAAATTAAAAGTGTTCAAGATAATGTCAAGAATTTGAGTGACATTATGATATGATTATGAGAATATGACAAAATAAAAATAAAAGAGTTCTATATTAATTAACTTCTATCATTTCTTAATTATTGTTTGCTATTTCAAAATGACAGATAGTATAAAATTATCTGATTTGAAAATAAACTAAAATCAGTAGTAATCATAAAACAAGGTTTTAATGAAAATACTTTTTTCATAGCAATCCTTTACACCGGACTATACCTGTATAATTAATACCCCTCAAGACGAAATCTTACGAGCCCAAATTCGATGGGATTGTGTCTTTTAACTACCAAGTTCCTATAGCCATCTTCCAATTTCATCATCAGATCAGCTCCATGTCTTAATATTTTTTTAATAATTTTGCATTGTCATCTGATTTAAATATGCGTGCCAAATTTCTTCTCAATCGGTAACCTGGAAGTAGGTCAAATTTAATTTACAAGATTTGGTGACAGACAAACATCGTTACAGTTGAAACTAAATAAAAGCTTGTATAAATCAAACGCCGCAAGTGAATCTGGACCGCAAACAGTAATGCTCCGAAAGAACCCTGAACATATACCAAACCAAGCCCTAGATTAGTATCCTCAAGGAAATCGCAAACTTGGTCGCCCTAAGCAGAGCTGGTGACAAACCATCAACGCAGAGGCGAAGAACATAGGGAAGACCTGGAGCGAAATGAAGCGCGAAGCTCAAGACCGAACGGGATGACGGCGCACTTCTGACGCCCTCTGCCCCATCTAAGGGACATAGGAACTTAAATCATGTAGTGATAATAAAGGAAAACAGGCTTTTCCATTTCAATAGAAACCTTTTTTTTCTTTAGGTTGTAAATAATAAATTAAATCCTAGGGACAGCGCCCTAGCCAAGCAGCCCACATCTACGGAGGCTGGAAACCGGGGCTGGGATACCAGGCTAGGGCATGAGGAAGTCTGTTCCCTCACGTGTTTCTTTGCTAGCGTTACTGCTTCGAAGAGGAGTCGACTGCTTGCCACTCCTCCTTGCTCCGGAATATGGCCTGTACTAGAGCCCGGCGTGAGAGGTCGTTGCCGCCGATCGTCACACGGCGGTGTTCTGGTCAAGCGGAGTACACCTTCACCGTGTCCTCAAGGCGCCCACACAATGATGACCCGGGTGTCATCTTTCTTCCGCACGAATCTGGTGCAAGAGTCTCTCGAGCTTGTAAAAAGTACAACAATAATAGAATGGTCGATTTTCCAACCGTTTTGTGGGTCACTTTTGCTTTTCATAAACATTCATTTTGTTTTCTTCTATAACAAAATTGCCTCAACGATTTCAAATAAAAAGCTCGGAATTTTAATCGCAGCAGTCTTACAGTACTATAACCGTATAATTTGAACAAGATTCTTATCTACACACTGACACTTAAAACAAGTTCCTCAGTTACATAGTAAGTAAATTCTAAGTAATGCAAACAAGTGTTATTAATGCGAAAGCATTTGTCTGTTTGTTTGTTTATTCTAATTGCAGCTCGGCTGCTTTGCAAATCTTTGAAATATTTTATACTTTTAGTTGGTACATGAATATTATGATTACTTTATAGAGAATTAGATTAGATACAAATCCCTTATTTATTTCGAAATAAAATCCTGGCATGCGAATAAATCCGAAATGAAAGTTTTCAGTAAAAATGCATTTAGAACATTCTTCTATTTTATCGATATTCATTAATATTTCATTGATATTTATTAAGTAGAGGCGTATTACGTTAATTCTGTAACGCAAATAAAAAAAATGTCTAATATCAATATCTACCTAATTTAAAGCCCTGAATATTTTACATAAAAACCTAAAATAAAAGAAAATTTAAACGTAAATATTAATTAACATTTACATTATTTTTTTAAGAAACAAGCTGTCTATGTTAAAAAAGATCGTCCCTGTATTTTTTCAATAGACAATTTATTCATTTTCTAAAGACCGGTTGTGGTCTGATCATAATTATTATCTTTAGTTATCAAAACGGGCTGAACTAAGCATAAAAGCTTGGCAGAACTTTATTACATAGATACGAAAATTTATGACCTTCAGTCATCTGTTCCTCTCTGCTGATTTTTACAACTTTTGAAGACAGAACAGCAGCCGCCATTTTTGTGAACCTAGTACCTATGAAACTTTTTTTTTTTTTGTCGACTGGGAAAATCATCTTTGACGAAACCCGCTCTTGGGTAGAGCGGGAGACAGTGTCAGACTCTTACTGACTAAAAACCCCGCGCCGTTCCTTCTAGCCTTCATACCGGGGCACGAGCTCCCTTTCGGACAACCCTGTCCCCAGTAGGCTTCAACCCAGCTGGGCCCCTCCTACTGTACCTATGATACTTTTATTATCCAAAAAAAAATACAGGATCATTTTAAATGTATACCAGTATCTATACTCTTTAAATAACCAAAAAAAACAGGATCATTTTAAATGTATACCAGTATCTATACTAATATTATAGAGGTAAAGTTTGTTATTTTGTCTGTAGGAGGTAATATCTGAAAGTACTGGTCCGATTGCAAATTTTTTTTTATCTGTAGAAAGCTGCTTTATTTCTGAGTGCCATAGGCTATATTTTATGTAAGTACGCGAGCGAAGCTGCGGGCAAAAGCTAGTATTTTATAAAACTTTCTCATAAATCACCCAAAATTCAAAAGAAACCTGGACAAATGTAACAATAATCCACAATATTCATAAAATGAGACATATTCCAGAATCCGTCAGTAGCCCATCACCGTCAGTCAATTTCAGAATGAAATCCCGGTGCAACAAAGCTATATCCGACTGTAATCTCGGTGAGTACAAATATCTTAATCCAGTGGGATTGCGAGCGGAAAAAATGCTTTATTATTTACGTAGTTCTGCTCATCAAGCGGCAGAGCACTGTGTCCACGAGCATTAAGAGCGTTGTGACAACAATTGAGGCGGGTCCGTCGATACGCGCCATCGCCGGCATCTCGGGGGAAATTACCGCCTCCTTGCCGCGCGGTACCAGCGTAACGTTGGTTGGAGACGACCAACGTGTGTACAAACGCGGTGTTAAAACCAAATTGTGGTGGAACGTACATTTTACGAGCGTATGTGATGTGTGGCGGATTTTTGCTTTGTTTTTTCTTATGAATATTCCGGAAAGGCGGCCAGGTAGGTTTTTGATGGGATGGTTGTTTTGATCCGTTCATGAAGGCCATTGCTGAAGGAGGGATATTGGGCCTAACAATGACCGCTATCATGTTACGAAATAGAATTTTTTTTATGTGGTGTATAATCATCAAATAACTCCTCCCGCTGTGGGTAGAGCAAGAGTTTCAGACAATTACTGACTAAATCTCATAATGTTCTTTCGCTCCTTCTGTCCCATTTGCATTTCAGAAATGTGGTAACCCTATCGAATAATCCCGCAGCGCATAGCAGATAAACCTCTATTCCGTACAATAATTAAATGTTCAATCTGAAAAAAAAACCGACTATCGGCGATAGTCATTTGTTAAGCCCACGTTGTCATCAAAAACTTTAGAACCATCAGTAAATACACAACAGTCACAATTAATAGACGCACAACACCTATTACTGCGCATACTAAACTAATAAATATTTCAGACTGCGAGAGTGAAAATCCACTGAACAAAACTGCAGCTAATTTTCAGGATTCCAATGAATTTATTCCGGACGTCGCGCGTAGGCTTGAGCGTTGTAAAAAATGCAAGCCAGTCGCAATCCCGGGTTTATCGAACGCAAATAAATCTGTCAATTTCACTCAGCCTCCCTTCGTGTGCCAGTGGTTTCTATATTCTTGTTGTCTTTTGTTATAGATTGAAGGGGTCAGGTTATATTTTGTTGTGCCTACCTCTATGGTTTTCCGGTACTTACACTATGAGAATAATTTACTATTTCAAAACATATATTTAGATGGGTTGATTTCCTGGAACTAGCAGGCGACTAGGAGGTGGTTTACTCTGCGACGTGAGATCTCGGTTTTTTCGTTACATTACATTGTTACTTTTAATATTATATTATAACTTTTCAGTTTCTTAAACTAATTTAATCTTAAGAGGGTCCTTCTCCACTCGCTTATCGTAAACATCGAAAATGGTTTAAAAGCTTGTTACTTCATTTAATGCAATCCGACGCGATTTTTGACGAAAAGGCAACGCAAAAAAGAGAGATAATGCCTGAAAACTCTGTTAGTATTCGGTAAAATTTCACAAAACTTGCTCCAGGAAACAGCTGTTTTTTTAAACCCTTTAAAGTTTTTGGAAAAAGTTGTTGTCATTTAGAATCTTAATAAAATTTGCAAGGTCTCTGTTGTTTTACTTTTTTAATTTTTAGGCAAATTATGAAGTGCCAAAGTTCATACAAAATAGGAGATTTTCAGAGGTTTTTACTGGATTGGTTTTACACAAATTTAGAAATTGGTTTCTTTAGAAACCTTGATAATATTCACAAGATACTGTGTTTTCAAAATATCTAATGAAAAATGTGCAATAACGTCATAATCCGTTATGAGCGGTTGTATGAAAAACAGTGAAAATGTGAGTCGTGATGCACCACCTTAAGAAGCAATACAAAAAGAAACAATTATGTTACCGAGTGTACAAATATGATGGTGGTAATAATTAAGATAATTACTTCTACTGTTGATGTGAACTTGTGACCTATCAAAGTGTGCTCCATGATCCATATTCTTAGTTCAGACAACATTATATTTAAAAAACCTTACTTAAAATAAATAAATAATAAATTCCTCTCCTAGAGATGAGGCCTGACAAGGCCTAACTCCCAACAGTGGGAACATTATTATGCCAACTATGCTATGTGAGTAAATTAAAAAATAATCCAAAACCAATACCGACGATGTGACATAAACTTGTGGAATTAGGATGGTAACAAGGTAAGTCTCTACATTGCTAGAGCTTGCTTAATTTGAATCTCAATTCAGCAGAGTAGATATAGATCAATTACTGTTCTGGAATAAGGCCATAGCTGAAGTTTTTAACAGTCAGGTGATTGGATTTCAAAGTGGACTTAAGGAACGTTTTGTGGTAATCTCCTTCCTCTGAGAATTTTTTAACACGTTCGTTGAGTACCAGCATAAAACTTCAAAATGCGATACAATCTTTTCCCGGTAATAACCAGTAATCCTATTTTGCATAAGCTTCACTTCATGTAACAATATCTGTTTACAACATAAAGCTGTTTACACCACAAACAAAACGCGACTTGCAGAAAAAAGTTTCAATAAAAAAAGCAGCAAAACGTTTTCCATTGCTCTGGATGAAAACAAAAATATAGTCAATACAACGCAACGACAACATCTATTGTTCGACACAGATCAACAGATCCAATAGACATCCCCTCACGATCGAGATCGAACTCATTCATCCGTCGGTTGAATCCGTGCGGCTGAATCACTAAGCAGATAGGCACAGAAGATCAAACTGTATCTATACAACGAACAAAAATCCTGACTCATATTTATAAGGTTTTAAAAAAGAGCGCTCGAAATTAAATAAAGCAAAGAAAATAGTGATATTTATTTTTATTTTAATGGGCATTTACATAAATTTTGTATAGAATATTTAATTTCAGGCAAAAGGCCGCCGCAAATGTGACATTATCGCGCATATGACATAATATTAGATGACATATTGGCATAAATGCTCTCAATTTGAAAACTGCGAAGTTTGTTAGCCTTCAAAGCGTCAATTGTTTGTGGTGGTCAGAAAAGACCAGATGTTTCTTGTAGCCCCAAAGGAAATTGTCTCGTGATTTTAAGTCACACGACCATAATGCGCAATAACCAGAGGTATAGAGCAATTGAACGCTGCGCAACGTGACGGCGCTGATGGCAAACAGAGGAAGAAAACAATCATTGTGATATAAAATTTTAACAATTTCACAGCATTGTCGACCTGAATATCGTTCCACGGTTCCGCAGACTATTCTACAGTTTCTCAATACTTTCGGCACTAAACTTTAGTGTACCTTTCTATCAGTGTATACTTTTTGTAATCACATCTGAACTTCCCGAGATTAGATCCCCCAAACAAGCTTCCTAACGATTTTGCAAAATGCTTATTTTTTTCTTTTTCTGTATACTTTTAGTCTTAGCATATCCTAGAAATGAGTGCTTTGATTGCCCTCACTATGGGTAAACGGAATCGCCCTTCTGTAGGTACCCATCTGTTGTGTGGCTGTATGTACCAGACTTCGAATGTACGGGGCATTTGTTTATCCGCTTCGATGGCAGTACATTGCGTCTCCTGCATGCCTGCAAATCGTATTAGAGTTAGAAATGGTTCGGTGGATTAATTGAATATGAGGATTATGGTCTGTTTCCATAACAATGGTGACGTCATAATCGAGAAACAGTTGAAAAAATCGTACCAATTAAAATTGGTTTATATGCCTATACTGTCAAACTTATTGACACTACAGTTTCGTGCATAAATTATTTGTTTATACATTTAAATTGTTTTGACATAATATATGTAATTATATATACTAACTGACTCAGCAAACGTTGTTCGACCACATAAATATCAAAAAAAAAAAATGGGGGTGGGGGTACGGAGGTGTTCGTCAAACACTGTGACACGAAATTTTTACACCTATGGGTATACCTATATTAGATTATAACCAACAGTGTTTAATTCAGAGGATAGATTAGAATATTATTATAATATTACCAACCCTCTGTAAATCCTATTATGAATGGTTCGGTTTTCATGTCAATTGAAATATGCGAGGATTGTGGTTTAATTATGAAATTGGTAATATTTTACATTGCACGTAAATAGGCAACTCTTTCAAAATGCATCATGATTACCTTCTTATTAAGCAAAAAATTGGTAGATACTTAATTATTTTACATTTCATGTTGCGATTACACCACTCCCTCAAAATAAAGCATCCTTATGTTGAAATAAACACTGCAGATAAAATAAAAACAAAACTAATAAATAAAAACACCGATAATAAATTTTATAGTAATTCAACACTACATCTTGGTTACTTATTATGTATGCATTAACTTATCATGTTTACCAGTAAAGATTTATATGGGTATACCAACATTATCATAATGGTATTGAATATGAACGGCGATTCGTACTGCTTTCCGAATTCATATGAGTTTTGCCGACGATTGTCCGGAATCCCGGGATTCCTGATGGTCCCGATTGCTTCCCTATTTCCTGTATCGGTATTTTATTGCATGCCATATTTCTGCGAGATGACTCGACTGCCTCCCGTCCGATTGGATCTCGGAATACAGTATCGAATACATATAACGGTATTTGATTGGTTTTAGATATTTTGTTTTTAAAAAGATTTTTCAGTACCGTCTCTGTGATTGCGAATTTTTGCTGCTGCATAATTTTGGGGACTATTCTATATATATTGACGGCTGTTTGAATAAGAAAGATGTAGTTGCTTTATGCAATAGTAGCGGCTATAAGCAGTTGATATAAAATGCACGCAGTCGTAAAGGAAACTAACTCAAAAAGAAGTATATATTTGAAAATGTAATCTTAATACTACTTTTCATGATTCAATCTTTAAATACATAATTTTTCCTTTTGTGTCTTTTTCTGGTTTATTACTTATAAGCATTAGTTAGTAATGAATTAAAATAAATTAGTAATTATTATTATGATTTTTTGGAAGAAAAGAACAAACGTCGAAAAAGAATGATAAGCCGGAAAAGAACCGGCTTATCGTTCTTTTTCGACTTTTGTTTTTTTTTCTATTTATATATTATTTTCTAAACAATGTTATTTATTATTAAGAAATAAATGACTTATGGCTAAAAGAGCTAAAACTTACATCCATCATAAATCGAAATCATTATTTTTCTCAAGAACCTGTACAAAATGTTTGAATATGTAATACCAAATATACTGATACGCATCGATATAAAATAATGCTTTCTCAATAAGTCTCGTTCATCAAATTGGAAATCGATACACCTACACCATATCTATGACCAAAATCGATCGTTTCTAAATTAATCTTAAACATGAGAGATAAATCTTAACAACCGTTAAATATTTATGGGATATGTGACACCACGGTCTGATTTTTAGATGTCATTTCTAATCAGTTCTATTTATTATGACCACTAGCGAACTGACCCAGCTTTGTAACACTCATAATAGAAAACTTTGAAATTGACGGTTTTTCTTTACTTATATAATGTATGTGTCATACTTTTAAATATTCCCCGTGAATTAATCTTTTTATTAATAAATAATAATAATAAAGTTTATTTACCAAAATAGTTAGAGAATGTACACAAGTAGATATAACTAGTGGGTAGACTTATACTGCATTACAGTGTGTTGCAAAAAAAAAAAAAAAATTCTGTACATAATTATAGTAACCCTGCCTCTTAAACTAGGCTATCCTGTATTTTAATGAAAACCTGATGAAAATGAGTTCTGTAGTTTTTAAATTAATCGCAAACAGACGGATTGATTGACAGACGCGGTGGAGAACGTTATAATATGTATAAGGAATATGCAAGGATGCCAGTTTATAATTGTTTTTGAAGAATTTCTCGTCGGTCGAATGTCTTCAAGCGCTACTGCTTAACGTGAAGATTTAAGTTGGATTTCCAGGTCGGGCAAAAGGAGTTTTTCCGTCAGAAATCACTCAGTACCAACTTAGAGTTTGGGTATGTGTTCAGTTTATGGCAATGAGCTCTAATGAAATGGAAATGAGGATGAGAACATAGCTGCGGAAATATGGGTGCACCTGCAGATACAAGTATTTTTGTAATCTTTTTTTTTTAACTTACACATGATACCCAGACCCGAAATTACTATCTGTAGGCCATACAATTATTTGTTGCGTGCGGGAATCAAACCCGCGACATGCAGTGCAGCAGCAAATTGCTCAACCACTGCGCCAACCATGTCGTCATAATTGCGTAATTCTGTGGAAAATACAAACGTGTAGTTATCACACTATAATATTTATATTTCTTTATAGATATCACACGAATATTATATAGAAAAAAATGTTAATGTGTGTGTGTGTTTTCATCTTTCATGCACACGGTTAGTCAACATCCTAAAATACCACATAAGATACTTTATATCGTGAGAGGTATATTTTTTGGGGAGGAGGTCTATGTCCAACAGTGGACGTATATCGGCTGTAATGATGATGATGATATTTTTTTGAGATAGTTTTCTACTTTCACGCAAATGAAGAAGCTGGCAGAATCAAATATTACCTACATCATTTCTAATTTGAAAAATATTCATATCATAATAAACAAGACAAGGTAACTCACACTGCAATAAACAAAAACAATACACAAAAAAAACACCAATAACCTTATCTATACCTCGCAAATTCCGTGATACACAAAAGCACACACAACCCTTTACATACAAAGTAGGAATCACCCTTTACCCTTTTTTACGCGAGTTAGCGGGGAATAATGCAAAGTTTCCCGTATAGCCGAAAAAGTTTACGTTTTTCCTGCAAAATTTATTGCCTATAAACAGTAAAGTTCGAACCACGGAAGCAAAATAAAAGAAGCTAAAGGGTCAGCACACGGCAACTTTATGGACTTAACTAGCAACACTGCCGAACTGTGTTGCCAGTTATTGTTAATAGTTTTGTTTGGCGTAATAAAAACTTTTCTTATGATTACGATATTATGATCTCCCTCTGTAGGAAAGGATGCTTAAGGTTGTTAAGAAAAGTTTGGATACCTTCTGGTGATTTAAGGACTGATGGCCATATTAGCGGGAAAGGGTAACTGCGAACATAAAAATGAAAGTTGTTTGTGACTTTCTCCCAATAAAATACAATCCAAGACGTTATTATTAAGGAAAAGATCGTAAAAAAATATATATCTTTGCGTTTCTACCTCAGTTTTTACATTACCGTTCTAAACTAACATAAATCACCCCAAAACATATACCAGCATACAACAAACACACTTTTACATTCATCAAATTAGAATGCAGCCCGAGAAATACATTCATCTCCTCTCATGAATAAATAATTAATTTTACAAAACGCCATCCATCGCGATGGCGGCGAAACTCTCCGAAACGTCCAATTAGTATCTCAATTTCACGCAATTTTAAGCATTGTTTGGAAAACTTTATACAAAACAATAAATATCTAATCTAAAATAATTTAAAATTGAGGTTACGTTTGTTTAGATTTTTACAAAATGTAGGGCCGCCCACACAAAACTGCGATGCTATGCTATGCGACATCGCATCGTAGCAGCCTGCGATGCGAATTACTGTGATGCGATTTCTTGCACCGACTTAGTTGACCATACAATGTGCGATGCGAATAAATTCGCAAGTTTTTGCGATGCATCGTGCAAGCTCGTAGATTTTTTTAATACGACGCCGTATCGCAATTTTGTGTTTCGCCCCTAGCATAAAAGTAATTTTCGTATAGGTGTTGTTTACTAAAGCAAAAAAGGTGTGAAAAGAACTTATGGAACTGTTAAAATGCCATTTTGTTATCACCTGTCAGGCTACAGTGTCACAGGCACCACCTTGGATCGCAAAGGCGAACTGAAGGAACACAGGTTGATTTTAGTTGGTAAAAGTCAGACACTCTCAGGTTTCTCAGAGCATGAGAAGTCATTTGATGATTTCCACCATTAAAACCTGTCGGTCTTATTGGCTTCTGATTAAAAGCTACAAGAGAGCCATAAGTAAGAAAAACGTTTATTCGAGCCTGATATAATCATAAAAACAAAAAATACAATGCATACTGCTGTTCACCGGAAAAGAAAGCACAGTTCCTTATAGGAACCGTGGAAAAATACAAGTTATTTATATAATATACCGTTCTATGTTAACATGCAAACCAACGGACAGTAAATAGAATTGGAAGCTTTTAATTCTGTGGGCATTAAGGGTTAAATCCACCACCAGTTGCGAATCGAGCCGTTGGCGCAGATCCAAATTATTTTAAAAGAAACCCCCTAACGATCTCATTTCATAGGATCACGGCATATTACTTGTTAGCATTTTTTGGATTTCGTACTGGAAATTGGAAAATGGATTCCTTTTGTTCCAATTTGTCTCTGAATGGAACGAAAATATTTTAATGGTCTGCGTAATATCGAGTTTCTTAAATCTGCGTCGATTTAACTGTTATCTCAAATATTTATGAACATAATATTTAGGTCAAGAGTTTTAGTTATACAATAGATAGGTTACTTTCTTCTAGACGACAATAGAGTACCTACTGGGTGTAATTTATCTATAAATATGTATGTATTTAGAAATATATAAGTATGTTTATCAGTTGTCTAGTACCCATAACACAAGCTTTGCTTAGCTTGGGAATAGACGGCGTTGTGTGATAGTTGTGGAATATTATTATTATTTACTACTCTATTGTCGACCACATCGTCACTATCCATCAGGTTTAAATTATCGTGGTCAAACGTGAGCGCATCAATAATGAAAAATAAACTTGTATATATAAAACCCCATTAAATTCGTTTTATAATGCTGATTTTCTTACAAATTCTGAATTGCCAATGTACTTTTTAATATTTTCGGAGTTCTGCGTTTTGTTATACTTTGTCATATTTCACATAGGCCCGTTCTGCATAAGCAACAAATCTGAATGATACTGAATACACTCTAACCCTTATAAACAAACTCGAGACTTAATAGAATAGGAGGAACCCTCAAGCGCATGTAGATACGAAAAGAAAATCTCGCAAAAGTTTTCACAAATATGTAGATATTTCTCTTTTCTAGCGGTTAAGCTAAACATTAAGCGCATATGAAACTCGTAAATAAACTCCCTGCTTTAATTTAACCAAATTATTATAGTTGTAATTACATTCAGTTCCTGTAAATATATTCTTGTAACGGCTTTGTTTGTATTTACTGGGAAGTAGATATTATCTTTTCCGATGTTGTTTTGTTTAGAGATGAGTTGTCGATAATGGTTTAAACACTTGGAAGGAAGTCCTTCCGATATTTGGTCGACTTCCGATGTGATTTTATCATAAAAGAGTCATTAATTTTTAGGATTTCGTACCCATAAGATAAAACGGGATCCTATTACTAAAGGCTACTGTCCGTCTGTCTGTCACCGGGTTTTCCTTCTGCATCTCATAAACCGTGATAGTAAAACAGTTGAAATTTTCACAGATGATGTATTTCTGTTGCCGCTATAACAACAAAGCATAAAAAATAGAATAAAATAAATATTTCAGTGGGGCTCAACAAACGTGATTTTCTTGCCGTTTTTTGCTACGGATGGTACGGAACCCTTCATGCGCGAGTCCGACTTGCACTTGGCCGATTTTTTATAATTCATACATCAGTATTTTCTCTGAGAATTGAAACAAGCGCTTTGGCAACTGACATTTACTTATATGCGTGTACAAATGCTTTGTGATGCTTTGGAAATGTCGGCGAGAATTTGAGCCAGAGATTAATGATTTCTTCTAATAATGTTTTTTCAAGATGCACCTTTGTTGGAGATTCCAAGAAACACTTCTCTCGTTTAAAAAATATTTGTGCATTTAATAGTCGCTAAATTTGTAGCGTAGGTACTTTATACATATTTTTAAAATACGTTACAAATTCAATCTGAATTTAATCTACACCATCTATACTATTTAATATTATAAAGAGGTAAAGTTTATTATTTTGTTATATTATTTGTAAGATCTTTGAAAGTACTGGTCCGATTGCTGAAATTATTTCATCGATAGAAAGCTGTTTTATTCCTGAGTGACATAAGCTATATTATTTTGTGGCTAAAGGCTAGTCTATATTCAAATTATAAATAGAAAAGATTGATATTTTTGTTTGTAATGAATAAATTCAATAAGTACTGGACTGATTTAAAATTTCTATCATCAGTTTAATGCTTACTTAAGCGAATATTTTATACTTTTATTTAATACCAACTATGCAATTATTATAATTGCATAATTGGTTCAGAAAGACCGCACTAAAATCAATCCAATTTAATGTAATAAAACCTTTTTTAATAATATAATTATAAATAAAACATAATATTAACTTTTCGCTGGTGTTTTCATTGCTACTGCTAATTTAGGCGGTCATTGTTCTGCTATATTTATTCTGTGTTGTTTCCTTAAAGAGAAATGGTTTCCATCGTATCTATAGACATGATTTTCCATTTGTTAATTAAGAGACGTACCTACAGCTGTTTTCAGTAATAGGTGTGGCAGAAATTAAAAAACACAGTCAAAGAGACATCACCATTCACGATTGATGGAAAAAACAATGGCGTACGCTTACAACTGGAGTAAATTGCAGTGCAGTGTTCTTTTAATTCGAAAACCTTTTATTACTTTGTTATACAGTATTGTTAATTAAAACATGGCTTGTACTGTAGGTACTGGAAGTATACACTGTATTATATTGAACTGTGTTCATCCAACAAATGAATACATCTGCTGGTATTAATTTTCGTACTTGCTTCAGCGCGTAACTGTTACCATATTTTTTTAAAATTGTATACACAACTTTTATAAAACAATAGAAAATAGGCGAGTTGATGTACATCTCATGCCGTTGATGAACTCACTGTTGAGTATTTTTACTGCAAACTTTATATAAATCAGAGATAAATTTTCACATGTGGATATTTATAAATGCTCAACTTAAGAAATAAACTTAAATCATACTTAAAATATACTAAAAAAATATGTGTACAACACACAATATATAAATAACTAGCCTTTTTTCACAGCTTCGTCTGCGTACATAAAATATAGCTTATGTCACTCAAGAATAAAGCAGCTTTCTATTGGTGAATACCTCCAAAAAACAAACCTTTTACCTCTATAAAATATTAGTTCAGATAAATTAAAACTAATACATACAGATTTATGGGTCATGTTAATAGGTAATGTTCCCTAATTCCTCCACCGAAAACCTTCAATGAAAAGCGTATCGTGTGTGGAAGAGAATTCCAAAAATTTGAGGTGTGGAGTTTTAGTATAATTTTGTGGAAATATTAGCGGTCTGCAAACAGGACGTAAATGTTAGCAACAAAGAGAATTCGTGAGTAACACATACGCTTAATAGTAGGAAAACAAACAGCCACTACAGTACTCTAAACATTTAACATAACCTCGAGCCCGTCTATGCCATTTATAAAGGTAAACGCTAGAGAAATTACTACGTCCCACTTTATCTCACTCATTATGGTAAACACGGTCTGAGCGATATAATTACGAGGTAATTTATTATTCCTGTATCACAGAACACGCCATCCATTACAATTAAGATATTTTTTATTAACAATTTTCACGCGAGCAGTAATTTTGAAATATCGTCCGGACCTTTCAAGCGGTTTGTTTTTTGTTATAATAATTATAATCGTGTTTTTGGGACATTATTACGCTTTGTTTGTTTTTAATTAGCGTTGTACTTACCTACTTATATATTATATTACATAAATAAGTCCTAGTACCTGCTGCAATAACATTTAATCCACGTCCAAAAACTCGTCAACAGCGCGTAAGTGATCCACGCGCTTCCCAAAGACATTTTAGTAAACCATAGGACCCAGCAGGGCCGATATTCGACTTAAACCGCGGGGAATTTCTGAAAAGAAAACCCGTAGTCCTACAACGCAAAAGGCAACTGAAGAACACAGGTGTGGTTTTAGTCAATATAAGTCTGACAAGCCCTCCCACCCTGGTCAGAGCAAGAGAAGTCATTGGAAGGTTTCAAATCTTAAAAGAAACCAAAAACTTAGAGAAGGCATATACATTGAAGGCATTTACATTTTATATTTACTATATAGTTGGATCACATCGCTTCTCACTGCAAGAGTCTCCCGAGGCACTCACCAGTTCATCGGTTCACCAGTCGGTGCAGACTTGGTGCAGACTAATATATAAAGACCAATAATATATTTTCTTGTAGTGTGTGATATGAGACTCTGAAAAAGCTAGGGTACAGTAGGATTGATATTAATTTATATAATTTTTTATATCAATCCTACTCTTTTCAGTCTGCGGGATTGTTTGAAAGATTTCTCAACTTAAAAAAATAGGCACATATTGAGTTTTTTTTTTTAAATATGAACAGTTATTTTCTTAGTCAGCCTATTACAACCCGTTCTTGAGTTGTTGTAGCTCTACTTTCCTAGTAACTGGAGACCACCACGGCTTGCTACAACAAACTATGTATTTAAGTAATTAGTTACGTATCATTGTGAGGCAGAAGTCAATCAAGAGCAATTAAAATTAAAATACGTAATAATTAACTAGAAACAAATTGACGGTTCGCAATATTTTAATTGTGGTATTGGCAATAGCTACTCCACCCTTATCTTGTTCTTAGTGTGGGCTGTAAGTGATCCGATAAAATATTATTTTTGCAATATCTAATCATGATGCCTTTTAGCTGATTTTGGCTATAATGTTAGTATTCTAATTGAATTATGCCAAATTATTCCTGAAATTAGCATAAATAAAAGTCAAAAAAGTCAAAAACGTTTATTTCAAATAGACCAATTACAGGCACTTTTGAATTGTCAAAATGTCGGTCAGTCAAACAAACAAGTGAAGCTAAAATACATAGATTCATGACAAAGAAACTTTCTTTGCCTTTTACTATCAAAGAAGTAAGTAGAAATAGTTGACCATTGAGCATGCCATTTAAAAGCCTACTAAATTATTTGAATTGAGAAAATAACATGTTTTAGGTAAACACTACGCAAACCCTACTCAGATTACTACACAGAACGCCACCAGACACACAAATGGTTAACCTTAACATGTTGCAAAATACTTCACAACATGTTACGCAGAACACTACCCAGGTCGTTGCACAGAAAGCTACGTAAAATCCTACGCTAGCCGTCGGCGTAGCAGTACGCTTTACAAAACATCACAGAACGCTTCTCTGAACGGTGAATTAGATGCTACGCTGTAAATTTATGTTATCTTTGTAATCTGGTTTCCACTCTTAGTCTTCATTAGTAGCCTTCATTCCAATCTCTTTCTAGAAGCTGATGAGTCTGCTCAGTTTTCTCAGGGCGTCTATGGGTGAATTTGGTACTCTGGTACGCTGTAGACTACACATTGTACCTTACGCTGGAAAGTGCATTGTGTGTTAGGCTAAGCGCGACGAAATAGCTAGCTCAACGTTATATAACACTATCATATACCCAGTTTATACAACACATCCTCGCTCAAAGTCTATCCCGACAGGCAATGTAAACGACGTGAAGCGAGCAAACCGCTTCGTTTGCGGATGTCACAAGGTGATTGACGGAGCTCCGAATATGTGATTAATGACCAATCGTTCAAGCCCAAGCTTTGTGCTGGCGTGTGTCGTTTTACGCTTAACTTCGGAGATAAAGGTTTCGATTAAGGCAGTTTAGTTTGGTGTCAAAGGACAGTGAAAATTATAGGAGATGTCCTTCAGCCTGATTGTAAAGGCGTGTTATTCTAAGAGAGGCTAGACCTTCCGAATCCTTTGTCAGATTAGGTAAATTCTCAGGGTTATAATGTTCTGGTGCAAATCGAATCAAAAAAAAAAATATTACAAAGTAAATAACTCACAAATTTCAAATCAAGTCATAATGAATGAAAAACCACATAAAGTTTGGTGGAGAAGTGTGTTATTTTAGGGCTACCTTGGGCTCGAACCATTTCATAAAAAAAAAAATATCAAAAGTTTACGCACATCCAATAAGAAGTCTTATTCCTCCAAAGGTAACAAAGCCACGGTAAAAAACTTCAAAACCGAAATTGTAAGCGTCCTCTACCTTTCCAAAGTTTTACATAAGACCTCACTTCGGCCGAAGTTACGCATAAAGCACACCGTCCTAATATTTCTCGGATTCCATAAGGTACGCACCGAGAACATAGCCGATATTATTATTCATATTTCACTGGTTCCGTAGCTTTACGCAGTCAGATCACGGATTGAACTTTTTCAATAAAACTCCCCCCGAGATAGCAGCGTTTGGAAGTGCGGTCACGCATCACGCCAAGCGATTTTATAACTTTATCACTGTTTCACCAATACCTGTACCTTGAGGAACCCCAAAGATTTTACATTGAAATGGCTTCATTACTTGTTATCTTTCTCTTCGATGAGTTTCTTTTGATCTTTTGCTATATTTATTCCTCAATTTTAATGCAGGTGGGCTGTATTAGCATACGAGGAATGATAACAGCTTTATTTTGGAAGAATTTGAATGTTCGTAACTGCTATTTGATATACAATACATTTGACTGAAGATAGTGTTATCCAAGACACGCGACTTTCGAATTCGATATCGTTTTAAAGATGTCAACAACAGATTTTCTTTGACATTATTTTAAAAGTAAAATAACTGGGAAAGATTATAATATGTAAATGTATAAACCTGTTTTTTTTTTTCTAAATGTGCTGTATCAAGTGTTATCGTTGCCTGACAAAACAAACATAAAAAAATACTTACAAAAAAAAACATAACTGAATTATCATAACAAATATTTATAAATCACCGCCCGAGGCAGAAATAGCCTGTATCATTTATTAACACCGCAAGTAGTCTTCATTTACCGATCTCTCTTAGTAAACGCTTAATAGACGCATTTGTACAATACAAAACGCTCATTAAAGCAGAAATATAACTATCATTCATCATATATTACTTCCTAGCAGCAGAAGTGTACCGCCCGTCAACACGCTGACAAGAAAATCATCTTTTACATCAGACCCGCCCATTGACTGAGCTGAGATTAGCTGTTAATATTTATAAGTGCAATAACGCCTTAATATCTATTCATAAGTGAAAATTATTATGCAAATAGTGGCTAGAGGGCGGGTTGTAAATTCAGCGGTGTCTAGTCGCAGTCTGCTTTGTCTTAATTGCTGGTCCAGGAGCAATGAATCTCAAAAGATTTGTGGTGAATGTTTCACACACAATTATTTACATAACCAGACAGGTAACACTTGTGCTGATAGTATCGACAGCCACTTTTCGATCGAATGATACTGTAATTTGCTAAACAATTTTTCTTCACCCCATTTTTAGTGGGAAGTCATTAAACAAGATCAAGTGTCAGTCTTTTACTATCTAAACCTGTTCCTTTAGTTGTTGTTTGCGTTCTAGGGCTATGATAACTCTTTTTAGTAATCCCGCAGCCATGGGAGACTTCTAACCCGGCGAAGCTCCGGGTATAGAGAACGCTTTCTTTACTTTAACTTGTAACTTACATCACTATTTCACAAATTCGCATATAAGCGTCACAAATACACAAGCAAACTCCCTTTCTCTGCACTATGTTTACTTTAGTACATTTTCCAGTAGAAACTAAACTTTCCGTCAATATTTAGCACTATTTTGACTCACAGAATTCCACACAAACTTCATTCCGAAGTTCCGCTAACGACATCAGAGGGTTGGGCTTAACTTCACACATTATTCATTCTGTGTATTCGATTTAATTGAAAATCCTTCAGCATTAACACCCAGGCATACGTCATCAGACATGGTTATTAAATATTCATTTTAATAACAGAACAAAAGGTAGATGTGTGAAATGCGCCTGTCGACGTTCCAATGATTTGCGACGCTCGTTGGTAACTTTTATTAAGCCGTTTTATTTTGTCCGCCTAATGGAATATGGGCATTACGTTACTTTCCTGGCGGATATGGAGATGTGTTAACGTGCTTTGTGGGATATAAATCTCAGTTTCAGAATGTTAGTTAATTATAACATTTTGTTAGTTTGGCTCTGGACTAAAATAAAGTCACATTCTTTGGAGTTTACAATGTTTAGTGAAGTAATAATTAGATTTCAGATTACTGCTGTTTGTATTTCGAAATTCAAACTAGTAAAACGATCAGATATTGTAACAAATTAGAAACATATTTTACTTCAATATTACCCCATTCCTAGGCGATTTGGCATCAAAATTCCAAACAGCAGCTTAATAAGAGGCCACTTAGCAAATAATGTCTGTCTAAACACAGCTTTTAAGACTTATGTTATAGCACTGCTTAGTAAAACGAGGGCTGGTTCTGTTTAACTAAAAGTGGTTACCCGTGGTCGTCAACCATTGGTCGATTTAGTAATTATTGAAATTTGCAACTCCAGCGCTACTAATCACTGTTTCAAACTGATAGCGGGTACAACACTAATACTAAGTTTGCGCTATCAAAGTCGGCTGTGGCGCCACCGCCCACGGTCGTGTCTCGACGGCCGCGCAATTGCGGGCCCTATTACCGTACCTACCACTTGTACCTTGTACCTATGTACCTTACAGCGCCTGGGAACAAACCCCACAACCTGCCGCTGCGCGTGGGACGACATCTAATAGCCTTTTAATTTTCAACACGCGCCCATCAACACGATACGATAGTAATAACCTCTAATACTATACTAAGAGCACGGCAGCTTATCGAACAGGAAATTATATATATTAAAATTCATTAACATCTGCATGTTACGATGCAAAATGACATTAAAGCACCGGTAAGTGCCAGCCGCGAAATAATCTAACAGGTACATGAATACGCATGTTCTGCGCTTTTATTGGCCGTGGTGCCAATGAATTTATGCTCTTTGAGTATCGTAACTGGTAACAACATTCCTATACAATACAATATCTAATTATTCTCTCAAGTGCCATTTTATGGTCGCCGTATAATGAATTATTACCTTGACGATTAAACATTTAACCGCTTAGTGGATCGTCTAAATATAAACAGGGATCGTATTCTATCTAAATAGCGCACATTAAATATCGGTTGCTCTGCTAAATCACGTTGACGTGAGTGATTAATCTTCGGAGTAGAATGCTTGTCGTTAGAAGGGCAATAAAGAGATAACAAAATAAATCAAAGAGCTATAAATATGGGCGGGATGAGCGATCAGTCCCAGAACTGTCCGATTCGATAGAAATTTACGGAACATTTTATGGGACTTGCATGGAACTAAACGTAGTATAAATAAATATAAAAACAACGTCTAGTTGTAAATAACGTTTATTGTTTTTATAGTAACCGGTTAAAGTTGCTGTTAACTGGGTCTTGGAGAGTGTAGCTGTTATAACGAATGCTATTATGTTTTCAATTCAATCGAATGTAAAGGTCGAATCAGGTGAAATGGAAACCGATCCGTCAGTCGCATGCATTGAATTACAATGCAATAGAAAGCTGACGGATGAATTAGCAGAAACTCTCCTGTGAACTCTTTCGTACATTTGAGTACTAAATTTTTAAAGTGTCACATTCAATGTGGGAGCCGTCTTCGGTTATTATAAGCCATAATTCAGAAGTGGGAATGCGGTGCAAAAGTGCAATATCCGAGTCGGGCTATAACTGTCAACAGAGGAATGAATCACTGGCATATAAATCGTAGCTAGGACAGCATCGTGCGCCACACCGTGCAATCGCAGCCCGATTTTATTTTATTACTATCACTGTGGGAGAAATGCAACTGTCGATTTGTTTAACTAAATTATTTTATGATAACTACCACCTACCAACCTACCATTGTTTATAACAGAGCAATTTTGAACGCTGCTGGTTTATAGGTCTCGTTTACAGGACACTTGTAACTACATTCGATAAAGTGGTTTAGTTTCATTATACGTATATTTTAAAGTACACATTAATGTCATATTTATTTGGTACCATATCTATGCACTAGTTATTTTATGAAATATAAACACGCGTTTCTCGGGAGTGTCTACAATAAACTGAATGACCCATAATAATATTTTCACAGGGAACCTGTCGCCTCTCGTGACTTGCATCAATTTGCGCGCCTATCTAAACTTTTTCAACTAAACAAACAGTTCGGAAATTAGACAAACACGTTCCGACGACAGGAAGCGCATTTCAAACAAACGCGACGCTGTCATGCGCGCGCGCAGACGAGAAGATGGATGAAAAATGGCGCCCGGAGATTAGCCTGACAGGAGATCACTTTCTAATATTAACATTAGCAGTTAAGCATACAATGATAAATTATGGTGTGTTAGGTCAGGTACTGTCAAATTATTTCAAAGCAGCTATTGTTCTCATTTTTTTGGGCAGTTAATTAAATGCATACACGTTAAGTAGACATGAACAGGAACACTTGTTACAAAAACGGTTTTGACTATTAATCACAAATCTGATGGCTCAGCTCCGAACCATCAACGTAAACTTCAGACAAACTACCAGGGTTCCATAAATCAAAAGAGAAAAACTGGAACACATCAATATATTAAAATTAACCAATCAAATCTAATACTGGTTACAAAAAAGGAACATAAACCGCGGAGATCCGCTTATTACAACCGTTTTTGAGCGTTCACTTGTCTATTCCGGGTGTGGGACCACCCACGGCATGGCGACTGTTATTTTAGGTGCGTAATTGAGTTGTTGCGACCGTGGCGAGCGACGACCCTGCTGCGACACGCGTAATGCGATGTTTTACATGACTTCAATGCACCCCGCACACATTCATTTGCAGTGAAGACTAGAAAAACGTTGCGTGAAATTGTAATTGACTGTGAAAGAAGTTTTTAATTGTGGCAATTTTATAAATATTTTGTACGTTACGAAGTAAAAGTTGAAATGGTACCGAGGGCCCGGTCTGAGTTATAATAGAAATTTACTCTTTTGCTTTAACGTAAACAAAAATAGTGGTTTCGTAGATGTCGCAAGATATGCGCTTAATCGGTGTTAATACTTATATTAACATTTCCTTAACTCGATCAAGTAAGAATCGAGTTCATATTCAAAAACTCTCACTAAATGCGCTGATGAAAGTTGAGACTCAGAATCTAAAGAAAAAAAGTTTACCGCCTGGAGGACACCTTGATACACACTGTAGAGGTGCGTCCCGCTTGGGGACGCACCGCCGTATTCTCGTGGGGATGATTAAAAGCAGCGAACTCTCGCGCCTGGGCCTGGTACAGGCCATGGTCTGAAGCTAGGAGGAATGGCAAGTGGTCGCCTCTTTCTGCAAAGCAATAATGCTATCAAAGAAGGCGGCCGCACGCGTGAGGGAACGGACGTAATGACGTTAATGTTTCCTGATAGCTACAACCTACGGGTGTTTAATTCAAGAGTGAACAAGTTACGTCTAGGCAAAGCGTGATCGCTTACAATGGGCCTCGTCAAAAGACTTAAAGTCACTCAAAAGACAATCGGAGTTTCCTTGCGTGATCGGATCAGGAATGAGGATATTCGCGGAAGAACCAAGGTACCGATATAGCACGAAGAATCGCCAAACCTAAAGTGGCAATGGACAGGGCACATTGCTCGCAGAACATATGGCCCTTGGGGCCGAAAGGTGCTGGAATCGCAACCACGTACCGGAAGACGTAGCGTGCCAGGCCTCTTACAAGGTGGACCGATGACCTGGTAAGGGTTGCGGGAAGCCGATGGTTGCTAGACGCACAGGACCATTCATTGTGGCGACACTTGGGTGAGGTCAACGGTACAGTGTTGTCCAACAGTGGACGTCTTTCGGCTGAAATGATGATGATGATGAGGCAAAAATGCTCTATCGTCGGCCACATCCTCACTTCAGGTGAGATATTAGTCAAATACGAGCCTATCCGTAATAATAATAGTAGATTATGCACCGAGGGGCTAAAGTTGTGTCTTATGTCACGGGCGTCATATTGAATCTCGAGCGCAATGAAGGATTCGGGATTTAACTTACGAGCAAAGCGAGGGAGTTAATACAAGAATCCTGAATGCAGCGAGGGATTCAAGCTAGCCCAAGGCAAAGACACCTTTAGCCCAGAGGAGGATACTCTACTTTTTACACCTACTGTGAGAAAATAATAGTCACATTACTGACCAGCGGGTCATAATGAAAACATTATTGACTGGCTGTGCCCCCGACCACTAATGACTCACTTTAGGTTTAGGTTACTTGACAAATAATTTGACATTTTCGAACAGGTGGTATGAAAAAAAAATTATATACTACCTACAGTCCTTTTTCAAAAATGGGTTATCGTATCCTTTAAAATTGACATACATCCTTTACCAGCCATAAAACCAAACATTTGCCAGTATAATAGCTCAAGCCTTCTTTTATTTTCTCCCCTAAACGAAACTGACGTGTATTGTGCGAAATGATTAATAACACGTCATAATGATACGTCGCTTTTTTGTTGTCGTTGCGTGTGACGATTTATCCTGTGACATTCTTTTGATAGGATGTGGGTCGGCTTGAAATGCCTCTAGTTTCTGATTATTTTAAACCTTTTGTAGGCAAATATTTTTTGTGCAACACAACATAGATGCTAAAGATTTTTATTGTTGTTCTCTGGTTTTTTTTTCAGGTTAAGGGGCTAAGGCTTAAGGTGATGCATCTCGACACACATTTTTACTGTTTTTCATACAACCGCTCATAACTGATTATGGCCCGTTCATAACTGATTATGGCGTTACATATTTTTCATTACATATTTTGGAATTACCGAATATTAACAGAGTTTTCAGGCGTTATCTCGCTTATTTTGCGTTGTCTTTTCGTCAAACATCGCGTTGGATTGCGTTAGATAAAGTAACAAGCTTTTAAACCATTTCCGATGTTGACGATAGGCGAGTGAAAAAGGACCCTCTTAAAGGCAGCGACACACTTTCAACACACGGTGTTTTGTATTCACCAGGTCAGTGTCAAGTTGTATGGTCATTTGAATACAGTTGACGGGCGTAATGTGTAACTATTTATGAAATTATACGCATCAAAAGAACCAAGATCAGGAGAACCAAGGTTGCCGACATAGCACGAAGAATCGCCAAGCTTAAGTGGCAATGGGCAGGGCACATTGCTCGCAGAACTGATGGCCGTTGGGGACGAAAGGTTCTGGAGTGGCGACCGCGTACTGGAAGACGCAGCTTCGGAAGGCCAGGAAGACAAGGTGGACTGATGCCCTGGTGAAGGTTGCGGGTATCCAATGGATGTGGGACGCGTAGGATCGATTATTGTGGCGATAATTGGGGGAGGAAGCCTATGTCAAACAGTGGACGTCTGTCGGCTGAAATGATGATGATGAAGCATCAAAATCATCAATAGGGTTGTGTTTCTGTGTAATGTATTGAAAAGCTATTTCATTATAAATCAGAGACTATCGTGCAAAATGCAAAAAAAAACTTAATAAAATTTGAATTTCGTGAGCTAGGGTTGAAGCATTCGCCTTAAAGTATTTTAATATGACCGTTTCCATTTCGAAAACTACTTATAAATACGGCCGCAGCAAATATTTGTTTTTGCTCGCAAAACCGCTCTCGACTAACTTTGAGAGCTTGGTGTGTACTAGTTGTTCGCAGAGATATAACGGTTCGCTTAGAACTATAAAATATTTGCTCACTTCAAAGAATTTTACTGCTAACCACAAAAGTTTTACTTTGATGAATTGAAACTCAACCGCTCTTCGGTTAACGCAATAAAATTTGTTTGCAAAACGGACTTTCATTGGAACATAAACCTACTCACTGAAGGGCTTTGTCTTTGCGATGCAGCACATTTGATTTCCAATACGTGACCTTCTTTAAAATGTCCTACAGTTTTCGACCCGCAACAAAGTACTACGACTTGTAAAATATCCTCAACACTCTCTTACACACGTACCTCCCAGCATTCGACTTTGAATACAAATGACCTGATTTTTATTTCCTGTAAAATTTTTAGGCACACAAACGCTGTGCAATGGTTTATTAAACAAACTGTCCGAATGTGTGTCATGACAATAAAAGAAAATGATTTCCTTTTGTTACGCTGCAACTGGAAGAAATGAAAATCCAGAAATAGTAAGGTGGAAGAAAACACATTTGCTACATAGCAAAACATTCACGAGGATTTAGTAGATCCTTTTATTGTTGCGAAAAAAATCTGATAAGTAAGGACGTAAGCATAATAGCAAAGCCAGTTTCCTTATAAAACATATGTTTTCCTGTCCCAAGTTTTCTTTCTTACGCTTGTTCGTAAGTTCTCAGGACAAACACAAGTAATAAATCTCTTCCACTAAACTTGCCTGTATCAGTGTTATATTTATAGCTTTCCGTAGAGATACTACAACTAACAGACAGCTTAAGTGTTTACCTTATTCCACAATTACTTTTTACCAGGAACTTGTTAAACATAAACTGCATTAGCATCGTCCAAGCACAGCAAAAATTAATGTTTATTGCACTAAAGGCAAGTGCTAAGCTCTTACGGATAGAACAAACTACGCTATTAAGGACCTCGTTCGATTTTCATTGGCACTTTGCCCCAGAGTGAGAATAGAATAGCTCTTCTCGACTAACACAACCTTTTCGATAACAGTTTTTCTATCTCGCTCATCGTGTGTACGTGAGAGAAGCACAGAATACATTCGAAGTCGAGTCGTTGGGAGGAATAGAATAGGTGATTGCATTTAGCTCATGTGATCGCGTTGCTCCTCGGTGCCTCGGTGTTTTATTGACTCAATCATGGTGATACCATGAGGTTGCGCCGTCGGACCCATGGGTAAAGTGCTAAGGCTCTACCCTGTTAACGTACATGTACATTTTTCTTTTCAGCAAGTAGAGCGTGGAACGATGTGCGGCTATATTTCAGACTGGTTTTCCTGCATAGGAGATTGTAAGTTGGTTTTGTTCGAAAAATAAATTTGGTTCGTAAAACAGTGCCTCGAAAAAACTTGTGACTTATCGTGCCTTATCTGAAGAGACAAAAAAACAACAACAAAAACTTCGTATACGCTATTGTTTCTTTCGGCGTTATCATAATGATTGAGATATTACAACATAAAATAATGTAATGGACAATGAGAACATATCCGAACGAAAGCAATAGAGATTAAAATATTCAAAACCAAGTCCGTTGTAGTCCGGCCATGTTTACAATCGGAACAAGACAAGACAAGATATTTCCGTCAACTTAATTGAAGTGACATGAGTTACTTTATTGATATTAAAATTTATTTACGAATGCGGCGGCGAGTGATAAAACGCCATTTCACCGCCGGTGTGTTTGTTTGTCGACAGATTTCTGCGAATGAGTGCAATTAATTATGACCGATGTCGGTCGTCCGACGCGCCTGCGATCGCCTTTTGTTTTTACACACCATTTGTAGAACAATGCAGCGCGTGCGACTTTATCTCGCTACAAATAAAAGAATCCTGTCGACTTTTTGCCGGTCTCGATCGTGGTTCGCCTTGTGCCTCGAAATTTTATTAAGCCCGTACTGAAATGTTACTGGAGTTAAACGTATTTCACCGAGCGGAATATTTCGATCTGCAAAATGCGAATGTGACAAAGTCAAAAACAAACTTTCGAAGTCTCGCGACATTCTAGTCTTATTGAGTTCGGGCGTGCAGTCTTTCTTCTTTTAGATTCACAATAAAAAATGGGTAACCTACATTGTTTCGAATATCATGCCATTTCGAACTCGGGATTGACTCATTACTTTGTAGTCTTTTTATTAGTAACTTTATTTATAGTGATGCTCTAATGGAAAGATCAAACGCACTCGGTAGTTAATTTTAATGTCTCGGTGTAAACGGGCACCGAGCCCCGTTAGATATAATTAGAGGGATCGCTAAAGCCTCGCGTGCATTGCGCCGCCGCCAGTAGTATTTTGATCTCGTTGACATTTATTATGTCACCGACATCGGTACAAACGTACCTAGTGGCTACCCTGTATGAATAAGTTACTATTTTCGTCTTTAACGAGTGCGTTAACATTCACGCTGGAGGACATGATATACGTGCGTCAATAAGATGAGACATTACGTTGTAATAAAATGTAAATAATTATGATTGATCGAAATGTAATTGGACATTTTGTTTCGAATTTATATGAAAGCGGTATCTTGACGGAATATTGCGGGAAATGATGTCAAAGGCGACGTAGTGGAACCGCCAAACTTTTTTTATGTGTCAGGAAGGAAGGCGTGCTGTCAGCGGCGCCTCGCGAGGCGGCGAGGCGAGGCAGCGAGGCGGAGCGAGGGCGCAAGCTCTCATCAACTTTAACGAGCCATTACCGCTGTGCCGCCACGCTCCGCTCTACAAGGGGGGATCGTGTAATTTTCGGAACTCGCATAACGTGTAATTATTTCAGGAGGGGGCGTCAATAACGTAACCGCAACACATTTATATGCGTCCAGACTCAAATTTTCATCGCGCAGGTAAAAGAGAACACAACATGTTTATGTATGAAACGCCGTGAATTTTGATTAAACCGAGTTCCACATAAAATCCAATTATTGGCTTAAAATATACAGCTTCGATCGAATGGATAATCTTGAACAGCGCAACGAAAATTCACAAATTTTCGTTTTGCTCAAATCGTTAACGCAGAATAAAGTCGCATACGATGTCGTTATGAATAAGAATGGTTACTAATGAACCAATTTATGGAGACAACCGGCTGTCCGGTGAGTTATTATCGACACAAAAGCGAAGACAGTGTAAACGCTCACTGAAATGGAACGTAACAAGTCCACTGAAATAATTCACGGTGGATTCGACGCGGACATTCACAGTTGCAGCGCCGTGGGCGAGTGCGCGCTTGTCTTGAGTCGTCGACAGTTCTTGTTGCGACTACTGCGGTTATTTCTAAACCGTATCACGTCTCCGTCGACCGGATCGCCTCAACGGCCAACGCTTTGATGTCGCATTCTCTTTTTGCAAACCGCATTTCAGTATAGACTGAATGCTTTCGGGAAAGATGTCTAACGACCAACGTTTCGATCCCCGCATTCTTCATTTTGATATTTCGTTTTCGTTTCACTTCGGCTAATGTAATTGCCTCTTGTTGCCAACTAAGAGTTGTTGGGTGACTTGTCAGATTTATTAAACCTTTTGGAGCTCAACGGCTTTTATTAGGCCTTGCCATTAAAATGTCAACCAGTGTTTAGACTAGTGGAAGCAAATATCTGTACAAAATACTTCAACGTTTGTGTCGAGTTACATTTTGAGGCGGCGTAATACAGTACCTACTCTACTGTTAACCTTAAACAACTCCAAATGAATTGTTCATTTGAGAAGTGGAACCCGATAAACGCAGTGAGGGGTTGTCAATGCAGTTTATTTTCAGCCTAGCCAGTAGTACAGATAATAGAATGCCGTAAAACTCGGTCCTGTGTGGGCGAGGCGTAGATAACAAGCGGCTGCGGCGTATCTCTTAAAGCGGTAATTTGTTAGAGCTCTTGCTCTCACTTGTGATAACGAATAAAAAGTGGAAGAACCCGAGAGTTCAAGGCGATGTTTCAATGCCATTGCTAGGTTTAGATAGTGCGGATTTTATGACCTCCTTTCGCAAAGTAATTGGGATGATATTCGCTGTTGTGCAAAACGACAAAGTTGCGAAGTGGATTCCCACGAACTGTATAACTCGCAGGTCCAAGGTTGATTGCTCGCTCTTTATGCGCTTGGTTTGATAAATGTTTAGCTAAGATTGGAGTCAATGATTGGTAAGTACTGTAACCACTACAAATATCTGTAGATAGAGAGTACATTTAAAATGTCAATGATCTACTCTAACTCCAACCATTCATTATAAGTTCCGTCCTGAAGAGCTCCAACGGGACCCTGTTACTAAGCCTCGGCTGTCCTACTGTTTGTCCGTTCGTCTGTCACCGAATTGTATCTCATAAACTGTAAAAAGTATAGAGTTGTAATTTTCACAGAAATTTTATTCCTATTACCATTTAAAAAATCCCTCCAATAAAAAATAATAAAATTATTTTGTCAGCATTTTTTTGTTCGATAGAATATTGTAATACAAAACCCTTCGTGTGTGAAACCGACTCGCACTTGATAATTATTTTTTTTAATAACAAAAATGTCTTTTCATACGAAAAAAGGGCCGAATAATCAGACAGAAACCCTTGATCGAGTGCCAAGTAGAAAACGAAAGGCCGTTACAATAACAAGGAAATACGTCACGCGATGTGAGGAACAGTGACAGAAATGGACATCACTACCAATGTTTTATGACGTCGGATGGGAATAAATGGAAATAAAAGGGGAAAAAATACTTTCGAAGCATTAAACGTAGGGCCATGAATGTCTTTAGACAAATTAAAAAGCTGTGATTTATAACGGTAGCATTTTATTGCATGCAGTAGCATTTTACAAGCTCTTTGGTTGAATGTTGTCAGCCCCAAAAATATACAATGTGACAAAGCATTGAGTTTGAATTCTTTCCTCAGATTAATAGTCATGAGACAGAAATAAGAACGATTTTTTGAAGTCACGTATGAAAACGTAGTTACGTTTAAAGAAATTTTCTCTTCTTCTCTCTATTTCTCTCTTTCATCTGGGCTACAAAACGTTGGAGAATACGGTAGAGGTGTGCCCCGTCTAGGCAGAGTACTGCCGTGTCCTCGCGGGGCCGCTCGGCGGCAGCGATCTCTCACGCCGGACCTGGCCGTGGTCCGCAGTGAGGAGGAGTAGCAGGCGGTCGCCTTTAAAGGAGGCGGCAGCACGCGCGAAGCAATGGCCCTCGCGCCCCAGCCCGGATTCCGATCCCGATTTCCGGGGCCCGTAGGCGCGGGCTTGCGGACAGCGAGCAATGGGTAGCTCACCGTTCGACTGTCCGGTAACCGTCCGGACCGAGCCCAAGTCATCGACGGCACGTAGTGTTCCACGCGCGCCTCAAGGAGTAGTCAGCCACCGTAAGGGCCCAGCAAGGTGTAAGCCTACTGGGGCCTTGGGTGATGCGAAAGAGACCCCCGGGGCCCTGGAACAATGGCAAAGAAGGAACAACAATGGGTTTTTAATCAGTAAAAGTCTGGCATGCCCACTTCCGCTCTGTCTGAGGACGGGAGATGTCATTTCGATGATTTCCCCAACTTAAAAAACACAAAAAACTACTAATATTTAAAAAAAATTACTAATATTTAAAAAAAACTACTAATATTTAAAAAAAAATTACTAATATACCACTGTTTGTAGTGAACAGTGGTGTATTAGTAACTTTTTTTGCTGCAATAAGCTGATGTACTGATATTAAAAAGCAACTAATTATTATTCTATACTTAATGATAAATGCTCGAAGCTAACAATATATTGCATCGGTATCGCAATAAAATCTTAATCTAAATTAAACAAACGCCCGAAGCAAAGAGGTTGGTAGCGCTCTGTGCCACCAGTGTTGCCTGATTACAAAATAAATCTTACTTGTGTCCTAAATAGAAAAGCATTAGTGTTGCTATTTTTCAAAACTGTAACTTTTTTAAAAGAATACCGTGCAATGCAATTTCACAAAATAATCCTATCCTTACTAATATTATAAAAGCGAAAGTGAGTTTGTTTGTTTGTTTGATACGTCTTCACGCCTAAATGGCAAAACCGATTTTGATGAAACTTGGTACACGGATATACCAAGTCCTGGAATAAGACAAAGGATGCTTTTTATCCCAGAAGTATGTTCCCTTGGGATAATTTTTTGCTATCACGCGGGCGAAGCCGCTGGGAGCAGCTAGTTACGTACCTATAAACTTAGTAATCAAACTTTTGCTAAAAGTTACTAGGTGAAGTGTTCTACTAGCCATTACCTACTGATACCCTACATTATCATATTGCGTTGCTCATTTATTTCCATGAAACCGAGTGAAAAATAATCTATTTTACCATACCCAGCTTTTATAGATTCGATAAAATGCGATCATTACACAAAAATGCGTCGATTTACGGTGTAATTTCACTTGATTATAATAACCGTATCGGGCTGCGAGTAATCCATATAATGATGGCTTAGCAACAATTTACTATCCGAGGGTTTATTAAAAGGCAATACAGTGTTTAATCTGTCATTAATTTAGTAAAATTACCGCCCTTTTCATTTGTGAGTGAGCCTTGGGGAAATTACTCTATCGGGACAACAGACAATTTAGGTTGGGTTTTGTAGTTTTTTATTTGGTCGTTTTTTTTTTTTGTTGATAATCTCTGCCTAAAAAACTACCTGTACCCTTTAGCAAGCTGAGGATACTAAAGGGTTTGCTGATCTTTTTTTTGGCTCGAGTTTCCTTTCGGATAACCCTGGCCCCAGTAGGCTTCGACCCAGCTGGGCCCCTCCTGTTGCTGACAACGTCTTGAGGCGCGCGGGAATAGTGCGCGCCGTCGACGTCTTGGGCTCGGTCCGGACAGTTACCGGATGGTCGGATAGCGAGCTACCCATGGCTCGCCGTCCGCGTGCCATGAGTAGCTCGCGGTGGCCGGAAATCGGGATCGGAATCCCGGCGGCGGTGGCGAGGGCGCCGAAGCCTGATGCGGTCGCTTCGCATCGCATCGCATTACTGCTTCGCAAAAGGATGCGACCGCCTGCCTTCCTCCTCGCTCCGGACCATGGCCTCAACCAAATCCCGGCGCGAGAGGTCTCCGCCGCTGATCGCCCCCACGAGGGCACGGCGATGCTCCGCCCAGGCAGGGCACTCCTCGATTGTGTGCTCCACCGGCTCTTATTTGGGTATGAGCACGTTCCCTATGGCGGCGACCAGTCCGCTGGCTTAACGGGTCTCAAAGAGTCATGGTTATCTAGTTGGTCTTGGTTTACCGCACGATCTTCGGTGAAGCGACTAGTCCTATTCTTCCCTTGCCATTGGTTTGGAGAAAACAGTCCATGTATAGAGTCACTAGGGAGACGCCGCAGCCTCCTCACCTTCCGCCTGACGCAGTAAAAGTCTAACACTTTCTCTCACTCTACCCATATCGGGAGATGACCATTGATTCACGATGAACAAGCTTTGATATATCACACTTCAGACAAATCATACTAATTATAAAGTAGTGTGTACGTATGTTTGTAAGTCCTTCACGCTTAAACGGCTAAACATATTTGGATGAAATTTGGCATATGGATAGAACATGTCTTAGTATTAAACATAAGGATATTTTTTTTAGTTTTTCGCTGAGCAAGCTACTTGTAAAAGCTGGTTATAGATAACTTTCTTGCTCTGTTCTTGTGCCGTACGAACAATGAACTATACTTAAAATGGAGTAGAAAGCCAACAACTAAGCAGCACCCACATACAACATACGAGCACACCTACATTAAATAATTCACTTCGCTAGTCAAACACGATTCCATGTCTAGAATTTCAACGTAACGTGTTATTTGCCCACCCCTTATACCTGATGGTGCTTAACCTCTGTCGTGTACCTACACTAGAGCTCTCTACGTAACAATTTAGTTTGATGATAATACTACGATCGAGTTACAGACAACCCTAGCTTTGGTTAGGTAGAGGACACATTGAGCAAGCGTTAGTTTTTTTCCTCATTGTCTTCCTACCTTTATTACCCTGAAAATTTGTAAGGGTCGACTCAATACACTTCTTCTATTCTATTCTTCCCTTTCTAGTGTTATATACACTCGTTCAAAAATAGCATAGCATAATCGGCTTTATAATGTTCCCACGGACTCAGGCCTCCTCTCTAGGAGAGGGAATAGGTTATAGGGTATAGGTTCCACCAAGCGGCCCTAGTGCGGGTTGTTGGATGTCACACGTCTTCAAATTTGTGGTTCTAGGACATGCCTGTTTCCTCACGATGTTTTCCTTCTGAGAGTAGTGGTAATGAAATAAATTAAACAAATTATTGCCCCTGGCTAGGTTTAAACCCACGACGTACAACTCGAAGTCGGGGTCGTTGCTCCACTAATACTTTTAAAAAATGCATAACCCCAATTTTTTTGTAGGTGTAATTTTTTACACTAGGTATTTTTCTCACATGCATATTTTTCCAGTAGCTCCATTGCAGATTCGATCGAATCCTTTATTCATAAGCACTTCGCGTGGTGAGGTTATTTACATGCAAATAAATGAACTTTCTCTCGCCAAGAAAATACACAAGATTCTGTTACCCTTTGGATGCGGGACCCAAATAAAGAAACAATTTACTACTTACTAAAAAAATACTATTTGAAAAAATTACTGAACAATTTCATGTCAACAACGTTACATGCAATGCTGCATAAAGTACCTACTTGTAAAATTATATTACACACTAGCTTTTGCCCGCAGCTTTACCCGCGTACATAAAATATTAACTAAATAGTAGTAGTCACTCAGAAGTAAAGCAGCTATTTAGCGGTGAAAAAAATTTAGTAGTCAGACCAGTACTTTCAGAGATTAGCTCCTACAAACCAAAAAAAAAACAATAAAATAAAAAATCAAACTTTAAGTCATTATAATATTAGTGTAGATTACATAGATATCTTGGAAATATTTTGGAGAACCAAGGCTACCGACATAGCTCAAAGAATCGCCAAACTTAACTGGCAATGGGCAGGGCACATTTGCACGCAGAACAGATGGTCGATGGGGACGAAAGGTTCTGGAGTGGCGACCACCTACTGGAAGACGCAGCGTTGAAAGGCCTCCAACAAGGTGGACCGATGACCTGGTCAGGGTCGTGGAAATCCGATGGATGCGTGATGCTCAGGACCGGTCGTTGTGGTGACATTTAGGAGAGGCCTATGTCCAACAGTGGTCGACTTTCGGCTGATATGATGATGACATAGATATATATCTTAAGACAAAGACTAGAATACGTTCTGGAAACAACGGGGATGGTTCTGATCGCTTTCAAACTTGTAGCCTCCACCCGTTTACTTCACCCGAACTAGGACGGTAATGACTTGAAATTAAAACAGGTGTGTACCAGTAACAAATATTTATTGCCTAGCAGAGCCGGAGGCACACAAATTTGTAGGTCGTGGATTGCGAACGTCTATAATCACTTCTGCAGGGAAAGGTACTTCCCGTATCCCGCAGGCGGAGACCAGTACACCCCCAAGGCCGGAGATGGTGGTTGGCTGATGCGCAGGAAAGCAAGGCACGGCGAATCTTGCTGGTGCGGCGACCCGCTGGTACGGCGACCCGATCGGGACGTAGTCTCACCCGTAGGCGCAATATAAACTGGTTGTAGCACCTGGAATCCACCGTTCCAGCATATTAAAATGCGGCCTCAATAACCTCCGTGCCGGGGGGTACCACCGATGACGACAAGAAAGTACCTATATCACTGTAGTAGTATTGTCGTGGTGGCACCTACCAGAACAGAGTTTACATTATAGACAGCCATAAGCTTAAGCAAAGTAAGAAAAAAAACAGTTGGGAAGCTACGTATTCAAATTCTACATTATACGTGCTTGAAGGTAGATGAATATTAAGTTGATGGTTTGTGTGCTATTTAAAACTTAATATCTCTGTACCTAATTAAGCTTCTAGTGTTTGAGTTTGTAATAAGACTTACCCTAATTCGGGATACCACAACACTCGTTAAATAGTTGTACGTTAAATAGTTACGTTGACAACGTTCCGCGTTCGAATCTATAACCGCTTTTGGCGTGACGTTAAGCGAAAGTAGTTATCTTATTCTGTCTAGAAGCGACTGCGCGCCGCTGCGCGGACGCACTCCCTTTTTATCAACTCGGTCTCCCCGAACACTTCACTCCGTACCGCAGACATTCGAGTGACGTTTCACTTTGCTCACTCTGCACCACAGATATACAAGTAACGTTTCGTTACAAACTTAATTATTCTGACACCGACAGGTTTCCCACTAAAGCTTCACTAACATAACATGGTCCTTATAGAGGAATCCCGTGAAAGACTAGGGGAGGTGAAGCCACGTTGTTACCCTGAATTCTGTAATTAAACGCCTCGTCTAATTGTGACCTTCGACCAGCTCGCTTCACACTCCGCTACACTTTCGGGATTACGCTCTTTGAAACTAAATAGGATGCTTTAAACCTAGGGCCAATATAACAAAGTTATAGAACCTAAGAAGAACGGCTGAAATTCTAGTTAGGACAAATTGTTGATCTACTTTCAGTCGTATAGACAAAGTTTAGGGAAAGTCATCTTTTGGTATGGATAAGTTAAGTTACGAGCTTTTGTGAAGAGCTTAGTTGGAGGTAACTACTATTATTGTTAAATCTAGGTATAGTATACTATCCCACTGCTGATCAAAGGCCTCTATCTATGCCTTACATTGTTTCTGGCTCTATGTAAGCTACTTCTCGTCAATTCCTGAGGAAGACATCTTAGTCGTCCCGTCACCATTTTCTTATCTAGGTGAATATAATAGATAGTTTCTATTTTCATACTAAATTTAGCTATACATTTTATTTAGGAATGAAAGAATTTTGAAACTTTTATAATGGACTAGTCGGACCGCTAAGAGATTACTGTAACTAAACAATTTCAATAGCAAACATTAATTTAAAGCCGCCTTTCTCCAATAAATAGAACAACAATAACATTTCTAAAGAGGCGAATTCCTTAAGTCGCCACTTACACATAATTACCATACAACCGAGCTCGATTAAAGGATAGTATAGCCATGGAATGACGGCGTTTATGTAAATTGCTTCCGCTAGGATTTCACCAAGATTTATGCGTTAGCGTCAAGAACAATTAAATTTAGACCACGACGCGCGCTTCTGTATAAATTAACTCATTTAAGTTACGAGAACACAGACGGTTTCTGTTCTACTACAGATTCTTGGAAATCATAGTAAGTGTGGTATTTTGTTTGTATCACTATAGTGGTTATATTAAGGACTAGCTTTTGCCGGCGGCTTCTCTGCGTAGGTACATACAATGTAGCCTATGTCACTCAGAAATAAAGCAGCTTTCTATCTGTGAAAAAAATTTAGCAATCGGATGAACAAAAAAATAAACTTTACTTCTTTATAATATTAGTACAGACATTTAAAAGAAATTTAAAAACTACAGAAACTAAATGTAAATTCAGAATGCTAAAAACTTTTTTTTTTTTTTGTTACCAACCTAACACATGTTCTAATCACTAACCAAATACTTGGATCATATTAAAAAGAACTGTCTCATTACCTATACTGCTGGGGGCTAAGTATTTTTAGTACCTGCTTACACCATTGTTTCACGTACATCTGAGATTTTCCAGCAATGTTCATCTACAAGAGTAAAATAATCATTGATTTTAGTACGATACTCAAACTTTACAGTAGTCATAATTTTACAAAATAATCTTCATAAACTATCCGTTACAGTATTGGTCGTCGATAAATTGTATAATAACGTAGACATTTACAGTGTTCACTGTAAAATTCAGAGGAAGGCTGGCTAGTGAGGTGCACGTGCACCCTAGGGTTGTGAGAGTGACTTTTAATACCTGCTCGATTGGGGTAACCATTTTTCCGGTTTACTCTTAATTTAGAAAGAAAACATGTTTATTCTGGCCGAATAGACACACAAATATTTAAAAAATAAATAAAAATTAGTTTCCCTGTCAGGTCATTTTATTTTATTTTTATTTTTTTATTAGAAAGTCAAAAAAAATCATACATCGTAGTTTATACCGGTACATTAAGGGACTGAAACAATTGCCCTGCTGCGGGCTTCTCGTCCGATTATAATTTACGCGTCTTCAGGGTAAGTAGGCTCTTAATAAACTAGTGCGCTACACCATCAACGATTGCATCGCTGCTTATTATCGGTTGGAATAGCAGTCAACCACTAGAACAACAATTTTTAGATTAGTTTTTAAATTAAGACTAGACCAACTTTTTACGCCCACTGTTCACTAACGTCTGCTAGATCGGTAAGACCCCCTGCACAAAACCAATACATAAATAAAAAATAAATAGCCTTCGGGTGGTGCAGAGATAGATTTATTACCCTAATACAAAATATATCTTAAAAACCCAAACTCTTTCCAATATAAGTCAGCCTTTTTTCATGACTTTTTCATTTTCCGTCTGGTAACCCTATGGCCAGCTGTTTTTATTAGCGTTTGTATTAAGTTTTCATGTACGACTAATGGATTAGTGCAGTGAGAAGGGGAGTGCAGCAATAACCTGCTGTTTGTAGGCTCTGAGGGAGATCCATGTTGCGATTGTTTTGATTGAGTTCAATAGTAACAGGTATTTTATCGGATTGCATCGAGTTATTTATGGTATTTTACTCGTAAAAGTGAACTCGTTTTTTTATTTGACTGTGTTGGAAGAGTTGGAAAGAATTTTCAATATGTTATTACTATAGAAGGTGCCAGATAACCGTGGAATAAAGTACATTGACCTTTTCCCAATATCTCTGTGTAGGTACCCGAAAAACAAACAATGAACTGCTTTTCATTACTAGATCATGTAAAGGATCACGATACATGTCGATTTAAGACAGTATGTCTTTATTTCCGATTTTGAAGTTAAGAATGTCAACAAATGTAGGAGGGTCAATGACCGTTATTCCTCGGTTATCTGGCGCCTACCTTAGCTGCTGACAGCTGCTTTGCACGCGTGAATGTAGAAAATTGTTAAAAGGAACATAATCCCCGGATAATCTATTCCAGGACATAGTTTACCCGCGTGCCAACTTTTATCCAAATTATCCGTTCTTCCGTTAGAGAGTGAAGTAGTAACATACATACACACATACTCACATAGTCACAGACTTTTACCTTCATAGTATTAGTGTGATTAGTGTCCAATAGAGTTTAGAGAGAAGAACTTGTTCAGTTCATGTCAATGACAGTGCTTTGTTTACTTTAATGTATTTAGTTAACCGTAGGGGCCCAGCAGGGTCGAAACCTACTAAGGTCACGGGTGATGCGAACTGGGGCCAAGGTAATCTGAAAGGGGGCTCGAGCCCCGGTATGAAGACTAAAAGGAACGGGGTGGGTTTTTAGTCAGTTACAGTCTATTCTATCTGCCCCTCCGCCCAAGAGCGAGGGTCGTTAAATGATTAAAAAAAAAAATAGATGTAAAGGAACTCTGTTTGTCTGTATGTCTGTTACGCTTTAACGGTTATACTACTGAACCGATTTTGATGAAATTAGGTAAGGAGCAAGCAAGCTTGAATTCCAAGGATGGACATGTGCTACTTTTTATCTGTCTTCGATTTCGACTTACCAACATACGCATAAGAAGCTAGTTATTATATAAAATCAGACAAGAAGGAAGTTCCGTCGATTTCTTCGTACTAGCCGAACTGGGCAATACCTCCTCTTCCCCATATAATATTAACGAGATTTATCCCGATACATATATAATGGTTCTATCAAAATATATTCAAATCTGATATAGGCTACTAGGCAAGACGTCGCGTAGTCGTCCGCACATTTGTAAACTAAGCTTATTTTCGATCGCCATTTTATGATAAATGTTTCCCCATGGAAATGTTCCAGAATCCGATACGTATTAACATAAATTATACTTACAGATTAATTTCAGCTCTTAACTTCCCTGAAATATTTGCATCCTTGATATATTAATAAGCAATGAGTTTGTTGGAAACAACGTTATTTTGTGTTTTAAGATGAGTATAGACTACAACATTTACTGTAACAGAACAACGAGCCGCTTTCTGATATATTCTAGTGTATCATCCTTTTTCGAACTAAACGTCGAGCACGCTCGCCTCAGTTTCTGTTACAAACCAACGAGCATATTGGTGTAACATTTCGTCGAGCCACGAGTGCGGACGATGCGCGGTTGCGGGGTGACATTTCAAAAAAACAAGGAACGCAAGGTACAACAAAATGTTGGTAAATGCACACTCGCTGTGAGCATTTACCCGTAACATAACGCCCAGCATTCGCAGGAACGGTACATTACATGGAAATGCTCCAGAAAATGTTGTAGACTTGTAGTCTATACTCACCTTTATATTATACTTTGGGCGGGTCAAGATGACGCCAGATGGCAGGTGCTGATTATCGTGGTTTGTATCCGAAGTTGAGGGCGGCGTACAAGATAATGTTTTAGTTTTATATTTTTGACTTACGGCTCTGGGCAAAATTTTATTATGTAAATTCGGCTACATGGCCCGCTCTTAGGCACACCTTACACCGTCATATATTTTGTCGTGGGTTTGCTAATAACAAAATGTCAACAGGACATTTATTATATTTTGTAGTAAGACATATTTATCGTAGATTTATAGAGCAGTAAGAAGAGTAGAGAACGTTACTGCTATATTAGACTGGCCTGTTGGTCTAGGTGGCCCTGACTGCTCTGCTGGAGGTCGTGGTTTCGATTCCTACCCAGGACAAATGTTTTGTGTCTGTGGCATGATCATTTGTTCTGTGTCTGGGTGTGTGTGTGTGGGTGGGTGTAATTTATCTATAATATGTATGTATTTAGAAATTAATATTTATGTTTATCAGTTGTCTAGCACTCATAACACAAGCTCTGCTTAGCTTGACACTAGACGGCATTGCGTGATAGTTGTGGAATATTATTATATTTGCTGATAAAATTACTATTGAATCATTCAGGCGAGTTGTTTCGTAGTCGTCAGCACTTATAATCTCATCATTGTCTTTCTTTCCTGCCTTTGTCTTATTTTACTTGTTGGAACTGCTACCCAATGCGCTACACCTACTTACACTACACTACACTTACACACACTACACACACACACTACACTACACTACACTACACTTATACTTTTTAGATAGTTATTTTACAACAGTACTATCTGCTCATATTAAAAAAAAAAACATCACCCCACACTAGAAATGACCCCTGTATTGTAATTGCGTTTACAAACATATAAATTCACGTATACAAGGCACCCAGACCCGAACACCTAACGGCTATACTATATTTGTTCCGTGCGGGAATCGAACCCGCGCATACACCGCGCAGCAGTCGATTGCTGAACCACTGCGCCAGCCATGCTGTCAAATTAATTAATTAATTATGTATTTGTTTGTTTAAATTAACATTCTCGGAAATCATTAACATACTCAATTGCTAAATTAATCAATGATTTGATTAATATTCTGCGCTATTGTGAGGGTTAACTCAACCGTGCAGCTTAAACAAAGTCATGTGCATTGTTATGTGAGCTCAAAATCATATTGTGTATGTACAGTTGAGATAGATCTGACAACTTGCAACCTATGGATAATATTGCCAAGCTGTCCAAGTTAACTGAATAGGATTATGCGCCTATGAATATCTTGCTGTCCAAATTATCTTTGATATGGGCAGTTTAACTATATGTGTTATTGTGGGATTAAGTTTACCTAAAGAGAGTGGTGGCCGAATGGTAATGGCTTTGACTTACGAGTTGTAGGTCGCGGGTTCAACCCTACCAGGCGCATTACTTTGTGTAATTTATTTTGTTACCACTGCTCTCAAAACGGTGAAGGAAAACATCGTGAGGAAACCGGCATGTCGTAGAACCAAAAATTCGAAGATCTGAACATTCACCAACCCGCACTGGGCCCGCGTGCTGGATTACTCCCTTACTACCCTCTCCTAGGAGAGGGAATGGGGCGTCTCTAGAGAAGAGGCCTGGGTCCCAGCAGTAGATACATTAAAAAGGCTGATGATGATGATGAAATTTACCTTCGTCTGCTGACGCATTTGCTTGGTTGAATTTAAAATGTGCATAACTCTCTCGTGTACCTAAAAGTTGCCACCCTGTGCACCGGTGATTAATTGATTTTACCTAATTTAAACCAGAGGCCGATTTAATCAAACCGAAAGGCGACGATCTGACAATGTTGTAAGTCCTTTCTATTAATTATTTCTGCTTTATTTTTTCAATAGTTGTGAAAATTATATCATTATTTGCCTTTTTTCTTTAAATACGCATAATTTACATTTAAAACTACTTAACTAGCTGTATTTACAGCAAACCCAAAAAAAAAAAATATTTTAGAAACTATATTTTCGAACGTATTTGTGTTAAATTTCTCGGATCGTAAAGTCCGCGTGCTCACAAATTGTATCAAGATCGGTCAAAACGTCTTGTTGACACTTTGCGCGATCCAAGGGCTAGTTTTTACCTTGGACAGAGGATAAGCATTGCCATACAGTGTGGTAATGACGTCATTCTTTTAAGCATATTACCAGTTGTCAGCGATGTGGTGGAGTTTTTACGCCATAAGTATTTAAGCCTCCCCGCACACGGACCTCAAAAAACGCCGCTTTAAGCTTCTTTTTGAGGCGACCTTTTTGTGGCTCGTGTGCGGCGGTGCCGCCTCAAAAAAACGCTTGAAGCCGCTTCAAGCTTTTCCTGCCACAAGCTGTTGCGCGCTATAGATGTTTTTTGCGGCGGCTTCTAGCGTTTTTTTGAGGCCCGTGTGCGGAGACAATTAATCGTCTTTAGTTAATTTGAAGTATTTTAGCGTTATTATTATTATTTTTTGGTTTAACTGTAATTCTAGTTAGTTACTGGCATTTGAAAAATATGTTGCATTTGTATTTTCAGTTATACGCCCCAGACGGACAAAAGAGGACTTTGTTAGGAACAGTAATACTTACATTACTAACTCTGTAGTTGAAGTATATATATAGGTACTTGCTCTGCTACTTGTTCAGCTTTGCCACCTACTCCATAAAGAAATACAACCAACAATAACGATGGTCTTTTAAAAAGTACAATTTATATTATTCCTCTAAACGCATTTCGATCAAAACTAAAAATAACTACGATTTTATTGTATGCGCATGCAGATTATAAACCAGAACAAACAAAGCTTTTACGAAAGCATTGTCATTAGATATATTATCGAAAAATCGTTCAATACGTCAAAAAATCAATCAATCAATGCTAGATATGGCATTATCAGGGAATCACTAGAGTGACCTGTATTTTCTAAGCTTTGTTTACTTAGACTATCACATTTATGGAACGCGTGAATACAGTGACATTTATGAGAGTCTATTGAATATTATAGTGAATAGTTTGAGCCTTTGAATATCAACAAGCAGTTAATTCTATTTTTATATCGCTTATTTTGGCCCTTGTTGGTTTACGAGCATTTAAATTTTATTCGTCGTACTAAATTGTATTATTGTGGGCATGCGAGGAGTCCAATATTATAATGTCAAGTGTAACAGAAATGGCGTTTATGATAATTTAATACGAGTTGTCATTATGATCATCATTTCCGCCGAAAGACATCCACTGTTGGACATAGGCCTCACTCAAATGTTGACATAATGACCGGTCCTAAGCGTCTCGCATCTATCGGATTCCCGCGACCCTCACTAAGTCATCGGGCTGCCTTTTGAAAGGCCTTCCAACTCTGCGTTTTTCCGGTACGTGGTCGCCACTCCAGAATCTTACGTCTTCATCGACCTACCGGGTTATTTCTGTAACCTTGGTCCTACGAGTTGTAATTATGTTTTTTCCGAAAATATATTTATCAATTTTAACCATCAATTTATTAAAATCTCTCTTTGCTTGTCCAATCACTTGCCGCAAAAAAAGCAATTACATTCTGTAATTTCACAGTTCCACTCTCTAATTAAAAGCATTAGTATTAGTCCAATTATCTTCTATAAATTATTGAATAGCAAATGTAATAAGAGACATAGAATATGATAGAACTAAATTGGTCGTATAGTTAACCAAGATAGGCACTAACTTCAGCATAAACTACGTTTTACTACCAAATGTTCCGTAATACTCCTATTGCTGTTATTGAAATAGCAAATAAACCCATATTCTTAACGCCAAACAGCATTTCTCAGCAGAATTTTCCTTAAGTGTACCTAACTATAACGGATATCATTTGAATCGAATAGTCCTTTGTCCGCTCCGAAAATCTGCTGATAAAGGAAAGCTCTTTCGGCACCAAAAAGGTAGCTATAAACGTGGCCGATACGTAAGCAAGACAGGAATAAATTGGACTCAAAGATTTATTGCCAAATGCTCTTAACCCGAAACCTTTCGCCGAGAATAAGTCCGCGCTATTCAGTTTTTCGGGCCCGAAATGTATCACATACGGTCCACAATTGATAAATGATTGTACTGGTTTCTGAAAATAAGCAATTTGCTGCTCAGTTACCGTGGATTATTTTCCTAATTATCTGTATAATCATAAAATAAATCTTTTCGCCGACAAGTTGTTTACAGTTTACAGTTCTTGCAGTTTACGACTCTGTTAGAGGCTTGTAAGCCGCAGGTAACGACGTGCTTCATTACTAAAGTGTATATTATTTACGTCGCCTTTTAGCGTGTTTTATATCCCTGTTCCTACTATAAAGTTTTGGGATACGAAAACCGAATAAGGAAGACTTCTCAAAATTTTATTGTACGATTCCTTGAATTTAATATTTGTTATCCTCGGAATCATAAAGTGACGCTAACTACAGGAAGCATGGTTTAGTTTCTACAAAACAAGAAATAAAAGAGCATTATCTTTATAAAGTTGCTATATTTCAGATTTTTGTTTCGGGTACAAACACAACTGTTTCTGAAAATATTCTGAATACAGATCAAATTCCTTAATGTTTCTTACGTTAAATAGGTATGCGAAGTATTAAAAAATTTGAAAGTTTGGGGAAAGTTAGGTAATTACACTAGGGTTACATTTATTTCTAATACACAAATTTAATATAAATATCACAGTCAAAGATTATATAACTAATATTCTAGAAAGTCCTAAAGGTACCTATATGGCAGTGAAATGCAGGGCTTCGTTTTTTATCTAAGTTTACAGTCAAAATTGTAACAACCTCATGTCGTGGATATAAAAGATTAGCTTACAAGAGAATACAGTGTTTACCAATGGCAAAACTAGTCCTATGCACTGTGACTAGAATATAGATTAGGAATAAATTACGTACGAGATACAAATATCGAAAGTTCGGTATCTACATTACAAGCACTACTATGGCTAATCTACAATGGTTATGATCTTGTCTGACGAATGTTCAGTTATACATTATCTACCTACATCTAATACCATTTTAATTTTTCAGTTCCACAATATGAACATAACTAACAACTGCAGAACATTTTTTTTCAAATAACTTATCCTAAAATTTGAAAAGATAATGTTGATTATTGCTTTGATTTCCTCTTCCAACATTGTACACGTCTAATTATTTGGAGTTCCATACACGGTCTTGTTTTCTGGACTCTGTGAAAAACGCATTAAATCTTTAAATCCGCATTGTTCATTGCAATGAAAAACACTAATGGGGCATAGGGGTAAATTGTAAACAAGATCAATTTACCTCATACGGCGGTGGTGGTAGTATATCACACAGATTTATTTGACAGCCCTGCTCCGACCTCGCTACATTCGAATGTCTACTCGTCTGAATGGGAATTTTGAAACTGTTCTCTCGTCCCAGCCAGTGCCACTGTGGATAGTCGTACTCTAAATCACTCGCCGGACACACTTTGCTTTTGTCTTGTCGACTTCTTGATCCGGACCTATTTGTATGACAAGAGGCGCAGTCGTCCTCCAGGACGTTAATGTCATTATGTGCGTTCTCATGTCTCGGCTCTCTGTAGTCTTTAGTTGATCTGCTGGACGTGCTATGGCAACACGTCGAACATTCCCCATTCGAATACTGAATGCTTCCATTACACGACCTAACAATGCTATTGTTATGAGATCGTCTTTCTGGGCAATTCCTCAAGTCTCCGATTTCGTTATTGTCCTGTGTGGAAAATGAAATTTATGATTACACTTATGATGAACATTTTGTGAAGTATTTGATATATGATAGTATTAACGTATGCAAATTCGTTGGAATCTTATCTAGAGTCAACAATGGAGTTCTCGAAAAGCTTATCAAAGCGTACCTTGAAATTGAGTTCTGTGTAAATGGCGCTGGACGCGTAAGGTTCCGGCGGGCCGCGCCGCATTCTGTCAACACTTGAGGCGTCTAATCCTTGAATGGAATTCTGTGGCAGACTGTATTCTGGCTCAACGCTTAGAACGCTCGTTGATTGCCCACCTGAGGATAACGTTACATTCTATAACGGTTATATTTGAAAAATTTGTAGGCGTATTTGTGATTTAAGCAGTTTGATATACATCAATCGGAACACATTTTTATCACATGACAAATCGCTATCTCAGTTTTTTTGATAGTATCAGTTTCAAGGAATTTATATCGTGAGAAATATGTCAATGATGCTCCAAAAATAAATACTCAATTTTCGGAAGAGATAACAAACCATACTCACCATGCAGGAGACTTTGGTGACAGCTGGTAATATCGAGAGTGGGATCGGTCGGAGCGGCGAACACAGGCCGGTCTCTTAACCAGATAGTGTCTTTATTCAATAGACACTGTTGAGCCGTCACAATTGACTGACCTACAATCGAGATCAATGTTTCAATTACATATACTTAAAACGTACCAACTGTTTGTATACAAGAATGTCTGTCATAAATTACCAGTGGACTTCTTCCTCTGAATGTTGTTTCGCCTCTTGATGTAGTAAACGCTAAACACGCCGATCGCAATTATGGAGAACAATGTCAGTCCAAGAGCTAGGAGCCATGTTTCTTGAAATATATGCGTTATGTTCGAATCTTTTGGTGGTTCAGTCCTAAAGAACAACAAAAAGAAAGTACTTTTTTATTATTCATTTCCATTGTTTAAAATAAACTGTGAAACGAAATTGAGTAGTAAATTAAAAACAACTGGCTTTGGCTGCTCAAAAAACCGTAAAAAGAACTTTTAGTGCCGAAATTAGCATACAATAATGAGGAATAGATGAAGCTACGTATGAAGTTATAACACTTTTAAACCGGTCACAAACACTAGTAAGAATGAGTTATGGTCATTTAAATAAACTAAATTGTTTGGACGATATAGTAAATGAAGGCTGACGCTATCGCAGATACCCAATTCGCTGATAGTGAAAATCTATAGGTATTTTCACTATCTACGAATTGGGGATTTATAACGTAATTTGTAAAGAGGAGGCCTTTAGAAAGTATTTGCGGAAAAGCAAGGAAAGGACCTTTGTCACTGGTGATTTGTAAAAAGTTTAATATTTTAGTTGTATGATACGAGTAACACACTTTATTTAAATGTAGGAAATTATCCAATGACTTCTCCTACTCTGAGTGGAGCGTGTCAGACTTTTACTTCCACACCGGTGTCCTTCAGATCACGGGATTTTCTTTCAGAAAATCCACGCTGCCCTAGCGACCGGTATCGACCTAAACCATAGGGTGAGCCCCTATGGTTTACTGATATCTCTTTGAAGGACTATGTGGAACACTTATAAGACACTATATTGTTTTTTTAAGTCTTACAGTAGTAAACAAGCCGTCAGCCCACCTAGGAGTGGATGGTAACCGTCACCTAGTACGGTCAATGCAATACTAAGGTCATCACAACCCACCATTTCAGCATACCATGTTCCCTGATTCTTTTCTACTAGTTAGATCAAGAGCAGCTATAAACCAAATTAATAATGTTCGAAAGCATCACTTACTGTACATAGTGCCTCTGTGACTGCGTGGGCAGCATGTGTATGTGCGCGGGCGCACTGAATGGGCCGTGTCCGCGTCGCGTGACGGCGGCGGCGCGCGCACTGTAACGCCCTCCGGCGCGCAGGGAGCTTGCTGCCGCCGCTCTTGTACGCGCGCCCAGCGACATCTGACCCACTACACGACCTCCTGTACTACCACCTACGCGGATCTCGATCTGTGATGAAAGGGTCAAGTTAAAGTGGCATAAAAAAATTATTTGCTCATATTTTTTTAACGTTGCCCCACACTAGGAATTACTTCTGTGTCACGGTGCTTTACAAACATGTAAACTCACATACACAAGGCACCCAGACCCGAAACACCTAACTGTAAGTAATACTTGTTACGTGCGAGAATCGAACCCGCGACCCGCTGCACATCAGCCAATCGTTCAACCACTGCGCCAACGGTCGTCCAATTTATGCCATTACCCAAGATGGAAAGTCCAGAATATTGATTGTTGCGGCAAATAATGTTTATTCCAAATCATTACTCAATAAATTGAAATCACATCCGTCTTTCTTTGTCAATCGTCATGGCCTTAACACGTTAAACCCACGTGGTTTATCGAGCAACAACAATGAGGTTTCCTGACAGTATGTTTTAAAAATATGTTTTATCCCAAAGGTAGCATAAGTGTAATTAACACCTTTAACAAATAAAGACAATAAAACATTCAATCACCCCGCAACAATCGGAAACAATGAAACATTCTTTATAAACACATTTTAATCCCCAACATAAACATTTATGGAGCAAAACAATAATCATAATTAAACAATAATTGGAAAGCAGAACTTACCAAGTACCCGGTGAGTTCACCGTTCCACGTGTTCACAGGTGGCGGTTCCCATCGTATCCACGCCGACGTCGCGTTTATTACACCCGCTGTAACGCTCTGGGGAGGCGCCGAAGGCACTAAAATATTGCCAACACATAAAATATGCAACCACATCCAATAAACAAACGAAAACCGAAAAAGAACCCTTGAGTTCCTTACCGTCTTCGTCTGTAAATCCCGTCATTAAATTCGATGGCTTCCCTAGCAACATCTTGTAAAACGGCATCAGGAATATATCATACTGTGTATATGCCATTAATCCTGTGAGGATATAACTCGACGATCCACTATTGTCCACGTTCATCAGAGACCCGTTTGAGCACAGGACGTCTGGCTGTGCCGGATTCAGTAACGTAATTTCCTCATCAGTTGCATTGCGCCAATTTAATGTGGTACCATTGTACCAGATTTTAACACCTTCCAAGTATTCATTGTAGTCGGTCAATACCTAAAAATAGAAACGTTATGATTTACAACCATGTTTACACCACACAATGAATGGAACGTAAAAACTACAAAGTACTTACATCCCAAACAACTTTTAAAGATGTGGAAGATAACGCCTCTACCCTTCTAAGAACTAACACATTTTGTTGCAAATATTTCCTCGCTTGAACTAGCTCATATTGCGTCATATGCGTCTCACGTTCATAATCTACGCTGTATTCACGATCCAAAGAAGGCTCTTTTAGTTCATTGTTTCCTTTTTTTAACACTTTAAGATAAGCCTCTTGCATAATACTGCCAGCTGCGTTGACAGCTGTGCAAATCACTCTCCCACTGTGTTCAGATCGTGCCCCGTCCAAATATAATAAGCTCGAATTACTTTTCGTACACTCCGGGAAAAGTAAAGAATCTTGAATCCCCTCAAGAATCCAAAATGTGGTCGGCGTAGGTAAGCCTTTAGCTTCACATGGGATGGAAACCACATCGCCCTCCCATGCGGTCAAATTGGACGGTATTTGCGTGAAGTGCGGTAAGGCTGAAACAGATGGCCGTATTAAAATAGAACGGACAGTTGTTAGAATTATTGATGCAATAAAATCGATCTAAATAGAGACTGAGCTTACAGTAAACGGTGAGTGTGGCGCTGGTGATGCTGGTGCCGGCGTGGCTGTCGGCCCGGCAAGAATAGACGCCAGCATCCGACGCCGACACATGCTCCAGCCGTAATAGCCCTCGGATTATAGTGGCATGTAAAGGCAACGAGCCATCCTCTTTGACCCATGTTATTTTTACGCTTGCATCATAACTCTAAAAGTAATTACGAAAGTGTTAGAACAGAAACATGGCATGACATAAATTGTGCCCTAAAGGCAGTACATTACATTACCTGACAGTTAAACTCGACAGTTTGCCCAACCAAGGCGGTTACGTTGCTAGGCTTAACAACAAAGTGTGGTCGTCTTAAAACAATTAGTGCCGCGGCGCGCGATTGCCTTTCACCGGCTATATTTGATGCTACACATCTAAACAGACCACTGTCTGTCGGTAATGTTTCTAAGATCTTTAAGTTTCCTGTATCTGTTACTGTTACCCTGAAAGGAAATATCTTTATCACTTAACATTCCTAGAGAAATTCAATAGAATGTATACAAAGCTGTTTTAAATAATTTAAGATTCAAAAAATATCGACTTGGCCTTTAGAGCGTTTACGCACTGCTTCCGATCCGAATCTGAGAAATGTCGGTCCAAAGTAACCGTATTTACTTGAGCTTGAGGGGTTGCGTACTAAATCCATCGAACTCCAGACGTTCGAGTTTAAACATCTCCAATGTGAATGGTGCTTGCATCTTGAGTACAATGGAACTGTCTACCACCACCATTTATAAATAATTTTCGAGTGTCATCATTAGGACACTTTAACGCTTTTCTCTATGTAACAGTTTCTTACCTGCCATTAACTTCAACGTCATACGACTGTCCATCTTTGAGCCAATGGACCGAAGGTTCTGGCACCCCTCGAGGAGGGGAGCACTCCAACAAAGCTGGCTCACCAGCTGCGACATGAACATCTCTTGGCTCGGCTCTGAATTCGTCACGAAGAACTGGAAATTATCTCTCTGTTAGTACACAGGACAAATGTTAAACAGAGTCGAGTACAAAGACAGGGTGACATTTTAGCGTGGGGGAAAATGTCACAGTGTCTAGTAACGCACTCAACAAGGCAGCCATTTGACATAACCAGGTTTTAACTCGTAAGTAGCTAGTGTTTATTTCTACTCTCCCTTAATAAAGCGTAGGAAGCTTAGTACTACTGAATATTGGAAACGAAAGCAGATTGATTTATAACTGCGTTTACGTTAGGCAGGTTTCACTCAACTGATTGAACTAACTTGAGAACGGAACTGTTGATTTGTGGCTTCACTACATAGTATAAAACAAAGTCGCTTTTTCTGTCCCTATATCCCTATGTACGCTTAAATCTTTAAAACTACGCAACGGATTTTGATGCGGTTTTCTTTAATAGATAGAGTGATTTAAGAGGAATGTTTATATGTATAGTAACATACATTAAACAGTGGAAAAATACTGTTACTCGAGCGAAGCCTGGGCGGGTCGCTAGTACTAAATAAAATGTGTATTCCTGGCGAATTAACCATGATTTGCGAGGGAATTAAAACGTTTCTATTAACGATTTTGTCGACTACTTTATTTTGTTTTGCTATACATAAAGTTCAAAATGGATGAGTTGAAAATGCAGTGTTAAACATTTTAAAATAATTAGCACATTTTTAAAACACTAGGCTACAAATTCATCTAGTTAACTTGCCTGTCCCTATATATTTTACTATCTCAGAACGTAAACTATACCCACTATCGTTAGCGCCATACACACCACACATTAATCTCTCCAACAAAGGTTAAACAGTACTCCGACATACGACAAACATTTGTATGCAAATATCTACCTTCCCCTTCAACCCGCTTCCTACTTCTTAGGCTGACTTTGCACTAAGATTTACTAAGCTGTGTAGCGATAGATGGTATGATACCAAACAATTAGATCATTTGGTTTTCATAGCTTAGCTCTGGCCGTATGACATAAGCTTTGAACCATCTATGCGTCTTCATAGTACAGACAGCGGCATCAATTCATCAGTTGATATCGCGTATACGTATGTACTGACAGTGTCATTACTGTCAGTACATACTTGTAAGTGATTTTCAAAATGTCAAAAGTAAAGAATAGACCACGTGGCATATGGATGTTGGTAGTGTAAGCCAAGTCCAAGATCGTTTTCGATTTTAAAACAATCTGGATCTCTGATATAATATCACTTTAGAGTTTTTTGCAGAGGCTTTCATCCTCTAGAATACTCTTAACTTTCACAGAAATAGCTGCTTTCCGTAGCGTAGCTTCACCGCTTACCTACTTTACACAGTTCTTATGTAAAGGCAGCCTTATAAGTAAGTACATGTTCTAGGACTCACCGGCGACGTTAAGCGAGGCATTGTGACTGACGGCCTCGCCTGCCAGGTTGCGTGCCACGCACCAGTATACACCTTCGTCGCTCTCCTTTTTGCCCCGGTTCACCCTGGGGACATGAATCTTGTGAGCTGTCTTGATTGTACGTAAGTAGTGTTTGTTATTCCTGGATTCATGAGAAGTTTGGGATTTAAGAGCTTCATTTCCAAGGCAGTAAGTTAAAAAAATATACTTAGTAGTATCTATACAACTTTTTTTTTTTCACTGGATTTCATTGTCGATTGTGACACAAAAGCTTTGCTTTTAATTATTGTAATTAATATAATCCTTACCTATGAATTGCAATATCACAGAAAAAAAACCATAAAGAAACCAATAAATAACTAATTTAGAAAAAAAAAAGAATAACAAAGTAACTCGTTTCTTAAAACGAAAATTTCATAGGATCATAAGTACCTACTAATAGTTTAGTTATTCTAAATAAAGAAGTTTCTGTGTAAAACCTTCTCCTAGTACAAACTAAAATAATAAAATTTAACTTCCTTATCCAGATTAGGATGGTTATAAAACTCTTTTTGATCACAGACCGCTTTTTTGTGATATTATTGCTCCGAAGCTGGAGCAACGGAATATGTTTACGTGAAAATTAAATTACTAAATATATTGTAAGAAGGAACATAGTATGAGCATGTTACTCTTATATTGTGTAGATAACAGGAGTATTCTATTTCGTTGATAACCGAGAACGCTTACTTGTAGGTCTTCGGATAAAAAAACATAGTTTGGCTCTATAAAAGCATGACACCAGTAGCCATCAAGCTAAATGGTTCCGCAAGCTACTAAGACGAAAAACTTGATGTTATGTCTAAATAAGCTATCTATAAGTTCTCCCATCTGTACTGCACTTTTTCTGTTAACTGGTATTTCAAGGTTACGCTCAAAAAACTTGCACTGTTAGGGAGCCTTAACATCATCATCACTTCAACTGAAAGATAGAAACTACTGGAACTAACGATGTTATTTGGCTATTAGAAGGTTGCAAAAAACTATTGGGCACTTCGTCATCCAATAGTTTTTCGCAACCTCTTTATCGCAGCCTCGAGATTATCCGTCCGTCGGATAAGAGGCCTAACCATGCTGTACATAATATTTTGCAAAAACAAGAAACGTACCTTAAAAATAGCAGACCGTCTTCCAACAACACTCTGTGTCCATCTTCAGCTTGCGGCAGAGGAGATCCATCTTTATACCACTGCACATAAGGCTTAGGTCTGCCTTCTACCACACATCTCAAGGTCGCAGGCTCACTGCGTCCCGAAACCGTGTTTGATGGGTGTTCCTTGATGCGTGGCGCTCTGTTTTGTGCTGTAGAGATTAAAAAGGGAGTTAATAAATGCGAAAACGAGAAGATTATTTCCATGTAAAGACTAGAATTTGAAGACCAGAGACTTCAGAAAAGTGACATTCTTTCAACGACAGCATGGTGATAATTATTCAAAAGTGCTATTGAATTAGTTTGTGTTACTAAGTGTAGACATAATCATCATTTTAGTCGAAATACGTCCGCTATTGGACATAGGCCTCCCCAAGTGTCGCCAAAACGACAGGTTCTGTGCATCTCGCATTCATCGGATTCTTACGACCCGCACCAGGTCATCGGTTTACTATAAAAGAATGGAGCCCATAATTAAGTGAATAGCCAAGAATAAACGCTAACATGCTATGCAACAGCTGAGATACAGGACGTAAGTCGTAATTAGGGGTGCACATGTCTTATGCATAGCGTAATCACAGCAAGGATAGTGTCGATACAATAATGTATTTGTACTGTATACGAGTATTGCTCTCTATTTGTATAAAGTTTATGTATGAACTAATTATTATTACTAATCGAATATTTCTACTGGTAGAAAATCAAAAATAAAATAGCATAGCCATATGTATAGCACAGCCTAGCCAGCCTTTTTAATGTCCCCACTGCTGGGACTTAGGCCTCCTCTCTAGGAGAGAGAATAGACAGTAATCCACCACGCGGGACCAGTGCGGGTTGGTGAATATCTTAAAATTGGTTCTAAAATATGCCGCTTTTCTCACGATGTTTTCCTTCACCGTTTTGAGAGCAGTGGTGATGAAATAAATTACACAAAGTAATGCGTCTGGTTTGGTTTGAAACCGCGATCAACTCGTAAGTTGGGGCCGTTACCACTCGGCCACCACTGCTCCTTAGTTATGAATTTGCTTTCAAATAATCTAAGATACAAATTATGAAATAATGTCATCTGTATGAATCATTTAGCACGTGGTTAACATGAGGTGCACATGTAATATTTTATTTAACCATCTGCTTGTGTCACTTATGAACCATATGCAAACTAAGTGTTGTGAGTATTGAAGTCAGCTGTCAACATCTTGTAATAGGTTTGATGAAGCATAAAAAAAATCCTTACTAATATTATAAAAGCGAAAGTGAGTTTGTTTGTTACGTCTTCATGCCTAAATGGCAAAACCGGAGACGGACATAGGATACTTTTTATCCCGGAATTATGTTCCCTTGGGATAATTTTCTGCTATCACGCGAGCGAAGCCGCTGGGAGCAGCTAGTAACTTATAATTTCCTTCTTTTTTATTATTAAAAGACTCGCGTTTGACCACTATCTCACCAGATGGTAAGCGACGATGTGGTCGACGATGAAGCACACTTTCGGAAAAGATCCCCCTTAATCTTTTTTTCTTACGAAATTTCTGCCTTTCCATACTTACAGATATTTTTATAAAAAATAAATTGCACAAATAATTCAAGGTTACAAGTATGTAAAGTATGGCTATTTAATTTAAACAAAAGATTGTGTAATCTAGCATTGCACTGAATATTTTTTACTCGGCAATTTAGAAATGAGATATTATGAAGGGAAAGAGTTGGTTTCATCATCATCATTTCAGCCGGCAGACGTCCACTGTTGGACATAGGCCTCCCGCAAGTGTCGCCACAATGATCGATCCTGTACGTCCCGCATCCATCGGATAAGTTGGTTTAAACACGCTAATCTTAGAACACACAAAATAACACAAAGAAACCGATCCAAACTATTACCTTCGAATCGAGAATTTTTTCAGTGTCGGATAGCCCTTTTATTGATAAAGATTTCTCGCTAGGACCCACGGGAGGGAAATAGTAACCAAAGACGCGGGTGTAACCGCGGGGGACAGCTAGTTCATTATAACATTAGATCTATTCAAACCAATTATTAACTTTAATTAACAGAAAGGCTGCCGGAGTCTGTTTTCTAAAAGCTACAATCTTAGGGATATTTAACTCAAAAGTGAATAAGTTACTTCTAGGCAAGTGTGCTTAGTTTTTTTATAGATATAAACTAGTGCTTTACTCCGACTCTACCTGATCCACTGTGCTCCACTGTCGACTGTCATATCGCTTACCACCGGATGAGATATTGGACAATAATAACCACAAAAATAAATAAGCCAAACATTCTTAAGAAACCAAGATTGATATATTCTGTATGCTCATACTCTAAGGCATAGTGCACACTGGTGACTTTTGACAAAAAAATCACCATGCTTATGAACCCAACATGTAGTGTGCGCACTTGAAAACGTGACAGTTGGGTAAAAAAGGGAAAAAAACATATTTTCACCGTGACAATAGTCACCAGTGCGCGCTATATCTAAAAGCTCCAATTAATAATAGTAAAACCTCCTAACATTCACAAGTCAACAAGGAGTTAATGGCTTATTGGTTTCTCCTACATTTCCCCATAACTAAATGTTAGTGTCATATCTTATCAGGGCATAACAATCTACTGCTGAACATAAAGGGGCGTCCCAATGACCTCAACAATTTGATTTCATAGTGGATTATACTCAGGCCAATTGGTGATGGAAAAATAACGCTGTGTTATTGAAAAAGTTTAAGAGGTATGGGGGGAGCAAGGTAATAAAAGTTTCAGACGAAATATATTGACATAGTGATGTTTTGCAGTGGTGGTAGCCTATTGGTAACGGGTCTGACTTTTTTTTGGTGAGAAATAATCTAATGATTTCTCCTGCTTTGGGGCGGAGCAGGATCGTATCACCTTTGCTCTTAGAACGGTGAAGGAAGACATCTTAAAGAAATAATCTTAAAATCCTGGCAAAACCAATGACAGAACCCTTAGTATTCCTTATAATTTAAAAGTCCCTATGTTCGGATGTTTTACAACCAATCATGCCTTAACGTTTAAACGTACTTGGAAGAAATTGGGTACACAGGTAGACTAAGAGTTAGGTCACAACATCAATCTTATCCTGTAGAATAATTTTGTTCGAACTGTATTGACTTTATCACCATCTTCATATACACATGTTTATACAAATAAATGATCTTATCTTATCTTATCTTATCTTATCTTATCTTATCTTAAAGAGATAGCTTCGCTGAATAGTTATTTAATTTAACATAACTATGCCTAAAAAAATTAGGAAAAATATCACATAACATAATTAGTCACTGCTAGGACTCGTCTTACGGAGCAAAAGATGCTGGTAAAAATACATTTCAATGATGCGAAAGTAACTATAAATCATAATAAAATACAATGTATTTGTTACATTTAATTTATTTTTAGTTATTCCACATAAACGTTTAAGTCCCTGCCATAAATATTGAAATGAATTAGTCATGCAACTTTATTAGTTACAACAATGTGTTTACAATTAAGCATACAAAGACCACTTGTTTCTTAAAAGGTTAAAAACCTCAAACATGCGTGAAACAACTACCATTGTACATATTTTAACGATTATTTATGGTTAGAGTACGACCCTATTAGTTTAGAGCCGTGATCTACCGACATAAGTCAGACTAAGTTTCAGCTTACTTTAGCTTAATGGATTCTGAAATTAAGCTAAGAGATCCTAACTTAGGTCAGACGGCGCAGTATGCTTGAACTTTATGCTTGAAAATAATTAAGCTTTATTGAATAGCTTTATTTTGTTTTCGCCGAATTAGTAGTTTAAAGTAAATATTATGTAATCGCAGTTGTTTTATTTATTTATACTTTATTGCACACCAAGATTAGGTATACATTTTTATGTGTGTAAAAGGTTATTTTTGGGTGAACTAAGCTATCGTTTATCCGACATATATGCACAGTTCCTGTGGTATAAGCCCACGGAAGCAAAACAGCGGGAAAAAGCTAGTATCTTTCCCAAGGGAACAATTATTATACTCCCAGGTTAAAAAGTGCTTAATACTATGTGTTATTACCGGTCATGGTCTACCATATGCCAAAGATCTAACTCGTACATACACACAAATTTTCGCCTTTAGGTATTTTATTTATACTTAATTTCTACTAGGCACTTTAAGTTATTGGACCACATTTTGCGATAACAGTAATATTTTTACACAGGAAGTTATAGTTGTCCATTCAATTCAGTTAAAAGTCATACCTAACCTTGCCTCCAACATGGTAATCATCGAGTTTAACTGTGCCGTCAGGTCAATATTTTTTATTTAAAATTCAATGCTCTTGATAACACTTTGATCTCTGGCTTTAGACCAACCACTTCACTCTTCGTGGGAACCGTAACAGACCACAACATCACACCATTTTGTGATGTGATAACAAAATGTACGGTACTGAAGATAGTGATCGTACCTATCCTTTTAAGTCTGCAAGTTTTAATTCTTTTAACATACAGTGTGACTTTTAATTAGCAATCTTTCAGCGGGTTAACTCATGAACGAGCATATCTTGCCTTTTTGGTACATTCATGGGATCCTATAGCAAGTCTTCTGAAATATGGAAAATACTTCTTTTCAGTAGGTGCCTATAGAATAGAATAAACTTTATTGTCAATATCAAAAAAATCTCTATTGTCAATGATCTTTATTGACAATGTCTTTATTGTCTTGTTTGACCATTTAGCTGCAGATTTTCGTTTTCGATTTCAGATTTTCATATTTCTAAATGGGTAATTTCACCTCTCTTAAAGATCCATGGGTTATTGGAAGGCAAAGCAAAGAAGAAACATAGGATTGGGTTTTGGTCAGTAAAAATCTAACACTTCCTCCCACCCTGCCCTAGAGCAGAAGATGTCATCGGTTGATTTTCCACTTAATTAAATAAAAAGCCCCTGAAAGATGAATTAAGAGTTATAATGTAAGTATAGTTATAATAAATATAGTTATAATATATTTTACATTACACGGAAAATACTATTTTCGCATAAACAACGACATAAAAAAACTGAAGTAAATAGCACATAAATAACGTTCCGCCAATACATAAAGAATGTGCACGCTCCAATTCTAGACTAAATTGATGATCAATCATTATACTTATTGACTTCGTAATACGTATAAATGTCAATGAACTGGGTGGAACTGTCACCATTATTAAACACATGTTATTTGCATTCATATTTGCCAGCAAAAAAATCAAATCTGTATGACAATCACTGCATTTCGGGAAAACTGGAAAATATTTAGTTCTTTGATTATATTATAGGTTTTAAACCACACCACCCAGACACACACACATACAATAATAAGGGACTGAAGTGTTTCAGATTTACAGTTCAAATGCATCATATGAATCTGATGAATATGAAATATTCTTCATAATGTATGTTGCTATTATTTATATACCTAGTTTTCTTTTTTAATTTCTATAAACCAATGCTGGACTGCAATCCTACCTGATGGCAAGCAATGATGGAATCGTTGATGGTGGAGCATATTAGTTTATTAAGACCCTATTCACTCTAGCGTTAAAGACACCTGAATCATATGGAAAGACCGCAGCAGAAAAATTGTTCAGTTGTTCGTGTATAGTCCTGAGTCCTGTACGTTTGTTTTCAGAATAATCTTATTTTTTTTATGCGCCTGCCATGTTTTCCTGCAAGTTCTATGTACTGGCGTTTTGCATAAAGTTTTAAAAACTAAATTAAAAAAAAAACATTCAAACAGCAATCACTTTGTACACAAGTTGTATTAATCACTATTTAAGGATATGGTTCATGCACATACATCGAATTAAGTTGTGCTTATAATAGCGTAGCATTACACTTCGTTACTCACACCGATAAACCGAACGATTGACGCCTACTGCATCCGCAAAGCATTCCTTAGTCATAGACGAGCCGCTTATAAAAGTAACATATGGATCTCTCAATATCGCCCGTTTGTCCGTATGTCCGTTCCACTGCATTTAGATAGACACACAGATAAAACGTCACTCGGGTATTGTAATAATTGTGATTTATTTTTTAAGTTTTGTTTCTTTTCACAGGGTTGTCAGCTTGAGGTTAAGACAGAACTTATAAAAAATATTGTAGATATTTCTGACTCACGTCAATCTTGTTTTTGTTAAAGTGTTTGACCGCAGTCTGTTTCAATAAAAAGTGAAGAGGAGGTTTAGTACTTTTTATTTAAACACGACTGCGGTCAAAGGTGGATTGGCTCGAAAATAATTTGCTTAGACGTCTGCCAAAGATTTTTTGCAAAGATATTTTGTTGGTGGATTTCTTTCACATAAATATTATTATGTATATGTGTGTGTATGTTTGTTACTCGTAGTACGTTCGAATGGCTGCATGAATTTAGACGAGTAAACCACATCATATCCCGGATATAATAGGATACTTTTTATCTAAAAAGTAGGCATAATTTTCTACTTTTGCGCGGATGAAACCACTGGCAGAAACTAGTGTGTTAATGAGAATAAAAATAAACAGTGTATGGAAAAATGCGGAACAATTGAGTCAAGATTTAAATATTCAATTAATTAATGAAAACCGACGCAAAATATTTTTCTATATTTTATTTATATTTACGTAGATACATTGATCAATGATAATAATTCTTTAGTAATAATAATATGGAACACCTACAGCTGCATGGTATAAATTAAATCTGAGATAATCACTACCCTTACTATGTTATTAACTACTTCAATAATTACAGTCTTTATATTAATTGTAGACCTTTTATGTGCAACCAAGCGAAAAGGTAGGGGAACTCTTACAAAAGGGTTTTTGTACTATAACAGACCCAAAAAGTAGGTGAGTTATGTATTGAGACTCCAAAAGCTGTATATATTTTTATAATCTGGAGTTGCTGAAACTTTCTCAAAAAGAACCACAGAGTTTCGAGCCTTCAGCTTACATAATATTAATTTTAGCTGATGATTTACAGTGTGCAGTGGTGGCCGAGTGGTAACAGCCCCAACTTACGAGTTGTAGGTCGCGGGTGCAAACCCAGCCAGGAGCATTACTTTGTGTAATTTATTTCATCACTAATGCTCTCGAAACAGTGAAGGAAAACATCGTGAGAAAACCGGCATGTCCTAGAACCAAAAATTCAAAGATGTGTGACATCCATCAGCCCGCACTGGGCCCACGTGGGGGATTACGGCCCATTTCCTCTTCTAGATAATAGGCCTGAGTCCCAACAGTGGGAACATTATAAGGACAACTATGGTATGCTAAACTGAAGATTTTTAACATATATAGGTAAATATCCCATCCTAGGAATTACTCCTGTATCGTGGATGCGTTCACAATCTCCTATCCACAAGATACTCAGACCTGAAACCACTACATTTATGTAGGTTACTTAAAAGTATTTGTTCCGTGTGGAAATCGAATTCGTGACATGCAGCGCAACAGTCAATTACTCAATCACTGTGCCAATCTATCAAAAAAATGAATTCTATTCTTATTTAGCAGTAGTTATGTCTCCCTCTTATTTTTAATAGAAAAGTGAGAAAGACCGTTGTAAGTTCGTAGTGAAACTAATAATATCTTTTATATAAAAAAAAAAATAACAAAAGTACCAACCTGTAGTCTCAAAATGAAGAAATTATTTTAGATACCTTTACGATATTTACATTATTTTTCTAGGGCTCGAAATTTTAAATCTCAGTTTTCTTTTATTCTAAATTTATTAGATAGTAAAATCTTAGCTAGATACTATTATTCAATGGTTTAAAATTGGGTATTGGGTAATAAAACATAACATTTTTTAAACTTTCTTCACAGAGTTAACGATATACGCCTCTGTCACACTTTTTCGCACTATCGATAAAAAAAAATGTCACAATATTTTTTTATAAAAATTGTCAACCCTATAAGCAACTCAAGCGCAACATCAGTAGTTGTCCTTTATTAACCCTTCAGATACCGTCAATTAGAGACACAATAGTAAGACAATAGATGCGCGGCCACCGGGTGTCGCTTGGGGATTCATGAATTAATACTTGTCACTGTCAGTGATAACGCGACACAATATAATATAACTACGACAATATTTGTGTTTTTGTTATACAGTGCACAGTGTGGGTGCACCGTGCAGCCGGTAGAAATAAATCGATTAATATATTTTATCCTTTTTTATCAGACAGCTTGACAGAATGAATGTAATGTGATTATTTTGAACCTCTTTATTGTAATAAAAAATATAGTTATCTACCAAAGTAACTAGTAGTAGTAGTAGTTTAGTTTGTTTGGGTTTTCGTTCCAATCACATCGGCTCAGTATAAATGATTTATTATAACTATGATTTATTTAATACTAGCTGCTCCCAGCGGCTTCGCCCGCGTGATAGCAGAAAATTATCCTAAGGGAATATACTTCTGGGATAAAAAGTCCTATGTCCTATTCCAGGGCATGGTCTATCCGTGTACCAAGTTTCATCAAAATCGGTTTTGCCATTTAGGCGTGAAGACGTAACAAACAAACTCACTTTCGCTTTTATAATATTAGTAAGGATAACGGTTACGCCCTGACATGTTTTCGTCTTTCGATCTTCGAAATTTAAAAAAATCCAAATAAAATAAGCAGTTTTTTAAATCATGTTTTGATAAGTATGACATATAATAGTATAGTAGTATTTGTAAAGTCACACGGTTGTCAATTGCGTGAATTTATCGCAGTTGTAAAACATATATTGACGTAGTTACCAGTACAACAAAAAAAGCAAAGGTTTTTGACCTGTATTCATGCAAAAAATTGGCATAAGTTGAAAAAGTAGGTGCCTATTTATGCATTCGATTTTAGTTCTTTAGATTCATCATCATCATCAGCATTTCAGCCGACAGACGTCTACTGTTGGACATAGGCCTCTCCTAAGTGTTCTTTAGATTATTCAATAATAATGCCTTGTTGCAATAATTCCGGCGATGTACCAGTAATATATAAAGTTTAAATAAATAAACTATTATGAAGGTTTTTGAAATAGTTTATACTGGATTTCTTAACAACAAGTCCGTTAAAAACTTTTGAGGTTCATTGGTTCATTACATGAGGTTCATACATTTACAAATATTCTGTTACTCGCTCTCTAGTTTGAATCAAAACTAACATGATATCTAATAAAAGTAAGTCGTAGTAAAAAACAGGACTCATCAGTATAAAACGAATCGATTCGGCAAACAAATAAAATTACAATTTAGTAGTCATGCCTTCATACATCTACAGTGAATTAAAGCATTAGTTACAAAATCATACAGTGACAAATCGAATGACAAATGAATATAGAAATGGTATCGTGAGATTCCATGGAGAGTAAACCGATACATAAAAGTTTCAATCAAATCAAAGCGTAAAAGACAGTTAATTACCCTAAGTTTTATTAAATCCTTATCATAAACTACAGTTGTTTTGTTTCAGCTTGGTTATAGGGGTCATTGCCCTTTCCTTTCATAGACTTGCGGTTGACTACTATGTCACCATGGAAAGTGACGATGTGAGTGCGCTTGACTAGAACTAACCTATTCACTCTTGACTTAAAACCCCCAGGTTGCAGTTATCAAAGATTTCTTCGTACGGACCCGAACAAAATAAAAACGTTTTTCATTCATCAGAAATGTTAAGGCCAATGACTAAAATAAAATGATACAGTCGTCATCCAATTCTATTTGTTCGTAAAATAAATTAAATCAAGAGTCGTCTTATTATTTAACAGGAAGCGCTTTTCAGCGTACTCAACAAGGATTGTCTATTTACCATTCTGAACATTCCTGAAAGACAAAGGAAACGCGCGAAACAACATAAACCCCGCCCAGTCAACGAATATTTACGGAAATACTCTACAAGCGACAAAACACACGCTAGAAGTTACAACTAATAACGCTTTAATTAATACCAATTAAATGGAAAGTCTATAAAACTAAAATAAGCTTTTATGATCAACATCATTGACGAAAATGTGAGAATGAGAAAGTTTTAAAACGAAAATGATTCAAATTTCCATTTTATAGCGAAATAATTCTACCATTTATTAGTGAAACTTTTACAGAATCATTTTCCGTTTTAAACTTGTTAACCCATACATCATTTTCATATGATAACTTTTAAACAATGTTTACTTTTTCTATGAATATTAAACGGCTAATTAACGCAGCTAACTTAAACATAATTGCTGCTTATAAATGTATATTACAATAATTACTGTCTACCCATTAATCCAGAATGAGGCCAGAAAGTTCCCACTAAAACACGTAAAGGCCCAAAGTCCACTTAACTGGCCGTTAACGTTAATTAAGGTAGCGTTAAAAAAACGAGAGAAAAAAGGTTACATTGTTTTGTATCGGCTACCGAACAGCGGAACTACATTTTATTAATTGGATACTGTTTTTTTAATTACCTGATGGAGAACCGATCTGATAAAAATGTAAGGACCGCTCAATTGAAAAAAGTTTTACGGTGCAGCACTTAGAACCAATAAAGTCCAGTTTTTTATGTGCGTTATTGTTATTGGATTATCAAGATCTTTAACAACGGCTAACTTATTGTGCTTGAGGAAAGTTTATGTCTTCCTTATATGCGAATAGTTTATGTCTATAATATGTCTCATTGTATAAGTTCTTGGTCCTTAAACAATAACACACACAGAAGTAAATCTGAGCTTTTTCTGTGTTACAAAATTATGGGAATGTAAGTGTAATTTAATAAAAAGTATTTACTAAGCTAGCAAAAAACTTACACCGTAAAAAAGTTGCCAAGATAACCTCTAAAGTGGATTTTTAAAAGAGAAGCTTAAGTCTCACTTAATATTAACTTAAAAGTTCTGAAACTTACTTTCCTACACATCAACCGTAATAATCTTAAACAAAGTTCAAGTCAAAACAAATAAAAAAGCAATAGTTACCATTAGTTCCATTCAGTCCAATGAGAAGTAAATGCACAAATACAAGAAACACAAATTGGTTCCTTCCATTTATGGTGTTATCGCACTCATTAACACCAGCATCCACCATACTGCCACCAAATTATGCTTAATTTTCACACCATCGATAATTTACATGTTTACAATTTCACTATAAAGGTTCCACTATTTATTTTTTCCACTAGCATACTGTAATCTCTATGCGTTTTGAAATACGAACGCTTAAAATGTCATTTTATTTGAATAAAAAGTTCGGTAAACAAAGTCGGCATCGCGTCCGGAGCTCGGAGGCACGGTTCCACACGACCATGCGGCTTCGAGTCTTGCGTCGTACTATCGGCCTCCCTCCCTCATCTCTGTTTACTCTGTCCCAAATGGGGGGATAGGCGAGTGCTCCAAACTTTATGTAACTCTATTACGGTGTAAAGAACCATTATCACTTGATTTGACTGTCACAAAAGTAAAAAGTATTGTGTTTGGGGTAAAGTTGCGTAAACATGTAAGCGAACAAACCCAATTTGTTCTAAGTCAGTTGCGAGAATACTTAACACTCGAGAAACTTTTTTATGATCTGTTAAACAACCTTGCCTACTTGCTGTTTTCCACAAACAGACTTTTAAGGTGTTTGTTTTCACCTTTTTGAGATTGTGAAAGAATCTTGCACTTCGTAACCATGGTGATTATTTTGAATTAATACAATTTTTGTTGAAGCCAGTGTTTATTTTTCTTGTCGCTTTCACTTGAAGACAAAATATATAAAAAAATTGGTCATTTACGTTTAACTTTTTTACAATTTTCAAAATTTTAAAATTATGTTACCAATAGCAGAGCGCTCATTTATATTGGCTTCCTTACTTGGGAACTTTGCTCGGTGTTTTTTAATTTTATTTTGCATATTATTCATGTAAAAATAACAACAAAATTAAACGTAGGTACAGTGGTGAAAAGTGTCAAGTTATTTTATTTTCGCTACAACGTATAACAGTAGATAATTCTTTCTTTAACCCTTCAAATACCGTCAATTAGAGACACAATAGTAAGACAATAGATGCGCGGCCACCGGTGGTCGCTTGGGGATTCATGAATATTCCGTGTCAATCATAAGATACCGCTTCGCGCGCGATACACAAACCACGCCAAAGCCACCAAACTAACCACGTGCAAAGTGGACCGAATATTTACGGTGGTCGAAGTCGAATAGATGTCAGTAAAACTTTATCAGCGCAAATCGTGGGGTTCAGAATAATAGCAATCCATCAGGCTACGTCAGCAGTAGGGTTGAGGTTCACAAAATCAATGTGTGTCCAATCAATCACAAATCCTCCGATATTAAATTTCGAATTTCTATACAGAACTTCAACAAAAGCGAACCCATAATCTTTACTAAGTTTTTATCCAAACAAACCCCCACGATCGAAACTTTGAAGGCCTATTCAAAAAGGAAAGGGAATAAAATACGGCTTATTTCATTTGACGCATTTGTCGAGTTAGCGCAAGCGCACCAGGCGGGCACCGACAAAGCCAATGGGATCGTATAAAAAACGTTCTAATTTCAAACCGGTCGCCCCTCCGCCGCACGCGCTCCTGCGCATCCCTTCACCCATTATTATGCTGAAGAGGTCATTCACAGTTCGCACAATACAACCCATACATGGGGACTTGCTAATAGGTGAGGCTGGTCGCTCTTCAGTTCTTTTTCAACTTTTTAATATTGAGTTATGTATGATGTAGTGAATGTGCTATACAACGCCTCGTAATGACTGGTCCAAGGTTAAATAACTATGTAGGACGTATGAAATTGTGCCCACACAAGCAATGTTAACGACGCCTGGGATTGTGTAATAAGTCATAATTATAGTTAAGTTGGCGGCGGTGCAAAATCCTTGATTACGAAGTCTAAGCTTTAGGTTTTAGTATAAGGGTAATTATACGAACCTAAATTACCAGCAACTGAGCATTTAAATGTAAATGAAAATTCCTCCAGTAGGCACTTATAGTGTTTTATAAATTAATAATTAATAATAATAATAATAATTCTTTTATTGACATAATTACCATGTATACACAATCAACTCGTTAGTAGGTATGTAAATAAATATTTTTCTTAATAGTGATTGTCCAATTTCAATATTGATCCTAAACCAAAACATAAAAAAACGCAATCTTGTACCAACATTAAAAAATAAACGATGACATGAAGCGCGTAATGGCACGGAGACTTAACAATCTCTTTAATTAAAGGGTGGCTGCTAATTGAACTGGTCCTGATACCGAAAGATATTGACACCGCCATGTGGTTTCAATTATTTACGTCATATTCATGCAAATTGGACTTCTCAGTGAAGTAAGTATACAATCATATCAAACAAGTAAATTAAGATAAAATTCTCGACTTCAGTAAAAGTTGGATAATGATTGGCCAAATAAAAATATTTAAGTACTACAACGCTAACTAGCACCTACAGAAAATTAATGAAATCACCGCAATAACAATCTTAAAGGTAAATTACGACATTGTAATAAAATATAAAAAGAAATAAAATTTCGTTCATATTTAACAGTTAAACTTCAAAGTTGACGCAAGCAACTGTTTGTAAAATTACCATAGAACACCATGTTATGATGACTATAAAACATTTTCATAAAAGAAAACACATAAAAACTACAGTGGGCGTTACAATATTGCAACAAAGCAGTAAACAAAATGTATTTTTTATTTCAACATTGAAAACAAGAAGTAAATTCAGTGCATTTGTAATCAGCGGGGAAAACAGTAGCCATACGGATGTCGCCTACGTTGTACGTGCGTGCACTGGCAATGCGAGAAAATGGCCATGCTACAGTGAGCTCCGCAACTAGAATAAAACCTCCCTTTCCATCTAAAATAGCAAACCAAAGAAAGGTGTCAGAGCTCGCCTTATTCTGGTCACAATATTTTTATTGTCCAACAGTTCAAATCCATAAAAAGAACCATCTTAGCATATATTATAAGTAGCACCATAATAAAAGACGTTATTGTTATTTATCTGGCCTAATTCCAGTGTTGTTGGCATATAAATTGCCTCTTTTATTTAGACAGACAGTCCCATCTCAGTTATTAAATCATAATTCGCACGCACGCCCAATTAAGCCAAACAGTTTAGTGAGTAAAAATGCATATTCATTTTCGCCAAGATTGAAGAATATTGATATGACCTTAAAAGATAGCAATCGAATATATTTGAACACAGTAGCCTGTTACCAACTACTGAATTATTAAAATTTTGCGTCATCCGACTATAGGTACCTACGATTGTATATATTGAGACGAGATTATTGTTGATTTCAATTTAAATTATCGTATCTAAGTATTGAATAAAATTAATGGATAAAATTTTTGCTACTAACGCTGCAGAAACATCTACAAAACATGTTCTGTTTATCCTAAATAAATCGTAAAGAAGAAGCTAAAAAGTTGCTTGCTTTTATTACTCCTCTCTGTGTATATAATTCGTGTACTAGTAAACTATCTTCGTGCTACATTGTAAACAGTAAAAAATCTAAGCAATGAGAATTCTGAGAACGTCTGGAGGTGGCCATTTCGCCAAATGTCAATCAACCGCGGTACGAGCGTGAGTGTGAACCATAAAATGATTGTACCTAACAGAACCGCTCGTCACCGAACTAAATCTGTTATGATCCTGAGAAAGATAAATTAAGCTTTCGCGGAATTAAAAATTTAAGACGGAATAATAATAATAATAATAATAATAATAATGATTTATTTCATGGCATATTATTTAAATCAAATTAAATTTGTAACCATAGTGAGAGCTGGAGTCTATAGTGGGTTCGGGACCTGTATGACAGATCTCCAGGCTCTCACCCTCTTAAAACAATACTATTAATTAAGTACACATATGAACACATCAAAGCCTTCACGTAAAGAGAGGAATATTTAAAAACAAAATAGATAAAAATAATACAACCTACTTCAGAAGTTTGCAGCATTAAAATACGCTTTGAGGGACATAAATTGTTGATGTCAATAATAAATGGTTTATAGAATAAATAGCTACTTCTACTGAGAGCAAATAAGACAAGAGCGGATGCATTTTACTGTAAGCTGTGTTACAAAGGAGCGGTTGAAACGCCAAACGAAACACGTGCTTTAGAAACTTTGATGTTATTAGTTGACGTTGGCTTTTCAGAGTTTGGGGAAAATACTGTTTACCTATTTCTCTGTGTAATCAGCTGAATCTGTTATGCAGGATAACTTTGTAGCACGTGTCACATTGAAACCTCACTCCATAAATAAGCGGGAGGAATATGAGGTTTCATTTATTGTTGTCACTTAATTATAAACTATATCTGAATAAAGAAAATAAATTAAAAGCAACATTTATAACACATAATCTACATCACGATTATTTATCCAAGATTATCTTGTCACACTCAGAGCACAGATCAAAGGACGAGTATTAAAACGCTGCGTTTGGGACGCAAAGTTGTGTTCGACCCAGCTTTTCCCGAACGACACCCATTGATTGATGAACAGACAACTGCCGTGTTTTGCATTCAGCTATTTACGGGTATTTCCTCCGCTTAACCCGTCTAAAGACTGATTAATGGCGACCACCGCTGTCTATTACGCGAGGTGACTGGTGGATGTTTGCTTCACTGGATACGTAAGAAGTACCTGAAAGAAGTCTATTTAGGGACACGTCAGGCCAATTTAGAGGTTAATTCCTTTTTAGTTGCTGTGTTGAGTTGAGACAAAGGGTGACGAGATTTTTATAGGTTCCGTGGAATGTTTATTTTTTTTACTTAATATTTCGAATTTATTACCTACTAAGATGAGTTTCGTAATTGTTGAAAATGTCGAGGCAATTTATCATGATGTCGTAGGGATAGATAAGAAGTTATTAATGACGGCAGATTTAAGGCAATAAAGATTAATTAATCATATGATCAAATTATTACCAGAAATATTCCCAGGTAGGATCTACACAAGACCATGTACTATGCGTTCCAAATGAGAATAGGAAAGCCAATGAACTCGATCTGTCAAATTTTGATTGAAAAGTATAGTTTTCAAAAAAAGCTTATTTGCGTTTAAATGGTTTTGTTTTTATTTAACTGAGCCTTATTAAGAAATAGATAAAAAGTTATTTATAACAATTTTTTTTTTGGAACGTACAGTATTTAGCACTAGTGCTTTCCTGCTGCATTACTCCCTGAATGCAGGATAATAAAAAATAAGGAAAATTTCGATTAAAAAAGAAGATGCTTTCGCGAAATAGATAAGTATAAAAAAAGTGAAACGTGACGATTAAGTTATAACAATTTATAATCATGACGATGTTCGAGAATTAATGGTAGGCCATCAGTTTTGCTGTTATTAATTTCCAATTATAATTATAGTGAAGTATGGCGTAGATCTTGCCTCGGCGCCTGCGCCTACGCTGGCCTGCGCCGACGCCGGCCGAACATAATTTGCAACCTGCTAATAGCTATCGTGAAACTGCACGCTCTAGGATTTGTTGGACAAGTTAGAGACTGTAACGATTTGCGTTTATACAACTTAGCTCTGCTTAGTTTGAATTTCCATGATCAAATAATTTGGGATCTGGGATTGTTTGAAAAAATTAACGCAGCCCTGGACCATAAAGAGTAAACGAAGGAATATAATTAGATTTTAATCAATAAAAGTCTGACACTACCTCTCGGTCTAAAACGTTTCCGCTATACAACCATAAAGTACTTAAGTTATATTTCTAGCTATTAGGCCCTAATCGAAAGATGTCCACTACAGAACATAGTCCTCACACAAGTCACATTAACCGATCCTGTTTTTCTTATTTTCGTCCACATCGAGCGAACTACTAATCCTCACCAAATCATCGATCTACCGTCTGAGGCCTTTCAAATCCTCAAAAACATTTCAGCATCATCGCACCAATACTACGGGACTTAACAGCGATTCTACCGATGTACCGATCCCTGCTTACCGATCATAACTTGTACCACTCATCGGACAGCGTGGGTTGCACCAAAGCTGATACCGGCCTTTCGCATCGTAACTTAACACGATTGTACTTTAATTTTAGTTATTTAAGCGCCAACCATCTTGATTTTGATCTAATTGATCATTAAACTTGTTTATGATATAGGTATACTCGTGTGCACATTGACAATAATCGTAGAAGTAAATGTTATTAGTTTTTACGATTGGTTATTCGTACAGTTATTTGCTTTTTATCCTACTAATATTATAGATGTGAATGTGAAAGTCTAGATTTTAGATAATAGAATATTTGTGTAAGAATCACCCCTCAACGACCCACGTAGATCATAACCTGGATTAGGATAAATCCTAAGGGCTCTTTTTTATTTATTTGTCCTAATTCCAGTATCCTTATACAAAATTTCCTATAGAGGATCCCATAGGGTACAAAGTATCCTACAGGATACTTATTATAGTAAAGGAACTCCCACTGGGTATCCTACAAGATACAATGTATCCTGTAATAAGTATCCTATAGGATACTTTGAATCCTTACAGTTCTTGGAATGATTCCCGACTTTCATACCGGCAAAAACTAGTCTCAGAATATTTGTGTTAGAATCACCCCTCAACGATCCGAGTAGATCATAACCTGTATTAGGATATATGCTTACAGTCCTTGGGCCTTGGGATGATGTTCGAAATTTACCGGCAAAAGCTAGTTAGTCTAAGGAGAATTGTTCCGACAAAAAAAAATCATTCACAAGTAAAAGAAGCTATAGTATTAGTATGTGAAATGAGACGTTCTGCCTGTAACTCGTCTTTTACTATATAACAGAAGAGAGCACGAAAACTACAGGACAGGAGTGATACCGTGAGGTAAAGTTAGTCAATAATAATTGTGTGAATGTCTACGGTAAACAGTGTTTACGATTTGTCATTCATATCTACATTTATTTGCTCGTTAGTCATTTTGTGGGTTTTTATGAGGCTATTGCATTTGTCGTTTATTTTATTACTAGTATTAGGCAATGCGTATTGAGTTCCACCTACGCGGTTGATATTTGATCTAACACCAGTTGGCCTGCAAATATTATGCAAATTCTTTTTTTCGCAATTTCATCCACACATAAATTATTGTGGACTGTTTGCGTTTCGCCTGCAACATTTATTTGTTAAAAATAACTGAATTTTGTGTACTTTATTGATTGTATTAAAATGCCATCGCCTACTTAGATTCTACATACTACAGTTAGCAATAACATAATCAGGGACTCAGGCCTCCCATCTAGGAGAGAGGCAGGGCCGGATTGGTGGATATGATCTCACTCATCTTTGACTTAAAATACTTAAATTACATGAAGTAATAATGCACCTGGCTATTTTTAAACCCACGACCTTACTACTCGTAAGTCCGGGTCGCTACTGCTGGGCCCCCACTGCTCAGATCCTACACTGAAATAAAAACAAAATTAATTTGTAAAATAATATTCGCGTCAAACAAAACCTACGTCAAAAACAATAAAACATTAACAAAATCCAATTTATTTGAAAGCCACAATACTTGAAAACTGCAATATACCAAATTCAATAAGACCCGCGTCTCGCGCTTTAAACAAGAACTCCCAACTTTCCTGCACTACCCCCGTATAATGAAACGAAACAAAGACTATTTCAAGTCCCCCTTCGCTCCACTTTTTCGTTCTCGCGAATAAAAACGTCTAAAAATACGTCGACTTGTCGGAGGTACTTTTTATGAGGCTCGAGTGTTAGCAGACGTACTAAAACTTGTTCACAAGTTTAAAGCTTTATTTTAATTTTCCTTGCACACGACGCTGGCGATGCTGTGGAATTTTCCCAAGAAAAACCCAGCCAAGTTGTAGTCGGAAACGCACGCAAAGGGTTCCAAATGAAAATCTACTATACGTTAGTAATTTTTATATCCTGTTTCTGAACATCGCTATGGTCTATACTGTTTTACTGAAGCTGTAGAGCTATTCTTTCTGTAGTTTACATTTCACTATTTACATATTTATGCATTTTTTTTTTCAATAACATAGGTATAGTTCATCAGAACACTCAGATTGAAAAATAATATCATGATTTTTTCACTCAAAAATTACAATGACATAATTTATGTAGGCCTGTAATGTTTACCTCTAAATACGTAGGCCGATAATGTTTATATCCAAGTTTCTACCTACAGATGGACACGTGAGCGATCTTATAAGGGTTCCGTTTTCCTCCATTATGTTTGGAACCCTGAAAAAATGTTTAACTACCCTGCACGTGCGAGAAATAAAGCGCGATGTTTTATGAGAGCCTCCTACAAATGAGGTAGCTTTAGGCTGTTATCGTAATGTAGATTGCACAGTTGATTACGGGGAAAAATTTTTGGAGTTTCTTGGTTTTCTTTTTTTGGTCTTTAGGCTTAACTTGCGTTAATGAGGTAGCGGGAGCTTTTACATGTTCTTTAACAGCTTAGTCTCTTTCGTTCATCAGGTGTAAAAATTACGTCATCTTAAAAAATCTAAATTGTTTATCATAATTATGGAATTTAAATTGGGTTCTTTGCAATGATCAGAAATAAAGATTCATGCAGATCTACTAGTATCTTCTGCACTGGTTACATAATTTAAGTATTTGCATAAACAATAAAACACATTTCCCTTTTCTGTGAGTTGGGAAATAGAAAGAAAGAAGAACCGCGTCCTTCAATTACCATTTGCGTTTCGTGTTCTTTAAAAACATCCCGTGACCCTAACGGGCATCAACCCTGCCTTACTGCAACGGTTTGCTGCTACCCTAAGAACTTTTAGGGCTTTTAATAGATTTTTGCGAAATAATGACGTGCCTACCCACCTACGTAACATTTTATACAGTAGGTACCAACCTCTCACGGACTTTCAGCTACGATACATTACTCGATCTCCTCCCTAGGGTGTCGTAAGAGACGAAGAGATTATACATTAAGAGGATGATGGGTAACATGAGTAACATCACATCTTACTGCCAGAATCCAGAGTCCCTGAGGATTGATAGGTCGGACTGCCATCGATCCGTTCCGATGCCAGTTACTAGTAAGTTGTAAAATGATCTCTGACAAATCATAAGTCAACTACCTACCGCAGTAAATGAGCTGTTACCAATTATTTTGAGGAAATGCTAGATTGGGATTAGGCTATAAAATTGAACGTCCAAAAATAATTCGCACGTCCTATAGAATAACTATAAAGCCGATAAAATATAGTGCCAGCTGTATAGTATAGTCAATAGCTATATACCAGGCGTTGTCCAGGCAATCTCTGCCAATTCACTGGTTGCCTTGAAGAAATAGCCGAGTGCAATAAGGCCGTCGACACGAATGGACATAGGCCTCCCCCATGTGTCGCCATAATGACCGGTCCTGTGCGTCTCGCATCCATCGGATACCCATGACCCTCACTAGCTCATCGGTCCACCTTGTGGGAGGTCTTCAAACGCTGCGTCTTCCGGTACGTGGTCGCCATTTCATTTGCCAAACTTACGTGGCAGGGCACATTGCTTCCAGAACAGATGGTCGAATAAAGTTATATAAATAAATAAATATACCTACATATACCGTACCTACCTATACCCTATAAGTATAGAATCTCTAGTCCCTCGAAAAGGACATAAAACATCAAACAAGTTCTGGAAACAAAGCGAGCTCGATGATAAAATGCCTCGAATTATGTAAATTCCGTCGTTCCCTTCAATAAGGTTTCAATAAAGTAACATTGTCTAAAAATTCCACCTCTTTTTATGCCGTCATGAGATTAAATTGAATGGCTTGTTTTACGATTCTGCTTATCTCACTGTAACGAATAAGAATTACTTTTTAGACCTATAATAAAAAAGATTTTGTTTAAATTATCTTTTATGACTTCATTATAGAGTACTTGTATGTGTACTTCTAGGCCACCAAAAAGCTTGCAATTGCAATTTCTTTTCGGCATCAGTTTTTTTGAATAACTTTGAAAAACTGCATTTGAAAGTATATTCATTCACCACTAATTGCTGCCAGCAACTTTGCCTACCAGATAGAAGAAAATAACCCAAGGGAACATACTAAAACGGTGAAGGAAAACATCGTGAGGAAACCGGCCATGTTTTAGAACCAAAAATTTGAAGACATGTGACATTCACCAACCTGCACTGGGCCCGCGTAGTGGATTACGGCCCATTCCCTCTACTAGAGGGGAGGCCTGAGTCGCAGCAGTGGAAAAATTAAAAAAAAGACTGATGATGAACATACTCCCGGGATGAAAACCATCATGTCCACCACGTGAACCATGACCTGTTCCAGGATATGGTCTATGCATGTACTGTTCAGTATTTTGAGCGTAAAGAAATAACTAACATACATACACTCACAAACTATCGCCTTTAAAGTGTGATGAGATCTACAGAATTCTATACCGCAGTTGAGCTCCTAGCTACACCAATAAATTAAATGAACAAATGCAATAGAATCCAAAATATCTGTAACATTGTAATACAAAGCATTCTAGCCAGCCAGTGCTGCGGTGTAAATCTTATCCTAACGATGTGTGACCATTCCCCCCCTTTTGTTAAGGCAGCTCTACTTCAGTACCCAAATACTTATCTATACACATGTCAGGCATTGTGCACCGTAGTTAGAAAACAATGGAGTTCCATGCGAGACAGAAAGAGTAAGCTGCTATTTATTAGCCCTGAATAAGGACTTGTATGTGCAACAACACCTCATACTTGAAATTGTAAAGTCTAACATACAACTTAGGATTTATCGCTAGGGAAATCTTGGATTGTATTGCGTAAATTGTTCGTGAAGGAGGTAAAGGTACATATCTACACAGAGAATTGCTTATTCAAATAATTACATATGCCTGTATTCCCTAATGAATAAGATAAGGTATTCCTATAGTACACCCAGATTTTGGGTAGTGGTGGTCTAGTGGAAAAGGCCCTGACTTACGAGTTGTAACGTCGTGAGTTCAAAAACAGGCATTTTACTTTTTTTCTCCAAGAGACGCCCTGCACGTCGCAAGACGATAAGTAATGAGTAGCTCGCCGTTTGGCCGTGTACTAAGGCCGAAGGCTGAGTCAACAGGCGAAAATGTCAAGATCGAGTAGGGCAGGTGCCTAGATGTGTGAGATTGTTTGCAGAAGTTACCGTGATCCTGAAACACAAAAGGCAACTGAAGACTTTGGTCAGTAAAACTTTGTCACTTCCTTTCGATCCACCCAAAACGAGAGAAGTTTCTAAATGGTTTTTCATAAAAAAGACGCTACTTTGTGTAAACTATATCATGACCACTACTCTCAAAACAGTGAACAAAAACATCTTGAGAGAATCGGTATCCTAGAACCAAAATCTCGAAGACATGGGACATCCATCAAACCGCATCGAACTGGCGTGCTAAATTACGGCTCATTATCTCTCTTAGAGAGGAGGGCTAATTTCCAACGGAGGCCATTATAAGGCTGATTATGCTATGTAATATAGGGTAAGCCTATCGCTTTACAATAAGGTGACAAAACATGCAATCTCATATTATTGACAAGTACGTGTGGTAAACTCATCACGTGGGATCGCAGTCAAGCACTAGTTTATACGAATTAAAAAAAAAAAAGTCTGTGGAAATAGACAAACAAAATAATGACGGATCATTAGATGCCAATAGATAAAAAAAAAATAAGAATTCAGGACAAATGTAAGAGGTAATCTCTGAAAGTACTGGTCTGATTGGTAAAATTATTTTACCGATAGAAAGCTACTTTATTCTTGAGGTACATATACTATGTTTTATGTAAGCAGGCGAAGCTGCGGCCAAATGATAGTCTATTAATAATTTTAAGAGCTATTGGAAACATAATCATAAAATTCGATTTTTGCTAACCAAATTACAAAATGGTTGGCAATTGGCTGAGCACTTTCAAAGTTGTATACGTGATTCAAAAGTCATAATTTATTCAGAGCAGACTTAAGCGATAATTTAAGGAGAAACACACTTAAGGAGAATTTTGTGTATCTTATCTTAATCTTAAATTGTAGGAAGTAATCGTTAAACTGTAGGTAACTTTAACGATTACTTCTTAGCCTCCCAGTAACATTTTATTGGAGTTGCCAAGTTAAGAAGCAGTAAAAACCGCGATTGTTCAAATGCTCATAGATATTAATACGTTTCGGAAATTATTCGAAAAGTTCAGTTCGTTTCGGTTCGTGTAAAGTACTTCTTTCTATTATTAACCCTTTTTCTGATATGAGAAATGGCAACTTTTTATGGAACAAGAATCTTATTGCCTTAGCTAAATTTGGTATTTAAAAAATCGCCTTATTCAACACTAATATTGAGAAATTGTTATTTTGTATCCCAGTAAATAATAGATGGATGATGGATGTGAGGCGCAGTGAGGACCGCTCGTTGTGGCGACACTTGGGAGAGGCTAAGTACGACGTCCTTAAGCTAAAATGATGATGATAATGATGAAGTAATAAACATCAATATTGGTGCAATTAGTCCTCTGTAAAATAAATGGCTAAATGAGTTGCTAAGCACAAAGCTCGAAAATGACTAGCCTAATTTGAATGAACATTTTTTTTTTAAATTTCATGTTAAAGTTTCAAAAAAGTTCTTATGAAGTGGAAGCTGTCAACGTTAGGATTAACCAAAGATTTTATATATCTTACTGGATTAACTATGAATTACAATAGTATTAGACAGAACGACTGACGTCACTCAGGACAGCTAATTAGTAAGAATCATCTGAAGCAAAACGCTCTATTCACACTAATATTTTTTTTAATAATAATTATTATTATTATAATAATTAGGTTCCTTTCTCAGGAGCCCTGACCACCGGTAGCTTGGACCCTGTTCCCGATGCCGGTGGGCTACTGTGTAGGAATTTGTTAAAAAAATATTTAAAAATGTATTATAATATGTATATAAAATGAATAAAGAGAATTATAATAATATTCCACAACTATCACACAGCGCAGTCTAGTCCCAAGCTAAGCAGAGCTTGTGTTATGGGTACTAGACAACTGATAAACATACTTATATATTTCCAAATACATACATATTATAGATAAATTACACCCAGAACAAATGATTATGCTCATCACACAAACATTTGTCCTAGGTGGGAATCGAACCCACGACCTCCGGTATAGCAGTCAGAGCCACTAACCACTAGACCAACAGGCCAGTCTACAGAAAATAATAAAATAATAAATAATAGTTTACAGTTTACTTAACATTAGCTGAGCTACATCCCTAACTTCAAAGTCAATATGCTCAGGGCTGCCACTTACTGTAAGCTATAGCCACTAGCTATGCACGAGCTTAGCTCCCAGCATCAACTTTACGAATGTATAACTAGAGCCCAGTCTACTTCACTAATAGTAAGACTTCCTCCAGTGGTAACATGAAAAACGGTTTTTGCCAGGGAAAGTTTCCTCGTCCGCAATATCCCAGCTAAGCCGGATTTGCAACTCACTCCCGGCTTCTTCCTTTTCTTTTTAATTAAAACACTTTTATAGACACTGGAGAGATTTTAAAATGCAAGTTAATTGAAGTGATACGTGACTTTAGACCCGTTTCGTACCTTCGTGGTATAATCCTGGATTACATATTTTGTTATAAAAAAGTATCGTAAAAGCAGAGATTAAATGTTGCGAAATATGAAATGGATTATTATTTTCCGATTTCCGATCGAGTTTTCCGTTTGTCGGTTTGGTATGGAGATTTTCAGCTGTGAATACACACGACGATAATAAATTAACACTTTTTTTATTTGATTTATTTATTAAAAACAGTTGCGAGTTGTTAGTGGATGCGAGACGCACAGGAAAGTTAGTTGTGGCCACGCTTGGGGTAGACCTATGTCTAACAAAGGACGTATATCGGCTGAAATGATAATGATGATGGAAACAGTGTGTAACACCAGCCAGTTTTATTTTTTTTGTTTGATAGGTCTATAGGCAAATGCATTTTCTTTACTTATTGATAAACTTGCGTATAGCCTAACCAATATAAGCGATCGTGTGGTCGCCGATGAAGTACGGTTGTCTAGAAATAACCTAGTATTTATCTACTCTTTACTTAAAGAACCCTACGTTGTAGCTATTGAGAAACACACAAGACCCCGGCAAGGAATTCAACTCTTTAGCCGCAAGACAAAAGTGTTCCCAAAACGTTTCGGAAAACGCGTGGGAAGTCCACCAGTTTCTGGATTGATCTATTGATCTCCGGCTCCGCTCAAGAGCGGGGGTTGCCATTGGATGATTTCCCCACCATAAAAGAAAAAAAACGGTAACGTTTAATAATACGGAACACATGTGTTCTATGTATGTCAATATTAAGATGTTTATGCACGAGTGCAAACAATGGAAAACCTAAGAAAAGCTTTGTGTCTTAAAAAAACACATATTTGCGGTAAACATGAGCTTGAGTAACGCAACGTATCAACACAAAAAGAAACACATTACTTTAGCCAAAAGAAAACAGTTTTTTTTATTTTTCATTTTTTTTTTGTTTTCATCTGTCTTAGGCGACACCTTTCAAGTGTCGTTCTTGACAGGACACATGTCTTGCAGGCTTTTTCTTTAAGCATACGGGAATATTACGAATGGATAGGGTTGAGACGGGTTGAGTCGGGTTATGCTTACGATTAATCATGGAGCATTAACCCTTATTCGCCGTTTAGCGCGGTAAGTACGTGCTTATAACTTTCTCTCGAGTAATGTTCCATCTTTATTTGGGGAGTCCTATCCTCCGCTTTATTTTCTTTTATATCTGAGGTAGACCAAATATTGAATAAGCTTTAAATAGCACGTTTATTATTGCTGTACTGATCATCGATAGGGATCTATCTGCCATATGTTGGGGTTCTTTTGAAGACGGATTTAGAAGGGTGTTTACGTTTATAAATATGTTGATAAAGCAATCATTCTAGAGCATATACTTAAGTCAGGTCTGATTCTCTTTAAAAAGGGTTAGCAATTATATGGGAAAGAATATCTGGTTTCTTGGATTATTAAAAGATAAAGATAAAGGAAACCATTTTCCAATTAAGAAATGTTTTAATTACATCCATAATTTCAATTAAAACTTTATGTTTTGTTAATTAATTTCAAATGAAAACTAAGATTAGTTATTCATTCATTTCCTATTCATTCGACCTTTAACCGGACGTCAAGAGCTCAAAGAAAGTTGAAGGAAAATGGATGCGAATGAAATAGCCAACTGGGAAATAAAACCGTTCATTACGTCGACATAAATCCGTATTCACTTAAAAAATATATTTTCGATAGAAATAATAAAACCCCATTATATTCTATAAAAAGACCCACATTTCTTTTTTTCATTCGAAAACCAATTTATTTCCTACAAAGGTGGTATTCAATAGCCTTTTGTTATTCGATCGAATTGATTCGTGTTTTATTCGATTCGTGGATTCTTATCACATAATGACGGTAATATTTGCAATGGTTTGGCAGATGGGACGTTAGCATGGTCCTTACTACCCGGGTACCCGTGGCTCGTAACTCGGCCAGGGTACTTCCACAATGAGCGTCCACATTCGTTGAAATGGTAATGGGTTACGGTCGGTAGTTTGAGTACGTCCGGGAAATATATCGCCGATTTGGCTAGGTAAGATATTTTTAGTGCTCAGATCCTTTGTGTTTAAAGTATTATTTTTCTTCATTTTCTGGAATAAAAATATCTTTTAAACTTGTATTTACTGAAGAGGAATTTTACCATATTGTTTAAAATTAACTGAAAGAAACGGAGAACTTAGAAAATAAAAACTAGCTCAGTGCAAATGAGGCAGATAGGAATCTAGAAGACTTCAGTTGCTAGAACAAAGATAAAACAAAAACACCTTTTTCAACTTTGCTTAAATAGAAAACTTGAAGACGGAGCTATCTGCACTCTAAATCTGGCTTCCATCGACTTTATTAAGTAACGAAATAAGAATTTCTCGCACGTAGTACGAAAGTTAGGACAAGTAACAAATGAGACGTGGAAAAATCGTCGAAATATGTGAGTCGAGTAGATTTTCCCCGAGAGCTTTCTTCCCTCTATAGGTACTTTGATCTAACACGTGTATGGTGGTCCTCTTTTGAAATATCACCTGAAATATTGATGTGGGTTTAGGGAACGGTTATTTTGGTGTTGTTTGATCTCGAATTTTACATATATGTCTCTGTGCTTTCAGGAGCCACGTGACATGACATAAATCTGGTAAGAAAATGGACAGATAAGTCCAATTAGTTACCACTGTAACTGCACCCAGTTAAATGAGAAAAACGTTCTAAAAAAAGGACCCATTTAATTTTTAACATTTACTAATAATCTCTCCGTTGAATTTTGGTCACAGTGACCAATCGCAATGTAGATTTGCCATGCGCGCAGGACATCACTAATATGTGTACCAGCACAGGTGCCTCTGTGTTCTTTATTCTTTTATTGACAATCCTAAACAATCTGGCTGAGCTCAAGCGCGGGCTCTCCGAGGCACGAACCCGTCCGACAATCTTCCAAACTGCAAGTTTACAATTTATCAGTAGCAATAAATTGTTAATGAAAAAACCAATTTCGCTTTTTTCTCGAATTATGAATCAACATAGGGCCCCTCACTTTGCAGTCGCGACCACTAGACCAACAAGGTAGTATCAAATAAAATGTACTTCAACAAAAATAATGAAATACCTACCTACACATGCAATACTCTGCACAAATTCCCAATCACAGAGATGAAAAATCAATAAATATAATTCAAATAGATGCAGATGACCACAGTACCTAATGTAAAAGATCCTACTTATCAATACCACATGTAATTGATAGGTTGGTTTAATATACCCTGGGGTTGTATCAATTTACTGGTAGCAGCAGGAGCGTACTACGATCGTCCCGAGGGCTTCTAACCGTATTTATGGGACCCTAGCGACTTTAATTTCCAGTTCGGTTTTCTAATCGAAGTTTATAGTAACAACTTTAAGTCCGTTCATTATTGATGGTGCAGGAAAAGAATCTAAATTGTGCTTGTAAGGTGTCACGTTCAATAAATTCAATTTCTTTTTATCTTGTTTGGGTATTGAGTAGAGTTGACAATCAGGTGGGTTCAATATTGAAGTGTCAATACTTCAGAGATAAATACTTGATTGCAGCTCGCTCCGAAACAAGCGCACGTAATTTTGGGTCACATCCGTCCGATACCCCAATTTGGGTATGACCGTTTTTAAATGAAATTAACTTATTTTTGATTTTCTACGCTTTTGGGAGTCAGTTTTTTCTGCACTTGATTTCTTTTGAAGTCACGGTCATGCAGTTCTTTCTGCTAAATGATCAATGATGCAAATAGGTTTTTAATAAAAACCTCTTCTAAAACGTCACTATTTGAGTCAATTTAAACTAAATGACGCCGGTGTTTACTAGGTAACTACCCTGAGAAGAAACACCGAAACTCAGGGTTCAGTCTCTTTTAAAGTAACTACAACCAACATATAATGGAGCCTACTGGGGCCAGGGTTATCCGAAAGGGAGCTCGAGCCCCGGTATGAAGGCTAGAAGGAACGGGGTGGGATTTAATTAGTAAGAGTCTGACACTATCTCAAGAAACATATAATGGTCATATCATATAAGAACCATGCAGATTGGTGTCTGAGATGGTCTTTTGAGGATATACTACACAGATTTGAGTTGCAAAATTTCTAGAACCGTTCCAAATTACTTAAGGGACATAAAAAGCTGAATATCCATATTTTATGACAGCAAATTAACATACAAGGCGTGGATTGCAGTATGACGAGAGGAAAACTTTAATATATTTTTATGAAAGGCGTTTTGGCGCGAAACGTGAATGATTAATGACCGACCCTTCACCCGGGATCCGCTTCCGTCTGAGCTAATTCCGTAAAGTTTTCGCTGAAACGCCTGTTTTTTTATTAATTAAGCCGTCTACTCTATATAATACTCAGTAAGGACCGAGTAATATTCCAAATTGTTCTAATTAACTGTATAAACGTTGAGTTTCCTTGGAAAACTTAATTTTAGATAAGCACTTTCCATTACTCGAAAAAGGAAAAGACGTCTTATCTTAATTCGTGTTTCTTTTTTCTTGGCGTGAGTATATTTCTTCTGGTTAAAATATTCACGAGGGCTGGTCAGATGCAACGGGAAAGAATTATAAATGAATGCATGTGAGCAAGGCATAGGAGTGCTGCTAAAGAAATACGAAAAAGAAACTAGTTACTTCTATACTAATATTATAAAGATGTAAAATTCGTAAGTTTGTATGTAGGGGGTAATCTCTGGAAGTACTGGTCCGATTGCTAAAATTTTTTCACTGATAGAAAGCTGCTTTATTCCTGAGTGACATAGGCTATATTTTATGTACGCGGGCGAAGCCGCTGGCAGAAGCTAGTATAATATAAAATCTTACTACCTACGTATTTTCTTGGCAGTTTCATGACTCTGCTGGTATACTAAATAGCTATGGTAGGTACCGCCAAGGCTATAAAGATATGAACATTGGTGATCGAATGCCAAGCCACATTTCCATTTAGAGAGATTGCGCAAAAAATACGCTCCATACGATCAGATAAATAGCAAATATCTTTTCTTTTGTGACTGTACTACGTTTATTTTAATACCTTTCTTTCCTTTCTTTTCACCTAAACACACCCCATCTTTCACTCACAACACAACTCGTTTCCGAATACATTGCTATTCATACCGCAATCACGTCTAAATTATCGTAGAAACGTTTGTTATCGAAACCGAATCATATATCTGTCGTTTTGTATCGTATCGAAACACAAATACATTCATAAACAAAATTTCAATAGGTACAGTCACGTACATAAATTGGACAAACGCATCGTAACAAATGGGATATCCGATTTATTCCCACCGAAATCGAATCTAACACCAAATTGGATTTTGAATTACGGCAACGGATAAACAGAGATTTAATAATTTTGTATATAGATATGCAAGCGTTGTATTAACTTTGTTTGCTTTATGTTTCACAGTTGTTGTTACTTTGTACGAAACGGTTTGTTGTTTTTGCATATCAATCAAGGGTTATTTATTGCGTTGGGTTTAATTAGTTGACTTTTCGTGGGATTTCAGACTGTATTTATAAATATTTTGAGCTTGTTTATGGTTGCAAAAACCAACGTCTCATTGACCCGTAAAATAACGTGTTCATTATTAAGTCCAGTAACACAAAGGGTTGTAAATTAAATGGAACTTGAATGCAATGTATCATAGGGTCGAAGCCTACTGGGCCAAGAATCTGCTTCTGAAAAGAAAACGGCCCTGGTATGAAAGGCAACAAAGGAACAGGAGTGGGTTTTTAGTCAGTAAAAGTCTGTCACGCACTCTCGCTTCACTGATTGATTTATGATGATTTTCCAACTGAAAAAAAGAAATCACAGCATGATGAAAATTAAATAAATTTCACTTGAAATATTTTCAATTGTACTAAGAAGGTTTCAGCCAAGACAGCTTCACAGAGCAATAACAACGAAGAGGTAAACAGAAAGAGTGTAGCAAATAGCAACCAACTAAACATGTTCAACAGACAGAGTAAAATGCAAAAAGAATATACTTCCCGCTCCGTTTTTTTACATTTTATATCATGCGGCGTCTAGACAGTGCCGGTTAGCTCTTCAGCGCTAAGTTCCCAACAAAATTAATATTTCTTTCAAAGCCGCTGGCAAACTGATAAATGAGCTGTTTATCAAACATCTCCTTCCGAGTAATCACATTGAGATCTGTGCATAATGCCCAACTGCCGCTACCCAGCTGCCGTTTTGCTGTGAAATCATCTAAATTGTATCCCACGGGCACAAATCTCATCTCGTTTTGAACTGGATCTTTCGAATTTCAATAAGGATAAAACGCGTTTAATAGCCTTCCCTGGACGCGCATAATTGAATAATGTCTGTTGTCTTCACTTCAATCGTTTGGAGATTAATATGTAGCAGCCCTATTTCATGAACATGGTGTAGGTATCATTTATACCGCTAACAATCATATCATTATTATCATTTTTGATATTTATTAGTTTTTGGTACTATTTGTTTTTTATTTTTTACATTATTTATGTATAGCAGAGGTGGCCGTGTGGTAACGGCCCCGAATTACGAGTTGTAGGTCGCAGGTTCAAACCCAACCAGGCGCGTTACTTAGTGTAATTTATTTCATCACCACTGCACTCAAAATGGTAAAGGAAAACATCGTGAGGAAACCGGCGTGTCCTAGAACCAAACAATTCGAAGATGTGAAATCCACCAATCCGGTCTAATCCGCAATTTAACCGCGTGGTGGATCGGCCCATTGCCTCTCCTAGAGAAGAGTCTGAGTCCCAACAGTGGGAACATTATAAGGCTGACTATGCTAAGCTATGCTATTATTTATGTTTTTGTAAACTGACAGGCCTAAATCTTTTCCTTTCGCTCAGTCCATCCAAAGGTAAAGTCTGTAAGAAATTGGCCTGTGCGATAAGACCACCAATTTTATTATGTGTATATGTTTCGTGATCTCCACTTCACTCTCAACACTTAATTCTACAAAAAGCGACAATTTGCACTCACATATAAATCCTTTTCACATATAAAATATACCCACATACTGCCTTTATTTTAGTGACCGACCTACAAGAGACCCGTAAATGCGTGAAAACGGCCTTACGGTTTGATGTCAGACGCCAGATGGTCTCCAAAGATTAGCTTCAATAGCCCTAAACCGTCCCTTAGGACGTTTAGATGTAAGTACGCGTTAGTTTCTTAGAAGCAAGGTCACATTTAAACGAAATATTGTTGAGATTTTGGTGTTGACATGAAATAAGAAATTAAACTTCAAATCGTGACTTCAATAAGTAATAAAAAACAACATTGAAGAAAATTGAATTACCTGAAAAAGCAGCTTTCCAATTCCGGAAAAATCAAAGCACAAACATTTAAAATTTCTTTCTTTCTTTCAATGACATAATATTCGTTGAAAAGTAAATAATAGCTGCTAGTTATGATAATGTTGGCGCGGAAAGAACGAGATCGGTCGGGGAAATGAACGCCATTCTTCAAGCGCCCGCGCGGTGATTGGCGCCTCGAGTTTCCCTTCGCCTATTTACGTATTGAATGTGAAAAATTGAGTATTTATCACGTTGTTAGTTATAATAGAGGTTTTATGATTAACCCGGCTGTTACAGTACTGATCACTGGGTAACTAACGTAAAAATGTTTGTACTAGATTGACTCTTAATGATGAATAAAAGAAGCATAACTATCTGTCTTAGAAATAATAAAAATACCCAATCGGAGTCGCCATCCATCAATGATACGATAGAATAAACATACACACACGTCTACAGATTAGACACAGATCACATACTGTCACAGCGTCGACATAAAGTCAGTCACAAGTCAGTATAAAAGTTTTGTCAAAATTTAAGCATTCCAAGTTTTACGGCTGGTCTTAAAATTCAAAAGCGGTTTTTAAAAGTTTTTCTTGAAGAGATATCGTAAAAGTCAATATAGCACCCAGGTGCAGCGAATATCAACGGTGAAGCACGTGATGCCTTGACAGAATTGGAAATGTTAACATTGCCATAAACCGTCTAGACGCAAAAACTCGCACGCTACGTACACTTTTGGCATCCACTTACACTATCTGCGATCGATATCGCTTCTAATATACCGATTTACTTTAAAAAGGCACTAGAGAGAGCAAAATAAAAAGTGCTAGGGAAGTCGATAAGACCACTGTGAGCCCTCGTTATCTTGGGTCATAAATTACCCCAACACCCTCGGGCGTTCAGGTAGGTGCCTCCCAGGCAGGATCCTTCCAAACGCTATGAGGATTCCGGGAAATGAAGTGACTACGTGATCCAATTGCGATTTTAGGTGCATTCGATTTATGTGCGTTTTAAGTAGACACGCGACGTCTTCAGACGTTTGGTAGGTCGTTTGTTTTGACGACTCGATAACACTCTTTGGACAAAGGTGAATGAAACCTTCCCTTGCGAACAAAAAGCAATCGATATCGATGGAACAATTGGACAACTTAAAAAGAGAAAGCCTGAATGAGTTACAATCGATTAATCAGCAATTCAATTCCGTAACGTTCGATTCCTGTTAAAATGGTAATAGGAACGGTTTTATAGGACTTATTCCAGTTCTCAAATGTCAAATTAGGGCAATTTCAATGGGCATTGAAGCTTCGTTATTGCACGTCGAGAAAGAGTTAAAATAGATTAATCACTGTAGATAACAGGCTTCGCGATTTCCAAGTTTTAAACGGTAATAAAGGAGCACGATAAACTTTTACTTTCTTTAAATCTTTAATGAACATGAAGTTATTTTATAGCTCACTAATAAAAGTCAACTGATTACCTACATAAGAGGAAAATGTGGAAACTTTACTCCATTTTTAGCTGTCTCCAATATAAATTAGAACCGATTTATATTGTACTTAAAAAGTTTCTGTTTCGAACAAAGCTTGCGTTAACTTTTGCATCTAATTTTTCACAGCATGAAACAATGTGAGGAAGTAGGATTACGATTAAAGTTAGACAATAAATCCAGCAGTTCCGACATCCAGCCACAACCGCATCTGACAGGCTAATACATATTGATACAATATTGGTGGAAGCGATCCAAACACTTTCTATTTCAGCAACCCAAAAACTGTACCCATCACCCCTCTGTTATAGCTCCTAAAGTAGACTTTTCAATGGTTGTAGGCTCGTCTAGCTGCACCGAAAACTTTGTTTAGTTTGAGTTTTGACAAATATCTGCAGGTGACGGGTGTGCGGTTTCCCGGCACGGATGCGTTTGACATATTGCTTTGATAGCGGGTTCTGTACATATACTGACATCATAAATTATAGGAATTGGTATGAAGAAAGAGGTCAGCTATTTATATCAGGGTTTTTTGTAAAGGCAAGCGAATTTGAAGAGGACCCTTTTTTATGACTAAAGTTTTTGGGTTGAAACTCGGCAATTTCGAACGTATGGTCACGCTCAAAAAGTACTTACTTTGTTCTGATTTATTTTTAATTACTTAAGCTTGGATTTATGAATTTTGCCACTGACCTAAAATAATAGAATTTTTTTTTTTTTTAATCTGCTTACCGATATCACTCCCGTCGCCTTCAATTCAGACAGTCATTAACATTAATAAGCCAATAACAGAAATGAGTGAGGCAAAAATTCCTCCCTTCATTTCCCTCCCCGTGAGAGCTGTCTCGTCGAGACACCATTTATTTTTACACGCCTAATGAGAACTGACAATCGCTAAAAAGAAATGTCTGGTATCGATCCCATTTAGAAATTAAACAAGCGAAAAAATATCAATCGAAAAAGAATATCATAAATTTTGTCGAAACTTTGCTAGGTACTGCAGTAGAGTTTAAGCTTTTAGCTAATTGAATTAATCAGAATTGCTTTGTTTTTTTAGCGACACAATCAGTTAGTAGGTAAAAGACAAAATCGTTATTTTTTACGATTTACATGATAAATACCTAAACAGGTCTGAATATTGCAAAGTTCAAGATTTTGTATTTAAATAGACAGTATACTTTCTGATAAATACATAAGTTACTTTCTGGATAACTAACATCAAAAACATTTCTAATATTATATCTTTTTACTCACTCATCAGGTTGTCTACGCTACCCACATGGCCATTTTCCCGTAACCCCAATATTGAAAATAAAAGGAAAAGAAAAAACAAAACCCGATTGTCAATATTGGCCATACCAGAATAATGTCAGCCAATATTCCAAGGAAAATGTAATAAATAATTTGTCACACAGATTGGCCAACCATGGCCCAAGTCAACGTGTGACACCGGTCGAAAATGATTGGATTACCGCACTGATCAAATTAGGAATGTCTTGTATTTTCCGCTACCCTGCCTTCGTTGCGTATCGAATTTGATGGCAATTTTTGGTAGCCATTGTGATTGTTGGAAATTGAGTAATATAAGAGTAAACAGGGTAAAGCGAGAAACGTTGTTTTCGTGTTTATTGTTTTGTTTTTGCCCGCAAACCCACGCAGAAATGGATTTAATACTTCAATATCGTCATAATTTCGAACGACATGAAATCATAATATCATATCGAAGTATTATGAGCAGAACAGTTTTCGATTTTAATTACCAATATAAATCATATCACAGTTACGTATAGCCTCATAATATTTATCGAACAAAGTCACCCCAAGTCGTAATAAACCCTTTTGAAGTTCATAACACAGGCTCAATACATAAAGCAACTACACTGGCTATAATCAGAGTCTAGAGTTGCTTTAAAACGCATAAAGTAGCTATCTAATCGGTAACTTAAAGACATAAATATTTAAAGACACAACTATTTAAAGCCATAATTAATTCAAGGTAGCGTGCAGACGTCCTACCTGGCCGTGGTTCCTGTACCTCCAATTTTAGTGCCCTGTAATATATGGGCCGTAAACTACACTTATCACAACGCACACAAATGCGTCCATAAAATCTGTACTATTAATAAGTACTACGCTGTTACTGTTTAAATTATGTGTAAGGAAGTTTGTACGTTGAAATATTAACTTGAAATCTTTAATTTTTCACGAATTGCAGCAGTTATTCTTCAAAAAAATATGATTTATTTATGAAGATTAAAAATCTTTTCTCAGTACATGCAAAACCTTTTAAGAATGCAAATTAGTTAAATTCTTAAAGCACTTTCTAACACGACAACTCTAAACGACAACACCTACTCGAAAGTTACGATATCGTAACTGTAACCCACACAAGACTGTGTATCTAGATTAAATATTGTAGGTGAACCCGCTAAGAAACGCTAGTCGTATAACAAAGTTCCATTATAAAGAACGTCTTGGATTAATTTACGATGAGGTCCATACCGCCCCACCCTCACTAATCCATACTTATTAAGGATAATGGGGAACCAATGAACAACTTTTCGTCCTTTATCTGGACCCATAAATATTGGCTATCACGCGTCGCCGGTAGCCGGAGGTGTCGAAAGTGCGATTTTACGTTGCTTTTATTACAGTTTCGTGTAATAATTTTAATGCAAGTCACAGCAAAATGTTTGATTAATCCGAGTATTGCTACATATTTATATTTCGATCTGGTTTTTGAGTTCAGGGTTTGAATTGAAATTAATGAGCTTTGTAGCATTTTTTTAATGCTTTTTGCATTAATTAATAATTATTATAGATTAAAAAAAAAAATGTAAAAATAATTGAACATATTTTTTTTTCAATTCCAAGCGTAGATTTTACATCGATTCTTCGTAAATATATAGAGATCATGAAATGGCTCCTCCCACTCTGGGTTTTTTTTTAGGTAGGAAATCATCAAATGACTTCTCTCTACAGTGGGGCGGGGAGATCATGTCCGACTTTTACTAACTAAAACCCAATCTGAGTCCTTCAGTTGCTTTTTGCGTTCTAGGATCACGAGTTTCCTTTTCAGCATATTCCCGCGGCCCTAAAGGTCATCGTCCCTGGTCCCTACGTTTTACTGACATCTCTTTGAGGAGCGCGTGGTACACTACGCGCCGTCGATGACTTTGTCTCACGGGGTTGCTTTGCCCAGGCAGAACACACAGCCACCCAGCGCATGCTCCGAAGTGTCTTCCTGGCGGCCCACACAAAGGTAGCACCCGGGCGTTTCTTTCGCCATAATCGGGAGCAACAAACTTCCGAACTTACCGTGTCCAGAGCACCTGCGTCATGTGGCAGGTGAGGACGCCGTGACGCCTCTCCAGTTACTCCTCAAAGAGAGAACTTACAGTGTTCCTTCAATAGGCCTTTGCGATTCAGGGCCGCGCTACCTCTTTCGACTAATCGTAACATATAATATACGTTACGATGTAACCTGCAAGTAATTCTCAACGTTTGTAACAGTAATTAATGCTTAACTTATTAAAAATAAAAGGCCCGTTTTGACATTTGAGAAAAACCCTAGAATGTAAAAAAAATATCGTATAATCGTATCAAAAACGTTTTTTTTTTTTTGAAAATTAATTATATATTAGAATATTTCACGGAATTCAAAGTCGTAAGAGATAGGAACGAACGGAAAAAATTACTGTATTGTCTGTGACTAATATGATTTTACAGAATGTAACTTGAAACGAAATTGAAAGAAACAATAAAATAATAGGTAGAGGTCCAGTGTACTGTAGCTATTTTAGTACTAGCTACACTACATCGGACAAGCCGCTAGGTAGTCAAAATAAATACAAATGTCAAAACGAGCTTTTATTTTTTAATTACCTACTGTAACAAAAGTTGAGAAATATTGGTATTTATTACCTTTAGACCTGTTAAACTTTTAAGTAAGTACATATCTATATATCCTAAATACGTCGTTAATTTGAAATCGTGCTTAACGACTTCTTAGATATTATCACAATGTTATTTATTGGCGACGTTTCTGTCGATTGTGTTGGTGTCTCTTTATTATCTAGTTAACCTTAGAAAATGAGCACTTTATTAATTAAACTGTTTCTGGTTTTAACTCTTAATAATTATACCTTCACAAAAGCGAATCAGTGTGTTTAATCATCATCATCATCATTTCAGCCAATAGACGGCTACTGTTGGACATAGGTCTCCCCCAAGTGTCGCCACAATGATTATCGATCCTGTGCGCCCCGCATCCATCGGATTCCCGCAACCTTCACCAGGTCATCGGTCCATCTTGTAGGAGGCCTTTCGACGCTGCGTCTTCCGGTACGCGGTTCCCAATCCAGTACCTTTCGGCCCCAACGGCCATCTGCTCTGCAAGCAATGTGCCCTGCCCATTGCCACTTGAGTTTGGCAAGTATGTTTAGTAACTGTAACTATGCACTAACGCTAGAACTACACATTCCAAGTTTCAGAACATACAGAATAAATCCAAGCGAGCGTGGATGCTCATTTGGACATCCACACTCGGCTTATTCGCAATATCTAATTCAACTAAGCCAATAAATTTGCCACATATCATTACTACCTAGAACTATCTCTGTACCAAAATTCATCAAAATTGTTTTTGCCATTTAGGCGTGAAGACGTAACAAACAAACTCACTTTCGCTTTTATAATATTAGTAAGGATCAACGGGCTCGATGTATAACGGGCTCGATTCTTTTCATTAAACTAATGATACAGTTTTAGTTTCATCATCGAGACTTCTTTGAGCATTTTTCACTATTTTTCAGTTTCGGTTTTGACTATCCATGACTATTTCAAAAATTGAACCTGTATATACGAAAACATATATACATTCTATATGAAAAGAAAACACGTAACTCCTAAACTCCTCTCAAAGCTAAGGCTAGCTAACATCACTACAATATAATAGTATTTCAATAGCAAAATCCCCTTGGACCGTTAAGGCAATCTCTAAGCGGAGTCTATGTTCGACCACCAATACCAATCCACTTCGTCTTAGTAGAGCTTGGGCCATGTTCATTACACGAGGGAGATACTTGCCGCACCTACATAAAATATGTACAGTCTACTCGGAATTTAATACAGGATTATTACATACTTCCACCTCCTTCCTTACAGAAAGGAAAAAAGAAGGAGTGCCGTGAGTTGGTAGTACAAAAAACTAGGTTTATAGTAAAATTGGCACGCCGTTCTTAATTCGAACTTTCTACCATTTTTTTTTAAGATGGAAAATCATTCAATAACATCTCTAAAGGGCGGAGTGGGAAGGCATGTCAGACTTTTACTAATTAAAATCACCACTATTTTTCTGCTGTGCCTTGGGCTTCCCTTTCGGTCAACCCATGCCCCTAGTGAGGTTTCTACTATAAATTGGATTGCTATGCTTATTAGCTTGAAGTTGCAGTATTTATACAAGAATGTATTGCTTCTGTGACTACTTGTTATAACAAAAGCTAAAACCATTAAAGAAGAAGGATATGAACTACATTATTTCTTCCAAAAAAGGACTTGTAGTCCCTAATAAAATACTGAAATTGATATATACAAATATAAAGAATTCACTTCCACCTTTCGATAATACAAGCAAAATGAACTAAACTTACTACAATATGCCTTGTCCGATCAAGCCAGCCCATACAACATCATAAGCTAAAACAACATCATAACACATAGGATGAATAGCCGACGATCTTTCAACGTAGTCAGCCCGATATGAGGCTGAGGCACAACATAGGTATGGCCAGAAGGCAGGTTTCATATAATTAACTAATGCGCAATGACCAAGACACACACACCCAGTGTACGCGGTAGTGGGTATGACTAGGCGTGCATTAAGAATTCGCGAGTAGTAGACAAACGCCTGCTTGTTTTTTTCTGCAAAATCATCAAATGGAGAGAGAGGAAATGTCAGCTTTTTAGTCACTAAAACCTGTGTACCTTCAGTTGCCCATTATGGTACAAGACCACAGTATTGCTTTCGAACAAACTAGCAGCCACATGGTCCACCATGGGAGATACCAGTATCAACCACAGTAACTAAAAAACGATCGCAAACTAGTTTCGTTTATTATGTTTAATAGCTAAGGTGGGCGCTAGCCCACCTTAGCACCGCAAGGTCCTCACCCTAGCTAAAGTCATAAACGTGCACGCACAGCGTTCTCAAATGACCACAAACCAATACACATAGCTCACAGATCAGGTAGTCGATGAGGCTAAAAGACTATAATAGAGTGGCGACCACGTACCAGAAGACGCAACGATGGAAAGCTTCCCATAAAGTGGATCGATGACCTGGTGAGGATTGCGAGAATCAAATGGATGAAAGGCACATTAGATGGATCGTGACGATGATATTAGGTGGAGACCTATGTCCAACAGTGGACGTCTTTCGGTTGAAATGATGATGATGATGTCAAACAAATAATATTGCGAGTGCGCTTGCACTAGCTGTAAGTGAAACGTGTCTATGTGTGCGTGCGTTTACGTCATTTATTGTATGAAACCAACCTTCTGTATTTGTCTATTCTAAGGCTAAGTCACAATGAGGATACACGAGACATATTGTCACTCCCTCGCCCCGGGAGGATTGGGCGGCTAATAGCGAAATAGTGTCACCCCCAAGCTTGTCACTTATCATTTGCAACGCTAATGGAATATTTATAACAAGCTTATTATAGAGTTAGTTGGTGTTTTGGAAGGTAGATATAAGATTAAGTAGAGGCTTCTTCGAACTTGAGCCTGAGTGCCTACTTTAAATTAATTAGCTTTAATGCAAAATCAATATTTTTGACGTCATGGCAGGCGTAGTGCTTAAGCGATTGGTTATTGCGCTGCGTATTGCGGTTTCGATACTCGCATGGAAAAAATTAAATATTTGTATCATCATCATCATCATATCAGCCGAAAGACGTCCACTGTTGGACATCCCTTCCCCAAGCGTCGCCACAACGACCAGTCCTGTGCATCACACATCCATCGGATTCCCACGACCCTGATTACCTATCATCGGTCCACCTTGTTGCATATTTGTAAGGCCAACAGATAATTATTTCAGGGCTGGATGTCTTGTGCCACCCACGATACATGAAAATTTCTAAGATTATCTAAAGAAGACAAAGAAAGAAAGATCAACATGTATGGAAGCAGTAACATGCTGCGCCGATCTCTAATGAATTGGGACAAGGGCAAGAGAATGACGGTATACTCGTATACTGTCATCGTCAATAGCATTTATTGCTAAATTACTGCTATCACTCTTTTCTAATAAGTTATAAAAAAGACAATACATGTAGAAAAGTGGAAAGCTGTAACCACTATGAGGAAGACTTTTACCAAGCCGATGGGCGCGAAAGAATAAGCAAAATCTTCCACAACAGTTAGGTACAGTTCTAGAACAAAGCTTGCATATCTAGTAGTTGTCACAGACGATGAAACTATTGCAATATGAATTAGGCAAGCTAATGTGTAAGGATGCCACGCTTCGCTATTACACCTCTGGACCGTAACTGGAACTTACAAGCGTGATAACTTCCAGTAATAATTGTCAGCAGCTAATTAATATCTTCCACCGGCCACATGGACGCGTGGAGACCACCAATTTGCGGCGCAGCACATAACGTTTTATTTGATGCGAACAAGGGTTAGTATTTATTATTGTTTACGTAGCACGATGGCCTCCGGGCACAATTCCGTTGAGTTATCGCCTGGTCACCCCCGTGCGAGCGTGCGCAGGTGGGGCAACCACAGAAGGTCTCAATTTATTGCTAATTTTATTTGTATAGCGGTTCCTGTAAATTTTATTGTTTTTGCTCCTAAATATTTCGGGCTGGACACAGCCTCTTATGGCGATAAACCACGTAAATATTTTACTGCAGCCGTTAATCCCGATATTGTCGATCGATCAGATTATGAAGCTAGGAACGCAAAATGGAGGACAGTGTTTTTGAATTTCCTGCAAATGAAAAATTACGAATAAATTGATGCTACGTCGTTTAAGGTCCCATAAGACGCACTCTTGATGGCGGGAGATATATTACGCCAGACTTAAGAGCAGTCGTTAGCAATTTTGATGTATGGATACGAGTGAATTTGAATATGACTCCATAAGTAGGTACTAATATATTATCAACGCGATTTAATGCTTTGAGAAGTTTCGTAACTATCCACAAATTTCAGACTATCCTTAAGAAAGAAAGCAAATTTTACGTAAGTATTCAGCAATCGTCATCAGCATTACGATGAAACACACACCTAATTCCCATGGTCATTCTGGTTCCCAAACAGATAAACCGCGCAACACAACGAAAGTTCGTACAAATCCTGCATTATTAACATAGTCAATAACCATCAAAACTAATGCTGCCGAGATAACGGTCATGTCTTCACAAACATCCGCACATTATCCCAAGTCATTTACAACACAACTCCTTTTACCTCTCATTTTCCTTAGACGCTCGTGGATTTTCAGTTCACCTGAATTTCGACACGAAATAAAAGAAGCATCCATTAAAACTAGCAAAGAACGATTTTTCTCTCAAACGTCATTCCAATGAAATCCGTTATTGGAAATACGCGAGAGTGCTATTAAAAGAACGATATTCCCTTTCATGTTCTCTCTAATTAATTTCCTCGTCGCTTTTGTTTTTTGTCTCGCTCCAAACTTTAACCTTATTGTTACTATCAGGTAATTTATACACGGGCCTAATGAAAATGTATCTCCGCTATTTATCAAACGAAGTGGCGGTAGACTTTGGCAACGTTATACCGATGGGAAAAGGTCTCATTTATGGTAACTGTTTCCAAGTTTCGCTGACAAAGGGAAAGTAGGGATCCTTTTTCTTTGTCGAAGGATTTGGGTCATTGGTTATTTCTATTGGGAAAAGCTTCAGGTGGAACGTATGTATTGTTGTTGGGAATAAGTTATTTTGGTAATGTATAGGTTTTGTTTTCAATCAAAGTTTCCCGATTCTTTTTTTTTTCGATATACTCTAAATCTAAGCTAAAAAAGGTCTTTTGAAGTATCTAAGAATCTTTTATATTGCCTATTCTCAAACCAGGAACTATGAAAAGCAGTGTATCAATTTACATTTCGTATTGTTCATATGCATTTGCACGGATTACATAGCATCGTTAATATCACACAAACACAGGTAAAGCAAGAGATATTACTCTAATAACATCTACAGTGGCTGCATGCTTAAGCAGGGGCCATAAACACAAAAGCCGCGCTTATAGAAAGCATTATTATCCCGACTTCCTCGGAGAGAGGAGATGTTTGCAAGGATTATTACAAGTCTAGCAATAAAGGGGAGAAACGACACCTGGTAAATATTAAAAGGGGAAGATATAAAGTGTTATGTTTGTCACCAAACCCGCGGGTCAGGGTTTATGAATTTCTTTATAACCCCACCTTAAGGTGTCAAAGGACCAAATAGAATAGCTCTTGTTAGTAAACAGTCCAATAAAGTTGGTGCACCTGCTGTATAAAACTTTGCCAAAGAAATAATTAAGTAAATTAATTATCACAAGAAATCTGAGACACGAGACGGTATTATTTTTCTAGCTAGGAGGGACGAAATTAATGAGCTTAATTTATTACGCCCTATCTAGCACGAGGACAATTTTTGTAAGACAAAAAGAAATAAAACAAGTGAGCCAGAATACATCAAACTTGAATTTCTTTGTGGAAAAAGAAATTCCCACTTCAGCTTAAAAAATACACCAACATTTCTTGTTAAACGACGCCAATCTACAAAAAATGACGAACAATTTCATAATTATTTCAATTTTGATCTCGGGATTCGTCGGGAGCTCCACATTTCTGTATAAATTTACTGAATCACCTCCGAGGAGCCAAGCAAGGTGAATGAGGCGATTACTGCTCACTTCCGAGACTAGAGCCCGACTACAGGATTAGATTGAAATTTAATGGTCTTCTGGAAAGTGAGAAATGAAAAGAAAAAACACGTACCTTCGTAATGACTTGGAAAGCACTTTTGAAGAACTATTTTCAGTGAATGAAAGAGATTTAGAATTAATTCAATGGATACTTTATGAGTACTTTTTAACCGACTTCGAAAAGGAGGAGGAGGTTCTATGTTCGGCTGAATGTATTTTTTTTTAAATAAAATTTAAAAATGTTGAGTCGCTTTCGGTGTAAGATTTTAATTGGAGTAAATGACTATGCACTTTTGATTTATTTTGTTTCTTTAGCTGTGAAAAGGACTTTGAACTTATCAGGCAACTTGTAATTGATAGTTATATAGTCATTCGGATGTTTCTAACTACCTAAAATAATTTTCATTAATTTAGTTTACTTTGAATACAAAAGACAAGTATACCTATGTGTTTATATGTTTGTAACCCATTCTCGCTCATTGGCTGTACGGATTTGGATAAAGTTTGGCACACGGGTGAACCAATAGTGAACCATGTCCTGGAATAGCTAGAATACTTTTTATCCCGGGTTCCCCTTCGATAATTTTCTACTTTCACGCAGGCGAAGACGCTAGCAAAAGCTAGTCACACTAATATTATAATGTATGTATGTGTGTCTGTGTATGTTTGTTTCTCCTTCAAGCCTAAACGGTAGAACGGATTTAAATGTTTAGCAAGCGGGAGACCATGTGTTTTCGATTTTTGTCCCGGGAGTATAGCAAAGCATAGTTTGCCTTATAATGTTCTCACTATTGGGACTCCGGCCTCTTCCCTAGGAGAGTAATCCACCACGCGGGCCCAGTGCGGGTTGGTGGATGTCACATGTCTTCGAATACTACACGGGAGTATGTTCCTTTGCGATTCTCTTCTACTTTCACGCGGATGAAACCGCTGGCAGCAGTTACTAAAATATGTTTTTAACGATTTTTCATCATGATTTAAAGTGCTCCCGAGTCCCAGCATTATTTTGTATGCAGAGTGTATTCAATAAAAATTTAAGCACATCTGTTATGGTTTTTTTTAATACATAGCATTATCCTGAAGATGGTGTATCTCATAACACGGGCGAATAAAAAAGAATTTAATCTGATGGCTTCCTATGACCATGTTTTGAACAGGATAATTTAAACTTTAGCTGTAACAAAATTGTATTGGGACATTAACTGAAGCACCCTTTTTTTAAACTTATAATTTTGTTTGGTTTTTTATTAAAAATTAAGTACTTTCTTGTTCCAAATTATATTAGGGCTAAATATATTTGACAGAAAGATTAAACGTAATTTATTTATTAAAAATATAGCAAAGTAAAGTATAAACAAAACCCTCTCGTTCAGTGTATCGATAGTAAATCCTGTAAACCCAAAACACCGTAAACCATGGGTACAGTACTTGCCTAATACGCGCGTTCTCCATAGCACGTCATAAAGTGGAAATTGCCTTCCTAGTTGAATTCATCCGACGCGCGGGGACGGGGGCTCCCTACCCTAATAACATTGCAGTTTCCTGGAAAATTTTAGTGTACCGTGGACCAGCGGGGCGGAATAAAGGAGAGAGCTCGTTTCCGCGACTTACACCCTACCACGACAATGAAAAACTAAAACTTTCCAACCTAAATCCATATACATTGCCGTCTTTGTTCCTTGTTTTCGACCAACCCCAAATATGAGACACGCAATGGATTCGAATCAAAATTGTAATCCTGAATTTTAAGAAGTGCAGAAGTAGATGAATAGAATGGTCTTACCGTGAGATAGGTGAAGTTTATCCGCCGGACTAACAAAGCTGAGCATGAAAATAGGTGAATAAACTACACCCGGTTAATGGATTTTTTGAGATTCGTTGGTTATACGTAGTTGGAGTACACTAAGAGACTTACAAGCTTTGCACAACACTTCGTATTATCCAGTAGGTAGATTTAACTAATTAACCAAGTCCAACAGAATTTGATAGACTTTGATTCTAAGATGGACACAGAATACGCAAATGTTGTTGTTTTAAGGCCAAAATTGTCATATGGATCAGAATGTTGGGCTGTGAAAAAGATGGATGAAAAAAGATTGCATGTAGCAGAGATGAGAATGTTAAGATGGATGTGTGGTGTGACAAGAATGGATAGGTAAAGTGAGAAATGAATATATTAGGGGAAGTTTGAAAGTGGCGCCAGTGACTGAAAAGTTGAAAGGGAATCGTTTGTCTTGGTATGGTCATGTAAAAAGAAGGGACGAAACGCATGTTGCTAAAAAAGTTATTATGAGTTTACATGTGGATGGATGCAGGGGGAGAGGGAGCCCTAAGAAAAGATGGATGGATTGTGTGAGAAGTGATATGAAAGAAAAGGGAGTTAGTGATAGCGTGACGTATGACAGGACAGAATGGAAGAAAAAAACATGTTGCGCTGACCTCAAATAAAACGGGATAAGGGCAGGAATGATGATGATGACAATAAAGTATATAATAAATAAATATACCTAACTAGTTTTTATGTGTCTTGTGTTGTACCAAATAAATCTATCCTATTTCTTTATTTTTAGATACACCAATGTTTTATTGGAGCTCATTTACAAAACGAATTAATTAATCAGAGTACAACAGCAATATTATTACAAAGTTACCTAAAACCTTAACAAATCTAAATTAAAACACTAAAGAAAAACAAAAGAAGAACCGCACAAGTAAAGCAACTCCCGTACTGTCGTCAAGAGCCTTCATAAAGTCAAAGGTATGAGTTCAAGTGCACCACAGGGCGCCGGCGGCGACACGACACAGGGAACCCTGCAGTCGCCGGATTAACTATATTTCACTAACGAATTAATTTGAGCCAGCTGCGAAGAAGAAGGGAGTACCTAAATCAAGTTACGATGATGGATGGGAAGAAATAGTTAAATGAGATGTTAGTTTTGTTGGGTCTAGGGTTGATAAAGTAATTTATAGCAAGATAGTAGTTAGAACTGATATAATAGCAAAAGCAATAGGCCAAAAAGTTGCTATTCAGATGCCAATTAAAATAATAGTAAAACTAACGTCAAATTTTAAATCAACAATCTTTGGTACATAAGGATAAGCAAACAGTAAATTGATTGTATAGTTATGCAAAAAGAACCCAACCCACGGTTGAAAATTAGCGTAAAGATATCAACACCAGACGACAACAGAAGAAAAATACAAAATAATAAAATATTTTTAGATCTAAACCATGAAGTAAAGAGTTCTAATGCGGTTATTCATGCCTGACATATTCATCAGGGTCATGGCAATCCGGATTGTGCAGAGATATCACACGGTCTCCCACAAAATACCGAAACTCCTTGCCGACCGGCCGTCATGGGACCTGGAGGCAACTGTCCTTACACGCATGCGTGCGGAAGGTTTCTGTACCGTATTCAGGTAAAAAAACGCGTAGGTGACACTGCATACCGCCCGGAGTACACGGTGGAGCATATAGTGGAGGTGAACCCCGCTTGGGTGGAACACTCCCGAGTCCTTGATGTCCGATCGTCAGCTGCAGATGCCTACCGGAGCCGTAAGTTGACTTCTGACAAGGTACCCTTGGACCTAGAACGTGGGAAAATGAAGAAACATAGTTGCGATTTTAGTCAGTAAAAGTCTAACTCGCCCTCTCTCTCTGCCCTAAAGCGGGCGATGTCGTTCCATTATATATTATATTCATATGCAAAAACAATTTATAAGTCCAGATGCATCCATAACGAGATCAATTCCAATATGACACTCATGACCGCCTACAAGAATATTATAAGCCATCTCCTCATTGACTTACATCTTGCGTGGGCAATGCTGATATATTTTATGTACTTCCATTGCCAGATGGGTATCAGCAATTGGAGAAGTAACATAGATCTATCGATAAAAATATTCAGCTAGTTAGGGATTTCCTCAAGGATTTGAATCTTAGATATTCGAAACTTAATATAAAGATATGTTTTACTGACGTTTCCAATCAAAGTTTCTTCTTGCATTTCTATTATCTACATTGAATGCACTAAAATTACTAAAATAAGTATACCCGTTATATCCAATGGAGACGTGCACTTTACTACAGAAGTTCCGAACTTTCCAGAAATTAAAGTTGGACGGAGATACTAAAAATTGAATTTTCCATTCTACAAAGTTATGACTTTCATTGAATACGATTTCATTCAATGCCGCATTGTAATAGCACATAACTTTGACACGAACAAAAACTTGGACTTTTCCATAAATTGTACAAAGTTTTTTAATACGAGAGCGAACAATAACATAAAATAGATTCGGACGGACAGTGCAGCCGTCCGATTTCATCGGCGTACGTATAATTCAGTTAACCAATGAACCACATGCGGTGCACACGGACACACCGGATTGAATTGGGATCAGGAAACGTATACAATGTTCGTGTAAACTCCCGCAGAGCTATAGAAATTGTTGCAGTGAAAAAAACATTTGACAGCCAAACACAAAATTGAAAAAAACACACGTCCCATATGTAGCCAGTTTCCGTTCAATATATTTCTGATATTGTTTGGTATCGAGCACGCTCCACACATTTATGCTAAACTACCTGTAAACATTCCTTCATCTGATGTTTTATACGATATCCAATTATGCAAATAAAGACCAATCCTAACAACACTTATCTAAACCATCTGCTGAAAGTTAATACTTATGGGGATAAAACGTAATAACAATTTCTGTTTATCTCGAATATTCCAATTTGTGTTCAACGACTAATTTCTAAATTTCCACCGAGACCACTAATCGATTTATCGATAAAGTAAGATTACTGTTAGCGCAGGCGCACATCTACATAATCGATTCCCGATTAAGTATCGATTAGGATCTAGCGAAACTAACACTGCGATAATCATCTGTAGAGACTCAGAGACCGGTATAAGCCCGCTCGTTATACATGCACATTACGGCATCGGCACAATGATCATGTAGAATTAAAATTCAAATAGAAGACAAGATCTATAAAACTAGAACATTAAATAGACCAGCCGGGCCCGACATGACGGCATTCGTGCGACGTACATAAAGTCATTTTGTTGTGCATTTTACGACATTGAAGCGAACACTCGTCCCATCTGAAGACTTCTAGAGCGTGCAGACATGTTATAAGTTGGAACATCAATAGTGCTCCACATGGCTGAGGTGCAGCTTGCAGAACGACCGGCAAATTGTTGTTTCATGTTTCGTTTTCGCAGTGAACACGGCTTTACGGCGGGAATCGCTGAATTTCCCCCGAGTGCAGTAAAAACCTCTCTGTCAGACGACACTCCATCGGCAGTTCGGTTCAGGGTTGATATCTCGACGGCTCGCGTCAAATATCCACAAATCCAACGCTCAAATAACTTTTGTTTTTTATGCGGAGGGACCGGACTGAAGCAACAGTGCCGGTTCTAATGCCGGTATCAGGATTATTCGCTCCGGTTTTCCTTTACGTAAAGGGATGCTCACGGAAATGGTCTCATTCCGAAATATTCTCATTACTTGGGCGGAATCTTTTTTACTTTACGGCAGAACGCTCCCCTTTTCTTGTTCAGTGAAGTACAAAGTTTTCCCGGCCCTCTCATCGACTGCGAAAGAAAATGACTAATAAGAAAAGCAAATGTTAGCAATCTGGCCGAGGTTCCCGATCTTAATTAAACTGGAGATGAAAACTTGTACGAAATACAACTTGGAAGTCTACATTAATAAAGTGAACATTATGTTACTCTTCGGGTCTCGCAATAAAAAATGTATACCTTGTTGAAAGCGTTATAAGAATTCTTTCAACGCGGTCATTACACGTAAAACACCAACAAAGGGACACCAATGATTTTTATAGAACTTTCAAAAGACATAAAAACTGCCGACATTTTCTTGTTTTTTATCTTGTCAAGCAATAAATATGTCCACCGCCCTCACGCGCTTCTCTAGTAATTTTCTACCAACTACCAGCCTATAAATTCAAGAGATTGATGTTAGATACCTTACTTAAGTAGGCACATTTGCCGTGAAACGTAATATGTCGTAACGCCAATTAATCTAGAAAACACATTATAATTTATTTAGAAATAGTTAATGGTATCACAAGTGTCAACATGACAGATTAGTTGAAACATGCCGAGAAATAAAAAACCGGGTCTTTTGAAAAATACGACCACAAGTGGACCAATGTGTTACTAATTTTTTCCAAGAATTAATTTATCTATCCCATATCTTTTAGGAGACGTTTTAATATTGCGAATGAACTCGTTTTTAATTTGTCATCAAACGTTTTATTTTATTTCAAATTAGACACTATGACGCACTTAAAAGAAAGACCGAAATATTAAGAGTATGATAATTATGATCTTTTCAATAATAAAAAACAAATGAAATTGCTTGTTACACACTACCAACATAATACAACCAATAGGTAAATATTTTTGATGAAAATTCTTTCTTGCAGTAAAAAGAAAAGTTTTACTGCACGAATAGTTTTTATGAAAATTCTAAAATGAGTAGACAGTGTTGATATAATAAGGTTTGACAAATTACATGCACCTTATATTATATTATATTATTGGTTATATAAATTATATTAACCGCAGTTATCACCATTACTTTCCACCCTAGGGCGGAACCAGAAAAAAAAAAAAAACAAAAAAAGCCTTTGTGTATTACAAATTAACGATCACAATAGAGTCATCCAAAACCCACCCAAATTCATCCCTTACTCATAATTATTCGAAAAAAAAGCCCATCACGACCTCACTGCATAAACAATGATCCACTATACACCCATAAAATCTGTTGCAAAATAAAACACCACTTTTTTCCCTTCTTATTGATTTAACTAGCGGTCCATATGCAGCTAAAACTAGGCACCCTCTAAGCAAAGAGACACCATTAGATGCCACGTGGGACCCAAGACCCCATGGGGCATGGTAATGCGTGGTTCCGCTGCACATTTTTACTTTTACCACTAATTGGGGCACCGTGGGGATAACAGCGAAACCCTACTGTCCCTAGGGAGGTGGCGATACAAACACGGCTTTTTCAATGTCACTTTATTTGTGCGTAATGAATATACGCATCAGCTTAACATGGATTTATTTTGTTTGTATTTAATTTTAAGGTTTTATGATGCTTTATTGCTCTCTCTGTTCTCCGTATGGGTCAGTTACATAACAAAGTACTTATCAATAATGCCACTGAAGTTCTTGCTTTAAGACGGTCCTTCTCCACTCGCTTATCGTAAACATCGAAAATGGTTTAAAAGCTTGTTACTACATTTAATGCAATCCAACGCGATGTTTGACGAAAAGGCAACGCAAAAAAAGAGAGATAACGCCAGGAAACTCTGTTAGTATTCGATAATTCCGAGATTTACTCGAAAATTTCACAAAACTTGCTCCAGGAAAAAGCTGTTTTTTTTAAACCCTTAAAAGTTTTTGGAAAAATTTGTCATCATTTAGAATCCTAATAAAATTTGCAAGGTCTCTAGAGGAATACTTTTTTAATTTTTAGGCAAATTATGAAGTGTCAAAGTTCATACAAAATAGGAAATTTTCAGAGGTTTTTACTGGATTAGTTTTACACAAATTTAGAAATTGGTTTCTTTAGAAACCTAGATAATATCCACAAGATACTGTGTTTCCAAAATATCTAATGAAAAGTGTGTAATAACGTCATAATCAGTTATGAGCGGTTGTATGAAAAACAGTGAAAATGTGAGTCGTGATGCACCACCTTAAGAGCGTCTCCTCGACATACACTTTCAATGCCAACAGGGTAGAGGGTGTCTCTTTTTTCACGTTTGCGTCTTTATCAAACACTGCGTTGGATGACACAACAAACTTTTAAACTACACTCAGGTTGATGATAGTCGGGTCGGGACCCATCCTCCGTCGTCCGTCCGTTTCTTTGTCTTAAAAGGGTGGGCCCTTTTAAGACAAAGAAAACGCAATTTTTTTTTATTGATGCTCGCGTTTGACCACTATTTCCTGATGAAAAGCGACGATGTGGTCGAAAATGGAAGCAAATTACTTCCATTCACTCTTAAAGATCCAAATAGCATATGCTGATAGGAGCCTTTTTGGCCTCGCACAGATATTTTATTTTCAATTCATCTCTTCAGATACGGTCAATTAGAGACACAATTGTAAGACAATAGATGATGATGGAGATTTAACCCCAAGCGATCGCCGGCGTTCGCGCATCCATAACACGATTGAAAGGTTAAGAATGATTTTTTTAAGTTTAGTATTTATAAATTAAGTAGTTACTTTTTTATTTTATTGTTGTGTTAATTCATTTTAGATTAAAATCTCCATTGTTTGGTAGATCCAAGCAAGGAAGATTTTAATCTTAATTAAATATTCCACTAAGTTTATAACTTATTCACGTCCCAAGGTATCATGCTGTTATGCAGTGCGGCGCTTGCAGTTTGATCACTCCATTGGGAAACACAGCGACTTACCGAAGATACCTGGTTCAATAGGAATTTATACGTAAACACACCAGAGAATACGGAGATCTGAATACATTTCCCAATTACGTATGAGTATTCAGACATTATCAAAAGCAGATAAGTAGGTAAATTTGGTATATGTACTCCCCAACATATTGTTCCATTCAATACCACCACAACAATACTTCATTTCCAAAAAATCTCAATATTAAAAAGGCTCGAACTTTACAAAACCGAAGGAATCCGCGAAGCTAACAATGGACCTTATTATCCCATGATCCTTGAACCGAACCATGCCGTACATATCTGCAAAATTTCACGCACCCTTGCAATAATAATATGGAGAAGCCCTTATCTACCCTCGTCGCGATCAGACCGACACGGACCGAAGAAGCAGCGATAAAAGGGTCCCACTATATCATATTGGCACTTTCGACAGAGGATCTTGTAATATTTCGTACTCCTTAAAGGATAACCGAAACTCAGCCCCTCTCGAAAGGAGATGATGTGAGGGCCCGCCAATGATCTATTTGTCAGGATCAAAAGTGCGAAACGATACTGAGATATTGAATTATCATTCTGGTTAGTTGGTAAGGCTGCAGATAGCAGAAAATATTTTAACTTGAAGTATTCGTCTTAAAGGTAACGTTACACTAAGTCTCCTGCTTTTTGGTATAAAATAGAAAAAGTTTTATTTACACCCAAAAAATAAACAAAACTTTTACACAAACTTAAATCTAGGGCTACAATGACAGCAAAATCTACCAGACAACCTTAGGACGGACTGTAAGAACTTAAAATAGAAAAGGGGTCAGTCTGCGGTGTAATACAAATTTATGAAGTTTTCGTACTACAAAATATTTTTTTAATTTGACATTAAAACCTACATCCTAGGCTTGAATTAGGTTATACAATTACTAGCATAACAATTATATTCAATATAAATACCATTATACCATGCGTTGGTTTAATGCTATTCCAACATTCACGACACAGCCTTACTGACGTCAGCTTATTATATGAATCACCCGAACACCTTCGCAAGTCGTCCAGCCACATTAAAGCTCATTAGAATCCCTGTAACCAGTTCCTCATTAAACTGCTGACGTGTAAATGTAAACAAAACAATGACTCGCTAATTCGCGGACGCGCCCCTTGCGGTGAGGTCACGGCGAGGTGTGGCCTGCCAACTTGTATACTTGTATCCAGCGGTTAATGAAAGCAATATCGGAGGGAAGTGACGTTTCTCCGCAAGATTCGATGCAGACGTGCTACTAACAGAAACGGCAATCAGCAACTATGTACCCTCTAAAGCCCGCATAGCAACAGCAAACTACAATTTAGTCGTTCTTTAGAAGTTACAGCAACTATACGTTTATTGCACAAATTATTTTTTAACAACAAAAGGTTTACTAAATTGCCCATTACTTTTGCTACAGAATTTACAAAAACAAATCAAATTTTTAACAATTTCATCTTAAACACAGGCATCGAACAAGAAGTTTCGCCAATATGCAGTGCAGCATCCACGAAGTCGCAAAATACCCGATACTAAAAGTAGCAAGTCTGCTCATGGCCCGAATAATATATGATGGAATAGCCGCATGTGGGTTTACCTGCTTCAGTTTGGCGGTTCCGACCTACATACACACATTTGAATATTTGGGTACAATTAATCTTCTAATATGAATTGATGAGGAGGGGTTACAGGGTATCTACGAAGCCGCTGCGCCATAGCAGGGTTGTAATACGATTATGGTATTAATTATTTGCGTACGAGCTCAATCAGGATTATAAACGGATGGGTAACATTGCTAACCATTTAAGATTTTAATATTTTCCTTCGCCCGGTAGGAAAATATTGCAATCTTTTAATTCTAGATTTTGTGAATTTCTAATCGATTTTTGTGCACACTGCAATGCAGAGAGACGTGATTATTTTAAAAGATTTTTTGCATCAGTAATTACTTTTTCGTATAAGTAAATAAAGCTATAAATCACGCTATGCTTCAGCATATTAAATGCAGATTTTAAAAATTAATATTACTTACGTGAAAAATAACGTAGCTACGGTAAGTACTGACGTGCATGGAAGTAATTGAAAAACTTTATGTGATTTTTATTCAAATTTAACGAAATTATGAAATAAAACAAGAACATCATGTTCGTGGCTATTAATATTTTATGACCACAGAGCGTACTTTCAGCATAGCCAACTAAAATTAACAGGGTGACATGTAAGCGTTGCGTTAGTACATGAACTATATAAGGTAGTGTGAGTAAGGAATATTTACAATAAAAAAATATTAATTTAATTTAGTAAAAGAACGAACACAAGACACTAAGAATAAGTAAATCCTAAAATAAAATACACGCGCGTTCTGTATTTCAGTACGGTACAGTACAGCGTGAGTTTTGCCAAACTTAAGTGGCAATGGCCATTGCTCGCAGAACAGATGGCCGTTGGGGCCGAAAGGTTCTGGAGTGGCGGCTGCGTACCGGAAGACGCAACGTTGGAAGGCCTCCAACAAGGTGGTCGGATGACCTGGTGAAGGTTGCGGGAAACCGATGGATGCGAGGCGCACAAGAACGTTCGTCGTGGCGACGCTTGGAGGAGGTCTATGTCCAACAGTGGACGAGTATCAGCTGAAATGATGATGATGATGATGACAGTACAGCGTCAGACCCTCGAAACGGCAAAAACGTTTAGCTCGAACGAGATGCTAAAAGATCTATGAATGATGGATTATACTTATTCTAAAGACTAAAAGTGATTGTAATTTTTCTGTAAACTAATTGTAGAACCGTGAAAAAGGTAGGGCCTTTGGCAGTGTGGATACTTATTACCGAAACTAATTTGTCAGCAATTTAATTTCGAGATTTCGTAAAGGTCACAAACCCGGCTGGCGCCATTACACATTACATAACGTAGTATAAATATGTTCCTTTTCATATTTTCCTGAATCGCGTGCCGCGCCGGTCGACAACCACGCGAAGCTTTATGTCGTGTTAGAGGTATTATACCGATAGTTCGCGTGTCCCCTTATTATAATATGATTTTAACAAAGCCGGCGTAATGCTCACACAATAGCCGCCTTTCAGACGCAAACTGGAACGATTTAGGATTGCTGGCTTTGATATCGCAATCACTTGTCTGCCTGTTGGCTGTTTGATTATGTTGTCTGGCCGGTTTTAGAGGTGTTTATGTGTTTCAGCTCTGTTGGGTGTGGATTAGAAACTATTAGTTACATCTGTCTAGTAAGAAAATTAAAGGTAGGCAATGCACTCAGGCTTCACGAGCAGATTGGTGAAAGTGGCAAGGCCTACGTCCGGCCAAATCCTACGTTCATCAGAGAACTTGGCGATGGTAGGACTGCGCGATTATTTGAAAGCTCTGTGGCCCTGGAATACAAAAGGTAACTAAAGGAACACTAGTGGGTTAGTAAAAGTCTGATACGCACATTCCTCCCTCTTCGCTCCACCCAGAGCAAGAAAAGTTATTTTAGGAATCAAAAACAACATGGTCGATTGTTATCTGCCGAAAAGATACATAAAGGTAACTTTGGGACCCATTGCTACAGGTTAGCAATAGGTCCTGATTAATGTCATTTTTAGTTAATATCTAAAGTTTCTTATTAATTGTACAAACTGTGTATGTCTCAATGAATAACTAATACTTGGGTTTAAACTATCAATCACTACACACTACTTTTCTGCTTTTCTATCACCCGTTTTGCAAAACGATGATTTTTATATAGGTACAATAAAATATCTACTGCGTTCTATTAACATTTGTTTAACATTCTGAGAATATAAATTAATCAAAACTCAGGTGACAGAAGCTAAATTTATCGCTACTAAGCAAGCATTGTTGCCACGTGCCACGTCTGAAAACATTATTGAAATTGAAGTCCCCAAATGAAATATTGCTTTTCCTTCGCTAAACAAAAGAGATTGGCTTCACCTAAATATCCAATATTCCATTTGTGTATCCAACAATAGGAATGTCTATTAATTTCCTTTGTCAACTAAATTAATAGCAGCCGCGAAATTTAGTAGTAGACATAACCTACAACTGGCGTTCTCACCCGGAAGGTGAGGACGCCGGTTGAGTGTCGCAGGTTCGTTACGGGTGCGAAACGAGGACTCAATGGAACGATTGGTGGTGCAAGGGAAAGTCGAGGGCAAAAGATCACATCCAATGGACGCTCTCCTATATGATGGCAGGACCTCATCAAATCTGTAAAATACTGCAGCAATAATCACAAGTTCCAAGCTGCCAAAAACAGAGCTGCATGGCGTTGCATCGCAAGTAAGGCGGTCGGTGGTGCAAGACTCGACCGAGACATGACTACGACCACTCTACTTCTGAGAAGAGAGTATATTACCTACATAATTATATGAATGTCAATGGAATAAATCGCACAGGTACACTTCGGTCCTAGCCGTGTTGCACGCGCATCGTCACGCGCTTTCAACAAAAGAGTAATATTGATTTCCTTTGTCGACGTAAATAATAGTATTAGTGAAATAATGTTGTCGCAATATAAGTAATTAACGTATAATTTACTTTGCTACCTCATATCGTGAACATGGTGCTTTACTAAAACGAAATTATTATTTTTTTACTTTTATGCCCATCACGCGACGCCGTAAATATAAATCTTAATTGTTACTGTACATTGTTAAGCCATTTAATTATTTTGTTGGTACCTATTACTTTTGTAGGTTGAAATAGGGATAGGATAAGTATTATTTTAAAAATAGTATGGTTTTTAAATTGGGATATAAGCGTAACGAAACTTAACAAACTGTGGTGATATTTTGTAAAAAATCTTACTAAGAAAACCAAAATGAATTAAGAATGAAATAATGTGTCAATACCCAGCATCAACAATAGTATTTTCTTTTCCTGATATACATAGATAAGTTATGATGTGACTGGCGATAGAACTTAGCACGCTTGACTAGAAAACTTACGATATAGGGATTGTAAACTTTCAGAAAACACAAACACAAACTACGGCAAGAAATTTTCACTCCACATTTATTATTGATAAAGACTTCCATTGATATACTGAATATTATGTCCAGCAGTTAGCTGCTGACGATAATGAAACAAGATTAAACGATTTACATCTCCTTCTCATTCATTCATTTTATTACACAATACCATATTAATTTACCATTCAAACTGTCAGATCCCAAAAAATCGATTTGCGATCGTATGTTGCAATTGAACCGCGAATTACTTCTGAATGCTAATTTACACCTGTCAGTTATGATTGACGGCAGTCCCGTCAACTTTAATTCGCTGTCAATGTTTTGACAGCACCATAAAATTATAATGACAGCCGATTAACGTCCACCGAAAGTTCGGGCATAAGTAATTGTAGGGTAGGTTTCAGTAACAATTTATTAAAGTTGTTATATAATGGTGTTGGTTATAGTTTTGAAGTAGTGAAGCGGAAATTTTGTGTTGTGAAATTATGTACATAATTAAGCGTTCGAATTTTGTTTACAGCTATCAATATAAAAGTTTACTTTATAGTTTTAAACTAATAGTGATATTTAGAATTACTATGTTAAAAGAAAAGACAAGGAAGAAGGCATAGTACTGTGGCGTTAAGGTTTATGTTTAAAAAGCTTAGCTATTCATATTTTTTTGGAAGATTGTTTTTGTTTATAACTGTATAGAAGACTCAACAATTAATTATTCATATCACTTGAGAAACCGTCAGGCCATTGGACAACTGAACATTAAATGGTGAGGGTCAACCTCACACACACCTTGTGCACAATGATAACCCTGTGTTGACATCAAAAGCCACTCTTTTAAGTCAGCTCCCACTATAACCTACTCTGTCGCTAGTGCCTGGGGTGCCTCCCTATATATCCTTCGTACCTAACTGCGTCGGGTAACTGTATTTCGACTGACAACAAATCAACGTAGCTCTCAAAGGATACTTGCAGGGGAATCACGGACTGCTCAAAACTAACACTACTAGCAGCACTATTCTCGCTTGCAGAATAACCTTCTAGATTTGCGAAGATAAATGGTTTGTTCTTCTAAAACACACTAGCAGGAGACAGACAAACGACATCCTTTGTAAAATTATGGCAGATTAAAGAGAGACTGTTTTTGACGGCGACAAAGCCAATTAATGGCAACAAGCCTATATAAAGAAAATACTGACTTTTCGGACAAGTTTTCCAACTGACTACGTTGAGACAGCAGAAAAGCTGAAATCTCTAAACCGATTACGAAGCCAAATAGGCCACTGTAGGAAGATTTAATCAGATAGGAGTATCCAATGAGCTACAGTTCGAATGCCAAGCTACGTCCCAAATAATGCTTCACCTACTGTCGTGACTTCTCGGCAAATTATAACGCTGTTGACGTTGCTGAATTCCAATAAACAACTAAAGGTTTTTTTTATTGGAATTGGTTCTCGGTGACGGTCCGGTGACGGCGGCGGTGGACAGACCGCCTATATTATGTGAAATCATCGAGACGACGTAGGACAGTAAAAATCTATCCCAAAAGCTTATTGTGATAGTTAAAAATACTCTACATAAGGACACCTGTATATATTATTAAAATAGCCACTGCATTTAACTAAGGTTAAAATTAATAACAGAGTCACAATTAGTCGTCCTGTCTACTGAAATAAATCAGAACTGTGTAGCTACTCGCGTGCGTTCCTGGGTGTCGCAGCCATAAAAATACTTGCATAAAAATATAATAATGAGCGGAATAAACTAGCCTTATAAGTTTTAAGTAAAGGCGGAAACGAAATACTAGTAATGTTCTATAAAAAACTCGATAAGAATGTCTTCATTCGCCTTTTTTCGTCCAAATTCTTGAAAGTAGACTTAGGCAATTTCATGGTTCAGAGAACATCATCCCAAACTTTCAGATTGCTTGATAGAACTTAATTTTCATGAAGATACCGTAATTTGTAAGTTAGGCTGAAAAAGTACGACAGTATGAATGAATGAATGAATAAAATTTTATTTGATGCAACACTTAGAAGCAACAGACAGCATATACAAGCACAACAAAATTATAAACATAAAACTAAGCATATAAATCAACAAAAAATATATAAGTAAATAGAGAATGTAAACAATCACAGACATCAAAATGACGAGTACATTGAATAACATACAAAAGAAGAGAAAAAAAAACACGTTAAAAAATTAACTTTAAAAACAGCTTAGTAAAAGGCTAACAAAATAAAAAATGCATAGTGCAGTGTGTGCCCCTAAGATGCATCAAATGGGAGCCCAACTCAGCATCTGTCAGGCAAATATACCTGACGCTGGTATTCTGCTGAGTCCCTGTGGTGGCGCATACGGACATCGAACTGAATTTTTGGATAAAAGCTATGTGTGTGTTATGTGTAGAGAAAGTTGCGTAAGTATACCCATGGTTTAATAGATTTAGTATTCGACTTAGGTGGTTAAGCATTGTGTATTAATCGGTAAAGATGACTATACATCGTTGGTTTTTAAATTCATCATCATTTCAACCAAAAGACGTCCACTGTTGGACATAGGTCTCTCCCAAGCGTTGTCACAACGACCAGGCCTGTGCGTCTCGTATCAATCGGATTCCCGCGACCTTGACCATTATCGTCATCGGTCCACCTTGTGGGAGGCCTTCCAACGCAGCGTCTTCCACTCCAGAACCTATCGTCCCCATCGACCATCTGTTCTGTGTGCAATGTGCCCTGCTCATTGCCACTTAAGTTTGACGATTCTTTAGGCTATGTCAGTAAACTTGGTTATACTGCCGATGTCTTCATTTCCGATGTGATCACGCAAAGAAACTTCGAGCATATCCCCCCTCTCCATTGACCTTTGGGTGACTTTAGGTCTTCTTATGATTTTGATTAATTTATTTTTAAATTAAATTAATAAAAACTATTTTTAGTATTTATTGTTATAGCGGCTACAGAAATACATCATCTGTGAAAATTTCAACTGTATAGCTATCACGGTTCATGAGATACAGCCTGTAACCCTAGCCAAGTTGCTAATCTGCAATAGTTATAGTAAGTAGAAAGCTTTAAATGTACGGGAATGTCGTCATCTCAGCGCTCAGTCGTGGTTAGAACAAAAGAATTCGACGAAAGTTTGCCGCGAAGCGTTCGACGTAAGCGAAACGGTTGTAACTTGGCCAGGGGGGCTGGTGATAGATAGAAGGACAGTAGAGTTTTACTAATAGGGTCCCGTATATACCCTTTTTATACGGAAGCCTAAAAAGAGGAATAGAACAATATGACTAACACATAATAAAATACACCTGTTTTTTCAAATCAGTAATGACATATAATCGGAATACTTAATTAGAATGCTCGGATAATAGATCGATACACAGTCATGTCACTCAATTGACCGTCAAAACGATAACCCTTCCTCTCGTATAATCGAATAAAAATAAACTATAGATAGTTAATGCATTACCATTCACGTATTGGCCCTCAAACAATGACTGACATCCGGAAGCACAATTAACTATGTATTCGTTGGAAAGAGGAAATATCAATTCGCTTGTACAGGGGGGTCGGTTGATGCGTTTAGTTTAACAGAATGGACAGTCTACTCAATTATGCTCATATTATATGAGCAGTGATAGCTTTGAGGATATGACTAGTGCTTCATTTGTTTTTGGTACCTACCACTACTTTTGATCCAATACTACAAACATTTGACCAAATGTTTTTATTAAGTACCAACGCGCTTGGTTTAGGTAATTTAACCCTTCAGATACCGTCAATTAGAGACACAATAGTAAGACAATAGATGCGCGGCCACCGGTGGTCGCTTGGGGATTCATGAATTAATACTCGCGTAATTTTTTTTTTGAGTTTTGCACAACAGCACAATCAATTCCTTGACTTGAAAAAGTAGGCAGCCGAAAGTAGCTTAGTTTTAACTTGACTGTAATGTTAATTTCTTAAGTGTTGTACAATCAATTCCAAATTAATGATGAGGTTTTAAAGAAAAAGTAGCCGAAACCTGTTCAAACAATAGTTCGCTAACTCATCGTAGACAGAACTATTAATTTTCGTTGGCCTACGACTTGCGAAATGACAAACGACTGATCACACAAAAAATATTCATAATTTTCATCATGATACTTCACGTTTCTTAACGAATTCACAAAAATAGAAAGTTGAAAAAATGTTGATCAGCAATTAATTATGCAGTTTAAACTTTGGCATTCTACCTTTGGCTTTTTAAAATCAAAATACAAAATCTGCAGCTTTAGGGGAGCTCGTCAGTTCACGGATCGAATGTATATCCGCCAATTTATCGCGAATCACCCGTCTCGCTGTGATGGCCGACGCTCTATTGTGCCGGCTCAATCATGCCAAATTGCAGCCCGACGTATGCATTTTACCCGATTTTACATTCCGATACCGTTCCGACTGAGATACGACCATCGGAAATAGTGACGGAAGGTAATCACCCCGCCACGTACGCCAACCCACTTATAATTCAGAAACGATCGATTTTTCGGTGATGGATGACTTGGTGCATTATGATTGTGAGAACGATTTCACAATCGATTTAATTTAAATAGTAAAGGGCAATAACAATGCAACATTCAAGTTCATACACCGTAACCGCAACAGCATCGAGTCTACGGCTGTCCGATGACATGTCGATATGCCTATCGACCCTAATAATGTAGGTGTCCATTACATTTGCATTTAAAAACTTAATTTCCATAATGTAACTACAATACCGTTACATATGAATAATATTTTGGCTGTCGCACTTGATGATATTTGAAATATTTTTATTGAGCTTTACCTACTCATGCTTAATCCGAACTATGAAACTTAGGTGCCTAATAGAATGTTTGCAATAAATTAAGTCATAATCTCCTTAAGTAAGATATTAAAATTTATCTCACGACAAATCGTATTGAATTAGTTGAATAAAATATGTTCACCATTTGGAATTAACATCAACATCTCTATCTGACTTATAAAATATTCATTTAAGTTAATTTCTACATTTGATAATCCGGCTTAATCTGCAGCTAAAATTGTAATTGTGTGTGTATACATTACTTACAAGATATCAAATCCTCTACCTAAATGCTTTCTGTAACTAATACTTTAAAAGTATTCTCTCAGAGTCTCAGCTCAAAAACAAACATTGCAAAGCGAATCTCGGAGATCTTCAACAAACAAACCGAGACGGGTGATCTCACTAATGAAGTGTTCGCATTTAAAACTCGAGAACATCTTGTGTACACTTTTGATAAAATCAAAAAGAGTACCGCGTTCCTGTTTGAGTTATTTGTCGTCACATTAAACGAGTGTTCGGCAAAAAGTCGACGGAGATCAAAGCGATGACGTGGCAGTCTGAAATAACACCCACCCGCACGCACTTGTCAACGAACATGCAAGGGACTGCATCGCGAGATTTACACTTTATGCCTACCGAATAACTGGTAATTACATAAAAGGAAGTCTTTACAATCTAATCAACTAAAACTCTGTGATACATTTCTTTTATTCAGCTTCTCTCATATATTTCCATCGCGTCAATGACACTACGTCGCCATAAAAAAGCCAAAACAGATCCTGTAAACATGAAAGTTTATGTCTCAAAAACAAGGTCAAGCATAAACAAAACAAAATATTAGCCACAACCACAATGTCATGAGAACGGACAGTTCACTACTCTACTAAAAATATTTCTGCAACCTTTCTTATTAACCTCCACAAATTCTTGATCGCGTCTGAACCATGAAAATGTTGATCGCGTCTGGAAATCATTAAAAAATCAGGCGGGGAAAACAAAGCGATGAATACGCAGAGTAATCAGCGCGCTGCGTGTTATAATGAAAATTGTTTCCGAGTAGTGATACGCGTACGTGTAAAGCTTTCATACTTCAGACACATGAATAACGAGCGTACTGTTGGTATAAATATGGAGACAATGCCGCATTCCACTTTTAGCATAGCACCTTCTAGCTTCCATAGTTCCGTGTCGTCGCAAAACTGCCAAGTCATTTCGCATTCCTCCAACCATCCGTTAGTTACCTTCAGTCCCTTTATTTAAATTCAAATATATTCAATTTAAATTAAACGCGTCAATCACTGTTCAATTTAATTGATAGCGATTCAATTTCTGAATCACTCAATCCCGCTCAATTTAGCGGTATTATTTTGTTAACCATCGATTGGCAATTACGTATGTAAAAAACGAAGTACGGTGATTTTTGTTTATTTGACCCAAAAAAAATGTGTATGATAGTAAGTACTTACTTTATTAAAGTATTAGACTTGCAGTTATTTATTTATTACAGTTACTCTCTGTACTTTCAATTCACATAAATACATACTAAAAGAATTGCATTATGTAAATTATTTTATTAAAATTAATATGAAAAGAAATATTAAATTTTTAAAAATTAACATCATTAATTCTAACAAAGTTTTCATTTTACATTGATGGAACTTCTGCACAAACAGTAGTCGCTACAATAGTGTTAAGAATATCCAATAACAGAATTCAATCATCGATGCACAAACGGTAGCCATAACTTACGCATGTAATAATAAATAATGGAAATTGCGTGACACGTTACATATATCATATCAATCAAAGAGCAGTTTAATCAGAGAAATAATAAACATTGGAATAGATAAGAGACTATTCATTTATTAATATTTCTCACAAACCAGCATTGATATTTATCTTGCCAATGCAGTAGCTGCTAGTAGCGCCATTGCTCCGTAGCGCCATTGCTCAGTAGCGCCATTGCTCAGAAGCGCCATAGTCATCAATGTTGCTTGCGGCTGTACTTTATTAATGTTCTGAGGTACCAAGTCGGACTGTGCCTAAGCCGACGTCTTGTAGGTGTACAACCAGTAATTATTTTAAATGCAAAGCTTGGTATCGTCGTGTAGGCAGTTAATCTATGTGTCGCATGTACATGGATGTAAATTAAACTTCTTGAATACTACGTATATAATTAACTGAAAGCTCTTGGTTAGACAAAGATTAAAGATAAAAATTGGATAGCGATAGCCGATATTAATTAGCTCTTAAACTAAATCGTAATGCAACGTCACAGATTTGCGCATTATATCAGTGAAGGACGAAAACCGAGGATTACAATGCGCACCTTCTAATGATACAAATTGTAACATACAACTTATAGATCGGTTGATTATTTCTAAAATACCCGAATAATTCATGACACCAATATTGTTTCTTCTGTGTTTTTTTACGTAAATAGCAATGTTAAATTAATATTGCCTCACTAAGCACAATGACCGCTTCGTCTGACATTTTGGAATCACCTAAAAACTAATGCTCAAAGTCGAATCTATAATGTTACATTACACGCGAACGCTCCTGGTGAGGGAGCACCTTTACCGTTTCCGAGATTGCGCCACGAAAATCAATATTAATATTTCATGTCAGTATTTAGATTATATTATGGTAACCCAAATCTGTCCACATACATTTGAATTCGCATTACTTCTTGTCTGCTAACAACATCTAAACGGTAGTTTAAAATTGCTTTCCTACTACCTACAAAACACGCAGTAGGTATTAAGTCATATTCAGATATAGTCTCAGCCCGAGGCAAGGTCGAATAGCGTCAAATGGCGTCACAGATAAATAATTTTCCTCATAATCAAAACAGTTCTGCTCCACGAATGTGAGAGTGCACACATAACCTCAAAATGCTGTAGTTTAAAGAAAGCTTTTCAAAATGAAGTTCTTATTTATTTTAGTGTGTGTGTTATTGCTGTGCGTTTGTTTAAATGAGGGAAAAGACTTTATTATCGGTACGAAGGCGAACAATTTGTTGATATCGACGCAGAAAGTGAAATATAGGAGTTTACCGCTAATAAGGAGGGACAAGGATTACACTTACATCGATTCGAAGGAGAGAATTATTAAGGTAAATATTTTAATTTTATCGTTTTAAGTGAAAGCGAACATACTGGTTACTACATTGCATGAGCAGAAATTTTTATTCGAGAGGGGGTTATACAGATTGATATTATTAAAACTTATAGAAAGCTTACCTAGTAGGTAAATCAATATTAAAACTTAGCTAAACTAAAAAAACAAGAAAGAAAACATGTTTAATCTGCTTTTTTTTCACTACAGTAGATATTAAATCTCAGATCCACGGATAAAATTACATACGTATAAACCGAAACAAACGCCAGTAAAATGCGAAAATAGACGCCAAGATATTTTAGACGATTTTGATATCATAGCAATCGAGACAATTGGAACTATTCCAATTATTTTTGTGAAATTATGAATTCCAGAAATAACTTTTATCTCTTCTTGACGGCCAAGGAAACACGATTGACAGAATGTATACAAACGTTTTAAATTCTAGTGTTGTAGCTTCGAGGGCAATACTAGTTTTATACAGACAGATTTATTTACGCTTTGGCGTGTCTAGACTAAGACCTACGCATGCTAGACATTTGATTATTTTAAGCTGATTTGACTTAGACAATCGGATCAACACTTGAAATTACCTTATTGTATATGAACACGAATTTAAGACTTGGTTCGATGATAGACAGTTGACAGGATGGAAAAAGATATGAAATCTTGCGCCAACACTCCAAGTAACATGATATATTTAATGGGATGGGATAATTAAGAGATGAACTTGGCTTATCATCTTCATCATTATTATTTAGCATAAGGACGTCACTAGTAAAGGTAGATAGAAGATTACTCGATTCTTGTTGATTCTTCATTTAGGCTGGCTATGAATGACACTAGTGGGTTTTATTTCATATTCATAGCCCTAGCCTCGCACGGGTTTTAGAAATCATTTAAATTCATGGTTTATTTTCTACCTTCCTTATGAATTGCACCTTTACTCTTTTCCTTGGTGAAAAAAACTATAGGTATAAAAATCCGTTCATTTCTTAAGTTTATCATGAACAGGCAGATAAATGCATTAAGGCACTTAGCACGCACGGATGACTTCGCCTATTCCAATATGGCGAGGAAGGAAAAGTATATATACACGAATTTTTAGGCATTTATGTCCATGTTTATGCTAAGAAAGCGGATGTTTACAGTTGACAAGCTATAGCCTCAATACCTATTGTTTCCAATTCCCTGACACAAAGATTGCGTCGTGAACCATTCATTTATGCTTAGTGTTTTATCTCGTTTATATTCTCTCTATAGGAATAAGCGTAGACTGCAGTTATTTAGTCGAGATTCAGTCTTAGGGGTAATTGCTTAGCAATTGATTTATCTGTATTACGCTGATAGTTTATGCCTGACATGAAAGGCTCTGCTACCTACACCAGCATTTAGTGGTAACGTTCTCACGATATTTTGTATTGAGATTTATTCTAGAGATCTTTATTTGCATGTTAGATACAGTATGTTTAATAAAGGATAGGTCAACTTCAATTTAGTTTTTGAATTGACCTGATAAATAATAAGTGTCTTTGCTATTAGTTGATAGTTTAATAACGACATAGACACTAGGGACACAAATTCGATATACAACATTATTTTTAGTTTATGCAAAACCTGAATATAGTTTGTTACTGAAAGAATTTTTTCCCAAAAATATTTTAAAAGGTTACAAATTAATTGGATACCTCCGACACTAAGTACAACACAAGTCACAGCAGGTCGTAGCGGGCATTAGATGCCAGCAAACATCTGGGTGCAAGTGCAAAACAACCCCTCAGTCTTCTGGATAGCTCGGTGACTATGTATTTTTGCTGACAAAACTAGCCAATAACTATGTGATTTTTCATGATAAAGTTATAAAATTTTGTACATAGATTCTTTACATAAAAATACTAGATACGTGATTCGGGTTTCGCATATACTAAAAATAATGTTGTATATCGCGATATTCATATGAGACGACAGTGTTAATCTATTACGCTATTCAATTTCCAATCATCTTTAAATCAAACATAATTCCACAAAGTGTCTGTTGAAACCATTAAAACCTCCAACAAATCAAAAGTTAAAACTTTTGAAGCTTTTATCCACTATCCGAAATCCGTTGCCAAACCGTCGGAAATAGCATGCAAACAAATCATCAAAGTAAACCAAACCGAACGAAAAGAGCGTGATGGAAAAAAAAGAGAATATTTTTGTGAAGTAAAACTAGTGGTTTCCCACTTAGCTTTGATGAAACTTTGATGAAAACATAGCCGACAACACGGATCGCTAGCGTGTCGCAAATTGCTTCGGAAACGATGTCGCGTGTGCATATTGAAATAGGCTCTTCGAAATAATATATTTACGTACACACGGTGAAAGAGTTGGAAATGCATGAGATAGAAAAGCTATGCAGTGATGCTAAATAAGTAAAATAGAAATATGAAGATTTCCGACTAGTAACCATAACTAGTTAATCATAATCATAATCATTTATTTGTTAGAACATGGTAGGTATGTACATTACAGTGATGTAACGAATATTCGCATTCGCATTCGCGCGAATATTCGCACATTTTGACATACGCATTTGAATTCACAAGTTATGGTTACTAGTCGGATAGATATAAATAATTTCATTCTTACCACTATGAAAACTTTCATAAAACATGATCGATTCGATTCTAGCAGACGGGTTGAGGTTGATATTCAACTATTTAGTGCTCATATTCCTTTTTATAATCACTATAGGATATATGTTGGTAAAGCCCTAACATAAGACTAAGTACAATTTACTGCGCAGCTAACCTTCATTGGTATGCAAAGCAGCCAAGCTAACAAGACATACTTAAACGCAAACCAATAAGGACCTTACCTTGGCCTATCAGAATACGCATTAATCTTACAAATTCAATTGTTGTAATGAGCTGCTTGCAATCATAATCCTTTTGTTAAAATTACTTACTGCGTACCAAAATATTTCCATTCCCTTGCTAATCTCGGATTGAAGCAATGTGACAGCTGCTGTGATTCTCAAGGAGGTTGTAAAAATAAGACGGGATTTGTACCCCGTAGGCGCTTTAGGAACTAGCCCTTTTTTTCCTTTTCGCTGGGACATGCAAAATCTTACCAAACATCTGCTGTGGAGGAAAAAATTTTGTGAACAATTTCTTTGAAATTTAGAATCATAACTCGAGGAGGGTAGAGTATACAAATATGTAAAAATAAGTTTTTTTTTTTTGTTTATGTTTTTATTAAGATTAAAAATAAAACACTTATCGTCCAAAAATAATTTAAAAAATGTTCAAAAAATGCCAACGTGATCGCGATAATGCCTTATGGGTAACAAAGCTCGTTCTCATAATCTGAAAGTAGTTAAAAGCTATAGGGTAACGACCTTTCACGCTACGCCTCAATTCTATTGTGATGCCACTAGTAACTGAGCCATACTATTACCATAATGATATTATAATAATACACAACTAGACCAACATAACTGCCTATATCTCTGAAGACATATTCTTGTGTCACATTTTGGCCACTAGCTGTCCGCAATCACAATATTAGCAACTTGCTACTATTCCTGAAACTCACTCAATTTAAAAAACAAAATCGTAAAAGTCTTTTCTTTTTTTATCATCAAGATCTGGAAGGAGAAAGAAAGAAAAAGGATAATAATATGATATTCAATAATCAGTTCAATACTGCCTGAGAATACCTCTTACAAATATATTTACCTATATAAAAACAACAGCGTCGTCAGTGATGTTGTACTACATGTTTTCTCGATGTACCAAATATAACAAATAAATAACAAAAATATAACAAATACCTAGTATTTCCAGTATGACCAAATTCAGTCGAACATCTGTTTAGTACAAGGATTGATTGCGCGTCTGACCCCTACAGGCCCGCGACCTTGCAAGCATAAGCTGTATCGGTATACCGTGTTAATAGTTTGGGTCAATTTCACGCGTCCTTAACCTTGACGATATTTCTCTGTGCAAACTAAAAGTACTTTTTACATTTGGGCTTTCTACAACACAAAAGTACTCATATGATGTTCAATGTCGATAAATTGATCAAAGTGCAGTGAAATTAATATAGCGTTTTCTAGTTGATTTTTTGGACTTATAACATCTTAACAGCATAATAAAAACAGTAAGGTTTGGAATGAACATTATCATAAAATTTGTATGAGAAGCGTTTAATTGCGCGTTATATCTATTACTACTCGTATCACTTGTCTTATTTTTAATTCGTGACGTGTCGATAAGTTGTTTCCAAGAAACAGGGGCTAAGTGGAGTGGCAAATTGATACTAATTTTCAGTTAGAAGATCCGTCATATCCGTCGTATTGTCATTACGTCTGCATTTGCCGTATTGTCTGATTATAGTGAAAAGGGCTCGGATTTCTCGTTTTCACTTTTACTCTTTTCCGTTTTGACTCTTAATCTGTTAAATTCCGCGATGACATCCGGCCTTCCATAAGCTATCATTAATGTGTACATATGTGTGTTTCAGGGTATCATCGCTCGAGATCTCTCACGGACAGACACAGAAGTGACGGTCACCTCCGGTGGCGTCGGCGCCACGAACGTGACACTTCATCTCAAAAGCGGCCGAGGAGAGGAACTCAACTATCTCATACTCATATTTAGCAACAACATCAAGTGAAATATATCTATTATAAATTATACTTTTATACGTTCTATGGCCTCATATTTAATTGACAATTCTGTCGTTCAGTCTGATCACAAACAAGTTTATGACAAGGAATTTGAGATATTATCAAATAGGTCACAGTAATATATTAGTTCACATAGTCAATATTCATATTTAAATTGTTGAACGTTGATTTATGAATGTTTGACTAGTTAGTTATAAACAAGAACGAAGCAATTTAGAATGCCTACCTATATAATAAACAAACCGAACGATTCATTTTTTACTGAACAACAAAAAATATCAAATTAAGACATCGTTGGAGATAAAATTAAAAAGCAATCATAATTTACGAACATCTGTCTAAAAGAAATGTTTCATTTTATTGTCAAGATAACTCAGAAGACTCCCAACAAACAGAAGAGACACAACAGCGAAGCACTCACAGTTCTGAAATGATAAGAGCAACTTGACAATCAGAGAATTCAATCTTCTAAGAATTGCGAGCTCCTCTGGCACAATTTTCAACAGATACAGGAAAACAATACTTTGAAAGAAATATTTTTGATAACGATATTTGAATAATGTAACGATATGATCACTTAATTAAAATCATTGAAAGTTTTTTAGGACCATTTTTATTTACCAACTAGATGCTGCCAGCTACATTGTCCCCGTATCAGTAGAAGATTATCCCAAGTGAATATACCCGCGGGATAAAAAGTATGTGCTATTTCAGAATATAGTCTGCTCGTGTGCCTAATTTTATCCAAAGGCGTGAAGAATATATGATAATAATTAGTGTTGCTATCCAGTTATACTCGTAATGTGGGAAGTTAGGTACTACAACATTTTATTAGATACTTACTTATAACATATGTACATTTGTATTTAGATATATAAAATCAGCTTTTCACATCGGTTCAACATAATAATTGATACTCAAAAAACAACTAATTAGGCGTACTTGAATGTAAATGTACTCAAGTAGTCTGTTATGTATTGAAGAATTTCACTACTAATTCCTCAAAAGAGATCATACTCACCATTTAAAAAAAATTGACAAAAACATTTTGTCCACACATGTAAAACAAACAAGTCCAAACCCTTGTTTGCGAATGCAACAGCCAACAAGATAACAACATCAAACAGAGAGTAAACTAACGAAGTACTGCACACATCTCCCATTCTCCCCTAACACAAATCAATTTTAGCGAATTGTCAGTGCACAGGGTGTTTAAACTAAGGGAGAGAGGGGCTAATGGAGACACACGCATTAAACCGGGCCGCGTGCAGCGACAACATTGACATAGACCAGGGGGCCTAATTAGTTTAAGCCTGTGGTCGGCGCCCCGGAGATGGACGACGAAGATACATAGAAATATAGAAGTGGCCTATCTTGGCATGTAAGCCTGCAATGTAGGTGCTATGCGAACTCTGCAGCACCAGAAACCGAGTCAGAGGCTCATTATGAAAGGCACCAGCCTTCTTTTTCTTCTTGAATTGATGGTTTTCTTTTCTCTAAAAGTTTTTGGCCCAGTAGGTTGCAACGTTTATAGCGGCGTTAGTAGCGTTTTTTATGTCTTCCAAAGTGCAGGTGTACGGACACTTGGGGCACTCGTGGCCCATCTTCTGGTCAGGAGCACCGCCCTGACTTTTTTATATTAGTATGTTTTTTTTAAAGATTTTTGATACTTATTATATTATATATTTTTTTATATTTATTTATCTCCGGTCCTTGTTGTCCTGGACCTTTGAAAGGCTTACGAGGGACCAAGAGAGGCCCTTAGACACTTTATACCCTATGCAAGTGCACTCAAGGACAACCGTCGCCGGTGGTTGGTAGAAAAATATTGTAACAAAAAAATAGGGCTACAATTTTGAGAGATTAAAGTCGATTGATTACCCAGACTTTTGTAAAGCCTATGCCTCTGCCTGAGCAATTTTTTTTTTTTTTATATAGCCAGAGGTGACTTACATAAACTATAAGTGGGCCCCCAAAAATGGTCACTAGCGTGAAGTGACGAAGTAACAAAAAGGCAACATAATCTTGAGGTGCTTGAGGAGCGCCGAAGTTTACCACGGTTATCAACACAGTCGAGATCCCATACTAGATTCTTACTGGTCTAGGACTATATATCCTTCTCCCGATCACATTTGCAATATTTATATTTTTATTACTCAAAACTTTTATTTATTTTGGTACACAGTTAATCAATAGAATAGAAAGATATTTTATATAATTATAAATATTTTATTATTGATAGGCTCGCGTTTGACTACCATCTCACCTGCTGGTAAGCGATGATGTGGTCGACGATGGAGCACGTTTACCTAGAAGTAGGTAACCTATTTACTCTTGCCTCAAATAAAGTCTGTATTTCCTGATAGCTATAACTTAGGGGAAGTTATAGCTATCAGGAAATACAGACTCCGGCAGCAAATTAAAAAAAGAAAAAACTGTTATAACCACAGAATAGTATTATTATTAATATGAGTTATATTCTTTTGAAACCAACCGAATTCTTACTCGGTTAGTATAAGTGTGACTTTATGCAATAACCTGTAATTTCTATTATTTTAAAATCGATTCCCAACTCGCTTGGATACAACCCTGACAGTAGCGATGTGCAGATGGTTCGATTCGAAGACCTGTAGATATGGCATTTTTTTATTTAAATAGATACTGACGGCATTTTTTTGTCCATGGCTCTTCATGGGCGTCTGTAACATTAGAAGCATCTCAGAGATAAAACTGGAATGTTGTCTGTAATTATATCGGCAACCTTCAAACCAGAACACTGCAACGCAAGGAGTGCAAAAACCCTACTATGAGTCTTAACGCGCTCCATTTGTCGATCTAAACTGAACTGTTAAGGGATGGAGTTATATGGGGTGTATAGCTCCATCCCTCTTTCTCGCTCGCACGCTAGACATTTTAACACGTCATAGTGAGATCCCTGCCAGTCTATAAGGTGGTAGTACTAAAAACTAGTAACGTAAGAACATTTTTTTATAGATGGTATAAAGTACCAATTAATTAAATGTTTTAGTAATTATGATCCGTATCTAAATCTAGCAAAATAAATGATGCAATGCATAGAACTTATTAGAGTTAACTTTATTGCACAAAAAATTGTTACATAACTTATAAACCAATTAAATATATGGACTGGTAATATGTTTCCAAAAAATATATAAACATTGTCTTTCTTAAACCAGCAGCGATGACAGGACGCATTGTGGGTTTGAGCATTAAAAATTGAGACTGAGAAACTGGAAAAGCGGTTGATGTGGCAATCCTTGGGGGGAAGGCATAGGCCTCCCTGAAGCCTAGTCCAGCAGCGGACGTCTTTCGACGAAGATATTGCGTCACTTCAATTAAATTATAGTTAGACCACAAAAAGTCCATATTAGCCAATAAATTTAATAAATTGGTTATTTAAATTCCACCCTGCAAATGAAAGCAATAACAAACTTTGAATACATAATAAATCAGGCATATCAATTATAATCATATTAATCAAGCAACTCTGTTATCGGAAGTGTCTCGCAGCGCAATAAGTCGTAAACATAAATAAATTATCTAGAAATATACGCAGAAATGTAACTCTGTTCTAAACATACTTAGAAATTATTAATTTGAAAACATAGAAGAGACAAATATTATAAATACAAGTACTTTTAGAACTTTTTGATACACGTGAGTGAAAAACATTCAAACCTTTTAATAGATTTTTTATTAACGCCAGTTCCAGATAGACGGTTCTATATCTTTGCTCTGTCCAGTAGGGTGCCGCGTTAGCCTTCACATTTTTATCCAGGGATCAAAAAGCGCCCACTATTACAATTTCTACGCATTACCGTATTACAAAAGTAATTCAATTCCGTGTCTGTTGGTGGTTTCCACGTCCAATTCATTAATGCGAGCTTAATTAATTCACAACCACATTATACTATCGGTTCATATAAATTAAACGAATTAAGTACTCCACTGATAACAGAACTGGGACTTGATTATCGAGTTTCGAACGGGAACGCTAATTTTACGAGTTATATGACGTCCACAATGGGCTGGGTCTCCTGTGTTTTGACGTAAAGTTCGAATGGAGCGGAGCACTTATTTCACCTCAATTAGCATTAATATCAACATCAAAATTGCTGGCCAGAAATAGTAGAACCACAAAATGAGGACACAACACGAAGATAGTAATAAAACGTCAATTCTAAGCTGTTAAGCAAATATGCTAAATAAATTCAGAAACCTTATTGGTCATATGCAAAGTTATTGCATTTAAATACAAACATAAAGGATGGATGTTTTGATTATCTCATACCTTTGGCAGAACTCTGTATACCTACATCCAACAAAAATGTAAAAGCATTAAATATAAAATACATTCATCAAAGCAAAACGATGCTCCCTGCAATATTTTTCCCAACGAATCGGTTTTAAAATTGGTAGGTTTTTCCTTTTTATGTGGGACTAGCACGGGAGCGAGAGATGAAAATTTGACAGTAATGTAGGCAAGCACTTTCCTGCGGTAGACGCACTGGCATAAATAAAACATGGACACCGGTAATGCACTCTTTGCTTCCCTCGAATATTACGCTACGCTAGAATAAAATGTTATGTGTATCGACGCCAGTAAAGCCGTTTCGAATTGATATTTTAGAGATTGTGCTGAATGCAGCAAATATTTTTGATAGATCTGTAAAAGAGTACTTTACTAGATTAAAATCGTGGTTTTTAGGTAACATTATTTTTTGACCACCGAGCAGTGAAACCTAATATGTGGAAGCATGTAATGGGAAATCGTTGTAAAATCATCCAGTAGTGCACTCGGAGCTTCTTCAATTACTCTAATGGTTATTATCTTCACAGAAACCGAACTAATTTAAAAGAACAAATGGAGTACGAAAGCCGAAGTCGTCATCGTGACGAAGTTAATCTTGGATTGACACTAGAACAAGAAGTGTATTTGTGCGTTTAGTTCCACTAAGAGAAGTGACTCACAAAGCTTGTAGGCGACAGACCAACACCCTGTTTATGTACTATTAAAGCATTTATGCACTATTAATGCAATAATGCAGCATTGCTTTACGTATCATTAAATGTTAACAAGCGGAATCGTGTCGGCTGACCAGTAACACACCCTATAAAATCTTTAGTTATACACAAAGTTCTACGTTCCTAACCACCCGGAAGGATTAACAAAATGGAGCAAATATTTCACATGAAACCTTGCCGTTATGTTCCACTTAATTCTATATTAAAACCAAAACAAACGAAACCAGCTTAAATTTAACTATCGTAAATAATTACGAACATTAACGTTTAAGGGCAAAATGTATCATCCTTTATGCGGTAGGCCCTCGACGGTGTTTTGTCACAATTCTAAACCCGTTAAATTTTCCGGATACCTACTGAACAATAACAGTAACTTCATGTTAATATTATAATTTAAGCGTGACCAAAGAAAAAAGAGTAAAAGAAGTAAGTAAGTAAGTAAGAGTAAAGTTTTCCTTCGTTTCCCCTTTTACCAACCAAACTCGGGGTGAAACTCGGTGAAATTCGATTTTGATAAGTCCCATCAAAAAGTAATTTCCCATGAAAACAAAACCCGCTAAGAAAATTTCTAATTCGATCCAATCTAAATCCAATTACGTACACCCCGTGTTGGTGCTTACACGGTGAAACACACGTACGTGCGTGCCTGCAGATTTACCTACTCAAGTCTATCGATCGACAACCCAATAGGAAGGAAAACCTGAGGCATTTGATCTTCAAGAGAAAATCGATCTGTGTATGCAACAAAAAAATAGTAGATAATAATTATTTACAAGAACCATTTGATTAATGGCAGTTAAGAATTATTAGTCAACTGTTGATGAAGTAGACTATACAGATGCACTTGAAAATAAAGCAACAAAGCAATAAAAAAATTGTTTATAACTTAAAGAAACTGTTGAAAAATCCACTCACTAGATCAGTGATTCCCAACCGCGATTCGCAAAGGTGCCGCCGCTAAAAGTATCAACCTTTCCAACTTAAAAGTAACATAGATGCAAATTAATTTCAAGTTTCCATCAAAATTGTTGTTATCTATGACAATACTCGTTGCTTTTAATTTAAAATAATTGATAATATAGTATAATAGAGAATAGTGCTACTGAAGTTTTGAATTAATGACGTATTTTTTTTTTTCTGAAAAAAAAAGTATGTTAACTGTAAAATCAAAAGTGGTCCTTAGCTAAGTAAAGGTTGAGAACCACTGCACTATATGAATGATGAAAAATTAATGATACTAGCAATAGAATTGAGAAAAGATCTTCTAACTCTGTTTGAGAATAAGTCAGACCGATTGATTTCTGCTAATAAAATATCGATGTAATGCTTCGTATTACCTAGCTAAACTAAAACATTTAAAAGAAGTAAAATTGTTTGTTTTGATAAGAGGAATTAAGCTGACTACGAATATTACTAATAGAAAGCTAAAATATTTCTCAGTGAAATAGGATATTTTTATTATTATTTCTTCCAAAGGAATCAAATCTTTTTCTGGATTATTCCTGCCAATTCACTCTTGAATTATAGACCCCGAGACATCCGAGGTAACCATCAGAAAACACACAGACTCCGGCAGGGAATTCCACTTTTCCACTAGCAAAAGCTAGCCTTACATAATGTATTGGAAATGTTAGAAAACCTACGAAACTTACTGAAGTCTACGAAAATTCCAAACAGTGTGTGTCACCTGGTAATTTGAAAGCAGTTGTCCCACTAACCACCATAATTTTCAGGGATTTCATCAACACACTACAACGGCACAGAAGCACACCACTCCTGTCTTCATCAAGGAGATAAGGCCATCAATAAAACTATAAGAACCTCTCAGCGCTACGTGGGTGTATTTTACAATCCCATATTAAAACTATCAGGTTCTGCCACCTCATTAAACAGAGAATACCTTACAGACTACTCGTAAATAATGAGGGTTATGGACATAGTTACCACACAACTTGTCGCTAATCCTCCGCCAGTTGTTATAAACCGCTTAAGCAAATTGTAAAAGTTTTATACCCGATAACAAGGGTTAGTGTTTCCGTTATGTTCGTATATAATGCCAACAAACAGGATCATAATTTTTGTGCTGATCTTGGTGTTAAAGGAAGGATAGTTCTTGTGTTAATATTTATAAGATTTGACCGGACAAGAAACCGACTAACCATAGTTGGGAACTGACAAAGCTGGTAATTAAGGATATTATACAACATAATATACGCACGACCTGAAATTTTAGTATGTTCAGAATCGGGCACTGAATCAATTTCAATTTTATATTTATTTATTTTATAATTTATGTACACACACATATTCATACATAGAAAAAGATACAACATTATAACAAATTGTACAAAGGTACTGCTTATTTCAAAAATAAATTTCTTCCAGTAGACCTGTAAAAGGAGAGATCAGAAGAGACGAAGAATTATAAATTTTATACTCGTATCTTAAAATAATTTAGAAATTTATAAATCTTGATTGCGTTACCAGCAATTTTATGCGCTACCAATATAGTGCGGCGAATCCCATACAATTTATCTAAAACTAGGTAACTCGTTTCATAAAAAAAAAAACATAACCTAAGTACAATTAAGTATAATTTTAGTGCATAAATTATGATTTGAACTTAATTTCCTAATTGGAGTGTATAAGGGTGTACTTTATTCCAGGCTGATACACGTTGTATTTAGAGTAGATATATTATATTTACTAGCGATAAACCTAAGAATAATAATGCATACTGGAGTCGGCCAAATATGCACAATTGTCACTGGCAAAACTAACATACTGCAGATATTTGTGACCACCAACAAAGCCAATGCCAATACTGCAGCATGAAATTGTGATATGAAAGACATGCCAAAACAAACTCCGCATATAAATTTAACGTTATGCTATTTCCAGAAACAAGGTCGGGTTTATGACGTCTTTCATATCTATAAAATCTAGGCAAATTGTTCACGTGCAGATATAAATAGGCAGAAAATTTAATATATTCTCTACATTGTGTCAACTCTTCAATATATACCATGAATCTGTCGACAATTTCACAATTTACACTTTCATTTTGTAAGATTTGTTTAAGACCCAAGATCTCAGACATCAACAAATAACTTCTTCTACTCTGAGTGGAGCAAGAGGAAGTATCTTTTACTGCCTAAAATCCACCTGTGTTCTTTTAACTGCCCTTTGCGTTCCAAGACACGCCCGTTCCACTCTGGTCGGGAGAAGTAATTTGATGATTTTCTACCTTAAAAAAAACTCTGGCAAGTATCGGCCCGGCTGAGCCCCGTCTATTTTGCTAATATCCTCTGAATCAACATCGACTCGGGTTTGGTTCTTACGAAACGGCCGGACGATGAGCTACCCATTGGCACGAACCAGCGCCTACTGTGGCCCCTTGGCCTAAAATTTAATCGTTGAACATCCCAAACGAGGCATTTGCAAAAGTATGTCAGGCATATTATCAAAAACACAAAATAAACCTCTACTCTCGATGAAAACAACCACAAATAACGAAAATCCAGTAGCAGCCTTTACTTAGAAGTTAACAAGCGTGCAATTATTAGCACAGTACGAAGTAACTTAGACAACATTTTGTGTCGGGGGTAATTTACTTGGTTACCAACGTTTAATTACTTTACTGCAGCTAAATCACGTGTTAGACTTGTTCTTGTAACGTAATTGCGATTATTTAGATTGATTTAATTTGTTTTTATTTAGCTTACACCGTGGGCGTGATTGGGAATGGAATCGGCGGCGGCGCGTGCCTGTGATGTGCCAAAAAGCCTGTCTAAGAGGGATTATCTTTGCTTGAGATATTAAGAAATATAGTTTTGGCTACTGGATAAGTGCTTCTATTTGTCAATGTCGTTATCTAGTGCTATGTATGCAGGTACTCATCTTTCTCTCAGACAACATGAAGATATTGAAAAAGACAATATTTGCTACTAGTTGGGACGCTCGTTGATGCTTTTCAAAATAAACTCTTATTCTAAAGAGTAAAATATCAAACCAAAAGATATTTACCATTTATCACTGAATTAATAAATTACACAAGTCAACAAAAAAAATAAAAAATTTTGGTGCCGAGATATTGTTAGTGGTTTTGTATTAGGTATGCACTGGCAACACTAAACATATTTTTTATCTTTTTTTCCTACGTGTAATTTTTGATCTACCCGCAGTTTTAAATATTGGTAATAATCAGTACTTTCTTGTGCATGATTTGTTATCTTATCGATACATTTCTATAAATAAGTTGATTTTTATATCATGTCTTCATCGCGAAGAAGTTGTCTCAATGACCCAAATGTGTTTTGTTACATTTGTGGTGAATACACAGTTAAAAAGTTCAGAAAACCAATAATAGATTTTATAAAAAGTGCTTATTTTTCTTACTTTAAGTCCAAAATTGTCGATGAATACAAGCCGTGGACACCTCAAATTGTTTGTAAAACATGCTATGAACATTTGCGACAGTGGATCAGTGGTCAAAGAAGTCGTATGAGGTTCGGAGTGCCTATGCAATGGAAAGAACAAAAAAATCACTTCGATGACTGTTACTTCTGCTGTGTCAATTTGCGTGGTGTTAATGTTAAAAAAATGACTTATCCTGACTTGGAGTCGGCTAGAGGAAATACCTGTTCCAACATTATGTTCCATTCGTGAACCATCATTTGAAGAAATCGTTAATAAAGGGAGTAGCGACAGTGATTTCGAAGGAATACCATCTACAGAACCAAAACTTTTTACTCAAGAAGAATTAAATGATTTGATTAGGGATCTTGAACTACCTAAAGAATCTGCGGAGGTTTTGGCTTCTAGATTAAAAGAAAAAAACTTGTTGGCGTCAGGTACAAAAGTGACATTCTATCGTACAAGAGAGCAAAACTTGCTACCATTTTTTCAATCGGAAAATGATATTGTTTTTTGCTCGGTTGTGCAAGGCCTTATTCTCGAAATGGGTCTTTCAGAATACCATCCAAATGAATGGCGCCTCTTTATAGACAGCTCTAAACGAAGCCTTAAGTGTGTCCTTTTACACAATGGCAACAAACATGGTTCAGTTCCCATTGCTCATTCAACAAAGTTAAAGGAAGCATATCAAAACATTTCACTTGTGCTAGACAAAATAAAATATGCCGAACACGAATGGAGTATTTGTGTTGACCTAAAAATGGTTAACTTCTTATTAGGACAGCAAAGTGGATACACAAAATACCCATGCTTTTATTGTATGTGGGACAGTCGTGCCAAACATCAACACTGGGAAAATAAAGATTGGCCCGTACGTGAGACGATGGAAGTGGGAAAGCAGAATATCATAAATCCGCCTTTGGTATCACGAGATAAAATTATACTGCCCCCCTTGCACATAAAGCTAGGCCTTATGAAACAATTTGTTAAAGCGCTAGACAAAAATGGGCAATGTTTTTCTTATATTACGAGAAAATTTCCTGGTCTGAGCACAGAAAAGATAAAAGCGGGAATTTTCGACGGCCCACAAATAAGAATATTAATAAAAGATACTGATTTCTTAAGTACAATGAACAATTTGGAACGACTCGCGTGGACATCGTTTGTTGAAGTTACCAAAAACTTTCTCGGAAATCACAAGTCGAGTAACTACTCTGAAATTGTAAATGGTATGCTAGAGAATCTTAAAAACTTAGGATGTAACATGTCCATCAAAGTGCACTACCTTCACAGTCATCTTGACAAATTCCCAGACAATCTTGGATCCTATAGCGAAGAACAAGGGGAGCGGTTTCACCAGGACCTAAAAACTATGGAAGACAGGTACCAAGGCCGATGGGATCGGCATATGATGGCTGACTATTGCTGGGGGATGCAACGTGATAGTCCCACCACACCTCATACTCGAAAGTCGCGAAAAAGAAAGTTTTTATTTAATTAATATTGTAATAAATATTTTTTTTTATGTAAATTTGTTTTTTTCTTTACAAGACAAAATCTATAAAACTACACGTAGGATAAATATCTTTTTGCTATTAATGTAATCAGTTTATGGTCTTAAGTCAAAAAAACAATACAGCTTCTTGGCACCAAAACTAGTGTTGACCAGTGTTATTTTTAGAAAATACTAATGAAACAGAATAAAATTTACTTGTCTAATCATTACAACAAAAACTCCAACTAAGTTCAACAGAACACGAGGCCTAACAAGAATATTCTTGTTCGACATTTATCTTAAGCATTTCACTCGTAAATCTCCCTCGATATATTTTTAATTGATAACTTTTCTATACAAAAGATATTTCATTATCAAAGGGCTCATTATTTGGGCTCAACAAAACGTAACTGTCACTAATTCATTATGTTCTATCTCATTTTAATGGAATTCTATAAAAAATAGTTGCCGCAATGATTTATGAGTGTTATCGTAAAGTCGGCCTGTGTTTTTTTTAACTTGCGATAAGGGAAGTAATAGAGGAAGCAGCCTGTGATTTATTGTACAGGTCACTTAATATTTTTTCAATGAACCACTGTTTATTGTACACGCAGGCATATAAAAATTTTTGGTTATAAAATTAAAATCAAAGTCATATTTATTTCCACCCACAGCTTACTGATCGTCGCATATTTTATTGTATCTGATAAGGTCTGATTGATTTTTGTTTACAATATTTCCCAATGTTCTTACATTACTTCGTTACTCGAAGTAGAAGAATAATGTATTCTTGCGTGGGTTCCCAACATCTCGCGACGGATGTCTCGACATGCTAAAATGGCCTCACAAAAAGATGGATTATGATAATCGCAGCCCAAATTGGGCACGTTAAAGGAGAATGTAGCTAATATATTCACAGCTGCGTTTGAGTGCAAGTAAACAATAGGTGCACGAAGTTGTGTGGCAAGAATTGCAAGTCGATGAATCATCAGAACACCCTCACACTTCCGCACGTATTACTGCTAATTAAAACCCGGAGAGAGACCGGAGTCCCGGCTGTCGTGTCCCTAATAGGGTTGGCAGAAGACAAGCTGAGTGTCCGGAGAAGTCTCAACAAAATCTTTCGAAGTTACAACTGTCTGGATAAAGTTAGAATGGGTGTTTAGTACACTTTACTACTTGTTTTAAAATTGAACTAAGCAACTCAATTTGACAATCTGACAAACCCACCTGTTGAAGTTTGGTATCTGAACGCTAACACGATCCTACAGCACAAATTTTAATCTATTTTTAAATTAAAATGCTTCATTTAAATTCTGGATTATGAAGTACTCCAATTCAGCGAAGGCCAACTGGCGACCCTACCAGATAATTAAAATGCAGCAGTCCTGGAGTAACTTATCTGCCCCAAACGTCACTTGCGCCATAAAACTTATACGAACACGCCTGCGATGACGCACAGACAGTTTAATGGAGGCGAGAGAATTCGGCGACGATTTCTGAAAGTCGACGATAAATAATAAGACGAAAAAATGGGTTTAGTGGCCTATATTTGCGTCAGACGACAGTATTCTGGGTAAAATTGGTAGGTAAATGATTTTACATTTTTAAATAAGTTTGCAGCAAGCAGAAACATACACTTTAATTAAATAGAAGGTGCTTCAGCAGATTTGTAAATTGGTTTTACTAATAACTATAGCATGGTAATTTTTCATTGAGTTTTTGATTTATTTCGTGCCTTATATAAACCACATTTCGACACCTAAATAACTTCAGGCGGCGTAGTTCTTATATCTATCTTGCACTATTTGTGTTTCAAAATCATTCGTCTTTACGATGTTGCAAGTACTGCCAATTTGCGATCCAGTCCCTTGCCTGCCAGTATGTTAATGTGAAGCGGTTTCGAAAATAGACGCATTCTGACGAAGTTCGGACGTTCAGGGAACGAACACATGGCGTCATTAGGCCGTCTGTCACACTGATAGAAGGATACAGTTACACACATACATATCCACCCTACAGTAACTCAACTTACATGAAACTTTCCTAGTAGGACCGCCATCTATAAACCCAATAACTTGGGACAATGAGTTCCAAAGTTATAAAGTAGCGATTGGATATTAATTTGTTCTACACTTGAGTAAGTATTAAATCGATAGGCTATATATCAAATATATGCGTGCCCCATTTTGCGAACCTAAAGTAAGTTTATAACTTAAGCAATAAATTGTGAAGGGAGAGAAGTTTATATCACTCTCTGAAGATATTAAATTTAACTTGATGTGAATATGATAATATCATACTCTTTCTCCACTTATTGACTATATATGTGGAGTGAGAGTATCTTTACGAGCTACTCTGCCTGAAGCTTGAAGATATTAGAGATTACACCAGATTTTACATTCGACCAAGTTTAAATACAAATACATACATTTATGAACAAAAACAAAACTAGTCATGACATTAACTGTAAAATTAGAACAATGATATTTTCATAATTCAAATGGATGACAAAACCAATTAAAACAAATGTTATGACAGAAAATATAAGATTACTCGCAATTAATAAACGGGTGCAAATAAATCCAACTGGACATGAAGAAATCCCAGCAGATGGTAACCGTACTTAAGGGAATAAACGTTGCGTTTAAGAAAGCCGCCGAAGCCGTGGGCGGGCACTACACTTCACTACAGGCACCGCCTTAGTCACTAAGTGCTTCTCCAAACAACGACAATAACGCAAACGCAACGGTTAGCGTAACAGTTACGTGTGAAAGTCCAAATCAGTGTACTGATATCGATAACCTAACGTTACTTCACTTAAAAGGACTGGTGATAAATAGTGAGAACATTTTAAGACTAGATAAAGCGCTTTAAGTACTTACTTAACGCTTTCACAAAACATGTAGGTAGTTCCGAACTACTATCGTGTAATAAATTCTTCGGAAACAAAAGATAAAATGTCTAAAACTATTCCTCAATAAATCTTCTTTATTTACTTTTCTGAGTTTTATTATCATCTCTATTTATTTTTCTATCTTCAACTAATTCAAGTGGAAGATTCATCTGTTTGACTGTCGTAAAAAAGTAGTCAAGTTTAAGGCCAGTGTTTACTTGAAAAGTTTTATTGCTGTTTGAATTTCAATGTAAGGAGCTCTCTTCAATGTGTATAAGGAAAAGGAGACGAATATTACTTTGAGAAGACAAAGACAATGTAAAATATACGAATAAATAAAAGACATGGAACGTTCCGTCTAGCAAACAAACATCTCATCGTAACAAAGTTAAGTCGGTCCGTCAATCGGTCCAATATATTTTATTCATGAAAGTGATCCTGCTGAATTCACAACACTTCTTTGAATACGGTTATTCTGTCTCCATATATTTTGTCTGCAGGACAAGACACTTATTCCGGAATAGATAGCGGCTACATTTCCTTTTGTCTCCCAAACATACAATGATTACAGATTACCATAAACACCCTTGCCTATCGTGGGAAAAAACAGGCATTTGTCACGGCAAATACACTGTGTTATACTTACACAACTTTTCATTTTGGACCCCTACACGAACAGACAAAACCCATTAGGTGTGTGATAATGCAAGTTCATCGTGGCACAGGTATTGTTTAGTGTTGCCAGCGGAACAAAGCCGTTGGGTTGCCGTCTCATCTACGGACCTATTACGATCCATTGTTGAGGAAGCATGTACAAAATTAAAATGCAGCATTGTCTGAGCTCGCACGCCAACCTATTGGTGTTTTTGTTTTAGTAAACAGTGAAATAAGTGGCTTCGATTGGAGACAGTGCATGCAACGGGTTGGTAAGTTATAGACAACTGCAACGTAAAAACTTAGATTCAAAGATGGACCCTTTTGTTGCGTCCTGAAAACATAGTGTGCAGAGCACCCTCAAGAAAAACGTGGCTGTAAACCTAAAACGCATAAAATATGAACAGTTACAGAAATAACGAGTTGCATCTACATTCACGAGGTTAGCACGCAAGAACTTAACAATCAATACACAATTTAAATTTTAAGTGCGAAAAGTTCCCCAGTAACGGCATCGTGCAATTTTCTTTCGACCAACTTATAAAATGTGGACTCCCCTCGGCCGGTCGAGCAAGTTTAAATTGCCCTCTTCTTTTTTTCACTATCTTTCCTTCCACTCACTTTTTCCTATTTAAACTTTTCCGTTTTATTTTAAAACCGACCACGACTTGTAACAACGTACGATTTTTATCGCGTTTTGTGTTCGAAACTAGATGTTTATAGAATATTCAAGTGTATCGTTTGTCCCTGTTATGGGGTTGAAGTAGTGCTAGTGTTACATCGATTGGGAAATGGCTTCGAGTTTTGTTGTTGTTATATTGTTAGGAAGACTGAGATGATGATTGTTTTAATTATTATCTGAATATACTGAACAAGCATACTTACCTATTTTTTTTTCTCGTTAATTTATTTATTTATTTATTTGTTACGGCACTCCAACGAATAGTTCGCTAAACATTTACAAAGAATAATCTTAATAATAACAATTATCACAGCGAATTCTCCACTTAAAGGTGTGCACAGCACTTACAGAATTTGGTAAACTAATATTATAATAACAAAGTACGACACAATAACAAAGAAAAAAGAATCAATAAAATACTGTTACGTACGTAGGTAATTAAATGCCGATTTACCAATAAAGAACTTTATTTACCACAAACAATAAATAATTAGTCCAGTCAACAATAATCCAAATCACAGTAAGCACTAGAGTTCCGTTATACTATCGCCTCGGTCGTTAGATAAAATCACTTCGCACACTTAGGTAGATCGCTCTTGATCGCAGTCGAAATCAGAACTGACTCACTTCCGTTCGGGGGCTCGTATTTATACGCGGAGCAAAGAAAATTCTGGATACTGACGTCTCAGGATAGTTCCGGAACAATAGAGTCGCGTCGCGAGGCCATAAATCAATTTTATTGCTTTGTCCTTCGCGAGTCACTCACGCGAATTTCGACTCTATTGTTAAAGGCGGAAAGTGCCATTTCCCTTATCCACCTACAGATACCTACAGATTACATACCTACTAAATACTAGGTACAACAAGTACTTAAGACGGAATGTTCCAGATCTTGCCAGGCTAGTTAGGTACTTTGGTTCTAGAGCTTTCGAACAGTAATGCGTTTTAATTATTCGTTGCTACTCTTTAATTTGTCGGAGATATGACGTGTTGAAATTTTATCGGCGTAACAGTGCCCCCCTCTTAGTCATGCTCGTCCCGAGCATTATTAGATCCGTGATACGGCGCCAATCTGTCCACATGGACAACCTTAGGCTTCCCTCTTAACCCTTTCTTGATGCGGTAGGTTACATCGTTGATCCTTTTTAGTACGGTGTAAGGTCCCTCCCATCGAGCTTGAAGTTTCGGCGACTTCCCTTTTCGTCGAAGCGGGTTGTGGAGCCAAACCAGTGCACCTTCATCAAATCCCTGGGCGTTGGCATTACGGTCGTATCTCGTTTTCATTTTAACACTGGTGTTCATGCTATTCTCACGTACTCGTTTATGCACTTCGTCCAATTGATCTTGAAGGTCACTTACGTAGTCCGTAACTGGCTTAGTCTTGTCAGGTGGCACGCCAGTTATGGCATCGACTGGAAGTCTCATTTCCCTGCCGAAATTCACTCTTGCTGGGGTATGTCCCGTGCTATCATGCACTGCCGATCGGTACGACATCAGAAATAGTGGAATATACCGGTCCCAGTCTTTCTGATGGTCATCGACAACCTTAGCCAGATGATTCTCCAGGGTTTGGTTAAACCTTTCCACCATTCCGTCCGACTGAGGATGCGCCGGTGTTGTGCGTGTCTTATAAATTCCCAGAAGAGTACACATTTCCTGGAACAGCGCAGATTCGAAGTTACGGCCTTGATCGGAATGGATTTCCAAAGGTGCGCCATACCGACATACTACTTCCTCGACCACCTTCTTCGCCACTGTCGTCGCTTCCTGATTGGGTATGGCGAAAACTTCGGGCCACTTTGTGAAGTAGTCCTGGATCACCACTATGTACTTGTTTCCGTCATCCGTAACTGGGAAAGGTCCAGCGATGTCGATGGCAATGCGTTCCCAGGGGGCTCCCACATTGTACAGCTGAAGCCTGCCCCTGCTTCTAGTCTGTGGTCCTTTCACAGATGCGCACGCTATACATTTCCGACACCATTGCTCTATGTCATCTCTACAATTGAGCCAGTAATACCGCTGTCTCACTTTTAGTAGAGTCTTCTTAATTCCCAGGTGTCCTCCAGAAGCACCATCGTGTATTTCTTGTAGCAGGGGGACCACTTCACATCGTGGTACTATCACTTGTGTGGTCACCTCCTTGCCATCGTTCGATTCCCATTTCCTACAAAGCACATCATTTTCTAGGACTAAACTGTCCCACTGTGCCCAGTAGCTCTTTGTGACGGGACTATGTGACGATACTTCACTCCACTGAGGCCTAGTTCCGCTACGCTTCCAGTCCAGTATAGGTCGGATATCGTCATCTTCTTCCTGGGACTTCTTGAAGTTGCCTTCAGTCCTAATTAAATTCACGTGTTCTCGGGCTTCATTCTGTTGGCAGTGTCTACAGTCCTCATTGCACGGACGTCGCGACAAGGCGTCAGCATTATTATGCCCTTTTCCACTGCGATGTTCCGTCACAAAGTTGAACTCCTGCAGTTGCTCGAGCCATCTTGCGACTTGGCCCTCCGGGTTTTTAAATTGTAGAAGCCATTTCAATGCAGCGTGATCCGTCCTTAACGTAAACTGCCTTCCTATGAGGTACTTGTGGAAATGCTGCAAGGTCTTTACCACAGCCAGCAGTTCTCGTCGAGTCACGCAGTAGTTCCTTTCTGGCTTTGAAAGTGCCTTACTGAAGTAAGCAATCACGACCTGTCTGTCACCTTGCACTTGTGACAACACTCCTCCAATTCCCGTGTTGCTGGCATCGGTATCAACGACAAATCTTCCGTCTCTGCTCGGATACCCCAGTATAGGCGCTTCACATAGCCGTTGCTTTAGCTCGTTGAATGCTGACTCACAGTTCTTGTCCCAGATAAAATCTCGTTTATCCTCAGTCAGCTGATGTAACGGTTTTGCAATGTCCGAAAAACTCATAACAAACCGTCTGTAGTATGTGCACAACCCTAGAAATGCACGTACTTCCGTTTTGTTCTTAGGAACCGGCCACTGTTGGACTGCTTTTATCTTCTCAGGGTCGGTTCTCACTCCATCGGCGGAAATTACATGTCCCAGGTAGCTGACCTCCTTCTTGAACAGGGCACACTTCTTTGGGCTTAGTTTTAGATTAGCCCCTCGAATCCTTGTGAACACTTTCTCCATGTTCCTTAGGTTTTCCTTAAAAGTGCGGCCCATTATAATGACGTCATCCAAATATACCAGACAGACGTCACCAAGAAGGCCAACCATGACTCTCTCCATGAGGCGTTCAAATGTCGCTGGAGCATTGCACAACCCAAAAGGCATGACGTTAAATTGCCACAGGCCGTTGCCAATACCCGTACTGAACGCTGTCTTTTCTTTATCTTTCTCGCTGATTTCCACTTGCCAATAGCCACTTTTCAAATCAATGGTTGAAAACCACTTCATACCACTGAGCATATCCAGCGTATCGTCTATCCTCGGCAAGGGATAACTGTCCTTCTTTGTTACATTATTCAGCATTCTGTAGTCCACACAGAATCTTGTACTGCCGTCCTTCTTCTTCACCAGAACGACTGGAGAAGACCATGGGCTCGTAGAAGGCTCAATTATTCTGCTATCAGCCATGTCCTTTACCATTTCTGCTACCTCAGTTTCCTTAGCCCAGGGTATGCGGCGCGGTCTCTGTTTAATTGGTCTAGCATCACCTGTATCTATCTCATGCTTGACGAGACCTGTTCTTCCGCAGTCTTTTCCCGTTGCAAAAATATCTCGAAACCGTAGCAGAAATTCCCTGGCTTGCTGTAGTTCCGAAGCCGATAAATTGCTCTTAGAATTTTCCAGAAGTTGCTGGATGTGATCCGGTTCACCTTTTATTGCGTCTTGTTTCACTGAAGATGTATTGATTTGCCGGAGATAATTCACTCCTTCACATCTCCCAATAACACTGTTTTTCTTCAGTTGAACCTCTTCCTTTCCAAGGTTCACAATCCTTACCTTGGATCTCCCTTTCGTCATTACTAATGTTCTCGCGGTGATGAGCTCCGGGTGCCGGCCAGTATCTTCAACCAAAACACATCTTGTTTGCCTGATTTTCTTAGGAAATTTTACTTCGACTAAGGTTTCTGTTCTTGGAGCCAGTGTAACATTCTTTAAACAATACAGGTTGCATGAGTTATTTCCTCGCAGGAAGACTTCTTGATCTGGGAACTTCAACACTCCCCTATCGATATCTAAAATACATCGGTTATTCCGCAGGAAGTCGAGACCCAGTATGCAATCGTCCGTAATATTCGCTATTAACACAGACTGGGTGTACACTTGATCACCGATTTTAAACTCGATTACTGTATCACCGAGGACGGAGACTGACTGACCGGTTGCTGTCTGAAGTCGGCAGGATGGAGACTTTCTTTGCCACGAGATGGTTCGTTTCAGCAACTCAGGTCTTACAATAGTTCGCGACGCCCCGGTGTCAACGGTAAAATTGCAAGTACTATGATTCAGCTTCCCTTCGACGATCAAACTATTCCCGTCGTGAACTTGATTGATGGTGATGGTTGGGGCCTTCAGTTGACCAGCCAGCACCCGCCCCGCGGCCCTGGCGACTTTTAGTTTAACGACTCCTCGTTAACTTGAGTTCCGGAGTCCACACTTCCCCTCTTCCTCTTGGGGCAATCGGTACGAATGTGCCCTTTTTCCCCACACCCGTAGCACGTCGGAATATAGCGGGACTTTGTTGAAGAAGAAGCCACCACTTCTCGGTGACGTGGCTGCGTTGTAGGCGAGACCACCACTTCCCGAACTCTGTGCGTACGAGAATCTTGTCGTACGGCTTCCACTTCCAAAGCGTGTGCCATCGCACTCTTAAAAGTCTGGTGGTGTCCGAGTCGCACCGTAGCCCTGACTTCAGGATCCCGTAGACCGTCGATGAATGCTTGCACCAGATTTACTTCCACCATCTCTGGTGTCATCGACATGTATGCACGCCGGACCAGTCGTTCGACCTCGACTCCCCATTGCTGGAGGCTCTCGTTCGACCTCTGCGTTCTCTCGCAAAGCTGTGCGCGGAAAACATGCTCAAGGTGCTTGTCACCATAGCGAGTGTCCAGTCCCTCCATGAGACGCTCCAGTGTCCTGCCGTCCGGAGGGAGGTTCTCTAGGACCAGCAGAGCGTCCCCTCGTAGAGCCAAAGTTAAAGCCGCAAAAGACTGCTTATCATCCCAGCGGTTTGTTTCAACCAATGTCTCAAATTGGTACTTAAATGCCGTCCAGGAAGACGTGCCATCAAAACGCGGCACATCAAATTTTGCGGCCGATGCACAGGGGATGTGCGATGGTGAGCCAACAGCAACGTGTTCGCGTGCTTCGAGCTTGACAATTTTTTTATTGATGTCCAGCAGTCGATCTTCATGGCCATCAATTCTTGTTTCGAGGCTATCAGCTCGGGTGGAAACCTCCTTGACCTCTAAGGTGAGATTCTTTACCTTCTCGCCCAACGTGACGAGGCCTTGATCGATTTTGTCGAGAATCAGGTTCTGCTTGGCCTCTTGATCGCGGCGAGCGGCTTCGTGGTTAGCTGCGATTAGGTCCTGAAGCTTACGCTGGTTAGCCTCTTGTTCGCGGTGGGCAGCTTCTTGATTAGCCGCGATTAGGTCCTGAAGCTTGCGCTGGTTGGCCTCCATACTAGCTTGCATGGCGGCCAACACCGCAGCGAGGTTCAATTCCGAGGATGGTCCTGTTGGCACCTCAACAGCTGCCGTTGCTCCCATACCAGCCTGATCTTCCTCCTCCATACGATGACGCGCAGCATCCATCTCTGCTTGCCTCCTTGTTCGTGGTCGCTGTTCGTCGTCCTTCTGTGGTAACGGCATTCCACTTCTGACACCAGTTGTTACGTACGTAGGTAATTAAATGCCGATTTACCAATAAAGAACTTTATTTACCACAAACAATAAATAATTAGTCCAGTCAACAATAATCCAAATCACAGTAAGCACTAGAGTTCCGTTATACTATCGCCTCGGTCGTTAGATAAAATCACTTCGCACACTTAGGTAGATCGCTCTTGATCGCAGTCGAAATCAGAACTGACTCACTTCCGTTCGGGGGCTCGTATTTATACGCGGAGCAAAGAAAATTCTGGATACTGACGTCTCAGGATAGTTCCGGAACAATAGAGTCGCGTCGCGAGGCCATAAATCAATTTTATTGCTTTGTCCTTCGCGAGTCACTCACGCGAATTTCGACTCTATTGTTAAAGGCGGAAAGTGCCATTTCCCTTATCCACCTACAGATACCTACAGATTACATACCTACTAAATACTAGGTACAACAAGTACTTAAGACGGAATGTTCCAGATCTTGCCAGGCTAGTTAGGTACTTTGGTTCTAGAGCTTTCGAACAGTAATGCGTTTTAATTATTCGTTGCTACTCTTTAATTTGTCGGAGATATGACGTGTTGAAATTTTATCGGCGTAACAATACGAAAAAAATAATTATGTCAGATTGCATTAAAATTCAGTAAAAAATTATGTCATAATAAATTAATAAATTAAATTACATTAGAATACATTGACATATACAAAATTACACTTAAATACGCAAAATTAAATTAAAATACACAAAATTTTATTAAATTAAATTACATTACATAAAAAATTTCAATAAATTACACTAAATTAAATAGGTGAGTAATATAATGTCATGTCTTGTCAATGATCTACGAGCTGGTGCAAAAGATGCTTCCGAAACTGAGCCAAGGTATTGGAGAAGATGTCAATGCTACTGGCGCGAGAGTGACTTTCATTATACGTTCTCATCATACGGTTCAGCGGCGCTGATCGTCCGAGGTTTGTTCGAGCCGCAAACGGCAAAAACAAATCCAAGTTACGGCCAGGTCTGGGTTGACAACCTCGGGGGACTGACAAGTTTATGTCATCCAGAAGCTTAGGTACGTCAATCAAACCATTAACAATTTTGTATAGCAAAATTTGGTCAATAGTTTTTCTGCGGTCTTCTAGGGCTGTTAATCTGAAGTGGCTTAACCTTTCAGGATAAGTAGCTGTATTAGGACAGCTGCCTGTCCTGTACCGCAGATACCTGGTAAAGCCTCTTTGGACGCGTTCGATCCTGTTAATATGGACTCTATAACTAGGATTCCACACCTGCGATGAGTAGTCTAGCACACTCCTGACGAGAGTGACGTAAAGAAGTTTAAGAGCACGTATGGACTTAAAGTCATGGCAGACACGCTTCAGAAACCCTAACATTTTGGTAGCCTTCTTGACTATGTTGTCTATGTGTGGAATAAAAGTGAGCCGACTATCAAGGTACACGCCTAGATCGCGAATTGTGTCAACCTTCTGAAGGTTTAGACCATTCAGAGAATACGAGGATGGGAGTGTAGTCTGTTTAATGTAATAAAACTAATTAACATTTTATAGTGCATTAAAAAAAATGTTTTTTATAATACCTATAAACTTGCGATGTACTTTTAAAATATTATATTTCAAAGACTGATTTCCAAATTTTAAGTAAATTTGTTTTAATTATAAATTTATAAAGATTTTTATGTAAATGTAAAATAGTCTTTTTTTTTTTGGGAGTTTAATTTTGTTTTTTATTTGTGTTAGCGTATTTTTATTTAGTTTTTAACGACTTTCATCTCAACATTAGAACGCCATCATGGCAAAACATAGCGCCCATTAAAATTCTGATTCTGATTCTGAAAAACCTCTAGAAAAATTTTACTACAATACGTGACCCACATATCGACAAGCCATGTTTTACCAGAAATCAAACACTTATAAGCTAAGCAAAGTAAACAACTTTACAGTTTCTATAGCCGCTCTCATCGGTATAGAATAGTCGTTAGATTTCGATTGCTCTTTTCTCGAGCGCTCTTGATTTAATCGTCGAGATTCGAGTATTAACACCGAGTAAGGTGCTTGAAGAGCCCTTGCAAATATGTTCCGTTAGTCTTTTTGTACTAAGACGAGGTTCTTCTTAGAAATACATACTTTAATAAGACGTGTGGATTTTGTGTGAGAAACATTATTATCATACACGCTTCGTGAGATTTATGATTTTTAATGTTAGTTATATATGTGGAGACACGTTTATAAGTTTTTGGTCATCATGGTAGTATTGTTTTTTTTTTTTAATATTTGCCCTTTTTTTACCTACTATTTTGTTGCAGGACTAGGTATCAATCATTTATTTTGTAAAAGATACAGGTGGGTTTACAGGTAGAATAATTACATATGTTTTTACTAAACACTTTACCAAAATTAGCACCACTATCGAAAACAAGTAAAAAAATTTGAAAAAAAATCATTCAAATAAACTAAATTACAAATAATTAGGAAATCAATTAAGTAATTTGAATAAAATATATCAATTAAATATGATAATATATGTAAATTAGGTAGGTAAATATCGACAGTGGAAAGATCAAATTGCAGAACGCATTTTGATTACCTACTTTACAAAAACGACGTTAAAAGTTTTATTTTTTTCAATAAAGATCATAAATAATAAAGAAATTATGAAGAAACACAAAACAGATTATTTGCTCAACATCCACTTAGGCAGTTTAACTTAAAATCAACATGCCGTCAGTATCTACCCACACTCGCATAAATACACTCCAGTAATGCTTTTCACTTAGTCAAAACAAAGATGGGTATAATTTGTTCGATGCGTTCGCTAAATGGACGCAAACTGCCCGAGGTACAGTAGATATATTTTAAGGGAGAAAATAAAATTTTAAACAAAGACTCGTAACGTTAACCCTTTCTGACCCCACACGGGTACAGTTTGGCACCATAACATAACATCAGCTATAAACCGTAGGTATGAAATCGGTAGCACGGTGTTGCCCCTTTTGTAGCGCAGTTTTTCCTTGAAATCCGTCCGTGTTTAAGAATGTTTTCTTAGAGTAGATTTCATTTTATCATTATGGTCTATGAATAGTATAGGCATTTTGTTTATTACTAAAATATTTTATAATAAATTAGCGTCTTAATGTTCTTTTGACGCATACGTTGTTAAAAATTAAAATCGTAAAAATTTTTTGAACTGTCATTAAAAACTCAAATCAAATTAAATTAAGAATCTACTAAAAAAAGTTCGAAATTTTTCCTGCTTTTTTCAAGTTATTTTTGTTCAAATTAGAAAAACTTAGGGTTTTTTTTTCGTGTGGCAACTCAATGTATATTGTACCGAGTGGCACCACAATTTGCGTATCCACCTTGCCGTCAAAACTCGCCGGTTGCCATGGCAACCCCCTCTGCGGTCCGCGCCGTGCATTCAGCACTGTTTTGAAATTTTCCCTGAACTCGTTGTTTAATCCGTATTAAAATAATAAAACGGCCCAATGTTTCGCCTCTCTGTGTACTGGCCAACGTTATTAAATTGTTAAAATATCTGCCATATATCCGGGACGTCGGAATAAAAAACAGGTTTTATTGGTTTGCTATTTTTAAAATGAGTCAACAAACGAACGTGTACTTTATTCATTTCACTTTGTTTGGTTTATTTCATACACAACGAAATATGAAGGAGACATTTTTAATTTACGATTATTTGAAAGATAAATAAGATCTTTAGTCGTTTAATTTTTACTACAATACACTTTTAAACACGTAAGACTATTTTTATGACCGTCTTTCCAAACATTTGACTGCAGAAGTGCAGTTTAGAACTTTGTGCTGTGAATGCTTTGGATAAAAGCGAAGTAATTTCGTCGACAACACATGGTGCATAACAATTGGTGTTAGAGAACAACATGAGCGCTAATACGAGGGTACAGTACAGTCGAAATAGACCGTTAAACTCCACGGCTCGAGACGAATACGACTGCTCCAAAATACGCCCGGGCGGGAATAGAAATGGTACAAGTAAATTGTTATTAACGTGTATACTGAAACGTGCAGGTGATTTTGAGAATTAGTGCTGTGTTATTTGAAAAGTTATTTGAGTTCGGTGAAATATCGTACCAATATTCAGTTCAGAATTACAGACGTTTGTAGTTACAGAATTCAGGGGTTAATGAAAATGATGACTGTTTTGAGTTTTGACTGCATTCCTTTTTTACCCAATAGAAATACATATATAAGTAGTACCAATCCAACTACCAAACCAACTGGACTGAAGATACTGGAGTTCATGAAAAAGTAAATTATGACACCTGACTTCTTCAATATTTCAGAAAGTAGGCTCTTTATGATGCCAAGGGGAGAAGCAAGCAGGGGTGACTTATTCGTAGTCGGGATCAAAGGATCAAGTCGCGGAAACTGAAGGCCTAGTGCGATTTTTTTTGATATAGATCGCGTTAACGTATACGTTTGTTTAATTCATGAATCCCCAAGCGACCACCGGTGGCCGCGCATCTATTGTCTTACTATTGTGTCTCTAATTGACGGTATCTGAAGGGTTAAGTTAAATCGTACAGAAAAAAGAGGATTTTAGTATCACCAGGCGACGCTCAAACAGTTTTAGTAAAAATTGACGTTTACTATAACGCGATAGCGTATGATAAAATACTCGCACTAAAACCTGTGCAAAAGAAAAAGGAATAGTGTGTTACGATCTGGAATAGTGTACTAGATAGTGAAATAATCCACATACCGGAGGATAACGACATACATGGTCAAACAAAATTAGCGAGCCAAAGTTTGTGAGACACATTAATATCGTAAAAAGGTGAATATAGTTTATATAATAATAATAGTTTATATACAAGAATATAGTTTATATAAGTGTTGAACGTGTAGCACCTGCACGCTCAAACAGGTGAACAAATTTAGATGAAAATTGGTGCACGGGTACACCATTTTCTGGAACGAAAAAGCAACTTTCAATAGTAACCTAATCGCAACTTTAGGTAACCACATTATTCGTGACCATTGATTTTTTTTTCATTCCTCAATCAGTTTAGATTTTTTTTATTATCATTTAATTCTAAATTGGATTTGACTCTATATTCTCTTAAAATACATACATACAATGACTTTAACTGGAATCGATTAAAACTTTTTCAGTTTTATTTCTTTACTAACGAATGAAAACTACAATTTAATCATCATCATCGTCATTACAGCCGATAGACGTCATTTGTTGAACATAGGCCTCTCCTAAGTGTCGCCAAAATGACCCATCCTCTGCGTCTCGCATCTACTGCATTCCCGCAACTCTCACAATTTTATGTAAGGTATATTCTTGTTTTGTCTAGGTTGTACAACGTATACTTAGTATGTATTCAAAATGGCAACAAGTTTACGTCCTCATTTGTTGACGAAACGTCTATTAAAATATATACTTTTCTCAATGTTAGGTACCTTGACTTTACATATATCGATCGATATGTATATGCTCATGTTTTACCTGTTGCAAGCGCAACGCAATAATGCTTCTTCTTCTTAGCGTGTCTATGACAAAAATAGTTTTATTTATCAAATTAATTTCCTGGCTTGACCACTGGCCATGCCGTGGCGTGATACGGATTCGGCGACGTCAATGCCATCCACTGACATTGTTATTAGGTCCCTACGTGAACGGGTAACAAGGCACGTGACGGAGAATGGAAGGTGGGACATGGTCTGTGAAGAGACACCGCACAAACTATGAAGATTGGAACCGTCCGAGAACCCCCATCTGTGGAGATGCTACATCGATGTGACGACTATTTTTCATACATATATGTATACAGGAATTCTTAACGATTCTAAAGATTCTAAATTTTTAAAGATTGATAGCCCTGTGACAGTCAGCTAGACGAATAGATAGATAGACTGTAGCTAGGCCCGTCCCACCCGTAGAACCTTAAAAACTTCCCACAAACGGTATATAGACTATATAGACGATAATTATTTAATAAGAAACTAACTTGGACGCGTAAGGTGTTCCTATAAAAACAAATGAAGTTATTTCCTTATCCTCCTCGGAATCACACGCAATTGTGATGCAGTGAGTATATGACTATGTATTACGTGGCGCTAATGCATGTGCTTTCAAGTGGGTTCGACGCACTTAATATCAACTTGCGTCATTAGGGACAACAACATTCGATATAGTTAAAATAAAGACTTTAATTTTAAGTCACAACACTGTATACCTAACTTAACCAAAAGTTGCCCTGTGACTCTGTGTTAAATACTTCGAACTCATTTGTTTCGATCTTCATTTGTTATGATTTATATCGATAGACTCGTTTTGTACCATTGCCTGACCAGATGGTACACGATACATTTTTAAATTAATATAAAATAGTGTATAAAAAAAATGGAAAATGAATCTGTGAAGGATGTAGTAGTGCAACTACTACATCCTTCACAGATTCATTAATCATAAATAATTAAGCTATGATTGGATTCAAGAAAGTAATTGATCATTTCTAAAAAAAAATGCAGACCTCTGAAACTAAATAATAAGAATATCCTTATTTTTATTATAATATAATAATATTATTATAGCCCTCCCCCCCCCTCCCCCAAAGGGGTAGGCCTATGTCCAACAGTGGACGTCTTTCGATGACGATTAAAACGGAGCCCCGACCAGCGGTATGTACACCATACCTACAATGTAGTAGATTCGGATAGTTATAGATTAGAAATGTAAACTGAAAAGGTAAGAAATATAAATAAATATGAAATATATCTGCTGATGATAATTGTTTTACGGAAAGTCCAACGTCCGTTGTCCATTTCGATGGGCAGAAACAATATCTTAAATATGACGACCCATTTCCATTACTTCCTGTAAATATCAATAAAGACACGTAATTGGATAGATGCGACAGCCGGCGGCAAATGCCAAATGTACATATGTAGGTACCACAGTGAATGGAACCTATACCTATGTGGTTTCATCCAGTCATCGAAATATTATTCATTTATTTGGAACAGAACTGCTGAATATAAAGTTTAATTTAACACTGTATTGATTCAGTTTGTTTGTATTATATTTGACTGTTTGCAAAATCTTCAGTCCTCGATTTTACTGAAAAGGTATTCATAAAAGCAGTACCTATGTGAATGCAAAATGTACCACTGCTACTCTTTCAATTTCATAATAATGTAACGGTCAATAGAAAAATTTTGTGGACATCTGTGGCTGAAATCGATATGTAGGTACATATGTGTATAGGACAATCTGCATAATTTAAAAAGTAAATGCACTTGCTTTGGTCATCAACAAATAAATGCTCCAAAAATTCTAAGCAAAAACTGAAAAACTGTAAATATGGTTATTTAGAATCCCGGAAATATCAGTCCAACAATATTATGTGTGCGTTAATATCAGGCCAATCTATTTCAAATATAAGGTGTAAAGGCTACATCACATACCTATCTCACAGCACACTGCAGTCAATCGACAACTGAGCTGTGCTGGGTCGTTAAACTTCACGAGGCTATCCGTGGTGCAACCGTCAATCCGGAACTAGTCTCGCCGTGTAATGGTGCATTAGGTTTAAAATGTGCTATACATTGTTTTAATTGTTGGACGTTAATTTGATTTATTGAAATAAGAATTGCCGGACAAACTGGTACACCAAATTTGACATTAGCTAAAACTGCACCAATACAAGGTATTCTGTAAAGCCATCAACCTGTGTTTCAAAATTTTGACAAAAAACAAAACTAAGTTTCATGTAAGCATCAATAATAATAGTTTATTTTACAACATAAATACAATTATACTATAATTATACTGGAATGAGTCCAGTAATGCATAGACTTTCTTAATAGCACATAAAGTTCTTGAAGATGAAAGCGCTAAAAATAACAACGCAACATCCTGCAATCACTGCCAACGTTGAAAATCTCAATGAAAACAAAAACATTTTGTTACAAAACTTTAATCGAGACCTTGAGGTTCGCAAGAGGCAAGAGGCAGACTTCAACCGACCACTCGACGAGGCAGAGAACCTCAAGTGGTCTTCACATCGAGCAGCTGTTACGACCGGCTGCGCCCCATCACACGGAGAAAATATACGAACTGTTCAAACAAATGTCTCTAAAATATACGGCCGCACCGACCGATAGAAAAATAATATTGGCTGTTTACACTAACTTATACAAACATTTTTATAAGCAGTTTGTTAAATTAAAAACACATTTTTGGATGCGTTTCCAGATTTGAATGGTTGTGTGATTCTGTTACGTGGGAACAGTTTGAACAATATTTAAACTGTACAAATAAAAATAACCAACTTCTTGGAAGAGAAATAAAACTAATTATATGAGCAAACAATGATTTTACACATAACGCTATGAAGAAACACAACTTAAAGAAATCAATGTTCAAGACGATGACGACATCAATCCCATACAATATTAGTTTTATGATGAAACCAAACCTGTGCATAAATATGGGAACCTTTGAACCATCTAAAAGAATGTGACTAGAATTCTTTTGTAAAGCAACAATGATCGTCACAATAAGTTATGTTGAGAGTGCATAGATAAAAAGCACATGTATGTGATAAAACAAATGACAAACATTAAGAAATTACGACACTGGCGCTGGCACAAGCAAGTGTCACGATGGATACAATACAACATTTTGAAATGTGGCAGTGAAAACAAGGAATTTTGGATGCATGCCTATTAAAACATTGAAAATCTTAGAAATGTCGGTATAAAAAAATTTTTCAATATAATAATATACACAGAACACACAGACACAAAATAGTGCAAAACGTATGATGTACGGTACTTAGCTATAGTTTCAGTTAGATATCTTAGCAATATCTATTGAACTTATTTGTCTCTGCTTTTAGTCTTATACTCGAGCCCCTCTTTGACGCTATGAGTCAGGTCCAGAAAGATTCTGATGGCATACGAGTTACGTTCGTTCTTAGTCAGGACGATTGTAAACAAAAGGTCCGTCAAAATATTGTTTGCAAGAGGGGTAGTGCGGTGTGCCTTGTCCTAATATTTACTCCAATTTTGGTGGCAACATTTCTCAAAATTGGTGTCGACATGCTAACCACGTTTTTAGTGTTTACTAGAGGAGAAAATTCTCAGCTGTTTTCGCATCATGCCCTTAACCCTTTACTGCATGATTTTTTATTTAAAACTCCATCGATATATCCTTTACAACTAAGCAAAAATAAAATCAAAGATCCTACAACGACCGCTCTCAAACTAATGTTGCATACTAGGCACGTTCAGGTTTGCAAAACGAAACTTGAAACTTGGTGTATTCGTACTTTCGTAGAGTCGTAGTAGATTCTGCTATGTACCCATTACTTTTTGCTTGAATTGCATATTTGAATGTCTTGGACCAATGTTTACGATTCGAACAGGTGACAATCAACAATGGTGTGTTGCGGACATCGGTTGAACGGTTGAACACACCTGTTTAATGTTGAGATTAATCTTATGCTTTTGGACTTGACTACAATATGGTCGGTCCAAGTTTAATATTGATTTCAAACAAATTTTTATCATGTAGCATTTAATAAATAGGGTGAGTGAAAATAATTACATATCTTAATGAATACTGTACAGGCTACAGTCAGGCAGGAATCCAAAATTTTAAAATGCGGTAGGAAACCTAACTTGGCAAAACCGTACCCATTGATTTGTGACATCTGCACATTAATTACAAGGTATTTTTTGAAGAACACATTATTATAAAGTGTCACTTATAGTGTCTCGGGAATATGAATATGGTTATTACAAGTCCGTGTATATAAAATTTTATTGTTTTAAATACTGTTAACAATAGTTAATCTTTCTATGAATACATTTGTTATGTTCTAGCGGCACCTAGCATAACCAAAGACGTGACGGTCGAAGACCATTTATGTATGCACACTATGAAATGCATAAAGTATCATCATCAACATTTACGTCTACTATTTTCTGAAGCGCCATCGAATCCATAACATTTTAATAAAGCGCTTCTGATGAAAACTTTAATGTTAGAGATGCCTTAGGAATACATTAGCTTAAAATTTAAATCAACTAAATTCTTCGTCGTACAGACACATGACAAATGACGAGTAGAACACTTCAAAGCTTATATTAAATTAAATCAAAATTCTCCATACTGATCGTTTACATATGGGACGACGGATTTAGAACGTAATAGATTACAATAATAGTGCTATGCTAAGAGCATTTTCAACACTTCCAATAATAAAAGCTATAAGATTAAGAACATTTTTAAATCCGAATACAGTTTATGGATCATGTGCAACTCGTAAAAACCTTCATGAATTACATGGGATTAAGCCGAAAGTTATAGTTCTGCGGTAGGTCGTACACCCGTCCAATACGAATTACTCAAAATAAGAAACGCGCAGGCAATTGTCTTCCTTATTTTCTCGGAAACATCGTCTAAAATGTCGTGAAGAGCTTAGTTTAATGTGAATGTATACGACAAATCGAAACAACGTTCCGTGAAGTGCTAATCCGAAACATATGTGACTAAAAAAATCACTTGAGATAAGGGTCAGTTTCAAGAACACGCCTTGCAGCGCATACATCGCGCTATAAAAAGAGCATCGGATCAACGGATTGACAATGACAAGCGTTTAAGGGCCCCGTTTATTTATATGTACAAGTATTTCCTTTTAGCGACGCCGTAGAGACAAAACAAGCAACTTTTAGATAAGCATTGTACGTCTGACAAGACGAGCCAAGCTATATTATGGTAATAACTTTGCCTCTAAGCGGAACGTAGACGGTTAGTTACGAACGAAACAGGATGTATTAAATTAGAAAATATATCTCTTACACGAGTATTCTTAAATGTGAAGCGAAATGTATGAAAATAGTAAAGTTTGGCGATAAATTCAAGTCAATGTGTCGGGCTTGCGCTTGTAAAACTTGAGTTAGTTGTAGAATATCATGTATTAACATCTTGGCGTTGTTTTATTTTATGGTACGACTTTCTTATTTTATGTGAATAAATTGAGAAGAACTACGAAAATTAATTTTAAAGTAAGACTACTGTCTGCGGGAAACTTTGTAAGAAACTTTAATATTTCACTGTGAGAAAATGGTGGCTTGGTATTAGATACGATTTGTAGCTTGAAATTGTATAGTCCGATTTGTACGCACCAAATGTCTTAATCTGCCTTTATCAGCCGTAAAATTTAAATTAAAAACACACATAGATGGTTGAATGTCCTCATAAAGGCACACTTATGTATTAGTTGGGAGTCGGCCTCGGGACAGAACACAAAAACTATCGAATGTGTAATTGAGTCGTCGTGAGTCACTCGGGGCGGCACACATCTGCTGTGCTACGTAGTGGCTGCTTGAAGGTAAGTTACTGGGTGGACTATTGTACCCAAATCCATGGCCAAGAAAAGTGCAAGAATTAACCAGAAAATGTGGTGAGTCAGATTTGAAAAGACTTGACTTTACCAGTTCAATAAAACCTAACTTAACCTATTCAACCGAACCTAAATAGACGAACCGTTTTAAATGTTAACAATAATTATCATGGACCGAACTTAGACACGTCATTTAGCTGGATCTTTTGATACCTCACTAAACAGCTAGTACCTACGGCTACCAGCCTTTCTGTAAAGATTATCGATAAACCTCCAGTAGGCGTCCTACCGCTACCTACCAGTCTCGAATTTATAGTAACAGGCGCAATAGCTTAGGTCTAAAGATAAATTAGAACAAGTTAAAGCAAAAATCTTTTCAAACACCCATTCAGACATATCATTGCTCCATGTACTGGAAGACGCAGCGTTGGAAGGCATCCTACAGGGTAAACCGATGACCTAGGGAGGGGCGCAGGAATCCGATGAATACAAGACGCACAGGATCTTTCGTTGTAACGACACTTGACTTGGCCTTTATCTGACTGTGGCTGGAAGTTTTTCGGACGAAATGATGATGGACCATACAGACCATAAGCTAGTAAAGGACATAATTCATTGAAATAATAAAAAAGTGAACTTGGTTTTACGTACTTTGGCACGCCATAATCACGGCGGTAAGTCTCCTCCACCTTCCACATGAGGCAAGTTCTCAACAGACATGCTAGTTTCGGGAAATTCCTGCACCGTATTTGGTGGAAGAAATGCCCGGTTATCACCAGTGTGCGGACCGCCCGAAGGACAAGCTGGAACATCGCTTTGTCCTCGTGGAGGCGATCGACGGCGGCGATCTCTCACACCAAGTCCTGGTTCAACCCAGGTCCAGAGCGAGGGTGAATGGGTGGCGCGGGTGGTGAACTGCGTGTGTGTGAGTCGACAATACATACCAGCGTTCTTAGAATTCAAAGGGCAATTGGAAGAAGAGCTAGAGCAGCAGAAGTCATTGGATGATTTCCCATTCCATAAAAAAATTTACCTATCTATCTAGAAAACTTAGAAATGACCACTTTACTAGTAAGAATACTATACAATACTCACATACTTGTGCTAATAAATTAATAAAAATGCCCCAGTATACTACCACAGCGCGACCTCACCTATTCCCCGAGGTGCACTACCGCGGTTTAGTTCCGGTACTTGCGTAGTCTTTTGTTTCGCGCCCTAACCGCCCACCGCGTATTATTTAGCTAAAACCAGGGGACCGTTTTAATGGACTACACAAAACTAGAAAACGAGGGGCCCGGAAAGATTAGATTTCTTATCAACGAAAAAAATCTTAGCACAAAAGTGTACCCTAATACAAATTGTATTGACTGTTTGGTCACCAAATATTATTAAATAAATACAAGGGAGGGTTTTCGTGCTGGTATTGTTGTTTTCTTTTTGTGAGATGTTATGTTTTATTATTTTTAACTAACTTGTGTGTTTCGAAATTTCTTGGCTAGTTTCTATCTTAGTACTACTCCGAGCACAGCTTATAAAGAAATCCGTATCTGACCAATCCTGAAACAATCCATTCTCTCTTGTCAGGTTATGTTTAGGTTTCAAATTGCTAAGGAAGTGAATAAAGCAGCATTCCATGAATAATCTGGTTTATAACGATATTGTTGGCTCCTGTAACAATAGGTATTTAAAGTAATTAGTCACTCGTCAACGGACGTAAACTATTAAAGATTGCTTGACCGGTGGTTAACGTGTGGCCATTGTGTGAAGGCGTCAGATGTTATGGCTGCATTGTACGCAAATATAAGTATTTTTTCCATATTCAAGCAAATAGGGTTATTATTTCTTAGTACTTAAGCTCTCTAATGTTAATAATGAAAACTATCTCCAAAATTATTATCGAACAAACAAGCATTAAATTTTTTTTTTGAAACGGCTAATAAAATTCAAAAATAGAACAAATTATTTTACAGCCAGCCGTAAAATTGTGCCCACATAAATAAATTTTTTTTTTTTTTTTTTTTTTTTTTCCTTAGTCCTCGAGTACATCTAAAGGATGAACCCTAGTTTTTATTACAATCTAGCCTTATATATAGACTAATAAGTAATTTAATTATATCCTAAACTAATAAATTGTCTTTACTAAGAATGTGTCCAATGGCACTTTTCTTATTGTCTCTATTAAGGCGAATACACTTCGTTCTTGTATTTATTTGGTAGCAATTATGCTACATTGCACTATTCACTATCACTAAACACTAACTCGAACGGTTTTGTTCTTTTTAGTCTTCTCACTATATGCGTGTGGTCGAGAAGCTGGATTGCCTCGATGTTCACATGCTGATGAAGTCGCTTTTCGTGAGCTTCTGCAATTTTTTTTATCACTTTATCGATGAACTCAACTTTTAGGTCCCGATGGAGGTCATCATTTCGTATGTACCAAGGTGCATTTACAATTTCCCTTAGTACCTTGTTCTGAAATCGTTGTATGATATTTATATTGGTCTGTTTGGCGCAGCCCCACAGCTGAATACCATAAGTCCAAACTGGCATCAGGACTTGTCTGTATAATAGCAATTTGTTCTGTACAGACAACGTGGAATTTCTTCCAAGCAGCCAATACATTCTCTTAAATCGTAAGTTGAGTTCATCTCTTTTCTTCTTCACGTGGGCTTTCCAGCGTAGCTTAGCGTCAAGAGTCATACCCAGATATTTGGCTGTATTCTCATATGGGACTTGTTTATTATTTATATAAACTGGAGAATACTGGTGTTTCTTGTTACTAAAGTCTATGTGTACAGATTTGGATTCATTTAATTTAATCCTCCATTTTTTAGTCCAGTCATAAACTTGGTTGACAGCCATTTGAACCTTTTCAACTGCTTCTTCGTGGCTGTTTCCTACAGCCATGAGGGCTGTGTCGTCAGCAAAGGTCCCAACGGTATTATGCTCTGATTCTGGAATATCGCAAGTGTATATTAGGTACAGGACCGGACCTAATACACTTCCTTGCGGTACGCCGGCTTTTATTTGCTTCAGTTCTGAGTAGGCATCTTCTTGCCTTATTCTAAAGACTCTGTTTAGAATGTAAGATTCCAGGATATCTGCAAACTGCTTCGGTAACAGGCTTTTTAGTTTATATATTAGACCTTCATGCCATACTTTGTCGAAAGCTTGTGCCACGTCTAGGAACACAGTAGAACAAACTTTCTTGTCTTCAAGGGCGTGTTCTATTACGTTTGTGATCCTATGCACTTGATCGATGGTTGAGTGTTTTTCTCGAAAACCAAACTGGTGCTCTGGTATTATGTTCTTGCTTTGTATTATTGTTTTGAGCCGTTTAAGTAACAGCTTTTCAAATAGTTTTGACATTATAGGTAGCAAGGAGATTGGCCTATATGATGCTGTTTCATGTGCAGGTTTTCCAGGCTTTGCTATCATGATCACTTCAGCAACTTTCCATATGTCTGGTACATACTTAAGTCTTAGTGCAGCATTAATAAGGGTTGTCAGCTTAACTAGACCCTTTCTTGGTATGTTATGTAGTATTTCCCCTGTTATTAAATCATAACCTGGTGATTTTCGACGGTTTATATTTTGTTTTATTTCTCTTGCGACTTCTCTCGGTGTTACTAGCTTAATATCTTCATATTCTGGTGTCATGTTAACTGAAGTGCAGTTCTGTATCATTTCCCCCTCGTTTGGTTGAAATATGTTTTCTAGGTGCTCAGCAAACCTCTGGGCTTTTTGATTACTAGTGACTGCCCACTGCCCGTTTTCACACTTGATGGGAGGAATTTGTGTAATCGGTCTTTTGAGATGCTTGGTAGCCACATAAATAAATTAACCACAGAATATAAAAATTAACGCAAAACGCGAGAATGTCCTCCGTTGTAATATCATTGTACGTTATCCCATATGCGGGTAGGGATGGCGATAATATAATTAACGCGATTATGGTACGCCCACCTCCCTATTGTTAAGTTTTAATGTAATGTAACTAATCGATGCATTAAAGTTCAAAGTGATAATTAAGTTATCGTGTGTCTAAGCTAGGAATAAAATAAAGATGCTTTTACAACGATGAGTCACTTTTGATCAAGCAAAAAGTAAAAGACGTTTGCCAAGATAAGTTGATTAATGGTTTACAGCACACGTTAACTGCTGCGTAGGACTTTTTGACGTAGGTTAAAACGCTTATCTTACTTTACGCCCATTTTGCCTTACGAAATGGCGCTGAATAAATCTTGCTGATTGACGTGTTAAGTTGTAGAATTCGGTACGAAGATATTTAAAACCAGACCTCATCTCATTTTAGCAAAGTAAAACTTTTGAACTCTCCAGCAATTTATAAGCAAGGTAAGCAAAAAATAAAGCGCCACAAAATAAATGGAAGACCATCTAGAAAAAAGTATGTATGTCACCAGCTATAGGTTGTTATCAAGAACACCACATTTTTTGTGGTGTTCTTTTGTGTGGCCTTGCCTATTAAAAATAAAAATATAAGGTAGCGAATAATAGAAATCCCAACGGTATAAATTATATTGTGTGATAAACATCTTTGGCTCCCTCACCCGGACCCGCAGATAATCCCTGAAATGAATGTGACAATATTAATGAATGGTGTTGCCACGGCAAAAAATTCAATTAAGAATGCAATCTATAATGATGGTTTGGCATCATATTGACGGAATATACAGGGAGGTAAGTACCGCAATAAGTACTGTGCCGATACTAATGACAAGGATAAAATAAAACAGAACAGACATAACAGAACAGATACTCGGTAAATAATGAAGGTCCATAGATTTCGCTTCAACACAAGTTTTTATATTTTAATTTTGCTGAGTATATTCTCTGAATATTTCTCGGACCACCCTGTGGGTATGGGTAAACAAATATTCAAATGTTTTACAAAATGAAACAAAATATTCATTCATATCGCATGCATAAACCGACTATCTTTAAAGAAAGAACACAATATACAACGAAAAATTATTCCCAGCATTCAAGAAAACACCATTGCCCTAGCATAACAGTCACTTAATAAAATTTAAGCGTTGAACAGTTTAGCCGTAGAACCCATAAAGAAGTCGATGGGCCGGAGGACGCTACAATGACGGCGGCCGTCCCAGGACATTCGGACCAAGTTTATTTTACTGTTCCCACTAAAATGTGCAGTAAAAACCCGCCCACGCGATGTAGCACCCATGATATTCCTACTGACCTCTGCCCTCCTATAAAGAATATCCCAGACGCATAATCCCATGGAAACTTTATTGTCACCCGATAATTTAATACCGATTCGAATGTAAGAATAAAAAATTTCATCCTTTTCAAGTATAGAAAAGTAAATAATGAGGATTTTAATGATCTCCCGGTTTTTAATATGGTCTCCCTCATATATCTTGCTCTTTGTAGTCGTGAATCCCTTTTTGAATACAGGGATGTCTAAAGAGTGATTCAATAAAAAGTTTTTATCGACACTGCCTGCAATGCAGCGGTTATAAGCTGGCCACACTCCAGTTCCCAGATTGTGTTCAAATTATACAGGCATTTTATAAAAGCTGTTCCATTTTGTAGGCCATACGGTGGACGTCATTTTTATCTACATAAAGACAAAGGAAATGCGTTTTACCAGCCAGTTTTATTTTAAAATTGAATCCATTTTCAAATTAAAATTTTCACAATTTTTACGTTGGCAAGGAAACAAAATTTAATAAACCGAACAAGCGGCGTTGGCTGCATTCTAAGATAAAAGATAGCTGAAATATATTGTGTTTCACAACAATAATAATTCATAACGTAAAAAGATTGGAATAACAATAATTTATTGCTTGCATGTATTCTTATGTCAATTACTTGATACATCTGGCGCATTACTCATCGTAACATGACTGTCCTCTGACCGACGCAATAGGTAACTCAGATATGGTTACTGGTGCATCTTTAGGGCGGGAGCTTTATTGGCCTGAGTCGTTTAACTTATTTAGTTTTATTGGTCTTACACCGTTTATCGTATTAAGACAATCCAGTTATGCCATCTCACATTCTGTGGGGTGTTTTGATAAACCGTTCAATTTAGTAAAGGATGATACTTCTAAATAGGTACTATTTCCTCTAGATGATGATAGTGGGCGGTTCTATTGCAGTGTAGATTGAAAGTTAGGTAATCCCTAGCTTTCGCTTATTATAGCTCAGGTTAGAGAAAGGTATTGATCGCTATCAAATAGATATCTATTTCGATAATAAAATCTGAGAAATTCTATGTAATTTGTACATATTGTGCTTGGATCTATTGTAGCCCTTAATTCATGAATCCCCAAGCGACACCAGGTGGCCGCGCATCTATTGTCTTACTATTGTGTCTCTAATTGACGGTATCTGAAGGGTTAATCATAATTATTTGCGAGCGAGCCTTTGCTAGTCTTGTACCGTAATTGTAACTAATGAATGTTCATGGCTAGCTTATAAGGTTCCTACGTACGTACCTACTAAAGAACCCCGTGCTGTGCTACTTAGTAACATGTCTTCCACACCGCACTTACGTACAAGTAAAAGGGAACTAATCATGAGTTTTACTTATTGCGTAGGAACTGCTTCAGTGACAGCGCCACAATTCCAATAAGTTAACTAGCCTGTTACCTAAATATGTAATAGGAGGATGCTGCTGTCCAACATTATTCAAATCAAGAAAGTACCTCTTACGAAATCAACAGGAAAAAGACAGTAACTCTCACCGTTTGCTTGTGGGTTGGCGTTTCCTGGTCACAATACCTAAGTTCTCATATAATCATATCATAATTAATATCCGGAAAACAGCCATTGTAAGGGATTAGACAGATGGCCGTTGATTTGACAGAAAGCCATTGTTATCGAATTACATAGCTCTCAAGCACAAAATAGGTGTTTTGTGTTTCAAGTCTCAAACAAGCTATATTAGATTATGGTTGACGCCCACTCCAAGGTATCGAATTTGTTCATGAGAAGAAGAAAAAATAGAGTAGGCGTTTTTTGGAGTAGATCTACAAACTTAAAATGAAACGTCTAAATGTATTAACGATGTATGCAGGGTGACTGACAGAACCGAGATGATAACGTGCAATTAGACCATCAGCGATGGACTGCTGTAGACTGATGAGTATGAAATCATTAGACTAGTAAGCTAAGACCATGTCATCCAATATTAGGTGCGCTTTGCACACCCACTTTAAACATGCTTCGGATTTCGAGATATTAGGATAGGCATTGTAGGCAATGGCAATGACTGCTGCAGCCATATGAAAAAGAAGCTGCTTAATTGCTTATATCTAAGCCAACTCCATCTGAAATCCTTATTCCCGTCAAGCGCTCATGGCTAATTGATAACGGACGAACGCAGCAAATGCACGTGACACAAAATCAATATGGCGGTGATGGATGGTGCTGAATTTTAATTAAACCTATATCAACCTGTTAGCTGACAAAATGAGCTTATAATGGCAACGCAGTACGCAGCACGTGTCTAGCCATTAATCTAGGCGGAAATATTGAATGTCTGCCACATACCATTTTACCGGTAGCGAATCTGTTTTTATAACTGATCATACTGATTTTTTTAGATGTAGTTGCCGAATTTTCGTAAAATAGATCTGCTACTGACCGACTGTTAAATACTAAAAACTAGGTAACCTACCTAATTTTGAGGTTCAAAGACAATGTCGGTTTAAATATTGAGAAGATTTTATGTAGTTGGCATTTTCCTATCTTCTTAGACCCAGACACTAAAGTTTAGATTAAAAAATATTATAGGTACCTAGCCTGTTAACTGGGTACTGTTTCATTGGAGTAAGTTGAAACTTTCAAAGGCTAGGAAGCCCTGAGATATTTAAGCTTGCCGTAAGTTGAAGCATTAGATAGATATTTAAACAACCAATACACCTTCTGAAAGTAAATTAATACCTCTATCCTGTCTCTTGGCTAATTATGGAAGAAGTCTTTCTTATGTGACAACCAATACCAAGAATTACTGGATACTTTTCTAAAAAAAAGTCATAAGAAGCTAAACTAAGAAACACATAATAATGAAACAAAATATTTTTAACAACCTGCCAAGAATTTAACGTCAACAACCCATTAGAGATACTAAAATATTCATTACGATCACAATACGAGCATCCCATACAAAGTTGAGGCGAAGTATCTAACTAACTGACCGGCAGAGTGCCCCCTGCCGTGGCAGAATGAGCAACCGTGAAATTACTCGTAAAACTTGCATTAGTGAGCCAGTTAATAAAGCCAATGAACCATGTGGTCCTCTCATAAACCCACACAAAAATTATTAAGTCCTTAAGACACTTCTTCCCCGGAGTTATAAAAGTCTAAATGGGAATTATTAATAGCTATTACTTTAATATTGTCATTAAACTTTATGAATCGAAGCTTGAGCTCTCTGGCGTTCATTGATCAGTAAAATATAAAATTAATATTACTAAGCGACTATTAATTAATTGTGAACAGGTATAAACACGGCATGGTACTGTTGGTCCATTGGCTTCGTAGGCATTTCTTGTAATAACTATAATGAGACATGAAAAATTCTAATAAAATATCAATTAAAAAGAGATATTAATAGGCGTATAACTTTCATCGACATTAAAATCCTATGATTACCATTTTATGGGACACTGAGCTTGTTGGTAATACGATGAGCTTTTTGCGTAGAAACTTATTCTAAGCAGTTTTTTCTTTATCATCGGTTCTCATTAATATCATCACTTATAACGGTCCTTATAACGCATCAGTTTACAGCACTACATAATTACCAATTAACGGAATAATATAGTATTCAACAAGAATACTAAACACCAATTGAACATCAAAGGCTCCTCACTGACACCTTAATAATTGCGGCGCATTATTTCACGTATTCCACAATTACGTACTCTATACTAGCTGCCAACCGTCTCACACTCCGATAGCTCGACAAAGAGGGCCTGGACACCATGACATGATGAAGTGTCACCTCTCCATGATAAACGATAAACCCCGGGCGTCAAATGAGAAATTCAATTTCTCGCTCCCGTTACTCCGCTTAGCTGCCGGCGCGATATTTAAGATCAATCAGAAGTTACAGTGATTTTATTTATGTTGTTTTGTTACGTGAAAGGCGTGGATAAAGGGCTTGGAGCTTAGAAAGAGAAATGGTTTTGTAAGTGCTGCCGTTCTTAGTGTCGTTCCGTTTACGGAGGAATTCCTACGGACTTGAATTTAATTCAATTGCTAGAAATTATTTTGGCGCTTTTTTAGAAATGTTCTTCGTTTGAGTTTGGGCATTATTTAAAAAAAATGATTTTCGTAATATGATTTGGACAAATGAAGACGTCTCGAAATTCTTCTTCAACATTTAATTTAGGTCTCCAAGTCACTCATGCTGGAATCAGTGTCATCGGCAATAAGTACCTATGTAGTTCAACAAATGAAAAGACCAACGTTCAAATATAATTAACTAGTAAGTACTCAATTAGGTACTGAAAAACTAAAATAGCGTTGATGAACAGGATTACGAGAAGATTACTAGGTAATTTTTAAACCAAACATGAGCTTTCCAAACACGAAGTACCCACATAAACTACAAACGGCAGTAAAATCCAATTAATTTGGGACTGCATGCATAACACAAACAAAACCACACGCAACGTGTATTCAATCAGCGGGTCCGACTGCAAATTAACAAGCAACATAGGTGGAAATATGCGAAACATTTCATTAAGCGAGGCACTAAACAAGGTAAAAACATGATAAAAATTCGAGAAATGTATACCAAAAAAGCTTCTTATAGCTTGTTTTAACTCTACCTAGAAGAGAACTGCACTATGCACTCAGTAAGAAGTCCCATGCTTTTTATTCTGTTATTTACTTGAACATGTTAACTTCGGAGAAACAGAGCGACACAACGGTCTAATGGAGTGTTTATGGCAACAGCCAATTAATTAGAAAAGGCATTGCATTATTTTAAGGCAATATGATTTTCATAATTTTATGTTGATATAGGATGGATGCGAGCCGCACTGGACCGTTCATTTTGGCGGCACTTGGGGGAGACCTATGTCTGTGTATATGAAATGATGATGATGATGATGTTGATATAGGTAGGTACCCTAGAAAAATCAGAAATAGACACCATTCAAAGCTCAAGTGTATTCGTTTCATGCCGTTTCTGGAATCATAAATTCATAACATACGTATTATCAACTGCCAATTGACAATCAAGTCAAAAATGAAAGTGTTAGTACCTAACGCAATATTTTCGTACAATTTATTTGGACCAAAGCAACACCTTGAACAAACAATAGGTATTAAAACGAAGAGTCCATTGATTTATTTGAGACCCCCACGGTTGAGTAGCGACGTTTATGTTTCTTGACATTATAACACTGAAACCCGACGATCGATGTATTCATAACTTCCTTTGTCCACGCCATAAAGCATCGTAAACGCGTATTGTTCAAGAATGCGATTATATGTATTAAAGAAACTTTATCGAGGCCTGTGCCATAAAATGTGGAATGTAGGAGTCGCCTAGTTCCACTCAGTAAAAACTGCAGCTATTGAGATAAAAAGTAAAACTGCACTTATTCCAACTAAATGGTCATTCAATCTACTGGGAAAGTGCAGTTGTTTTAAAGTTGAACGGCTACAAAGAGAGTCGTGATCGTTTCTCTGAACACTTTGTTTCAATTTCTTCAGAATTAAACTGCTTCATTATAAAATAATCTGGAAAATCATTTCTTAAAAGCTTTTCAACTTATTTTTGGGTCCTCAAAATCAGACCCCTGTTCGCTACTTAGAAACTGCTGAATTGCTGACGTTAATACTAAATACATATCTAATGATACAGGAATTTACGCTCAGTTGTGACGACTAGACAGACCAACAAAGCAAACAAATGCGAAGTAGTGAAAATGAATAGACATACGTGAGTTGAACTACTTCTGTTATACAACCCTCCCTCAAGTCTCCCGTCACACGTAGTCAACATAAAAACCCTAGATTTAATTTTATAAATTCTACTGTAATTTTTCAGCGCGACAGCTTACTGTGCTTGCCAGCAAAACTAACAAACTACGACAAAAAAACGAAACCGACGCGCATCCGTCAACAGGAGTGAGTAATATGCGGCAAGAGCTAGAGTGCAATAAGATTTATGATTATGATCCACCAGCGTGTACACGGGGACATCACAATTTATGCGATAACACTGTTTTGTCTTCACGATAAATTAATAGTCCACTTGCGACACTACACAACTTTTCCATCCACGGCCGTCAAAATGCGGGACAATGCCATAAACTGTGTCAAATTAAAAAAGCCTTTGAACTCGCCGTAAACATAATCGTATAGTACTAAAATAAAAAGATGGTTGTGAATGCAAGACATGTGTCCACATGTTGGTAAGACTAAGAGACAAACCGTGTATAATGTGATAAAGTAGCTGGCTGGGTACCATTTGAATGACGAACTCCCATTTAATTGTGATGAAAGAAAGATTTCTCTTTTATTTTTAAATTCAGGGTGCCGAACTGTCGACTCTAGCGCAGGGTGTTTTAGTTTAGTCACAGTCGTGATTGTTTTTCTCATTAAATCTCAGAGGTTTTTGAAATAAGAGTTTATTTTTTGTGGTTGTGATTATTTTTATGTCGAGCTGAAAATAGATACTATGAAACTGTGAACAGTTTATTATAAACTGTCACTATTAACGACTCGACAATGTATCACAGGAGACCAATGATGATCGTTTGTCGTCATTTTGTCTCTTACCAAGCGAACGTTCACGACTCAAGAAGATGCAAAAAATTTCCACGATCGACTTAGTTCAAAAAGATAAAATTAGTAAACACCAATGTCAACTAATATGATTGGATAACTGAAATAAAAACGCTAATCAAATTATGACCTTGTTGAAAAGCTTTTTAAAAAAAGCGGGTGTTGAGGGGCTGTGATGACCTGAAACCCAAGTCGGTACTATAAATATCGAGCAGTCCCTTAACCAAACTATTTGTACCACCAGCGTCCTTATCTATCTAATAATAATAAACTGCAAAATGTTCACAAAACCGAAATTTATCAGGCTGTTTACTCTAATGATGCGCCTCCACGTCGGCGTCGCCGCCACCGACGAGACGAGATAAATCGAGGCACTTGAATTTGAGACTCTCCCACGGCGTGACACGCGCTCTCTGACACCAGTGTCAACAAGGATATCATATCTGTTTTCTTTGTCCGTTTAGTGGAACATTATCGCTATGTATGTAGGGTGAATTATAATGAACATTAATTATTATTTTGAGAGCAGTATATTGTATAAAGATTGCAGATGGCTTGGATACGAGATGCATAGGACTGGTCGTTATAGCAATGTTTGGGGAACGAGTTATCCAGTAGTGGGTGGACGTCTAACGTCTGATGATGATATTATGAATGATAATGATGATTATGATAATGAACGTGAATCCTACCCACAAACGAAGCGCTTACCAGCTTCGTGTGTGTATGTCAGTGCAAAACTTTCAAAATGTAGACAGATTATCACCTCTTTTCGAATATGACAAGTTTTCCTTTGCTCATACGTACAGAAATGAAATTTACTTTTTCGATTTAGATATGCGGAAAAGCTTGAAAACCAAAAAATAACGAGGCAAGAAGAGCGAGTGAAGCAAGCCCGAAAAATTTGCATAGCACCCCGGGTAGGTGCGCTGAGTTCACCAATAATTTAAATACGAATGAGGCTAATTATATTTTTAAATGTTTTGTATAAGTATTTTTGAAAGCCAAGGAGATGCAACAGGACCTGACACCCATAATCGTACCTTCGTAGGTAGGTACTTACCTTTTCAATTAGTTGACTTGTTTTTGATAGGCAAGTAGGTACCTACCGGTACAAAACTTAAAAGATTAATATTATGGGTACCTAGTAGGTACCTAATTACCTATGCCAATTCCTTTAATGGATCCTACACATGGCACTTAGGCAGTTAGACATAAACTTGATCTGCAACCGAAAATGTACCTACTTATCGTGTTTATAGTAAACGATATTCAGTTTGATGTTAACCAAATGTGATAAACAAAGTGGGGGTGTTTGCTCACCCATCGGTCGGCAGTTAATCTGTAAACGGTTATGATTATGAATTTATGAGAACCCACAACCATCGTCACCATTCACCACAATGTTATTTGTAAGCTTACAAAGAAATAACAAGCATTGACAGAAATAAGTGTGCAGTTGGTTTGTTATGATAAAGGTATTTAGTTCTATTTCTAATTCAATTCAATTCAAAGTGACTTAAATCGTTAATAAAGTATTACAATTATACAATTTATTACTTAGGAATAAATTGAATAAAAACCTTTTTTATACATTTACAAATTTCAAAATTGCAAATGTATGTAGAATGTAGCTAAAAGAAATTGTTGCAGCGGCCCTCAGCAGCGGTGGTGAAACACCGCTGCTGAGGGCCGCTGGCCGGGGCGAAACTCCTCTGCTGTGGTAAATCGTGGCACGGCGGCGGCGGCGGTCAGACTCCTGCACTCTCATGGCGCTATGGACCACAATCGCGGCGGTAAGTCCCCTCTTTGAGCAGTGAATAAGGAGGCGGCACTGCTTCATGGTTATTTTGGGTGGACCTACCTGTTTCGTTTTCGGCAGCAAAAAATGCCCGGCTGTCACCAATCACCACTGTGCATAAATTTATAGCCCACTGCCCACAGGACACGGTGGAGATCTGCCCCAACCACTGGCACTGACATTCAGTCGGAAAAATCCCGCCAAAAACTTTAAAATATAAGTTACTTGAATATAACTAGTGCCACACCAAAAAAAAAAAAGGTTTCTGAACTTGAACAAATTTACATTACACGCAAGATTGCAAAGTAATTTTCTGGTTCATAAAATCTATAATAGCTTTTCTCTTACACACTTTTTAATACGGATTTTCAATAAAATTGGTGGATTTTTTTAAATATCTTTTTATCACTTCATTTGACAGCTGACATGTTCTTGCCTCTTACGTATAATGGAACGTCTAGTTTGGTAACCTTTCATAATACATTTTATTGCAGATATTTCTTAATCATGAGTTTTTTGCGGCGAATAACATCTCCAGCTTTTGTGTGTCGTGTGTTAAGACAAGAAATAAGCAAGAAATCAATTCATTCTTGTGTGTATAAAAATGTAAACATAACCTCAAAACTTGTGAATGTTTATCCTACCAACCAAAGTTATAATGCAATTCGTTGGAAATCCAAAAAGGTTTGTATAAGTCGTAAATTTATGAGACTATTTAGGAATAAGTTACGCAAAGAAACTCTACTTATAACCTTTTACTTAAGTTTAGAGGTCATCAATTTCTTCAAGGTCTTGTTTCAGAATCAAGACGATTCAGATGATGAAGATATTGATTCAGGTGGAGATTCTTCACTGACAAAAGATTCAAAAGTTGTCAAATTCTCTACAACATCCATGAGAACAGATGCAATATTAAAGTCAGCGCTTAATATATCAAGAAAGTGAGTTTGGTACCACTTATGATTTTATTATTCAGATTTAATGTTTCTATGTTTAATCATATTTTTGTTATTTTTAGTAAAGTAGAACAAATGTTTTATGAAAGTAAAATTAGAGTAAATGGAAAGAAAATCATGAAGAAAAGTGCTTCCGTAAGTATCATTACTGCTTTACTAAGGTAGGCGCCAAATAAACATGGAACAACGGTCATTGGCCCTCCTACATTTATTGACATTCTTAATTTAAAAAACAAAATTAAAGACATAAGCTGTCTTGAATCATCATCCATTGTGATCCTTTACCTTTTCTGAAAAACAGTTCATTGATGGTTTTTTGGACACCTTCAATATATTGAAAAAGATAGAGGAAAAGGTCAATGTAAGTCTTATTTGTTTAGGTATTTTAAGTTTATCTGGCGCCTTGTATAATAATTTCAGATTCCTTCAAACTCCATATTGATTGATAATATTTAATAATCACACAGGTAAGGCTTGGTGATGAAGTAGATGTAATCAAAATGGTTAGTCCTAACAACCCACAGCACATTTATGTGTCCAGAGTGGAAATATTGAATGTAGCTCCTAAAGAAGAGAGCATCCAAGTTACAGCAAGAAGGTTTAAACACTTACTCATAGAAAACTATGAGGCTGATCCACATAAAATGGAAAGTGAAGCTTGACCATTTTGATTTTGCAGATTCATAATATGTAAAGAAATTATTATAACTATTTATTTCCTTAATTTGTTTGAGAGTTGATTCCTACCAACAATATTAACCTTTTCGACGCCCATCTATATAGTACGCGATGTCTCCTCCAGCGCCACGCAACAAATGTAAAAAAATATATTTCCTGGTGTTTTTGTTTCTATTGAATATAAAACAAACAAGAACTTATTATGTGTGCAAAAGTTAAAAATATGGCTTATAACAGAGCAATTTTCCATAAAAATAAAATAAAAGGTCTTGTAAAAGTCGTAAATTTATTTTATACTATTATTACTTCTAATCAAGTAGTGGCGCGCTGAGGGCACGAAAATCTCGAACTTGTATACAACATTCAAAAGGTACGGTAAGGTAAGCTACTTAACAATCACTCCTAACAATATTGAACCAAAAAACCACAGCATCTTGCTTCTTTATGGAATGATTTCTAAACCCATAGATTTAAAATTCTATGTCCAAACCAAACTATACCCAACATGAATAGATATTTGAAATAGAATTGTTGCCTTGTAGCGGACAAATTGTCATTATAATAAAATGAAAGGACCTGATAATTAAGTTAAGATTGTATTTGTAAATATTAATAAGTAGATAAAATAAAAACAACTATTAAAAACAGTGATGTTATTGTGATTTATTTTAAAATTCAAGAACTATTAACATAACATGATTATAAATCTAAATCTAGATCACAGTCTGAACTTTCAAACATTGATATTTGTGAATTAGGATTTGATAGCTTTTGATTTGAAGAATTTGAATGGTTTTCTTTTCCTTTCAAATCTGTAATAGCTGTAACATCACTAAATGAGTCTGTATTCAAACCGTCAAATATTGATGTTTGAGTTTTTGATGTAGAGGGTTTATTAATATCATTAAAATTAGTATTATTTTCTTTCAATTTAAGTTTTTCTGTAGTCAAACTACTTGATGTTGTATTTAAAGACTTTCCTGGCATATCGTCATACTTATCAAAATCATGTTTACTAACAAACTGGAACTGTTTTAGTTTACTAACAGTCCTTTCTTTAACTTCAGTGTTCTTTTTATCACCACCTGCAATACTTATATCTAATATATTATCATAATTTTCTACAGATGTGTCCAGCACTTCTTTAGTTGTTTTTTGTTCTTTAGGTTCTGATTTCACGTTTTCGTTTTCAATTTGATTTTCATTGCTACTTTCAAAGTTAAAATCTATGCCTAAATCAGCTAATGCATCATTAACACTTGGTACAGCATTTAGGAAAGTTCTATCTTCAACAATATCTTCATCACTGTTTGATTCCATATCTTCATTATTATCTGTTCTGCCTTTAGTTTTTTTAGCCTTTTTAGGCAATTTATTTTTTACTCCACTAATGTCCACGGTTACTTCTTTACGTTTCCGTTTACCACCCTTCTTTTTAGCACTTGGTGGTTCTTTCACTGTGCTGTTAAGTGTCTTGTGTTTCTTCAATGTTACTGCAAATTTTTCATTGACCTCATCATCCTTAAAATCTTTATCATTTCTTTGATTCTCTATACCTTTCAAAATATCTACTTCATTATTTTTCTTAGATCTTTTATTATTGAAATAAGAGCTTGTTATGAGAGATGCTGAAAGCTGAATATTATCATCAGTAACATCTTCATGTTTTGCGAACAATTTGCAGTTTCCTGTTTCTATATCAGTTTCTAGAGTTTTGTGGTCAACTTGCAAAAGTTTCGCGTAGTACAAGAGTTCATTTCGCCATACATCGATTAGGTTTAATCTTGTTAGAAGTTTCTTGGCTGTGCATAAATAGTCATAGTCTGGATATCTGGGTACAGTGGAGTGTAGGGCATCCACCGTGTCGTCTAACGTGCAGTCTTGCATGGATAAGTCGACAAGAGACACGGCTACAACCGCGTCCATTGGTAATATTGTTTTACGGTACATAAGCCGACAATGTGCTTGAGATAATCTGCAATATTGGATTGATTTTTAAAAGAAGTCCTTCATTTTGGTCTTAAACTCTAGCTATTTTTAAATAGGTATTATTCAAATTGATACAGAAAGCCTGCACTGGGTTAGTAACTGACTGATTTTATTAGTCAATTTAAAAAAGTGCATTACCTATATTTTGTTATTTTACATTATTTAATTTCTTTAAATAGAAATTGTTCAATTTGTCTGATTTAATTAAGCTTGTTATTTTTTATTTTTAAAGTTTACAAACATGTAAACTCACATACATAAGACACCCAGACCTGGAACACCGATTTGAAGGCTATACAAATATTAGTTCCGTGTGAGGATCGAACCCGCGACTCGTAGTGCAGCAGCTAATAGCTCAACCACTGCGCTAACCGTGCCGTCAAAAATAATAACTATCCAAAAAATTGTTGATATTACTTAATTTTGAGTGAATTTACGATTGGAAAGAAAATTAGACTGGGTTGCTGGCACTGGATTCAGCGAGGACAACGTCGACTATATTATCTGGAATATCAAAAAGGTATAAATACATAGTAACACTTACCTTACTAAGCTGTCTAACATTCTCACAGTAGTTCGCGAAGCATCTCTGTGTTCCGACTTTCTTTGCGCCATGTAATACTTCTGCAGTATCATGTTAGCGGATTTCGTCATTTCTGAATATTTAGGTCCGACTAGACTAATATACATCTGAAAACAATAAAAATAAGTACTGAAATATTTTTTACATAAAACTTTCCATAATATACAAACATTTGAAAACAATTATTAAATCATCTATCATTGTTTTTTAGTGTTTTTAATAATTCTTATGGAAAGAAAATGAGAAAAATGCCTTGGTAATTAGAAATTTAAAACTGTGGCTGCACAGGACAAGACAACTGTAACGTCTGTTAGGTCCTTTTATTTTTACACACAGTGTCTACATCTCTTTTTTCTCCAATTTTCCTTTCGCAGGTATGCTGGAAGAGATTCCTTTAGAAATAAGCATCACCTTTGTACTATTCTTCTGTTTCCTTCATCTGTTCTCTTATTATTGCGTGTACATAAACTGTTAAATAAATAAATAATAAAAATATTATTTAATTTATTTACAAATAATATTTTTACCTGCAATTTTTCGAGATCCCATTTTTTCTTAGAATCTATTGGGTTTGAATCTCCATAGAGTATGTATGATGACACAAGCTTATCCCACGTTTTGTTCTTTGAGTCCAACAATATAAATATCAAATCGAACCTGGAAGCAAATTTAAGAACATCACATTGTGTGCGCTGGTCAGTAGTAGTACGAAAATCGCTCTTATTGCTACGAAAGTAAAGTTGTCTGTAAAAAAACTTATTCATATAAATAATTTTTTCCCGCCGCTTAGCCACTTATGGCCACAAGAACTTTAGATTTCCAGAGATAAATATTACCTTATGACACTCGACAATTGTGTAGCTTTCTATCAGAAAAATAATTTGCCAAATCTCCGATCTGAATGAATAGTAGACAAAATATAGCCCATATCACTCAGGAATAAAACAGTTTTCTATCAATGACAACATTTTCGCTATTGGACGAGTATTTCCAATTTGTTTGTACAAACAAAAAAACAAACTTTACCTCTATAATTATTAGTATAGATCAAATAAAAAATGGGTGAAAGGGGGGTAGGAGGATAAAAATAGCGTATGACCTATTCTCAGGCCTGCTAAATATAATATACACAAAAAAAAAATTGGTTAAGCCGCTACAGAGAGGTTTGATGTTTTGAGTGTAACCACTTACAACCTTGGCCCTACACTAGGAATTACTTCTGTATCAGGGACACACCTTGTACCTCACACGAGCCACGAGAGTTTTATATATTAAATTATTTTATAAATATAATAAAAGGTGAACATTACCTACTTAACAAGGGAGTTCCAAGGGAAACATTGACGCATAGAGGTTGATCCGTAACATAATGTCCTTTGGGATTGCAAGCAGCTATTATCGCACAACGCGTGTTCAATTTACATACAATACCAGCCTGAAAAAATATAGGACAAGGTTTACAATCTGTTCGGCAAAACGAACCTTAGTACTCAAGCATTAACGCCGGAATTCGCTTATGACGTATTTTACGGTTTAAGACATTTATCAAAAATAATACAAAGAAATACAAGTTATTCTTATATACTAAACTAGCTTTTGCCCGCGGCTTCGCTCGCTTTAAATTCGGGGTAACACGATTCCCTTTCGGCTTATTTTTTTCCGACATCTTCAACAAGGGATCCCTTCTTTTTGCATAATATTCTTTGTCCTAATATACTTTGGCATAATTTGTTTTGCCATAATAATACTTTGCCATATTGGTTTTTTGGCATACAGTTTATGTTGGCATAATCATCTTTAAGGCTAATTTGTTTTGGTATACATTTAATTTGCATAACGTTATTAGGCCTAATCCTAATGACTATTAGCATAATAATATTTAGGCATACAATTACGAGTATTATAACATAACATACCACCACTTAGGCATAGTTTCTGTAACAATTCAATAATATTGTTGGTTAAAAATTCAATATGTTGTGCTACAAAAGTTAGCGACAGAACCGAATCGCTGCAAAACCGACTCCACGTAATCTTGTCTGCCCTACCCCTAGAGTGTAATTTAAAATCGCGTAGGCGCGTAGGGGCGAGGCGGCCCGCTGGCTGAGGAGCAGGCGGCTGCAAGCGAGCCGCCGCCGCTGAGGCTGGCCGGCCAAGCCGGCCAGTAAGCCGAAGCGGAGAAGACGGCTTTCGCTCACCACCGCAGGTGAGCGAAAGTAGCACGCGTGGGGCTGCCGGAGGCCCGCAGTGCCGGAGCCGTGACAGAAACCATGCCTGCTGCATGTTGCATGCTGCATGCTCGCTTAAAAGCAGCATGCTTGCTTGCATGCTGCATACCTGCTGCATGTTGCATACTCGCTTGAATGCTGCATGCTTGCTTGCATGCTTGCTTGCATGCTTGCTTGCATGCTTGCTCGCATGCTTGCTTGCATGCTTGCTTGCATGCTTGCTTGCATGCTTGCTTGCATGCTTGCTTGAATGCTGCATGCTTGCTTGCATGCTTGCTTGAATGCTGCATGCTTGCTTGCATGTTCGCTTGAATGCTGCACGCTTGCTTGCATGCTGCATGTTGTATGCTTGCTTGCATGCTGCATGCTTGCTTGCTTGAATGCCTAGTGTATGCTCTTTTGCATGCTTCTTACTGTGAAAAAAGCCTACAAAATTACTGCATATTGCATGCTCGCTTGAAAGCTGCATGCTTGCTTGCAAGCTGCATATCTGCTGCATGTTGCATGCTCGCTTGAATGCTGCATGCTTGCTTGCATGTTGCATGTGGCATGCTTGCTTGCATGCTGCATGCTTACTTGCTTGCAAGCCTTGTGTATGCTTGTTTGCATGCCTTCTACTGTAAATAAAGCCTACAAAATTGATCATAACAAATATGTTATGTATGACCTACTTCAGGAGATATGGTTTTTTCCAATCGTCGAAATAAATTCGTATATCCTAAAGTTATACTTTAGAATGTTATGCTTAGTAAATTTATGCTTTAGAAAGTTATGCTTAATCATTATTATGGTTAGAAAAAATATGCTTAAAAAAATTATGCGTAAGCTGTTATGCGTAAATAAATTATGCGAAAATATAATTAGGCCAAACAAAAGTATGCCAAGTTATATTAGGTCTAAAAAATGTATGCAAATGGATAGGGAACCCTTCAACAAATATCGTTAATGTACACAGAAATATATACAAAAAGTTAACAAATTTTACACTAAAACTCTCCTCAAGAATCACGATATCGAGTGGTGAAAACCGCTTGAAAATCGGTGCAGAAGTTTTTGAGTTTATCGCGAACAGACAGACCGACAGACGCGGTGAGGGACTTTGTTTTATAATATACTAGCGACCTGCCCCGGCTTCGCTCGGGTAACATGTACGTACAACAACGTATTTCTTCACTATTTAATGGATGTTATTATACATATAAACCTTCCTCTTGTATCACTCTATCTATTAAAAAAAACCGCATCCAAATCCGTTGCGTACTTTTCAAGATTTAAGCGTACATAGGGATATAGGGACAGAAAAAGCGACTTTGTTTTATACTATGTAGTGATATTGATACGTTGACATAAGAAATGTAGGGACTCTAATAAACTAGTAAGTGATAACTAAAAAAAAAAAAACATTGTCGTGCAGGTAACAACAAAAATGTATATAGGTATTTGTTGTATTAGTAAACTCATTACGTTTCTTAAAGACAAATCGATAGCAATTACACATTTTTCATTGTAGCTAACTTTTTTATTTATGATTACTTTATTAATTTGACCTCTCAGGCACCAGTGCAGCCGTGTACTAAATACGGTACATTTCATATCAACTAACTTAAACCTTATTACGTAAAAATAAGGTTTAAGTTAGCTGGTACCGAGGTGTTCTGAACTCTGTACACTTATACCTGAAGGGTTAAACTTATTTAAGTACTTAACTAATGTGGTAGTATAATTTTATAGAAGATTTAAGTTTTCTATTGAATGTTGTAGCTTTACTTACTTTAGCAACCGAAATGGTCTGCTGTTCCATGGCCTCGTGTATGGCGGTGCGGTCATGTTCCCGAAGTTGTGAGATCTCGTCGATACAGCATACTCCACCGTCTGAGAGGACGAGAGCACCAGCTTCTAACTGCCACTCTCCATCTTCCTGGAAAAACAGAAATTTTAACATTTACACTACAATAGGGTATTTTTCTTTATATGAGAAAAAATCTAAAAATATATTATTTAGATTAGCTTAGGCTAAACGCAGTCGGTAAGTGTTAGTTTTAGTTCATGAAGTAACAATTTTTTTTTTAATTCAAAGTTTTCAGTTTTTATTATTTGCACATTATATACCATGTTATTACGTCATTCCGCTATGTAAATTAAAGCGACAGCTGTTATTTGCGCACGAAATTTGAATGTATTTTTAGGGTACTTAACAACTAAATGAAAATTTTGTGTATTTTTTGAGTGGTTTATTAGCACTATAGAATCTTATTAGATTTAGAACTTCAAAAATTTGTGTAATAACCTATTGCTATACAATGATAGCTTTTAACTTTCGTTTTTTTTATACTGTCACTATGTTTAGCATTATTTAGCTTGTTTATCATCAAATAACATTAACATACCCTGAGAGCAGCGCATGTTAATCCAGCTCTTGTACTACCAGCTCCTGAAGTGAATACAGACCGCGCTGTCAACTCTGCACCCGTACGGAGCAGCTGCGATTTGCCGGTACCTGGAAAATGATTGGACGATAATAATGCATTTTATGTAGTTATGCAAGTAGGCAAAGTCTGTCATTGCAGTCAAGGCAAGAAAACATGTCAAGGCCGAAAGCAAAGTCGTTTTGAAGCCGCAAAACCGCAATGATAATTGCCCACGAGTATCAAACGACGTTTTTCAACACGCTCGAAAATAATAAATAAAGCTTAATAATAAACATAATATTAAATAAAAATTATTGTGAGAAATGGCTCACAGGTATTTTTATTTACGAGTCTTGGTGGTTATCGTCAGGTGGCGACAGCCCGCACTGTATGCGCGGGACCGGCACGGTAAAATAAATTGCAACTGGGGCTAGCTACTGTACAAATGACTTTTGATTTTGATACTTTTTTACACCATAGATTTTGACAATAAAAGCATCTTATAAAAATATACTTTTAATCTATTCTGGCAAAAAAACCTTATTTATACATCATTTTATATATTAAATTGTAAGATAACCACATTTCAGGCATAGGCCTACTATCTATGAAAGCGCAAGTTTGGTATTTTTTTCTGATTTATGTTCTTATTATGTACCTATCTATAGTAATAGCAGTAATGTGCATAAGTTTACCTGGATCTCCCACAAGAAGTAAATGGCATTGGCCTCGAACACGGGTAGCGTGTTTTTCATCTTGGCCGTTTTTCTTGCTATCATTCTCTGCAACATGATTCGACCCAGTCATCACCGTCAGAAGTACTGCCAGCTTCACCAAATGGAGACCATAAACCTGGAATAAAAGAAAAAAATTTCATCATCATCATCTTCCTGCCCTTAAAAGAAAAAAATGTAAATCATTTTAACCACTATTTACATCAAAATACTAAGTACTCTTCAAATATCCTCTTTTAATTCATGAATCCCCAAGCGACCACCGGTGGCCGCGCATCTATTGTCTTACTATTGTGTCTCTAATTGACGGTATCTGAAGGGTTAACTATATTCCTTAGCATTTTAACCGGCTACCGCAAATATATCCGACAAACGATCGCGTTCATTCCACCAGGGTCCCACATCCACTACCAACTACTTCATCTCGTCAGCTCTTGTCACCTATGGGGATTGAAGAGCTACGGAGTCATCATCACCATCATCATATCAGCCGAAAGACGTCCACTGTTGGACATAGGCCTCCCCCAAGCGTCGCCACAACGACCGGTCCTGTGCGTCACGCATCCATTGGATTCCCACAACCCTGACCAGGTTATCGTCCCACCTTGTTGGAGGCCTTCCAACGCTGTGTCTTCCGGAACAAAGCGGAGTATCCAATCGCAAACACGCGACCCTGGCGTATAAGACACGATAACACTCGTCGAACCAATCCGACGCGTGCGCTTAAAAGGATAAGTACGTATATCGCTATACTTAACACTATAGTTAGATTAGTTAGTCATGAACAGTCAGAATTAGGTGAATTTTAAGTCAATAAATTATTGTCTGACCGATTTTTTTCGGTGCAACTACAAAACCACCTCTCAATGGTCTGGATGGCATGGTGACTATTTATTTTTGCTGACATCACTTTATGATTTTTCATGATACAGTTATAAAATTTTGTACATAGATTTTTTACATAAAAAATACTAGTTTCGGGTTTCGCATATACTAAAAATAAGGTTGTAAATTTGAAAAAGTGCTGCTATACCTGTAGGGTTCACAAGGTATGCAGTAACTTATTTTTAAATAAATTTCTTATGATACCAATATATTTAAATACTAATAAACACCCTACCTGAGGACAAACAGAGGCCAAAATTCTGTCCCTGCCTTTCATGGGACATGATTCATACTTTGCCCAGAATTCATCAAAGCAGTCCTTTATATCTGGAGCCGTAGATATGACTTCAGACCTCTGTGCATTACACACTTCTATATAGTTGGATTGTAGGACCAGTTCCACTTCACATTTTTTATTGTGAACTGATGGACGCCACCTGCGTCTTACTGTGCCACTGGAAATAGAAATGAATTTAGTAAATTAATTGCAAGAGGTATCAAGTTCCAAGAACTTCTCCAATAAGGTGCCGAGTTTAAACATCTGCCTTCTTACAGCTTACAAATCATACTCCACACACAACCAAACCTGTCTAATCTATGGATCTGACCTGATAATGTAGGCATAAAAATGTCACTGGAACAAACATTTTTTTTTTTTTACCCACCATATAACAACATCATCCCCAGGTTTACAGCAGTCCACCAGATCATCCTCCAGCACCACCCACATGGAGCCTGGTATTGTTCCTATACTCAGCTTATTCACTTGCTCCTGAAACACAACAATAATAAAATTAATAATAAATAATCCACATATTGATCAAGTTATATATCGGACATAATAATTATAGTAAAACCTGTTTAAATGGGAGCTGCATTTGTTAGAAACCTGTACTACATACAATTAAAATCAGGTTTCGAAGTTTTTGCATTACTGAGAAAATTTAAATGAGTTTTGTAATAATCATTCATTTAATAATTGAGATAATTTTGTTTTGCTTCTTTTTATTTGAAACCTGGTTATTTTTGAAGTTGTATTATGCCCCTTAAAATTCCGGTCATCAAGGTTATGCTGTATTACGATCCCTTGCTAGTGAATTTCCTGGAAACATGCATTGTTTTTCACTACAATTTAACTTTACCAGCGGTAGTGAACCATAGGTAAAAGGTAGGTAGGTAAAACGGGCTGTTATCCGCAACTCCACGACTAAGGCGCGTATTTTGCGTATTAGTGAACCATAATAGATACAGCAAGAGTTGAAAATCTGCAGTTTTTCCTCCAAGCTATAACCAAATAACTGAGTAAAATGATACCTCTTAGAATGACTGGTGTCAGGATTTCTCTCACATAACAAAAGATTTTCAACTTGTTTTGTTATTTACCTGTATTTTAATTTCTTGATAGTCCTTGCAATGTTCTCTAGACACCATAGGCACTTGTGAAAATGTAGAACTTCTACAGGCTTTGACATCATTACCACATTTTGAAGGTGCCCTCAAAATATATCTGTGCTCAAACTCTGCCTCAATGCAGTTCTCGAATTTGCATTTCATACAAACATATTTTCTCTGATATTCTAACATTTTTGATTGTGTTACTCTTACAACTGTGCCTGTAAAACAAACAACAGCATGGTTAGCACAGTGGTCGAGTGATTGGCTGCTACAGGTTTGATTCTCACATGGAAAAATAATGTTCTGTATGTAATGAAATGTTCTGGATCTGGGTGTCTTCTGTATGTGAGGACTCACCCACAATACAGGAGTAATTCCTAGTGTGGGGCAACATAAAAAAAAAAAATAACTCAATTGCTATTAAACTAATATTACAAAGAGGTAATGTTTATTTGTGTGCTTGTAAAAGCACTAAGATAATCTCTGGAGGTAATGATTTGATTTAATGAATGTTTTCCTTAATTCATGAATCCCCAAGCGACCACCGGTGGCCGCGCATCTATTGTCTTACTATTGTGTCTCTAATTGACGGTATCTGAAGGGTAGAACACTTTCTTTCACTCTGCTTATAGAACACTTTCTTTCACTCTGCTTCTGTGGGAACTTCAGTAGGTACTTGAAGTTTTGAAGACACTGTATTTTAAGTGTACACTAGATTAATTTTTGTATTGGAATAATACACAATGCTTCTGAGACTGATCACTGCAGGGAAGCCGCAGTATAAATCTCATTAATTATGAAAAAGAGCAAGTTCTAACCTGTTACTTTTAGAAAACATCCTACATCCACATTCTTTGGGAAAACGGTACGATGTAGCTCCGGACAGACCGGTAAACCAAAGAACCTTGCATGGATATTACGTTTTATAAAGTAATAATCCAGCTTCGAAATTGATATTTTGTGTTCTTCGCATTCAAGTATCGTTTGTTGGGCTTTTATTAAATCCTTGTCGCAGGCAGGTAAACTCTCCACAGGATTGCATAATACCTTATCTCCAACATCTGGGTATGTCTCAAACAGTTTCAAAAAACTGAAAAAATTGTTTAGAAGTAAATAATTTAAGATGTAAACATTGACTCATCAACGTACACTAAAACGTTTACTTACTCGATTTTGATGCTATAGTACCCTAAATTATCTCGCTCCGATAAAATATTTAAACATTCTTCTAAATGGAACTTGATAACATAGTCTAAAATCATTTTGTCAATATAATTACTTTACAAACAAACTTCGCGAATTTCGCGGCCATAGTTTTTTAATTTTCATTGCTGTCAATGTCAATGCTGTCAATGCTGTGATGCTGTCATTGTCATGTCTTGATGTCTTGTAGCCGTGTCTTGTAGCGTAGCGCGTAGCGATGTCCCGAGCGCTTGACTCAAGTCTGATCCGATTTATAACTCTTACTTACTTACTCGAATATTTTATTATTTGAATCAATTACTCAATTCTGATACTCGAGTCAGACTCAATTATTGATGATTATTATTGATTTCAGCGTGGCAATGCCGCCAGCCTTTTGGGTACATTACCAGTCGACAGCGATGCTAATAAAACGGGACAAGGGCAGGAAGATGATGACCAGTCGACAGCGATGCGAAGGAATTTTTCGACGCCTTACATTAAATTGCCATTTTTATTTATTTATTTTTATTTTAGTTCTCTAGGGTTTTATTTTAATTTTTTAAGTTAGTTTTAATTAATTTAAGTTTATATCTAGAAATAATTATTTTATGGTTTGAAATAAAGACAGCATTGTAAAAAAAAAAAATTATTGATGTAGAATATACTCCGATCAATTTTGTATTCGTTGACTCGATTCTATTATGGGAGTCCAGCTGACTCGAGTTTAGTATTCAAGTCAGCTTGACTCGCTCTCGAACTGAGTGTGGAACATTTGTAGTTTTAGTTAGATAAATCGTTTTTTGAGGCTATTTGATTCAAGTAAATGTGATGTTTGTTCTTTTTAATAAGTAAAAAAAAAGTTTGTAAAACAAACAAATAGAACCAATAAAGATAATAAAGTTCGAATACCATACACAGAAACCGGGTACCGGGCCAGAAATGTAGAATCGAGTTATAATTTGAACACGTATTAAACTATTTCGAGGCGACTAGATCCACCGAAACAGTGACTTAGCCAAAGATTTTATATAGTAGAATATATAAAATCTTTGGACTTAGAACATATATCACTAGATGTGGTTTTTTTCACAGCCTTTTTTGGGCAGCTAAAATCTTAAACTATATCACCTTGTCATTAGTACCGGACCTAAGACCGCGTCAGGTCCAATAAGGTCAGCTCAGGCAAAGAGGAGCGCAGTGGAGAAAGGCACTCGAAAATTAACTTTACAATTACCTATTGCAATAAAGTGCAACTGACAAAAAAGACTCACGCGTCCTCGAAGATACGCGGGAAGCACTGCACGCGTCTGGTGCGCACTTTTTTCAATAATTATGAATAAAGTTAATTTTCAAGTGGCATAATAAAATCCTCTCCGTTGCGCTCCTCTCTGTCTGCGCTGGCCTTTAGAATAAGAATTCTCTAGTTTTAGTGTTTTTGTAGTATTTAGGAGCAGGTCGACTCGATACATTTTATCGAGTCGACTTTGGCCAACTTCGTTGAGGTAATCAATCGACACAATAAAATTTTCAGCTTCTTTGTTGTTTCAATATTCCTCAGTTCGTATCCAGTTGTGTGGAGTTTCTAACGGCCACGAGATATAAAACAAGGAATGCGGGTACTGCCTGATCTTAATACTGTGACGATCAGTTTTAAAGAATCGTGTAATATGAGTGGCGTTACTGAGAAAAAGTATCTACTCTGCGCGTTACTGATCCGAAACTAGAAAATCTGGCATCGGTCTTTCAAAGGGTACCTACCGTGTTATTTGGACTCCACGTCCTAATCAAATAGGAAGTCGCTCCATGAAAATACTGGCATTCAGTTGCATCTGGTTAATGAGGAGGCCGACCCTAATATAGTTGTCAACAGTTTGGTCAGTTTGATTGACTGTGTAGCCTATTTTATTCACATAGCTATTTTAATTCATGAATCCCTAAGCGACACCCGGTGGCCGCGCATCTATTGTCTTACTATTGTGTCTCTAATTGACGGTATCTGAAGGGTTAAAACCTACTAATAATATAAACGTGAAAGATGGTATGTATGGATGTTTGTCACTCTTTCTCGATAAAACTCGGTACCTACACGAGTAGACCATATCCATGCACATAGGATACTTTTTTCCCGGGATTGTGTTCCCTTGAGATAATTTCCTACTATAGAGCGGGTGAAGCCCTTGCAGAAGCTATTTAAATGTGTGTAGCGACATCTATGGCGTCACATAAGAACTAATCGCGCAGATTGAACATAGAACTGCCCGAAAACATCTATGGGGCAGTTGCCAACCAGAAATAACCCCCTCTGGTCCGAGGATCAAAGTTTACATGCTCTTTGCGAGGATGCTCGATCCTTCCCTTTCAACTGAGGTTCATCCAAATGTGTGTAAAAATAATAAATGTTGCATGCATTGGAAGAGAAAACACGATCACGACTACTTGAAAATATTTTATTTATCTAGTTGTAGTATATTCTACACATCTTGATGGATCTGTCGGAAAATATTCTTGGCATTTTGTCATGAGTCTCTTCAATGCTTGGATGTATTTCCTTTGAGTTTCGTCGTTCATCACATGGGCTACGTTTTTAGAGAAGATCTTTTCTCGGCCAGTACGAGCGTGAATACCGACCATAGTTACACCGATTGGCCACGGAGCGTTGCCTATAGCCATCTGTAGATATGCGTCGCTTGCCTGAAAGATGATGCGTAAGTAAATTAAAATATTTTTATAATGATCATGCAAGAATCCTTACTCAAATTATGCCAACATGTAATGTATATTTGTTGATAAAGTGACAGCTACGGACGCGAACGTGACCATACTTTTGCTAGAAGTTATAGTCAAATTATTACCTCAGGCTAAGAACTCACGGAGCGATTTTCGCCCGCAACCGCCGCGGTCGTAGATCTGCGGTTTTATTTCAAAACTCACGAGACCGGTTATTCGCGCGGTTACGCGGCCGCCGCGGTTGCGATCATCGCCCGCAAACGTGGCGGGCGATGATCGCAAGATTGCAAGACGGGCGGTTAACGATCAGTTGAGGTCCAGACCGCCATGGACACACACCAGAAACGAGTCGTTGCGTTATACTTACTTCAAAGAAGAATTAAAAAAAGAAGGCCCAAAAGCCCGCCGGCCCCCGCGGTCGCCCGCCAACCGATCGCAAAGCGCGCGGGCGCCACCCGCCGAGGCTGCGGGTAACCGCGGCCCGCGCGATTCTACTAGTTGCCCGCCGGTACAGCGGGAGTCGCATACAACCGCGTACACCGCGGGCGTAAAACGCGTCGTGAAATGTGCTTTAATTTTTTATATAAATATTTGCATTCTACAGAAGCTGCGGGCCCGCAACCGCAGCGGACGCGGGCGAAAATCGCTCCATGAGTTCTTAGCCTCAAAGTCGACCTAATTCTAAACTGTTTATGTCTCTAACTATAGTTCATAAGAATAATGCTGGACTTAAGAATTTACTCAAAAGATTACGAGGCAATAATTCTATAAAGCTCAATGTGAAAATGGCCGATTTGATGAAATAAAAAATGTTGAGTTCAACGCCATCTAGTGAGACCATGGCTACAGTCGGGGTCGGTGAAGCTTTCACTTTAAATCAATAGATGACGTTCGAAACACTATACTGCGCTCCGAAATAGAGATCGTAGACGTGGTAAGAAGGCTGCCCAGCACAAGTGGGAATTGGGTTGCACATGACTCCCACAAGCCGATCGCGCTATGCGCCCATAATGTACAAGGGTCCGAAATCCTCGAGGGAAACCAGTCCCGCAATGCTGGCCTAAAATGGCGAACACTCAGATGTACTCCCATAAGGGTAGTAGAAACCCCTCGTCAGATGACAGTTCGATATATAATATGAGCTTCTCTGAAAGTCTCATAGCTAGAATACCCTCATAGATACAAAATAGGTGTACTGAAATCATACGACAGGGTCACGGCAGACCATAAGAGATGTCGGGAATAGGCAAGAAGTGGCATAGAGCCGAGAACAATGGAGGAAGGCTTTGCAGTGGGGCAGCGCAGGCTAGGTATAATAATGATGTTGCAACTCTAGATCATGGGTTCCTTAGTTTGTTTGATCCCAAGGTCGAAAAGTATTGTGGGGTTTTATCAGGAATCTCTGAGCAGCAGGCCAGTCTGGATTAGCTTAGTTGATTGCAATAGGTACGCCTCTGAACCAAATTGTGCGTGATGAGGGTAGACACTACAAACAAGCCACTAATATACACCATTTTAAGGGGTGTACCCTTGAGTAGGTACTCATAAGGCTGATGTTATTGCACATTTGTCATCATCATCATTTTTTGCCGAAAGACGTCCAATGTTAGACATAGGCCTCCCCCAAGTGCCGCCGCAATGAACGGTCCTGTGTGTCTCGCATCCATTGGATTCTCGCTACCCTTACCAGGTCATCGGCCCACCATGTAAGAGGCCTTCCAACGCTACGTCTTCCGGTATGTGGTCTCCATTCCAGAACCTTTTGGCCTCATCGGCTATCTGTTCTGCGAGCCTTTCTATTGCCTTTTGGGTGACTTTAAGCCTTCTGATGAGGCCCATTATAAGCGACCATGTTTCGGAGTCATATGTCATCACTGGCACCACATACATACATTTGTAGATTACACACATTTTTCACATTAGTGGATTAAACAAATACAAACCATAATATAATTCCTTTCTAGCAAATGTTTTGTGATTTCACAAAGACTTTCACAGATGTCATCTGGAAGGTTTTTCTTTTTCAGTTTCCGCACCAGGGGTTTTAAGTATACTCGAGTTTGAGTGAAGGTTGCTCTTGTCATTTTATGTTTCACTGCTGTCTTTTCTGCACCAGTTGCAGAGTTCAGTTGCTGTCCCCATAGTTTTAGTAGAAACTGAAAAATACATTTTTTTTAAGACCTCGTCTTTTTAACTCTTCAATCGTGATAATTAGAGACACAATAGAAAGACAATGGATGCGCGAACGCCGGCGTTCACTTGGGGTTTAATTAATTAAAAGTATATCATTTATGTTATCTTCTATCTTTTTAATTCATGAATCCCCAAGCGACCACCGGTGGCCGCGCATCTATTGTCTTACTATTGTGTTTCTAATTGACGGTATCTGAAGGGTTAACTGAATGCAAATAATATCTATTTTAACGGCCAAATAAGATTGTAAAATGAACCAGTTTTGCCTAGGCCAAATCCGCGATACCAGTCCATGAGCCAGCGAAGTAAGCTCGGAATTTTAGGGCACTCCGGCACAGATTGGTTGGATAAGAAGGCTAAGGTGGGAGTGGAGTAGTGCGCAGCTCCCGCCGGATAAACAAATTCTGAAGGGACTTTCACTAACAGATTAGATGTATTATCTAATGTCACAAAAACTAATAATATGCTCTAGTATAGGAGTAGTGTTATTATACTGCATGCAAACGATGTAACAACTAGTCATTAATAAAAATTGATAGAATTTATAGAACCATTTCACTTACTTGTAACAAAGTCATGATCACATTCATATCATGGTTTTTATCACCCTGTCCCATAGTTTTTGCCATCTCTTGAATAAACTCATATGTGATGGAATCGTCAAGAGCATCTTCTTTTAGCTGTTTATCATTGTTACTCTGAAATGAAATACAATTTAATAGAATGTAACCCAATACTTAACAAATCATTAAGTGATAGTTTTGACTGGGCTGTTTGTCTAGTAGTTAGTGGGTTCGATTCCCACCGAGGACAAATGTTTGTATGATGAGCATAATCATTTGTCCTGTATATGGGCGTAATTTATCTCTATAATATGTATGTATTTAGAAATATATAAGTAAGTTTATCAGTTGACTAGTACCCATAACACAAGCTCTGCGGCGTTGTCTGATAGTTGTGGAATATTATTATTATTTTTCAAGCAAGAACTACACTAGACTCACACACACGTGGACCACGCTGATTTGAACGTAGCGGCGCGTTGCGTGGTGTCGCGTTGCGTGGTGTCGCGTTGCGTGGTGTCGCGTTGCGTAGTGTCGTGTTGCGTGGCGTGGATCTAATGTAGCCCTATGAATATCGACGCGCCCGGATAGGCGTACGTGGTCCACGTGCGCATGATGTAGTTCTACCTTCATACATAGGGTTCCATGCGATGTTTATTATGTACTAGCTTTGCCCGCGCGGCTTCGCTCCCGCTCTTCCCTACTATACCCAACTCTACCCTACTCTACTCTACTCTACCCTACTCTACCCTACTCTACTCTACTCTACCCTACTCTACCCTACTCTACCCTACTCTACCCTACTCTACCCTACTCTACCCTACTACTCTACCCTACTCTACCCTACCCTACCCTACTCTACCCTACACTACCCTATTTTTTTTTTCCATAAGAACCTTCTCCTCACAATAACAATCACAACAAAAAAAAAATCAGCCAAATCGGTCAAGCCGTTTTCATGCCAAGTCGTGACAACGGAAAACGGGGCTCATTTTTATATATATAGATAATTAACAGCAAGTTATTGCAGCAATACAAATCTATCACAAGAGTACATAAGAATTATAGACTACTGACAACGAGAGATGCATCAGCGAGGTCTTATTGTAGCCGAGACAGCCACTGTCGCTTCGATCTCATCGTCGCTTACTAACAGGTGAAACTGGTCAAACGCGACCCTATCAATCATAATAATAACCCTTGTTTTTAGAGCCCTCGGTTGCTTTGATGCGAGGTCGTGGGCGACCGGCCGACGCGGTCGCGCCTGGCTACCTAAGTGACGGACAGATAAATGAAGGAACAACAGAGGCTAACTAAAGGTTCAGTTGATTACCCTATAAGTATGGAACTCTAAAAATCAGTACAGAAATATTAATGCAAAATAGAAAAATCGCCTTCTATAAATAAATATGTTTGGAATTACCAATCTGCCTTGGCCTTGCCACAACACTCATACCTTCGCCATATTCGAGGAAGCCATTCCTCTGCAGAGGAATGGCGAAAGGCGTGTATAATCATTACAACGACCGTACAGCCACTAGACATCTCATGCTTGAACTATCGCACCAAAACAATTTAGTTAACTAGCTGAGGTATGGGGAATGTGGTACTGTGTTCTGATTGGTAAGGGGAACAGGGTACTGCATTCTGATTGGTCGAGACTATCTGGAAATTAATCTGTGGCAATCTACATCAGTTTTGTAAGGCATAATATATGTGTTGACAGACATGCATAGCCTGTTATTAGACATCTAGTGGCTGTAAGGTTGTTGAATCATTATGACAAAACTGAGTTTTATTTACCTGTGTTCCTAATGCTAAGATTTCATTTAAATAAGCTTCATCCACTTTCTCCATAGCTTCTTGAAAGTCATTTCTTAAACCCTGAAAAATACAAGTATCATTATTTAATTGGTTTTAAATATAGAAAAACTCTCTTTAATTTTCAAGTAGTTTATCTAGTTGTCTGTAGTAAACTATTTGAAAATGAAAGTGTGTGTTGTAGTGCTACTGTTGTGCTGCAGTTTTGTATATACTTAGGTGTATAAAGTAGGTACAGTAATGTTTATTTTATTCTTTCAGATTACTAAGCGACACTGAGCAAACTTTACGAAGTGTGATTAAAAGTTATTAACTTTAAATCACTCTTTCTAAAGTCTATTCTATGTCGCTTAGTAATTTTTTCAAGCATAGATATAAGCAATTAGGATCTAAAAATCAAGAGATAAAATTAACTTTGTATTCTGTCATGCATGGTGTAAATTGGACGTTATATTAGTACATTGCCATTTAGAACTAAAATCTAGTTCAACTAACGAGTTACTTACTCTATTAGCTTCTGGTTCCTGAATCTCTATTCTTCTCAATCTTTTAAAAGAATTCAGTTCATTTTCACCAAATAACCATATAGGGTGACCTCGCTCTCTCAACCTTTTTATAACTTCTTGCCTGGGCAGTCCAACTATTTCTGTGTTTTCAGCATCATTGGTTGCTTGCCTTAAACTTGCTAAAAGGAGAATAACCAATAATTATACACTTACTTCCATGGGAGACTGGTTATAAATAATCGAAAAAACCCTAAACAATCTATGTATTAAACTTTCTTGATTCATGAATCCCCAAGCGACCACCAGTGTTCTATCGTCTATATATCTATTGTCTTACTATTGTGTTTCTAATTGACGGTATCTGAAGGGTTAATTGGACTCGCTAACAGAGTACTGGGCATAAACACAAATCAAAAATAACTATGTAAAGCAATAACATATTCTGGCCACTGTGCTAAGTTGTGGTACTCAAGGAAATTTGAGAGTATAAGAGTAAAGGAAGACCAAAGAAATGATAGATCAACTGTATCTTTCACACAGTAGATTTATCGTCTCTTTGGTTTAGAACTAGTCCTCTCGTACTGAAATGACTACCTATTAGAGAAAATATGGAAGAAAAAGAAATGGCACTGCGCAGACCCCAAATAAATTGGAATAAAGGCTAACACATAGTAATAATAATATAACATTGAGTCCAACCTCTTTCGTCTTTGACTTCCTGTGATTCTTCTTGAACTTCTGGTTCTTTGATTTGTGAACCATATTTTTTCAAATACTCTTCCTGTTCTTTAGCCAGTAACTCGCCTCTCTTGAAATATTTCCTATTAGCTGTAGGATCCTGTTATAAACACAATGTTTTGAAAGATATTGTGATGTAAAATATAATAACAAACAAAGATATTGGGTGCTTTGAGTTGGAAAGTATACTTACTATTAAATTCTTTTCTTCAAGTAGCTTACGTTTTTTTGCGATTTCAGCTTTTAATATATCCATTGTTGTATGTTTTGATATAATTCCGATAAAAAGTAACACAACGCAACACACTGTGACAGACAACGATTGACATTTGACATGGCATAGGCTTGTAGAATAAATATCGATAAATATATCGATATTTTCAATTCAATACATCGAAATTTTCAATTTGATACATCGATTTTTGGTGGATTTATTTTATAACGATATAATAATAGAGATATCAATAATCCAAAATCGAAATTGTATCTAAAACGATTTTTTTTTGTTTTTATTTGGTCGACTCAATTTGCTGCTTGACTGCTTTTTAATTTTGGTAGTTAGGTATATTGGTTTAATTTTTGTTGTTGTTCTTGATTTATTGTAAATGACGTCTATTGATTAGTACTTATCTAGTAATGTGCCTACCTGAGATGACTGAAGTGGATTAGACCATTTTTTTTCTTATCGTACCGATAAAGTAAAACCGTACCGGTACCGAAAGTATCCAAAAGAAATTTAAATCAAAAACTTACCTGCCTAACTATCATAGTCGCTGCAGGAAGTTTCACATTCTACCATTAATTGAGCGGAGAAAAATTGCTGACATGACACTTTTGTTTAATATTGCTAATGGTTCAGTCGACTGCTCGGAACTGATCGGCAAAATTGGGCTGCGTGTTCCATCTTTTACTTTTAGGAATCATCGACCTCTATATGTTCCCTCAGTGCGGTGTATTTACAGGCAGAACTCTTACATGATAAGAGCTAGCAAAGCGTACAACGCAATGTGTGTAAGTGTTGATGTCCTTGACCTGTTCTCCACCAGCACCAATAAACTTAGAAAAATTATGTATGCTAGATTCTTTAATGATCGCTAAAACTGTCGTGTGTGTAAACTGTACTTAATTATAATTATGTACTGGCTCCGAGTATTTTTACTCTTTTCTTTTTTGTCTGTCTACTGTCTCTTGTATCTGTGTGTAAAATTATCTGTGAAAACTTGTAATTGGCCTTCTTTCAATGTTTTCCAACTATCTGTATCCTAGCTGTAAGTTTTCCAAAAATAGTAAAATAAAATAAAATAAAATAAAATAAATCAATATTATTAAATCAAAATATCGATACTCATAGTTACAAAAATATTAATATGTATCGATACTTTTTTGCATTTCTCACATCCCTAACAGTGCATATAGTGATGAGCGTGACGATTTAGTGTCGTCAAACTAATCGAGTCACACAACAACCGAGTCAACTCGATTAGTCTCGGTTGGTAACTCGGTAGTAATTCAAATAGACCAAACGCGAATTAGCTCGCACAAACGATATATGGAGTGTTATTTTTCTTTTTAACCGACTTCGAAAAGGAGGAGGTTCTATGTTCGGCTGAATGTACGCTTTTTATTTTTTTTGTTGTATGTATGTTCACCGATATTTCGGTCAATTGTGGACCGATTAAAAAAAAATTTTTTTTTGATTGAAAGGTTATGCTTCCAAGTTGGTTCCGTAAAATTGCTTTGTTTATACGTGTAGTTGATGACTGACTGAAAGAAAAGAGGGAGGAGAAAAGGGGAGGGGGTAAAAATTGGGATTATAAGAATCGTTATGATATGCACTCTGGCTATAAGGTAATTTATGTTTAGCTGAAGGGTAGGTTATTTCTATAATAGATACCTAATCTTGTCTCTTCGTTATTTAACACCGACTTCCGAAATTAAAGTTATTTTGTACTTTTTGAAGTCGGTTTAATTTTTTTTTGTAATTTTTTTTTTATTATTAATTCATGAATCCCCAAGCGACACCCGGTGGCCGCGCATCTATTGTCTTACTATTGTGTCTCTAATTGACGGTATCTGAAGGGTTAAATAATCTTTTCCTTTGTGTGTGCAAAGTTTAATAATAATTTACATGAACTTATGTAACTACTTATATAAAAAATAATTTAAAATTCGCGTGAACCAAGTACTAAAGTGCTAGTTTAACATAGTTTTTAGTTTCTTATGAATCAAAAAAGGTTATATTAAATTCCATCCAAGGTCAGTTCATCTGATTCAAGTTTTGATCGACGCTTTTTAGCTTGATAATCATCTGACTCGGTGGACCGAGTTGATTCAGCAGAATGAGTTGTATTGGTGAACATGCATGAGTTGACTCGTGCGACCGAGTTCATTTTTAACCCATTGAGTAAAAGCGAAACTCGAGCAATTTGGCCCATTCCTACTGACATGACAGCAAGACATTTTTTCTTTGCCCAATTTAAATAGGCTAAGATCTTTAACCATACCGCCTAGTCATTCTAAATAGACAAGGGAACAACTTCAGTTTTTTTTTACCCTGCCGCCTTTTTTTATGACAACTTTCGTTTGCCAGACTCTAAATATCGTTTTGATTTATGATTTAGGCGAAACATTCTAATGTTATTGCAGTATTTGGCAGCAAAAGACTTATCGAGCTATATTTACTATACTCTTTATTTATCGAGTCTCGACAAGCTTCGCTGAGGTATTTGCAATAAAATTATCAGGTCTATTTTACTAAAATCGTGCTTGTTAGAATTATTGAAAATTCATACATATTGTTCAGTAGACACCAATTTTACATGAATATCCACTTGAAATCAACTTGTGAATAATTGCCATCGCTAAACTTTCAAAACACCTCACTCGACGAACATCTCATTCTGGTTACCTAGTTTTTTTATCCATGTTCTATTTGTCCCAACGGTTTCAATCGAATGGGAATTCAATTAAAAATCATTCTGGTCAGCTTTCATGAAAAAAATATTAAACCGACTTCAAAAAGTACAAAATAACTTTAATTTCGGAAGTCGGTGTTTCTATAATAGATACCTAATCTTGTCTCTTGGTTATTTAACACCGACTTCCGAAATTAAAGTTACGAGTATTTTGTACTTTTTGAAGTCGGTTTAATTTTTTTTGTAAAGTTTTTTATTTTTCACTTTTTAGTTATGGTAGCACCACTAAAAAGTACCTACCCTTCAGCTAAACATAAATTACCTTATAGCCAGAGTGCATCTCATGACGATTCTTATAATCCCAAATACGGTTATATTACATGAATTTACTGACTTTTCAGTCAGTCATCAACTACACGTATAAACAAAGCAATTTTACTTGTTACGACCATTCTGCTATGATTCTATGAGGAGTTCTGTTCCATATCTTCGAAGTTCATGATCAGATCATAACAATATTTCTATGGGACCAACTTGGAAGCATAAACTTTCAATAAAAAAAAAATTCAAAATCGGTCCACAATTGACCGAAATATCGGTGAACATACATACCAAAAAAAAAAAAAAATCCTCCTTTTCGAAGTCGGTTAAAAAATATAAGATGCCTTAGGTATAAAGAAAAAAAATAAAATAAAAATAAAAGTTAATGGCATCTCAATAAGTTTTGAGGGCAAGTGGCCAGAATGTTAATCAAAGAAGGTTGTGCTGTGCGGCTGTGCCAGATATACGGTCAGTGGCCAGAACTGTGGTTGACAAAACTTTTCAATGAACTTTCTTGAACTCTGTATCATACAGGATTATTATTAGGTATTAGGTAAAAAATAATAATAATAACGAAATGTGATTAATAACACACACAGTCTACAAATATTTTTAAAGTGCAACAGATAAGATCATAGTTGTTTTGTAGAGTATACCTAGAGATGTAGGTATTCACTTTTCCTGTGAACATTATCGATCAATGCACAGAGATTATTGAAAATCAGGAGTCTTGCCACGACTTGTTAATATGTCAAGTGTGCGAACGAGAAAGAGGGATAGAGGTATACACTCTATATAGCTTCATCCCTTTAACAGTTCAGTTTAGGAGGACGTTAAAAGGGGTAGGGACAAGCTTGTAGGACATTAAGCCTATCTATTGAGATTGAATTTGGTCATTTCACCAGACCTCTGAGAATCGAGACGTCTCTCAAGAATCGGGTCACCATGATACTGCTAGACATAGCTAGGCTATTGGATAATATTTTTCAAGCGTCGCCTAACTTGCCCTCTCCTTATTGCATCCACCGTTTTCAAACACAAACATTACATGCTTATAGGTAAATAGATAAGAACCTAAAATTATCGTTATTATTGTCGGTATTCAGCTAATTGACCGAAGACCGGATTAACCGTACTTCTTTACTTATTGTCGGGGCTTTATATTCTTATCGGTCCCTATCCGCTTTGATTTTAGTTTGATTTATTCGATAAAAGAATTGAGATTATCTATAAGATAAATAACAGGGTTGATAGGATGAATAAGTATTGATATCGCAGATAAGTCTCAATGTTAAGCAAAATAATTTGATTTATTTTTAGTTTCAACAAATTATTACTTGAGTAATGTAGTTGTTGAAATGAACAAATTTTGCAATGTTTTCGCCATAATTTTAAGTTTAATTTCAATTGAGAAAGGTGTGCAGATATTTACGGTTTAATTTCAGTGTGTTTTGTTCAAAACATTTTACTAACGAGTGCGTAAATAGTTTCAGCAATAGACTTCAGGATAGTAGGTGGAAGTAAGGCACCTGAAGAATATGGCAAGTTTCACGCGTCTATCCAGAATGTAACTGGTCATCATGTTTGTGGTGGTGCTGTGGTCTCCAAGTGGTACGTGGTCACCGCCGCCCATTGTGTGCAAGGGTAAGTTCCATTTGAGAATCTAAACAATCCTGCTGACCCTGCCCCACAAATCATGTATTTGCTCATAATACCAACTGATGTAGCCACATTTATTTTATTTATAAAAACAAGGGCTTTCCATGAAACCATACAACAAACAAACATACATCACCAAGCCACAGCTATTAGTACTTGCGCGAGGTACAAGATACAGTTCCACTTGAGAAGTTTAACAAATCTACCGACGCAGCCAGACAAGTGATGTATTTGGTGTACCATAATAATGATGTAACCATTATATCCAACCTTACAACAAACAAACATGAAACAACAAGTTAGTGCCTGTTAGTACTCGTAGGACAAGGTTACATTTATCATCCTGGGACCATTATGTTTGTGGTAGTGGATTACCAAGCAGTGAAAGCGGAGCGATAAGCTAGAGAAGTAAGAAGAAGTAACAAGAAGAGAATGTTTGGAAAGATTTCTTGGTATACAAAGTAGCTTTAGTGAAACGCATTTCTACGGGTCGCCGCACGTGGGCCAACAGCCACAACCACGAAACAACGCTACTGGCATATGTATTTCCTGTGGGATTCAAATATTTTATATGGATTCGCCGCACATGGTTGACGCCGCTGCTCGCTTCTTGTGATCCGAACTGGCCCCTAAACACCGATACAAAACGCCGTTACACCCCACTCGCGGATAGTTACTTCTAGCTTCTAGTGGTGGCTTTTGTGGCTGTGATATGTGGCCCATGTGCGGTGACACTACTCTTTTCATATAAAATCGTTTAGAAAGACATAGCAATGCAGTTGATGATTCAAATGTACCTGACTATAAAAAACACTACATAAAATTCTTCATATAGAAAGTCTTTGTTTAGTAGAAGTTTTTTAAACTTTTATAACGTTGCGACTTTACTTTCTTTCAGTGCCAACCCACGTTTTATGAATATAGTAGCAGGCACAAATGATTTAGACGTCGGAGGAAAACGTTACAAAGTTGCATCCATTATTGTCTACGACAGATATAATTCCACTAGCAGAGAGCATGATATCGGCCTTCTTAAAACAAAAAGACCATTCGATTTACGATTAATTGCGATCTTAGAGCCGAGAAGACGAAAACTGATGGAAGGAGATGACGTAATTTTAGTTGGATTTGGAGCACAAAAGGTTGGTAAAATAATTATTTATTATAATTAGTTAATTATTTTTTTATACTTAATTATTCTATCTGCAATATTGCAGAGAAAATTTAACTCTATAACTTCTGTCTTTAACCCTTCAAACGTAAGAATAATTTGATAAATGAACAAATAACTGCTACATGAATTTATACAGGGAGGATTTACCTACAGACGGGGAAAGTTTTTTTTTTTGTTAATTCATCTTTGAATATTTGATGAATTTAAGTTGAAATGTCATCAAATCGCCATAGTAAAACATATCTACTGAAAGCGCGTTTAAATATGCTGTAAGATATGATGCTAAAAATATTCCTGCTTTAGAGTTTTGAAAAAACCATGAGTGTGTTTTGGTTTAAGAGAAAATCTTTTCACTGGCGGTAATTTTTTTAAAGTTGGAAATATAAAATAGTACCTATTCCAAGTTATGGTTATTCAATATATAATGTTCGGCCTTATAATATTCCCACTGTTGGGACTCAGGCCTTCTCTCTTTTGGGGTATTCAATATTACATATCAATAAACTACTTTTCAGGCACATGGGTCATCGAGTCGCAAAATGTATGTGTTGGAATTACCGGTGTTCAATCAGGAAATATGCGAATACGCTATGAGATATTCTAGGCCGGTCACCAAAGGAATGTTTTGCACATTTTCAAAGATTGGCGAGGGAACTTGTCACGTAAGTAGCCATAATGGTAGCGATAAGAGCTTTCTCGGACTACATGACTTAATTTTCATTGCCACAACCAGTCATGACTCTATTTTTAAGTGTTTTGTGATTTGGCTTTTTAAAGAAACCATCAGTCGTGCGCCGATTTTCGATTATGATATTTAAGCGTACCGTAGGTAACTTAAGCATAGTTTAGTTAGGTCATCCGTACCTGAGGTCCCTAAATATTGATTTTCGTCACATTTTTGCTTGTTCGTTTATTGTTATTAATTAAGTCACTTTATGAAACTATTTGTAGATGCTTCTGCTGCTTCTTCTTCCGACTAATATTTGCATGCCATAATTAAATGACGGAACGTGTCTTTGCACTTAGTCTGCTTTATGTAACATCTTTTGTACCTACCACATTTTACGCAAATAAATGATATTATTATTCTGTCGCTAAAGCGATGGACGTCGTAGACTGATCAAAATTACCTATATGGCCAGGAAACTTAAATTAATATCCATTCATGTTTTACAGGGAGACTCCGGCAGCCCAATAATTAAAGGCAACGAACTGGTTGGTGTCGTTTCTTGGGGGATTCCTTGTGCTGTCGGCTTCCCAGACGTCCACACTAGAATAACTCCCTATGTTGAATGGATTCAGAGTCATGTTAGACAACAATTCTGTTACATATAAACGAAATTATATAAACATGAATGGTATTTCAGTGTTTGAATGTAGGTATGTGAATGTTAAGTAGTGCTAAAATATTAAGTGCAGATATTTAGCCTGCTTTGTCCCCTTTGTCGTAATTGCTAAAAACCTTGTTGTTATTGTTACTTAATTAATATTAACGGCATTTTATTGTGGGGAAATGCCGCCGATATCCAGTCAATTTTTGTTTTGCAGAAAAGGGCTATTCGTGCAATTTATAAATTGAGTCCCAGATACTCGCTCAGAGTTAAATTTAAAAATATTAATATTTTGACTGTACCTTCTCAGTATATCTATGACAATATTTTGTATGTTCATAAAAACAAAAACATGTTTAAAAAATATAGTGATATCCATAGTGTAAATACTAGGAACAAACACAAATTTGTAGTTCCTGCAACCAGGCTCAAAAAAATAGGAGGCTCATTTAGATGCCAATGTATACACTTTTATAATAAACTTCCCAGTCACATTCAAGAACTTAGCCTGAATAAGTTTAAATCATTTGTAAAGCGGAAACTTTGTCAGAAGGCTTTTTATACTGTAAAAGAGTATCTTGAAGACAAAACAGCTTGGGATTGATCTGCTCCAGTACTGTCTATATTAGTTGTTATATGTATAAGTATTTTCTGATTACTACTATATATATTATAATGATTATTTTTATTTACATTTTGACATTTGATGATTCTTGTTTAAAACTTTATTTTACAATTAGACTTAGAACTTAGAAGGTTCTTTATTTTATTTTAATTTGATAATATTTTAATGATTTGATAAATATTGATAATAATATTTTTTATTTTATTTTATATATGTCGAGTGTTACATTTTGTAAATACTAGTATTTTATGATTGTGAATGTGGGAACTATGTGGATTACTTTTTTCTTTTCTGTATTTTTATATGATGTCTGGCAGTTTTGAGTATTTGACGCGGCCTACTCAAATGTCCTATCTTTGGTATTGTTCGTCAAGTCGTTGAGCTCCTTGGTAGTCCTAAGTTTGAGCTACACGAATACTGACAAATGCTTGCACTGACTGGACAGGTCCACTCAAATCTGTGTGGTTCTTTCCTCAAAAGGCCATCTGAGACACTGGTCTGCATGGTTCTCATATGATTTGACCATTACATGTTTACTGTATGGACTTTAAAAGAGACTTTGACCCCTGAGTTTGTTTCGGTGTTTCTTCTCAGGGTAGTCAGCTAGGAAACACCGGCCTCATCTCGTTAAAACTGACTGAAAACAAAATTGACGTGTAAAAGTGTTTTTTTAAAACCTATTTACAAAATAAAGATCATTTATCATTTATCATTAAGATGTTTTGTTAAATAAAAATCTGTTATCCAGAAAATATTTTATTTATACACCAATTTGAATACATACGGCTTAAGTAGGTATTTTAACATTTTTTTGTATTTCTTTGTTTAAATCTACGCAATGCTTCAGAGTTAATCTGAAAATACAAACAACTTAGGTAGGTATATCATTCGGTATTCCGACAAATAAATATCTTAAATCGTTTTCAAAAAAAAATTCTTATCAAATCAATAATGAGGAAAACATTTCAAACAAGTGAGATATTTATTTTAGACTTATTCATTAATGATATCAGAATGCACACACTCATTTCGGATATGTATAAATAGGATTAAAAACTGCTAATCCATCACCAGACTGATAATTTTTTCAACCTAATAAATTTATCATACAATGCACTAAAACAATATTTGTTTACCTTATATGTACGCTTATCAGGTAAAATATCCATAATTACGGCCATGACTGGTCTTCCATGGGCACATTGAAATGGTGTCTTGCAATTTGAAATATCTTTTATTAATTTAACGCAATCACTTTTGGATAGTTGATCCCCAAACTTGATAGCGTATCTGCAAGACTGTTAAAATATATATGTTTAAGCTGCTTTCATTCTTTATTAGTATGTTCGTATATTTTTACATACCATAATACCATAATCAGCCTTTCAATGTTCCCACTGCTGGGACTCAGGCCTCCTCACTAGGAGAGGGAATGGGCCGTAATCAACCACACGGGTGAATGTCACATGTCTTCGAATTTTTAGTTCTAGGACATGCCAGTTTCCTCACGATGTTTTCCTTCACCGTTTTGAGAGCAGTGGTGATGAAATAAATTTTGGTGGGGTTTGAACCCGCGACCTACATCTCGTAAGTCGGGGCTGTTGCCATTCGGCCACCACTGCTCTTTTTACATATTAGACTTAATTATGTAGATTGATCTGATCCATCTACACTCTATCCTTAGAATGTGATTTTTCTGTTGCTCAAAGGTTTACTAGAAGAAAACTCATTGTTGAGGTAAGCTCCTCTTTAATCTTCCTTATAAATAAAATAATCAGTAATATTTGTACATACATAACTCACCTCACTGAAAACTAAATCCATGATTGATTTTGGATACAATGACATGCAACCTTTTTGTAACTTTATAATATTGATTTCTTCTATAATGAGGTTTTTCACAGCTTTTATAACCTTTTCAACCTGAGAATATTATGGAAATATTCTTAAGTTCATTATGCCATTGGTTTTTACTAGTGACATTTAGTAAAAAATGATAATTACCTCTCTTGGATTTTTACCAAGAATTGCTTCAGGTATGGAATGAATAGTTACGTCACAATCGTTCGTAATAGTCCATTGTAGACCTAGCTGAGTAAACTTATCTTTGTAGTTATGCAGGTAGAGAAGCTCACCTTTGGACATCTTCAAAATAATGTTATCTATGGCGACACTTGTCCATCGCTCTTCGCTCAAGTAATCTGGAATGAAGAAAATATTGTACTTCAAATTACATTGTCCAAATACTCTATTTTGCTAAATATTTATGTTATATTTTTTTATCCCGAAAGAGACTTTCAAGGTGTATTTATAACTCACTTGTTATACACGGTTTAAAACTCACATGATTCCAATAATTTATTTAAAACTTATATACTGTACGCGATATATACGTCGATCCGGTACATGGAACACTATCGAATTGTAACGATAAAATTAAAAAATTAGTTACCTTATTTTAAAACTAAATTAATTTCTTTACGAAAACGGCAGCTGAGAGAGTCCAATGACCTGTAGGTAGTTAGTACGCAACGCCGCAAATTTAATTTGATAAATCATGGTAAGTCCATTGACGATACTTACCTGCCAAGTTGTTCTCGAGACGTATTCGTTCGTGAACTGCATGTTGATCAAATAATATTAGATAATCTGATCCTTCTTTGCTTTGTTCGCATCGCTTCTTCATAATAGCTACAATGAATTTACAATCAGCTTGGCCAAGGACCTAAAATAAAAATATACATAGATAGGTATCTAGGTAGTAATAACGACTATATATTCTATCTTGAATTGATTGTGATATATTATTTTAAAAGAGCAATTCGCTTCATCCTTCTGACTAATTTTATTGGTTTTATTGAAATAAGTTAATTTGCTAACTACCTTAGCATCTTTCAATGACGATTCATCAAAAACCAAAGATGCGTTATCTTTTTTAATTTTATTTTGAAACTTTTGAATATTTTTAGTAGTCAGATCTTCGACGTTTTGTATTACAGGTTCATATATTTCAGCATTAACTTGAACATCATTGGCAAAATTGTTATAAATGCTCTGAAATACAATATTGAAATTAACTTTTTTATAACATATTAATTTGGAGCCCGGTTATTTGCCTAACATACTTACATCTTCATAATATTCTTTATCCATGTCATGAACGTATGTTGTCCTTTTGTGACAATTTTCAAATATTTGTGACATGCCTGAAAACTTAATTTGTTGTAGTCTTTACGAAAACCAAGAACAGTTAAAATGATACCGATACTGTACTTTACCTTTGGGCACGAAACGAAGTCTATTTTTTAAATCGAAGTTGTTTTCAAAGTTACAATCCATGTTTACAGTATTTAAGTTATGTACGGCGAAATTTCCAGGTTCGATATTAGTTTTTTCTTCCTGATTCATCACAACCGGATCTTGTAAGTTATCATCAATAAAGTTATGTATTCCGTTTGACTGAATAATTTTTACTGGACATTTAAAGTGGTGCGAAACATTGTCGGTTACACTGTCATTGCCTTGATATATTGGGGTACGTTCTTTTTCAATATGTTCTTTAATACCATCATTAACATTACCGTATAAAGAGTCATTCAATTGGTTGTTTTCATTAAAACTAACCACAAATTCTTTCTCGCCAGACCCAATTTCATCGAAAACAGTTTCACAAACATTTAGAGGTTCTACAATCATATTGCATGACAGAACACTCGGTTGAGAATGCTGTTGTGATTTAGATACGAAAACAATGTTGAGGTTTTTGCTATTATCAGTAAAATCATTTTTAGTTGTTTCAATGCTGTCTTTGTTTACTTCAGAGTCGTAATCATAAATAGAATAAGTAGAATGAATCAGTTCTGTAGTCTGAAGTTTTAAATCCCCTATTCTTTCCCTTTGATTTTTAGTAATAGCGTTTGTGTTAAAATTTGATGGATAAACAGTATAAGTATTTCCAAGGACTGGATTAAGATCGTTGATTGGTTCATAACTTACCAAAATAGCACTTTTGTCATAATCATTATTAAAAGCCGCACTATTCGGAAGTGTGTGATTGCTTTCCTCATTACAATTTTTGTCATAACTTTTAGAATATTCAATTATATACGATTCATCTATGGTTTGTCTCATATGCGTATCGAAAGCTTTTGTTTGCTTGTTAGATATATGTCTATAATGCTTTTTAAATTTTGTTTTGAAATCGTTAGAAGTTACAAAATTATCTCGAGATTCTTTTGTAATAAACCTTAAATTTTGTTTTTTATTAATCGTATAAAAGTTTTCAGTTTCGTTTCTAGTAAAAGCTTCATGTTTATGGTATTGATGACTGTCGTATGTTACTCTTATCGGACTACTTGATTTACGATAAGATGTTTCTTTTTGTGTACAGTAAATATTTTGATTTTGGCTATACACAATTTCTTCTTCATTTATAAATTGTATATTGTCTGAGAAATTAGGCATAATATCAGATACTGCATTTTGGCCATAGATACTGACATATTCACTAAAATTTTCTTTATTCTCGCTAAATGGTTTAAATTGTGTAGGAATGCAGTCAGTCGTTGTGTACTCACTACAAATGTATTTATTTGTCCATGCGTGTCGTTTTGGGGCCATAGTTACACAACGCAATGTGTCATTTGGTTTATAAAAATTCCTGTAAAGTTCTTCACTCATGTTATTTTCCATACCATTATTTAGTTCCAGTGGACTTTTTAAAACTGTTTCAACGAGGTCATATGTTGTTTTGTACGACTTTGCTTTTAGTTTTTTCATAATATACTTTTCAATAATATATTTGTTTGTGTTTGCTGGTATAGTATCATTAATTGCATAATGCTTTTTTTGCAAAATCATATTGTTTTCCTTGCCTTTCGTATTTGCACTTTTCAAATGGATAATGTTGTTTCTTCTCTTTATCTGGTTTTGTAAAAAAAAATCTGCCTTCTGAGCTACTATTTTACTTAATTTACAGACCGAGTCCAAATCTTCCGAATATTGGAATTTATTGTTGTTAATTTTTATTTTTTCAAGGTTTTTTAATGTATACTTTTGCTTCATTGCTGTTTTATATCTAGTCTTTGAGGGTGACACTTGTCCATTCATCTCCAGATTCTTTGTACGTATTGGTGCCTTTTTTGTCTTATACTTTTTTGGATCTTTGATCTTATTATTTTCTTTACGATGTCTAGGTTTGACGAGCGTTTTGATTTTTTTCTTTTTATCTGAATCATTGACTGGCGGTTGAATAATTTGTTGTTCATTATTTGGATCAGATATTTTGAGCTCTGCTTTACTTTTTATTGAAGCATTGCCATTATTGTTATTTTGGTTAGCATTTTGAAGAAACAATTTAGGGATGATAGCACTGCGATTTATCTTCTTTTTTATTTTTCTTTTTACTGTTTTTCCTGTAAATAATGCTAAAATTAATACTTTGTACTTTTGAATCCAATTAAACACAAACTGGATACACGACCAACTTTATTGACATAGTAGATAATTATGCAGACAAGTTTAAATACGAAATATTTAAGTACCTTTGATTCCATTCTGTAATTGTGATACACCTGATTTCTTTAAGTGGCTTCCTAATATTTTATCCATGATTTTTTTTACTTGATCCCGAGTATCTTGATTAACTTTAGTACTTATTTGTTCTTCGTTCATTAATTTATCATTAACATTCTTAATTTCTTTTACATTATAATCACCAGCATAAAATTTAACCAATTTCAGTAATAGTTTATCAATTTGCTGCCAGTTTTTAAATTCTAAAACTGATTGTTTTGGTGTATTACTAATATTATAATCTATGATTGGACAACTAAGGAAAATAAAGTAAAATGGTATATTTTGATTGAATAATCGATATTCATCATTGTTTTTCTGTAAAAAATAAAGTAAACGAATATTCAATTAATACATAGGCAAAAAGACTAAATCTTATGTAATAAAAACAAAGGCGTGTTAGTTACACCATTTATAACACAACAACAGCTGGACCGATTTAAATTATCTGTGCTTTATTAGATTTGACCCCGCCCCAAATAGCAGGGTAACTATTAAAATATCGGAACAATTCACGTAAAAGAAAATTAGAAAAATATCAATCAAAGTTCGCCGAGTCAGCTAGTTTATGAATATTAGTAAAGTCTTACCTTAGATTTCAGTATTTTCTGGTCTTTAATATGCAGAGATTTCTTGAAATAATCGCTTAAAACCTTATGTAATTTACTACAATAATTTATTAACTTTCCATTAAGAAAGATCCAATGCAAGTCAAGATCCTTATTTGTCTTACTAATATATCCTTTTACTTTGTACTCAAGTTTCTCTACTTGAAGCTCTATTATATCTAGTTTGTCGATACTAAACAAACTTGACAATGTTTGATAAATATCCCTTTTTTTATGAATTTTAAAAACGATTTCATTTTGATTGTCGTCCCGTAAACTTAGTGATATGTGGTTATGTACTAAAGATAATTGCTCCAGAAAAGATTTGATGTTCTGCATCTCTTTCATGGGATCTATGCCTCTTTTCTGTATATTTAGATTGTAGAGAAAACCCTTGATATCTACCTAAAAAAATAATTTCACAAGCGTAAAACAAATTTGTTTATCAAGCCTTTGATGGCTAAATTCGGAAATACTTACAGTGGTACCCATCGTTGGCCTTGTTGTCATTTGAGCAAACTTTTTCTCTTTACCATCAATAAACGTCTTAGCCCATGTTTCTTCGGTTTTCTCATGCCTCGATGTTATTTTTACTATTTGTGAGACCATTATTATATTTGCAATAAATTCACCCCGATATCCATAATTCTTAGGAGCAGCTTTTAATGTTGCAAGATCCGTTAACTTACTCGTCATATACCTTTGACCAACTACATTAAAATCCTCTTTTGCAATACCGCTACCATTGTCAATAACTTGTATAGTACTTTCTTGAATATGTATTCTTATCGCAATCGATGTTGATTTAGCATCTAAGGAATTGTAGATCTAAAATCAACGCAGATAAGATCTATTATTATCAACTACGTAAAAGCGGTAGCAATATTTAATGTCATCATTAGAAATTGGATATTTGATATTGATGATTACAATCAAGACTATCAAACACGTAGGAACAATTTGCATTAGCTAATTTTACTATATCTTTATCTAGGCGTTCACTATCATCTCAAAAGTACGCAGATATTTACATATTAACCCTTCAGATACCGTCAATTAGAAACACAATAGTAAGACAATAGATGCGCGTCCACCGGTGGTCGCTTGGGGATTCATGAATTAATATATTATAATATTCCACAACTATCACACAACGCCATCTAGTCCCAAGCTAAGCAGAGCTTGTGTTATGAGTACTAGAAAGCTGATAAACATACTTATATATTTCTAAATATATACATATTATAGATAAACTACACCCAGACACAGAACAAATGATCATGCTCATCACACAAACATTTGTCCAGGGTGGGAATTAAACCCACGACCTCATAGCAGCCAGGGCCACTAACCACTAGACCAACTGGCCAGTCAATATTATTTATTACTTTCTAATACGTTTTACTGGTTAAAACTAGGTAAAATTTAGTCAAAAAGATTGAATCAACACTAGAGTTATTATAGATTTTTATTTTCTTGACTTGATTGTGATAGGTACAGTAAAAAATAAACACCAAAAGCTTTTGTGCAACTTACTAATTCTTCAACAGCCTTCTTGTAGCTCTTAACTTGTGCTGAGGCACATAGCAAAGATTGAACATCGTTAGGTAATCTTTTCAAAGCCATTATAATATTATGTTTAACAAAGCTGTAATTGTTTATTTTGACATTAGTTAATTAAAACTTCACAAGTTGAATTTAGAACATTTTTAATTATGAAGGAAAGAAATAAGCAAAGAGGTTTCGAATCAATTTGTCGACTGTAGGTAATTTTGTGATCGATTATAATTATTTAGTGTCTGTCTGAAAAGTCAAACGACTTGGGTAATTATTAGGGCATAATGAAATCTGATGTACCTAGTCAACATTAGTTCAATAATTTTAGGTATTTTTTAAATGATTAAATATTATACAAAATATAAAGTATAAGTCTGAAGGCTCCTTAGTCTTCAGACTTATACTTTTGGTGATCGCCTACACCAATGGGTTAATTTTAAATACAAACACGTAGCGTGACGATGCAATTTAGGTTTTATTATTATATTGAATTCGCGTCCTTATGGTGATTTGCTTAATTCATTGAGGTGATCTACAGCTACACAGTAGCGAATGGAAAAATGCAATTATTGGCACGCTTCCACATACCATCGAATCGACCCGATAATAATATTTACTTTGGTTTTCAATGACCTACAATTCTAGAGGTACCTATATACTTACCTAATGGAAAGTACTTTTTAATGAATGGGAATCGATTGGTATTTAACCCTGAACTCTATTTGAAATTTACCACTACCTACTAAGGGGTCGACCGGCGAGTGGGTAGTCGTAGTACAGGCCCCCATATGACTGACCGTGTGAAACTTTATTGATGACATTTTCTACTTTATACGATGTAAAACTAACCATTCGAACACTAGACTGCTGTACGGTACCTAATGTGAAATATCTCCTGTACTATTCGATTAGTTGGGTTTTTAATTTCTTATCGCCACAAATATTGTCAGTTAATTTGGTATTGCTGAAAAGGTAATAAAAAAATTGATAAAATCTAAATTACAATCGACAGCATGTTTGCATGATAGATATCAAAGTTCGTTGTTAGTGAAATTATGAGTGATTTCGTTGAGAAGGAAATATTGTTGTTTTGGGAATACGTCAAACGGTGAGTAACAAACCTCTTTTCTGAACATGCACGTGATTTTTAGACAAAGTACATAGATTAAAAACTTTGCACAGATTAAAAAAGTTTTTATGCATAGTTACCAAAACTGCAAGGTTTTATTGGTTTTTACAAGCTTTTATTTAGTTTTTTTTTACCTGTCCCAACCCAATGTTTGTTTGTAATCAAATCTTGCAAAATTTGATACACTTCCCGGTTACCGACTGAGCTGAAACTTTGCATGAATGTGTACCTAAATCAGATGACAATGCATATTTATTATGATTATTATGATCTGATGATGGAACCGAAAGGTGGCTATAGGAGCTTGGTAGTTAAACGACACAACCCCATCGAGTTTGGGCTCGTATAATTCGTCATGAAGAGTATTAATTATAAGGTGTTATGCCTGCTATAAAAGCTTGCTAGAAAAAAATGCTCTATGAAAAAAAAAAATTCATTAAAAACTTGTTTAGAAGTAAACATTAGTATAATAGGTATCACAGGTGATAATAAATTCTTAGGTAAACTAATATTAGTTTAGATACGATCTTACCCACCAACAACATATGTCAACTCATTCTAAATTCCAGTAAATGAACTAACCGATTGCCCATTAAGTCAGATATGATTAATTATCAGATTATAATGGGTCACTTCGTCGTTTCCTGATAAACTGCACTTTCTTAGAACTCTATCAGTCAAAAGATTTTGTTCTACTACACGATATGACTGGAGACAGTGTTGTGACTAATGATTGTGATTCATCCTTACGATTATTGCATAGTTTACCTGCTTTTTACCCAACTACCCCAGAAATAAGGTGATGTTTTTTCGGTGTATGAATAACAGTGTGCATGCATGATTTTTTTTTGGCATATCCTGTAGCCCAAACACCTGATTCATCAACACCCTTCGTCACTAGGTGTGCAGATAAATCTACATGGTTCGGATGTTGAAATGAAGGGCTTGAAGAGATAATTTTAAAATTATAGTTCAAATGAAAAAAAAGAATTGCAGTTATTTTAATGTACCTTTTTATCTTCTGTGTCCGTCCCTGCTCCCATTCTCTGAGATCAGCCAGGAGTGTCTGTCCTGGGTTATTTGGTAATTGAGCTTTCTTGAGTACTCTTTCGATGTAAGACCACCAGGTATTATAATAGCTGGCGCTGGTGGCCATTACCTCTTTTTTGTTCAGGCTTTAACGCTGTTATTACCACGTGGTTTTCGTTATTCTTCATTACCATTTATTGACTCTTCAGTCGCGATAATTAGAGACACAATAGAAAAACAATGGGTGCGCGAATGTCGCTTGGGGTTTAATTCATGAATCCCCAAGCGACCACCGGTGGCCGCGCATCTATTGTCTTACTATTGTGTCTCTAATTGACGGTATCTGAAGGGTTAATGATTTAAATTCATTTTGATAGATATCTACACCATATTTATACCATGTGGTAAAGTTTTTTTTGTTTGTAATCTCTAAACTCTGAAAATACTAGTCCGATTACAACATTTTTTTCAGTGATAGAAAGCTGCTTTATTCCTGAGGTTACCTATGTACGCAGACGAAGCCGTGTGCAAAAGCTAGTAACTAATAATCATTATTCTCTTTATGACATAATATCTACATATGGTTCCATTCACAAAGCTAAAAATCGATGATAAAACGAGGTCACTAACGATGTTAAATTGCCTCTAAGTAGGGCTTAGAAAAGAACTGTTCACGGTAGCGACCGGTTGCATTAGTTATTCATGGGCTAGACAGTAGCCACCTTTTCTTTCTGTAGTTTTTCGATATGAATATTTAATGTCATTCGATCGAGTCGATTCGTAGCAATTTACTTGCCAGTACAGTGAATAGATTATGAGTCTTTTCTATTTCAATTTCTTAGTAGCATGAGGTACTGTTAGGAATCTATATCTACTTATAATAAATCTGTAGATGTGAAAATTCTATTAATTGAAAATATCAAAAAAATAAATGGCTGGGGGTGTTACTAGACCGACACCGAACCCAAAAATGTATTTAAATTTTTTTTTCTCCGTTTGTCTGTTTGTTCAGGTATCACGCAAAAACTACGAGTCCGATAACGATGAAACTTGGTATAATTATTCTTTAATATCCTGATCACCACACTGCGTACTTTTTATCCCAGAAAAGTATATAAAAAAAATGCGGTTCGATCTCTAAGCACGGCTAAGATACTATTATATTTGGGTAAATAGTTTGTAGCTTCCGTTTTCTAACTAGATGGCGTTGGCGTCGAGTTAGATCGCGCTATGGGAACACTTTTTGGGAATAAAGACAGGGGCGCGTTTTCCTATAACCCATTTATTAATTACATCGAACACGGAGACATTGGCACTATATCTGAGGTGTGTGCACACTGTCACGCGCGTAAGTAGAAGGGAGAGATCTGGTACGTCTCGAATCGTCTCGCACATCACGTCGTTTTCCCGTCCCCGGGCTCTTAGAATTCGACATCAGATGTTTTAGATCTTCGATTTTGACGACCCCGTTGTCGCTGGCAGAAGCAACAGAACTCGCGTACGAAGTCGCGGGCAGAAGCTAGTTATATATATCTATATATATAAAAATCAATGCCACTTTTCGTTGTTATTTTATAACTCAAGAACGGGCTCACCTATCCAAACCAAATTTTTAGGCTTTGTTCGGACTATTTAGTAGATGATGGTTTATGTGAAGTTTGGTAGGGTAGAGTAGGGTAGAGTAGGGTAGAGTAGGGTAGAGTAGGGTAGAGTAGGGTAGAGTAGGGTAGAGTAGGGTAGAGTAGGGTAGAGTAGGGTAGAGTAGGGTAGAGTAGGGTAGAGTAGGGTAGAGTAGGGTAGAGTAGGGGAGAGTAGGGTAGAGTAGGGTAGAGTAGGGTAGAGTAGGGTAGAGTAGGGTAGAGTAGGGTAGAGTAGGGTTGAGTAGGGTAGAGTAGGGTAGAGTAGGGTAGAGTAGGGTAGAGTAGGGTAGAGTAGGGTAGATTAGGGTAGAGTAGGGAAGAGCGGGAGCGAAGCCGTGCGGGCAAAAGCTAGTTATATATATATTTGTGGATAGTAGGTATCATAATGGTTGATAGGCCATACTTTAATACATATGTTTTGTTCGCGACATCTCAATACTATTTTGCCTGTAGAAAACGTGAAACGTTAAACGTGATTTAGTTGGAGGTTTACTAATAGTACGTCCACATTTCTAGTTATGAAGACAGCCAGTTGATTCGTATATCAAATCAAAAGCATTTACTTCAAATAGACCATGTACAGGCACTTTTGAATAATCAAATAAATATACGAAAATTGTTCCATCTTGTAGATGCTGGATGATGTCAAAATTTCTTTTTATAGTACTTACTACTGTTATAACACTTGTTTGTGTTTAAGAAAATAATTTACTTAATAAGTACATAATAATTGCATCTTAAGAGCAGTAGTGGCCGAGTGGTTATGGCCCCGACTTACGAGTTGTAGGTCGCGGGTTCAAACCCAGCCAGGCGCATTACTTTGCGTTATTTATTTTCATCACCACTGCTCTCAAAACGGTGAAGGAAAACATTGTGAGGAAACCGGCATGTCCTAGAACCAAAAAAAAAATCAAAGGCATCCACCAACCAACACTGTTCTCCCGTGGTGGATTACGGCCCATTCCCTCTCCTGGAGTGGAGGCCTGAGTCCCAGCAGTGGGAGTATTATAAGGCTGACTATGCTATGCTATAATTGCATCTTAAAGACTTTTATATTATAATCTGTCTGTTACTATAAAGACTACCAATTACTTGAAGAATGCTCTATGATAAATCTATAGCGTTGGACATGATATCAACAAAATTAACGAAAACAAAACATTCGTTTACATTCCAAATGACGTCACAAGCATTGCCAAAAATTAAAGCATTTGCATCCATGGGAACAATTCATGGTCCTACATTCCAATGATTTGACAAATCCTTATCTTTTGGTTCTTTCTCTGACATTATACAAAACAATGTGCAGATAACAGTAGTAACGGTAAGGGGTGACTTGTCTCTGAGATGTTTTATAAAAAGGACAAATTAGGGACTAGCAGGCATCAGTTCCTTCAAGGGTTTCATTGGGGTAGGACCAGAACAGACAGGACTACAAGGTAAGTAATTTATTTCTATTTTTATAAAGTGCTGTCACAACTTTTAATATATTTACTAACTGTGTTTTCAATATTTCAGATGTTCAAAACAATACTAGTACTTCTGGCTCTAGCCACCACAGTATTATCAGCCGAAATATCTTCATCATACGCCATGTTAGAAAAACATACGGTTTTTAAACCAGAACTCAAAACTGAACCTGTAGAAACTCACGACATGAAGGAACTTAATTCAGAAGTTGAACACCCAGTGTATACTGCTGATGATAGAAACCAAGGCAGAGCAAGGATTGAACCAGTTAGACCTTCTAGACCAGTGATCAAACATGATGGTATGTTATCTGACCAACCAGCTGTCTCCACTGAAGTTAATAGAAATGTGAGTATCATTAATTAAATAATATAATATAATTTATATAACTTATTTGGTAAAGCAAGTCAGTGTTGTTGTCAATCTACCTGCATAGTGCGCCATTTATCGCAATCTTATTTAAGAAAACTAATAATAATTATAGAAAGGATATATTGCAGCAAAGAAGTTTGTCGATAATTTCAAGTTTTGATTTATTGTTGATAGGCTTGCGTTTAACCACTATCTCATCTAATGGTTAGCGATGATATGGTGTGATGTGTGCAATAGAGCACATTCGCCCAGAAACAAACTATTCACTCTTGACTGAAATTCCTACTCCTAGGTTGAGAAACTATCAAAAGATATAGACTCTAGCAGGGAACTCCACTCCTTAGCTGTACGCATAATGAATGAAAATATTTTAGGCGTTTATCAAAATATTTTTACGTTTGGTCGTCTTCCGTATACCGGCTATATAACTGCAAAGAATATATAGGTCATATTACATTTTTAGACCCTGATGTATATGCTGGTTTTTTAAAGGTACTAATTAATCCTATATCTGTCTCCAGGACGAAGTTGGTATCCTTGACAATGGATATATTCCTGGTGCCGCTAATGTAGCGTACCCTGATATCCCATATGCTCCGGGCTATCTCTACGATACTGGATACTCTAATTCCAACAAGTAAGCATTCTTCAACAAACATTGTAACTAAGATTTTGTCCTACTTTTTTTTTGAGTCGAGGTGATGACCTTTAAAAATGTTGGCTCAGTAGATGGTCACGTTCGTTGTTGGTCTCGAATGTTTGTGCTTTTCTTGTTAATAAATGTAAAATGTTTGTAAACATTTTAATAGGACAAGATTCTGTTTATTCTTTTCATGATTTATTTTAAATGTTGATTTTCATCATTATACTAGAGTAAGTTCATTCCTTAGATATCTGCAAGAAAAGCTCTATTCACTTGTTTTATTATTATGTTTATTTCAGTTACGACATGTACGGTTCCAATAACTACTTGATGGAGCCAGATATGTCCACTATGGGCCTCTTGTGGAGCCAAGTTCCACATGCTAGAGTAAGTGTTAAAAGTCTATTACTAAATTATACTACAAAGTCAGTTGACCTACTGTTACGTCTGCTTGTCTCGTCTTATGTCGACGCAAAATGGCTTTCCATTTCAGGGAAATAGTAATGAGTACCACTCACTGCCATTGCATTCCTATCAGTGCGCCCATATTGTTCATATTTTCAATTGTCTTGTAAATTATAATGTTTTAGGATGCTGGCAAATATAGTATTATATTTATCTCTATTTTTTAATATATTTTTACTTCCAGACGCTGGTTGGCTTCGTGGGGCGCACTATCGGTTGGATTTTCAACAGCATATTCGTTCTTATTCTTGGCTCTCTACTAACAGTCGGTGTTTGCACCTACACAAACTTATGCACCATTGCCTTCCACGGTGTTGGGCCAATCCATGAAGAGATGAGAGCTCTGATGACCCCAGACCGATTGGAGAAGATCAGCCATGCTGCTGAATTCGTGAAGACAGCTATAGACAAATATCAGAACATACAAAAAGTTTCTGATGCCGCTGGCATGAGACGACGTCGTGCCATTTTTAATTATTGAGTTTTTAAAGCAGTTTTACATTAAACTCATATTTTATAAATATATTATTATTAAAGCTATGATAGATATTAAACTGGGTTTAAATAATATGTTTTTTTTTTTAATAAATATTGATTGCATTTCTCAAACTTAAAAAGTCTGAAATGGTAAAAACAATGGGCTAATAGCATTTTTTTCTTGATTTAGTATCGTATCAAACCAAATCCGTAGCAAGTTCGTTGCTGCATTCAACAGGAAGCAATAATATTACTCATTTCCTTCAGATTTTTTATTCTTTACCTAGTGATTTATGCATATTCTCTATGAATATGCATTCTCTGAGCATTGAAATAAAACCATATATCAATGTTAATGAATATTTGTCATAGTCATTCCAAATGACGCACATCCGCCGTAATTTAGCTTCAGGTTTACCTTAATTGGATATGATATTATACGTAGGTAACTCCCATCTCTACATAGGATAAAACAATGTCGCTTTTGGCGTCTGTTTGTTTATTTGTTAACTTTTTCTAAACTACGCAACGGAATTTGATGTGGTTTTCACTTATAGAAAGACCGATGAATGAGGATGTTTTATGTATATAATTTGCATCTGTGCAAAACTGGGGCAAGCCATTAGTGTAGTATATATGTCAATTAATAATAACAGAACAAATAACTAGTCGCCGCAATAGCCCGCTGTATACTTACTTGGAACACGAGATGGCGCAAGGGTCTGAACAGAGGCTAGGTCAGACACCTGAAGCCTTGACAACTGGTTGCTTCTAACCGTCACGGCCTCAAGTACTAATCCGCTAGGTTCTTATTCTCAAGGTACATTGGTGATGACGAGAGATCGATGTCGTCCATCGACTCCCGACGCCCAGGGCGTCTCCTGCACTGGCCGAGCCATGAAAATTGTCTCTTCCTCACGTTTTCCACGTAAAGGATATGCGGATTACTGCTTCGCAGAAGGAGGTGACTGCTTTCTATTCCCTTGCACTCCATACCAGCGCTGGAAGTGAGAGATCGCGCCCCACCTGTTGCTTATAGGACAAATACTTTTTTGGATTAACCAAAAATATCAAATCTTTGGCAAAGTCCTCCCTGCAGGTATTCGGTTGATTGAAAATGATCTCAAACTTTAATTATTTTAAATATTTCATATTTTATTTGTACCTAATTAATTATTGCCTGTTGATTCAAACATTTGAGACATTACCTACATGTTATTGTTTCTGTAAGGATTTTTTTTAACAATAATCTATGGCAGTGGTGCCTCCGAATTACGATTCAAACCCTGCCAGGCGCATTACTTTGTGTAATTTGTTTTAATAGCACTGCTCTCAAAACGGCTAAGGAAAACATCGTGAGGAAACCGGCATGTCCTAGAACCAAAAATTCGAAGACATATGACATTCACCAACCCGCACTGGGTCCGCGAGGTTATGGATTTTTATTTTGGAATTACGGCCCATTCCCTCTCCTAGAGAGGAGGCTTGAGTCCAAGCAGTTAGAACATTAAAAAGGTTGATGATGTTGATGATGAATAACCTACCACTGTAAACAGTAAAGATATCAAGGTGCTATAATATGCAAACCTCATTACACTAATTCAAGATTGTGTTAGAGTGACTGCAATTTGTAATCCTTACGAAGTATCATTTTACGTAATCCTGTGCCTATGTGATTATGAATCATAATTTAAAACTATTTACGATTCTCTTACGTAGAAGTTTAATGACAGGTGGTACTTATGTCATGGCTCATTATAGAAACGTGTAATTTTGTCCTCATTAGATAATGAAGCCTCGGACGAGGTAAAATTATGGCTTTGTTAATGATTTTTAATTCTATTTAAACAATAAATTCGTTCTTTCAAATCTGCCATTTTAGAAAAAAGCTATAAAAAGCTTTTGAAGTCGCGTGTAGATATGCTGATATGTGTTCTGGCTTCCGCAGGGGTTAATAGAACAAGTCAATAGTATAATAATACATAGTTTATTATAACTTTGACACAAGTCAAAGTTATAGGTTAGTAGCCAAAAGCATTTTTGGGTTGTCGCTTGTAGGCCACATCTTGTGGACATCTGAAATGATATTATATAATTTGATATTGAAGACTGATTTCTACTAGCGGCATCGGCTTAATTGACGGTTGTGGTGACGCTTGGGGGAGGCCTATATCCAACAGTGGACGTATATCGGCTGAAATGGGCCACTGGCAATGTTAGCATTAACTAATCTGTTAGGTGTAAATTAGGAACGTTTTAAATTTAACATCAATTAGTTTACTAATCGATATTTTTTTTCTATAATAATTACTTGTTGAGCTTTAAATACTTTGTACAATCATTTTTAAAATTATTTAGTCTTTGAAGAACAGACAGTGAAGGCCATTCAAAATTTATTTTCAATTTATTCAAGGTAAGTCCATTTCTTTTCTTTAGCATATTAATGCAAGCAAGCTTGACCAGAACACTGAATAAAAAATGCGAAGACAAGTTTGGTGGTATTTAAACCTTGTTATTGATAAATATGTTATTGACAATTTCTAATTCTGAATCTTTTTTTCTATCCTATTCTTAGGATTCAGAATAAGAAATTGAATTTCTATTATATTATGTTTCTTTCTTTCTTATTATATTCTATCCTATTCGTTTTCTAGTGTTATGATCTTTTATTTTGGATCTTTTTTTTATTCTATTCTCTTCTTTTTAGATGCTGTTGAGTTTCTTCTTTCTAAGTATAGTTGTTATAATTGTTGGCCGTGGATCTGCAAACCCTGTAGAAAATACTTCACAAACACGAAGTGTAAGTTTGTTTGCATTTTTTATTCCGATATGTTACCATATTGATATTTCTTTGCTCAAATAGATGATTTTTTGTTATTTTAGGATGCCATCGATAGGTCTACGGATACGAGTATGATTGTTCGAGAAAACCAGTTTCCTATACTTCTTCAAAGCATTGTTACTCTGACTGGATACGGGGTATGTCAGTTTTTGTTATTGTTGATGGGCTTGCGCTTTACCACTTTTTCATCTGATGGAAAGCGACTATTTGTATCAAAAACCTAATTAATATGTTTACAGCTAAGATTTTTTTGTTTCTATCTTATTCGATGATAATTTCCTAAATAATATTTAGCTGAACGTAGTTTATTTTTTTCATTGAAATCCATTTAGCAGTTTTAGCATGAAAGAGTAACAACATACATTCAAACATTCGCGTTTAGTAGCTTTTAGCAATATTACTAGCTTTTGCATGCAGCTTCGCCCGCGCATATAAAATATAAGGGTGATTTTAAACTTGTCACAGTGTGATTTTTTTTTGGCCTATACCCCTCAAAAATAAAGCAGCTCTCTATCGGTAAACAAGTTTTAGCAATCGGACCAGTACTTTCAGAGACTACCTCTATAAACATAAAAAATATTAAAAAAAAAACTACCTTTTTATCATATCAGTGTAGATGTCGATTATAATATTAGTGTAGATTAGGATTTTTTAATTGTTCAATTTTTAGAAAACCTTGTTCAGATATGTTTATCATTATCCTTATAAACAAGGATTTATTTATCTACAAGGATCTACAGAAAAAAAACAAGCGCAGTAAATAATAACAGCTGCATGGGGTGACGTTCAAGGTTAATCAACTCTTACCGAGGTCGGTCTGAGGATGGGTGACCATCTCCCATCATGTATTGCAAAATTACGTTAAGTCGTTGGTCCCTGCTGAGATTTGTAGATCTTTGATAGTGGTTACGGATAGTCAGAAGTCAGGAAATCTGACAACAGCTACTAAGAGATAGGCATTTGCTTCTTGTAAAAGACTGGTATTCTACTGGACTCAGCTAGACGGGAAGCCGATCCCTGTATATTTAAAAATAAGTTTGGCAGATTGATGATGATGATCTATTAGAACGAAATTTTGTAACTGTGTACATTTGTTACTTCTTCATGCTTGAACAGCTGAACAGATCCTGATAAAATTTGGCACGGGGGAAGACCAAGTCCTGGAAGGCTGAAGTACCACACAGGATGTTTTTTATTTCAGGAATGTGCACCCTTCCCTTTCTACTTCCACGCGAGCGTAGCAGCTAGTTATTCATACTACGATATTTCTTCATACAATATGTGCAAATCATGCTTCTTTTTTTCCAGTCTACACTATCAAACGCTGTCGATACCATAGACTGGTTATTTTCGAATTTCGTCTACATTGTCATGGCTGCTGTGGTGAGCTTCTGCAGATTATCCAAGCTATGTCTGGGCTTAGAGGAGTATTTACCACAAACTCGTGTGTTGTCTGCACCACAATATTTGGAAATGGTCGAGAAGTACCTTATAATAGCTGTGGAATATTTTTTCGAAGCTATTTTAAGCTAATTGGTAAAGTGGCGAAGTGTGAGATATATTGTACATACAGTGCCAGATTAAGCCAGTAGGGTCAGTAACAAATTTTACCAAGGGGTCTTTATAAATGAAAAATAATTAAAACTCACTTATTTTTCATATAGGCCCTTTTAGCCTTCATACCAGGGCTCGAGCTCCTTTTCAGATAACCCTGGCCCCAGTAGGCTTCGACCCAGCTGGGCCCCTGCTGTTGCTGACATCTTCTTGAGGCGCGCGGAAACAGTGCGCGCCCTCGACGTCTTGGGCTTGGTCCGGACAGTCACCGGACGGTCGGAGAGCGAGCTACCCATGGCTCGCCATTCGCAAGCCCGTGTCTATGGTGGCCGGAAATCGGGATCGGAAACCCGGCGGTGGCAGCGAGAGCGCCGTTGCCTGATGCGATCGGACTCCTCCTTTGCTAGCATTACTGCTTCGCAGAAGAAGGCGACCGCCTGCCACTCCTCCTCGCTCCGGACCATGACCTGAACCAAGCACTGGCGCGAGAGGTCGCCGCCGCTTATCGCCCGCACGAGGGCACGTTGATGCTAAACCCAAGCAGGGCACACCTCAACTGTGTGCTCTACCGTGTCTTCCGAACGTTTCGCACAGTGGCGACACCCGAGCGTCTCATCTGCTTGAATCCGGTGCAGGAACCTCCCGAACGTGCCATATCCGGTGAGGACCTGCGTAATGCGTCATGCGGAAGGTAAGGACGCCGTGAGGTCTGTCCAGGCACGCCTCAAAGAGGGCACTTACCGTTCATATAGGCCCTAGGGACCTGAGGTTTACCTAAGGAGCAGCGATGGGTCTATAGGTAAAATTTATATGGCACCATTGATTTATTTTTTGTACGTTCAAGCGGGGCCCACTAAAATACACATAAACGCGGGGCCCACTAAAATACACATAAACGCGGGGCCCGTAGTTTATACGACTCTTGTTACGTGGTTAATCCGGCACTGTGTACTTATACCTCACCCTTGTCAGTGATGTTGAGAGTAAATTTTAAGTTAGTGATTAAGTATTTATTGCGAATAAATTTTTAATGCAATAAATTTCCTGTTTTTTCTTTTTGTTACCTAATTAGATGAACGTATTGAAATGCATGCGTACGTACGTAATATGAGGTTTTAAATTAAATATTAAACATAATATTCTTTCTATAAATAAATAAAAAAACCAATATACACTCATAGGCTTTTGTGCTTTTTGAAGCGCTTTCGGTGAGCATTAATGAATCACAACACAATTCACTTTGTTTGCATTGTTGTTCTAATTGTCATTATTTATCAATAAAAACACACGTGACATTCACTAACAAGCACAGTGCCCGCGTGGTGGATTACGGCCCATTCCCTCTCTTAGAGAGGAGGCCTGAGTCCCAGCAGTGGGAAAATTAAAAAGGATCATCAGCCTTTTTAATGTTCCCACTGCTGGGACTCAGATGATGATGAGAAAAAAAACAGACGTTAAATATTTCAATTTCACCTATAACATAATCACCCTATTATTATATACTATAGGCAAAAGATTGTATGTATATTTTTATGTTTCTTACTTTCACACTACATTTCACTACATTTAAAATCTCAGATTATATCAACCAGTTTAGTGCTGTTACTTAAATGCGATTGTATTATAACCACTATTATGATTGACTGATAAGTTCCTCTATATAAATTTTTATATACAAAAGTTCACCTTGATTTGCTTTTATAAGTTTGCATTGCGTGACAGGTCAAACCAAAGAGAAAAAAATGTTTGAACTATAGTTAATGTATGTCATTTTGGTCATTATGAAAATTTACTTTTAAAGTATTTGCTGAAGGACACCCAATGGATTAAATTGTTAAAACTACCTCTATAAAAAGGAACCTGCATTATGTATACCTCCCCCAGTCGTCGATGGTGCGTAGTGTTCCATGCGCACCTTAAAGAGCTCCCAGCAAAACCCTAGTGACCCAGCAAGGCCGAAGCTTACTAGGGCCATGTGTTATCCGAAGGGAGTCCTGGCCAGGACCCTCCTGGGACGCAAAGCTAAGAAGGAATATAAAATTGGGTCAAACCCTCTCCTACGTTCATTTTTTGCAATAAAAGTCTTACACACCCTTCCAATCCCCCCTAGAGCGCGAGATCATTGAATGATTTCCAAAACAAAAAACGACAGTATTAATTTTTTTATAATATTTTGCTGTTTTCGCAAACAATTCTATTTTTAGAAATGACGTACCATATTTTTTAATTATCAATTATGCTCACACATTTTCAGACGATCTGGATACTTTGTTTAGTGAAGTCATGTTATAGACACGCTGTCCTTGAGTGCTTAAAAGCAAGATAGTGATTAGGTACAAGTGCATGTGTGTATGTTTGTATAGTTACTAGTCACTTTATCTTGTGGACATACACGACTCATTGTTTATAATAACAGTTCATCAAGTAAATGTATGACAACGAGGTGTGTCATTGATTTTTTCTTAATTAATTAAACGTTTTCCAAAAGTTCTCCATTTAGACTGTCAGTATTTATTTATGCAGTTGGTAATTATTATTTCATCATCATCTTCCTGCCCTTATCCCGTTTTATTTGGAGTCGGCGCAACACGGTTTTTTCTTCCATTCTGTCCTGTCGCTCGTCACGCTATCACTAACTCCCTTTTCATTCATATCACTTCTCACACAATCCATCCATCTTTTCTTTGACCTCCCTCTCCCTCTCCATCCATCCACATGTAAATTCATAACTCTTTTAGCAATATGCGTTTCATCTCTCCTTTTTACATGACCATACCAAGACAAACGATTCCCTTTCAACTTTTCAGTCACCGGCGCCACTTTCAAACTTCCCCTAATATACTCATTTCTCACTTTATCCATTCTCGTCACACCACACATCCATCTTAACATTCTCATCTCCACTACATGCAATCTTTTTTCATCCGTCTTTTTCACAGCCCAACATTCTGATCCATACAATACAACAGGCCTTATCACGGACTTGTAGATTTTACCCTTCAACTTGAGGGGCATCCGTGGGTCACAAGTTGTTCCCGTGACCTGTCGCCATTTCATCCATCCTGCGTTGATCCGATGTGTTACGTCCCGGTCTACCTCACCATCCCCTTGGACAAGCGACCCGAGGTACCGAAAGTCGGAACAGATCGGTATGGGTGTTCCGGCGAGAGCTAAAGGCACTGGAGTGGAGAGACCGCCGAAATCGCAGAACAAGTACTCCGTTTTATTTCTGCTCAATTTCAGGCCAACACTTTCCAGTCTGTGCCACCACACCTCCAATCTATTCTGGACCTCTAGGCCACTCTCGGTAATCAGCACAATGTCATCGGCAAACAACATACACCAGGGAGCCTCTTCCTGAATGTCCGACGTCAGAGCATCCATTATCATCAGGAAGAGGTAAGGGCTGAGGGCCGACCCTTAGTGTAAGCCGACAGCCAAATTGAAGCTGTCAGTAGTGCCCACTGTAGACCGGACTTGGGTACTGAATCGACTGTACATAGCTCGGATCAACTGCACATACTTCCCAGGCACACCTTTCTCCTTAAGGGCCCACCACAGAACCTCACGAGGTACCCGGTCGTATGCCTTTTCGAGGTCAACGAATATCATGTGCAAGTTTTTATGCGCACCTCTGTATTTTTCGCAAATTTTTTTTTGGTAATTATTATTTACTCTATTTAATTTATGTGATGTTTTTTCAGCGGCTTCGTTCTTAAAGGCGATAATCATTCCTTTGGAGATTATTATGTCTATGATACAAACTATTAAAATGCGGGTCATAGACTACCTGTGCATCTAGTGCCAACCAAATCCGATAAGTTAGGGAGGCGTCACTATTTAAAAATATACAAACGTAGATATAACTACCTACACTTACACATTTATCATAGTGATAGGTTTCCGTGTTGTATCAAATTGACATAATTGTTAATGCCAGATCTAAAGTCATTGACTTAACTACCTCATGAATAAAAAGCGCTTTCAAATGGGTATTCATTTGTTCAGAAGACCGACTCTCAGATTTCAATGTCACCCTAACTAAGCCTTAGATTCAGACCAAACATTAAAGAACGTCAATCAAAACAAAAATCGCCCCTCAAATAACAAATCAACACGATACGAAATTCAAATGACCTTTGATTGTAAATAAATAATTTACTTTGAAAATAATAAACACCCAGACCTAAAACAACTATTGTAAGGCCATAAAAATATTTGTAACGTGTGGGGATCGAACCTGCAACAAGTAGCCAATCACTCAACTAATGCACCAACTGTGTCATAAAGAAGTCGGCTAAAATACAATATTAAAATGAACAAAACGCACAAAGATAAAAAAAGAACAATTAAAAATTATTCAAACATCCGGTCAAAGGAACATATGTACGGGCAATGTGTCATTGTTGCCTTATCTTGGATGTATTTATATATCAGTATTTATGTTTTGACTGCAGAAATATCTTTCACTGACACTGCCAGCTGCAGTTTTATTTTTACTTTATTTGGAAACACACTTATCAGCGGGAGTGCTGGTACATTTAATTACAGAGATTCCCTTATCAGCATTTTTATCTTCGTTGAAGTGAGGATCATACTTGATATCGTCACTCGTGCATTTGAACCGGTGGATCTCAGACACAAAATGGGTAACTCAAAAAGTAAGAAAGTGAAAATAAGTGACGAACAAACACAAAATGTTGGAAAATATAAAACGGAAAGTCGTGAGAGGATAAATTCTTTGAAGACTGATTTATCTGATGCTGGATTGAAGAACGCTAATGAAGGATTTGACAATGGAGAGAATAAAGACAAGGATAACGCTAGTAGTGCATCTACAGTGGAAGCGCTCGATGACAAGTGACAACAAAAGATTTAAAAACTTTATGAATAATTTTCAAATCAAAATGTGACGAAGTTAAGAACATTGTTCTAGTATAAGTGCGATAAATAAAACGGTTTTCTATTAAGTTGTTCACGTAATGTTTTGTTTTATTTCAGTTGAGGAATTTCTAGTGTCGTTATATGGGTGTCGATAAACTATTGAATATGAAAGAAGTGGAAATAAGTTATAAAAGTGGTTACGAATCGCTTAAAGTAAATGGTTTTTTTTATACTCGTAGGTTATTGGGTTATATAGATTGAGCAATTTATTTATGATAGAGTCAAAATTAAAATTCCTGAATCTGTGTATCTCCAAAGAGTGGTCTGACTAGGGTAACTTTATATAGGGATTGTGGTAGAAGGAGCAGCTTTCATTGTGGATACAGTAACTTTGGCTTTTATTTTTGGGCATGGCGTGTTACAGCTAGATTAATCAGTTATCAATGTGTTGATAGTCGCTTAGATACAAAACTTCTACTCTAGAATCCATAGTAATGTTTATTACATATAGCCGGAATACTATAGGAAATAGGACTAAACAGTATCACCAATTTGGGTCATCTTTTTCAGATCAGTTGTTGAGGCATTGTGATTAACGAGTATCCACCTATATAGACTTTCAAATTTGTGATACAAGTAGGATTAGGTGGATCACCTTATGGAAGTAGACTCTGTAAATTCTTGCCCCTGAAGAATGTCTATCATTGAATATAATTCTTTCTTAATGTGTTATTGTAGAAGAAAACAAACTGTTCCAAGGCAATGTCAATGCACTAGTTGATGACCAACATAATGACTCACAAGTGTCTTTGATAAACATATGAAAGTAGGCGTTGACCGTCTACCTAATTGTCTAGATTGTGGAAATAAACTAGGCATCTGCTGAACACTGTGTAGGTATAGCCCAATTTGTATCTTTCTTAATATGAAACTTATTCCAAACAAAGGATGCGAACCTATATAAAACTATATGTAACAAACCAGATGTTTCTGAGATTGGCACTACAACAACATGTCAAAAATTACAAGTACAAACCTAATGATATAATTTTTAAATAAAATATTAGTAAATAATTTTTAATTTAGACAATGAAACATAAAGAGAATATACGACAAATGACTAGGCATTTGACTTTGTTTACATGAACACAAATAAAGATAGGGAAAGCTTGTTATCTTCGTGTGAAAGTTGTTTAAAGTCATCAAGTCACTGAAAGTTAATCTTAGAGACAATTTGGTCTCTTTAGTATGACCAGGAACGTTCGATGTGGCGACGCTTGGGGGAGGCCTATGTCCAGCAGTGGACGTGTATCGGCTGAAATGATGATGATGATGATGATGAGTATGACGAGCGTGGGTGTTATTATGACATTCAAAAGGATCTCGATTCTATATCGATTCACAATGTTTGTAGCTATTTTGTACTGTGTTGATTGGTCTGGCTACATTGTTCTGTCATACTATTTATATTGTAGCATGGAAAGTAAATATCAATCATTTATTTTGCGAAAAGTATCTAAACTTGAAGTTTTTTTTTTTATAACGTTTTAAAAGTACCCAAAATATTTAGGACTAACTATCCCCTGCTTATTTAATTACTATTTCACTTCTGTGCGTCATAGCGTGATGTTATATCCTTCCTCAACAAATTAACTATCTGAGATTTCTGCAATGCCATCCATGATGTTAGCTTAACCACTAAAACCCTCTTCACCTACAAATATAAGTGAGTATAAGTAGGCAATCAGTACCTACATTTCACGAGCAATGTAATCAATCGTTATAACATGTTGATAAGTAAATAATTGCGATTGTAAATGGAGAAAGTTTGTTGATTGAAAAGGAAAGGCTAATCCACATGTGATAAAGATAGCGTTCATTGTTTAGTATCATGACTAAAGGTAAAAATCTAGATATCTATTACGATTTCGGTTTTGTTTAGCACTTTTAGACACTGCGCTCGTGTAGAAACATAGGTAACAGTCAAATTAGGTAACAGTTTTAATAGGTAACAGTCAAATTTGGAAGAAGTCTCTTTCAACTGTTGCTAGTACTAGCTAAGTTGTCTGCGCAGTTTCGCGAAAGTATTTGAAAAGAGTTATTAATAGGTAGTTGCGTGTTGCTACTTACTCGATGGCCACACAAAACTACTCCGTCTACGCAGGCGTTATCAAGTCTGGATTATCTGTAAGCTGAAAACCAAAGGAAGTACACACGCACAAAAGTAACAACAATTACATGACATAAATCTGTGTGAAACAGCCCATTATTTTAATTTATTTGATCACTGTCTGGAAGTGACCTTGACAGGCATGTATTGCAGTCACATGGGTTCATGATAACTAATAACATGTTTGAAGTTATCTGCTGGACAGAAATAACATGCAATTCATGTGCCATCCATTTATCGTACCGTGGAATGTTTTTATTAGGTTCTACATGTGTTTAAAGGCTACTGGACACTAAAGTGTAACTCAAATCCCACGTTAGGGCGAAAACATACAAACACGGCACCAGTAGCGTATTTGTTCTCAGGCGACAAGGACTAAGACCGGTGCCACCATATCTATCTCTCTCAGCATCACCATGCCATATTTTCTATAAACATTTCTGTGCTCTTTTCGTTGGCCAAAAAAACTGCAACGTCTCCGAGTCGTTTGAGGTCGATAAATTATCCGGAGTGAGGAGGAATGGCAGGCGGTCGCCTCCTTCTGCGGAGCAGTAATGCTAGCAAAGGAGGAGGCAGACCGCATCAGGCAACGGCGCCCTCGCCGCCGCCGCCGGGATTCCGATTCCGATTTCCGGCCACCCCAGACGCGGGCTCGCGGACGGCGAGCCATGCTTAGCTCGCTGTCCGATCGTCCGGTAACCGTCCGGACCGAGCCCAAGACGTCGACGGCGCGCACTGTTCCCACGCACCTCAAGGAGTCGTCAGCAACAGCAGAGGCCCAGCTGGGTCGAAGCCTACCGGGGCCAGGGTTATCCGAAAGGAAGGAATCGTGCCTTGGTTTGAAGGCTAGAAGGAACGGGGTGGATTTTTAGTCAGTAAGAGTCTGACACTATCTCCCGCTTCACCCAAGGGCGGGGGTTGTCATAAGATGATTTTTGACCACCGTAAAAAAAGGGCGATAAATTACGCCACCCAAGCAGACTTATTATGTTTTTTTTTTGTATGCCTGTTCTGTCCCTCGCCTGGACAAAGTTCTCCCTCCACTCCATTTTGTTACTTATGATGCGTAAATTCCTGCGTGACTCAGAGTACTCTGAGGCCGTAATTTCTTTGAATGAGCGATTTCTCATCAAGATTATGTTGTGCTTTGAATTTGACGTTGCAAGTCATCGATTTTGCCGGTATAGATTAGGATTACATTAATAACAATAAATAAATTGGACCGATACCGGTGGGCTACTATTTTTTACATTTATAAAAGTTTTTGTTTTTATATTTAAAAATATAATTTATATGTGTTTACGGAAAATAAAGAAAATATCTAATAATAAATGATTTACTTCGGTAGTAAACAATAGATAGTTATATTGATGATTGCGGTTGGTTGTTACATTATAATTTTCACGAATTTATCTTCTAACGCAAAAAATAACTGTTTTCGATCAAAATTGTGTATGCAGGCCTTAACATACATTATAATTTGCACCAGTAACGAGGAGCTCCTATTAGCCGATGACCTTTTGAAAGCCTATTTTCAGCTTGTATAAAGTACTTACCTTAAAAGTCCATCATGAAATTCTGAAAAAATATAATGCATTCATGGACTACAATTCTGTACAAATATTTTTTCGTTTATTGTTTTACGTTTGTAAAATAAATTATAAAAAAAAAAATGTCTACTTGCGTTTACTGTTTATGCATAAACTTTTTTACCTAAGCGATTACCAACTGGAAATTTATACCTGTCGATAGAGAATATAATGATTGTAAATATTGTAAAAATACTTTGTATAGTTTACATTAACATTTTTTCGATAATTTTGTAAATCATAACCTCAAAATGTCAAATAACAGGTCGTCTAGGCCGAGGACGGGTGGACGTACGTCAGTTTTCTCGTCATATGGCTCCCATATTTACACAGATTAATCGTTCAACGGTAATAATATAGCGAAAAGGAGGTAAAAAAAATTTCAAGTTAATCTCGGCTAATAGGAGCCCCAAAAGGGTAAGTAGGTACGAACAATCTTTTCACATAGTTGTCGGCGGCGCGTACTATTCCCACGCGCCTCAAGGAGTTGTCAGCAAACCGTAGTGGCGGCTCAGCAGGACCGCAGCCTACCCAACCCTGGTATGAAGGGCTAAGAAGGAACGGTTTGGGTTTTTTAGTCAGCAAAAGTCTGACACTATCTTCCGCTCCGCTCAAGGGTGGGAGATGTCATTTGATGATTTTTACGCACCGAAAAAAAATTGTTTCACGTAAAAGTTTTCAAATTGAGATAATCTATATATATAAAAATGACCCCCGTTTTCCGTTGTCACGACTTGGCATGAAAACGGCTTGACCGATTTGGCTGTTTTTTTTTGTTGTGATTGTTATTGTGAGGAGAAGGTTCTTATGAAAAAAAAATTAGGGTAGTGTAGGGTAGAGTAGGGTAGGGTAGAGTTGGGTATAGTAGGGTGGAGTAGAGAAGAGCGGGAGCGAAGCCGCGCAGGCAAAAGCTAGTTATGTGTAGTATCTACAACAGACTTTTAACTACAACGGAGTTTTACCAACCAAAAGCTAAATAAGGGCCTTAAGCCTTACTTGAAGAGATAAGGGGTATTAAAAGTGTACACATATGATGATATAATTTAACACTGTTTGTGTGCGTCACTTACTCGATGATTCAGAAAATCAAGATCAAAGAAGTCTAATTAATGATGCAAAAAGATTTCGGTTACCATTATTTTCTCGACAGTGAGTTTTCAATGAGCAATGAAGGCTAGAAAAAAAGAACTCGTAGCTGAAGTGGGGAGTAGGAAATACATTCGAAGGTTTACTCGCAAACATTTATAACAAGAACTTAGTGATTAATCCATGCTCATTATTACTTATGATTATCGATAGTGAACTTTGATTAATTAGCTCTACAGGTCATCCAAGTAGAATAGAGCGATTTATAACTAGAACATCGACACATTGTGGTCCATTTATGGAATATTTGAGTCTCATAATGACCTACATACTTATTATAGATAAATTACACCCAGACACAGAACAAATGGCCATGCTCATCACATAAACATTTGTCCTGGGTGAGAATCGAACCCACGACCTCTGGCATAGCAGTCAGAGCCACTAATCACTAGACCAACAGGCCACTCAAAATCAGGTACCCTTGGCTAAAAATAAAATATAAGAGGACCATGACCTAGACAACATCACCGTGTTTATAATTTACCTTCGTCGTAATTATACAGAAGTACCATCATTTCCTTTTAAATAACACAATGACAAACTATAATAAGTAGATATGTATACTAGTACATAATTTCAAATCGTGATTTGATTGTCACCATGACTTGTCATTCTGATGGAACCGCCCAACGTTGCTATGGTACCCATGCCCATAACAGGTTCTGTTCGCAATCATAACAGACTACTTATAAATCAGTATTTCAGTGGAACGTAGTTGACGCGCCGACTTTCGCTCGACGTCAACCGAAAGCTTTCAGAAATACGAGTTTCGATTTTCAACATTACGTTTACCCGTGGGTTTCTTTCAAAATAATTAATTATAATTGTGAGCGTTATTTTAAAATATTATTTGGTTCAAAAGTGTTTTAAAAATAATTCAAACTGGGCCAATGTATGGACAAAACTGTTGTAGAAAAAATACAACAACAAAAAACGAAGTGAGTTTAGCGTGAATTTAGAGTCCAAAAGTTTTGCATGTGCTATTTTATAATATAGGCAAAGTTTTCAATTTGATATAATTATAAATCTTAAAAAAAAAAAATTGAAAAATACAGGACTCTCCTTTTTTAAAATACTTAAAGATTTTATTCTCATCCCTATTAGTGAAAGGTTCATCAAGATATTAACTGCCATAGTTTTTTCATTGGGTTTTTTTTTGCATTTGCATAATTTACTATTAGTTTGATTTTAAAAATGGATTGTAAATACGAACTTTCTTTAGATTTTCGTATGCTAATAAATATTTTTGTGGCTTTTACTGCTTTAGGTTTCAACAGCAATAAAGGAGTTTCCAGATTTAAATAATTATATTTGAATTAATTGACAATGAGGGGCTTAGCATGTGTAGTCGCTGTCTTTGTTATTGTGAATGTTGTTTGGTAAGTTATAATTTGTCTGAATTTGGTGGTGGATGTGTGATCAATGCACGTACGTATAAGGATACAGAGGCCTTACCATGACGTATTAAGAGAGACGTGTGAGCGACAAAGAGGGATAATGCTATACGCCATATATAACATTATCTATATATATAAAAATGACCCCCGTTTTCCGTTGTCACGACTTGGCATGAAAACGGCTTGACCGATTTGGCTGATTTTTTTTTTGTTGAGATTGTTATTGTGAGGAGAAGGTTCTTATGGAAAAAAAAATTAGGGTAGTGTAGGGTAGAGTAGGGTAGAGTAGGGTAGAGTAGGGTAGAGTAGGGTAGAGTAGGGTAGAGTAGGGTAGAGTAGGGTAGAGTAGGGTAGAGTAGGGTAGAGTAGGGTAGAGTAGGGTAGAGTAGGGTAGAGTAGGGTAGAGTAGGGTAGAGTAGGGTAGAGTAGGGTAGAGTAGGGTAGAGTAGGGTAGAGTAGGGTAGAGTAGGGTAGAGTAGGGTAGAGTAGGGTAGAGTAGGGTAGAGTAGCGTAGAGTAGGGTAGAGTAGGGTAGAGTAGGGTAGAGTAGGGTAGAGTAGGGTAGAGTAGGGTAGAGTAGGGTAGAGTAGGGTAGAGTAGGGTAGAGTAGGGTAGAGTAGGGTAGAGTAGGGTAGAGTAGGGTAGAGTAGGGTAGAGTAGGGTAGAGTAGGGTAGAGTAGGGTAGAGTAGGGTAGAGTAGGGTAGAGTAGGGTAGAGTAGGGTAGAGTAGGGTAGAGTAGGGTAGAGTAGGGTAGAGTAGGGTAGAGTAGGGTAGAGTAGGGTAGAGTAGGGTAGAGTAGGGTAGAGTAGGGTAGAGTAGGGTAGAGTAGGGTAGAGTAGGGTGGAGTAGGGAAGAGCGGGAGCGAAGCCGCGCGGGCAAAGCTAGTTATTAATATATACAAAACCTGAATATAGTTTGTTCAGAATCAGTAACAGTATCGATTCCAATAGTTTTTACACCATGTTATATTTTTCCCCAAAAAGCTTAGATAAAGCTGAGTACAAGTGCAAAACAGCCGTCGCCTGGATGGGTCGGTGACTTTATTGTTGCTGACTTAACGAGCTGATAACTGTGTGATTTTTCATGATACAATTATGAAATTTTACTTAAATGATTTTTTATAGTATTATCAATGTAGTAAAATTAATGTTGTATGGCTCCATCCCTTTAACAGTTCAGTTTGCGTCCTCAAACGGGTCGTGGTAAGAGCTCGTGGTACGGTCTCAGGATTTTATCGGTGTTGGGTTATTTTATTAGCGTTTTGTCAACCACGTTGCCACAGCATTTTCACAACTTCTTCCAAATAGCTATCCCTTTGCATACTGTACACTGTTAATTTAAATAATTTGTTACTTTTCCTTAATTACAGCTGTACAGTTCTTGAACTGTACAGCACCTGTACCGTTCTAGATGAAAATACCGAAATAGCAACAGGTACATTTTATAAGAGTTCCCTCTATTCCTTATTGACCCCACCATCAGACTAGATTAGACAGATTTATAATACAAGAGGGCCCAATGTGGCAAATAAAAAATAATTTTCAAATTGGTTTATAAATAACGGAGTCCTAAGATGAACAAAAAAGGGCAAAGTTTACAGTAACAATTCATTTCATGTTTAGGTTTTAGCAATCACTGTACGATTTGAATAAAAATAGAATAATTTAGCTACACGCAATGGTAAAAAAAAATACTTCACATTCAGTGAAGAAGGTTGATAGTTTTATAGCAAGTGTACTCGCCAAAAGTGAGGAAAAAGTGAGGGACTGAGGGACGCAAGAAATCAGAGAGTATCGTATCTCTCCTACCTTACTGTAATAGAAGCAAGGGCATACCGAAAACGCGGGCTCGCGGACGGCGAGCCATGGGTAGCTCGCTGTCTGACCGTCCGGTAACTGTCCGGACCGAGCCCAAGACGTCGACGGCGCGCACTATTCCCGAGCGCCTCAAGGAGCTGTCAGCAACAGGAGGGGCCCAGCTGGGTCGAAGCCTACTGGGGCCAGGGTTATCTCGAGCCCCGGTATGAAGGCTAGAAGAAACGGGGTGGGTTTTTAGTCAGTAAGAGTCTGACACTATCTCCCGCTCTACCCAAGAGCGGGAGTTACCATTGGATGATTTTTGCCCACCGAAGAAAAAAAAAGGCCCATAGATATAAATTTCTATTGGCAGACCTTTACTCAGCAGTGGGTGATCCCACGTTGAAATGATGTTTGGTACAATGCAAATCGGTTAAAACACGCACAACACACATCATGACTTTAGTAACCATATTTGTAACAACTCATCATCATCAAAGGCATCAACTGTCAGATACAGGCCTGGGAAGACTTACCTTCCGATGCGCGGTCGCCACTCCCGTGGTCACTCCAGTACCTAATATGACGGACACACAAACAGTCACTAACTGTGATTGTATGTGTGCCTGTGTGTGTTAGGCTATAACTTATATTTATCAATTGCTGTAACGGCTGAGTTACAGACTTGTGGCTTCTCGCTTTCGTAGTCGTGTCATATTTTGTGGTTTTGCTGTGGCTGAAAATAGAGTGAAATAGAGTGTTTGAAACTATTTTCTGCCAACTTTCCAGTATTACTAGAACATTATCAATCATCAGCTCACCATCATTTTCCTGCCCTTGTCCCGTTTTTTTAGAGGTCGGCGCAACAGGTTTATTTCTTCCATCTATCCTGTCACTCGTCACGCTATCACTAACTCCCTTTTCTTTCATATCACATCTCACACGATCCATCCATCTTTTCTTCGGCCTCCCTCTTCCCCTCCATCCATCCACACGTAAACTCATAATTTTTGTAGCAATATGTGTTTAGTCCCTCCTTTTCACATGACCGTTCCAAGACAAACGATTCCCTTTTAAGTTTTCAGTCACACAGTGATGATTTTAACTTTATTCTTCCTTGAGTCACCGTTGCTCAGAGATATCGGCCAAAAGTTATAAGTAGGTTACAGTTACATAATTTTATTTCATCACCTCTGCTCTCATAACGGTGAAGGACCACATAGCGAGGAAATCAGAATGCCTTAGACCAAAAAAAGCGATCTGACATCTACCAACTCGCACTGGGCTCATGTGGTGGATAACGACCCATTCTCTTTCCTAGACAAGAGGCCTGAGTCCCAGTAGTGGGAAAATTATTCTGAGATTAACCTTTATTCACAAATATCGTTTAAACTCAATGTTGGTTTTGTATGATTCAGAAATTGGGTGTTTATTGGTTACGTTTATTTTCCTTAAAGTCGTATCGTTGGCTAGTTGTCAATATTTTATTGGATCAATTTTGGTTCTGTTGATAAGTATATGATACATCGGTAATTGGGTGTTAAGGCGGAAAGTAAACTATACGATAATCTCACATTTCCTTTTGAATATTTTATGGGAGCAATTTCAGAACAGGTGTGGATACGTATGATACCTATTAATTTATTAGTAAGCAATATTCTAGTCACACAACCTTTTATGCCCTTACTTAGGCTTCCAGTAAATATCTAGACAAACATGCAATCGCAAAATAAAGAGAGTTTAGGTTTAGAACGAGATAGGGTTTGCTTTTACCTAGCATTATACGCAGTTTAGGCGCGAAATATATAGGTACAGAAGTCAACCTACATACAAAGCGCACTCGAGCAACGCTCACGGACATGCACGATATTTAGGAGCGTCTCGGACCACTCCACACGTCAAACAGTTCCGGCTTTCCGGCTCAAACGCTCATTAGTGTGCGTCCCCCGAGCGTAGGTATAAAAAGTGAAGTACATACATGATATTGTCTTCTGTACTTATCTATTTTGTGATTTAGGTCTCAAAAAGTAGAGCATTTTGAAAGTACCAATTTGTATGCATTCCCAAAGGACCAACTCTACATTTTTTCTGAAAACTAATTGTATTTACCATAATTATTCTGATGGTATTGTTATCTTACAAGTTACAAACGAAGAGTTTTATGTGAATTAAGTTACTTTAATTGAGTTCATATCATTTACATTTGTCACCTACAGCATTTTTTTGCAATTAAGTCAGTAGATAGCCGCTTTACACTTGTTGTGTCATTGGTGATTGATCTAACAAGACTGTTCACGCTAATTAATGAAGATTATCATATTTTTTATTTTTTTTATTGGACTGGAATATAATCAGCATTTCAGAAATTCAAACAATTTCCGTGATAAAGTCAATGGTATGCTTTGTGTAAATATATATACAAATACGCCCATACTCCTTTAATGCTCCTTTTTGTTTTCGTAAAACAAAACGCGCCTAATGACACCCAAATCTATAATAACACGATATATTCTTACGTAATTACGTCATCAAACATGAACACATTACTCATAATTGACCTTTGTACAGGGAAGTCCACGGAACTAAAAAATAATGATGATGATCTTACTTTTGTAAAGTATAACTTTTTAAACCCATAACAAATAATCTTAGTTGTAATTTTTGACAGCAACGCGGCAGCACGTTCAAAATTAAAAAAATTCAAAATTCAAATAATAATTTTTGACAGCAACGCGGCAGCACGTTCGAAGAGCAAGATGCCTAATCAGCCGATCAAGGTGTACTATCTCCCACCGTCCCCGCCATGCCGGGCTATCATCATGGCTGCCAAAGTGTTGGGGGTGGAACTGGAGTTAATATTGACGAATATTATGGAAGGGCAGCATATGACGCCGGAGTATCTGAAGGTTTGTGGTCGTTTTTGACTTATTACCCCTGAGTTTGTTTGAGTGTTTCTTCTCAGGGTAGTCAGCTAGGAAACACCAGCCTCATCTCGTTAAAACTGACTGAAAACAATATTGACGTGTAAAAGTGTTTTTTGAAAACCTATTTATAAAATAAAGATCATTTATCATTGCAATTTAACCCTTCACATACCGTCAATTAGAGACACAATAGTAAGACGATAGATGCGCGGCCACCGCTGGTCGCTTGGGGATTCATGAATTAAAATTCTTTGGTAATGGTAATCGCAACGCTAGTTTTCGATTTACAAGGTTGGTTTTCAGGTATGAACGTAACGAGCTGTTAAGGAAACTACATGTAAATTAGCCAATATGAACATTATACAGATAATAAGTACTTATTTACACATTGCCGGTTACTAAGAAGGAAGTTCATCAAAAAGGCGATTGTATTTTTGTGCTAAAGAACTACTAAAGATGTTAATTGATGATCGTAACGGTTTATAGTTTTTGTTATGGTCCGAAATACCTTACAGTGATTATTTTTGTTATTTACTCATAAAATCTGGGCAGGGTCTGATATTGTTAAATTAAAACCAGTTCAAATTGCAGTATTGCAGATATTATACTAGTAAAAACAAGATTGTCACCATCGCGTGCTAAGTTCTCATTTTTATTTGTGCTAGCAATAAATCATATTAGGGTTGCCTTATTCACGAAATGGCTTGAATAACTTTAATATTTGTTGGTTGATGCTAAATACAGAATGCCCTGTGACCTTTTGGTTGATTTTGTTGAAAAATGTTGGCATGGTACGATAAAGTTTTTTTTTTTGTTTTAGATGAATCCTCAACACACGATACCGACTATGGATGATAGCGGATTCATTTTATGGGAAAGGTAAGTTATTTTATTTCTACATGAGTATATGAGTAGTAAAAATGTAATAAAATTGGGGTCTTCATTCTAAATAGCTCTTTACAGACTTGCTACCGAAACCTCCTCTTCACTTTTTTTTCTTTCTATCGATTGTTTAGCGTAGCTAGTTAGATTGCTAAGCGTACGTATGCATCGTAGGTACTGGAGAGATCTACCAATCCCATTTTAAGTACATTTTAACGGTAATCACTATAATTCATTTTGCTGAGGTACACCCACCATTCTGACTATCACCTATCAAAACTATAAAAACTGCCAATTTTTACATGAACGGTGTTTATTGATAAATGACGTAATTCAAATCAGTTGCCACTTCTAAACAAGCTTTTAATGAAAATAATTTTTTCATTGCAAGCTTTTATAGCTCGGTATACCTATATAATTAAAACTCATCAAGACGAATCATACGAGCCCAAACTAAATTGCGTTGTGACGTTCGATCATCAGATCAGCTCTATGTCATTTTGCATTGTCATCTGATTTACACATGCATGCAAAATTTCAGCTCAATCGGTAACCGGGAAGTGGGTCAAATTTAATTTACAAGATTTGATGACAGACAAACATCGGGACAGGTAAAACTAAATAAAAGCTTGTAAAATCAACTATCCCGAAGCCTAGGCATCTTGACATGCCATGTTCTTTTGACAGATGTACACATTTCATACAATCCCCATATAAAAACCGTTTTGAAATTATTTCTTCCCTTTCAGCCGCGCAATCCTGACTTACCTGGTGAATGCTTATGGGCGTGAAGATACCCTGTACCCTAAAAATCCTCGTCTGCGAGCCATTGTAGACCAGCGGCTCAACTTTGACCTTGGTACGCTGTATATGAGATACACTGCTCTTTATGTAAGTTGGTTTACTTTTGTTGAAGTATTAAAATTGTGTATAGCTCTCGATGGATCGAGAGGGCGTGTCAGACTTTTACTGACTAAAACCATACCTGTGCCCTTCAGTTGCTCCTTGCAATATAGGACTACAGATTTCTTTTTCAGAATATTCGCGCCGGTCCTAGCTAGCGTTTGCTGACATCTCTTTAAGGAGCGCGTGGGTCACTACACGCTGTTGACGACTGGGCTCGGTCCGGTTGATTACCGGACGATCGAACGGCGGGCTATCCATTGCTCGATGTCCGCAAGTCCACGTCTACTGTGGCTGGTAGTCGGGGTCAGAATTTTGGCGGCTGGGGCGAGTGGACCTTCGTTCCCTCATGCGTGTCGACTCCTCCTTCGTTACATTACTGCTTCGCAAAAGGAGGCGACCGCCTGCCATTCCTCCGCGCTCCGGACCATAGCTTGAACTAGGGCCCAGCACGACAGGTCGTTGCCACCGATTGCTTCCACGAGGATACGACGGTGCTCTGCCCAAGCGGGGCACATCTCGACTGTGTGCTCCACCGTGGCGATCCGCACAACGGTGACACCCAGGCGTTTCTGCCTTCTAAATCCGGTGCAGGAACCTCCCGAACTTGCCATGTCCGGTGAGGACCTGCGTCATGCGGAAAGTGAGGACGCCGTGTGGTCGCTCTAGCCACTCCTTAAAGAAGGGACTTGCCGCCGTGACTACGGCGTGCCCAGCACTGGGTTGAATTCCGGAATTCGGTCCGCCATACCGTTACTTCTCGCGGCAGCGGAGTTTTGCCCCGGCGTTGAATCTCCACGCGCAGATCGTGCAAGAGTGCAAGGACTGTTGCCTCCAGATCCCACGGTGGCAGGCCAGCAAGGAGGCTCGCTGCTTCGCGAGAAACTGTGCGATATCCCCGCACCATTCAGATGGCCATGTTCCTCTGGTAGGCATTAATCATGGCCACCGGTCGCTTTTGCAGCGACGGCGCCCACACCAGCGCCCCTAGTTTCACAAAGTTCCATCGATTGTCAAGAACGAGTCCCAGGTACTTCATCGTCGACTCGACGTCAATTCGAACCCCTCCTACCGTTATTTGAGAACTTGGTGGTGGCGTGTTCCGAGGACCGTGAAAACACATGGCCATGACTTGTGCAATGCCACTGTAGCGATATCTATGACGCCACATAAGAACTACGAAGAAAATACGAAATCCTGCATCGCGCAATCAAAGTTCTCCGCGCGATTTGAACATATACGACAGCCCAACATCAACTATCGGGCAGTCGCCCACCAGACCGTAACACCCGGTCTGGTCGGAGGATCCTCCCTTTTCAACGGAGGTATGTGGGACTTTACTCTCTGTTCCGCATACCCTCCAAACTGGTGACCCTCGACAAAGAACGTCAGCGCAGCCTTCGTGCAGCTACTACTTCCTGACGTCATCATCACTTCCTCAAGCTTTCAAGCAACGAGCCATACAGCCAGCAACCTCGGCTAAGAGGATCCTGACCACTATTATGCCTACCCGGTCATACCTGGTCACCACCTCAGCCACATCAGCGACCTTGGCACACCGCACCTTCGGCCAGTCATATGAAGAGTCATGAAGAACCTCTCCTGGTCGACGCCAGCAATCAAGCCCTACGTCGCACAAGCACCGCTCCGACTCACTGGAGCTAGCAGCATCGTCCCGACTCACTGGGACAGCACCACCCCGGCTCACTGGGGCATCATCCCGACTTACTGGGACAGCACCACCCCGACTCACTGGGACAGCACTACCCGACTCACTGGGGCATCATCCCGACTCACTGGGACAGCACCACCCCGACTCACTGGGACAGCACCACCCCGACTCACTGGGGCATCATTCCGACTCACTGGGACATCATCACCCCGACTCACTGGGGCATCATCCCGACTCACTGGGACAGCACCACTCCGACTCACTGGGACAGCACCACCCCGACTCACTGGGGCATCATTCCGACTAACTGGGACATCATCACCCCGACTCACTGGGGCATTATCCCGACTCACTGGGATAGCAACACCCCGACTCACTGGGGCATCACCGCAGACAGTTCCGACTCACCGAGAACTATGCGGCATCGGTTCCGACTCACTGGAACCAACCTACCGCTGGCCTGGCACACCTCAAGAATCATCGATCTCCGATCTCCGGAGGGGAGTGATGTAGCGACATCTATGAAGCCACATAAGAACTACGAAGAAAATACGAAATCCTGCATCGCGCAATCAAAGTTCTCCGCGCGATTTGAACATATACGACAGCCCAACATCATCTATCGGGAAGTCGCCCACCAGACCATAACACCCGGTCTGGTCGGAGGATCCTCCCTTTTCAACGGAGGTATGTGGGACTTTACTCTCTGTTCCGCATACCCTCCAAACCACTTCGAGTCCCAATTCCGGGATCCTCTCAACGACTGCCACAACCTCGCGTGTCGCTAGTTCGGCCGTCGCCTGCTGCGACTCTCCCTGAGCCAGGACCAGCAAGTGGTCTGCGTAACAAACCACGCAGTTACACAATGGCGGTCCTAGTACCGACCCCTGCGGAACACCACACGACATCTCTCGCTGTTTCCACTCTCCCTCGTGACCAGGGTAGATGATGAACCTGTCCTTCAGGTAGGCCTCGAAAGCTCTGACTAGTAGATTCGGATCATTACTAGCCTGTGGTATAGCTGTAAAACATAAAAGTGTGATGTTATGTTATGTTAATCATAACAACACTAATTAAGCTTGAAAATTGAAATTGATAACCTACATTCAACGTCACACAGGAACAGAGTTGAACAAACTGTAATTTTAAACCGGAACAGATCAATGTTGTTAAGCGGCAGATGTTATATAGGGTGCCATGATTCGTTACAATATAATAGGTGTAGGGAATAGTGTGTTGGAACCTAAAAAAATAGTCTTAGTTTACTATATTCAATGTTTTCCCTAAGGCTGTTCGTATTGATCGTATTGTTCGTATCGTTGAGTTTCATTAAGTTTGTTTGATCGTCTTTTCTCAGGGTAGTCAATCAAACACTGAGCTCATCTAGTTTAAATTGATATTAAAATTATTACCAATTAGCAAAACAAATATTTATTTATTTATCATGACAAGATTTTGAACATTTTTTAAACGTTAAAATTCAGTAAAAGTAAAAGATTAGGTAAGTAGTGTTTTTCTTTTCTCTAGGTGGAGCGACGAGAGAGAGTGTCCGATTTTTACTAACTAAAAGCCATCCTTGTTGTTTAAGTTGCCTTTAACGTTCCAGAACTCCTGTGACTCTTTCTAAAATTACGGAGATTTTAGAAAGAGTCACAGCAGGTATCAATTCAGCAGTCATCATAAACATTCTCATCTTCCAGGTCCCAATTCTGTTCCATGGTGATGAGTACAACGAAGAGAAAGCTGCCAAGCTGGACGAGGCTTTAGGCTGGCTCAACACTTTCCTCGACGGACAAGCCTTCGTCGCCGGAGAAGATCTCACTGTTGCTGATATCTCTATCATCGTTACTATTACTAATCTGGATGTAAGTACAATTATTACGTTTTTTTTTTTTTTAATGGTATGACTAAGGGCCGACACTACGTTACGCAGGCGCCCACGCGGTCCTATCTAAGAGTGCTCCGTCGCGTAATAATACATAAAGTTTTTATCGGCACAACTACATGCACACCGTTAAAATTGAACTAGCGATATTGTAAAGGTAATAATCCAGTCTCCACTACGGGGATCGTCACACACGGTGCACACGCGGCGCCCGCATAACGCGGCCGTAAGTTTAAAATTGCCAAATTGCAAGCTTTGCGGAAAATGCTCGTGCCTTCTCGTTATGAGAAGAGTCCTGTTACTATCTTCATACAGGGCAAAACCTAAACTGGTATTATTATTATTTCTTCTGTCTTGTGTCTAACTTGAAAGTGGCTTCTTATATCCCCTAGATAATATTCATACCTAATAGGTAAATATCTGAATCTACGGTGATATTACGATGATATTTTGACTTATCAGTAACGTACCTAATAACAAAAACCCGGTAAATGTGAATCGTATTCGCGCACTAAGGGTTTGGACAAGAAAGTGATCCTATAAGGCGGTAAGGTTTTTCCCTTTTGAGGTACGGAACCCTAAAAATCGTATGAAAATACTGAATAAAAATTGTACCGTGATGGAAAATTTAAGAAAAAAAAAAATCAGAACATAGAGTTGCTTGTTGATGTTTTACAAAATTCTCGGTAAGAACTGTGTGAGATGAAAGAATAGTCTTCAAGCATACACTGACAACATCCGACAGCAAATAACTTTGATACTTGTAACTGTGACGTTGAGAAACACGAAATAGTATTTGATACTTGAGGATAGTCACTTTAAGGAATGTTTTCATTGAATGTTAATAAACATCACCGCTATCGCTAATTTTATTACTAAAAGATTTTTTGTATTATTATAGAGTAGGATAGGGTTGCGTTCTCACCCGATGATAAATGGAAGTAGTGGACGGTGAAATAAGTTTCCTTAAAGTAACCTATTCATATTCACTCTTGACTTAAAGATCCATAGGTTGTAGCTATCAGGGAACACAGGCTCCACCAGGGAATTCCACTCCTTAAATGTACCTACGCACAATGAATGTGTTCCTAAAACGTTCTGTGCATATGAGTGGGATGTCCATCATGTATTGTAGGCGCATCGCCGTTCGTCTGGTGGTCCGATAAATTATTGAGAATGAGATCTTGTTCGGCAAGCAAAATTGCCATGTTTTATTATTAACTTAAGGCAATCTAACGTTTTAAAGTAACGCTTAGTTAGGTTATATTGGGCTCGCATCATAATAATCTCTCCTTTTTTGTTTGGTTGGGTGTCTTCAGTTGCTGATCTGACCCCCCAGCTGTGTTCTTTCGTTTGTACTTTGCGTTCCAGGATCACGGAAGCTCTTTCGAAAAATCATACAGCCTTGGGTGTATTATACCCTGAACTAGTTATTGATATGTTTAAAAGCTGGTTGATGGTACTTGAAGCTTTATAGCACTAATAGCTCATTTGGTAGCATCTGTTATTTCTCAGACAAAGTCAATTATGTTACTATTGATCATAAAAATATCTAGGCTTGGTAATTATTGATTGCCTTTCCTAATATGGCTAGTAAGTAAAGTTTGACGGCCATAGAAACATAGAAAAGTATCTGGAAACTTTCAACGTTATATAGATTTGTGTAGCTGTACTGTTAAAAAAATGTTTACAAACTGTCTAGATACATGAATTATAGAAGAATTTATTATGTGTGAGTACGGAACCGCGTCAAAATTGTCTATGCACTAACAGTATCAATAGAAAACTATATTCAATCTTTGATGGGTATAAGCGGGTATAGGCGAGTCCCAGCCACAGCAGGTGCGAGTTTGTGAATGGTGAGCAATGGCTAGATCGCCGTTGTTTCACACGTACCTCAAAGAGGTTTTAGAATAAGTGATGAGTCCGTTAGGGCTAATTCTTGCCAAGAATGGCAAGCGCAACCCTAGAATGCAAAGAGTAACTGGAGGAACAGATACATAGGTTTAGTCAATAAAAAGACCACCAAGATAGCCAGAAGTTGTTTGATGATATCCCTCCACATATATAAGTGAATATGTCGTCTATGATATCGTTTCTCTTTCAGGTTTTCGGCTACGACATGAGTGCCCATGAAAACGTCATGAAATGGTTTGAAAGGACCAAGAAGGCTCTAGAGCCATATGGCTATAACGAGGTGGATGCCGCTGGAGCCCACATCTTGGCTTCGTTCTTGAAGAAAGATTAATTTAAGAAGAATTTCGATTAATTTATTGTTTTAAATTAGTTTTTTATTCCGATACACAGGTTTAAATATTAGGTAACCACTTGTACTTAATTGTGTTATTTTGTTTGTTTATTTAGCAAATATGATTAATTAAAAAAGATCTGTATTACTATTTGTGTGGTGTTTTATTTAAAACCAGCTTTAGTCTGCAGTGTTTGTTTATGTGGAAGTAAAAAAATATCAGTGCGATAAAAAGTATCCTATGTCAAGACATGATCGAAGAATTTTATCTAAATCCATTCAGCTATTTGTACGTAAAGGAATAAAACATACATAAACGGTCATATACACTTATATAGGCTTTGCCTATAACATTAGGTAAAATAATTGTCTATTGAAGTGGCTTGAATCAGAATCTATGAATCTATGATGTGTTGTTAGTAACGTTTACGTTACAATTATAAGCATTGTTATGGTCACTGGCAGTTAAAACAATGCTTGGTAGCTGCTTCCAGCATCACATAACTTGATGTGATAATTAGTCAGTATGACACAATAATTAATGGAGGTGTTACCCATTCGATAAACAAACCACAATAATAAGGAGTGAGCGCGTCCGGTCGCACGAGAACCGACCGTGGAGCTATTGAATTGAGGTAGGCATTTCTATATGGCATAACAATGTGCCGGCGCATGCAAGCGGGTCGCGCACCGCGCTCCTACCGTTCCACGTTTTCAAAACAAAACAGCCGTTCGATTGTTCCAATTTGAAAAATCCACCACAAAACGATCAAACAACGCAGTATTCACAAACAACCAGTAACAAGTGATACGGAGTGTGCGACTTCGTCTTGTCGTCTCTTAGCGTTGCTTCGCGATACACGCTACATTTTCTTCAACATAGTCGGGAACTGAAAATGTGGGTGCAGTGCTGCGGATGATATGTGTTACATAAGTTGACACAGCTGTGGATTGTGCTACCTATCAACACGATGATTTTCACAGTGGGTATTTTTACTTCGAAATACTGTTGGTTATTTCTACCTTTTTCGATTCAATAACACAAGTTGACGAGTGTGGTTTTATAAGACTGTTCTTACGATGTTAGTGTATTTCTCGTGATAAGGCAGGTAGTTGCCATTAAAACTTCCGTTTATAGTGCACTGTTATTTAAAAACTTATGTAGGTTCTTGATATCTCGGAGTAATTAGGTAAGTTCAATCTACTTGTCCTTTCGACTGTTCTAAAACATAAAAAAAAACATATTAAAATTGTTAGGGATTAACTATTTAGATCAATAAAATGCAAATGCCTTTTCTAAAATGAGCCACTGGTGTTCAATCGACAGTTAAAAGGTGATGTGATGGATGTTAATCTTTTGCTAGTGGTATGTGCTCCAATTTAAATTAATATGACAAAAAATATGGCCCAAAATCTTTATGGCAATAAATCTCGACACTGTAATGAGATTATCTAATCCACAAATAAGTCTAAAATCCACTTAAATTCCAACTAAAGCTTTTGAAGATAACGTAAATATTGCTCTTAACCACATTTATAATGTTCATCGGATTTAGAATGTGTTGTCATGAACACTGACCGACCCACTGGACAACATATAGACAAGAGGATATGGTCATTATTCAACTACGTTACTGCACTTAGGCTATTGTTGAATCGTTCACATCTCTCATGATATCTGATACGGCAGTTACGTCTAATATAAGTCTAGGGACACATTCTAAGAAATACGTGACAGAAGTTCCGTCTCAGAAGCTAGTGCATGGTTCCAATTATACGTTTCATAATTATGGAGAAGAACCGGCGAAAAACTCCCAGGTTACTAAAAAAATATTTAAAAAATATTTTCATGTTTATTTATTGGTTCACCAACAATTATTTACACTAGTATTATGCTAAAGAAAATATGTAAAATATGTTCAATGCTGTAACAATCACTTACAGGTTAACTCCGTATGCATTAAGGATAACTCGTAACTAAACTATTCTAAAATTAGTATTGAAAACACGTGTATGACCTGTTTTTTTATTTTCGAGGGGAAACCTTCAAAAGACGCCCGGACTTTGGGGATAACTCCCGAGAGTATGGGATTTTTATCTCAGTAAAACCACCTCAGTGATTACCATCAGCACATAGAAGGGGCGCCGTTACCAAGATCAGTCCGGAACCCTCGCTGTGCAACACCTGTTAGGGCACATCTCTGAGAAGATAGTACAACGGTCTCCCATGACATATGTCTAATCCAAACGAGAAAAGTAAAGTATAATACTCGTATTAATAGGTATGAGAGGACAGTTTAAAAAGTAACCCGTGAATCTTTAGTTTCTCTTTCTGCCCTTGTGCAAATTTATTTAGGTTCAACAATTTTTTTTTTCTATTCTGTCCTGCCAACCGTCACGCGATAGTATAAGGGAGTTAGTGATAACTGACTTCTTTTTATTACAAAATCTAGTAAACTTTTCTTTAGTCGTTAGTAATATACACGAGTTTCCAATAGTTTCAAAATTACCAGCAATATCTGGCCAGGAAGAGTAAACAAAATAATACGCGGTCGGGAGGAATTTCAACTTTGGCCATCTGCTATATCTGTTTTAGATAGCGACACACACGTGACTAATTCAGCATTCATTATTACTTTTATAAAATATTTGTTATTCCATCCATGTTTTTACCCTGACCACGAAGTGAAATTTTGGTTGTCAACAAATTTTTTAAGTGATTATAGACCGCGTATAATATACCGCCTCTAATAAGAACAATAGTGCGTACGATCTCTACTATCTTAGAAAAGGTTCATTGCGTATCTTTTTACAAATTTTCGTTAGATATTATGTAGTGGCCCTAATCTTACTATTAAACTATGTTGTAGAGTATTATGTCAGCCTTACATCCTGCCTTCAAAGGCGTGTTGTTCAAAACAAGGCGTTTGTATTGATAAATAATGCATCAGTTTGAAGACACAATAACACAATAACGAGCTTTGTTGTTACAGCGATTAACATGCATTCTAATAATAGCTTCCACATCAATGGCACTACAGTTCCCACCGAATCCCACGTCAGATATGTCTACAGATGAGAAGACACCGAAAGGTAATAAAACATTGGAAGGGTCGGAAGAAAGTGGACATGAAATAGAAACAGATATTGATGAAGTTAAAGAAAAGAAGTTTTTAGATGACGCTATGAGAACAGTACTAGATCCTAACACAATGATTGTTAAAACAAATGATATAGTTGAAACATTCAAATATCAATTAGAAGAGTTAGATAAAGTTAACACAAGTCTAGATGTATTTATGGACGAGATGGATAAGCTAAGTTTGGATGTTTGCAAAACATCACAAGATGCTCTTTGGTCATACGTTACAGATATAAAAAATGAAGCCAAGAAGAATAAAATGGTGAGGATTAAATTGAATAAGAGAAACAATACATTAAATTTATATCGTTCTATAAAAGTCACTCGATTTTATTTACTTACTTCTTTATGATTTTTAGGTACGAATTGCTGCCGAAGAAGATGAAATAAAAAAGCAGTATTGGAATATATTGAAAAAGAAATATTTGAAGGATGAACAACTGATGAATGATACAAAGATGAAAAGGAAAATTAGAATTATAAAAGAACGAGGCACTAATGTGCAAATGCCACAAAGCAAGGTATGTTGCCATTTTAATTCATGAATCCCCAAGCGACCACCGGTGGCCGCGCATCTATTGTCTTACTATTGTGTCTCTAATTGACGGTATCTGAAGGGTTAATAATGTATTGTATGTTTGTTTTTATAACTTAGCTTTATTGTAACATATTCATTTTGAACATTCCAGCAACGAGAAGAAATTGACACAATGCAGAGGATTTGGAGTCGTGTTACTGTGTGTGCTTACAATATCAGTTGTAGTTCGGAAGATTCGGTACGAACGATGAGTGGTCAGTCAGTATTATTTACTTTTTATTGTTTATTTAACTAACTATTAACAATAATGTAGCAAGTAATTTTAGGTCATTCGAATCTTGTTTATAAGACAACATCTTCCTACCCTTTTCATGTTATTTGGTGTCGGCGCAACGCATTCCCTGAATAACGATCATATTTATTTGTTTATTAAAAAAAAAAATGCCTCTGATTAAGATAACGTACACGTTTTGTACGTCATTTTTTTTTACAATATTGTAATGTCCGCACAATAAAATTCGATCATCAATGTTTCCATTAAATATGTAATGTGTCATTACGCTCAAACATGAAACATAATCGAATTTTCTGTTAACAATAGAAACTATTTTTTCAGACGTAATATCGATATTCAAAACAAGTAACGATACAAAAGAATTGGCGTATTATTGGAAGGTTTATCGAGATACGACTGGAAAGAAAATACGCCCGATATTCAAAGATTATGTAGTGAGAATGAACAGAGTGGCAGAATCGGAAAACTTCACTGATGCTGGCGATATGTGGCGTTACGCATTCGAAGATGACAATTTTGTTAATAATGTGGATAGGATTTGGAAGGAAATTAAACCATTCTACGATTTACTACACGATTATGTGAGAGGAAAATTGAAGCTGGTTTATAAAGATATTCTGAAGAGAGACGATAAATTAATTCCTGCGCATATTTTAGGTAAGCTTTAGTTATCTATTACAGATTACATTATTGGAACATCAATATACAACATGTATGGAGTAAATAATTAAGATATTAGAGACGCCTGATAAATATTGAATCGCAATTGTGCGTGTGACTGAATTTAAAATTTATTTCAGGCTTATCTGTTATTGGATTTGTTCAGTTCTTTTTTATTGATTGATTCCAAAACAAATTTAATACTGTAATTTAGGTTATATTGCTTAACAAAAACTTACCTAGTTGCTTTAAAAACATTTTAGGTAACTTATGGGCTCAAGAGTGGCAAGCAATCTACCCGAAGGTTGTCGCATATGCAGATCACATGCGACCTAAGCTGCCAGAAAACGATACGATACTTTCCAAAGACCTGTTTGATGCAGTCGACGAGTTCCATCAATCACTTGGCTTTGAAAGCGCGAAAGATTCCTTCCAAGATATCAAAGAGACGATGACAACTGCCAACTGCTTGCCGTCGAGCCACGACATGTGTGATGGTGTTCATTACAAGTAAATTGAAATCGTATAAATTATCTTCTTCTTCTTAAACTAGTCTTCTATATAATTTATCGACTGCTTAATCTATATTTATAAAACGCCTGAATTAAAGTAAAGCGTGGTAAAACATAGATACGAGTAAGTAAATAGTATTTCAACGCAATTCTGCAGGCGTTACTGACAAACCTGTAGAAGTTTTTAGTTGTGCGCGCATCACGTAAAATATACGAATTCGATGTAGATAACTTTTATACGCTGAAATTGAGTGTAACTTGATATATTACTTAAGCTTTGTTTATTGCAATCGGTTGACTATATCGAAAGATATACTATATTCATTGACTGTTAGATGGTACGAACTTCGTCGGGTCAGCTAGTTATGAATATTTTAATCAATGATTCAAGGATGTAGTAAAATTATGAAAATACTCTAAGCACCCATAAGTGCTTGATCTAAGCTTCTAAAATAAGGTCCCAGTTATACTTTTCAACCTTACATCGGCAACGTCTTTAGAAGCCGCTACGATACTTGATGTACAATGCAAAAAGCTAACAGTCATCTTTTTTTTTGGCAAATATCCTCTACTGAAGAGTGACAGCAAATTTTTATACAGTATGTCTCCGAAAACCTGTATCAGCGAATGTCGGTGGTCAGGGAATATTAAGAGATACCCATCAATTGATTACCGTATTATAACCCGTGATAAGGATAAGTTTTCGAGATTATCTTTATTTTTTTTTTAATTACTTATGGCGATTTCAGTTATAATTATTTCTAGGTGGCCTTTTTTATTCAAAATCAAGTTTATTTACACGATTCAAGTCATCCAAAATTCTACATGGCAACGAAACATACACTTGTGTGTATGTTTCGTTGCCACGCTGCGCAAAATTAATCACTCTATCGGAAGATGTTATAATTATTGCTAATGACGTTGTACGTAAATTATATTTGGTATTTGTGAACTAGACAGCTGCAGAATATAAACAGACATGTAATAAAACGCTTTACTCCGCCAGAGCATGAAATAATTGTGATCAATTCTTTGGCCAATAATATCTCCCTCTCTCCTTTTTTTTTAGTAAAAAGTTGTACAAAAACAATATCGGATGATTATTTTTGCGCCACCTTGTAGTCCATGCGAAAACTGTAAAATACCGTGTAACATATGTGTTCCTCGATATTTTGCAGTTCTTGAGATGTTTTTTATATACTCATTTTTTTTTATCGTAAGCTTCTAAAATCATTTCTTGAAAACTAAAAAATATATCACGGGTTATAGTAATACATGTGAGTTCTCCCTATGGGTATTAGTATGCCCTGTGCTGGAACGGGTTTCCTGGGACACCCTGTATTTAACCGACCTTTGGTCGGTTAGTAAGTTCTGCATAGTTGTGATTGATTGAGTTAAACGTGACTTTGCTTAGCACCTTGCTAGGAAGTTTTTGTATGAACTAAGTTTTTGTTCATTGCTTCATTTCGGGACACGTTTCTATATATTTGGTTTGTTTATATTTTATTTTTCGAAGAAGTTTTTAACTAAGTCTCCGCTGTCTGTCTGTTTTTTTTTTGTCGACGGGGAAAATCATCTTTGACGAAACCCGCTCTTGGGTGGAGCGGGAGACAGTGTCAGACTCTTACTGACTAAAAACCCCGCGCCGTTCCTTCTAGCCTTCATACCGGGGCACGAGCTCCCTTTCGGACAACCCTGTCCCCAGTAGGCTTCGACCCAGCTGGGCCCCTCCTGCTGCTGACAACTCCTTGAGGCGCGCGGGAACAGTGCGCGCCGTCGACGTCTTGGACTCGGTCCATTACCGAACAATCGAACAGCGAGCTACCCATGGCTCGCCGTCCGCGAGCCCGCGTCTACGGTGACCGGAAATCGGGATCGGAATCCCGGCGACGGCGGAGGGCGCCGTTGCCTGATGCGGTCGGCCTCCTCCTTTGCAAGCATTACTGCTTCGCAGAAGGAGGCGACCGCCTGCCACTCCTCCTCGCTCCGGACCATGGCCTCGACCAGAGCCCGGCGCGAGAGGTCTCCGCCGCCGATCGCCCCCACGAGGGCACGGCGATGCTCCGCCCAGGCAGGGCACACCTCGACGGTGTGCTCCACCGTGTCCTCCGGGCGTTGCGCACAGTGGCGACACCCGGGCGTCTCTTCCGCCTGAATCCGATGCAGGAACCTCCCGACCTTGCCATGTCCGGTGAGGACCTGCGTCATGCGGAAAGTAAGGACGCCGTGAGGTCTTTCCAGCCTGTCTGTCTGTTCGACTTTCAGCGGAATGTATCTCATAAACCGTAAGAGACATCCCACGCCCTTGGGCAGCGCTAGATAGTGTCAGATTCTTACTGACTAAAAAACCCACCCTGTTCCTTTATGCGTTTCATACCGGAGCCGAGCTTCCTTATCGGAAACAGACCCTAACCCCAGTAGGCTTCGACTTAGCTGGGGCCCTACGGTTGCTGACAAACTCCTTAAGGCGCGCGGGAATGATTTAGTTGGCTTACATTTAATATGATTAGTCTAATAAATATATTTATATTTTCCAGAATAAAATGGTGTGGAGAAAAGGTGACGGATATTGTCGTGGGCTTGTCACGAGCTGCGAGACTCCTGGGACACGTTCAGTACTTCAAACATTATAGGAGTCTACCTCCGTTATATAGGGATGGACCAAATCCAGGTATGGATAATCATGTAAAATATAATGTATGGGTAGAAAACTGGAGAAAAACATTATGGTAGGGTTGGGAAGGGTTCTGCATGCATTGAAAATGCTCAAAACTATTAAGAGGGTCCTTCTCCACTCGCTTATCGTAAACATCGAAAATGGTTTAAAAGCTTGTTACTTCATGTAATGCAATCCAACGCGATGTTTGACGAAAAGGCAACGCAAAAAAAGAGAGATAACGCCTGGAAACTCTGTTAGTATTCGGTAATTCCGAAATTTACTCGAAAATTTCACAAAACTTGCTCCAGGAAATAGCTGTTTTTTTTAAACCCTTAAAAGTTTTTGGAAAAATTTGCAAGGTCTCTAGAGGAACACTTTTTTGACTTTTTTAATTTTGTGTTTTATTTGTCCGTAAATAAAAATTCTTTCTCATGCCACCACTTCTGACCCTGCCTCCGACTCCGATTCCGATTCCGATAAATCAAATTTAAAAACTCCGACTCCGACTTCGGTTCCGATAAAACTACCTCCGTTACATCCCTGTTGGGTACTACAATAAATACAATATCGTCATCACCAGAAAACCTTGTGCTGCTCGACGAGGTGGGCAAGCTCTTTGAAAGAGTCATTGCAAACCGCCTCGTCGCGCGGCTAACACGGGTGGGGCCGGACTTGTCGGACGGACAGTTCGGCTTTCGCAGGGCGCGCTCTACGGTGGACGCCATCATGCGCGTGCGAGCCCTCACGACAGGGGTTGCGGTGTCCCGGGGCAGGAGTGTCGTGGCAGTGTCCTTGGACATTGCCAACGCGTTCAACTCCTTGCCCTGGAGTACGATCCGGAGGGCACTCCGGTACCACCGGGTGCCCGAATACCTCTGTCGAGTGGTCGAGGCTTACCTGTCGGACAGGTCCATTATCTACCCCGGTCACCAGGGAGACTGGAAACGTCGAGAGATGTCGTGCGGTGTTCCGCAGGGGTCGGTTCTAGGCCCACCCTTGTGGAACATCGGCTACGACTACGTGCTGCGCGGCGACCTCCCTGACGGGGTCAGCGTGGTCTGCTACGCAGACGACACGCTGGTTCTAGCGCAGGGAGAGTCGCACCAGGCGGCGGTCGCTCTAGCGACACGCGGGGTTGCGATAGTCGTTGGTAGGATCCAGGAGTTGGGACTCGAGGTGGCGCTGCACAAATCCGAGGCCATGTTTTTCCACGGCCCTCGGAATGTGCCACCAGCAGACTCCCAACTTACGGTAGGAGGAGTTCGCATCGGCGTCGGGTCGACGATGAAGTAACTGGGACTCGTTCTCGACAGCCGATGGAATTTCGGAGAACACTTCCGACGTTTGGCTCCCAAACTCAACCGGGCAGGGGCTGCTCTTAAGCGGCTCCTGCCCAACCTTGGGGGTCCAGACGCCTCCTGCCGGAGGCTCTACGCGGGGATCGTTCGGTCCATGGCCCTCTACGGGGCGCCGGTGTGGGCGCCGTCGCTGAAGAGGCAACCGGCGGCCACACTGAACGCCTGCCAGAGGGTCATGGCAATACGGATGGTGCGGGGTTACCGCACGATCTGTCAAACTTTTGGTTGGATTATTGTTCATTATTTTCAAAGTCAACAAACAAAACATGTCACAAGCTACTGCCTTGCGTGACGAGAGTACTTTACGGCAAAGTTTAATTCACCATGCAGTTTAATTTTCATACAAGTTTGAACAGTTTAGGCTAACAATTCTAAGCTGGATGTAATCGTTACTATTTTGGTGTACAATAAAGTTTATTCTATTCTATTCTATTCTATTCCTTCTTCGGTAATTACTCTTTTCGTTAAATAAAGCATAGCATAAGCTGATGATCGTCGATGGGGATGAAAGTTAACGACGTACCAGAGGACGTAGCGCTGGAAGGCCTCCCACAAGATGAACCAATGACCTGGTCAGGGTCGCGAGAATCCGTTAAGATGCGAGGCGCATAAGGCCGGCTGTTATTTTGACGCTTGGGGGAGATCTATGTCCAATAGTGGACATCTTCCAGCTGAAATGATGATAATGATGATGAGCATAAGTAAGTATAATACATGTAATCAAAGTTGCTGGCCCACAGGTCGTCGATCTCCCAAACTCAACCGGGCCGGGGCTGCTCTTAAGCGGCTCCTGCCCAACCTTGGGGGTCCAGACGCCTCCTGCCGGAGGCTCTACGCGGGGATCGTTCGGTCCATGGCCCTCTACGGGGCGCCGGTGTGGGCGCCGTCGCTGAAGAGGCAACCGGCGGCCACACTGAACGCCTGCCAGAGGGTCATGGCAATACGGATGGTGCGGGGTTACCGCACGATCTCCCGCGAAGCGGCGAGCCTTCTGGCTGGCCTACCACCGTGGGATCTGGAGGCAACAGTCCTTGCACACATGCACGATAAGCGCGTGGAGATGCAACGCCGGGGTGAAAGTCCACTACCACGACAGGTCGAGGTATGGCGGACAGAGCTCCGGCGGGATCTCACGGTGAAATGGCGTCAGCGACTATCGCAACCCAGTGCTGGGCACGCCACAATTATGGCGGTAAGTCCCCTCTTTGAGGCGTGGCTGGAAAGACCTCACGGCGTCCTTACCTTCCGCATGACGCAGGTCCTCACCGGACATGGTAAGTTCGGGAGGTTCCTGCATCGGATTCGAGCGGAAGAGACGCCCGGGTGCCGCCACTGTGCGGAACGTCCGGAGGACACGGTGGAGCACACAGTTGAGGTGTGCCCTGCTTGGGCGGAGCAACGCCGTGCCCTCGTGGGGGTGATCGGCGGCGGAGACCTCTCGCGCCGGGCCTTGGTTCAGGCCATGGTCCGGAGCGAGGAGGAGTGGCAGGCGGTCGCCTCCTTCTGCGAAGCAGTAATGCTAGCAAAGGAGGAGGCAGACCGCATCAGGCAACGGCGCCCCCGCCGCCGCCGCCGGGATTCCGATCCCGATTTCCGGCCACCGTAGACGCGGGCTCGCGGACGGCGAGCTATGGGTAGCTCGCTGTCCGATCGTCCGGTACTGTCCGGACCGAGCCAAGGCGTCGACGGCGCGCACTGTTCCCGCGCGCCTCAAGGAGTTGTCAGCAACAGGAGGGGCCCAGCTGGGTCGAAGCCTACCGGGGTCGGGGTTATCCGAAAGGAAACTAGAGCCCCGGTATGAAGGCTAGAAGGAACGGCGCGGGGTTTTTAGTCAGTAAGACTCTGACACTGTCTCCCGCTCCACCCAAGAGCGGGTTTCGTCAATGATGATTTTCCACGTCGACAGAAAAAAAAAAAACTAAAATATGATACATTTTTAAAAGTCATTGAACAAAAGTGGTCGTTAATGTGGTCGTTAAAAAGTGGTCGTTAGTATCATAGTCCTGAGAGGTTGCCAGTGTTTTACAAATAACCATGTATGGATAGTCCGTCTTATCAAATTACACTTATAGAGGAGGTGATTCGCGTACATAATATTGTGGGCACGTAAAGTCATCGGTCAGGTAGATTATTCGGAGATCTTTGACAAATCGATCAATCTTTCTGGTGTCAGACTACCCGTAAAGTCTGACGTCAGAAAGTCTACCCAAGGGGTATCGTGTTGCCCAGTAACTGGGTTGCGGAGATCTGATCGGTAGTCTCTGTATGTAAAACACTGGAACTACAGGTATTCAGCTGCATCTGGTTAGACTAGAAGCCAACCCAAGCTAGTTAGGAAAAGGCTAAAGAGATAATGATGATAACTAGTTATCGTGGGCCAGACCAAAATAGTTGAGTAAAGGCTCAAGCCAATCAGAGATCCAACTTTGGAAGTTAAAATTTAAAGTCTCATACCATTAGCTAGCTTTTGCCCGCGGCTTTGCCCGCGTACGTAAAATATAGTCTATGCTCTCAGGAATAAAGCAGATTTCTATCGGTGAAAACAATTTTAGCAATCGGACCAGTACTTTCTGGGATTACCTTCTACAAATAAAAAAAAAACTTTACGTCTTTATAATACTAGTGTAGATATACAAAGTCTCAACAAAGGCGACAACGCTAGCTCCTACATGAGAATGGAACATTGTTATATGCGAATGTTTCATATGACCTTTGCGTGACCTTTGAAGGATCAAAACGTGATGGATTCAAAAGATAAATAATTATAATTGAATAATTAATTTCGATCGTGTTACAGCGTTCCACGATGCAATCTCCGACATCGTCGCCGTTCAGTTGACCTCGCCGGAACATCTAAAGACCCTGAACTTGGTGAAGGTTGAAACAGGCCCCGAAGTTACCTTGAATCATCTCCTTTGGGTTGCTTTGGAAAAGTTTCCGCTGATGGCCTATGCTTATGTTCTGGACAAATGGCGTTGGGATGTCTTCGGGAATAGTAGTTTGGAGGATTGGAATCAGCATTGGTGGGATCTCAGGTTAGTTTTTTTTGAGGAAATACGGTTATGTCTTGTATATATATATAAAAAAAAGAAATTGACTGACTGACATATCTGAAACACAGCCTGGGTCTAGACTGATCTAAACCCAGTAGTTTTGGTTGTGCGTTGATAACGTGTTTTGCAAGGCTTCCTTTTATGTAGTAGGTAAACACTACTGGATTTTGAAAAACCCATTCGGTTTTTGAAAATCCATCTTTAAAGGGGGTGAAAAAAGATAATTGGATGGTAGGCTACATTTCATTCTTAGCTTCCGTAAACTTAAAGCTGAGTATAATCAGTAAACCAAGAAAAAAAAAAGTTTTCACTATTCGGTTTTCAAAATGTTAACGTGTTAAAGGTTACATGGAAAAATATTATTCCTTGGGTTAATAAACTCGAAACATGGCACAAATTCTAATCAAAAAGAATAATAGGAGACTGTAATTAATAGATTATCAAAACTACTTTCAAACAACAGTTTAACGGGTGTTAAAGTTTTATAAAAACGTTCTCGCGAACAATGACACAGGCAAAGGGCTGGTTCTATATATTTTTTACCGACTTCTAAAAAAGGAGAAGATCCTCAATTTGGATATTTGTATTTTATTTTAATGTATTTTCGCACATAACTTCGTCGCTTGCCAACCGATTAGAAAAATTATTTTTTTGACGGAAAGGGATACTTCCCAAATGGTCCCATAGTCACCAAGTTGGTATCTGATGATGGAATCTTGGTGAAATCGACAGAACTCCTCAAATTCAATTCATTTTTTTTAGTGAAGTCGGTTATTTTATTTTTTTAATAATTTACCATTAAAATATTAGTCTGAAGATTTTTTAAAAGTTAAATAATATATTTTGACATGCTTTATCGAGAGTGCGTTTGAAGTCATATTTGTAACAACATTGATATTAACCGCGAGGTTAATCTAACCACAATGCCAACAGGCGTTCAGATTCAGTTACCGTGTTTACGTTTTTGATAGGCATATAACCGTTTAAAAAGCTTTGAATTTTTTTTTATAAAGTTTAATCAAGACGAAACAAACAATTCAAACTCAAATAATTTATTTAAATTAAACCATTTGCTTTTGAATAGTATAGATTACAAAAAAATATGATGCTATTTGTACGTTCCAAAGCGTAGATCTCTATGGAGATGGACGTGTAAGAAACTCCAAGGAGACTCTTTCATTCTCACTTTTGGCTGCTAGGAAACACGGCGTTCTTGCGAAGGTCCAGCAGTACTTCACAGCGGGACAGCTTTAAAAAATGTTATACAAAATACAGGTCCGTTCGTGTGTGGAGTACTGCAGCCACATATGGGCTGGTGTTGCAAAATGATACTTGGCAGCTTTGGATTCGGTGAAAAAGCATGCAAAGAAGCTAATTGGTGATCCAGATCTAGTCAAGTCCAATCTACAAAGCCTTGAGCGCAGGCGTAAGGTAGCCATAGCCTTTCGGTATTTTACAGGATGCATTTTAGACAGTGTGTGCAGGAATTTTATGATTTGATTCCACAATCGAACAACCCGACAATCGGCTAGTATCCAACCTTACGTTGTTGAGATCTCTACGGTCCGGACCAAGCGTTACGCCTCGTCTTTTATACCGCGTACATCGAAGGACTGGAAAAAATTGCCTGCTGCGATCTTCTCATCTGATTATAATTTGGGTGTCTTCCCGTCTGGCTAAAGTGAATAGGCTCTTAATAAATTAGTGCGCCTCACCATCAAAGATTGTATCACCACTTACTGTAAGGTGAGATTGCAGACGAGCACTAGTTCATAGCTATTAAAAAAACAAGAAAAAACTAACCAGTAATAATACGAGTATTGTCACCGGTTATCGACGAGCAGCGACTAAAAATAGTCCTTTAACACTGACCTTTTATAAGGAAAATAAACTTTAATTCTGCATTAAACCGCTGCAATTGTTACACTTAAATTTTGACATAAATTAAACCAAAAAAAATTGTAATGCCAGTTTGACAGTTCTTGACTTTGCAAGGACAAGTCAACACGAATTTTGTTGTCTAAGTTCTGTGTGTATATTGATTTTTTATACCTAATTAATAAAGGCTATAATATTTTTATTTGTAGATTTCAGAAAGAAATTTAAAATTTTGAAGAATAACGCTAGCTTTTTACAAGCTTTTATTTAGTTTCACCTGTCTCGATGTTTGTCTGTCATCAAATCTTGCAAATTAAATTTGACCCACTTCCCGGTTACCAATTGAGCTGAAATTTTGCGTGCATGTGTAAATCAGATAACAATGCATATGACGTTTGGCGCTCCGCTCGTGGCACGCTCCAAGCTCTTAGGGCCAAGCGTTCGCCTTAAGCGTTTAGCGCACGGTAAACGTTTTGATCGCGTTAACGTAAAAACAACACGCACTCAGTGTACTAACGTATGTTTGTAAACGAAGTAAAAAAGTATGTAAGAATTGTACCGTTAAGTAGTTTCTGTCTATCTACATAGGGAAAAACGTTTATACTCACTATGTCTCAAACATCGACGCACATGCTTACTTGTATTTGCTATTTCATCAAGAATAGTCCAAAATAAAGCTGCTCCAAATTAATCTTTAAATCTTTGTCGAGTAGTAGGTATAATTAATTATAGACATATATCTGCGCAATCATGATTGCTAATTAGCAAGTCAAATCATGTCTCGATTCAGTTACGGCACAAGTGAATTGTGAATTATATTTACAACAAGTATGTCATGTCATCCTGTCACCTAGCATAGGTCATTCTCTGGCCGCCTGTACCTAACAGTTTTTTTTTCAACTGAGATCGCTCAAACACACTCCTTGATAATAAAGTAATTGAAAATCACAAAGATTTGTGTATATAACCTAATAAACACTTGTTGGTAATTGTATTCTAATAAGCAGAAGGATAGTCTAAGAGGATAAAGGATTGTTCAAAATAGTGACAGGAGATTGCTAAGGACAACTGAAGAAACGCGGGTTTAGTCAGTAAAAGTCTCGCACGCATTCTCGCTCCATCCAAAGGAGCAGGAGTGATTTGGTGACCTTTAAAAAAGCGCAATACCTATACAGATTGATTTACCAAACGGACACAAGATTGTAAACAGATGCGTTGTTCAATGTACCATTGGCAACACGATAGTCAGAATGTTCGGGGTATTCTGTGTGGTTCGCGGTGCTAGCGAACGATTTTAAATAGAACCATAGAACTAGAAAGTGTAAATCTTATGTTTCTATTTCAGAATAAAAGAGACCGGAGTGTCGCCTCCAGTACCTAGGAATGAAACCGACCTCGATCCAGCGGCGAAGTACCATGTAGTATCTCACGTACAGTACATTACGTAAGTAATCTTATGTATCTATTTATTAGTGACTAGCTGCTCCCAGCAGCTTCGCACACGTAATAGCAGAAAATTATCCCAAGGGAACATCCTTCCGGGATAAAAAGTATCCTATGTCCTATTCCAGGACATAGGATACTTTTCATCAAAAAACATGAAGACGTAACAAACAAACAAACTCGCTTTCGCTTTTATAATATTAGTAAAGAAGTAAGGATGATAATGAATGGAAGAAAGAAAAACAGGAAGATAATGTACACGACAAGGTACAATGGCTGTTGTTACGATTAGTTCACTTTTCGGCCAAGGATACGATAAAGGCCACATAATAATTTTGAATTAGCTACGAGTATATTGAAGTTTTGATACTCGTAGATGATAATAATATAAGCTAACTGCAGACTAAAAAAAATAACAGTATCAATAATGTATATTTGATGAACTTGAAATATTAGTCATCTAAAACAGAATGCAATGAAATCTCCCATTACATTCTGATTTTGATGACACCTGTCAGCGACCTCTCAACATTTTTTGTACATGAGAGAACGCCAGGTTATCTTTTTAACCTACTGGATGAATGCTTGTAAAACCTTATCTTATCCCAATACTGTTTGACATCCACCTACTAAGTAAGTTGAGAAGCTTGATAAGTAAATGAAAACTGTGAATCATTCTGATTGTGTCACCTTTCTCTGTGATTAATTCCGTTTGGTTTTTCTTACTTGAGAGTTTCTGGATACCGTTCAAGTGTTTCTTTCAGTTTTCGTGATTCATTTCTTTTTTGTTTTTCAGATACTTAATATCTCATGTTTTGGAGTTCCAAATTCTGTTGTCTCTTTGCCAGAGAGCAAATCATACAGGACCTTTACACGAATGTTCTATATATGGCGTAAAGGAAGCAGGAAAACTTCTCAGGTATATTGTCTAATTAAAATGTCTGAGAAAATAAAATCATTGATTCTTTGTTAGTCAAGGCTATGGATGGTGTATTTAACGATGAGCAGATAGGATATGTTGTATTTGTAATTTTTATTATAATAAGAATAGTTCATAGAAAAACTGTTTACTTAAACATTATCAATAGGATGATTTGCTCATTCTATTGACAATGTTTGAGTAAATAGTTTTCATCAAAGTTGGAAATCCCCTAAGTGTACGAACAGATTTTAGATGAATTAATACTAGATGTGCTAAATATAAATATGTAGAAAACCGCAGTGTGCTCAGTATGTTTTTATTAGATTATTTAATTTACTTTTGAATCACGTTTTCTAGAGTTAAAAAAGGTAAAACACTCATTAAACCAATAACAGATTGGTGGTTAAATTGAACGTTTGGCACGGTTTTCATCTTTGATCATCAAGTGAGCATCGAATGCAGTTTGTGTTATATGGCCAATTCGCTTCAAATTTAGTTAAATTTATTTTTTAAGTCGAACAGTTAACGCTTATTACTAGACAAGGGAACTTTTGGATCTGTTTTTTCTATAGTAAAGGATTACATAACTAAGCATGGTCTTAATAGGTTGGAACTAGAGGTGGTTTCTTACATGAATTTCATATTAAATACTTCTATTTCTTTCAGCGATGGCATGGCTCTTGGTGCAAGTGAGGACTGGAGAACTGTCCTTAAAGCAATAACTGGTGAAACAGAGCTTTCTACTAAAGGAATACTGCAGTACTTCTCAGAACTCCAAAAGTATCTAGAAGTGGAAAACGTTAAACTAGCCAGTCTAAACGAGGGAGATATGGACCAGAGTGCGCCCATTATTGTCGGTGTTATTGTAGTGTTATTGACAATACTAATAATCGTACTTTACTGTGTAAAGAAACACGATGTTGGTAGCAAAGTGTTTTCCGCTTGCGGTTTGAGCAAAAACGGCTCCTTGGACATTGTAACCAACGAAATCCCACAGGGAAAGAACAATGAAGTGGACGGTATAAGCGAAGACAAGGTTTGAAATAGAACTTAGAATAGATCTGAATGTGATTACACTAATGTTTATTTTTTAGGTGAAAGTATTGTAGAATCTAAGACAGGAGCAATAGAGATAAGACAAACAATTATTTAGCATTTATCGTGCCAGTGATTATCAACAAGTATCGTAAAGATTAGTTTTAAATGAATTTGTTTGGAAGTCTCAAAATATTGTTTTCATGCATAAGTTTTATTGCCATTGGGTATGTTATTTACGATTACATTTTATTGAATGACTGTTTCTTTTTTTGATTCTTTCTGTCATAAAGTTTAACTTCATCGCTTCAACCTTTAGGGCTATATTTCACTGGGACACCATGGTGGTACAACCAGTTGCACCGCTTTAGTCTCCCGGTGAAATATAGTCCTAAGCTACCAAACTAGACACCATACAGACACCAGAGTCGCCACACGTCCGAACTGGTCGTGCTTCTAAACGGACATCAGGTAAGTAACTCTCTATAGAGCTGTATACATTTTGTTGGTAGTGTCGACTGGTCACGCCGCCATGATGTCTCGGTAAAATATAGCTCTTAGTGTCTATTAGTTCCGTAAACAGTAGGCATCGTTCGTGAACATGATCTACACCAACATTAATAACGTCAGTTGTTATAAAGCTAGCTTATCTATTAGCGGCTGGCTAACGACTGGGTACTTATCCAGACTGCAGTTGGGTACCGAGATTTTAAATAGGGTTTTTTAGTTTTAATTCTAATGGGCTAAACCAATAAAGCAACTCATACCGGGGACCGAGGATCAAACTTAGGACTCCTTGTTTAGCTCAAAACGTATTTCGGCTATTGGAAATTATGACAGTAAAAGCGGTAGATGATGCAGTCTGAATTTCAATTTATGTTCGTCTATAGTTAATGAATAGTTGTGACCCAATGGTATCGGCCTCGATTTACAAGTTGTAATTCAAACCCAAGCCTTTGTGTAATTTATTCCACCATTGCTCTCAAAACAGTGACGGAATACATTATGAGAAAACCAGCAGGTCCTAGATCCACAAATTCGAAGACATGTAAAATCCACCAACTCGTGCTGGATTCACGTGGTGAAGTACGGCCCTTTCCCTCTTCTAGAGAGGAGTTCTGAGTCTCAGTAGTGGGACCCTTAGAAGTTTGTTTGTAATAATAATAATTATTTTTTCAATTCATATCTAGGACATCACTGACACCCCATGTCTCGGAAAGCGCGTAAAACCATTGGTCCCGGTTGCCATTCGTAGATCTTTGGCAGTCGTTACAGCAGGTAGTCAAATGCCAGAAAGTCTGCCCTTATGGCACAACATATTTATATAGGTACAAAAGTCAATCTCGTGTATGTACTTGACTTTTCATACCTATACCCAGCAATCGCGCTAGGGTCGGCGCCACTCTGTCCAAGCAAACAAACTATCAAAGTACAGCAAATATCTACCTAATAACATCTTAAAACTGGGAGCTTAAAAAACGATAATTCAGCAATTCAAAAATAAACGTTTATCGTATAATTTTTTTTGCTCCATTATTTCACAAAAAAGTTCACAGATGTGAGTCTCAAGCGGATGCATACGCGTTCGATGACCTGAGTTGAGCCGAGATATTGTGTCCGTAGGTGGTTTCTATGCGTGATTAGATTGATTTCTGTATTTATCTATTTTGTGCCATAAGTCTATCCAAGGAGTATCGTTTTGTCCAGTAACTGGGTGGTGGAGAACTGATAGGCAGTCGCTCCATGTAAAACATAGGTATCCAGCAGCTAGTTGGGAAAAGGCTAGGGAGATGAATTAATTCACTAATTTATCTTTGATTTCAGACCAAATCCAGTGTTAATAAAAATAATTCGCTCATGGTAGCACTTAATTTTTTAATTGTTTTATTTATAATTATGTACCTAATAATTATAAATAAAACAATTAAAAAATTAAGTTCAATAGAATGTAATGGAATGAAATGAAACAAAATGTAATTGAATCTAATTGAAATAAATTAAATTGAACTTTTTCTTTTCAATTAAATTAAATTAAAAGAAAACATTAAGCTTTAACCACCTTTGTACTATCAAGAAGTTCCAGCGATCGACGACCTGTGGGCCAGCAACTTTGATTACATGCATTATACTTACTTATGCTCATCATCATTATCATCATTTCAGCTGGAAGATGTCCACTATTGGACATAGATCTCCCCCAAGCGTCAAAATAACAGCCGGCCTTATGCGTCTCGCATCTTAACGGATTCTCGCGACCCTGACCAGGTCATTGGTTCATCTTGTGGGAGGCCTTCCAGCGCTACATCCTCTGGTACGTCGTTACCACTCTAAAACCTTTCATCCCCATCGACCATCATCAGCTTATGCTATGCTTTATTTAACGAAAAGAGTAATTACCGAAGTAGGAATAGAATAGAATAGAATAAACTTTATTGTACACCAAAATAGTAACGATTTCATCCCGCTTAGAATTGCTAGTCTAAACTGTTCAAATTTGTATGAAAATTAAACTGCATGGTGTATTAAACTTTGCCGTAAAGTACTCTCGTCACGCAAGGCTGTAGCTTGAAACATGTTTTGTGTGTTGACTTTGAAAATAATGAATGATAATCCAACCAAAAGTTTGACATATCACAAATTGAAACCAACCTTGAGTCTACTAACTGAGGTTTGTGAAAATGTTTGCCTACCAGAAGTTACTTGTGGTATGTACGATTGCAACATTATTAAAGGAGACCCTTGAAAATAAAGAGACGAACGCCACAGGCACAAGCAAGCAGAATAGAAGATCAGAGTGCAAAGTTACCATGTAATTAAAGATAGTTCTATTTTATTTCCTTACACATTATTCAAAAAAAGCATATATACCTATGATACCAACTAACACTGTAATTAAAGTGGTCAATATTTTAAACTGGAACTCATAATAGTAATTCTTTATTATCAGGAAAATAAGGCTCATAGAAAAGGTACACAAATAATATTCCCACTAAAAACATATAAAATCTGAAATCCTGATGGATATGATTCTAGTATCAGAATACGTATAAGCAATATTCTCAATGCCCTACACTAAATAGAGTGTAGCGATATAGATTGCTGTTATCAAATTACAATTTACTTAGTAGGGACGCAGCACTATAATATGTCATGGTCTATCGGTTGCAGGAGCAGTGGTGGCCGAGTGGTAACGGCCCGACTTGCGAGTTGAAAGTCGTGGGTTCAATACCAGCGAAAGGCGCTTTATTTTGTGTAATTTATATCATCACCACTGCTCACAAAACGATGAAGGAAACCAGCATGTCCTAGAACAAAAAATTTGAGACATGTGACATCCACCAACCCACATTAGTCCCGCGTGGTGGATTACGGCCCATTCCCTCTCCTAAAGAGGAGGCCTGAGTCCCAAAAGTGGGAACATTATAAGGCCGACTATGCTATGCTAAGCTATCGGTTGCGACTTGTGATCATTTATGTCCCTCTATTAAATTAGAGACTGTTCTAAGTAAGACTGTGTTATTTATTTATTAACACTTCATGCGACCAAAAGGTATAAAGGCGGACTTAATGCCTTAAGAGGGTCCTTCTCCACTCGCTTATCGTAAACATCGAAAATGGTTTAAAAGCTTGTTACTTCATTTAATGCAATCCAACGCGATGTTTGACGAAAAGGCAACGTAAAAAAAAGAGAGATAACGCCTAGAAACTCTGTTAGTATTCGGTAATTCCGAGATTTACTCGAAAATTTCACAAAACTTGCTCCAGGAAATAGCTGTTTTTTTTAAACCCTTAAAAGTTTTTGGAAAAAGTGGTCATCATTTAGAATCTTAATAAAATTTGCAAGGTCTCTAAAGGATTACTTTTTTGACTTTTTAATTTTTAGGCAAATTATGAAGTGTCAAAATTCATACAAAATAGGACATTTTCAGAGGTTTTTACTGGATTAGTTTTACACAAATTTAGAAATTGGTTTCTTTAGAAACCTAGATAATATCCACAAGATACTGTGTTTCCAAAATATCTAATGAAAAGTGTGTAATAACGTCATAATCAGTTATGAGCGGTTGTATGAAAACATGTGAGTCGTGATGCACCACCTTAAGTAATATCTACCAGTCAACCAAGGGTGGTAACAAGAAAACATGGCAGGTGCATAAAAAAGAATATTAAGAAAACAGGGTACAAATGTATATACCTATATAAGTAAAATAAACGTACATATTTAGTATCGTATTTATATACCTATCTAAACTAATACCTTTATTATATAGAGAGAAAATTTGTATTTTTGTGTGTATGTTTGTAATGAATAAACTCAAAAACTGCTGTGCCGATTTAAAAAATTCTTTCACCATTGGAAAGCTACGTTCTCCTTGAGTAATCATCATCATCAGCCTTTTTAATGTTCCCACTCCTGGGACTCAGGCCTCCTCTCTAACAGAGGGAATGGGCCGTAATCCACCACGCTGGCTTAGTGCGGATTGGTGAATGTCACATGTCTTCGAATTTTTGGTTCTAGGACTTGCCGGTTTCCTCACGATGTTTTCCTTCACCGTTTTGAGAGCAGTGGTGATGAAATAAATGACACAAAGTAATGCGCTTGGATGGGTTTGACCCCGCGGCCTACAACCCACCTTGAGTAACATAGGTCATATTTATTTCCCGTGCGAAGCCAGGACAGACCCCTAGTATTAATATAAAGTAAAAGAAAGGGGGTTTTTGAAACGATTCCACTATTTGAAAGTAATTCCGCAACTTTCGCTTACCATCAGGTGGGATCGCAGTCAAGCACTAGTTTATACGAATTAAAAAAAAAAAAAAAAGCATACTGACTAGACTGTGCCTGTGTTACGTGGTCGATATAAGATTCTGTAGAAACAGATAAATTATGACTTTGAGGTACTGAAGACTCTTTCATCAGGCCCTCTAAAAAAATAAAATAATCAGAAAAAAAAATATAGTAAGAGAAGAATTTAGGAAGGCTGTCAGGAGATGTCAGCAAACCGTAGGGGTCAAGCAGGGTCGAAGCCTTCTGGGTCAAAGGGTTCGCTTAAGAAAAGAAAACCCGGTCTTGGAATGAAAGGCAACGAAGGAACTACGTGTGGGTTTTAGTCAGTAAGAGTCGATACGCCCTCCCACCCCGCCCACGCGCAGGAGATGTCATTGGATGATTTCCCACCTAATAAAAATAAAATAAAAAGGCCGAAAAGAATAAATCCTAAGCTAATAAGTGAATGCGCCTTTTTTTGTTATTCCGATCCTTACAGTACTTACAAATAAAAATGAAATTAGGCAGTAAAATCCAAATGGTCACACCAATTTGGCTGCACCAACGCAATCCTCAAACCAAACCTAGTAATAACACACATGAGTATATCAAATGTGAACGTAACTGCTCCGCAGGTCACGGACGATGTAATTTTAGATGGAATTGCATTTAATTAACAAACCTAGTCAGGTCGTGGAACCTTTTGACTTGTTTTTCTACCCAGAATCAGCAGTACTTTTCCGAATTTATTGAATGAAGTTATTGTTGTATGAATTGATATTAAACAATCGATCGTTCCTCGGGTTCGTATAAGCAAATCAGTGCTATTGACGGCCAACGATGTCCGCGACTGGCTGTGGACATCCGCTCATAGCCGACTTGTCGAAATGGTTAAGAATGTGAGCCGGTGTGAACTAACTGCAATCACCTAACCGTTACCGCCTGTAACGAACGCGCGCACCTAGGATCGCAGCGCAGGAGTTCGCGCGCTATTTGCATATTCAAAAATCGAACACTGCGGCTAAACGTTACGAACTGATGTTTTTAATTTTTTTTTTTAATAAATAAATAGAATTTGAATACAGATATAAAAATATATATAAAAGAGTTTTATATAGACTTTTCAATAAATATAAATACGCAAGGGCCACAACAAATGAAGCTTAAGTGAAGTGATGATATATGGTTGTGAATAAGATTTAATTAGAAGGTAAGTGTAGCCGTAAATCTCTACAGGACTAATTCTAATAAACAATTTTTTTTCTGCGTAATTGTGAATATAAAAAAAAATTAAGAAAATATCTATAATAATACTAAAATTCAGAATACAACTCAATTTCTAGACAGAAGATCAGAGTAAGTATTATCAGACAAGGGCCTTGACAAATAAACGTCAAAATAAGTTGACAAGAAATTATAATGAATTTAAAATTACTTCCTCGCCAATTTCCCGCAATCATCGCAGTCTTTTTTATTACAGTAATCGCAAAAAGTGGATATAAATAGTTAATCATTACTATGACAATTTACAGGATTCATCACGTTTTTTTTTTAATGATTATATACTTTACGAACAATGTAATCACTCGGTAGGTAATCGTTCTATAAATAAAAAGCATGAAATGCTTAACATTAACGAAACGCACTTTTGAAAATAATTTAATGAAAACTAATTTTATTACTTATGCATATCGTAAAAAAAATTGTTGAATATCGTAAAAAAAAATACGGTTGGAACTTGCATTTTACATCGACACTGTATTTCTAGCACAAATAACTGTGTCTTCCTAATATTATTTCCGCTTTAGGTGATTAAAGATGAACGCACACTTAATCAAGCCGAACACGCCCAACGAATCGAAAGAAAAGATTTTAGAATTCTTTATTCTAGAGTTCCAATACGGACGGTTCGACGCGGGTCGGTGTACGGGGTTTCATAGAATTTCTTATAAAGCATACTAAAAATCTTTTCTTTCAATTTTTTCGACGCGTTCGACGAAGATAAGTGTGCGTTCACCTTTAAACTCGGGTCTTATAAAGACAGCTGGTTGGCAACTGCTTTTTTAAGAAAGATACAAGTTTTGTTTTTTAAAAAAATCTCTAATACAAAAAAATCACGTGGCACGGTGTTTGTTATTGAACTCCTTCGAAACGATTTGACTTTTTTCGTGAACTAAAATGGTAGGTTTGAGAATAGGTTGTAGGCCATTTTTTACCCTCCGGGGGTAGGAGGGTAAAACACCCCTTTTTTATTTGATTATTTATAAGGCAGAACAATATTTACCGGGTCAGCTAGTCTATATATATAAAAATCAATGCCACTTTTCGTTGTTATTTTATAACTCAAGAACGGGCTCACCTATACAAACCAAATTTTTAGGCTTTGTTCGGACTATTTAGTAGATGGTTTATGTGAAGTTTGGTAGGGTAGAGTAGGATATAGTAGGGTAGAGTAGGGTAGAGTAGGGTAGAGTAGGGTAGAGTAGGGTAGAGTAGGGTAGAGTAGAGTAGAGTAAGGTAGAGTAGGGTAGAGTAGGGTAGAGTAGGGTAGAGTAGAGTAGAGTAGGGTAGAGTAGGGTAGAGTAGGGTAGAGTAGAGTAGAGTAGGGTAGAGTAGGGTAGATTAGGGAATAGCGGGAGCGAAGCCGCGCGGGCAAAGCTAGTATTTTATAAAAATAAGAACGAAATGGCTTAAAAAAGAAACAAGAAAACTAATTATATTTATTATATTTTAAAATAATACCCGAATAAGTTTTTTCAAAATCTTGATTAATCTTGATTTTGATATTAGTAGTTTTTACGTTAATTAAAGCCAGATTTAACTGATTACAGTATGAGTGTAGCTTGTTGGTAAACTTGCAGGTCAAAAAACTTGTACCAACATTGAACCACAATGATTGTAACTGCAATGAATACATAACCAAATGGCATTCAGTTTATTTTTTTTAAACGTTTCTTTCTATATATTTAGAACGAATTTTATATTTTAAAACTAGCTAGTGACGTTAGAAAATTATCCGAAGGGAATATATTCCTAGGATAAAAAAAAAAATATCCCAGGTGCCAGATGTTATTCAAATCTATTCAGCAGTTTCATCGTGAAGGAGGAACCAACATACAAATATACACACACTTTAAAACTTTGATCTTAATTCATCATCATCTTCCTGCCCTTGTCCCGTTTTATTTGGGGTCGGCGCAACACGTTTTTTTCTTCCATTCTGTCCTGTCACTCGTCATGCTATCACTAACTCCCTTTTCCTTCATATCACTTCTCACACAATCCATCCATCTTTTCTTTGGCCTCCCTCTCCCCGTCCATCCATCCACATGTTAACTGATAACCTTCTTCGTCCCTCCTTTTCACATGACCATACCAAGACAAACGATTTCCTTTCAGCTTTTCAGTCACTGGCGCCACTTTCAAACTTCCCCTAATATACTCATTTCTCACTTTATCCATTCTTGTCACACCACACATCCATCTTAACATCAAACTTTGATCTTAATTAATCAATTTAAAAATTAAGGATATTATATGTTCGACTATACTGCCGAAGAGCCGAGCATTTCTTATAGTATATACCTACATAGTGTTATACCTACGTACAATAACGAAACCATTCATATTTTTACATCGTGTACGAGTATAAGACATTATAAAGTCAATCTGAAGTAAAAATCTAACTACTTATGACCGTTCTTGGACTTTAGTCTCACTTCAATGAAGTAAAATCTACGTCTAAGCAAGTAGAGTAGCAACCACTAAAATCATAATATTACAAGTGCCTGACTACTTAAAAGTACGTAAAAAAGTACGAGAACATATTTATCTTGACCAAAATATCAATACACCTGTTTTTCAAAATCAAAAAAATCATCTTATGACAACCTTCGCTCTTGGGTGGAGCGGAAGATAGTGTCAGCCTCTTACTGACTAAAAACCCACCCCGTTCTTTCTAGCCTTTTCATACCGGGGCTCGAGTTTCCTTTCGGATAACCCTGGCCCCAGTAGGCTTCGACCCAGCTGGGCCCCTCCTGTTACTGACAACTCCTTGAGGCGTGCGGGAACAGTGCGCGCCGTCGACGTCTTGGGCTCGGTTCGGACAGTAACCGGACGGTCGGACAGCGAGCTACCCATGGCTCACCGTCCGCGAGCCCGAAATACCAATGCACCTTCTTGTAGTATTTGTTCTTAGATGGGCTAATCTTCCTACTTCCTAGTATCAACAATGAAGGCATGTATAAACCAATACCTGTTTTTTGAGCCAACTTGTATTATAAAAATGTAAAATAAATGTTATTATTTCTAATTACATCTAGCGTCTGATATATGGTTTTAAACTAATTTATTATTACATAATTTTTCTATGATATTAAAAAAAAATGTAAATGCATCGGTTAAAAGGCTTTTCACAAATTACTTACACAATCAACATTTACAAAAACGATTCTCCTCCTTACGACTTTATGAGTTGGAGGTGTCGAAACTTCAATAGTTTGCAACTATTATTAACTATTAAGCAATGTTGAACAAGAACCAATTATAATGGTAGGTAAGTAACAATTAATCAGAAAATAAGATTCATATACGATCATAATATATTCTCCATGGAAATGTACGCTTTGGAACGTCCAAATAGCTTTTCTTTTTTTATGACTGACCGAGCATAACAATTCAGAAGTGTCAATAAATTGCTTGTTTGGTGTAAGTGCTTTGAAGTTTGAATTTTCAGGGTAATGCACACAACTTCATAATATACAGAACTAGCTGTTGCCCGCGGCTTTGCTCGCGTTAAATTCGGGGTAACACGGTTTCCCTGGGAAGTAGGGGGTTAGAAAGAGACAAAAAGTAGCCACAATATCACTCTACAACTATCTCCACTTAAAAAATCACGTTTTAAGTTGAGATAGTTGAAGAGATGGAGATATTTAAATAATTCGTCACTCCGTTTTGCCGTGAAAGACGGACAAACAGACACACACACTTTCCTATTTATAATATTAGTATGGATAAAACGAACCACAAAATTAATTTACATGTCTGCAAAAAAATAGATAGACAGATATACTTACTCTGTTTTGTACACCAATATTGAAATTACAATAGAAACTTAAAATTAATAGGGTGAAAAGGACTTAATTAATGTGATAACTGAAAGTCAACAAACACAAAAGATGTAATTTTTTTGTTAATTTAATTTGGTCGTTAAGTAACGATTTTTTTATTGATTAAGTTGCGACGTCATCTAATCTGATGGTATGCAAAAATGTGGTTGATGATGGAATTTATTTATAAATACTTAAGGCTTAGTTAAAAAAAAAAAAAGCTATAAAGGTAGACTTAATGTCTTAAGCATTTTGTACCAGACAAACTTAGGATGATGCAGAAACATAATAAGGCATAGATAGAAAGCTGTTTTATTCCTGAGTGACATAGGCTATATTTTATGTACCTACGCGGACAAAAGCCAGTTTTTCATAAATCTAGTTTTTTATTTTATGACTGGCCTGTTGATCTTGTGGTTAGTGGCCCTGATTGCTATTTTATTTATGTCTAATACGACTATGTATGTATCAATAAACTAGCTTTTACCCGCAGTTTCGCCCGCGTTTATTAATATACTTTATATTAATAATAATATTTGTACTTGACTTCCCTCTTTCTCCCCCTTTTCTCACTTAAAAATAAAGACTATGTCCGTCTCCAGGGTACCAACTATCTCTGTACCAAAATTCATCAAAATCGGTTTTGACATTTAAGCGTGAAGACGTAACAAAGAAACAAACTCACTTTCGCTTTTACAATATTAGTAAGGATATATAAGTATACTAGCTGCTCCCAGCGGCTTCGCCCGCGTGATAGCAAAAAATTATCCCAAGGGAACATACTTCCGGGATAAAAAGTATCCTATGTCATATTCCAGACATGGTCCATCCGTGTATCAAGTTTCAACAAAATCGGTTTTGCCATTTAGGCGTGAAGACGTAACAAACAAACTCACTTTGGCTTTTATAATATAAGTAAGGATTTATCAGTTGTTTAGTACTCATATTGACACGAGCTCTGCTTAGCTTAGGACTAGATGGCGTTGTGTGATAGTTGTGGAGAAGAAGAAGAAATGTCTAATGCCTCAATAAAATAGGAAGATGCTAGACAGTGAAGTTATCTTATAGTTATATCATACTATAAATCAAATTACTTCAACGTTAAAGTTTCCTATTTCATAACTACTTTTCGCAGTGTCATGGTCACGGCCAGTTTCACGAACTAAGTTAAAAATACATTTCGCCGTTCACTATTTAGTTACTATCACAAAACCTTACACTAAAGTTCCTTACAATAAAGGCAATTATTTAACAATATTGTCACATTGTTACAAGTTGTAGGTAGGTAGGTTTCTTATTGTCCTATAAGTGCCGGGTAAAGGCGCAATGAAAGTGCTGTGACGTCACTTCGTCGTCGTGTTCGTAGAAGCCGAAAGTAATTTGTATCTGTTTGTGAAAACCTGATTATCATTTTCCTGCCCTTGTTTTATGTTACCTGGGGTTGGCGTAGCATGATTTTTTTTCTCATTGTTCCATTAATCGTCACGCTTTTATTCATTATTTTTCTTTTACATCTTTCTTTACACCATCCTCCCATTTTTTCATTGATTCTCTCTTTTCATCTTTCCCTATTTAGCTCGCGTACATAAAATATAGTCTATGTCATTCAAGATTAAAGCAGCTTTCTATCGATGAAAAATTTTTAGCCTCTCATAAAAACAAAAAACAAATTTTACCTTTTATAATATAAAAATTAAGTAACCTCTTTATAAAAATTTAGAATAATGGAAATATGTTTTTTTATCTACACTAGATAAAAAAAAATATTGATAAAAACTTTTAGAGGCTATATCATTTTTATATAACTGTTTCTCAATCTTCGGCAAAGATGGTTATTCCTTAGTTTTTACTTTCTGCAAGAAGTTCGCGCTTGCAACTTTGAAATAGACTTTCACAAAGTTTCATTTTCTATATTCTTCTAACCTTTCCTCGGTTCACGACTTTCTAGTGAAGCTTATGAAAATCGAAACTGCATCTTAACATATATCGTCTTATTTTTTTTGGGTTTGTCTGATCTTTGGGAAAGAGTAACAATATCGATAATGCTTGGTCAACCAAAAATGCTTGGCTAAATATAAATACCTGTGCAGCCACAGTCATTTTTACCTACTTATTGGTTGCATTTCTCTTCTTTATAGGTATTTTTATACATAGACATGGTTTTTACTTTTTATTTTAATGGAACTCTTAATAATTTAATAAGCTCTTATTACTTTTTTATCTTTGGAAACAATCACGTCATGCTCGTGAACGGGCGCCACGCCGTTATTTGAGACTAATAATTTTTTAACAGGCAGTGACTTATTAAAATTTCTATTTTTTTTTAATTACTTTTTTAATTATTTATTTACATTGTGTTCACATAATAGAAGCGAAAAGATATATGTAAGCAAGATTTTTATAACTCATTAACATGATTTAAAAGAGTGTCCATGGAGTTTCTTGCACGTCCTTTTCCATAGAGATTTATATTGTGGAGCGTGTAATTTAACCTCACTTTTTTGCCTGACCGACATTTTTTTTTTATTTAATTTATTTCAGACATTGTCCACATATACCCCAAAATTGAAATCAAGTCAAATAAAACATTACAATAATAAACATTAAAATTACACACGATTGAATTAAACACATAGAAACAATTAAAATTAATTACAAAACGACATTTTGATTTCATATAAATGTTTTTGATTGATTCTACCAGAAAATCGGAAATCCGATCGTTTAGCCTTCAAAACTGATTCCTAATTGTTTGGTACAGACAATCAGTCTAATGACGCGATTATCTCATCTTTGCTTGATATTGTGGACATCTATTACCAAAATATACTGTCATGATTTACCTGAACAATCAGATTCCGTCATGGGAACCCGACCAAACAAATGAAGTATAATTATCATAGATGTCAAAGAATTTTGCAAATGACAAAAGGTGAGTCTTAAGATTTAGTTTGAGAGTTTGTAACACCTATCATTCCGTTTACATACCTTTTGTTCAAGTGGGAACTCGTCAAGCTATCATTCCTGCTTTTAGCTATACTGACTAATACTAACAGGTTGCGTTTTAAGGCCAGGGTAAATCTTTGTAACGTTCCCGTAGCCTTAGCGGGCATCGGCCCTGCTGGGCCCCTTTTGGTCTTGCTGACATTTCTTTGAGTGATGCAAGGAACACTATGCGCCATCGACTCGAGCTTGGTCCTTACCGTACGGCAAGCTCCCACTGCTCGTCGTCCATACTCCTGCACCTACGGTGGCATCTCCTGTGGTGGTGGCTGATCCATCTCCTTCACTCGCATAATTTCGCAAGAAGGAGGTCACCGCTTTTCATTTCCTTTCAATTCGAACCATTGAAATAGGGGCGAAATAAGGACAGGACGCTAGAAGAGCTTCTGTATGATCCATACAGTGTTGACACATGGGCATTTCTTCCGGAGCAGGAACCTCTCAAACTAGTTATGTCCGGTGAGGACCTACCTCAGGTGGAAAGTCAGGATACCGGGACACCTCTCCAACCACTCCTCAAAGAGGACACTTACTGCCGCGACAGTGGCGTGTGCAGCGTTTACTAACATTGGGTGACATTTAAACTTTTTTAGAGACTTTTTTACATTACACCTTCAGTTTTTCCAACATAAGCTAAATATTATACACATCACATAGGTCATTTATAAGTTAAGCATATTTTTTGTCAAACATAATATCGATGCTCATTTGGTCCCGATCCGTCGGGAATATTATTATTATTATTAACTCTTAAATAATCCCATAGCTCATGTTCTAGGATACTTGTTGCCTGTATACATACACATTAGCGTACTCCTTACGCGTGTCTTAAAGAACAATACTAACATTAAGTACCAACAGAGCTATAAATGCAGTATTAAGAGTAGACTCTGATTGTATCTTCACTAATGGTGGTGACCTTGCGAGTTCTGTCATTCTATTGTTGCCCAACTTAACATACCATCAAGTAATTGCTGTACAGAATAATTGCCTCCCGGATGATGTGCTATTCTTTTATGTTTATCTATTGTAGTAAATTGTTCGTCATGATATTAGCCTGAAAACGCCTCTCAATGATCGCTGCATGAAATAAGAAGAAAGAAATAAAACATTTATTTGAGACTCGCACAGGACAAATACTAATAAAAAACTAATAAATCCATAAATACTTAACTTATAGGAAAAAATAATTTAAAGATAAAAATAAAAGACCTGTGCGAGGCCAAAAAGGCTATATAGGCATATGCTGTGATAAAAAAAAAGCATGAAGTCGTAAAAATACCTTTTTTTTTGATTATTTTATGAACCATCGATTTTTTTTTATACCGTAGCTATCAATAATAAAAGTACGATTTTTTTTTTTAACGTTTGTTCGACATAAATTCTGACGGTAAATGATGTAGTCAAAGATGGAATACGCTTGCCTAGAAACAATCTATTCACTTTTGATTTAAAGCCCTTTGAAAGTTTAAGCTATCAGGAAACACAGATTCCGGCAGGGAATGTGTTTACAAAACGTTGAGAGCATACGGGTGGGATGTCCACAATGTACAGCTGGTAGCGCAACGCTGTACGTTAAGTGGTCTGATGATGTGCAAATTATGCAAGAATGAGCTATAAAAAAATGCAATACATTTACGAACTCGTCAAAATGGAGGGAACACTAGAAGAAGATGATAATTATTTTGTTGTTATTTTTACACAAATCGTATTTTGATTGAGACCTAATGCCTGGAAACAATTAGGTGCGTGATAAAAATCAGATAGTACAGTTAATTTTTCTAGTAGGTACTTTATTGCTGTAGGTATTCTTAGAGCTACTCGCTTGCTCATAATTAATTCAAAAACGCAATGTGCGTATTTCTTTTCATAAAAAGTACAAATTTCGTTTTTCTGACATGGTCAAATAAAATTTATTTAAAACAAAAGTGACACTATACCAAAAAGTTCGCAACACGAGCGACAGTACAGAATGGAAAAAAAAAACTGTTGCGCCGACCCCAAATAAAACGGGACAAGGGCAGGAAGATAGCGACTGTCACTATATGTTCCGTAAATTTTCATCAAGTAGGTATAGATTACATTTTTCTATCAACTTACAAAAGGAAAACAACCTACTCGGTGGTGCCTTATTTCAACGGAATTCGTAGCGAAAACATCATTGTAACCCTGTATTGCTTTTAATTGATTTTCCGCGGAAATCGACTAAAAGATAACAATTACTAGACTGTATTAGGCTTGGTATTTGTCGCCTGTATAGCTATTGTATTTATTTGCTTGACAAAAACCGCTGCCAACAAAAGGATTGTGTCGTTTTATTTGTCAGTTGTTTATTTTTTTGTTGTTAGTAAATTTGTTTGAGCTCGTAAACTTACCTACTAGATGGTAATTGCTTACTGAGTAATACATCATCATCATTTCAGCCGACAGACGTCCACTGTTGGACATAGGCCTCCCCTAAGTGTCGCCACAATGATCGATCCTGTGCGTCTCGCATCCATCGGTTTCCCGCAACCCTCACCAGGTCATCGGTCCACCTTGTAGGAGGCCTTCCGACGCTGCGTCTTCCAGTACGAAGTCGCCACTCCAGAACCTTTCGGCCCCAACGGCCATCTGTTCTGCGAGCAATGTGCCCTGCCCATTGCCACTTAAGTTTGACAATTCTTCGGGCTATGTCGGCAACCTTGGTTCTCCTACGGATATCTTCATTTCTGATTCGATCCCGCAAGGAAACTCCGAGCATAGCCCTTTCCATTGCCCTCTGGGTGACTTTGTGCCTTCTGATGAGGCCCATTGTGAGCGACCACGTTTCGGCACCATATGTCATCACTGGCAACACGCACTGGTCATAGACTTTCGTCTTGAGACACTGTGGTATATTGGACGAGAAGATACCGCGCAGTCTCCCGAACGCCGCCCAGCCGAGTCGGATTCGACGATTGACCTCTTTCTCGAAATTAGCTCTACCCAACTGGATTGTCTGTCCGAGATAGACGTAATCGTCTGAGTAATACAATACTCGATAATTTTGCAAACACGAGTAAGGCTTGATTGATATACTCTTTATTTCTTTTTTTAGGGTTCCCAAAAGGTAAAAACGAGACCCTATTGTTATCAACCGCTGTCCGTCTGCCTGTCGCTAGGCTGTAAGGCTGTATCTCACGAACCGTGATAACTAGACAGTTGGAATTTTCACAGATGATGTAATTCTGTTGTCGCTATAACAACAAATATTGAAAACGGAATGTTATAAACATTTAAGTGGGCTTCTATACGCTAAACGTGATTTTTTATTGATTTTGCTACGAACATGGACGGTACGGAACACTTGTGCGTGGGTCCGACTTCCACTTGACTGTTTTTTTTTTCTTCAAGAAAAGTAAAACAAAATTGTATAGAATCAAAAAACATGTAGCCAAAATAACTAGCTGTCCCAAAGTGCATTTTCAGATGTCTTTTCTTACCTTCGGTTTCTGATTTTTTTTAAGCAAAAAATTACCATTGAATAGCGTCAAAATCTCATACTTTAAACGATGCATTCGCAAAAATTACAAGCATTCAGTAGCTAATTAGTTTTCAAATGAATTCAGTCGTAAATTTTACCAACATGTCAGCAAGTGGGAAAACCACAGATTCCATGATTACACTATTATAACAGAATACTTTTTATATATATTTTTTTTTGCTCAAATTACATCTGCGTAGATAGATAGATAGATAGATAGCGTACATTAAGTCTTGAGTTCAAAGAGCAAAAAAAAGATGGTAATTCATAATAATACGAATCACAATGAATTAATTAATTATCTGTTTTTATTGGGTCAACTATGTTTAGTATAAGCTGTTAATAAGATACCGATTGAACACATTTTTTTTTAAATAAGTAAATTGGGTTTGGCTTCCAGTCTGGCTGGATGTAGCTGTATGCCAGTACTTTAAATGAAGCGATGGGCTATTCGATATCCAAAACACTAACTGGCACTGCTCGGATACCCCTGGTCAAGATTCATAATAATAATCTTTAGTGGTATCGTCTAGTGGTTAGTGAACTTGACTGCTATGCCAGAGGTCGTGTGTTCGATTCTCACCCAGAACAAATGTTTGTGTGATGAGCGTAAACATTTGATCTGTGACTGGGTGTAATTTATCTATAATATGTATGAGTAGCGACCTCTAGGACGCCAAAAAGGAACTACGAAGAAAATGCGAAATCCTGCATCGCGCAATCAAAGTTCTCCGCGCGATTTGACTAATATACGAACAGCCCGAAATCAACTATCGAGCAGTTGCTAACCAGACCATAACAACCCTGTCTGGTCGGAGGATCCTCCCTTTTCAATGGAGGTATGTGGGACTTTACTCTCTGTCCCACCTACCTCCAAATATGTATTTAGAAATATATAAGTATGTTTATCAGTAGTCTAGTACTCATAACACAAGCTCTGCTTAGCTTGTGACTAGACGGCGTTGTGAGATATTCTATTTGTGGCATATTATATGTAAAAGACAACATTGGTTCAATAGTTAGTAACAACATATCAACTAAAGGGTTAGTAACACTACATAAATCAAAAAGCTTAACTTACTGCCGCACCAGCAATCGGAACCAGTGATATGGTAATCATGGGTATCGGTTAAGGTTCGAAGAATGCCATTGGAGCTGGTCCTAGATTTGCTTAGCAACGAGGCAGCCTTCTTTCATAGTATAGCGATGAACTCATTCACACGCACTAACAAAAACTTGCCCAATGCTCTGCAGTATCTAGGCAGCCCCAACTAACAGTACCCTGAAACCATTATTGTGTTGAACCTGCAGGGCGTCTAGAGCTAAAGATTAATGTTAGCTTTCAGACTATGCCCTCAGTAGAACTTCCTGAAGAGTAGGTCTTAAAATGAACATGGACAAAACTAAAGTCATGACATCGCATTCCCCGTCGTGAGGGCTCGCACGCGCATGATAGCGTCCACCGTGGTGCCCTCTGCAACTTAATTTTGGCGATTCTTTGGTTTCTGATGAGCGTCCACGTTTCGAAGCCATATGTCTAAGAGACACTGTGATATGTTGGAAGAGAAAATACCGTGCAGCTTCCTAAACGCTGCCCATCCAAGTCGGATTCGATGGTCCTATTTCTCTCTTTAAACGTCATCCACAACTTCAAGTGTAGAATTTAAAGAATAGTAATATTAATTTACACTCTTCTGAACCCATTGTGAAGCTATGTACGTCATTCAAAATTACTCGTATGACGTTGACTTGTGATGATGTTTTAAAAACAAAATCGTACAGATTTCAGCTGAAAACAAACAAATTACTACCTTCAGGCGCCGTTGTAATAACGTTAGGTGTAATTTTGTTATATTCAGCAATAAGATCTTTAGGTATACCTAAAGAAAAACAATCAAGTATGGAAAAATATGTGTTTCATGCATAATTATCCTGACCTCGGGTGAATACTACAATTTTCTTTAGATGTGAGAGATGATCAAATGACTTCAACTTTAGGGTGGACTGAGGAATGCGTGTAATACTTTTACTGACTAAACCCCACCTAGGTTCCTTCATTTATCTTTCGAATTCTACGGCCACGGTGTCTCTTCCAAATGTCCTCGCAGTTCAAGCGGAGAATGGATACTAACTGCCTTAGATAGTCATCGAGAATCTACATGTTCATTTGCGACAGTGATCACACTGAATTCAAAAAGCATGGTTTTACAAGAGAGTATTCTTAAATTATGTCCAACAGTGAACATCTTTCCGTTGTAATGATTTTTATTAAATTTGAATCCAGATTTTAAACTAATTTGACGTAATTTATAACTCAGTTTATAATATAATACTTAGAAATTCAATGTAGTAAAATTATATTTTGTAATATTTTTATTTATGTTATAAAATCTCAATGTTTCAGTTACGTCATTCTTGTCGCTAATGAGTAGTTTTAAAAGTTTTTGAAAAGATTCAATGTAGCTTAGTAGGCAAGCTACTGTATGTTGTTTTTAATTTGTATTAATATTATAAAAAAAACATCCCTACTGAATACTTACTTATCTACGTATGTCAGTTTGTTTTGCTTTAAGTTGTTGATGTTTTTTTGCAAACAGCATTGAGATTTTTTAACACTTCCTTATATATTAAAATCAACGGGGATTCCATCTTTAAGACGTAATGACGTTAAGAATGTAACGCCACATATTTTGTATAATTACTATGTTTATGTTACTAAGCTGAATAAGAAATAATACAATTGAAGTCGAGTCTATTTTTAATGAAACTGCACACGATTTAAAAAACAGTAGTTATTTCTTATTTTACGATACAAGTAAAGTGTTCCTGGTTTGATTTTGGTAGTTAACAATAATTATTTACAGAGATTAAAAATTGTGCACCTTATTTGTATAATTTATATAATGCGTATAGGTATTTAGTGCCTATCTGAGGGTCGGTTACGGTCAAAAATTGGCTAAATATTCTTGCGTTTTTGAGCTCAAGGTGATGTAGACCTCGGCGCGCCATAATCATGTCGCTAAGATCCCTCTTTGAGGAGTGGCTGGAGAAGCGGCACGGGGTGGTTTTTGCCTGGATTCTGGCGGAAGAAAAGCCCGGATGTCATTATTGTGCGGACTGCCCGAAGAACACGGTGGCGGTATGCCTTGCTTTGGAGGAGCACTGCCGTATCCTTGCGGAGGCGATCAGACCAGATTCATGCCTTGGTCAGGAGCGAGAGGGAATGGGAGGCGGTCGGTCCTTCTGCGAAGCAGTAATGCTAGCGAAAGAGAGGGCCCCACGCGTGAGAGAACGGACTTCCTCATGCCTTATACGCCGTGACCCTAACCCCACTATCAGCCACGGTAGGAGCGGGCTTGCGGACGACGAGCGATGGGTAGCTTGTTGTCCAGCCGTCCTAACCAAGCTCAAGTCTTGGACGGCGCGTAATGTTCCACGCACGCCTCAAAGAGATGTCAGCAAAGCCATAAGGGTCAATGCCTGCCAGGGTTGCAAGAAAATTCTAAAAAGTAAACCCGGGGTTCTAGAACACAAAGATGCAACTGAAGGACACAGGTATGGTTTTAGTTAGTAACAGCTGACACCCTCAATAACTAACTTCTACCTGTCTGTCTTCGCATGTGACGGTAGAAAATTATCCCAAGGGAATAAACTTCCAGCTTAAATGTCCTCCAGTACCATGTGCACTTGGTACATGGTCTACCCGTGTACCAAGTCTCATCGAAGTCCACTGAGCCGTTCAAGCGTGAAGAAGTAACCAACGTATACACATACTCGTAAACTTTCGCCTTTATAATATTAACTACTAGCTTTTGCACACGACTTCGCCCGCGTTCATAAAATATAGTCTTTGTCACTTACGAATAAAGCAGCTTTCTATCGGTGAAAAAATTTTTGCAATCGGACCAGCACTTCCAGCGATTACTTCCTACAAACAAAAAAACATAAAAACAAACTTTACCTCTTTATTATACTGATGTAGATTAGTCACATAAAGGAATATCTGGCACAGCAGGTACCCTAACAAATGAGTGGGATGGTCCATTAACCATTAGTCTAAGATTCTTTGGACAGCAATGTTAACTTCCGCTAAACTCACCACTTTGCTAAACTAGCTTCGACGGATTCATACTGGATAAACTGTTCACAGAACACGATTTGACATTAAAATAACTTTTCCTCTTGAAACTTGTAAACAAACATGGTCCAGCCAACCTTGGTATCGAACGCGGAATCAGCAGGACAAGGTCGATGAGATGACACTGCCGACTTTTTGTCACGGCCCCGGTGTATTGTCGGCTACACAACAAAAACTCTAGTCAACATATGCCAGTCATAGCGCAATTACATCACAGAAATCAAAAAATGAATATCATTAAAATAAACAATGTGTAAGCATTTGGTCCTTCGAGCCGAATACAACTCTTGTCCAATATCGTCGAGAATTGTGAGGTTTAGTAGAGCAGCAATAATACTTACATAAAAATAGTAAGTCATTGTACCTGCCACAGTTCAGGAATTTTAATTTCTGTTTGACTAAATAAAATAAATCTATTAATAGAATCGAAAAGTGCAACGAGGCAAGAAGCGCTCTCAGTTTTTTTGTTCGGTTGACTTAAAAATAAACAACAGTGATTTAATCATTGTAAAAAGCAAATAAAATGTCATGAAATAAGTTTTGTAGATATACGATTTTTATGAATCCTGATGAATTTAACGGCTGAATGCATTTCTGTTCTGTACTGCAGGACCAATGAATAACATGTCGCGTCTAACCCTATACCCATTGTTGACGTACCGGAACCACAGTACCAATTCATTTAGTGATGTATCACAGACTTTAAATTCACAATTGTGTAATGTATTGTGCACAAGAATCATGCTATAGACTAGCAGGATTGAATTTAAAAACTAGTACATCTACAAATAAACACTGTTATAATGATGAATGCCGTAATCTAATATAGCATAGTAACTATAGTGTGCTATAGAATGTAGATCAACATTATTTGGACAAAAGTTAGTTTAATGTTTCAGAAAACATTGTCTTATTTATTTATTTTTAAACACTTTATTGTGCACCAATATCACAATAATTGTAAAAAGGAAACCTTAAAATAAAAAAAATATACAACTTATCACACTCGGCGATATTTCCAGGCAACCTAGCAAGCATAAAAATGCCATAACATAAAATGGGGTTTCACTTGGTGCAAATATAAAGGTAATAAAAAATTATATAGATACTTATTACTAAAAAATAGTAATATAGTAGTAGTAAGAAAATAAGTGATAAGATGAAATCAAGATTATAGTGACAAGTAATGTTCCTTTACAAGCCTTTTAAATACAGACAGTGTTTGAGCACGCTTTATTGTCACAGACAATGCATTCTATAGACGAGCGGCTTGGACAGTAAAAGACTTATCCAGGCAAATGGTTGAGTGCATGTTAAGTTTCAAATTATGTGATGATCTAAGAACTTTCAAGTGGGAATCGCTAAGAAATTGGAACCGTTCTTTGAGGTAACGAGGGGTAGAAGGGAAAAAAGCACATTATATAAAAGGGAAAGAATATAAGCATTATGGCGAAGATGAATTGGCAAACGCTTAAGTTTAACACGGAATTCAGAAACATGGTCATTTTTACGCAAACCGAATATGAACCTTATGCAAAGGTTTTGAAGTCGCTCAAGTTTATCCAGTTGTACTTCAGAGAGATCAAGATAGCTGGCATCAGCATAATCAAGAGTGGATAGAAGAAGAGATTTTGGAAGTGTGATCTTGGTGCCAGTCGGGAGAAAATTACGTAATCTTGTATCTGGGCATTCCGAGAGAAATTCGGATCGATAAATGTCTTATTTTTATTATAATATTCGTTATTCAATTTTGAATAATATAGTAATTACCTATTCAAATAAATACTTTTATAAATACTTTTTTATTTGGCCGCCTTTTAGCTACATCTGGTTTTTTAATAAACTCCACCTAGGGTATTCCCTATAATGCATTGTTCCCGACATGCAAGGACAAAGTTTAACAAACTCATGTGCATTCACTGGCAACTATATTCTTCAAGCCGGAAGAAACCAATGTTGCTAAGCGGTAGTTCTTCTATATCTAAATATCAACAGTTACATATACATATAAGTTGGCTCCGGCAAGCAACACTTAAAAATGATCGGTTCTCTGTAATTAAAATACTGTGTCCTTTAATCTTTTGTGTTCTTTACTGATACGGGAACTGTTTTCATTGTTATCAAAAGGCATTGATATCAATTGAGGCTCGTACGACGATTCACTTGTCGGAGCCAATAATGTCGCGTGACCACTACCTACAATATTCTAATTTCTTCCTCCATATAACATCACGACTGCTTGTGAGAGGCGGGCAGTACTCACTTTTAGTCATTTGTTTTATTTGGGAATGAGTACCTACTAGCACAATTTACCAGTGATTTTTAAATACCATCAGAGTTTTGTAGATTTGGTAGGTACCTATATATTCAGACTAGAATTAAAATTAGAGCTCTATGTTTGGTAGAAGCAGTTAAGATTTCTAGGGCACTTTAAAGGATTGCACCTCCGTGTTTTTAACCGACTTCGAAAAGGAGGAGGTTCTATGTTCGGCTGAATGTATGTTTTTTTTTTTTTTTTTGTATGTATGTTCACCGATATTTCGGTCAAATGTGGACCGATTTTGAAAATATTTTTTGTTCGAAAAGTTATGCTTCCAAGTTGGTCCCATAGAAATATTGTTATGATCTGATCATGAACTTCGAAGATATGGAACAGAACTCCTCATAGAATCATAGCAGAATTGTTGTAACAAGTAAAATTGCTTTGTTTATACGTGTAGTCGATGACTGACTGAAAGAAAAGGGGGAGGGGAAAGGGGGAGGGGGTAAATTTATGTAATATAACCGTATTTGGGATTATAAGAATCATTATGAGATGCACTCTGGCTATAAGGTAATTTATGTTTAGCTGAAGGGTAGGTACTTTTTAGTGGTGCTACCATAACTAAAAAGTGAAAAATAAAAAACTTTTTACAAAAAAAAATAAACCGACTTCAAAAAGTACAAAATATTTTTAATTTCGGAAGTCGGTGTTAAATAACGAAGAGACAAGATTAGGTATCTATTATAGAAACACCGACTTCCGAAATTAAAGTTATTTTGTACTTTTTGAAGTCGGTTTAATTTTTTTTGTAAAAAGTTTTAAAAGAAAATTTTAGGAGACAAAACTGGTTTAACTTGATTTAAATGGAATATTTACCTATATATTGACGAGCAGTGGTGGCCGAGTGTTAATGGCCCCGACTTATGAGTTGTAAGTCGTGGGTTCGAACCCAGCCAAGCGCATTACTTTGTGTAATTTATTTAATCACCACTGCTCTCAAAACGGCGAAGGAAAACATCGTGAGGAAACCGGCATGTCCTAGAACCAAAAATTCGAGTATATGTGGCATTTACCAACTCGCACTGGGCCCGCGTGGTGGATTACGGCCCATTCCCTCTCCTAGAGAGGAGGCCTAAGTCCCAGCAGTGGGAACATTAAAAAGGCCGATGATGATAATGATGTTCCCTTGAGATAATTTTCGTCTTTTGACTGTATAGTATACTGTTATATACTGAGTAGTAACATCCCAGTAGTAGCTGTTAGGAGGATGTTATTTTAAATCATGTGCTTGTTGATAAAATGATTGACAATAAATTCGTTGCGATAAAGCCTAAATTGCTGGCCGGAAAACTTATTTCCGTAACACAATTAACGGTAGCAAACCGTAAAATTAAATTGTATTGTTAAACGTTAACCATTCAATCAATATGAAAATCCGTGTCATATCACTTTTTTCTATACAATGTGTGCAAAAGTACCAACTGCTTCTATAAACATAGATAAAGTACCCTACGTGAAAGCAATCTGGACAAAAGATACTAACATTGTACTATTCTCCGTGACTTGTAATGAAAAGGATTCAACAGAATGTTAAAATTATTGTTAGCTGTGTAAAATTGGTTGGTCCCATAGTTAGAGACGATTACGTTAAGCATGTTGGCAATCGTGCACCAATTACCACGTCCGGTACTTCATTTACTAATCAAACGTACAGAGTCCAATGAGAAAAACGCGATATTCACAATTATACAGATGTAAATTGTCATAAATTGTAAAATATAGAAACTACAAAATTAAAATCCTATTTGAATATCGAATGCAACGCAGTCGTAAAAAAACTCATAATTCATGTTTCCGTTTCAGATACGCGTGACGTAGTCATGGCTGTGGATAGCAAAAATGCGGAGAATAACAAAACTGCTGATAAAACTCTTAATGTTAATGGTGGTGACTTAAATGGAACTAATGTAATTAAAAATAGTTTAAGTAAAACTAAAGAATACGACAATATGACAAACATTAAATTGGATAAAGAACATGAGAGCAATAGAAACGAAAATGACGAAGAAGAGAGTTGGGAAGGACTAAGCCATTTTCAGAAGCTCAGACGGATGATCTCTCTTATAACTGTAGAACCTATTTTGGCTTGTTATGTGATGCCATCAGTCTTGTCGGTTTTGGCAACACAAAATCTTTACTTAGAAAAAGCTTGTCGAGTAAATCTACAGTATGACCATTATATTTGTGACGCTTTAACTCGAAGAGAAACAGCAAATTACACTGCAGAGGAAGAAGCAGTACAAACATTAGTGGCGTCAGTGACGGGGTGGAAGACTGTACTACAATCATTCTTACCATGCGGAATATTAATATTTCTCGGCGCATACAGTGACAGAGTTGGACAGAGAAAAATTTGTATGCTTTTACCGATCATTGGAGAATTCTTGACCAGTATAGGCTTGATTATAAATACTTACTTTTTCTACGAGTTACCAGTGGAAGTAGCGGCTGTGACGGAAGCTATATTTCCAGCCATGACGGGTGGTTGGTTTACAATGTTCATGGGAGTGTTCAGTTATATAGCAGATATAACAACAGAGGAACAAAGGACGTTGCGGATAGGCATAGTGAATTTGTTCCACTCAGTGGGTGTGCCGGTCGGGGCGGCTCTTAGTGGAATATTGGTGCGAAAGATTGGTTTATATGGTGTGTTCTCTGTTAGTGCAACACTATATATTCTGGCTTTTATCTACGGTTTCGTTCGCATCAAGGAAGTGAAGAAATGCGACCCATCTGTGGTGAGTATTTATAATTGACACTTTATTTCCTTAATCGTGATGTTATTTTCCACGACTGTTTATTGATTAAAATGTCAATAAGTAGTAATTTATTATGTTTAATGTTGTCTGCATCAGTATGTTAGACACCTTGGAAGTGAGTCTGGATTAAATGGTTCATTGAATGAAACAAGAGGCTTTATGTATTTATCGTATTTACTGGATCGATAACATAGATATTTACGGTCCAATTGATATTTGCAATTATTATTTATAGTGTCGGTTTAATCTGAATAATTTTATAAACGGGTAAAGCATTCACACGATGAGACAGACAAATATGACTTTGTTTGCATGAATAGTCTTCTTGTGTGTAGTCGTTGTATTTATGACGTTTCCATTACTTAATAATTATAAATAGTTAGCCGTAATGGCCTTTGCCATTCTAAGATATAATTTAATAACTTAATTGTCTTAATGCACTTTTATTTGTACTGTTATAAACCACTTAAAATAAATATTAGGAACAATTTTAATTTAAAAAGACTGCGGCAGCAATTCTAAGATTACGCACCCTTCACCACATTAGCGTACAGCTCTTTTTCTCCGGTAATTCTAGTTTTTAGTTATATCCTTTTACTCGTTTGTTACTTCTTCAGTTAAGAATGGGTTTTAAAAGTAAATTTTTCGTTTGGTGCCTGTAGTGTATTATTGATGATTATGATTAGTGTAACCTGTTATGATTTACCGAAATCTGATTATTATATATGAAGTTCCACAATTGACCGAGATATCGGTGAACATACATTCAGCCGAACATAGAACCTCCTCCTTTTAGAAGTCGGTTAAAAAACTGGTTCAGTGTTGTTACACCTAGCAAACATTCAGCTTTTATTATTTTTCTTTGGTTAGCCGGTATGTTTTACGACAAAGACTTATCTGTTCATGTAGATATTTATTATAGCGCGCTTAACCTTTTCGTCTGTACCTATCAATAAATTTTAGCAACGTTACTTCCTACAAGGAAAAAAAATCTTGTTATTTTAGTTTAAGCGATGCGTCTCTGTGCTCCTCAAGGCTAGTTCTACAATTATGTCTAATATGCAATCGTCGTAATGTCATCGACCTCCACCTTTATCCTATTTGACATAACCTCGGGTATTAAGACAAAACAGTATGATTCAGACGGAAAACTCCATGAGTTAGTGCATGGTGTTTTTGGGTAGTAGGCCGTAATTTTCTTAAATACCTTATTTGTGTACTTCCTGTACTATAATAGCCAGCCGATAAGCTTATGTGTATATGTTACCGGCAATTTGAATAATTCAAGTATTCTATACAATATCTAGACAATGTATAAAATACCTGGGGCGTCCCTTTTAGGCGTAGTACTTTGTAGGAGGCCTTCCAATGCTACGTCTTCCGGTACGCGGTACCACTCCAGAAGACTCAGCTATCTGTTGTGTGAGCAATCTGCCCTGCCCATTACCATTTAAGCCTTTTGCCATTTTGTCATTGTTTGTGTCAAAAAATTAAATGATCTAAAATAGAAAAAACCGGCCAAGAACGTGTCGGGCCACGCTCAGTGTAGGGCTCCGTAGTTTGCCGTCCTTCACAATAAATGTCCCCACTTAAGAGTTAAAAAAGTACAGCGCCATCTCTCGGGAAAGTGGGTTACTAATTTATGCAAACTAGACGGGTTATGTATGTTTAGTTTTCGGTGGTAATTTTGGATTGCGTGAACCGATTTTAATAATTCAATTTTATTTGAAAGAAGATACTTTCAGAATAATAAAATATGTAAACTAAGTTAAATAAATGCTTGCATATACAGTTACATTACAAACTTAGTTCAGAAATTATTTTTTTAAACATTTCAAAAACTGTTCAACCCATCAAGTTCAAAACTTTTTTCTAGAAAGTTTTTATAAAGTTTTATTTTTGAGATTTTTTTCATGTTTTTCTAAACTTATAGTTTAAAAGTTAGAAACGTTTTGGAACACACACATTTTTGTTTTAGCTTTTGGAGCGATTATTTCCGAAATATTAACATCATCAAAAAGTTTAGTAAACCTCTTGTAATTTTGAAATACCTATCCAACAATATATCACACATTAGGGTTGAAATGAAAAAAAAAATCACTTTCCACTTTACGTGTAGGTACTCTAATAAAACATTTCTTTTCACTTTTTATTTTATCACTTTGTCGACGTAATTGATATACATATTGGTACCAAATGTCAGCTTTCTAGTGCTAACCGTTAGCACTGAGATTATCCGCGGACGGACAGACATGGCGAAACTATAAGGGTTCCTAGTTGACTATGGAACCCTAAAAAGAAAAAGAATTTGTCAAATCTGTTCAAAATTAAAAAGTTAGAAACTTTCAATGAACAATAGAAGGCTTCCAATAAATGAACGAATTTTAGAGAGATACGATTGACATTAAGCATCCGTTGTCCGTCAGTCTGTTTATCCATTTGTCAGCGGGCTATAACTCATGAACCGTAACTATTAGTTACAATTGACCTTTTCAAACAGTGATTGCAGCTACGAGTATAACAAAAATTAAATTAAAATTAACCCTCATACGAGAAATGAGGTTTTTAGGTATAGATATGGTTTTTTAAGGTGGGAAATCATCCAATGACTTCTCCCACTTTAGGGCATAGCAGGAAGGCTTGTGAGATTTTTACTGACTAAAACCATACCTATATTCCTTCTTTGTCTTGCGTTCCAGGATTCCGGTTTTCCTTTTCGGAAGTCAACCCTTGACCTCAGTAAGATTTGGCCCTGCAGCTCCTGCGGTTTATCTGAAATCTCTTTGAGTAGCGCGTGAGACACTATACGTCGCCAAAAAGACGGGCTCGGCTCGGACGGTTGCCGGACAGTTGGTTTAGGTTTAAGGTACGAAACCCTTCCAATGCGTGACCAACACGCCATCATTTCAGCCGACAGACGTCCACTGTTGGACATAGGCCCCCAAGTATCGCCAAATTGATCGATCCTGTGCGTACCGCATCCATCGGATTCCCGCAACCTTCACCAGGTCAACACGCCCATGCGTGTTGAAACCACCAATGGTTCCAAAACGCATGTGAATAATATTCATAAGGTATGGTTCGGGTGCCTTCTGATGATACTGGTCATCTCTTAGCTGCCAGTGGCTTAATTCAGTTTTTATCTTTTAATATTTTTTTTATTATTATCTACATTGTGCTCACATAATAGAAGCAACAAGAAATATGTAACCAAATACTATATGTAACACATATGATTTAAAAGAGTGTCCATGGAGTTTCTTGTACGTTCTTCTCCATAGAGATCTACTCTTTGGAACGTGCAATTTAGCTTCACTTGTTTGTTTGACTGACCGACATTTTGACAATTCTAAAGTGCCTGTAGTTGGTCTATTTGAAATAAACGTTTTTGATTTTGATTTTGATTTTGGTAGCAATAAAAACAAAACATCCAACATAAACATAACTCTTAGACACCAACTACCGTTTTATATAAAAACATTAACACCAACTTTCACTCTTAATTAATGACACACACAATTACTTCATTGCCTTTCATAGAAAACGCTAGAACTCAAGGTCCTTCCTTGCAGCAGAGTGTGACACCAATCTGGGTCAAGTTGATGGACTTTTTGTACTGTTACGCACGAATAATCTATTTTAGTCATTGAACTTGCTAACTGTTATATAATTACGATCTTCATGGCCACATTATCAATTACTTGTCACTATTATTTCAAATATAATTTTCTGTGCAAAAACTTATGAAAAAATTATTCAGAGTTTTTAGGCACGTTATGGCGGAAGGCTCATTTTAATAAGGGTCAGTTCACATGACTTCGTTGTACGACAAAAACGGTTCGGATATAAATATCTTTTTTTTTTATTATTGATAGCTCGTCTTTGACCGCTATCTCACCATGGTATGCAATGATGTGGTCGACGATGTAGCACGCTTGCCTAGAAGTAACCTATTCACTCTTGACTTAAATACCGCAAGGTTGTAACTATCAGGATACACAATTAACAGCAGGGAATTACACAATTTAGTTGTACATACAATAAATTTGTTTCCAAAACGTTTCATATAAATTTGTTGATTGAACTACTTTTATCTGGACAACCTTAATCTAGTAGATTGCTCTTGTAAAAAAAAACAAAATTATAAATAGGTGTATGAATAATGTATACAACATTATTTTTAGTTTATGCGAAACCTGAATATAGTTTGTTCAGAATCAGTAACTGAATGGTTTTCAATAGTTTTTACACCATTTATATCCTCATTTTTTTTTTTAAAAAAGGTCACAAGGTACACATTAAGTGCAACACCGATCACGTCATAGCGAGCATTAGAGCCCGCAAACAGCTGAGTGCAATTGCAAAACAACCCCTCAGTCGTCTGGATGGCCCGGTGACTATGTATTTTTGCTGACATATTAAACTTATAACTTTGTGATTTATCATTGTACAGTTATGTAAATAGATTATTTACATAAAAATACTTGACACGTGTTAAAATTAATTGTAGCAACTTTTCGGGAATTCTGGAAATTAAAATCGGGATCGTAGCTTGCTTGTAGGTTACCAGTTTATTTGCCAGTGGTATTAGTCGCTGACACCGAACGCCCTGGCGATAACAGGCTCTGGCTAAGCTGTGACCACTAAATGGCCAATAGGTCACTCTAATTGTACTTAATAATAATTGAGGACCTGCATGCATTAATCTAATGTGCTCAGATGTGTACCTAATTGATTGGTTTCACATATACAAAAACAAAAGTTGTACATTAGATGTGCAGTTTGGTAGTTTAAAATAGTTTTGTCAACTTTCTAATACCCTCCTGCATTCTGAAACACCCACAAATCTACTTCAACTCGTCAGAAGCTGCTTTTACTTTCTAACATCTAGATATTGGCATGTCTATTTCCAGCAATTTGATTAAACTGCATTTTTTTATTGCCTCGTAAATATGTCAATTAAATTCAACTACTGCAAATGTATGTATGGATAGGTGTTATAATACTTTGTTTGCTACAAAATGAATGGGAAACGGTCATCACGGCAACAATGAAACATAATGACGAACCCATTCTGTTAGGGTCTAAATACGCCTATTATTTATCATTTATCCCGGCTGCAATTGAAAACTTCAACTACACGCTAACCGCAAAATTGCAATTTAGATGCTGTGTAGTCACCATCATGGTCATTTCTAGTAACACTTAAAAAAAATTTCGCTTGAATCCTGCGGCGAGGTGCCAAACCAAATCCTATGAAGATTTCTTTTCGAGTGCAAGCAAAAATGAACTTAGTGGTGGTCAGGCGGAATTGTTTTTGATGGTACATAATTGAATCGAAATGCGTTTGCTATCGGCTTGTAGTTTTTTTTTTTTTTTTTTTTTTTCTGTCGACGGGGAAAATCATCATTGACGAAACCCGCTCTTGGGTGGAGCGGGAGACAGTGTCAGAGTCTTACTGACTAAAAACCCCGCGCCGTTCCTTCTAGCCTTCATACCGGGGCTCTAGTTTCCTTTCGGATAACCCCGACCCCGGTAGGCTTCGACCCCGATGGGCCCCTCCTGTTGCTGACAACTCCTTGAGGCGCGCGGGAACAGTGCGCGCCGTCGACGCCTTGGCTCGGTCCGGACAGTTACCGGACGATCGGACAGCGAGCTACCCATGGCTCGCCGTCCGCGAGCCCGCGTCTACGGTGGCTGGAAATCGGGATCGGAATCCCGGCGGCGGCGGTGGGGGCGCCGTTGCCTGATGCGGTCTGCCTCCTCCTTTGCTAGCATTACTGCTTCGCAGAAGGAGGCGACCGCCTGCCACTCCTCCTCGCTCCGGACCATGGCCTGAACCAAGGCCCGGCGCGAGAGGTCTCCGCCGCCGATCACCCCCACGAGGACACGGCGTTGCTCCGCCCAAGCAGGGCACACCTCAACTGTGTGCTCCACCGTGTCCTCCGGGCGTTCCGCACAGTGGCGGCACCCGGGCGTCTCTTCCGCTCGAATCCGATGCAGGAACCTCCCGAACTTGCCATGTCCGGTAAGGACCTGCGTCATGCGGAAGGTAAGGACGCCGTGAGGTCTTTCCAGCCACGCCTCAAAGAGGGGACTTACCGCCATAATTGTGGCGTGCCCAGCACTGGGTTGCGATAGTCGCTGACGCCATTTCACCGTGAGATCCCGCCGGAGCTCTGTCCGCCATACCTCGACCTGTCGCGGTAGTGGACTTTCACCCCGGCGTTGCATCTCCACGCGCTTATCGTGCATGTGTGCAAGGACTGTTGCCTCCAGATCCCACGGTGGTAGGCCAGCCAGAAGGCTCGCCGCTTCCCGGGAGATCGTGCGGTAACCCCGCACCATCCGTATTGCATCGGCTTGTAGTTGGCACGTATTTGTAAGGACCGGACTACACATTCAGGGGACAGTATCGTCATCTGCACAAAAACAGCAACTTTGCAGCTAGCGGGCAATTCGAATACAGCCGTCTATATCTAGCCTTATTTGAAAGGTAATTGGCCTATTTGACCCCAAATATTCTGTAGACTGTAATGTATTCTACAAACGTACTGAAACCGCAAGTTTCTGAGTATCCCTTCACTCACCTGCATTACTGTGGCCCTGCATACATGTTACTTGATTGCCATTACAATCACTTCACGTAAGTGTTATGCAATAACTAATCTTCAATGACACGATAGTAATAAATTTTAAACCCAGATATGGACTTTCAATCAATCGAATTTGTTTGAAGCAATAAATCTGTGTAGTATCCGCACAAATTTTTTTTTCGTATCTGTACGATTTTAATTAAGTTAATATTACATTATAAGGTCACATTAAATAGGTCTTTAACTATTTTTCTTTTTAACTTTAGATTCAGTAGATTAGATTTCTAGTTTTGAAGTGGAAAATCATTAAATAGCTCCTTCCACTCTAGATCGAACGAAGAGTTTTACTGACCAAAAACACTTGTGTTCCTTCAGTTATCCTTTGTTAGAGACCCACCAAATGACCGGATTCGGCTAGATTCGGTTTCGGTTAAAAAAGTCAATCGACAGACACTAGCGCCTTTGACCTGATAGTTGTAACTTAAAAACTGACTAACTCTTTCGTCTATAAATGTTATATTTTTTATGTAATCTTCGATTTATTGGATTATTTAGTTTTTTTTTAATAAAAGTTATGACTATATAATTTAGCACGACAATAACAAAATTAATGACTAATATAATTTAAATATTTAATTAAAAGATGTTATTTATTGAATGAAATTAATTATTAAAAATCTTTTTTTTTATTATAAATATAATTTGTAATTGTTAATACAACGTCAGTAATTTAACGTAAAGTTAATTTCAATGTCAATTATGAATAATTTTTAATGCATGAAATGGTTTATTATCTATTAAGTTTTCATGATTTAATTTATAATTTTGTATATTGGCTTTATGAAATATAGTTAGGAGTAACTGTATCGAAATATTATTTTTTGTGTGTTTTTCTGACCACGTTTCAGTTTTGGTTACGGCTGAAACTGAAAGTGAAGCCAAACATTTGGCTACGGTTTCCGTTTTGGCTGCATTTCGTGTTTCCGTCGTTTATTACACTTTGACCCATAGATAGATCTATGCTCTTTAATAAACATCAAACATAAAATTACAGTAGTTGCTTAAAATTAATAGGGTAGTCATATCGCTAAAAGCGATTTTTTACAGACTTCCTTTGGATGGATTTGACAGAAAAGGAGAAAAAAATACGCAAGTAGTTTGTGGTATACTATTTATACAATATTATTTTTAGTTGATGCGAAACCTGAATATAGATCAGTAACTGAATGCATACGCCATGTTATATTTATTCCCAAAAATATTTAAAAAGTTTATAAGTTGGATACTACCGACACTTGGTACAACACAGATCACGGCAGGTCATAGCCGGTATGAGAAGCCAGCAAAAAGCTGGGTGCAAGTGCAAAACTACCCCTGGGTGACAATGTATTTTTGCTGATATAACAAGTTTATAACTTTGTGAGTTTTCATGATACAACTATGAAGTTTTAGATATATTTTTTATAGTATTATAAATGTTGTATATGTATATACAATACATAACTAATAAAATACATATAATGTAAACAAAATTATATATATGAAAGATCCTACCCTCAAATAAGTTCTCTCTCTGTAACTCAAAGGTTTGCTGGGAGAAAACTCATAGCTGAGTTAAGCTCGCTTTTGTACATGAACTGTCTGTATCTCCATATGTCATATTATGTCCTTGTAGACAACAAAGAATTAAAGAAAGCAGAGAAATATGTACTTAATGATATTCAAACGGAGAACGGTGACTTTGATGATCGGAAAGATGAACCTTGACCATATATTTAAAAGTTGTAAGCGTTTGTGGTTTCCAAGATCCTCCTTCACTATGAACAGAGCAATTCACAGCCGCACTGCTAATCCTGCAGCATAGCAGATTAAATGAGATTGTACTTTAAGGTTCTAGAAAATCAATTCCTGACTGTAAAATTTTTTGTTTATCATCCAAATCAATTTTCATATTTATACCTATAAAATAAATGTATTATTTTGGTTTCATAAAAATCAATGGTATAGGCTGGTACTCATTCATGTGAACACGTGTTGAACAGCATGCTGCTACTCATGAATGTTGTTTTGGTCACGAACATATGTAGGTACTGAACATATAAAACTGTTATCTGAAATGACTGTAAAATTTATTGCTGCTGAAAACGTGAAATTGCAGTTTTCAGCCATTTTTGCTCTTAAAACCACAAATATCTAGCGGAAATGGTTAGAGTGTTATTCTTGCTTCAAAATGCGTTTTCAAAAATACTTAATTTTCTTCAAATCATTAATTAGTGAATGATCGGACAAGCAAGGAGCGTTAAATTAATGGGTTTATTTTTACAAGACTTTATTTTAGAAGTCTTTCAGTTTTTCTGAATAAGAACGTCAAAGGCCATTTTTCATGCAAAAATAACGGTTGAAATATTTTTAATTTTTTAATTTTTCCCCCTTATTATTAAGAATAAATTTCTCAATAATTGATTACAATCTAGCCTAAAAGACTAACAAGTAATTTAACTCTTACTTATTTTTATACGATTTTGTTTAAATTAAGAATAGCGTCCTTTAGTACTTGTAGAAGTTCATAGTACTTTCTTAGAGTCTGAAATTGATAAAAACAATTTGTTCATGTGTTACATACATTACATTTTTCCGATGTATGACCCCATAGGAGACTTGTAGACTGGATAATAATAACATGGGATAGATCGAAGGAAAAATATGCAACCGACTTTTATATAAAACCCACTAAAAAGTGCAAAATAATTTGAATTTTGGAAGTCATTGTTAAGAAACAAAGACACAAAACCAGATACAACGACTTTGTATCGGTATTAATACGGAAGCTGGTTGCACTTTTTTTTTGTTGAATAGTTTTTATTTATTTATTAAAATTTCCTTTTTAAATATTACGGTTGAAGCCATTTATAAACAGAGTGCACTTCAAGGTATTCCTAAACCTAAATACGCCTACTCGTATACACCTCTAAAAGAAAAAACTGACTGACTGATTATACCAACGCATAACCGAAATTATGGACTGGAACTAAGAGTTTTCTTTTATGACGTAGGCAAGTCCTAAATTACATTAAGAGAGGATTTCCCAAAATTCACCTCTTAAGGGCCTATAGTTTGCATGGAAAAACCTACTTTCAAGCGAGTGAAACCGCAAGCAGAAGCTAGATGTTTTAGGTTGCAGTACCGATGTGTACCTTCCGGTTTCATCGTTAGATCGGTTCGATGCTACCATTTTCATCACAACTAAGTATTGCTTTCAATCCGTTTTATTGTAGTCGCTTGCCTCATCATCATCATCATCATTTCAGCCGAAAGACATCCATTGTTGGACACAGGCTTCCCCCAAGCGTCGCTACAATGACCGGTCCTGTGGGTCTCGCATCCATCGTATTCCAGCGACCCTGGCCAGGTCATCGGTCCACTTTGTGGGAGGCCTTCAAACGCTGCGTCTTCTGGTACGCGGTCACCACACCAGAACCTTTCGGCCCCAACGGCCATCTGTACTATGTGTAATGTGCCCTGTCTATTGCCACCGATTCTTCGTGCTATGTCGGCAACCTTCGTTCCCCTGCGGATATCGTCATTTCTGATTCTATCACGCAGGGAAACTCCGAGCATAGCTGTTTCTATTACCTTTTGGGTGACTTTAAGCCGCTTACCTATCTTAAACGAAATAATTGTGAGGTTCCGTTGGTCGTATATGGTCTTCTTCATCAGTTCGCTTCATAAAATAATACTTCCTGAATTATTAAAATACTCGTATGTGATTTTTTTTAAATATAAATACTAGTAGACACCCATTATATTTGTAAAATTCTGTTAATATCTCTTTGTTTTCATTATCAGAACTGGATTTTGATAAAGTGGGAACACAGTGTTCCTGAATATACATTATTTCAATCACAAACCTATTTAATAAAAATACCTTTACCTCCTCCATTTTTGAAATCGGTATAATAAAAATATTACAAATTCTGTAAGTTTGTTATATTAATTTGCATGCAATGCAAGCAAGCATTCTGTAAACACGATTCATACTTTGATTAACTTAGACTGTAACAGAAATTATATTTTTAGACCTTTTTTATCAGCACTAACAAATGCCCAACAGTTACTAATTTAGATTTTATAAAACAAGTTAAAATTGGCATAAAACATTTATGAATGAAGATATCCGCAGGAGAACCAAGGTTACCGACATAGCTCGAAGGATCGCCAAACTTAAGTGGCAACGGGCAGAACAGATTGTCGACGGGGACGAAAGATTCTGGAGTGGCAACCACGTACCGGAAGACGCAGCTGCAGGTGGACCGATGACCTGATCAGGGTCGCGGGAATCCGATAGATGCGTGACGCACAGGACCGGTCGTTGTGGCGACATTTGGGGAGGGCCTATGTCCAAAAAAGGACTTCGTTCGGCTGATATGATGATGTACAAGTAGAGAAAGGCCCTGATTCCCGTATTAAGTGGGAATACTGTGTATGTGATACAGGAATCAGTGTCTTCTTACAAACATTCGGTTAATACCACTGAACTTGCATCAAACATGCTTCAAACTACAATACATTTAAGTACACTAATATTTGTGTGGAATAGACTAATGCACTATCGAAATACTGCTTTGTCTCTCTTGCTAGTCATTGCGGTTGGCAAAGCATGTCTTTAGAGTCTAGTGGAATTGCAGTCGTGATAACAATACTTCTTCTTCTTCCTGTTCTTATCCCATATTACTTGGGGTCGACGCAACACGTTTTTTTCTTCCATTCTGTCCTGTCACCCGTCAAACTATCACTAACTCCCTTTTCTTTCACATCACTCCTCACACAATCCACCTATCTTTTCTTCGGTTTTCCTCTCCCTCTCCATCCATCTACATGTAAACTCAGAACTATTTTAGTAATAACAATACATTACAATACATTTACACTAAAAATTTTATGTCATACGCACTATCAAAATGTCACTTTGTCTCTCTAGCTAGTCATTGCGGTTGACAACGCATATCTATAGAATTTAGTAGAACCGCCGCCATAATAATAATGAAACAACGCATTTCTTCGTGGCTTTGCGATCAAAAGTCGAACTTACATCCTAGCCATATTACCTAAACTGTTACATGATATTCAAATGGCTAACACGCTTTCTCTTCAGGCCGGGAAGTTCTCATATCTATTGCATGCAAATATCTTATCGCTAATCTTTGCTTTTAATTTCCGATATTGTTAGGTAAAGGCTTAACGCAAATTGTTTCGAAATGAACTTTGAATGAAGAAATGTTTATTCATTCTTACACGCTTATATTTTCATTCTCATATCTTTTTACGTGACGAATGTAAACGAAATTCCTTTGGACTTATTGATAATATTATGGCTAAAAGAGAGGTTGAGCTCTTGAGATTTTTTTCCAAAAAACTGTAGCAATAAAAAAAACGTTCATAAACATTTGTAAAAACCACATAATTGAGAAAAACACTTAAACATAACGTTATCGTGTTTTCTTCCAAATGGCCTTTGAAATCCAGTTTAGAAACGCTACATGTTTTTTTAGATAGTTGCACGGTGTTGATCGTTACATACAACATAGGTTTATACCTATTATCCTGCGGGTAAAATATTTGATGAATATTTAAGGCATATCTTACTCGCCAATTTCACCAGAATAACTTATGCTGAGATTATCAGTTTATCATAAAACAAAGCAAAACCTCAAAGCTCAAACCCTTTTTACCAGAGTACCAAGAAGGGTTATTTACGACTATATCTACTTAAGTAAGTCCCATGATTTGGATGTCGAGCCTAGATTCATTAACTGAATATAAAAAATCCTATTCCTCCAACGTTCGTTTTTAATAGATTTAATTACGGGTTTTACGACAGTTGAATCTTTTCTCTAAGTCTCTTCAAGCTTCATTGATTTGACGCTTTTCTGTTCAACGCTACTTTTGATTTTGGTTTTCTGTGATGGTGGTTTTCGGTAAATGCAATGGTTGGCTTAAAAAGCCACCACACTGTTCTTGGATTTTTCCTAAGAAAAATAAAATAAGCGACAACTGAACATAAATCCAGACTCCAAGGTGTTAAAATTCATCAAACAGTATACTTACTTGTGTACAATATATAAATTATTTGTAATTGAAATATCAACTTTTCAGAAACCTCCAACCAACTGCTGCGAGTGGTCCCGGACCTTCTTCGATACTCGATACGTGAAGGAGACACTGATGGTGGCTTTCAAACAAGGCCCGAACAACCGGAGACTGAGGGTCATCATGCTGGTTATAGTCATGTGCGTTATAATAGGACCAATTTATGGTGAGTATTTCTTTGATTCAACATCTATAAACCCACAGCCTTTCAGATTGACTGGCCTGTAGGTCTAGTGGTTAGTAGCCCTGACTGCTAAGCCGGAGGTCGTGGGTTCGATTCCCACCCGGGACAAATGTTTATGTGATGAGCATGATCATTTGTTCTGTGTCTGGATGTAATTTATCTATAATATGTATGTATTTACAAATATATAAGTATGTTTATCTGATGTCTAGTACCCATAACACAAGCTCTGCTTAGCTTGGGACTAAACGGCGTTGTGTGATAGTTGTGGAATATTATTATTATTTAAAAGATAAGACCTGTGTTCGAGTGCTGAAATTTTAGGCTAATTCTTTTAATATTTTTGAGATGACTATCAATTAGTCTAAGTGAAGTTATTTTAGACTGAAGGAAAACAAGTTTGGGTAACAAAATGATAAAATAGTTCATAGGGTAATAAGTTGGGTAAAAAGAAAATGATAATAGCCTAGAGGGAACAATAAAATGCAGTAAAAGCAAGGAAATGATGACAATTCCTCTGGGTTGTCATCATTACCTTTCGCAATTTAATTCCTTCAGATTTATTGAGATTTTCTAAAGCATGATTTAGCTAATGTTTATCTTAGGACATTTTTTTTTTATCGATTTGTATACATACAAACAATCATTATAGATTGCTACTTAGCTTGCTATAGTTTCTTAAACCTAAGAAATTTAATGTATAGTATTACATAAACAGAACTTCGATTTTAATCGCCACTTCAAATTATCTTTTATCAATTTGTTGACCGTTTGAGATTGCAATTTAATTAATTTGTTTCGACCACTTGCTGGTATTAACATTGACCTAAATTATGAATAAATTGCAGATTATATCAATTCGAATAGTCGTAGCTAATGCTAGGCTAGAATAAAAAAATAAGAAATGAAAATTCATTCTCACGTCAATCAAAATACAAATTCTTGAATTCAATGATTTGTTACCTGTTCATTCTAACGTCTATACCTCTACAGCAAATTCGTTTACGAAATATTGTTGTATCTGTATAATCTCTTAAATTGCTCTTAATTAAGAGGTAGGTAGCAATGTGCTCTACATTGCTCGTAGAACAGATAGCCGTTGGAGCCCAAAGGTTCTGGTGTGGTGACCGAGTAAGTTGCAAGGCCACGCGTAAAAGGTGGACCAATGACCCGATGAGGGTTGCGGGAATCCGATGTCGCATCCATCGGATTCCAGCAGCACAGTATCGTCATTGTGGCGACACTTGGGGAAGGCCTATGTGTACAACTGAGGACTTCTTTCGGCTAAAATTTTGATGATGATAATGAAAAGGTATCACCCAGTTATTAGACGACTATAAAGTATGGGAATGGAATGTACTTTATAGGTACCTATACAATTATAGCGTCTAAGACGATTTGAAGGGCTTTTATCATTGGAAAACACAATATTGACTTGAGTTACTTAACTATAATTTTATTACTACGAGTATCTAGGAAAACTATCTAAGTTATCAGGGTGATCAGTGAAAGTGGCAAGTTTATTCCGAGAGCGGACTCGCTTGGCATTATCTCGCCCATACGGTACGCCCTTGGCAATGAACTGACGTTTCCATCGGTCGCAGTCACGGGTTAGTTACGCCACTACTTTCTCTTCGATTCGCTTTCTATAGAGCTGGCAGTACTAACTCTAAGCCAATCTGACACATCTGTTTTAAAACCAGCTTTATGAAAAGGGAAAACCTTAAACATAAATCTAGACTATTCTATGTTACTCTGCTATATCTCCATTAATTCTTACCAAAAATATATCGACTAAAGTAGGTGCCAGATAAGCGTGGAATAACGGTCATTGACCATCCTACATTTGTTGACATTCTTAATTTAAAAAACGGAAATAAACACATAAAGCTGTCTTAAATCGACATTTATCGTGATCCTTTACATGAGCTAGTAATGAAAAGCAATTCATTGTTTGTTTTTCGGGTACCTACCCAGAGATATTAGGCAAAGGTCAATGTAATTTATTCCACGGTTACCTGGCACCTTCTATTATATTGCGAAGATTAGCTCCAAGCCTAGAAAAAAACTTTTTTTTATTTTTTTTATTTAGTATTTGGTAGTATTCTTCGTTAGGATTCTAAACATTGATTAGCTCCAACTCTCAAAGGTAATTAGAACTTTTCTAGGTTCAGTTTTCGCCCATCTGTCACAGAGGTTTCGTGAAATCCATCCAGTTTGAATAATTATCTATTCGTATCAAATTAGATCGTCTCCGGTAGTGGATGGGTTCTGTTCGTTACGCACGAAAGTAGAAATAATAGATCCCGAAACACACCATCAAAGCACTGGCTGCAGTTAATTGTTTGGTAGCTTAATTACCGCTAACTTACCTTCGACTGTACCAACTGCGTAACACAAGTGGTTTTCATAAAGAAAAGACGCGCTATTAATTTTTGATATTTATCAAGTAGCTAATATAAACATGCAGATATACTGTATACGTGTGTTTGTCTACAGCATAATCATAAAACAGCATAATACATCGGCTATATCAAACCTAGAAGACATTTTGTCATAAAACTAAGAAAATGACATAGCAAAGACCTCGACACACATTAGGAAATTGAGACTTACGATGAATAGTGTAGGTACCTATATCAATCTTAGAAATTATTGACGACTAGCTTCTGCCCGCGACTTCGTCCGCGGAAAAATTCTTGTTTTAAAATAAGATTACACTCGATTAGACGATGCGCACGTTCAGCGCTAGATTCCTGAGCACGGGCCTGTGATGTTATGGCATTTTGCCTAGCGAGCCGCTGCGAGCGCTCAGCGCTAGTCTCCCTATCCCTTGTCTCAGAGACATGCTGCCTTAAATGAGATAGACGCTGCGCACGTTCAGCGCTAGATTCCCGAGCACGGGCCTGCGATGTTATGACATTTTGCCTACCAAGCCGCCGCGAGCGTTTAGCGCTAGTCTCCCTATCCCTTGTCTCAGAGACATGCTGCCTTAACTCAGATAGACGGTGCGCACGTTCAGCGCTAGTTCCTCGAGCACGGGCCCGCGATGTCCTCACATTTTGGCTAGCGAGGCGCTGTGAGCGCTCGGAGCTAGATTCTCTAGCGCGTGCTTGCGAAATATATTCTCTATTTCTCGAGAGGCGCTGCTCATTTTCAGGGGCAGATTCTTCCGTACGGCGTACTCGAGCGGCTCTTGTCTGTGATGTCTGCCGGGACAGTTGAGATTTCCTTTTAGACATGCTCTCAACAAACTACGCACAGACTTGAAAACAATTATGAACAAAAGGAGAGCGACTCGAACACCGTCCGCCTTTACAAAACAAAACAATCGTAATATCGAATAACTCGTATCGATTATTACGATAGAACGAAGTACGAAACTACGAACATACAAAAACGTACAACGAAATTACGATATTTTCGATTATGAGGTATCTATCAACAACAACAACCATACGAACGAAACAACCGAAACCAAAAAGCAACTGACAGAAGAACTTCAACTAACGACAACGTGGGCATAATAATTCGAGAGGGTCATCAATCCACAGAAAGTCTTAACACCGCGATTCAGAAAATATGGCAAGTTCGGGAGGTTCCTGCACCGAATTAAAGCGGAAGAGACGCCCGAGTGTCGCCACTGTGCGGAACGCCCGGAGGACACGGTGGAGCACACAGTCGAGGTGTGCCCTGCCTGGGCAGAGCATCGCCGTGCCCTCGTGGGGGCGATCGGCGGCGGACACCTCTCGCGGCGGGCTCTGGTTGAGGCCATGGTCCTTAGCGAGGAGGAATGGCAGGCGGTCGCCTCCTTCTGCGAAGCAGTAATGCTAGCAAAGGCGGAGGCAGACCGCATCAGGCAACGGCGCCCCCGCCGCCGCCGCCGGGATTCCGATCCCGATTTCCGGCCACCGTAGACGCGGGCTCGCGGCCGGCGAGCCATGGGTAGCTTGCTGTCCGATCGTCCGGTAATGGACCGAGCCCAAGACGTCAACGGCGCGCACTGTTCCCGCGCGCCTCAAGAAGTTGTCAGCAACAGCAGAGGCCCAGCTGGGTCGAAGCCTACCGGGTCCAGGATTATCCGAAAGGGAACTCGTGCCCTGGTTTGAAGGCTAGAAGGAACGGGGTGGGTTTTTAGTCAGTAAGAGTCTGACACTATCTCTCGCTCCACCCAAGGGCGGGGGTTGTCATAAGATGATTTTTGCCCACCATAAAAAAAAAATAGGTTAAACGTCTGCACAATGAAAGTTACGCTAGGGGCATTTTGCGTTTTAGTAATTTTATATTATCTTCGAAACTGTATGACCAATTGCTATGCTGTAAATGGCAAATCTTATCTGTATAATGTTCTTGTGATACTGAAATAATTTATTGTCATAAGAATTAATATTTTGTTGCTCAAATAATCAACCAAACGTAAGTATGCCGAAAAAAAATATTTTTAATGCAATAAAAGAAGTATAAAAGATGAAATATAAAAGATAGAGATATGGTACCGCGGACTTTTTTGTAGAAATAATTAAGACGAACCAGGTAGCCATACATTGTTTTCAATTATAAGCAACTGTTTAGGCAGCGCACGCAAATAATTCTGTTTTATGAGGATTTTTTTTCCGACTTGCTAGACAAAAGTTGTGATAGCTCGGTTAATATACATGCTATAGAAACAATTTATAGCCTATAGCACTCAGGAATAATGTAGCTTTCTGCCAGTAAAAAAAATTTTAGAATTGGATTATTAGTTCCAGAGATTACCCCCTACATACAAACTTACAAACTTACAAACTTACAAATTTTACCTCTTTATTTTAGTATAGATGTAAAGAAGAAAATATAGTATGAATACGTTTTGAGCTCTACAAGGCATCCTAATGATGTTAGGTTTTCTAGGAAACACAAAAATATTTAAGAAGAGTAATAGGTCAAAATTCGACGTTAAGCGAAAACAGACACCGAGGTTACGTGGTAGATTATAGTGCCCAGTGCCCAGTACGTTTCCCATTGTGCAAAAGACCTTGTCCCGGGTAATGCGTACATTATAAACTTATTATACCAAAGGTAAAAATCATAAAGTTGCGTTAGCCGGCATGATTATCTCTGATAGTGGCAATAGTGCTGCTTCTGGTATAAACTGCAGTTTAAAGTAGACTTGCGATTTCTCTCTATGATAAACCTTTTGTTAAATTCATAAATCCGCGATAGGGTGGTGTGATTATCTTTGCTAGTTGCTGTAGTGTTGCTTCTGGCATAAACTTCTTTTTATTGTAGACTTGCAATCATCCTGTATGATGAACCCATTGTAAAACTTATAAACCCGCGATTGGCTAGTGTGGTTATCTCTACTAGTTGCTTTAGTGATGCTTCTGGTATAAACTGCTTTTTATAGTATACTTGGGATTATTCTGTATATAAAAAGCCCATTCTGAAACTTATATACCCACGACAGGCTGGTGTGGTTATCTCTGCTTGTTGCTGTAGTGATGCTTCTGGTATAAACTCAATTTTAAAGTAGACTTGCGATCACTTGTATGATACCTAAACCTATTGTAAAACTCATAAACCTACAATAGGCTGGCATGATTGTCTCTGCTGATTGCTCCAGTGTTGCTTCTGTAAAGTAGACTTGAGATCAAACTGTACGATAAACTCATTGTAAACTCCGTTGAGTGTTTATCTTGTAATAAAGTAACGACATACTACATCAGTAAGGCTATTAGAGGCAGGCATTTAGGAAATATTAGTATTAAAGTAGAACCACACTGTTCACACGTGTGCCTCACACGCCGATCTATGCACGTTCGTCTCCTTACATTTTATATGGAAACTAGACTTGTAGAGCTGCACTTGATACACTCCACGCGATTCCACGCGACGCCACGCGACGCCACGCCACGCCACGCCACGCCTCGCCACGCCACGCCACGCCACGCGATGCCACGCAACGCCACGCCACGCCACGAGACGCTTCGCGACGCCACGTGACGCGACGCGACGCCACGCCACGCTTTATAGCCACACTATACCTACTAGAATTAATTCTGTGACTGCTTGAAAAACAAATTAACAGCATTCCTGTAAATGCAATGCTGTACGGATTGCGCATTTAATGTTTTCAAGTCATTATCAAAGTCACTTTAATTAATCTCAGTTGATTAAGTCACACATAGTTCAGAAATTAATCTTAAGAGTTATGTAATACTGTGTGACGTTGATACCAAGTGCTATTACTTAACATTCTTATTTCTCACTAAATACTCGTAAGTAATATTTAGACCTATATTTTTTGGTCAGGTTGCGGGAATCCGATGGATGTGGGACGCACAGTATCGTTCATTGTGGCGACAATTGGGGGAGGCCTATTTCCAACAGTGGACTTTATCGGATGAAATGATGATGATGATGATGACCTATATTTAGTGCCTCAATGAAAAGGTACCCTAAACCTTTGAAGTACAACTTAAATTTTAGGTTGGGGTTGTACTGTGTGCAACCTCCGTGGTTTGGCAGGCTTTTAGAAATTGAAACTTGTCCGCTCTAAATACAAATCTGATACTTTTTTGTCAGTTTAGATTTTTCTAATAATATATAAACTCTCTCTCTTCTTTTATTTAATTACTAGCTTTTGGCCGCGGCTTTGCCCCCGCTCTATATTTTTTTTCATAAAAACCTCCTCACAATAACAAACACAAAAATAAAGAATTAGCAACATCGGTTCAGCTGTTCTCGAGATTTGCGCTTAGCAACACATTTAGCGATTCATTTTTTTATATTACAGATTAATAATAATAATAATAATTTATTTATTTATCAAGCATTACTTATCACCTAGTGAATGGAGTCTCCTTTTAAGCAAAATAAAGCCTGTGTTAGGAGACTCCGCTCTTCCGTTTCTTATCTAAATAAATTACAAATTTTACTTTCTATGCTTATTAATTTAAACAAAAAAATGAAAATAACTAATCCGAAACCAAAATACATAAATAAAAGTAGATAAATATCTCTGATTTAAAGATATTAATTAAAGATAAATATATAATTTAGGTATATTGAAAATTATGTGTGAGTATTGTCATCTTTTTATTTCAATAGAGCTTCAGTGTCTTCAAAGGTTAGTGTTTTTATCCAGTTTGTGATGGTTATATTACAGTCTTTACGATTCATTTTATACACATAAGTCTCTTTGTTTATTTTATTATATAATTGTGCTGAACGTATTTTGTATTGTTTCTGGGCAAACTTAGTTTTACTTTGAGGGACTACAACTATTATATCTTTTCTTCGTTTGAATGTTAAGCTGGGGTCATAATGAAAAGATTTGTGTTTTTTTAGGACAGTTTTAACAATGTATAGTTTTCTCACCGTGAGCAAGTCACTGATTTGATATAGACTTTCTGTAGGATATCTTAGGTGTTTGAAAAATATTATCTTTATCAGAGCACGTTGACCCCGCTCAAGATCCATAAATTTGGTCTTAGCAGCACCTCCCCAAACGGGGATGCAATATGCTAAGACGGACTGTACCAAAGCCACATATATCTCTTTGAGTAGGTTTCTGGGAGAGTTTGTGTTTGTCGGAACCTTTCTTGGAACGATATGCCTCAAAGTTTTAAAAATCCAGCTTAGTTTTCTGATCCTGTTTGTGACCTGTTCAAGGTGGGGGTACCAAGATAGTCTGTGATCAACGATTACCCCAAGATATTTGGTCTGCAATACTTTTTCTAGTGCTGGACATGAACAGCCAGTTGCATCGCCACATGTGTGTACTCTAATGTTAAGGTCTGAATTTGGTTGTGTACGTTGTGATATATTGAAGCAAATATAATTTGTTTTAGCTGTATTGAGTGTAAGTAGGTTATTTCTGAGCCAACCAGCTATTTGTCTCATACCATTCTCGGCAACACCCGCCACTTCGCGCCAGGAATTTCCACTAAAGACTACCGCAGTATCATCAGCATACGAAAAAATTTTTGCACTATTAATTTTAAGCTGACAGAGATCGTTGATGTATAGCAAAAAGAGTGTTGGCCCTAGCACGCTTCCCTGAGGGACACCGAAAGAGACGTTTGCATCATAGCTGACGTATTCACCCACTTTAACCCTTTGCTTCCTGTTTGAGAGGTAGTCTCTAAAAAGTTTGAGCGGAATTCCCCGAACACCTGCGGCTTCTAATTTTTGTATAAGAATGGGAACAGAGACGGTATCAAACGCTTTTTTTAAGTCCAAGAACACAGTCAAGCATTTGCTACCATTGTCCAGATTATCAGCTACCAATGAACTTAGAGCAGTGACGGCATCTTCAGTTGAAACTCCTTGTCTGAATCCAAATTGTAAGCTACTAAGTGTTTTAAATTTGTTTAGAAAATTAGTGAGTCTGTTATTTATTAGCTTTTCAATAATTTTAGATATAGCTGGCAAAATGGAAATAGGTCTGTAATTGTTGATATCGTCTCTGTCCCCTCCCTTGTGAACAGGAATGATAATAGATTGCTTGAGTGGAGCAGGAAACGTACCCGTAGAGAAACAAAGATTCGCTAAGTGAGCGAGGATAGGAACGATTTCCTGACTAATATGTTTTAAAAATCTAGTAGTAATATTGTCCCAGCCAGGTGCGCTATCAGATTTTAGACTCATCAAGATCCTGCTCACTTCTTCGGGATCAGTGTCAAGAAGAACCAACGAATTAGCCTGAGTCGGAAATTTGTCCGATTGTGCAGTATTTAAATTATTTTCTGACGATTGAATTTTTTGAGCTAAGTCTCTACCAATGTTAACAAAATAATCATTAATAAAATTAACAGAATCGGTTGGATTTGGTCTCATGTGTAGTAGTTCTGTGTTTTGGGTCTTGTTATTATTAGTGTATGTTAAGATTATATTTTGGTACACAATAAAGTTTATTCTATTCTCTCAGATATTGTATTTGTTGTCTATGCGATCAAAAGGTCTCAAAGGTCACTAAGTGTGATAATGACATGTATTCTGAGGATACCTTCTAGATAAAAACACGACTCGTAGAAGGCACAGCTAACTTGAATACCTTAACTTAATTGTACTTATAGGATTTTTCCTCTTACCTTACAATGCTATCCAGTTAGGAGAAAAATAGAAAAAATACTATGAAATGACGACAGTACTACGTAAGTGGTGCTATTTATATCCTTTTGACAATCAAAATGCGTTTGTAGTGGCAATAAATATAGACATGTTTTTCAGTTCGCTCTTGGTGTTCTTTTTCTTTGATTTTTTTTTAAACGTTGCCCAGTCTAGAAATTACTTATGTATCGCGGAAAATAATAATAATATTCCACAACTATCACACAACGCCGTCTAGTCCCAAGCTAAGCAGAGCTTGTGTTATGGGTACTAGACAACTGATAAACATACTTATATATTTCTAAATACAAACATAATATAGATAAATTACACCCAGACACAGAAAAAATTACCATGCTCATCGCACAGACATTTGTCCTGGGTGGGTATCGAAATCACGACCTCCGGCATAGCAGTCAGGGTCACTAACCACTAGACCAACAGGTCAGTCAATGTCACTGTCTTCTGTATCGTGGATACATTCACAAACATGTAAACTCACATACACAAGACCCCCAGACACGGATGTTTCGGTAGGTCAAACAAATATTTCTTCCGTGCGGCAACCGAACCCGCGACGCTCAGTGCATTAAAAGTAGCCTATCGTTCAACCACTAAGTAACTATGCCGTCCAATCTACCATCTACGTAATTATGTGTATTTACCTGCATACAATCGAGCATACAGCTAGCGGACATGTAGGTACCTACTAATCCGATTATAAAATTTATAGAACAGCATAGCATAATCAGCCTTTTTAATGTTCCCACTGTTGGGACTCAAGCCTCCTCTCTAGGAAAAGGAATGGGCAGTAATCTACCACGCGGGCCCAGTGCGGGTTGGTGACTGTCACACGTCTTCGGATTTTTGGTTCTAGGACATGCCGGTTTCCTCACAATGTTTTTCTTCACCATTTTGAGAGCAGTGGTAATGAAATAAATTACACAAAGTAATGCGGCAGGCAATTTTGGACTCGCGACCTACTCGTAAGTCGGAGACATTATCACTCGGCCAACACTACTGCTCTCAAAAAAAAAAAATATTTAAAAAAAAAAAATAGGAACTCACTGGCAACGGGAACAAGGTCCAAGCTACCGGTGTCATGGTTGCTGAGAGAGGAATCTCCGAACAATACGCTCCGTGTCCAGGTGTACTGCCTTCTGGATCCAACTGCCTAACGAGCCATGTTGGTCGAGACTTTTGGCTATTTTAGGCCATTGGCCGTCACGTCTATCGGCACAATGGCCGCGGTGTCCACTTCCCTCATGTTGATAACCTCGTGAGTCAAGTCAAGGTTAACTACCTTGACTTGACTTTGTTTGTTAATCCTTTTCAGCTTTCACGAGGTTTTTGTCATGAGGGACGGCTATACATCCTTACTAATATTATAAAAGCGAAAGTGAGTTTGTTTGTTTGTTACGTCTTTACGCCTAAATGGAAAAACCGATTTTGATGAAACTTAGCACACGGATAGACCATGACCTGGAATAGGACATAGGGTACTTTTTATCCCGGAAGTATGTTCCCTTGGGATAATTTTCTGCTATCACGCGGGCGAAGACGTTGGGAGCAGCTAGTTGTTAATATATTTATAATGTTACTACATAAGCTTTCCTAAAATGTAAAAATTTATTAAATTTTACTGTTTTTTCTGATTGCAGGAGAAATGTCAGTCCTGTACCTCTTCACGAGGTACCGGTTCAACTGGAACGAGGTCGACTTCAGCATGTTCTCTACTTACGCCATGTGTACTTCATTAGTAGGTAATTATCGCTTAATTATGGTTGTTATAATATATAGCTCGTTGGCGTATCGTGAACAGATACAGAATGTATTTTGCACGTGAAAACTACTGAGGAAGTGTCAATCAGGAATTTTCATTTTAACTTATATCCATGAGCAGAGAATGCAATCTCCGAATAAAGGGATATGTGAATTTTTATATTCTTTGATATCATAGTCTACCTATGTGTATTTACCATATAAGCATAAAAGCAGAGAAAACCTCGGTACTCATAATGATGCAAATAATTTTGATTTGATACTGCCGTAAAAAATTGTGTTGTTCGCTAAAAGTCTCAAATTACTGAGACTCAGTGAACAAATTTTTTTTTTGGCAAATTCTATAAAAGAACGGAGGTACGAGTAGGACCATAAAACCAACTTAAATGAAGTTTGTAAAATCCCGTGATTAACGTAAAATGAGGATTTACTTAACATGAACTTTAAGAAAAACAACTGTTTCAATATGGGTATAAATGTTCCAATGTTTTATTTTTCAGGTACTTTATTTTCTGTGGGTGTCTTCAGTCATTTATTGAAGTTTGACGACGCCATCATTGGTGTCATATCGTGCACCAGTAAGATATTAGCTGGAGTCATGTATGCTTTTGCTACGAAGACGTGGCACATATACATAGGTATGTAAAATTTTTATAGAAGCTAAAAATATAAAAATCTATCTATATATCTAGTATACTTTGTCTCACTGCATAGCAAAGGTCTCCTTTATCCTAATAATTCTTAACTTCTGCTTGTACAAGTCAAGTCTTTTGATAGGATTTCAACTCGTCAAGTCATCTTCACCTTGATCTACCGTAATGTCATCTTCCATTTAGTGGGCCGCATTGAGTGGTTCTTTCCCCCATTTCTCACGCAACATGCAGGCATGCAGGTGACTTATAGACGATGACGTTCTGAGTAAAGCCCTATATTTTGAATGTCGATTGCCCAGAATATTTTGAACTAATTTCTTACAGATTTCCTAGCATGAACAAATGCGAGTAATTTTGTAAACCCGTAATGTATTTCCTGTAAGTAAGTAGGTACCACTTTAAACCATCGCAAGAGTAATTTTTCTTCGATGCTAACACCCCTTACACTTACGGGCTCAGTTTACTGCTTGAACCATATTAGGTTTACTAAAAGAAAAACTAAAAGAAGAATATTTTAATCTTATTTCTTTTTGCAGCTCCATTGATAGAAATATTCAATGGAACATCGTTCATAGCGATGAGGTCAATGGTCTCCAAATTGGTAGACCGAGATGAATTGGGTAAGAATGATTTGTGCTTAATACTATCTATCTAAATCTAGCAAATACTAGGTCATGCCAATGCCGATGGCAATGAGTTTTATTGTAAAATTTTGTATTCGATTTTTTACGAGTGTGTAATGATAAAATTACTTATTCAAGACAAGATTTTTCAATAACGGCAGGTGATTTAAACCAAACATCAAACTTAACACTTAAATTGTGATTTTCCATTTCAGAAGTCAACTAAGCTAGTCTATTGCAATCCAATGCTAAAATATTTATCACAATGTTATAATACTTGTTACAATGCTAGAAATATAGTACTACCTTTAAAAAACATGTTAAAATTATTACTGTTACCTTCGAAGACAGACAGCCAATTTCCTTTATGTACATTCCAGGTAAAGTAAATTCGTTCTTCGGCGTGGCTGAAGCTATGATGCCGCTTATCTACGCACCCATGTACACCACATTATATACTACGACTATCAAGACCTTCCCTGGAGCGTTCTTCCTTCTGGGCGGAGGTCTGACCATGCCAGCTGTTGTTATATTCTTGTGAGTGTTTGTCTTATTTAAACTTATGTTAACGTTGAAATATTGTCCGAGAATAAAGAACTTCGAGTATTTACAAGTTCATCTATAATATGTATGTATATAGAAATATATAAGTATGTCTATCATTTATCTAGGACTCATAATACAAGCTCTGCTTAGCTGGGGACTAGATGGCGTTGTATAATAGTTGGGGAGTATTATTATTATTATATTACGTATCTATTATACAGAAGATAAAAAAAATGTATATTTTATCGAGCTCTGAGAGTGGCTAAGACGCTATTGGCGTTTTTAGAATACAATTTAAGTATAATCCTAAGGTTGTCTGGTAGATATCGCTGTCAGCGATAACACCGCTATTGTACCCATTATTTTGGTGTATAATAAAGTAATTATTCTATTCTATAATTTCCATTTCAGATGGTTGTATCTGGCAAACAAGAAGCACATTCAAGCTAACTTAGACAAAGAATCAGAAATGCGAGAGAAGATCGGCATGGAAAACAAAGCTTATGAGACTGATGAAATTGAGAAGAAAACGAATACAACAGATGACAAAAATGATATTGTTACACAATCACAAATAGAAATAGGATTCATAGAAAGTATGGTAAATAATAGTAAGGTACAACACTAGTTAAGAATTACACATGCTTAGACTGTAAATAATTTAATGGGAATAGATATTTTTATATAGCGAAGCAAAAAACTGTGGAAAAATTCCAAGTAAAGATTGCTTGATGGTTTTGATTTCCTTATGACTTGATTAGTATCATTATTGAGACATCACCTATATTATCTTTGTTAAAACTGAGTTGGCCTATAGGGACAAATTAAAAGTCCTTCGGCCTTTGACGAGATATCTCACATTCAACCTCAACTAAAAAATTTATATGAAATTATATTATGTGAGCTTATGATAAAATGTCTGCCTTATGATAAAATATTTTCTTGTCGAAATAGGGATTGCAGACTGGAATATAATGAAACCTTTTATGAAAATGACATAGTAGTGGCATAGTACCTAGATGTAGTAGACGACTTGTGAAAAACCAAAAAAAAATCATATACATTGCACTTGAAGTAACTACCTACTAATACTAAATGACTGAAAATAGCGAGTATATGACTCACAAAGCAATCGAAGATTTAAAGGTATGCTTCTAAATGTCCATTAAAAATTGGATTACAAAAGTTGGTAATAACCAGACTAAAATTCCCACAATGTGAGTTGGGGATAATTTAACTTATCCATGAATTTATAAGCATCACCACATCAACAGGATGTCCCTTCCACCCAATATAATACAAAATAAATATCTACAAACCGAGGATATTTAAGTCAAGAGTGAATAAGTTACTTCTAGGCGAGCGCACTCTCTATTGTCTGACCATGCCATCGCTTTCCATCAGGTGAGATAGTGGTCCAACGCATGCCTATAAATTATAGAAATGCAAAATAATAAAGCCTATTCAAATTTAATACGGACTAACTTCAATAAAAAAATCATTATTAATTCAAAGATTTCCGTAATTGAATTCGAATCTACCAATTTACCATCGACCAATTTAAAATCATTATTACGGGCTTTCTGCAACTAATCACTGCATAAGACATGTAGTTTAGTTTTAATCAACTTGTAAGATATTTTTTATGTTGTAAAGTCAAGGGATATAAATTAATTTGTGTTTAACAGTATCCCAGTTATAATTTTCAGTTGCAAATTACAGTTCACCTAGTTTGAAAATGTCTGTCATATGGTCAAAATATACCTTGTCGTTGTACCGTGCATTTCATTATTGGACCTTATCCTTATCCGTGCATCACATTAAGGTCCAATACCATTATTGGACCTTAATGTGATACATAATTATTTTCATGACTGAACATTTCATTTAAATAACCTTCCCAAAAATATTATTGACACGGTGAATATTCCTATGAGAAATTTTAGGTTTCTTTTTTTTTTTACTATAACGCAAGACAAAGTTTTGCACACCCAATGAAGTGATATAGAGAACTAAGTTTAAGTTAATATACGTAGATGTACGTTATCCTAATCTTTATGTGTGAGTACTTATTAGATGAAAATAAAGAAATATTTTTAATTGCATGTGGTTTTCATTTTATTGACAAACAGATCGAAACATTCTTCCGTTGGGTACAAGAAGTGTAAGTAAAGTTCATTTAAGAAATAACTTGAAATATTTTTCAAGTCAAGAAACACAAAAGTTCATTACAAAAAAGTAAAAATTACACATCGTACTAGAAACATGATTTTATTTCATACTCATTTCGAATATAACAATCAATACTAGTTACAAATATATATGACGTAAAAGTTCCAATAATATATTTCCAAAAAACAACATTCAAACGTATAAAAATATAACAAACCAAGAATATTTGAGACTCCTGCTACAGATTTATTTAAAAGATTTTTCAACATTCGTAAGCTTTATAAAATTCATCCATTATGTTCCTAAGGAAACATTAGACTTTTTACTGTCTTGCGACAAAGCAGTCTTAGCCCGAGTATGCACTTTGTTATTTAAAATCTAGTACAAACATGTATGACAATAACTATTATATAAAAATCTTAGACAGAATTCGAAGACATTGTAAAAATATTTAGACTGTGGTCAGTATTTCATACACTCTGTGAGCGACTTCCTTCCCTGCGAACGGAACGTACAGCACTTGGTGGCTTGGATGAACCTGAAAAAAAAAAGCCAGATAAATATCTGATTTATAAGCTCAACTTTTTCTTAGCCGATTGCTGACCCGGGTTAGCAGCTACACATGCAATCTGGCCAAGTGGAAGTTCCACTTCATCTCCGCCGCAATGCGTTCCAGGATTTATGCGAGGCCAACGACATATACAGGTTGAGAAGTACTGATGGAACATTTAATAAAAAAAAGTAATCCGAGGCCATAGTACCTACAAAAGACGCTGGACTGACAAATCTATAGAATTAAATAGACTAAGAAACAAGTTTAAAGGGTTTACTGTCGTTTGGGACACGTCATGTTCGGACACAATTTATACTAAGATTAGGAAGTATAAATTAATATTTATCAAACAAAACTTTTTCACCTGACTGTATAAAACAGTTTTTTTTTATCGGTGTCCGAATCTCACCAAAAAAAAATTATTAAAATTAAAAACTGTAAATTGGGACACTGTGTCCGAAGTACGTCTACTTTGTATAATTGTATCAGGATAAAAAGTATCCTACTAGTAGGTAGAACCTTCACCTGTTACATAAGTTTTTACAAGTGCACTCACATGGACAGAATAAAGCAATTCTTGGTAACCTAGTGGATATCTAATCTATATAATATATCTTTATATAAAAATAGAAACCAACTGACTGACGTACAGCCAAAACTACTAAAACTAAGAACGTGAAATATTTTATAAGGCTGCTTTGGTTAGATACAAAGACGAAGCCTATAGCAGGATTAGGAAATATGCATTCAAGTTTGACACCTGACATAGAAAACTGCGTATTGACGAGAGAGTAGTGTTTTTTTTAATTGTTATTTCTCGTTTACTACTTGTGAACCCTTAGCCAAGTTGATAATCTGCAATCGTTAACGCTAGTAGAATACTTATTAGTAGTATAGTACTAAATGTACGGCAATGACGTCATCTTAACGTTCAGTCACGTTGTGAGGATAAAAGAATCGGGGGCGTGGCCAACTCGAGGCGTTCGACGTAAGAGAAATGGTTGTAACTTGGCTTTGACGGGGGGCTGGTTAAATAACAATATTTTTTTCATGCATATTCCTTATCGTGTCTTCTCAGCACCACTGAGCTAATCAATAAAGATATTTAGCCAAAGATTGTTGCACTGACCAAGAATATCATCATTTTTAAAATTCTACGGTTACACGTGTCTATATATAGTTTTTTTTTTATAGTGGATTAGGATTGTAGGTACCTTGCCAGGGGTCAATGACCCTTGTTCCTTAGCTCTGCCGACGTACAGGGGTTCTCCGCTGGAAGTGTTGCCACCGACCACTGCGTTTGGTGGAATCGATGCTTCGTGGCACTCCTGCCATCTAATCCTTTCGGGGCGGGCGCAGAGTACCTGTAATTACAGACAAAATTATGCCTGTTATTTTATGGTTTCAATATGACTTACAGAGAAAAATGGTAGGAGATGAAAACTTTTGACGACCCCAAATCATTTGGGCTTAAAATTGGAGAAAGGTGATAAAGAAGATGGGAGGTGAGTAACGCTCTATAGAGCTGTATACATTTAGTTGGTGGCGGCGACCAGTTGCGCCACCATGGTGTCCCGGTGAAATATGACCCTAAGACATGTCGGTTTCTTCACGATGTTTTCCTTTACCGTTTTGAGAGCAGTTGTGATGAAATAAATTACAAAAAGTAAGAGTCGTAGTCGTAAGTATTTTTAAATTGCACACGCATAATCAGGTTTATAATGTTCCCACAGTTGGGACTCGGGCCTCTTTAATAACACGGAACATTAATATTTCTGTGGTGTACTTAAAGATGGTTGTTCCGGTTCTGGGTGTCTTGTGTATGTGAGGGTACTTATTCGTGAATGTATCTATCATACAGAAGTGATTTCTAGTGTAAATTGAATACAATAAATATACTAGCATCTGTCAGCAGTTTCGCATGCGTGAAATTCGATAATTATCCCAAGTGATGTTTCCGGGAAAAGAAGTATCCTATGTCCAATTACAGGGCATAATCTAGGTTCAAGTTTCATCCAAAAATTTTGGTCCCGTTAAAAAGTAACAAACAGACAGTTAGGCAAAATTATTTTCGCATATAGAACAGGCACGGCTAATCATGAAAAATATGCATGTGATTCACGCGCCGTATATCGTCTTAACAATTAATTAATTAAATATTGTAAATATATTTTAACCACGTATTAAATTAGAAAGAATGAGTCAAATCATCGTCACTTATTAGGTACATAATGGTAAATAATTTCACAATACTCTTGCGTATGAGTGCCTATTGTGAAATTATGCGTATGAGTCATGCGGGGGGGCATTTAAATGAGTATGATTTATAAATGCTTCAAGTATAAAACGCTTTGAAATTAAACGTTTTATCTTTTAATTATTTATCATTACACTAATTTTTATAAATGCGAAAATTTGTGAGTTTGTGTGCGTTTGTAACATCTGCATGCTAGAACGACTGAATGAATTTGGATAAAACTTTGGCACACGGGTAAACCCTGTTCTTTGTATACCGAAAGTTAAGTTCCAATGGAACAATTTTCTCTCTTTACGTGGGTGAACCCGCAGTATGTACATACTAAACAAACGAACACAGAACTAACGAAGACAGAAGTCCATGGAGAATTCCAAACCAAAATCGTTTGTACTGGGTTTCATCGCGTTAATAATGTGTCTTGGATGACATAGATGGCGCTAGTATAGTAGTTGGATTGAAAAACATACATCTCTCGTTAAAGAATATTATCTTGCTTTTTGCTAGTTACAATATTACTTAATTTTAACACAAATTCTCCTACGACATTAAAAACCTTATAAAGCAAAGCACGTAATAACTAGGATTTGAACTCGGTAGCATAAAATTTACCGATATCATAAGCCACTGGACCATTGCGTCATTACGCAATTACTTGAAATTATCCTACTCTTTATTATATTGAAGTTGTTTAGAGACTTTAACCCGTATCATAAATCTCAAAAGAATTGAGGGTAGTTTAATATTGTATAAAAATTAAATCTTTTTGTTCAATCATAACGTTCTTTACTATCTTTGAGTGAGTTCGGTTACGATTGCGTTTAACAAGTTTTTAATATTTATTTTTATCATGAGTTCCCGTTCAAATATTGATATGGCTACGAGGGCCCAAATAATAACATTGCATAATCAAGGCTTAAATTATTCTGAAATTTCGAGAGAAACTGGCTTAAACGTAAGTAATGTTTTAAAATCACTGTCCGTTATTTATTTTATTATCCCTGGTTATCGATACACGAAATATCGAATATATATATATATTTATATTTTCCTTACAGGTAAAGACTGTCACTTTATGGATAAAGCGGTTTCAAGAAGAGGGTTCGTTGGAACACCGTAGTAGATCTGGCAGAAGACGCCATATTGTCTCAGACCAGCGTCAACTTATGGTGCAAGGTTATGAGGACACCAACAAGATATTACGCAGAGTTGTTTGATACATCTTTGCGGACGGTGTATCGTACTCTTCACAGTGAAGGTCTGCATTATCGTCAACATGCTATTAAACCATTTAATTAAACCATTGCTTGCCGAAGCTAATAAAAAAGCACGATTGGAGTTCGCAATGAAATACAGAAATTTCGATTGGAGCAACGTCATCTTCAGTGATGAAAAGCTTTCAAGTCTAGCCAGCACGGGCGAGTTATGTTGTGGCGTAGGAATAATACGCGTTATGATAGTGATCACGTTGTGCCTAACTGTAAATCCGGTCGTGTAACAGTGAACATGTGGGGATGGATGAGTGCTGCAGGACCAGGAGAATTTACTGTAATACCCAGTCGTGCAAACAGTGTAAACTACATAGATGTGCTGAATGACGTCATGTTACCCACCGTGCGGAATGTTTTTCCTGTAGAAGACGTGCCGGTGATAACGTTCGTGCAGGACAATTGTCCTATACACCGTTCCATAATTGTGCAAGAGTGGTTTAGCCAGCAATCGGACATACGGATTATTCCTTGGCCTGCGAGATCGCCAGATTTAAACCCTATTGAAAATTTATGGGGTGTTATGGTTCAAAGGTGGGACAATAGGAATGAAAGGACTAAGGAGGCACTGAGTACTCACTGCATGCAGGTATGGGATTCTATACGGGGTCAAAATTTATGTGAAAAATGTATAAACTCCATGGGTTCGCGCTTGCAAGTTGTCAGCGATCAAAATGGCGGACACACGAGTTATTAAAAAAAGAATATAAAGTGTTGATTATTGGATTGAGTATTAACAAAGACCGGGGTAGCTATAATTTATTTGATAAATTACAGTATTCAAACTTAGCGTTAGTGGGATACATTTTTTTACTACTTTATAACAACAAAATGTTATTACACTAATGATTTTAATTTCTTATAAAATATAATATAATCCTTTCCAATATAATAAATTATTTATTTATTAATATAAACAACTCGGTCCCAAAATGACAGCTATAACCCGGTCTTACAATTGTTATTTTGATTTGAGGTTAAGCTTCAATTTCTTCCTCGTTTAGGAACGAATACTTAAGCTATGAACCTTAGTCATAACATAATGCACAAATCAATCATTATAGTCAATACCACTAGCCATAATTATACAAAACGTAATATTTTTTTAAAATTTATTAGTAAGTAAAATATTAACAGAACTAAAGTTGCATTATAGTGAAAGGTATTATAACATAATGTAAATAAAACTAAATAGTAGAAGAATAGCACAACATTGTTTTGATTTAGAATACTTATAATTTCTATTAAACAGTTTTGCTTTGTTAATGTCTTCCATTTTGTAATGTAGTTATTCAGTTATAAATTTTACTTGTATTTCTCATAAAGAGTGAATTAAATAATTGTCGATTGGGTGTAAAGCTGTTAGGTTAGGTTATACATAGTATAAGAAAGAAAGAAAGAAACAAATTGTATTTTTCTTTGAGAATTAAAGGTCTGAAACTATAATATCACTACAATAGTTTTATTTCTTATCCTTTCGAGAACTAAACTTCGTAAATCTTAATCTGTAAGAAAAATATGTCTAGATTTTCTTACATATTTTTTTTTTTTACTAATAATACCTACTAATACTTACCACCAATTATGAAAGTAATTTTTATATATATAAAATTTATATACAGGGTTATTTGTAAAACACTAACAACTTTGCAGGACTGTATTAGTAACATCATAAACAACAACTTTTGTTCTATGACCTTTTTCAAAACATAATACATTTACCAAAAACAACCCTTAAATATTTCCTTGTTCTATTCGGCGGGCGTGATTGACGCCACGCTAGCGCATCAAACACCCCTGCCAACCAAACCTCCTCCCCTCTACTATTGTATTATCGCTTGCTTCGCAAAAAATTCGTAATATTTAGAACATTATTTAATTATTTTTATTTTTGTATGAAAATCTGATAAATAAAAATATGATACATTTTTAAAAGTCATAGAACAAAAGTTGTTGTTTATGATGTTAGTAACATAATCCTGAGAGGTTGCCAGTCTTTTATAAATATCCCTGTATAATAGTAAATGTTTACTTGTATAATACTCCTTTATTCATTTATACATCTTATACCTCATATTTTTATACTATTTATATAAAAAATAAAATAAAAAATGTTTAAAATTATAAAAAATAGAATATAAATTATATTACACTTAACAAAAAGTCGACAGAAATCTGGGATTCGAACCGGTGCCCAGTGGAACGAGCTGTGTTTTTCTACCATGCATATCCACCTGAGCTACCGATCCAACTACTTCAGAATGCGAAAATGAGAGCTACTTTGTGAATGTAAGGATTTTTTATTATTTATGATCTACGCCATCTGTAGTCAAATTAACTAAGATACCAATTGACTTATTTGGTTTGGTTAGATGGCGCTGTATTAAGTACTCGGAAAGAAGAAAATAAAATAATTTATGTTTATTTGAATATAAATATATTATTATTTCTAAGTAATTATTTTAGGTATTATAAAGCCTATTATGTGCCTCTGCATAATAAGGTTTTTAAAGTTTTGCAGTGTTAATTTCATTTTTGAACAGCGCCATCTAGTCGTCTCATGAAAAGTAATGCAAAACCTCACAGCCAAAAATCGACCATAAGATACCCATGGACTATTGTCTATGATAGTACATAGTTCTAGTGTATAGTAATGAATGCCTGTATATAATATATATTATATACAGCCATTCATAAAAATGAATAAGGTCTTTAGTAACCTTTTCCCAATGTTCGGCTTCCAGTCACAAAACATGTAGTATCACTACGTCTACATATTATAGGCATTCTAGCAAAGACAGGTGTTTGCCACCTCTTTCTTCAGTGAGGCTCTTCAATAATAAGTACACTATTACATGTAAAGGAAAACAATTCAATCTTTTAAGTCTAAATACTTCATCACTTTAAGAAGAGCACTATATGCACTATTTTATACGCCATATTGTCAGTCAAAACTGAATAAGTACTTCTAAGCAAGAGAGCTGCATCGTTGAAGACATCATCGCTTACCATCAGCTGAGATAGTCGGTTAAACCTATCACCATCCTCTTCCCAGCCTTTTTCCAACTAGCTTGGGGTCGTTTTCCAGTCGAACTGGATGCGACTGAATACCTGTGTTTCGCTTGGAGCGACTGCTTAGCAGACCTCCACAACCCAGAAGTTTATTAGCACAATACTTATGAATACTGGTGCAGGATTTCCTGGCTTCGGACTATCTGTAATGACTAGGTAAGATATAAAAATGACAGCCGGGACTAACGGCTTACTCTATATTCCGAGGCATGGAGGAGTCGCGATTTGTATAAATGGTCAACCATCTACACACCGACCTCGACTAACGTTGCTTAACCTTGGAGATTGGCTTGTGCAGCTGTTATAACTCAGTCAGGAGCTATTGTAATTAGTACATGGGGTAAAAAAATAAAAAAGAGGGTAACATAATTACGCTCGTAAAGCTAGAACTACATTAGACCAACGCACACCTGTAACACACCTGATTTGTACGTACAACAACGTCGCGTGGCGGTGTATCTAGTGTGGCTCACAAGTCTAGTTTCCCTATAAAATGTATAGAGACCGACGAGCCCCGATCGGCGTGTGTGGCACACGTGTGAGCAGTGTAGTTTACGGTACTTGTGACTGATTTTCTCGAAAATTATAAAGCTTTTAAAAAATTTGAATTCATGTCAATTTAGAAAATACTAAAAGACTGTTAATTAAGTTATAAACAAAATATATTTCTTTTATGAAACATTATTAAATTATTGGTTAAAAGTGTACCTGTTACAACCATTACATGGAATAACCCAAAACAGATATTTCCCGTCTATTTGCTAAAATTAACCAAATACCAAATGCAGCGTTGTCCTTGGTTTTCCTTATCCTATTTATAAGCCAGTTTAAGTAACTTCAATGTATTTGTGTTACTATTAGCGTAGAATGGAAGTTGAAAAAGAGTTCTGTCGTGATAGTTTCAGACCTACTGCGCTTGATGTGCGTATAATCTTTACTGATATTTTTTTTAAATTCTCAACAATTTTAACTTTTGTAATCTTAAATTACTCATCTTCTCATCTTTCTTTACACACTCATTATCGTTATCGGCAAGGAAAAGGTCCTTTGGCATCCCTGCAAGCATGCCAAGGCATAGTTTTTGACAGTGAGCGCTTGCATGAAGGGATGCCAAAGGATTATTTTCCGTGCCGATGCCAATAATAGGCGCTGGGCCTTAATCAATTTGAACGGGAAAATGATCTAAGACACAAAAAAAGCACTTAAGCATTAACTGTAGTACCAATGTAGGTTTACTGTAATACAAATATGCCTCCTGAGAGATGTATAAGATCATTCGAAAGAGTTACCGTAAAACGCAAAGGGCATAATGTAAATGAGGCGCTCAGTGTGCTTTGGATATCGAACCACAAATTTAAAATCCAACTTATGAAACAATGAAGTTCCCTAAATACGACAGAGATGTACTTTTAGATATCATAATTAAAAATAGGCACGTGAATAAAAAACTTTTTACAAAAAAAAATTAAACCGACTTCAAAAAGTACAAAATAATTTTAATTTCGGAAATCGGTGTTTCTATAATAGATAACTCATTTTGTCTCTTCGTTATTTAACACCGACTTCCGAAATTAAAATCATTTTGTACTTTTTGAAGACGGTTTATTTATTTTTTGTAAAAAGTTTTTTATTTTTCACTTTTTAGTTATGGTAGCACCACTAAAAAGTACCGACCCTTTAGCTTAATATAAATTACCTTATAGCTAGAGTGCATCTCATAACGATTCTAATAATCTCAAATAAGGTTATATTACGTGAATTTACCTTCCGGCTTTATCACCAGATCAGTTCGATACATCCCCTCCCCCTTTTCTTTCAGTCAGTCATCGACTACACGTATAAACAAAGCAATTTTACTTGTTACGACATACATTCAGCCGAACATAGAACCTCCTCCTTTTCGAAGTCGGTTAAAAATTAACGACATTGTACTCGTAATTTGGCGAAGTAGGTATTATTCTGCAGGAATGGCAACTCGACTGTATCACTGAAGGAATTGATAGAATCGGCCGAAGGTCATGGTCGCACATTTGTAGCTTTTTTATTATAATTATGGCGATCGTCGATTGTCATTGTCTGTGTGTGTCTAGACCACAAGGACGAATTGGGATCGGTACAGATCAGTCACCATTTTTGATTCATTTGTATATTTAGATTTAATCCCTAAAGGGCCCTTCCTGACTCGTTTATCACGAACTTGAGCATGGTTTAAAAGCTCGTTGATTCATCCACCACAATTCAACGCACCGTTTTATAAAGAGGCAACGCGCAAAAACCCGACAAGTCGGCCTCGACCACTCGACAGAGGTATTCGGGCACCCGGTGGTACCGGCATGCGCTGAAGAGCCCTCTTAGTCGAGGCCCGAGAGCCTCCATGGCCAGGACCGTTCTTGGCACTAGCATTTCGCACTACCACTCTCATCTCTACTTGGTCACCTCTGGAGCATCGTCGTTGTCGTCGCTATTGCGGTCCACATCAGATACCGCTGGCGGAGGCGTGAAGTACATACATGAGATTGTCTTCTGTACCTATCTATTTTGTGGTTATGGAGAGCATATAACCAATCTGACAAACAAAATTTCGCCTTTATAATCACACCAATATTATAAAGGCGAAACATTGTGAGTGTGTGTGCATGTGTAGTACCTATCATCATCATTAACATCATCAGGTATCTTACCCCAAAAAAGTCGAGAACATGTTAAATCTATTTACCACCAGAGCGCCTTGCGAATAAGTAAATATAAGATAGTTTTTAAAATATTTTGATAATAGACATAATCAAATAAACAAATTAAAACAACTTAAATTAAAACTGTAACAGGCCAAATGTTTGGAAACGTGTGTCAAAACAGGTATGTCTAGAAAAGTGTGGGAATCGCCGGCTGGTCACATATTATTACAATAGTTTGTCAGCGATCAAAGTCTACTGTTTACCTTCAGAGTGCCTAGTGTGAGTTTATTTTACGTTAATCGACACGTTTGTGACGTCCAGCGCTCCGATTGGCCCGCTTCAAACTCTTTACCTATCAGAGAGCCAAACACGGCAAATGTTAACGTAAAAACGAATCGCACTCAGCGCACTGAAGCACAGAAGTTTGACAAATACATATCTATACTCTATGTGTTTAGGTAGTTAACTAAATGTAAACAATCTTAAAATATCTTTTATCTTAAAAAAATCGTTTTACCTGAACCGATGTTAGGTAATTAACTAAATTTAAATAATTTTTGTATGGCTTATAAAAAGACATATCAAGATACCTAAACGGCTGAAGTTTAGGATTATTTAGCCAACGTATTACAACTATAGCTTCGGGAATATTTGATCGACTTACCGTAGCCCTAGAACGCAAATGGCAAATGAAGAAACATAGGTGAAATTTAGTCGGTAAAAATCAGACACACCTTCTCACTCCACGTTAGAACGGAAGAAGTCCTTCGAAGATTTCGCATCTCAAAAAAGTACTATGAACCACCACGATTTAGGCGAGAAGAAGTCGTACCTAAATTGGCCTAGAGATTAGTTTTTCGATTTCTCTAAAGTTCCTTTGTAACATTGTCAAACAATACAACGTTATCTACGTACAACGATCCACAAATATGGTTTGAACAAAGGTTAGAATAGCTTAATGACTCATCTACATACAGCAAGCGAGTGAGCGAGCGATCAAACTCTCGTCACTAAATAATAATTTTACATACAAAATGTGGTGACTATCTGGTGTTTGAAGATAACGTTCTGTATGTGCATTTGTTTGTACAGAATAATCCACAAAACCTTGAAAAACATCATGCGCTGATTAAACAAGATCTCACTTACTACATGAGCGTTATTAGTATTCCATCATTATCACGAACATAATGCCGTTTCAAGAACACACCCTACAATTTTCATAATAACTAGTGTAACATCAGTGTTCGTTGCAGTCGCGGTCACAGAACAAGTGAAAAAGAGGACACAATACTTTGTGATTTTTCTCATTGTAAATGAAACTACATGGATACTAACTACTATCAATCTTGACGTCCAGGGTTTCATAGATGTTGGTCGTAAGAAAGGAAGAAAATTAAATAGATGCGAGGTACACAGGACCGTTCGTTGTAGTGACACTTGGGGGAGGTCTATATCCAAATATAACAGTGGACGTCTTTCAGATGAAATGATGATGATGATGAAAGGAAGAGATATGTTGTGCGAAGTAATTTTGAAGAGAGAAAATAATGATGATGGTGGTCATTGGAAAACTTGGATCAGAGTAAAATATGGAATAACATACCTCGATACTCCTCACAGCATTTTCATCCCCTCCCCAGGGTACGTAAGCTGCCTTGTGTTTCACCGCCAATTTGCCGGGTATGAGGTCTCCTTCAAACCTGGCACGGATAACCCAAAGAGGGCTGCCATCGTAACCTTCGTAACCAGCTACGACAGCTCTATCGGTGAGCATGTGAGCATCGTTAGGAGTTGTTGCAACCCATTCTACTGGAGCTGGAAGTAAATTATACAAAAATATTCTATCAGCCTGTTAAACAATCACATATAAACATCACACTTGCTGGGTTACATTATATTACATAATGTTCCAACTATAATATCTACATACTACCGAATCATATTGCTGTGATTACATATGCGTTTCAAAGCAATGGACAGGAATTAGAATTTCAAGTGTGCGCTGCTGCCAAAAATATCTGATGTTTTTTTGCTAGTATTTTGTGACTAGGTTGCGTCATTGAATCTTTTAGAAATTTAGCTAGTCGCCAGGGAAACTCAGCGTAAACAATTTAGAGAATTTTGATTTCGATTTGATCTATAAACTGAATATCATATTGGAGATGATCGGACAACATGCCTTATTTTCAAAAATTTGCCTCCGAAGTAGCGAAGAACAATAGAATTGGTTGCTTGAAGAAACCCAAAATCTGGACTAGCTGGAGTATGGCTGGTTACTTTATTTCTGGCAGCGGCTTCTTCCGCGTGAAAGTACGTTTCTCCATACAAATTTTGGACCCCTTTTCATCCCTTAAGGGGGTGAATTTAAAAAAATCCTCTTTAAGTGCTCGCCTACGTCATTAAAGGAAACTCGATGCAAAATTTCATGCTTCTTGTCTCAGTATTTTCGGCAGTGTGTTGATATATCAGTCAGTTCCTCCTTTTATGTATAGGTATAGATTATCATATCAACGTCAGTTTGAGTCGCGCTTTATAGTTAATATGATACGCTGTTAATTTTAACAACGAGTTGCATATAGTAAGAAGAGACACTTCTAAAAAAACCTAAAACCATAAGAATGACCAACTCACGTCCATAACTTGGAGTAGGCGATACACTGGGGTATCCAGGAGCGGGAGCATAACCAAACCCTGGCTGCGCGGGTGCTGAAGGGTAGGACATCGCCGATGGTGGCTGCTGTCCGGGTTGGCCCTGCTGTCCAGGCTGGCCCGGCTGGTATGGGTAACCGAAGGTTGGTTGTGGGTATTGTTGCTGGTACTGTGGCGGGTAGCCGGTTTGGCCCGGTGGTGGGGCGCCCGCATTCACAGGGTTATATATTTGAGGGTATATTTGTTGACCCTGCGGCGGCGGGTACTGCTGAGGATTGCCATATGGATCTGAAATATTAAAGTGATTATGTAATGAATATACTAATTAATTAAATTTTATTATCAATTAAAAGATAACCCGATTAAGATTTTAGTTTTCTGCACGTTAATTCTCCTGAAATCCTCCGAAAATACATGACATGTATATCAATCAAATTTGTTTTGTAGTGTGACAATTTTTATAATAATATGTCTATCTAGTATGTAGATAGAGGTATATATGTATCTATAGTAACTGTAACAGTTATCTCGTATTTTTGTTTAATTAATTTTCCCAAATGTTTCCAGTTTATCGATTATGCTGAATAACATACTAAAAAACTAGTTTCGATTACAAATATGGGAATTCGAATTCAAATTCCGAATGTATATATTCGAAAGTATATTTTATCTAAGAAGAATTTATTCATTCTCTTAGCTAAGTGTAGTGGGCAAACGCGCCTAGGCGAATTTTATAAACATTGATGATCTCATAGCTCCAAATATAAAGTGATACCGAAAGTATTCAGCTGCGTCGATACGGGTGTAACGTGCCTATTGATGTACGTACATTCCATGCTCAGTGGTTTAGGAAAACGTGTATTTCCAAATTATTGAAATATCTTCCTATTTGCATATTTCTTACAACATTTTTTGTAAGGTTGGCAATATTAGGTAGGTACTATGATCAAATATACTAAAGTGAATAGCTATACAAATGACCTACTGAGTGGGCGATGAAATACGACCTATTTTTAAATGTTGGAATAAAGTGGCTATCTACCTACAGTATCTTAATATATAAGTATCCACAAATTATAAATTTATGGTAATGACGATAAGAAAGTCGCTTTATCATATGATCAAGCGTAAAGCGAATGTAATATGTAAGTAAATAGAACTAAGATTAATAAAAAAAGAAGAGAAGAGGGAAGAAGTCCAATTTATTAGTAGCCTTGAATGTCTTCACTTCAGATACAACACCACACCCGCCACCCCTCTATGAGAAGGGGTGGGTCGTAAACAACCATCATAAAACCACCCTTACTAATAGTGCTGCCAAAATCAAATTGTTGCCATGGACGAGAACGTGACTCTTACTATGTTCGTTATAGTGTAGATCATCTAATTTTTTCATATCATCATTGCTTCAGAGCAGCACACAGCGAAAATTTAGAAATTCTATGAGTCATTATCTACGTAAGATACCATCTTACGTAGATAAGATAGTATACATTGAGCTTCACCTAAATTTGTGCTCGAAGACCTACAATTTCCCCAGGAATTTAAAACAGGCTTCGCAAAAATTTGTGAATAAATCTACCTACGTAAGATCAAACATCGGATTCTGTTTTTTTTTGGTGTGGGAAATCATCAGAAGTCTTCTCCTGCTCGGGGTGGAGCAAGAGGGAAAATCAGACTTTTACTGACTAAACCCCGTGTTCCTTCAGTTGTTCTATGCGTTCTTTGACCAGAGCATCTCTGTCGAACAATTCTATAGTGATACGGGTAAATACCTAACAAAACTGTTACCTAACCAACAAGCATTCTGTTAGAAAGCTAAGCAGAGAGTTTCCGAGGCTATAGTATGTTGAATAACTAACAGAACAAAAGTAAACAGAGTATTATGTAAATGCACATAATAGGTAACTCTAGCAAAGTAGGTAGGTACTATATTTGTGGGCGTATTTAGCATATGAGCACATGATATTGCCGATTCTGACTGTACTTTTTATCTCAGACTTTCAAATCCCAAATTAAACGAAAATAGATAACGCTGTATAAAAAGCGAATAAAAATAAACAAAGCATATAATCATGATAATTATTTACGCTCATACAAGAACAATTTTTACGATATTCTTAGCGCTCATATACCTACTTAGTACAGAATACCGGGTATACGAAAAATAGATATTTGCTTTCAAGGTCAACATCCTTGTGACCCACCCAAGTGTGTTCATAAAATAAAATATTTTCCCATTGGAATGCGAATGGCACCAACAGGCTTTCTGGCGTTAAACATTAATTTGTTACTTAATGATTTCAATAATGAACATGACAATTAAAACATCGTTAACTAAATAGGTGTCCCTGCCTGGATAAGTACCATACATAATTGTTGCTACCGTAGTGTCGAACTAGCTAATTAAGAGTCTAGACGACAGTTTTAATCAGGCAAAATTTTGTATTAATTCATGTTATATGGAAAAAACTGATAAAACATTGTGTAACCGGCAACCGCTGGTTTAACAATTTTAGATGAATAACGGATTCACATGACAACGTGTTTGTTTGGCATCTATAGCGTTAGCCGATAAACATAACCTAGTAAACTAAATACAGCAAAAATATGTCTTAAAACTAAAAAATATTAAACAATACTTACATCCAGACATGTTGGAAATGTTTTAGTAATCACAGCACAAATGAATGAACCAAACGTGAAACGGCACACGAGTACTTTTACCAACTGCCGGGTCACGGGTGATACGCAACAACAAAATAAATAGAATGGAATGACGCGGCCTCTGCCGGAGTGCCGGAGTGTCAGCTTCGAACTCAAAATGGCGGCGGGCGTTGCGGAGGGCGCGAGAGAGGGACCGAAGGAGCGCGGGAAGGAGAGGAGGGAACTCACAGATAAAGTTATAGTATGTACCGTTAGCTGGTGCTCGTAGAGGGAAACACGTATGTCGATGATACTCAGTCACAGATAATATCTACATTATTATTATAAAGAGGGAAAATTTGTATTTTTGTGTGTATTTTCTTCAAAACGGCTTAACTGATTAGTATATGAATTTTTTGTGTAGTTACCTATTTGATAGGTCCGAGAATGGGTCGCTGGCTATTTTTTGTCCCCCTAACAACATCCCTATTTTTTTTCTTTGATAGGTATATAGTATTATATTATACCTATGTCATATTATTAAAAACAATCTTTCGTAACTCAAATTATAATTTATAGAATTTTTTACGACGGGCTTCAAGAAAAAAAATTATTTTGTAAATGAAGGCGAAATGTATTTTATTATATATTTTTATTTATATCTAAATGATTAATTATTATTAGTATTACGTTTTTTTGAATGTACCTACATATGTATTAAAATGTATATGATTGAAAATAAATAAAATTTTAGTTTTTTCAATATGTATATAATATGTTTATTTACCGTTACTAGATATAAACTTGAACAGTTTATGTAAATAATAATAATAATGTTTGAATCTTTAATACAATTATACAATACTGCGCGACTCGAAAACCCTGTAATAAGAGCATAAACTATTATTCCTATAATTTTAAACTTAATTATTTCCCAAGAATAAAAAGATACACTATTATAATAGGCTAAAGAAACGAAAAATGAAAAAAACAAATCGTGTAAGAGCTCTTGCATGTTTATTCAGTAGGGCCATCGATATACCAACACATAGATCAATTTCATCAAAAATTTCAAGCAGGGTACGACCAAAGTAATCATCATGCCTCGAACCCCATGAGCGATAATGAGCATTTAAATCACGCATAAAAATTATTGGAGAGGGAACTGAGAAAAATATACATAAAAGGTCTGGAATTAACCTAGAATGAGGATGAGAAATGTATGCAGAGAGAAAAGTTACATTAAAAGTATTTTTCATTACACATGCTCTGAAAGTAGGTCTGAAGTTGCCTGAGGAGCGGGCTGAAAAGTATCACACTTTTCATCCCTAGGGAGTTTTACTTTCACCTAACAGCTGTCAAATTATTTAAAAAAAAAACTAGGTATATCTTCTTGTATTCGTAATGAAAAGCACAATGCTTACCTCGGGGTTAAAGTTACTTATTTAGTCCCTCGAATTAGCGACCTCGCTGCGCTCGGCCGCCAACTCCTTCTCGGGAAAAAATAAGTAACTTTCACCCCTAGTGTAACAATGTACTATTGTATTTTTATTTTATTTTTACATTGTTCTTGTAAGTTGTTGTACACTGACAGCCCGAAATCTTTTCCTTCCGTTTAAGTCCATCCAAAGGTTGTCTGGTAGAAATTGCCCTGTGCAATAAGACCGCCTATTGTACACTTATATTTGTAAATGTTTGTCCTTTTTTAAGTTAAGGTGTGCAATAAAGCTATATATAATAATAAAAGCCTTAACAGCAACGATAATAATGTCAGGAGAAATAGGGGGTTGTTGTTTGTCAATCATAATATGGCGTCGCTTACCAACCGTTTGAAGATGGAACAGCGTTGGAAGGGTAAGGAGGACCAGGAGGGGGAGGAGGTTGGTCCATATCTGTCTAGGTAATATTTATCATCATCAACTTCCTGCTAGGAAATATTAAAGAAAAAACCAATCTGTGAAGAAAAATAACTTCAATGACATAGAGAAAAAGAAATCATAACATTTGACATGACATCTGGTCGTTCGTTTAAAAATGCGTTTTTTAAAATTCATCAATACGCAGGTATTATTGACATAATATACATACGCAATCTCACCAACTTTAAACTGGATTAACTTTAATATACGGATTCTATTAATAGTAATGTTTAAGACAAATTTGTTTAGAAATTTAATCTGTATACTTTTGTATATTTTTCATAAAAATACTATATATGCCAGCAATTTTTTTCGGAGCTTCGCCATGATCTTTTTTAGCTTTACAGGAGGGTCGAGTGTTCACGAGTTCTTGGACTATTCTGACCATTGTCATTAAATTTATGTGTGTAGTGCAGTATACTGTACCAGAATACCGAGATTCGTCCCACCTGTACACACAAATTATGGAACATTTTTATGAAAATTAAACATTTTGCATGTGCGCCATCTATGCTTTGAGATAAGAATTGCTTTGTAAATGTTTGCACGTTCGTATGTAGTTTGTTTCAGACGACAACAGGCTACTGGTCTCTTGAACGATTTAACTTGTTGATTCCAGATGGCGTTTATTATATATATATTTCAGTTCTTGAAGCATTGAACTGATATTTTGTCTACGTCTTTTTAGTAATTTTGTTCTTTTGATAGCAAGTGAATTAAAATAAAACTCCTGGTACAACTTTTTTTTAAATATTTATAACACTGGTTACACAGTGATTAGTTAGGGGGACGATATACATAACGTCTGTGAAGTTTCGGTAGTTAATTTAATTGGATTCATTTATTAAATTCCCACTAACTTCTGCTGACGGGTTTGCTTGAATGTCGAAAATAATTCCATAAAAATATACTCGTGGTACAAAATATGTATTCTGTCTTAAATTTTGTCCTTTCTTTGGAACGAGCTCCCGTTGAATATCAAGATGGCATCCAGTCGGTTCTCCTTTAAGATATGGCACGTGAACATATTTGCAGGCAGTTGGCAAAATCATCGCAGCGTTAATCTGATCGATTCGTTTTCTCATAATAACTTTTGTTTATTTGTATGTATTTATATAAGTTCTCTTTATATAATTATATGTTTGTATTGATTTCAATTTTTTGTTAGTTTGTTTGCCTTTAAGTTGCACTTACCATATTATGTTTCTGCATCACTATAAGGTCGACTGGTAAAAAATGCTTAACGCATTAGTCCGCCTTTGTACAGTGCTTACTTGTGCATGAAGTTTTAATAAATAAATAAATCAGGATATGGACTCCCTGTGTTTTAATTTTCATACAAATCCGTCGAGCTAATAAGACGTGTAGAGATAAGATGTAACAAAAAGACCGACAGACTTATTTTCACATTCATAAAATACATCAAGATCGCCTAGTAGTTATTTTCAAGTATTTAATCTAAAAAGAGGTGGCTATAAAAGTACTGGATCATAAGCACAGAGTAGGATATGATGCGGCCGGCGAAGTTCATGACCGTCCCTATGTTGATCGTAAATACGTTTGCAGATATATCCAGCTTGCGCCAAGCTACCAGAGTTATCATTGTTTTCACTTGACAAAAAGGTTGATTATCTGGAAAGTAAAATTTAAAAATCACATCGTCGCGTTGAAAAAAAAATAGATGCATATGCATATTATGCAGATGTTTTTGATTTATTTTTTGCTAAGCAATTTAAGATTTTTTTATAAGATAAATATGAATATTCGAATTTAAAAGGGTTTTAAACGAATCGGCACAAAACAAATAAATAATTTGGTTGTTCATATGTTTGTAAACAAAGTCAATAAAGACTACTCGTATTATATAGTAAAGTTTTTGAAATTTCTTTTAGTACAATAACTTTTGATAGGCTTTAGTGTTTCTTAAATCTTCATAATAAAATTGATTATTTAGTTTCACTTCAAATCTATATAAATCTTACCTTCTTCAATTAATTGCAGAACATGCAACAACAATGCCGACGTTTTTTTCTTTTCCCTTGTAAACATCTCACACACCGTTGCCAAAAATATAGGACGGCAATTTATGCACAAATAAAGAAATAAATCACTTAGAAATATTTCAGAATACTGTAAAAAAGTAGAAATATAAAAGAAAATTAGAAAAACTCTGTTTAGACAATTCAAATCAAATCTAAATCGTACTGAACACAGCTTTGAAAGCGGTCTATAGTGAAGAAGCCAATTTTGCTGTTCGTTGTGATACTTAAAATATTACTTCTTTTCCAAGGAAGGACCATAGCAACAACAGGAACAGCTTTGGTTGGAGTGTAGCTTCACCACACCCCCGACCGTTATGTACTAAAATTAGGATTTTTTTCTTTGTTATTCAAAATTTATTAATTTCCAAAAAAAAACTGACCACAGCTTTGTACAAAAAAAAAGAAAACAAAATACGCAATGCATGCACAAACAAATTGAAATTGTTTGTGTTCAGCATGTTTTTGTTCATCTATATTATACCTATTTTTTCTTGATAACTTTCATTTATCCAAAGAGTATTTTGTTCCGTCAGCAGCTTTCAAATTATTTTATTGTTAATTTAACTCATAAAAAATATATTATTAGAAAAAGGTTAGGACAATTATAAGGTTAAGTGCAACATTGAGTGGAACTGCACAAAGCGGAACGATAGAGCTAGACGTCATTATAGTCTAAATAATTAAATTGAATAAACTTTATTTATACAATTACCGTTAAAGATGGAGACAAGGATCGGCATATAGTCAATAATGTGCATAATAACCAGGAATTGTACATCGCAAATACCTGAAAAAAAAAGCATTTTGAACAATTAGAATATCTATAGTAAGCATTTTAAGACATAGCGTTGATTTCAGGGTTTGTATCCAGTAATAATACAGATTAGTTATATTTCGTTAGTAATATTGACAAAAAAAGGTATGTGCAATGTGTTAAAGACCGTGCTAAAGACCACACAACAGATGTGAAAATTTCATCAAAGCAAGGTTAAATAATATAAAAACCTTTTTATAAAAAAAAAACAACTTCATTAAAAAAATTGAATTGAATTTGAGAAGTTCCCTCGATTTCGTCAAGATTCCATCATCACCTACCAACTTGGTGACTATGGAACTATTTAGGAAGTATACCCTTTCCAACAAAAAAATAATTTTTCAAATCGGTTGGCAAGCAACGAAGTTATGCACGAACAAACATAAAATAATACAAACATCCGAATTGAGAACCTTCTTCTTTTCTAGAAGCTGGTTAAAAATTGTACATCATCCAATGACTTTACCCGAACGATAACGATTTACATAGTCGATCGTGACGGCTCAGTCTCATTCAATATCCATAAAATAAAGTGAGCAGCAAGCCTAAAGAAGTTTTCAGTTTAAAAAATTGGACACGTATTTTTGTTTAATCATTTCAATAAAAAAATCGAAGATAAAATGCATCGGCTTTCTTGAGTGGGGCTTGTTACGTCTCTTGTAGGTAAAAACTGATACATTTTTTACTTAGCTGAGACTTCATTTTTGTTTACGTTAGAAAGAAAAAATGCGTGTCCAACATTTTAATATATCTGAGATCAAACACTGTTTTTTAGTCATCCGCTACTGCATACGATTCGTCCATACCTGACCACAATACATTACATTAAAAAGATGAATGCAATCTGCTAATTTGTCATACATTTGCATTAGCTCATACCAGCAACAGTGCAAAGCCTCTTCTTGTATTACTTTAGGTTCTATGCAAATACTCTGCAATGGAAAAGTTATATAAGTAATTTTAAAATTATAAATGTTATAACCTCATGATTCTCAAATTATATTTCTTTTTTGTTAACTAGAATATGATTGCTTACCTTAATAACTATGTCGGCAGCCGTATCTTGGAAAATAATCTTCTTTTGTCTTGACATTGTGTTTTTAACTGCCCTCAGCAGCAGTGTATTCAACATTAGAATTCTTAAGTAAATATTAATAATGATGAAGTATAAGATCGATCCTTGCAACATGATTAGAAAAAAATTTGTATGGGCACCAAAATTTTGAATGCGGAATTTTCTCAGAAAAAGTGTGATAATCAGCTGCATGATTGGTAATACTATCAAAATTATTGAAATGAGACGTCTTCTTCTAAATACGGTTTTAGATATGTTAAAACGTGTATCAACATTAGCAAGATTATTAAATAATTCAACATAGTATTTTGAGTTAAAAATAGCTGTAACGAAAACTGAATAAACGGCTTCAATAATGCTCAACATGCCAAAAGTTTTAGTCAAGATGTTCAACGGCACGTCAGATTTTGTTTCATGCCAACTGAGTGGTTTCACGAAAACCATTGATACCAAAATGTGAGTTATGATTAAAAACAGTGAGTAGAGCTTGGTAACAAACTTTGTGCTAACAACGTAGTTTTTCTCGTATGAAACCAATTTTGATCCAAATATAGACGCAAAATGAATAAACGGTTTTGCAGCAACGGCTAGTGAATACGGTGGTACACTTTTATTCACATGGTTTATCGAAATTATATTATCAACTGCTTTTATGTTAGAAGAAAAAAATAACACATTTTTAGGTGTCTGGAAATCGTCAACGTAAATCATCGTTCTTACTTCTATAGGGTCTCGAAATACCTTTAGCTATTGCTAATGACGATAGGCTTTTATATCCATATTTTTAATCTATTAAAAGTAATTTACATCATTCAAGATTTTTAATAACTCTTGAAATTCATTACACAGTAGTGCTATATCTTGTTTTGAGTATGTAATTGAGTTCATATCGACATTAACAATTTATTAGATTAGAAGGGTGTTGATCACTGGGCAATGAAGCTTTACTTGGCATTCCCTGAATGATAGAATGAGTTCCGCAGGAGAACCAAAGTAGTTGAATAGTTCTTAATAGTAACTGTAAATGAGTAATATGATTAAAAGGGTCACAGAACGGAATGTCGATGGTAGACTGATGATCTAGTACTACTCTGTCAAGAAAGTACCGGGAAAAGATCAATAATACACAAAATGTCTGTTATTCATCCAAATTTATTTTATCACCTTCAAAGTATGCTCCTTTAGAAAAGATACACTTGCGCCAACGAATAATCCATTCATCAAAACATTTTTTAAACGCTGCTTTCTGAATTGAGTTCAGTTCTCGCCGCGAATTCTCCTTTATGTCTTAAAACGGGTGCCACGAAGTGGTAATTTGAGTTTAGGAAAAAGAAAAAAGTCAGCAGGAGCCATATCTGGTTAATATGGTGGTTGCTGGATGGTATTTGTTGAGTGTTTGGTCAAAAATTCGTTCACAATGATAGCCTTGTGCGAAGGCGCATTGTCGTGGTGCAAAATCCAAGAATTTTCTTTCCACAAATCTGGCCTTTTTCGTCGAATTTGCTCTCTTAAACGCCGCATAACGCTCTAATGATATTCTTTAATCGTTAGACCTTCCGGTAAGAATTCAGAGTGCACAACACCGCGATAGTCAAAGAAAACAGTCAACATGACTTTGACTTTTGATCGACTTTGGCGTGGTTTTTTCGGTTTCGGATCAGTTGGCAGGCGCCACTCCGAAGCTTGTTGACTAGTTTGCATGTCAAACTCGTAAACCCACGTCTCGTCACCAGTAACAATGCGTTTCATGAATGTTGGGTCCGAACTGACTCGTTCTAGCATGTCCTCAGCGACTTTCATGCGATTGTTTTTTTGGAGAAAATTCAAATCTTTTGGGACTAGCCGAGCAGCAACATGTTTCATACCCAAATGATTAGTTAAAATGGTACGGATCGACTCGTGAGATACAGAAAGTTCGGCGGCTATCTCTCTCAGAGTTGAATGGGGATTTTCAGTCACTATTTCCTTCACTTTTGCGATGTTAACTTCAGTTGCAGACGTTGACGGCCTACCAGAGCGAGGCAAATTTCCATCACATCTCGACCGCTTTTGAACGCTTTGAACCACTCATAAGCACGAGTTTTTGATAAAGTCGATTCACCGTAAGCCTTCTGTAACATTTTCAGTGACTCCGAACACGAAATTCCATTGGCGATGCAAAATTTACGACAAACTCTTTGTTCGATATTTTTGTCCATTATGAAATTCGCAATACACACTATATATGATATTACTAAAACTAGCACTGTATTTAATATAAATAACAGATGCAACTCAAACTCCGCGCCAAAATGGAAAACAGTTGTGCCAATCTAACAACTACAAAAAAACAAAAATTTGAATTTGGAACCATAAACAAATCATCCATTCCCGATACTTTTTTGACTGAATGTAAGTGGCGATGGGAGTCCACTGGATGCTAGAAGTACAGGCTCGGTCTTTGTTTCGAATTATACAGGAGATCTATGTCCAGGCGTGGACGTCTTCTTAGATATTTTTTTCTATCCGATATTGTACTGTCTATTTACCAAAATGATTTAGGGAGATACTAATTAGAATAATTGGAATAAAGTATTTGCACTGATTGCCACAATAAGTAAATCTACCTTCTCGTCTAAAATATTTGTTTGCACCTTAAGCACTTGTTTATCCGTGCCACACCTCATGCAAAATACTGACTCTCCTATCTGTGAGGTGTGTGGGAAAAGGAAGATTTACAGCATATGTTGGTGGAATGTGACCAATACAAAAACAAGACAAACATTCTTTTAAGGTCATTGAAATTGTCCGCAATGGATGTAGGAGTTTTTATTGGCCTATTAGAAGCAAAAGTTTTATATTCTTTTATAGATTTAAGAAAGTAGTTTTTTTTTGGTTATAGCGTACATAAAGCAGGTACGATGGGATTGACATCGCCGCACATAAATCTCTTTAATAAAAAAGACAAAAAAAAAGATATGTCAAACAGATCTGAACTTATATACCCTGATTGTTACTTTCAGTGACCCGTTAAGTTCGCAATCGTAAGTGCACCCGTGAGTGTAGAGGTAAATTGTCATTTGGCTTATCCATTAAAAATTTCTCAGTGGCTGCGTAAATTTTGTAAGTTGGTTGTGTACCCGTTCCGCGGTAAGAGTAGTTGGTCAACCAATTTTTTCTCAGGCCGAGTAAAATAGTTGTTAAGTCGGTCTATGAGAGTGAATGAACAAACAGTGCATTGGAGTTGGTGTATCTACTTTTGCACTAGGATAGTCTCTATAGAAACTGATCGTAGTAGCTGTATTATTTCCATTTTTGTGCTAGCTATCCTATTGTTCCTTTTGAAATCCCTATGGTTTTACGAGTTTTTATGTATTCTGGTCATGCGCAATAACCTAAACCATGGCAAGGAATATGACAGCTCCAATAATATCCTGAAAACTATAGTGAACTAATGGGACACCCTAAATTGGAACGTTGAATACGGCTACTTCAGCGTAAAAAAAAATAGAGAATGTATTTTTTTCTGATAGTATATACCCTGTGATACCTACTAACCAACTAAATACATTTTTATTAGACGTCAAAAATATGAGTTTATAGTTCACTTGATTTAAGGGTTTTTGGAGGTAGGTGGAACAGAGAGTAAAGTCCCGCAAACCTCTGTTGAAAAGGGGGATCCTCCGACCAGACAGGTATTATAGTCTGATCAGGCAGTAGCCTGATAGATGATTTCGGTCTGTTCTATATTATGTTCTAATCGCGCGGAGAACTTTGATTACGCGATGCAGGATTTCGTATTTTCTTCGTAGTTCTTATGTGGCGTCATAGATGTCGCTAGAGGTTTTTAGACCATACGACAAAACTACTACTAAACCATTACTTTCTAGTGAGTTACAGCCATCCTTCGTTAATCTTTTTAACACGCTTTTTGAAAACTAAATAACTGGTCGTGAATGCTCAAAATATCTATCAGGTCGTTAATACTAATAAGTGATGCAAACCAGCTAGTTTGACTTTTAAATGCACAATTTTTCTGGATAACAATTCATATCTTGAATGTCATGGAACTATTTCATTGCTAGGTCATTGTATCAAAATAAAACCAATGTTTGAATACGATTATTCTACTTTATTAATTAAAAATTTAATGTTATATCATTTTTCCTAAACACATATTTAGTTAGTCTTAATTTTAGAATGAAGAATAACCTAATAACATCTTGACAGTTTTCAGTCCATTTGAATAACTTATCTTCTATCTTATATATCAACCAAAAACAGCTCGCTTGAGTGCTGAAAAATAGTTATTAATATTTAAAGTTAGATTTGGAGTAGTGTGTAGGCTATACATACACCTTATTTAAAGGCTAGATGGGCATTGGTGACCCAAGCGTTTTTTGCGCACGAATCTAATGCAGGAACCTCCCAAACTTAGCAGGTTCGGTAAGGAACTGCGTCATGTCGAAGATGAGAATGCCGTGTCATTTTTGTAGCTACTTCTCAAAGAGGGGCCTTAACGCTATAGTTATGGCATGCCCAACCAGTAGAATTCTGCTTTATCAATGAACGCGGCGTATAATGACACAGTACTATGAAAGTCTACCCCACTTGGGCGGCGCACCGCCATGTCCTCGTAGAGGCAATTGGCGGCATCGACCTCTCATGTCCAACCGTGATTCAGGAGTGAGAGGAAATAGGAAAACCCCAGCAACCTTTGAAGGTGCTCCGGGCGTTAGGAGTCGCAATAAGTAGCTCGCCGTTCAGGCGTCCAGCCGTCCGGTAAGAACCAGGCTTGAATCGACGGCACGTATGTACTTCAACTACTAAAACTCGACAAGGTTGAACTAGCGAGCAGTTTGTGCCACAGCTGGGCAAAGGCTTCCCTCAATTCTTTCCAATGATAACGGTTCCTTGTTTTCTCATTCCAATTCTTAAGGAAGCTATCCAGGCCGTCTCGCCATGTGCTTCGTGGTCTGCCGCGGCCAAGTCACTATGTCTGGGCTCCAATTCTACGTTTTACGGGCGCATAGCTCGTTAGACATACGGCAGACATGTCCTGTCCAGACCCATTTAAGTTGGGCAGCCTTTTGAGCCACATCAATGATTTGCGTTATGGAGCGCAGTGTTGTGTTTAGTACTTCTACATTATTAAATACTTACCGATGAGTAGATATTTGACTAGCCAAAATACACAAAAGAAAGAAAAAACTACGCAGGCAACCCCTAAACTCAAGCTTGTCAGCTGGCATAAAAACGTGCAAACGAAACTGAAAAAAAAGAACATACAGATTGAAACAAGAATTTTGATTAAATAAAACTATTTATGATCAATTCCTTATCAGTCTACTTAACTCGGATAGATAAAGAGTGAGTCTCCATCTACAGTTGATATCTGTCCCCCTAGCCAAGTTACAACCGTTTCGCTTGCGTCGAACGCTTCGAGTTGACCTTGCCGTCAAATCTTTTGACTGAGCGTTGAGAGCGCGTAATTCCCGTACATTTAAAGCTTTCTACTAGCGTTAACTATTGCAGATTAGCAACTCGGATAGGGGTACTGGTTTTGCATCATAGTGATCCTTATTCTCATAGCTATAAGGTTGCTGTCAAAATTTATAACTACAAACAGACTGCTATACCAAAGATAGAACACCAAAAGATGGACGGTGTAGTAGAAAAATCTCAGGGGACATTATAAAGACAGGTTATAAGTTTGGTATGAGAAAAATCAGTATTACTATTATAATATTTCCATTTCCTAGGTTGTGCACACAAGGTTGTGCATGCTGGACAGGAAAGAAGGTAACGTATATAGGGTTATTTGTAAAATACTGGCCACCTCTCAGGACTATGTTTCTTTTAGGCGGAGGATAAATTTCCTCATCCTATTTTTACGCAACATGTATAGGGAACCATTTATGGTATGGTGTTTAAAAAGTATTACCTAATTACTTTTATCACCCTTTACTATACTGTTCCTTTTGCGGTTTATAATCCTGACTCCAAGGATACTTCGTTCCATCGCCCTTACTTTCAGCAGCATCCCGAGTGCAAACGCTGATGAAATGTCAAAACCCTCTTTGTGCAAACAGAGAAACAATTCATTGCTGCCATCTCACGGTGTCAAGAAAAGATCACGCCTTTATTTGATCAGTATCAGACTTTTACTGACTAAAACCTACCTGTGTCCCTTTCTTTATATTCTAGAGGTACGATATCTCTTTCCAACAATCTCACAGAAAAAGTATAACCCTGATCTGATTCTATATTATGTTTATACTATCTAAACCGCGGAGGACAGAAAAATAAACGTATCTTAATATCAAAATAACACAGCATAGTATAGTTTTAGTTTGTACATGCAAATATTTTAACCTTTAAATTACTGTAACTGACCGTTACTAACGTATAAAACTTCGAAATAGAATATTCCGTGACCAGTCATTGTTTACATAATTATTATTTATATACAGTCTCGCTGTGAACTTGTTCTGTCGTATTTTATATTCCCAAAAATAACACAATACACGTTTATGTTATGCTGTGCCTGCGTGGCGTAGGTAAGTAAGTAGGTATATTACTATTTGCGCAAGGTCTTCGAAAACAGTTTAGAAATAATATGTCTCGGTATTAAGTTTGTTATAAATGGACGTCATCTTAAAATCATCACGAATCCCGTTCTCATTAGTTACTCACATTTTAGTGTATGAAAGACGCAACTACATAGGCCGTATGGCTCTCTCCCTTTCCTCATGAAGCCAGTCTAGAAATGCATAACTATTAATTCATGAATCCCCAAGCGACCACCGGTGGCCGCGCATCTATTGTCTTACTATTGTGTCAGGGTTAAACCATTAACCCTTCAGATACCGTCAATTAGAGACACAATAGTAAGACAATAGATGCGCGGCCACCGGTGGTCGCTTGGGGATTCATGAATTAAATCTAACTAGAGAAACAACAATCGCAACTCTAGCGACTATCTTAGGTAATATTATAAAGAGGAGTATCATAAGGTCCGTAGAAGGTAAATTCTTGAGGGACTGGTACGAGTAGGTACGATAATGTAAATTTTTGCAACTGACACTGAATTTTCACTTAGCGCCACACTTTTCATTTTGTTCATACTTATTTCCAAAAAAACCTGTTTTGAGGTACACTGGTAGTTAGGATACAAAAAATCTTCTTTAGGCAGTAGTAGTATATGTTGAGAACCAAAACTTCGAAGACATGTGATATTTACCAACGCGCACTGTGCCCGCGTGGTGCATTACGGCCCATTCTCAGTCTCAGGTCAGAGTCCCAGCAGTGGTAACATTAAAAAGGTATCATAATGATGATGATGATATGATGAAAATATTAAATATCTATATCTATACTACGATTTGAAATCAAGTAAAATGTGACTACCTACCACATTGTAATGTGTTTGGTATATTTTCACTTAGAAATAAGTTTCCAATACAAATCCGTCTGAGATTATCGTCATAAACTTTTGCTAAAACGTAAGAATCGACAATGAAACTTAAAATTAAATTATTTTGGCTTAAGACTTAAATAAAGACGTTTATGATAATGACATTGACAAATGCCTATATACAGACTAAAAATTTTTTTATATTTAATTTGAAGATAAAAATAATAGACCAAAAGAGTTTAGCTTGTACTTTTTATTAAGTCATGGTTTTTGACGAATAAAAGCACATATATGGTTGCTCAATTTATGTTGCCCAGCGGCACAAATGATGGCAAAATTGGGCAAAACGGTGTAATCGAAGACATTGCATAGTCTTGCATAGGAAATTCCTTCGTTTGAGTCATATGCAATAATTTAAGGTGTCATACATTTTTGTTTAAACGCTAGGTAAGCAATATATTAATATATATTTATAACTAGCGATGTTGATTATAATTTAACCTTTTTACCGCCACAGATACATGATAAAGCAAAATGTCGCGTCCAGCACGCCACGGTCACGATTTCAAGACAGACGCTGATAATTTTTATAATAATATTTTTTTTATAATAATATTTTTTTTAAAGATATTTTTTTTTTGTTTTTCTTATTTATATTGTTAAAGGATGAATTTGCTGAGCGCCCATTGGCGTTGGAAGCACGATTTTGTTTTTTTTTGTAACATGGCGGTGAAAAGGATAATAATAATAATTACCTATACCTAGAACTTAGAGCTAGATTAACTATATATTTATTTACAATTAAAACTAGAGTAGAGAAGGAAAGAAAGAAAAGAGAACAGTGTGTTTTATAATGGATAATAACTTATACTATTTAATAGATCGTTACAAAAAGATTAAATAAAGTAATAAATATTTTAGTAAAGTTTCAGTTCGTCTTGAAGTGACCATATGGTAATGTATTGTTGAATTCCTGCTGGAGGCAAATACATTATATTATTCTATATCATGCCTCAAATCGGCCTTATTTGCCTTACACAATAATACATGGAGCATAGAAGTTTTTAATAGTAAGGTTTTTTTTTATGTTCACTTGGGCCATCATCGTCTGGCATGGAGACAAATTGGAAGAAAATTCATTTGTAGAAAAAGAAGCGGCAGTAGAAGGGATAGATTAAATTAGTTTTGGATTTCTCATCGAAAGCCCGTGGTAACTTGAGGTGACGTTCTCAACGTCGTCTTCTGTTGGAAAAAAAAAACAATAATTAATATATTTGAGCAATTGAATCTGCCTAGCCTAAATGTATCGAAATTGGCTGCTAGTAAAAGTCTGTTAAGATGGGGCAACTTCTACAACCGAACAATCGGTTAGATACCGTGTCAGATTTTCTGGTTTTACGGCCCGTTCACGACCTTGCCGCTGTGAGCGGTAGCTAAGCTCGGGGCGGCGAGCGGTAAGATCAAAAGTAAGAAAATTTTTGAAACATGCCATAAGTTGCAGCTCATAGCACCGCGCGCATGCTTACCGATATCGCTCCGCTCGCCGCTAATACCGAGATCATAAAATAGATATATAAAAAGACAATCTACATACAAAGCACGAGCAACGCACACATTGGACGCCGCTCATGGACATGATATTTCGGCTCAATCACCCGGTCGCACTCATACAGTTTGGAGCATCGTGCTGACGTGCGTGCGATCGCCATGCGTAGGTATAAAAAGTTAAGTACATACATGAGATTGATTTCTGTGCCTATCTATTTTGAACAGTCCATTAAAGTTCTACAAATGACAGCAATAGTAGAAAAAAAAGAAAAATTTAACATACTTTCCGAGACTCAAAGGAATCTCGGTATGATAAGACGGTCACCCGTCAATAGACCGACCTCGGAAGTCGTTTGGTAAACCTTGGCAAATTGTTCGGGCGGTTAATTTTACTTAGCTATAATGTTAATAAAAAACAATACCTAATATTATTTAGCTATTATTACTGTTCATTATTTATTTAATTTCAGACAACAAAAAGGTACAGAGGCAAACATTAAGTCCGCGTTTGTTTTACGCATATGCATTCTCTGCCAGTCAATCTACGGTGGTGTAGGTAGAGATAATATTATTATATTATGGTGGTAGGTATAGAACAATTTTCAGTGTTGCCACATTGCGTATTTAGGTACGTCAAATAGTCAAATGAAATATAAAATATGCTGCTGGGTTTTTATAACTATTTGTAAACTTGACCACTGCAACTTCTGTGTTTTTTCATGTTAGGTATTATTTTTTTTTTAGGTAGGTAATCATCAAATGATTTCTTCCGCTCTAGAGTGGAGTGGTGAGGCGTATCAGACTGTTACTTACTAAATTTTGGCTTTGTTTTTTCATTTGCCCTTTTTTTTGTCGACGGGGAAAATCATCTTTGACAAGACCCGCTCTTGGGTGGAGCAGGAGATAGTGTCAGACTCTTACTGACTAAAAACCCCGGGCACGAGTTCCGGGGCTTCATAACGGGGCACGAGCTCCCTTTCGGACAACCCTGTCCCCAGTAGGCTTCGACCCAGCTGGGCCCCTCCTGCTGCTGACAACTCCTTGAGGCGCGCGGGAACAGTGCGCGCCGTCGACGTCTTGGACTCGGTCCATTACCGGACGATCGGACAGCGAGCTACCCATGGCTCGCCGTCCGCGAGCCCGCTAGTTACAGTGAAATTGAGCCAAGGAGCGTTATTATTCCTATGTCATAAATCCTTGTTTCTTTGTTTTGCGATAACCTTGGCTAACTATTTATCTAAACATAACCCCTCACGTGACAATAAACCATAAAACTGGGATGAGAGGTTCTATGGTAACATATTTATTAAAAATAAATCTACAGTAGGTACTCACTTCCAAATATGACTCCAACACCCCATAGAATGAGAAGAATTACTGCTACGATGACCAGTAATGTAAATATTAAACTGAGGATCTTGCACAGGAGATTACACACGCAACTGTAAAAGAAAAAATTTAGAGTCCAATAAAATTAAATATAAACACACGACTATATGTTAAAGGTCGGGGTGTCGGGTTTTTTTTAGCCATTATTGTTTCACTGTTGGACAAAGGCCTTCTCAAAGCCCTCTAAATTCTTCAGCGCTCTCTCGAACCAGTCCTCGTGGTACGGGGCCTGATCATCTCGCCCGCTTTTTCTAGGCCAGCCTCGATGGCATTTTCCCTCTGCAGAAATGTACCTACTGCATGGCGACATTTGCGTATTGTGCATGCAGCGGAATGACTGAAGAGTGGTATTCTTTATTTTTCTTTAATTATTCATGAATCTCCAAGCTAACGCCGGCGTTCACGCATCTATTGTCTTACTATTGTGTTCCCTAATTGACGGTATCTGAAGAGCACTGGTGAAATCGGTGTTAAGAGCTAATATAAATACGAAAATAGCTGTGTCTGTCTATCTGGCTGATACCTTTTCACATTTATTGAACGGCTGAAGGGATTCAAATGAAATTGGTCACATGGGAAGAACATACTCCGGATTAGGATTCTTTTTTGCCCCGGAAGTATGTTACTTTGGAATATGAAATAAAAATCAGTTCAGTATTTGTATAGTATGTTAACAATTCTCGACATCGGGACTACCGGTCACTGTAGCCAAGGGTTTGTGGATAGCGAGCTATGGGTAGCTCGCCGTCCGGCTGTCCGGTAAGGAAAGCCTGGGTTGAGGCGACGGCGCGTTGTGTACCACGCTCACCTCATATTTTAGCAAAATTGTAAAAGCCACTTAGGGCCAACCGGTCCGAGCTGCAAATTATTCAATCAAGTTACCGTAGCCCTCGCAATAAAGAGCAACTGAAAGTTTCTACACTGTGGGTTTCTAGTCAGTAAAAGTCTGACACTCAATTCCATTCCACCCAGAGTGGGAAGCCATTTGATGACCACGTAAAACAAGAAGGCATGTTAAAAATATCTTAATTAGAATCTTGTTTAGTTCTTTAACACCTGCTCGTTAAATTATGTTACGAATCTATGAAAAGAGGTCAAGGACCACAAAATCAATTTGCACTTTGTGTGTTAAAACTATGTAAAACTAGTTTTATGTCTGCTGCTTTACTCGTACGTTATTAGAATTTAACGACAGTCATACGTTCTAAACGAGAGTAAAATCGGCCATAGTTCGTGCAAGTACCAAATTATATAGCTGTTCCATTGTTGGGTCATTCGTTGCAAGGTTTAGGAAACCAACGCAAGTTCTATAGTTATACTTTTATCATTAGGGAATCATCAAACGAATCTTCTATCTCTAGGTGGACCTACAGGATGTGTTAGATTTTTACTGACTAAAAGTTGCGCAGTTGCTTTTTGGGGTTCAGCGCCATGGTAACTCTTTGGAACCATCCCGCAGCCCTGGCATGTTCTTTTACACTATCGTCGTATGTTATTACAACTTTGGAGGTATGCAAAACAGAGAGTATAGTCCCGTATACATCCATTGAAAAGGGAGGATCCTCCGACCAGACGGGTTTTATGTCTGGTAGATGATTTTGGGCTGTTCTATAATGTTTAAATCGCTCAGATATCTCGATGCAAGATTAGTTCTCTGCGACGCCATAGATATCACTACACGTCAAAAAAGGTCATCGGTTCATCTATTTTGAATTATGACAATACAAAGGCAATACAAGGCAACCTTTTGACTGCTTTCAAACTTACCAAAAACCTAAAATTGTGATAGATAAATCAATGTTCAATAGTAGTGTTCATTCGATAGTCAAAAGTTTCCAGAAGGCATTTTCTAGCAAACTGACATTGTAATAGAAGTCTTTTTACTTACACAGTGTTTAAACGAAAATGAATTAACATAACATTAATCGTTTGTTTAAAAAGGAAGATCCTAGGAAAAAACTTGGTGAATGTTGAACAACATAATACAGAAAATTCGTGCAGAACAGAATCTTGCTGGTTTGATTGTAATAGAGATAGATTTTACTTGAACTTCTTACCGTGTTGTGTAGCATCACAGTTCCTATATATCCGTATAGATGTCGCTAAAATTAGTTTCCACTGTATTATGGATACATGGAAAACCTTTTTCAAAGTATTATAAATCTATATGATTCAATATACAGAGCGTTATCATAATAATCCTGATAATAAAAGATAACACGATTTAATCAACAGTTTAAGATAATGTCTTAGGAGCAATCCATTATTGTGTGAAGAATTATAACTATGTATATTCTGATATTTCCATTAAGAATACATTTATTAAAAGAAGAAATCTATTATACTATACACTTTTGGTTTTAAATAAAATTAAGTAAACAAATTTATTTCAAAGACTACGGCTTTGTCTCGCTGGAACTTTTTTTTTTAGATTTTCTTATGAAATTACAATTTAAAAATATGCGCAGAATAACTTAAAATCATAGAATTTATAAATGGATAGAAAATTGTGATACAACCTTCAGTTTTTAAACAAAGTTGTACTGGCAGGCAGTAAACTCTTTATTAAATCTTTATTATTTTGATTTATTTTTGTAGTACCAATACAGGTGTATTATGACGTGCCAATGTCATTGTGAGAGAAACGACGCTACCCAGGACAAACAGCATTGCCCTTTTTTAACAACGGATCTATGATAATTATTTTTTACGGTGGGCAAAAATCATCTTATGACAACCCCCACTCTTGGGTGGAGCGGAAGATTGTGTCAGACTCTTACTGACTAAAAACCCACCCCGTTCTTTCTAGCCTTAAAACCAAGGCTCGAGTTTCCTTTCGGATAACCCTGGCCCTAGTAAGCTTCGACCCAGCTGGGCCCCTTCTGACGGATCATGGATATGAAACGGATCTAGATACGGATGTAAGAATAATATTGGTATCGGATATAAATTTATTTCGGATTATCCGCTAATTTCAGATAGTTTCGATTATGGTTATAAGAATTTAAAAATTACATAAGTAAAATACAAATATAAGACTTGATTTTTATTTCTAGTCTAGATTATCATTTTTTTGGCTCTGTATTTCTAAGATTTGTATTTATGTAGGTACCTGTGTTATCAGTAAAAGTGATTTGATTTGTTTTGATTTAGGAGAAACAATCTAGTCCTTTAGAATCCGTCTTTATCCGAACTATCCGTAACTTTTATTTCAGTTTCGTTATGTATTCCTAGTTATACAAATACCTCTAGATTCTTTTAAAAGGGCTAGCTAGGTACCATTTTGATGTATCTGAATGCACCGACGACACCATTTTTAGGTCGTCTGGTGGTAAACGCTGGCAGAATATTTACTAGAAAGTCGAGGTCGTTGTCAGCGATGAATACATAAGTAGATACTTGTCATTGGTAACAGTGGCAAAAAAGTAAGAAAATGCAAGTTATATTATAATGATTTTTGAAGTCACTGTTGACTAAGAAAGAATGCATTCTCCATTTTGCAGTGATTATATGACTTTTATAAGTTTGTAAGTCATATAATTTAAAAGATCATATCTGGTCTGTACTTATCTTGCAATTTATCTAAATATGTGCATTTCGATGTCATTCAGTATCCAAATTAATATTTTTGATTGATTCGATCATCGGTGTACAATAGGTAGGTTGATTCATTCAGAATATTTTTTTTTAAATTCAACACAAAAGAAATCTGACTGATTTTTGATATTTTTGTAGGTTTATAATTATTATCATGCTTAATTTGTTAAGAGATATAAGATAAGATTGTTCTGTTTTACAGGAATATTTATTTTTACCATTTGTTATCTTTTGTGTACCAACGAGTGATTCATAATATGATAGAAAAACTACATTTCCTTACTGTACCTATTTCTACGAGATATCAACAAAATTTATGCTAAATACAACCTTGAGTTCTTAGAAACGTGAGATAGTTACATGTTTAGTTTATAGGAAATAAAGTAAGAATGTTTATTATCAAGCGTTAAACAAAAAAGTGATAGCAACAGGTTTCTTTGAAATGGTTTTGTTGGTGACTGTACCTGCGCATGGTTGCATTATTGAGCTGATTGGTCAATGCCGTTGACGTCACGAGTGTACTAACCGGTTGAGAATATACCGACTAATCAGTGCCGTGCTCCGATAGGCCTTATAATAGACCGTCTGAAGATAACTATTTTTACCACAAATATAATTAAAATTACCTGCTACCATAGCCCAAAATAAATAAATAATATTCAACAACTTTCACACAACGCCGTCTAGCCCCAAGCTAAGCAGAGCTTGTGTTATAGGAACTGATATATTTCTAAATACAGACACAGAACAAATGATCATGCTCATCACATAAACATTTGTCCTGGGTGGGAATCGAGCCCACGACCCCCGGCGTAGCAGTCAGGGCCACTAACCACTAGACCAACAGGCCAGTCAAAATAATTCACTTTTACCTCTAGGTCTACATTTTGTTGCTAAGCTATATTTTTTTGAATCAAAATATTGTTTATTTCATGCTATTAAAAGCAGAATAAAGATTTAAAGGTAATAATTAACTTTTGTAACAACAAAGTAAAAAAAAAACAAAGACTACCAAATGAAATTTTCAATGTGTATACTTTTTGTAAGAACCTTTTTCATACCAATGGTCATTTAAAAATAAACTTAAAATACACAAAGCTAAAGTCGATATTTGAATAAGTGGCGACGGATGGAAATTATATCGAATTAATAATTCAAGTATGCAACGGCTTACTTTCATACATTACCTAATTGGCGCAAAATATTAACCATAAGTAATAAGCCTTAAATATGTTTTCCTACAAACACCAAACAACTTAATTGCAAGAAAATATTTGCGTCGCGTGTTAAATTGAACTTTATAGAACTACTCTGTTTTATTGATGCAAGTTTATTTTTGTCATATAATTTATTCAATATACAAGACACAGTGTTACTTAATGGAAAACAAAAAAGACACGACGTTAACTTACCACATTTTGTTGTTTTAATTGAAATGATTCGAATCACTGATTACAAGACAAGCTGTTGTCCACGACTGGAACGAAGTGAACGTTGATACTATTTAAAAATACAATACAACTTATCAGTACTTATCGGAGTTTATCGCTGCCGATCGATATAATATTTCGGCACACAAGATATGATTGTACCGGAAAACACCTTAGCATCCCGTTTTATACAAATAAAAAAAAATACGCATAGATATTTAGAGTTTTTGTGATTTACTGAGCATTATTTATGTACTCACTACGTACGGATGTACGGAATTATGAAGTCTGTTATGACAAAGTAATAGGATATCCCCACTTTTTTGGTTTCACAGAGTTTAGGTTGTTCTTTTTTTAAACTATAATGTAACTGGCTGAAAGTGATGCCTTGCCAGCTCTGGCGTCTCGTGGATACTGAACAGTTGTTTAATACTGATTAACATAGATTCCTACAAGAATGCACGTCAGTTCTTTAGATACAGTTATTGTAAATATATTATGTTTTCTGTAACTAAATCTCGATTTGTTTGAAATTCGAATGATAGTAGCTACGTGTAAGAAAACAGTGATTTAAGTTTATTTTTCTGGTAAAAAAAATCTTTCCGTGCACGAAATGTATTTTGAACAGAAAAGTTTTCATTGGTTGTAACATAAATAAATATAATTTATGAGTTTAAAGTTAAAAGTTTACGTAATTAATTATTTGTGTATTACTCATATTACCGTTATCTAGACATTATAAAGTTATGTCCGTTATAGAGACGTAATTGTTTTGTACTGAAGATATTATAAAAGATAGGTACCACTTATCAGATAAAGAACAAATTTTTCATTAGGTGTTCCACGTGATCTATTAGCTGTTTTATTTTAATTATTCATAGATACGTGTGTGTTTGTATAATTATATTTGTTACTCTTTCACGCTCCACTCAGCGGCTTAACGAATGTTGATGAAATATTGCACACGAGTAGACCATGTTTGGGAATATATTCTACTGGTAGAAGCTAATAAACTATAATATCAACCTAGTAGGTCTTCGGTTATCTAGGACTTGTACTCAAACCTCTTTTTTTGTAATGGTGAGCAAAAATCATCCAATAACAACCCTCGCTCTTGGGTGGAGCGGGAGATAGTGTCAGACTCTTACTGACTAAAAACCCACCCCGTTCTCTCTTCATACCGGGGCTTGAGTTTCCTTTCGGAAAACCCTGGCCTACTAGGGCCTCGACCCAGCTGGGCCCCTCCTGTTGCTGACAACTCCTTGAGGCGTGCGGGAACAGTGCGCGCCAACGAAGTCTTGGGCTCAGTCCGGACAGTTACCGGACGATCTGACAGCGAGCTACCCATGGCTTGCCGTCCGCGAGCCCGCGTCTACTGTGGCCGGAAATTGGGATCGGAATCCCGGCGGCGGCGGTGAGGGCGCCGTTGGCTGATGCGGTCGGCCTCCTCCTTTACTAGCATTACTGCTTCGCAAAAGGAGGCGACCGCATGCCACTCCTCCTCGCTCCGGACTATGTGGTACTCAAACTTCTGGTCCTGTATTCTATATTGCCGAATATTGACTAAAATTTGACATAGCCTCCAACTACCATTTTTTTTTTCCAAATTACAAATAGACAATAATTGCTATGTACTGGCAAATAAAATTTTGAATTGCTAAAAGGGTAACCGCATGGTGGTATTCCAACGACCCCAAGATGACCTTACTTGTTGCAATCCCTGTTGACAGCAGTAAGTTGTAATCCACGACCTTCAACGCCCTTGGTTGGGAGGCGCGTTTTCCTAACCACCAAACGTGTTAGCGCGTGGCTTGCATCCATGTAGCCGCAACACAAGCCAAACATACAATCCAAGGTCACCTTGGTTGGAACGCTAGTTTGCAACTGTGTGGCTAACCCATTAGCTTATATCCTACTGCAGGGAAAAGGAATTCTTTTCCCACACCATCTCATACCAGCAATAACGGTAGTTACTTGTCCAGGTCATCTCAACCCTTTCTGAGTTAGTCGCAGTGACTTTGGTCTTCAGGCACCAGTCGTGTAGAGATTTTTGCCCAGTGGCCATTTAGCTAACCCTATCCGCCGTCCGCCGAATAATCCATACGGGCCATACGACTGGAAATAATTGACGTAGGCTCAAAGGCTCGAGCTTAGCCTTTGTACCTATGTCAATCACTCCCATTGTGGGGCATTTCGACTACTATAAAATGTACTGTGATAATTGCCGCATAGTTGAAATATTTAGTCAGAAAGAAAAAAAGACGAAATAATGTCTCAAAGCATCCCAGCCAGGCGCATTACTTTGTGTAATTTATTTCATCACCACTGCTTTCAAAACGGTGACGGAAAACATCATGAGGAAACCAGCATAACAAAGACCCAAAAAAAAAAATTTGAAGACGTAACATTCACTAAGCCGCGCTGAGCCCGCGTCGTGGATAACGGCCCATTCCCTGTCCTAGAGAGGAGGTTTGAGTCCTAATAGCGGGAACATTATAAGGCCGACTATGCTAATAAGGGGTTTTTCATATAGAGCGGGTCGATGTTGACAGTTTGTGTTGGCCATGTTGTTTTGGTGGCAACTGTCAAATCTATGGTTTCTTATTGAGTCACTGATGCCAAGTCACCATGGCAAGTTACCTACACAATTGAGCAGCAAGTCCAAATGATAAAACTTTACTATAGAAATTATTGTTCGTTAGTGCAAACGTTGCGCACACTACGACCATTTTACGGCAGGCGCGGTGGCCCTTCAAACTCGACTCTCCAACGTTTGGTGACCAAATTCGAAACAATCGGTTCGTTAAACAATCCACCAATACCCTCACGTCAAAGGAACGTCAGATCGGCCGAGAACATCGCCGCTGTCCGTGAGAGTGTACAGGCGACTCCGAGGCAGTCAATTTCTCGCCGTGCACAAGAACTCGGTCTTTCACAGACTTCAACGTGGAGAATTTTGCGTCGGGACTTAAGCCTGTACCCTTACAAGATCCAACTGACCCAGGAACTCAAAGTTAATGACCACAGGCTGCACCGTTTGTTCGCTAACTGTTTTTGGAACGTTTGGAAGAGGACCGGTCAGATTCAGCCGGATCTATGCAGCAGAGTAATTGAAAATTGGGCCTCTCAGATTCGTGTTACCGTTCAAAGCCGCGGCGGACATTTGAACGATGTCATATTCCACACATAATGGCATAAATGGGGCTATCAAATAAAATAATTATATCGTTATTAAATCATACGCAGTTTGTTCTATTCAAATTCAACATCGACCCGTCCTTGTTGAAAGACCCTTTATCTCAGAGACGTGGCGCTTCAGGATACTATATTTCTGGATGTTTCATACTGAGCATAAAGTAATATTGTATTTTGTTTTGATTTTAGTATTTACCATTTTCATTGACATAATTATTTACTTATTCGACTACGTATGGTGAAACTGCACTAGGTATGTATATTGAAAGAAAACACTTGAACAAATAAAAAATGGCTGTACCTTACTGTGCCTCGTTGCTGAAGATATTTGATATCTTGTAATTATGATCGTTCTTTCAATAACGAGACCCATTAATGCACTAAATTTCAGGTTATTTTTTTAGTTGTTTACGTGTTTCCTTCCCAATTGTGCACCAGTTTCATTATGTACCGCAATTTCCAAAATAACATAGCAATCGTCCGCGAAAAAGCGTTCAAATCCCTCTCAAAACGGTGAAGGAAAAGTCGTGATAAAACTGACAGGACTTCAGACACCAGTTCAGAACATGGTGGAGGCTCACTCCTCACAAAGAGGAAGCTTGTGTCCCAACAGTAATATTATGCTATAATCTGAGTCTCAAAACTTAAATGGTACATTACTCGTAGCAGCAGGTGGTCGATACGGCCGACCGCGTACTAGATGATGCAGCATTGGTGGGCTTCACACAAGGTGAATCGAAGACCTGGTGCGGGTCATGGAAATTAGGATCGTAGTTGTGGCATCACTTGGGGGATGCCTATGTCCAACAGTGAACGTCATTCGTTTGAAATAACGATAATCTGCACGGCGAGATCTCATCTATCTATACTTATAATAAATCTGTAGAGAGGTCAATTCTGTACATGAAATATATTTCCAAAATAATTATCAGGGCGTGATTAGTGATCGATACTGATGCCAAAAATGCAAACAGTAAAATTTTTGTCTGTCTGTCTGTCTGTATGTTCTTTATAGAAACAAAGACTACTCAATGGATTTTAACGAAACTTGGTACAATCATTCTACTCCTGGGCAGGTTATAATATACTTTTCATCACGCTACGATCAATAGGAGCAGAGCAGTGAAGGGAAATGTTGGGGAAACGAGAGAAATTACTCCATTTTTTAAGCTTCCGGCGCGTTTGCAGCCTTAATGGTTAAAGCTACACAGAAATCATGTATAACGAAAATGTTCTCCTTAAAATTATATAAAAAATATCCCACGACAGCATATGTCTATCTTTTATGGTTGACTCACAATAACACGTGTAACTCCCGATAGCTTAGCAGTTCGGAGCTTTCTGTTTTTTTTTGTCTACTCTTACGTTTATAACACTCTCACTCATCCCTAATTAAAAAAAGTTAACATTATTTTCTATTCAATAAAAAAAGAATCATGGAAATCGGTATAGAAACACCAAAATTATACATGAAATACGCTAATAAGCCATCGCGCGTGAATACTGAATCATGCTATAAGGATTATTTTTGTGTAACGGTCGCCGCGCTCAACGCGGCTCGCGGCGGCAATATTTGGCTGTTGATGCGAATAGACGTTCAGAGTGTTCGACCTTATTGACAGACAATAATTGATTTTAACAAACCGTGCTTATCAGCGCGACTTTTAGTCTACTCTTACGTTTAATAATTTATTTTTAGATTTCCTTGGTTGTTATTTTATAAAATAGGTATTAGTTATTTTGGTAGTGTTTAAATATTTCTTAGTATTAGCTTAATTATAAATTAAACTTTAAAAAAAAATTATTTAGCTGTAGTTTTAAATAGGTAAGTACCTACCTAGGTATCAAATAGGTTATTTCATTCTATTAGACGTAGCTTAGGTAGGTACCTACTTATACTTATAATAAATCTGTAGAAGTGAAAATTCTGTACATTAAAAATATATAAAAAATTAACGGCAGGGGGTGTTACTAGACCGACACCGAACCCAAAAAATACATTAAATTTTTTTTTGTCTGTCTTTCTGTTTGTTCAGGCATCACGCAAAAACTACTGGTCCGATTACGATAAAACTTGGTATAATTATTCTTTAATATCCTGGGCACCACACTGGGAACTTTTTATCTCGGAAAAGTATATACAGTAAAAACAAACTTAATTTTGCGGTTCGATCCCTAGACCCGATTACTGTACCAACTGCAAATAATAAGTTGGTCGTAGGTTACGTCACCCGCTGTGGAGTTCACTAAAGGGCGCTGCACATGGCTAAGATACTATAATATTTGGGTAAATAATATGTAGTTTCCGTTTTCTAAACGTTTCGTAAATGGCGTTGGCGTCGAGTTAGATCACGCTATGGAAACACTTTTTGGGAATAAAGAAAGGAGCGCGTTTTCCTATAACCCATTTATTAATTACATCGAACACGGAGACATTGGCACTATGTCTAAGGTGTGTGCACACTGTCACGCGCGTAAGTGGAAGGAAGAAATCTGGAACGTCTCAAATCGTCTCGCGCATCACGTTGTTTTCCAGTCCCCGGGCTCTTAGAATTCGACATCAGACGTTTCAGATCTTTGATTTTGACGACCCCGTTGTCGCTGGAATAAGCAACAGGATCCACGTACGAAGTCGCTGGCAGAAGCTAGTGATGTAATAAGATTTTTGACATTGATAAACGAACCATGAAACTCAAATAGATCTAGGCCGAACAAAGAGCGGTGATCAATTGGCGTTTAAGAACTGGAGGAAGTGTGTAGATGTGGCTGGCACATGAACTTGCTGAGCAGTGAATAAAATTGAATGGTGGATGATAATTATACTAGTCTACCAAGTGACGATAACAATACTACAATCATCAGCGCTTGTCAGATCATTCATTTTGGTGTTATCAAAGTTGATAAGATCAGATGAAAGGGGTTTCAATCAATTTTCAATCTCATCATTTATTGACATTGACTTCACTAACTTTGGTCTGGATGAATTAGCTAGGTTAAAGTTAGATATGCTAGACGTTTTCAAAGTTATCTAGTTAACACATGGCATTTAAGGGTTCTAGCGACGAGACGCGGCGACGATCGAGTTTACTACTTTGTTCGTGACTCCAATCAAGTTTACATTGAATTCACTTAATTAATTGAATTCGATTTAAATGCTACTATGTAGGTAGGTGTGTTCTTTGGACGAGTTGTGTAGTTGACTGTCCAACTGCACAAGTCGACCAAAGACTTATCTACTAATTAAGTAGGTAAGTTTTAATATCTTGTTTTTACCACTTATTCTCTTGTATGTATATATTTTGTATATATGTATCTGTTTTAGTATTATGTACCTATTTAACTGTTTCAGGTAAGATGATTTTCCCCGTAGACAAAAAAAAAAAGGTTGCCTGGAAGAAATTGGCGAGTGCGATAAGGCCGCCGATTGTATGTTTTTTATTATAAGATTTCTTTTATGAATTGTAATATTGGTGTGCAATAAAGTATAAATAAATAAATTTTACGCCTCAACGGCTGAACAGATTTGGACAAAGCGGATAAACGGATAGGTACAAAGGAATCTTCTAATTAATTTAGTTCGTGTTTCTTTAGTTCACTCGAGCAAAGCCGCTGGTAGAAGCTAGTTTTGTTCTATATATCATTTGAGTCTATGTAGTCAAACTCATTAAGATTGAGTAGCATGTGTACATTGAAACATTTCATTGGCTCAATCATGGGTAACATAGATGATATAATATCCGTGTTGATAAGCGTTATCAATAGATTGTACATATACTGTTGTGATAGAATTTTAGATGGATATTATGTACCATAATCCAAGAGCAAACAGAAATTTGCTAGCTAGCTTAAAAAAATACTTACATTTGAAAGGACAAACCAAAAATATTTATTTGAGACGCACACAGGGCAAACAATCGAGTAAACTAAATAAAAATGTAAACTAATTTTCGTAACATAAACTAACAAATAATAACACCATTTAGAAGAAAGTAATCAAATCTATGCGAGGACAAAAGCCTTCTATCTCAGCTCACTGTGATATTCAAAAATAACGCAGTGCTGGCATTCTGATAGGGGATTCAACTTGACATACATTTTCGCTGTTTTTCACACAATCGTTCTTACGAGATCATGACGTTTTTACACAATTTTCATTTGATGTTATTGTTTGGAAATGGATATTTTGAAAATCTTGTGGCTTCTATTAAAATCAATTTATGAATTTGTGTAAAACTAATCCAGTAAAGACCTCTGAATATCTACTACTTTGCTTGAACTTTGACACTTCTTAAAGTATAAAATAAAAGCCTTGCAAGTTTTATCAAGATTCTAAATGACGACAATTTTTGTCAAAAACTGGAAAAAGTTTTATAAGACATTCTTTTTTTTAGTATTGATAGGCTCGCGTTTGACCACCATCTCACCTGATGGTAAGCGATGATGTGGTGGACTATGGAGGATTCGAGTAAATCACGAAATTACCGAATGCCAACAGAGTTTTCAGACGTAAATCTCTTATTTTTCGCGTTGCTTTTTCGTCAAAAATTGTGTTGGATTGCTTCAGATGAAGTAACAAGCTTATAAACCATGTTCGATGTTGACGATAGACGAGTGGAAAAGCAGCCACTTAGATTATAAGTGACAACGAAGGAACTCGGCAAAGTACTTCGTTTTTTAAAATTTGACATGCCATACTTTTTTTTTTGGTGGGCAAAAATCATCTAATGACAACCCCCGCTCTTGGGTGGAGCGGGAGATAGTGTCAGACTCTTACTGACTAGAAACCCACCCGGTTCCTTCTAGCCTTTATATCGGGGCTGGAGCTCCTTTTCAGATAACCCTGGCCCCAGTAGGCTTCAGCCCAGCTGGTCCCCTGCTGTTGCTGACAACTCCTTGAGGCACGCGGGCACAGTGCGCGCCGTCGACGTCTTGGGCTTGGTTCGGACAATTACCCGACGGTCGGACAGCGAGCTACCCATGGCCCGCATAAGCCCACGTCTACGGTGGCCGGAACTTGGGATCAGAAACCTGGCGGCGGCGGCGAGAGCGCCGTTGCCTGATGCGGTCTACACTAATGTAATAAAGAGGTAAAGTTATATTTTTTGTTTTTATGATGTTTTGTTTGTCGGAGATAATCTCTGAAAGTGCTGGTCCGATTGCCAAAATTTTTTCACCTACAGAAATTTGCTTTGTTCCTGAGTGACATAGGCTATATTTTATGTACGCGGGCGAAGCCGCGGGCAAAAACTAGTACTGAATAATTTTAACTGAGAACGAATCTAAATAACTTTTTACGTATTTTGAAACTTTATTTCACAGCATACAGCGTTACAAACCAATAATGATTGTTAAATACTAGAACCAATTTCATGACAATTGTCTTTGAGCGTCGCTACATTACGTAAAAAGTTATTTAGATTCGTTTTCCAGGTTTGATGAAACGGCAACTTCATGTCATTTTCTTCCATAATCCATTATTCTATTTTTACTGCGATCTCCATTTGAGACTGCGACCCCACCTTATGGTAAGCAGTGATGCAATTGTGGATGGTGAGGCGCACTAGTTTATTAAAAGCCTATTCACTCTAGCCTTGAAGACACCCAAATTATAGTCCTTTATTCTTAATATCAATAGTCACACTTATCTGCTGGATGGTTCAAATGAGTTATGCCCCTGATAGCAAAAAACCGTTTTAGAAACCCAGGTAGGTTATGGTCATTAAATAGTTTGACACACCTTATTGCTTGGTAATAGAGCAATAAGGTAGAGAGTATTGCGGAAGGAAGCCCTTTCATGGTTTACTGTGATCATGGGTTTTTATTTTTTAATAAAAAAAAATAGTCACCCCTATTTCAGTCATATCGGCTTCCTCGAAGAACATAACTGACCTGTTGGCCTAGTGGTTGGTGACCATGACTGCTATGCCAGAGGTCGTGGATTCGATTCCCACCCAGGACAAATTTTGGGTGATGAACTGATGAGCATGTTCATTTGTACTGTGTCTCGGTATGATTTATCTATATTATGTATGTATTTAGGAACATATAAGTATGTTCATCTTGTCTAGTACTCATAGCATAAGCTCTGCTTAGCTGTTAGGGACTGGATAGCGTTGTGTGATAGTTGTGGAATATTATATATATATTATTATTATAACATTGTCTTCTTTCATACGTGTATAAAATTATTTAAATCAAGCTCATTTTCATTAACAAGGGAATAATCAATTTCATCCTGATTGAAGCAGAGGGAGCACAATAATTATATCTCCGGACAAAAGATGTTGTAGCGGTTATTAAAATTTATTCTTTGTCGTGACATAATGAACCTGCCAAAACGTAAAATGTGAAAAGTAAATTTTGACGAAGTAATTGTAAGTTTGGAATAATATCTACATGGTAGAAAACCACGCGAGCTTCAAGGAGCTGACAGTATAATCGAGGGGCCTAGCAGGGGCGAAGTCTACTTGGGCCATGAGTTCGCTTCTGAAAGGATAATCCGGGGTTCTGGAATGCAAGGCAAAGAAAGAACATGAGAGTGGATTTAACACACTATAAGTCTGACATAGAACCCTCCATTAGACGATTTCCCACCAAAAAAAAGATAAAAAAAAACAATTCATCGAACAACTTAGTACTAACTTGATAACTGTATTAGGTTAGCTGACTAGAGCAACTCTCCCTTAAATTATTTCACTCTCGTAGTTTTCTTATAGTTACCATGTATTTATGTACAGGTTTAAGTCCAAAGAGGCTTTGTAATAAAAAGTTTTGGATATATTTTTTTAACTTTTTCCATTAGAGCGGATTCCCCGGAGTGAGGCGGCGGCCGTTCGCGTGAGAATGAGCAATTTCCTCCCGACCGCCACGATTTCGATCTGACTTCCTGTCTGGGCAGCGATTTTAAAATTTATAGAATCGCTTTACATGAAATTGAAAATAAGAACAAAACTTGCTCGTGTGTGAAAGAAGCGATATTTTTTAAGGACGATTCTCGTGATCTGAATATTCATCATTCGTTACATATTTCACGAATTGAAAATACAAAATTTTTCATTCATAACTTTTTCAGCGTTTTTTAAAAATACGTTGGTAAAAGACGTTGTATTTTATAAGAAAGAAAGAAATGAATTTCAGATTGAACTACGTAGTCGACATTCTTTAAAATTGGAAGCCATTCTTCAACATTAAGATATAGAAGCAATTTTTATAGCAACAGTGGCCTTAGTTGGTGCTTTCTAAAGTCTATAAATCAGGGTGATTGGAGATCGGGACCGTAAGTCTCTATTGGCTGAACAATGCGTCGTTGGAATAACGAACTCAATTGTGTTAAGTCAGTTGCACCTGAGCGAACCGAGCTTTTTCGTAACGATGCCCCTTTAGTTTTATTTAATGACGGATACCGGAGACTGGAAGTACTTCTGTTGGGTGAACGTTGACATTATTCTGATTAAAGTAAAATGTTTACTTAAAATAAAGTCTATTTTACTTTATAATAAGTTAGATTTGATGGTAAGAAAAGATATGTGATTGATCGATGATAGAATATGCTTGCCTAGAAATAATACACTTAAGTTTTAATGAATGGGGGTGACTATTTAAGGTTCACCTTCTTCATCATAGAAAAGACAAAGCATAAGAAATTGAGGTTCTATAGATAGGTAGGTACTTTTTAATTTTCTTGTGTCGTATTTTGCTAAATAGTCTGCTCATGCCATGTGGCAATAACTATGGTTAGAGCAAGTTCACTATTGGAAGACACCAAACAAAACAGAATAAAAAGAATAGTAAATAATAAATATACAAGAATTAAATTAATCTACGATGTAGATACAGTCTGAAAAGGAAGTTAGTGATAGCATGACGAGTGACAGGGTAGAATAAAAAAAAAAAAACGTTTTGCGCCGACCCCAAATAAAATGAGATAAGGGCAGGAAGAAGAAGAAGTGTATACAGTCTGAATCAGTAACATTGTCCGTTTATTTATTTATGTACCCACAGACACATAAAAATGAAAAAAAAATATACAGATCGATGGACACAAAGGTGCTGCTTATTTCAAATTCATCATCACATCAGCCGAAAGACGTCCACTGCTGGACATAGGCCTCCCCCAAGCGTCGCCACAACGACCGGTCCTGTGCGTCACGCATCCATCGGATTCCCGCGACCCTAACCAGGTCGTCGGTCCACCTTGTTGGAGGCCTTCTTTTATTTCAAATTAATTAAATGTATTATTATAGAAAATGTTACCGTTTAAAATAAAATATTTTAAAAGAAAAAATAAAGAAAAAGTTTAACTGAAAGTCAGCAGAGAATTCCAACTCGTTCCATTTATTTGAAACAGCAGCAGATATTTCAAAATGAACCTCATTGGCGAGTTGCAAAATTTCATCAAAGTCCAGAAATGAAAAAGACTTCGCTGATCACAAGTTCGATTCGGAACTTGAACTGCGCCGTCCGACCCGTTCCGTGATTGCACTCCATCTTGGAAATTTCGAACAAATACTTTACAAGCTTTGGTAAAGTTTCGGAACGCACGATGAGACTTTAAATGAAATATTACTTGTGGGTCAGTTTGTCGGCTTGCTAAGTTTGCTTTGTACTGAGTTGTATTTTAGACTAGCTTCGATAAGCGGCACCCGCGTGATATTAGAAAATTATCCCAAGGGGATAAAAAGTATTCTATGAGTTATCCATTATTCCCGAACATGGAAATACGTTCAGTCGTTTGACCATGAACAAGTAATAAACACAATTTACACACGCACAAACTTTCGCATTTATAATATTACGTATGTAATAAAAATAATAGCCATCGCCATAATTATTTCTACGTTAAAACGTCACTGTTGAGCTAGCGCGCTTCAACAAACCTTAGGTATGTGCTAGTACCGTTATCATCATCATCATTTCAGCCGGTAGACGTTCACTGTTGGACATAGGCCTCCCCCAAGCGTCGCCACAATGAACGATGATCTAATAGCATTAGCTTTGTCGTAATATACCTAGGGTGAAGGCTCCGCTTAAGAGAGATACAATCCTTAGGGCGGTTTTGTGGGAAACTGTTGGGTATCCCGGATCCAAAGACCCGATCTCTAGAGAGAATTATTGCTGTTCATGTCCGGCTTGCCTGCCTCTGCGACTTGGCTTCGGTCCCTCGTATGCCTTCCAAAAGTCCAGGACCCAAGGGTTCTGAGGTAAATAAATACATTTGAAAAATAAAAGGTTTAAATAGCACATAGATAGTTAAAGTTACATTTGGTTGTATATATAATATACTAGCTATTGCCCGCAGCTTCGCCAGCGTAGGTACATAAATTATAGCTTATTTCAATCAGGAATAAAGCAACTTTCTATGGGTGAAAAAAGTTTTGCAATCAGACTAGTACTTTCAAAGGTTACCTACTACACACAAAAAACAAACTTTACCTCTTTATTAGTCTACTACTACCATAATGATAACATAATGATAAGAGTTAGGCTTTATCATCTAAATCAATTTCGCTACAGTCACGTGGCAGTCATAAACTAGACTTCATTGTTGACAAAACTTCTATTAAACATTATGAGTAAGTTTAGCAGGTATGTAGAGTATGACGACGCCACAGCCCATATTTGAAAACTCGCGCCTTTAAAAAACTGACGATACGAGGTATGTCAGACTAACAACGGCAGACGTCAAATCAATACTATTTTTGCGTTAGCTAAACAATCACACTCATAGAGGCGATAGCTTGCATGTATGTAATGGTGTGTGTATTTTATATTTGTTATTTCTTTACGCTCAAACAGCTGAACCAATTAGGAAGACGTTTGTTACCAGGATAGCTTATATTCTGAATGAATATAAAATTTATGCTATAACTAGGTTATGCCAGCGGCTTCGCTCTCGTAACAATATGTTTATCTATACAGACTTTGGATCTTTGTTTCATTCCCTTAGCGGGTAAATTATGGAAAATCCTATCTTAGTACTCGCTTACGTCAAAAAAAAACCCTGTGCAATATTTAATACTTCTAGGCTCGGCTGTACGTTGATATGTCAGTCAGTCAGTTCTTCCTTTTACATTTTTTCATTCATGAATTAATCCCACTTGGGCAGAGCCAACGGCGCCGCGGCGGTTACTAGTATTTTCTTTTTTAATTGATATAAGCTATACTTGACTGCAATCCCACCTGATGGTAAGCAGTGATCGTGAATCGTTGATGGTGAGGCGCACTAGTTTATTAAGAGCCTATTCACTCTGGCTTTGAAGACACCTAAATTATAATGGGTAGTAATAGGCATAATAAATCGGTATCGATTATGATAGGAGTTCAGGTAGGAAATCAAACGAAGTGACATAATTCAGGTTTCTTATAGTTTTTCACAAATTCACATTAAATCTAAATTCAGCCACCATTACTAGCGTCGCTCAATCCATCTTAGCATCGCCTAACCCGGAAGTCAAAATGCTAACCTTTCTTTAATAACACAACATATTTCAATAAGTCATTTAAATTGACAAACTAATTAAAATGAATTACATTAATAAAAGCTGTTGGTATACAAACTTAAATATTATAATCAGATGTGATTAGCAGTACAGTGCGTTTCACTTAAGAAGTTCCTTTGGCGCAATGTTGGCTCCCCTGTCTGTCTACAGAAAAAAGAAGGGAGAAAAGGAAAAAGTTGCCGACTTTACCAAAACTTTTCCCCGAAATGCAAAACAAAATCGATTTTAACGGTAGTTGCAACACTTTTTGGAGAATTATGAGGGGAATGGTATTTTATTTAAAAAAAGCAGGTCTAAAAGGAAATCGTTAATAGAGAGGTACGATATTGTGGCGAGGCGTTTTCGGTATTTGAAAGAATTGCAGGACAATCGGAATGGAGCCCAGCGTCCTAAACTTTATACAAAAATAGTTTAAAAAAAAATAACAAAAAAATGCAAAGTTAAAAGTAACGAAATTAACTGATACGTTAATTTCCCTAATATTAAGTAATTTAATTGCTAAAAATATTGTAACACTGTTTTACCGTATTGCCAACATTACGGCAAAGGAACCTCTTAAGTGAAATGCACTGTACATACTTCCAAGGTAATCAATTAAAGCAAAGACAATTAAACAATTGAAATAATTAACATGATTATACATTAATGCATCAGTGTTTCAATTAATTGATAGATGGCGCCATTGTGAGTTACACAGATTGCATGACTATACAGATCAAGCTCCCATTACAGCATGATGGTGATATAGATGACGCTGGGTTATACACAATCGTTACACGATACTTAAATAACTGCGTATTCATTTGAACAATGAGTTAATGAGTCACCGGAAATACGGTTCTTGACGCAAATCAGAAGACTAATGCTGAGCCCTATTAAATATGACTCAGTAATCGATTTTCTATGCGTTATGCAATACACATGTGAACACCTGATAACAACAACAGTTTACTGTAAACATTAATTAAGATATGTTGCTCACCCTTTTTTGAGCCTCCTGCTATCGGGAGGAGCCCGAGTCAGTGTCATACTTTTACCACAAAATAGTTAGGAACAGAAGACAATCTCATGTATGTACTTCACTTTTTATACCTACGCTGTCTTTTTTTTTGTTGATAGGTTTGCGCTTGACCGCTATCTCACCTGATGGTAAGCGATGATGTGGCCGACGATGGAGCACGCTTGCCTAGAAGTAACCTATACACTCTTGTTTCAAAGAGCCCTAGGTTCTAGCTGTCAGAAAACACAAACTTTTTCTTTTTGAAAATTAAAATAAATATGAAAATATAGTCACAAAATACTTACAAACCTAATTGTTTAAGACCCATACCAACATCTCCTTAAACATAAAAACAATTCGCTCAGTAAGCTACTCAATAAACAAAGTGATACCCACCAACTTCGCCAAGTCTCTAATTCAAACACTCTAGAACTCAAACTACTCGTATAAGTCATCGTTAATACCTAAGTACGTATTTGTCTTTGAATAGAACTCTGAGAGCATACGGCTATAAAGTTTCCACCAATTAATATTTGCTAAAGGTACTTTGGTAGTTCCAGAACTTAGATGCAGTTCCAAACTACTGAGAGGCAAACACACACAGATCTCTAAGTAAATTCCTTTACGATATATTGATGGTAGGGTTGAGAAAGTTCTACTATTCGTCGTCGTCGCAGATATATTTTATAGGATACTAGTTGAAGAAGAGAAAATGTGGTGATTAGCGGGCACGGCAGTGCCCCCATCGAGGCGAGCAAAAAAATTGACAATCAGCACAAGTGATACTTATTATATTATAGCCGATATCCAGTCAATTTTTGTTTTGCAGAAAAGGGTCCCAGATACTCGCTCAGAGATAAACCTTCTCTACCTTCTCAGTATATCTATGACAATATTTTGTATGTTCATAAAAACAAAAACATATTTAAAAAATATAGTGATATCCATAGCGTAAATACTAGGAACGAACACAAATTTGTAGTTCCTGCAACCAGGCTCAAAAAAATAGGAGGCTCATTTAGATGCCTATGCTGTATGTTTACTTCGATTTCATCCGCACGGAAATCGGATAAATTTAAAATGCAACTTACCATCTGTGTTACGGTTGGTACCTACCTACATAATATACAACTTATGACTGCGGCGTTTCTTTTTGTTGTGTTCATGTTTCTCCGGTAATCTTATTTATTTCTGCATTCTGAAAATCTTGTTTCATGCTTATTGATCGTCGTTTTTTTTTGCCGCAGTCGGGTTTTAGTTTTTTTTATATTGTCATTATAATGATTTAGAATATGTTAGTTCACTAGTTTATTAAATTTTACTTTATGTTCAATCTACAGGAAAAATTTCAAAGATTTATTCCATTTCCTTGTTTTCCTAGATGATTTTCCTGAAAAATATTTCAATGTACTACCTTACCTCTGCAATGTTATAACAGTACAAATATAGAATCACAGATAGGTGAAGATAAGTCACATCATAAATATTTAGTTAGAAATTCATTTGCTGATTCATTAATGTGCGTAGAGTACGTGACCGAGATATCACACTTTACACTAATATTATAAAGGTGACAATTTCTGAGTGTTTCTGTGTGTTTGTTACTTCTTTAGCCTCGTACTGAAGAACGAATTTCGATGCTACCCAGGATACTGGTTGTCTATTACCTGAAATAGCACATAATACTTTCTTTACCGGGAGTATGTTCCCTTGGGATATCTAGATAGGCAGTCGTTCCATGTTAAAGACAGGTTTCTAGCTGCATCTGATTGGACTGGAAGACAATTCCAACATATACTTAAAGTTGGAAAAAGGCTAGGCAGGCATACCTATATAGAGAACTGTAGATAAGAAAAGTCACATCGTTCGTGACAGATAAAAAAAGTAACAGCCCTATTTCTTGTCCTGGCAATTACTGTACCTACATTCCAGGCTGCCTGAGAGCAATTGAGAAATGTCATAAAGCCAAGTATTGTATGTAAGTGTTTTATTTTATATCTACGGCTATGTCGTATACGTATATATGCTAAAACAAAAAAAAACTTTTATTTGTTAAGACTAACTTTACGTTCTACACATATTAATTTCCATAGAAGCCTAGATAATATCCACAAGATAGATGTGTATCCAAAATGTATGGAGAAAGATGTGTCATCTCTGTCCGTGTCATGTGTCCACTGTTGGACATAGGCTTCCCCTAAGTGTAACAACAACGATCGATCCTGTGCGTCTCGCATCCATCGGATTCCCACAACCTTCACCAGGTCATTGGTCCACCTTGTAGGAGGCCTTCCGACGCTGCGTCTTCCAGCACGAGGTCGCCACTCCAGAACCTTTCAGCCCCAACGGCCATCTGTTCTGCGAGCAATGTGCCCTGCCCATTGCCACTTAAGTTTGGCGATTCTTCGGGCTATGTCGGCAACCTTGGTTCTCCTGCGGATATCTAAGATGATTATCCTGCGGATATGAAAGATGTGTAATAACATCATAATCACGTAAGAGCGAGCGGTGGTATACAAATACAATACAAATGTTTTATTCGGAACCAAATATTATTTGATAATAGCTTGTGATTGGAGCCTCCTTTTAGGTAAATAATGCCTGTATTAGGAGACTCCGCTCTTCCATAACTTAACAATATTTTATTAGTTTTTGGTTTACAATTTACAGTTACCTATATATGTATAAAAATGTATGTGTGCGTGTGTGAGCATAGGGTGTGTGTGTTTGAGTGTGGGGTGTGTGTGTGGGGTGCGTGTGTGTGTGTGGCGTGCGTGTTACGGTGTGTGTGCGGGAGTGTGTAAGGGATGGTAAATTTCATTTTACGTATTGCAGCAGTGCTTCCGTACTTTCATACGTTAAGGGTTTTATCCATTCCACTAACAGTTTTTTTACATTCATGTAGTGTTTTAGTGTATATGTATATTTCTTTGTTTACCTTGTTATATATCTGTGCTGAGCGTTTATTATATTGTATAGCGGCGAATTTAGTTTTAGTTTGTGGAACTAGTACAATCATATCTTTCCGTCTCTTTAAAAGTATTTTACTATCATAAGAAAGAGTTTTGTGTTTTTTTAGAATCAATTGTGTATGGAAATATGTGGTATGGAAATGTACCTCGAGATGCCCTCTCAAGTGCAAGCAAATCAAAAAATGCTTTTTTTTGCATAGTCTTTAGAACTTGAATGAATAACCAAAGTTCTACTTGATAGTTACACACCCAATATAAATACATAATCAGTGCTGTACCGTCAATATCTCCTTGTTGACACCCAGCAAACAGGATCATATGCATACGTACAACTAATTACTGTAGCTAAAGCGTAATTAGTGTGATGAGCGTTCAACCGTACACATCTGATAAAGGTTAACAAATAATAGAGCAACTGGATTAATGAACTGTAAAATTGATTTGAGTTTTCATCCTAAACCATCATATTTTATTTCCAAATATTTAGGTAAGCTAAATATCACCTACCGACTGACTGGCTATGGCTAATTATGAAATTAACTTTTTCCATCCTTCTATTCATTCAAATATACATGCTGTCTATTTTACTTGGTGTCGGAGCAACAAGAATTTTTTCATCCATGTCGGCCAAATATTATTTTTTTTATTTTTTATTGTTGATAGGTTTGCGCTAATTAATTGAAAACTAGTTTATTGGACAAGTATGCCCTTTAATATGCCCTATGCCCTTTACTTAGGCAGAGTTTGGAAATGTCGCTTTTGAAGTTTTTCTCAGGAAATCCATATTTCATCATTACTACATCAATATGAATTTCTGAAAAGGAAACCTGTGGTCCTAGAACGAAAAGGGTAACTGAAGGATACAAGGGTGGTTTTATTAATTAGTTTTATTTTTATTTAGTCTGTAGAAGTCTGATACGCTCTCCTACTCCACTCTAGATCATTGCACGATTTCCCACTTCAAAAAAAGCTTAAGTACCGACTACAAGTAGCACCTATAAGTGGTACATATTACAATGGTAGGTACATGAGTATTCAAGTGGTTGTGTGAAGTTTTAAATAAAGATATTATATTTATACACAATCTACAAGCAAACTATTGCAGCGCCTTAATAAATACAATAGCAAGATGTAGCAAGAACTCCAACAACGCTTCAAAAGTAAGGCGCCAAAGAAAATACTCATCAATTTCCACTAGAAAAATGTCTGGAGGTCGAGGGTACTGTATTTCACAATAAATCTGGCATATAATGTTGAATACTGTGACCTAGGGTGCCTCTGAGGGCAATATGGATGGAGCACATAAATTCTTCTTTGCATCAGTGATGCTGGACGCATATGATGACGGTTTGAGCGTTAAAGATGTCCGTCGTTTGTCTTGCCTCCCACGCTTTATGAAAATTACAGCCGATGACATCATGAGTAACGGCTGAGAAATTAGAATCAGACTTTATGACCTAGAAATAATTGTTTGTTCTTGTCTAAGTGTTTGTCCTACTAAGGTTTTTTCCATTGTTTTAGGACTTAGCGACCCAGTGACCCTCCTTTACACGGTTTTTCCGTTATTTTTTGCATCATCATCATCATTTCAGCCGATATGCTTCCACTGTTGGACATAGGTTCCTGAGCGTCTCGCATCCATCGGTTTGCCGCAACCTTCACCAGGTCATCGGTCCATCTTGTAGGAGGCCTTCCAACGCTGCATCTTCCTGTACGCAATCGCCACTCCAGAACCTTTTGGCCCCAGCGGCTATCTGTTCTGCCAGCAATGTGCCCTGCATATTATCATTTCTTTCTTGTAAGAAAATTAAAATTGAATGTATAATGAACTCTTCCAAATAAATTCTATAAATTATTATGAAAACTACATTAAAAGTTGTTCAGACTAACTAAGCAGATACACAAAATGACATCAGAAATGAATTGTGTGAATTATATCTATGGGTTTTTCCTCATTCATATGGAAAGAAACAAACAACTCATTAAATAATAGTAAATACCTATCTAGTTACCATTTCATTAATAAACTTAATCTTATCAAACCTGAGTCATCTGATAAACTTTGTCAATGATTAATCAAGAATACAAAATATTGTATGATTTGCATAAATATGTACCTGTTATTGTGTTTCATATCTAATCTGAACAGTATTAGATATTTGTTGTATTATTTTTCTAGGTTGGTCCATTGGGCAACGCTAGCTAACGAAATTGAAGGCCGACGTTGGCAGAGTTATTTATCTGTTAAATTAAAGTTTCAGGGAGAGAATGAAGCATTCTGTTCACAGTTACACATCGACTGCTAATCTAGCAAACAACCTAAAAGTTATGATGACTTGATATACTACACCGAAGACATCCTGAAGGGATGTTAGCCTGTACGAAATATGGATGACTCTGCAGCAGCTTATAACAACAAGGCTAGGAGTGATAACAAAATTAAAGTCAAACTCCTGAAGGTCTTTAAGGTCCTTCAGATTTTTAATGCATAACAGGGGAATCAAAATCAGGGAAAAGCTACAGTCATGGAACAGAGTTAATAATGATACCGAAAGAGATCGCAATCTGCTCTTATTAACTTGCAAGCTGGCAACTTAATGATAAGTGTTCGAATTTGATAAAAAATATGCTTCCAAGATTATTCTTAGAAGCATTTTGTGTTATATTATTTATAGAATAAGGTTAGGGCATTGATCATCACCGTTCTGTATTTTTTAAAACTATTTTTTTACTTTCGTTCCTTTGCAATATCAAATGATTGTGACGTACTATAAACTTAATAGATATAATTTCGTTGGATAGATTTTAATAAAATGAGATTAGAGTACACCATAGCAGGGAATTTCTGAAAGAGATGCCGTGGCCGTAGAATATAAAGAGCAACTGGAGGACACAGTGGTGTGTGGTGTTATAGTTAGTAAAATTCTGATACACCCTCCCACTCTCCCAGCAGAAGAAATCATTGGATGATTTCCAATCTGAAAAAAAAACACAAGTAAACCATACCTTCCCTAGATTTCATTTCTAAATTTATTTGTTCTGTTCATTCGAGTTCACCTTTTTAGGTCCGAGATAGACACACAAGTCAAATATTTATATTTTATTAACAGCCACAATCTTATTACTAGTGAACGTCAAACTATACACAACATCGCCAAATCTAGAGAAGATTGTCTACTCTGCAAGCGACTAAATAAATAGCTACAGCATTGCAAACCAGATCTCAAGCAGAGCCATGAATGCTTCGGAGCGATAATTGCGAGCAGTTTACTAACGCTTGTGGATATCAGATCCAGCTTAAGCAGAGGTTTCCGTCCTAGCCACCCAAGGACTGTTTCCTCCGGAAGCCGGACGCGGTGGGAGTTGGGAGTAATAAGGCAAGGCTCTCACTGACCGAATGGTACGGAAGATTTAGGTAACGTATCATAAAATTATATTTATGATAATAATAATATTCTACAACTATCACACAACGCCATCTAATATCAAACTAAGCAGAGCTTGTACCATGAGTACTAGACAACTGATAAACATCCTTACTAAATAAAAGCGAAAATGAGTTTGTTTATTTGTTTGTTTGTTACGTCTTCACGCCTAAATGGCAAAGCCGGTTTTAATGAAACTTGGCACACAGATAGACCATGTCCTGGAATAGGACATAGGGTACTTTTTACCCTGGAAGTATGTTCCCTTGGGATAATTTTCTACTATCACGCGGGTGAAGCCGCTGGGAGCAGCTAGTACATATATATTTCTAAATACATACATATTAGATAAATTGCACCCAGAACAATTGATTGAGCTCATCATACAAACATTTGTCCTGGGTGCGAAGCGACCTCTGGCTTAGCAGTCAGTGTCAGTAACCACTAGACCAACATTACAGGCCAGTCAAAAAACTAGCTAGCTTTCAACTACGGGTAGTTGGTGGATTATTTTTAATTAATCGTGTATTATTTTAGTCAGGTTATACAATAATTTTGACTGCACGATTGGCGCAGTGGTTCATCTATTGAATGCTGCGCTACGTGTCACAGGTTCGAATAACACTGGGAACAAATATTTGTAAATTATGGTTTATAGATACTTGTTCCGGGTCTGGGTATCTTGTATATGTGATTTTACATGTTTGTGAACGTACCCATGATATAGAAGTAATTTCTAGCGTATACTTTTGCCACATCGCGCTGTTAAAAGAAGGACAAACCACAGTTTCATTTACAACTATATCCGAACACATTTTTTAAAGCATCTTTACTCTTTTTCACCATTGCCACAGCAATTTTACGTTTATTGGCGGTGTGTTGTGGCGAAGATATGACCTACAGCCATACTGTAGCTTTCTATCAATAGAAGATATCAATTCTCGTACTTTTAGAGAATCATCATCTTCCTGCCCTTGTCCCGTGTTATATGGGGATGGTGCAACACGTTTTTTTTTCCATTCTATCCTGTCACCCGTCATGCTATCACTAACTTCCTTTTCTTTCATATCACTCTCCACACAATCCATCCATCTTTTCCCTGTCCACCCATCAACGTGTATAGTCATAACTCTTTTAGTAACATGCGTTTCATCCCTCTTTTTTACATGACCATACCAAGACAAACGATTCCCCTTCAATTTTTCAGTCACTGACGCCACTTTTAAACTTCCTCTGATATACTCATTTCTTACTTTATCTTTTCTCGTCACACCACACATCCATCTCCGCATTCTCATTTCCGCTACGTGCAATCTTTTTTCACCCGTCTTTATCACAGCCCAACATTCTGAACCATACTTGTAGGGAATAAACAATTTAAATACCTTTAAATGTATATTGAAAATATACATTTAAAGGTATATATTTGACTATATTACTGCATCAAGACTCATGCCTAAGGCCAAATTCCGGGCGGCTTTCGAAGAATACCAAAAGATCCCTTACCGTGCCATTCCACCAACGGGCGCCAGGCCTATAAACGGATTCAAAACAGATCGCAGTATATATGTGTATCCTGTAAAATAATTATTCAACATCGAGGCTGTTGGAAAGGATTAAGTGTGTTTGTTTGTGTGAGAATTTCATACCGTATGTACTGGCCGTGTCCTCTTAATTAATTCCGAATATAATTTACAAATGACAAAAATCGCTTATGTTAGAGCACTTCGTACCGGTGGTACGAGTTTTAATCTTTTTTGAAAAAATTCAGTATTTTTACAAAAAAAAAAAAAGAAAAGAACAGACATAAATTAACAAAAGCAAAATTTTAACTAAATCTTTATTATAAAAATGATTCGCTAAATGTGTTGCTAAGCGAAAATCTCGAGAACAACTGAACCGATTTCGCTCATTCTTTTTTGTTGTGTTTGTTATTATGAGGAGAAGGTTGTTATGGAAAAAAAAATAGGATAGTGTAGGGTAGAGTAAGGTAGAGTAGGGTGGGTAGAGTAGGGTAGGTTCTGCCTTACTACTTACAATAAACATTACTCACCTCGATTTTTTTCCTACTTTTTGGTAGAGGCCTCTCTACACTCCTTTAATTTTTCACAATTCTGGACCAATCATCCTTACATTTAGGATGGTACATATTCTGAACGTCTTTCCGTCAGTTATTCCTTTTTGACCTGCCCTGCTTCACTCTCAGGATGCCAGTTCTGCGCTATTCGGATCCAAAATCGGACAACTGCCCAGTCCCATTTTAGTAGGTACTCAATTTATTACCTAACCAAAATTTCATTTAGTACTTAAGCATTAATTTAACCAAATACATTTACATAAGAGGTAGTTAACATTTACGGCTTAGTGGCTTTTAACGTAAACGCAAACGTAAACAGTAATCTTGTGTGAACACCTAGACCGAGTTACCTAGCTAGGCATAATATTTAAATGAATATAATTAGAGTTATATGATATTATTTTTAGAATATATCATATGGAAAACCTGAATATAGTTTGTTCAGGATCAGTAACTGGTCACAAGTTGGACACCACTGATACTAAGTACCTATAAAACCGGTCACAACAGGTCATTGGGCACCAGCCCACAGCTGGGTATGGAAGCAAAACTACCCCTCAGTCGCCCGGGTAGTCCGGTGACCATGCATTTATGCCTCCCACTAGGCATAACTGGCTTACCTATAACTTTGTGATTTTTCATAATACTGTAGGTACATAGATTCTTTACATAATAATACTAGACAGATGATTCAGGTTTTGCATATACTAAAAATAAGGTTGTATATGAAATTAGTAAAACCAGCAATTTTAGGAAACTTAATTTCGATTGATATTAATATATATAATTTAATTTCTCCGAAATTTAGTTTTCTAGTTCAAGTTATCAACTTTACCTTTAACTCTACATTTCCTTTTAAACCAGTGTTACTTTATAATTAAGTAAATTTGAAACTTAATTTAAATAAGAAACAAAACTTACCAGAACCAGTATGGCTTCGCTCTTTTATGACAAATTTTGACTTTAATAGCGGAATACTTTCTAGGGCATAATGTACACAAGTTTGTATTTACACTGCAGGTATCCTAGATCAGGATTTTGCTGCAAGTCGTTATCATGCTACGTGGCACTTAAAACTTTAGAACAATATGAATAACAATTTACAAAGTTTTCTTCATTGAAAGTGTTCACGAAGCCACAAGCGACATCTGTGTCGGTCTCTGGCCGTAAATAAAATGTGACAGACAACTACAAGTTTTAATAAATTCGTCACCAAACTTCCGAGCCGAAAGCCTTACCTAATTAAGATAACGTCCTTGGTGGTGGAGAATCCAGTACCCTGTGGAGAGAACTTCAAGTTTAGCAGTTTCGTGTTTGTCTTAGACAACTTGGACAGTGAAGTAACTAGTCAAACAAACTGGGCGCCCGCCGTCGGCACCGATTTAAGCCCAGCTTAACATCCAAATTAAATGCTGCTACACGTTCAGTTTTACGGATTGTGGAATGCTTTAAACACACTCAGCCCACAAAGTGTTATTAAACCAGACTAGGTTTAAACTTTCCGTTTGCGGGAATTCTGTTGAATACTTACATTGTGGTTTAAAAACGCGAAAAACATTTTCATTCGCCGCGGGCTGTGGAGCTGCATCAGTGGTTGCGGACAGTACGAATAATACAAAAAACAAGCAAAATAATGACGACTATTTATTTTGTGGTTTTGTATAAAGAGCGAGACTGTTCATTTGATGTTTCAGTAAAATCTCTGTGAATTTGTGAATTAGTTTCAGTGAAAATACATTAATTCGAGGCTTTTGTCGGCTCAGCGTCCGACTATCGGCATTATCTGCGTTCGTCGTTTTGGCAGATCGTTTGTACAGTGCGGCTGAAATATCTTGACCGCTCTGAATTTCGAACAATGGGCTGCGCATTTTATTTTTAATAATCGTATGGCGAATGCGTATTGGTTTTTTGGAGTACGCGCAATAGTTCGGCACACGAACTTCTGAGTAACGAACATACGAATATTTTAGCCATACCTACTGTAATAAAAGATTCCGTGTAACCTATAATGTCAATTGAGTGCAAAAAAAGCAATGAAATTATTTTAAGTTAAAATGGAAAGTTATGAATTTTATTATATTTATACCGCTGCTGTGCAGAATCTCCCTCCATTCTTTCTTATGATCATGGTCCCTCGCTTCACAAGAAAAACATCCAGGTCTATGTCTGGACTCTAATATGAAGGGTTTGAATTCACCACCCCCAAAAGATTAAGACCGCAACTCAATGACAACTCACATCTATCCGGAAGTAAATTTACTCTGAAAACTTAAATACATCTCGAACGTTGGAAAGTTTGTAAATATGTAAGCGAGTGCGTATAGTAGCGATCTAAGTTATACGGGTCTCAGTTCCAAGTTTCGTATTAACTGTGAAACTTAAACATCAAAGCAACAACGCGAACTTGCTGCGAGACCTCATACCTGCTGACAATTTCAATAACTAACTTTCTCGTATCGCCTTACTAAAATACTTGTCGCAAGTTAAACCTTTCCATGACAAGTTATATTACGTAACCTCTGTGTTAAATATTATTTTGAGCAATAATTAGCATAGTTTCTACGGGATTTCAAGGCATTGTTCATATATTATATGTAAGTAAACAAAAGTTACAAACATACCTACACAGTAGGCCTATAGTGGTGAAAGTTTGGAACTATTTAACTTGAGATAATAATAATAATAATAATAATAATAAAAATAATATTTTTATTCAAAATTCTTTAGAGCATAAATTAAATTACAGACAGTCTTAAATATATATCTTAATTCTGAGTCTTACGTGCCTGAACTAGGAAATCCTGTGTTTCAGGCAAGAAGAGCTAAAATAATTTAAAATTAACAAATAATCAAAAGAATTTTAAGTCCAATACAAATGTGTAAAAATCTGTAATGTAGACATGCTATTATTATAATATTAAAAAAGTTTAACTTCTAGTTTCTTAATTATCAATATAGGTACTTAAACTAGGTAATTTTTTTATAAATTATAAAAGTTTCTTAAATAACAAAATACTTAAACTAGGTCAACAATTGAGTAAAAACACAAAATATAAACAAAATCACTTTAGCACAATCAGTAAATTCTCTGTATCATGGTATGACATTTTTTGAAGAGTTTCTTTAAGAATTCTCTTACAGTAGACTTGATTCAAGCGATAAATATTTGCTTTCGCGTTCAATCTATTGTAGAGGAGAGGACCGAGAAAAAGGTAAAATTTTGACGTGAAAGCATGTTTGGTATGATTTTGAGGACAAACTAGGTCTTTACGTCTTTTGTTAGTAAAATCCGTGCTATATGTTAAATCTGCGTGCTGTTTTAATACAATACCCATTATAAATAATTGCCGGACTGTTAATACTTCACATTCCTTGTATAGGAGGTTAGTGGGAAAGAGGAATGGACGGAAAGTAGACACTTTGAGAATTGCCCTCTGGGCTCTCTCGATAGTTAGTAACAATGTTTTACCCGCTCCACCCCATGTGGTAATACAGTAGGTTACTATCGATTGACATAGAGCGAAGTAGACTTGTCGAACTATTTTTGGATCTGCAATGTAGCGCAACTTTTTAAAAACAAATATCAATTTACGAATCCTATTATTTATAGCTTCTATATGATGTTTAAATGAAAGTGTCTCATCGATTATAATTCCAAGGTACTTTACTGTATTTGACATTTTAATATTAGGACAAACACATTGGTTATTTGTGTTAGATGTGCAGTTATGAGCATACAATGTTGAGGTAGTGCCGGTTAGTTTTTGCTTGCGCATCGAAAACTTGACGTAAGAGTGTAACGTGAGATGACTATGATGGAATTGAATCACACTGTTCATTTAAATTGGAGCCAAAAGGATGTCAAATTAAGAATGATATGGGTCTTTTTAACACTATTTAGCTTAATAAATCGATTGCATCACTGCTTACCATCAGCTGGGATTACTTACAGTCAAGCACTAGTTTATATTATTAAAAAAAAGTTCTCCATCCATCGCCGCTTTCCGTGCAGAAAGTAACACAAAACAAACAAGTATATCAACAATAAAAAAAAGTATTCATGACATCATTGATATAGTAGAGCGTTTGTAAAACGTATTCAAAATGTTAGGACACGTATTTATGGAAAACATCGAAAATACTTTGTGAAATGTCAATTTCAAGTGTGAAATTATCAAATAACCCAAACTACAGGTAAATAACTTGGACTATAACTGACTAAAAACCACCTGTGTTTGCCCGTTGCGGCCACTTTTCGAACAACCCCGTAGTGCGAATGTCACCTTAGAGTAAGTAGGTACAAGTACCTAATTAATGTATAGATACTTATGAAATGTTAAGAAACAAATTAGAGAGTGAGTGAAGCGTTCTCATCCAAGGGATTAAATATTTCACTTGAAGAGAAATAAGTAATGAACATTTTCTCCTGATCTCTTTGTTGGGAACACGTTCATTAATTCCAAAGCCTCAGGCTGTTGTCTTTAAGCCATCACTTCATTCTAATGAAAAACGAATTTATAATTGAAGTATAGAGGTAAAACCTGGCAGCCCGGTTTAGCCATTTTTCTTCGTTGTGAACCTAAAAATTATTCAATGATAATATGATAGATTTACTTTCTGAAAGTCTGGTTATTCTCTTGGGTTTTTATTTATTTTTTAAATCTTAGTGCACAAAACTGCTTTAAAAGTTTAGAATAGGTATACAAACTTTTATTAAAGACAAAATACAAATGTATTGGTATACAAAGAAGGTTAGAAGTGATGAACAGTCAGGTAAAAATACACCTACAACAGAAATATTAAATATTTCTGTTGTAGGTATAGCGTCGTCGGGGTCACCAGTTTAGAGGTATGCGGAACAGAGAGTAAAGTCCCACAAACCTCCGTTGAAAAGGTAGGATCCTGCGACCAGACAGAATGTTATAGTCTGGCGGGCGACTGCCCGATAGTTGATGTCGGGCTGTCGTATATGTTCAAATCGCGCGGAGAACTTTGATTGCGCGATGCAGGATTTCGTATTTTCTTCGTAGTTCTTATGTGGCGTCATAGATGTCGCAACATGGATATTAAAATAGGATATGAATGTCGATATTTTGTAGTTAGATCTATGATTTTTCAACAAAATAAAAGAAAGTTTCATTTCTTAAAACTAGCTTTTACTAACCGTTTCGGCCACGTCAAAAGACGAAAATTATCCCAAGGGAACATACTCCTGGAATAAAAATAAATAATGTCAAATTTCATCAAACGTGTGAAATAGTCCACACACACACACACACACACGTACACACACGTACATGAAAACTTTTGCATTTATAATATTAGTGAAATAATCTGCAAAATGTCAGCACAATCAATAATTCCTACAGAAGTTAATTATAAAATACACATGCCATCAAAAATACACAGCCGAGCCGTTAATGTTGGAACAACATTATGTTATGCAAATTGTGGTGTTCCAGTGAAATATTGCTTTTAATAGAGTGCGACCGTTGATGCGGACAGATGCTGATAACATTAATATCATGCGGACGAATTCATCATGCCAGTGTTATGGATCTGCGGAGCTGAATATATTGCTGCTGACTTTGTATTGTCATTACAGCCGTGTTTCGTACTGATTTCAGTTACACTGATGTCAGTTTCTTTGAGTGTCACTAGATCAAATTGTAATTGTCTGGAAAAAAACTAGAGTCACTTTTTGTGTAGAAGAATCAGCAAATACTATGGAAAAGAAGAGTCCACATCTGAACGTGGACCGATGAATATTAAAACTAATTAACCCTTTTACAGAGATCGTACTATGACAATTATGGCCTAGATGTATTTAATCAAAACTATACCTTCTTTCCTATATACGAGTGTCGGAATCGGCAATTGATCTGTTGATAACAAAACAAGGCACACGATCTAGTGGCAACTAGAAGAACTAGAGGTGGCGCACTTGGACAGAGTCGGGCGTTTCCGTTTTGCAATGAGCTTGAGGAGGGAAAATCCGCCGAGAACAGCAGACACCCTCAGCCAGGTCGTCGCAGCGTAATGACGCTCTGAAACTGTCCGTTTTGTTGTTTGTACCTACCAATGTACCTACCTACCTGATATTATAGTGCACTGCACAATTCGATAAATTGTATTGAGCAATAAACTGATTCAGGTCCTAGCCGTTTTTATTCTATGTACGATGCCCACATATGCCTACCTTGTAGATGATTAGAGCTCAAACCATCCTGGACGTGCCAACATTATACTTCTTCTTTCTTTGAAATGTTGTCTCATGACATGTCAACTTGTTCAGCTCAGTTCAGCCTAAATTTTTTTTGCCTCATCTGCTTGTCATTCTTTCGGTGTCCGGTGCGGTGACAAAACATTTATCCTAAGCTAAGAAAATAACCTATTTACGTAGATATTTCCACAAGAGTTTTTACTTCTGCTACTTGAACTGGTAGGTGTGTAGCCAATGCAAGTTATTGTGTAGGTAGCGACAGGAAATCCATCTGGCACACACGTTTAAACGTGATCTTTGGACCCCTCACGTAACTACGAGTAAAAGCTTCATGCATATGGCGTTATTGCCAAGCGTGAGGCAGTAGTGTGTGTACGTATATTTGGCGTCTCCGTCCACCGAATTCTAATGGAATACGACAGGTGAATTTGAATATGTTGGATAGCACATTGTTATTCATTTGTTGTCTCAACATTTTCATTATATGTTAAGAAAGCCCGAAAGTAAGAAACCCGAAGCTTGGTTTGTAAAACTCGCCGTGAGGGAAGTTTTACAAACCAAGCTTCAGGTATGGTGTTACCTAGTTGCTGAGTGGTACAATTCTTAATGGTAGTCGCTCTATATAAATTATTAAGTATTTTGCTATTACATCTCGTAAGAAGGGAAGGAAGGAAGTTGATTCCAAAATATTCCTGAAAAGAAAAATAGCACTGATGAATGAGTGGATTTGATTCCGTAACTTCGTATAAATACGGAATGTCGTCAAAATATTTTATTATATCAGAATTCTTCTTTCATAGCAAGTATCTAAAATATAGAAAAAAAAAACTTTTAAATAAACTTTTGTATTAATAATATCAAAATGAATCGCAAAATGTGTTGGTAAGCGCATAACTCTACAACGCCTGGACCGATTTCGCTAATTCTTTTTTTTATTGTGTTTGTTATAGTGAGGAGAAGGTTGTTATGGTTATATAAAATAGTAGAGTAGGGCAGAGTAGGGTAGAGTAGGGTAGAGTAGGGTAGAGTAGGGCAGAGTAGGGTAGAGTAGGGTAGAGTAGGGTAGAGTAGGGTAGAGTAGGGTAGAGTAGGGTAGAGTAGGGTAGAGTAGGGTAGAGTAGGGTAGAGTAGGGTAGAGTAGGGTAGAGTAGGGTAGAGTAGGGTAGAGTAGGGTAGAGTAGGGTAGAGTAGGGTAGAGTAGGGTAGAGTAGGGTAGAGTAGGGCAGAGTAGGGCAGAGTAGGGTAGAGTAGGGTAGAGTAAGGTAGAGTAGGGTAGAGCGGGAGCGAAGCCGCGGGGTGCAGCTAGATAATAATAATAATATTCCACAACTATCACACAACGACGTCTAGTCCCAAGCTAAGCAGAGCTTGTTATGAGTACTAGACAACTGATAAACATATTTTTATAATTCTAAATACATACATATTATAGAAACATTACACCCAAATAAAATAGGCACAACAATTCACTATTATGTAACGTGTATTGGATGCTAATAAAATAGAAATAATAAATCATGGAAGTATTTAACACTGTTGATTGCAATACAAAACATAATTATTTAGTTACCTGAAATAAATTACCTGAAATAAATTAATGTTTTATTGAAATTTTATTTATAATATCAACAATAAATTTAATATTCTTTGTAATCCACTGCGCTGTTTTCTTTTAGCAAATTCCATTTTATCGGAAAACCGAGCGAATTAAACATGCTGTGAATTGAAGTTCGGAGAAAGAATGGAATTCTATTGAAAACACACACAGGAAAGCACATTGTTATGCAAGCAAGACGGCGTAACATCGAACGAACACATTCCTGGAGCAAACACGACTTAAAAGTTTCCTCATCGCCGTACTTTATAACAGATTTCAGCACTAAGAAAACTCTCACCAAGGACTGAGATAGATGTTCGATTTCTTCGTTTTGTCAGCAATATTCAAATGGGGTCCGCCACGGAAATATTGCCCCGTAGCCTATATGCAAATTCTATTTGAAATGCGAAAGTTTCCACAAGAGCGTCGAACCTTCAATCGTGAAGGCAAACAGTTTCTATAAGATTAGTCGTGAGATGCTCCTTCTGCAGTCAATATTGACTTAGGCGGCCGTTGCAGACGGCGACTCACTTTAAACATGGAAAAATATACTCAGTAGTGTAACGTTTCTTGGCTTTCACGTTGATTGTGTTTCTGGCATTTTATTTTATGGAATGAAATGGAAGCAGTAGGGTTGACATTCGAGTGGGTGCAGTCATGTTTGGTTTTTACAATGTTGTTAGTAGAGTGTAGTTGTGTTTTGAACTTCACGGCGAATTCGACTGGGTTAAAATTATAGTCCAATTTCGATGTAGTGCTATTTGAAATTGGAATCGAATTGTGTTGCACAAAGAGCTACACACTGGTGACATAATGTTAGTCATGCAATCTACAATGCCAACAAATTTTATTGGAAACGTTATTTTGTACCGACAATTTTCGCCTCTGTTATTCCTGACATATGAGATATGTTTATGTCATTAGTAAATAAATTAATTTATTACCGTACCTTTTTGATTCGAACAGTCTTTGGCGATGGTAGTCAGTCAGTGAAAAAAGTGGCAAATAGTCTCATAATCAGTAGAAATGTTCAAACTCTTTTTACTCTTTTAAAAACTCTTTTAAAAACTTGAGATTTCAAATAACTCACAACATCATCTTCAAAAGTGCTCCTTCAATTTCCCACGGAATTAAATTTCCTTTCACAACATTCTTGTATTACTGTGCATTTTTCTACTGAGCTTTGCAGCCTCCATTGCTGCAGGGGTTCTCCTCTTTTTTTAAATGTGTGCGTTTCCTTCGCTTACCGACTTATTGTCTAGCGGACGGCCAGCTGTTTGCATTGCGGCTCTAGCATTCCGCATTATGTTGCTCTACGAAATGTAAAGAATTATTGCGTTTTGTGAGACGAGAGGAAATGTGTAGAGATGTCTGTCGGGTACTGGATTTCTGCTGTTCAAAATTGAAATAATACTAACAAAGAGAGGGGTGAGGCAGCGGTAACCCCAGAGACTAGATGATAGATGTGTTGAAGTTTCTTACTAATGTTTTACAGCTACCTAGCTAAGAAATCTAGATAGGTATATTAAACAATTATATCTCAATTAGTCCGTTCCTATTACTCCTTCAGAATAACCATAATTTAAAGGGTTTTGTTCAAAACCAAATATGTAATGGGTAATTCGAATAATTATGACTATGAAACAATGCTTAATTTGATTGTATACGATGTTGGTGATCCGCATTCATAGGGGCTAAAAAAATCCGTAACCTTATAGTGGTTTACCTAACTACCTATCTACATCAGTAACAGCAGTAGTAGTAGAAATATTTGATGGATTGTTCGAAAGTAATACTGTGGACCTGGAAAACCAGAAGCAGTTGAAGGAGCATAGGTGGGCAAAAGACACTGACACTTTCTCTCACTCCGCTCAGAACGGGAGAAGTTATTTAATCTCAAAATAAGATAGCGCAGTTAATTGAAATTACGACTTCAAAAACCTTCAGGTTATATGTTCTGTATGTAGGTATTTTTTTTTATTAATTACGTCATTACGTCACTGCTCCACTAACTAATATAATCTTAAATAGAAAGAATTTTTCAGTTTGGTTTAGAATTACATAACTCCGTTAGAAACCTTTCAAATCTGGTGGAAGAGGAAACTGTCAAGAAAATCAAAAAGATGCACACACAGAAATGTGACGTCATTACCATTAAGTTACGCGCGTGAATAAGAAAAAGCGAGATGTTCCCACCACGCGCTCACTTTTCCTTCCACAAATATTTGGAATGGTAGTTGCTGCTTCATTTTATAACTAACAGCTTTTGGCCGCAGCTTCAACTGCGTACATAAAATATAGCCTATATCACTCAAAAATAAAGCAGTTTTCTATCAGTGAAAAAAATTTTGCTAACGGTCCAGTACTTTCCGAGATTTTCTCCTACATACAAATGAACCAAAAACTGTACCTCTTTATGATATTATATAGATTTTGATGTGATTTAAAAAAAAATACTTCTTTAATGTTATTTGTACCCCATTAGGTTGTATTAATTGCTGAACTCTTTTTGTAATATGTGACGGACAATCGAACAGGTACACAAAATCTAAGTACTGTTTTCATCAATCTGCCCAACTGGCGTGGTTATGGCTATAGTTCGCTTTAAAGTCATTGTTTTAAAACAAAGGGGTGTATTCTGGCGAAGTGCTTAGCGTGCACAGTTGAAAGGCTGGTTTTGATTGCTCAGGTCGGTTCTACTGCGCTATATGTCTGCAGGGATTTGATACTGCTAGATGGGTTGTGAATGAAAAATTGTTGGATAGTTTTTAAAGAGTTCTAACAAACATTAATGTATATTAATTTTAAAATTAATTAGAATTCTACAATTTGAAAAATATGACAATAATAAATAAAAAAACGTTAATTCCCTTAATACTTTCACAGGTTAACTTTATAAGGAATGGCTAGAGAGGCGCCACGCCGCGCCGTCTTCACCTTACGCTTGACGCAGGTCTTCTCCGGACTTAGCTCGGGATGTTCTTGTTTAGGATGCGGGCGCTCCGCACAATGATAACTGAAAGACACTGTAGGGTTTTAGTCAGTAAAAGTCTTATACGCCTTCTCACTCCACCCTAGAGTGGGAGAAGTCATTTGATGATAGAGAGAAGCTTCCATATATTTTTTTAAATGTTTAATTTAAGTTAATAATTACTGTAGATCGTGAATCATGGTGTGCCAAATGAACATTTTTTCATCCTTTCTTTCTTTTCCTCTAGTTGGTACCAACTTTTGTGGGTTTTTGCCAATGTAAGCCATTTCATTTCAATCTGGCACTTTCGTTATTTCACCAGCACATAATATGACACATGAATTTAAAATTATGTGATTGTAATAATGTTGGTGATTTAATTATTCACACCCAGATTAAAGAACCATACAATAATATTATTATTGGATAAATTATCTATCTATCCAATGACAGTAGATATTATAACAACCATGGATAACTGAAAAATAAACAATCCTGTGTAATGTTTGTTCAAATACCAAAGTAAAATTAAATTGTTGAATGTTAGCAAAACGAATAATTCCCAATTCGACGACATTTTAACGCAGTGATTATTATCTAAAATAATGTGTAATCAGAATCACATTAGGCACTAAACTACAGTTAATGCACTAATTTAACGAGATTATATTAGCATAACGAGAACTAATACCAATTAACGCACTTAACCCATTCAATCTAGGCAAACAACATGATAGAGGCGCAACACAGTTATCTAAACGTCCTATATTATATGTGAAAATCTTTGTTTGTAGGTTTTCTTTTAGTAACTTCAAAAAAGCGCCACTACAAGCTTCATTTTAAGGCGGCCTTTTTTGTGGCTCGTGTGCGTCAGTGCCGCAACAAAAAAACGCTTGAAGCAGCTTCAAGTTTCACCGGACACAAGAGGTGTCGCGCGCTTCAGTTGTTTTTTGCGGCCGCTTCTAGCTTTTTTTGTGGTGGCGTTTATTTGAGGCCCGTGTGCGAGGACAGGTACGGGAAATAGCTAAACGAAAGAAAGAAAGAAAACATGTTTATTTCAAATTGACGCACAGTAAATTAAAAAAGATCATCATCATCATTATTTCAGCCGAAAGACGTCCACTATTGGATATAGATCTCCCCCAAGCGTCGCCACAACGACCGATCCTGTGTATCTTACATCCACCGCATTCTCGCGACTCTCACCAGGTCATCGGTCCACCTTGTGGGAGGCCTTCCAATGATGCGTTTTCCGGTGCACGGTCGTCACTCTAGAACCTATCGCCCCAATCGACCATCCGCTCTACAAGCAATGTGCCCTGCCCATTGCCACTTTAGTTTGGCGATTCTTCGAGCTTTATCGGCGAGCTTGGTTCTCCTGCAGATATCTTCATTCCTGATGCGATCACGTTAGGAAACTCTGGAAAAAAAAGGTCACTTATCACTAAATAAAACAAACAACAAACCAAAACCAGTTTTACTGTCAGGCCATGCATAAACCGGGCATCAACTATGACTCAAGTTATATCATTAAAAAAACAGAACACAATAGTTTACGTTGTTTATTGCACTTAAGCACACAAAAGCGTTTCTTTGGGTGACATTTACTAACTCATCACACTGTAGGTAGGTGCCTCCGAAGGCGGAGGGCTTGCGAACGGCAAGCAATGGGTAGCACGCCGTAAGAGAAGACCGCAAAGGGTAAAAGAGGAAACACAGATGGTTTTTGTCAGACGAAAACCCATCCGTGCTTCCTCGCTCCATTCAGACACTCTCGCCGGCTGCAGTCAAAATGGGATGAATTGTACTTATTCAAAATATTTGTCTTCAAACTTCAATTGATATTTAATTAAAATTCAAAAGAGAGAGAGACTTTAAGCCTGGTTTAAGAGTATTAAAGTTTTGAATACCCTTAAGCAATCCCGGTCAAATACTTTTGTAAATCTCAATTTTAAGAACGCTTAAAACATAACCTTGTCTGCTAAAACTAGACTTAAAAAGAAAATATATATTTTTAAACTCTGTAAATCATTCACGGTATACAACGTGAAATATTAAAATCAGAATCGCTAGGGACTTCAAAAAAAATCTGACTCTTTTTTTTAAATAACAAATCTTTTTCGAGGATTTTCTGAACACTTGCCAAAGGTTAATATGAATGCAGTTGATTTTATTTTAATGCCTAGATTTTTTTTTCTATATTAATGATAAGGTTGTGTTTGACTACTATTTCACCTTACTATAAGCGTGATCCATCGCGGACCACATCCGCTATGGATCACGCTTACCAAAAAATAAACTCTAATCACTCTTCAAAAAAAACTCATGAAGTCCGGAAGGGACTATTTTATTTAATTTTAATAAGACTGAACAAAAGATATGTTTAAGCAAACAATTATCCTAACCAAATACACTCTTTGTAATGACGAGTGCACAATTAGCATCGTCCTGGCCGCACCAGTCGGATAACGAAGCGCGACGCCGCTCTTCACATGCAACTTGACTTACAACATTTATTAGAAAATGACTCTTATTAACCTGACCACGCTCAATCAAAATAAAACTTTCAAATGCTTAAGATAGGGTTCAAATTAGATTGGATGTTTAAGGAAGTTTACGGTCAATTTTGCTGTTACAGAATTTTTAGATGTTGCACTTGCCTACCTCGCTATAGTGGATATAGTGAAGGGCTCTCCAGTGAAGTAGGTATACATACCGCAACTTTCAGGCACTGCTTGGATTTCGGATTGGTTCTGAATCGTTATAATGAAGATGATAGTCGTTTGTTCAACGTTGTTCGTGGTTTAATGTACTCGTGCTTTGATCGTTTGTTGTTTTTATTTTGTCAAAATAAAAGGACTATGCTGGGCTTGAACGAGTGGCAACGCTTATTTTTTGAGAGAAAATGGAGCATTAGATGAAACGGTTTAGATAATAATTATAAGAGTGTTTATATTTTTAGGATTACATACCTAAGTAGTTAAAAACGACATTATCCGTTTGTCAAGACACTTTTCTTAAAAATGTGTGGTAGTTTATAGCTGAAATTAATATCAAACACTCCGATCTGCACCCTTTGAAGCAGTGAAAAAAATCAAACTTCTAAGTCAACGCAATCTAAAGCCTGCCTTAGCCTTTCTTGCTCAGTTTATGTGCTTATTTTGACATTCACTGAGAAATTATAATTCATCAAAATAAAACAACGCAAAAAGAAAGAAAAAAGTAAGGTGGAAATTGTAAAGTAAAGAAAATTTGTCCTCACTAGATTTTTTTTTTTGTGAATCGGAAAAATCTTCAAGAATTGACGTGGGAATTGAACTATTTACATTGTCATAGGTAAGCTTATACGAGTACGTAATCCTCGGTGCGCGAGTCCAACTCGTCAAGAACGGGTTCATGTTTTTTTTTATTGGTAGTATTTTAACTAATAAAAACTATGGTCACAACCATTCTTCGATATAAATACGAAATAACTTTTTATTTGAGTAAACATGAACAAGAGCCAAGCGAGGCCAAAAGGAAATCAAGTAGCTGCAATAAAAGAAAGCAACGGAGTCTCCTTTTGTGAAGCGCTTCAGCGCACAAAGTTGCAAGCGCGAACTGAGGTATCAAGTTACTTGCAAAGTGTTTCACTCCTATATTTTATCTTTAATCAGCTTCAGTCGATAGGAAATTTTATAATTACGGCGTTGAAAGAATCGTGCGTTTGGTTATTTAATGGAGCTTGATAACGATTGTTTTCTTTTCACCGTTTTTAATATTAATTTTTCCATAGTTTTACTGATGGCTACTCTAAAATGAGGGAATTTTGTGCTGATAACTGAAATATAGGCTATGCCTAGTTCGGTTACAGATACACGAATCATTTGTTAGCTTATAAGTATATTGCCAAATGAAATGTAATACATATAGTACTCAGTTTTTTTTTGGAAAATAAATAATAATTATAATGTATAATATAGATTTGCTGTAAGAAAACCTAATTATGGGTTAAGCTCACCTGTACATCACACGCCTGTTAAATTTTTATATTTGACTGTACTTTGTGAAGTGTTTGTTTGTAAAAATATAAGATCATGGGAGATTGTTACTAGAAGTACAGGGTCAGTCAGTGTGGAGACATTTGGGAGATGCTAACGGATACTGGCATCCACCAATGATTACTTATTACAAACTATCGGTGCTTGCATTATCTGTCTTAATTAAAAATGGTTTCTTGTTTCCTGTTCGCCTAATTTGTGGCAATATTGACGCGGATGTACGAAGCTTCATTAGTAAGTTTATAAATCAAACATACGGAAGCTGACGCCGCGGGTAAGTTTTAAGCGGAGTTACAGGAAACTGATAGTGTTGTGCGCAGGCACTAATGACTCATCTGTTTCTGGGTTCATTCTGGTAGTCAAATAATAGTGCTGGTGTGTAAATTTGCATGAGAATATTTTGTGTTTGTTAAATATTAAAATTACTTATCGTTAGACTTTACTCTCTTAGCTACAAATGATTTCCATCTGGGTATATCTCTATGTAGCCAACCCAGAACTGTCATAGAATTTGTTGAAACGTCTTACTTGTGTTTGGTAAGGTATCAATGACCTTCTTCACCAGTTACTGTGCCCGCACACGGGCTTCAAAAAAACGCCACTTCAAGCTTTGTTTTGTGGCGGCCTTTTTTTGTGACTCGTGTGCGGTGGTGTCGCCACAAAAAAACGCTTGAAGCGGCTTCAAGCTTCACCAGACACAAGTAGTGTCGCGCGCTTCAGCTGTTTTTTGCAGCCGCTTCAAGTGTTTTTCTTCAAGATGCTCGTGTGCGGGGACAGTAAGCTCGTCACCACCCCCATTTTCTCGATCTTCTTGTGTGGTGCGACACCTGGACATACTGGAGACCACAGTCTGCGACGCCACATCGCCGAAAATAGGACGTCATGGCAAAATATGGTGCACAAGAAAATTATTTGTCGAGGTAACGACCCTCAGCATTGAGGATAAACGACACAAGGAGGAGGATGTTTGTTCAATTGAAGTTTGAATCCCAGAGTCACGGTAAGTCTTTCGATTAACCTAGCAGCCCTGGCAGGCAATGCTGACGTCTCTTTGGGTCTCGCGTGGAACACAATGACGATTTTTTTCATTGAAAAATCGTCAAATCTTTACAGGGTGCAGGGCTGTCTGGTTAATCTCTAGAGCCATTTAGTAGTAAGTACTCTTTGTAAAGGATCTTCAAAATACTTCTCCCGTTCTGGGAGGAACAAAAAAGAGTATCCATCAAACTTCTACCTTTTTCTGACTTGTGTTCGTTTGGTTGCCTTTTGTGTTCCAGGGCCGTGGTGACTCTTTTGAAAAATTCTGCAGCCCGAATAGATTGTGCCTGCATTATCTTTGGTTGAAGAGTGATAAATATTAGGTCATCGCCTTTTTTTTTTTTTTTTTTTTCTGTCGACGGGGAAAATCATCATTGACGAAACCCGCTCTTGGGTGGAGCGGGAGACAGTGTCAGAGTCTTACTGACTAAAAACCCCGCGCCGTTCCTTCTAGCCTTCATACCGGGGCTCTAGTTTCCTTTCGGATAACCCCGACCCCGGTAGGCTTCGACCCAGATGGGCCCCTCCTGTTGCTGACAACTCCTTGAGGCGCGCGGGAACAGTGCGCGCCGTCGACGCCTTGGCTCGGTCCGGACAGTTACCGGACGATCGGACAGCGAGCTACCCATGGCTCACCGTCCGCAAGCCCGCGTCTACGGTGGCTGGAAATCGGGATCAGAATCCCGGCGGCGGCGGCGGGGGCGCCGTTGCCTGATGCGGTCTGCCTCCTCCTTTGCTAGCATTACTGCTTCGCAGAAGGAGGCGACCGCCTGCCACTCCTCCTCGCTCCGGACCATGGCCTGAACCAAGGCCCGGCGCGAGAGGTCTCCGCCGCCGATCGCCCCCACGAGGGCACGGCGTTGCTCCGCCCAAGCAGGGCACACCTCAACTGTGTGCTCCACCGTGTCCTCCGGGCGTTCCGCACAGTGGCGGCACCCGGGCGTCTCTTCCGCTCGAATCCGATGCAGGAACCTCCCGAACTTGCCATGTCCGGTGAGGACCTGCGTCATGCGGAAGGTAAGGACGCCGTGAGGTCTTTCCAGCCACGCCTCAAAGAGGGGACTTACCGCCATAATTGTGGCGTGCCCAGCACTGGGTTGCGATAGTCGCTGACGCCATTTCACCGTGAGATCCCGCCGGAGCTCTGTCCGCCATACCTCGACCTGTCGCGGTAGTGGACTTTCACCCCGGCGTTGCATCTCCACGCGCTTATCGTGCATGTGTGCAAGGACTGTTGCCTCCAGATCCCACGGTGGTAGGCCAGCCAGGAGGCTCGCCGCTTCGCGGGAGATCGTGCGGTAACCCCGCACCATCCGTATTGCCATGACCCTCTGGCAGGCGTTCAGTATGGACGCCGGTCGCTTTGCCAGCGACGGCGCCCACACCGGCGCCCCGTAGAGGGCCATGGACCGAACGATCCCCGCGTAGAGCCTCCGGCAGGAGGCGTCTGGACCCCCAAGGTTGGGCAGGAGTCGCTTGAGAGCAGCCCCGGCCCGGTTGAGTTTGGGAGCCAAACGTCGGAAGTGTTCTCCGAAATTCCATCGGCTGTCGAGAACGAGTCCCAGGTACTTCATCGTCGACCCGACGCCGATGCGAACTCCTCCTACCGTGAGTTGGGAGTCTGATGGTGGCGCATTCCGAGGGCCGTGGAAAAACATGGCCTCGGATTTGTGCAGCGCCACCTCGAGTCCCAACTCCTGGATCCTACCAACGACTATCGCAACCCCGCGTGTCGCTAGAGCGACCGCCGCCTGGTGCGACTCTCCCTGCGCTAGAACCAGCGTGTCGTCTGCGTAGCAGACCACGCTGACCCCGTCAGGGAGGTCGCCGCGCAGCACGTAGTCGTAGCCGATGTTCCACAAAGGTGGGCCTAGAACCGACCCCTGCGGAACACCGCACGACATCTCTCGACGTTTCCACTCTCCCTGGTGACCGGGGTAGATGATGGACCTGTCCGACAGGTAAGCCTCGACCACTCGCCAGAGGTATTCGGGCACCCGGTGGTACCGGAGTGCCCTCCGGATCGTACTCCAGGGCAGGGAGTTGAACGCGTTGGCAATGTCCAAGGACACTGCCACGACGCTCCTGCCCCGGGACACCGCAACCCCTGTCGTGAGGGCTCGCACGCGCATGATGGCGTCCACCGTAGAGCGCGCCCTGCGAAAACCGAACTGTCCGTCCGACAAGTCCGGCCCCACCCGTGTTAGCCGCGCGACGAGGCGGTTTGCAATGACTCTTTCAAAGAGCTTGCCCACCTCGTCGAGCAGCACAATGGGCCGGTACGCGGACGGAGAGTCCGCAGGGCGCCCTGGCTTCGCGATGAGGACCAGTTTCCCCGTCTTCCAGCGAAGTGGAAACTGGCCCCTCTCCATACATGCGCTGAAGAGCCCTCTTAGCCGAGGCCCGAGAGCCTCCATGGCCAGGACCCAGGCTTTCCCTGGCAAGCCGTCGGGTCCTGGGGCGGTGTTCTTGGCACTCAGCCTTCGCACCGCCACTCTCACCTCTACCTCGGTCACCTCTGGAGCGTTGTCGTCGTCGTCGCTGTTGTGGTCCGCGTCAGACACTGCTGGCGGGGGCGGAGCCATGGGCGGGGGGGAGTGTTCCCCTCGCGCAGGGAACAGAGTGGTTACCACACCCTCCACGAGCTGGGGCCGGAGACTCTGAGTCAGCGGCGGAGCCCAGGGGCGTAGCTTGTCCCGTACCAATTTGTACGGGCGCCCCCACGGATCCGCGTTCAGAGACCCCAGCCACACGTTGCGGGCCTCGAGTTTGGCCCGCCTTATCTCCGTTCGGAGGGTGCGCTTTGCCTCTCTGTACCCCTCATACAGCTCCGCCTCTCTGACCTCCGCATCCGGCTGGCGGTTGCGGCGCCTGCAGTGTCTGTCGTACCGGCGGCGCGCGTGGTTGCACGCGTTGCGCAGTGCGCCGATCTCCGGCGACCACCAGTACACGCGGCGCTTAGCACGACCTGGAGGGACTCGGGGCATTGCCGCGTCGCAGATTTGCGACATGGCCTCCTGGAACCACTCCGCCTCGACGTCGATGTCGACAGGCCTGTCCGGTGCTTGCACCCAGGCCTGTACCGTCGCGGCTTCCAGGAGGAGCTCCCGGTCCATCTGCTTAAGCGCCCACCGCGGACCACAAGGGCTCTGTCGGACCGGCGCGGCCGAGGTTTCGGCGGAGACGTCCAACCGGATGTACCGGTGGTCGGAGTACGTCTCCACCTCCTCCATAACGCGCCAGTCGACGACACGCGGCGACAGAGCGGGGCTGGCGAACGAGATGTCCACCACTGATGTACCCCGCATCCGCACCAGCGTGGGGATAGAGCCCCGGTTCAGGACAACCAGGCCCAGCTCCAAGGCCCAGTCCTCCACCATCCGACCCCGTCGGTTCGTGTGCCGAGAACCCCAAGCCGTATTCCAGGCGTTGAAGTCCCCGCAAACGACCACGGGGAGGGAACCGAACCCAGCGACGACGGAATTTAGCTCCATCAGGGAGACTTGGAAAACGTCGAGAGATCTGTTCGGGGGCAGGTAGACGCCTACCACGGCGATGTCCCCGAACCGTGCTGCCACGCAACCCCGCCCCCTCGTGACGGACTCGGGGGGTGGAGTACCGGCGGCGGCCGACGAAATTAACGTCACCGAGCCGTCTAAGTCCTGAACCCAGTCTCCACGGGGTTGGACAAAGTACGGCTCGGCGACGACGGCGATATTGATCGACCACTGCGCCATGCTCTGGAGCAACAGATCCTGAGCGGCGGCGCAGTGGTTGATGTTCGCCTGGAGGAGACGTAATGGCGTGGTTATTGGTATTCCATTACCGTCTCCTCCTGAGCCCTTTGCGAGGGTCCTGCCGCGGCGGGAGCGGCGGCGATGGCGGCAGCAGCCAGGGTAGTGGCTGCGGCGGCGAGGACGTCAGGGTGGATGCCCCTCCTGACCTTGCCCTTGGCCTTGGTGGGAGGGTCGCAGGACCTACCCCCAGCCCGGTGGTTGGCCGGCTTGCCGGCCGCCGCACATGCGTAGCAGTGCGGCAATGCACGGCATTCGACGGCCTTGTGTCCGGGCTGTCCGCACTGGTGGCAGCGGTCACTGCGATCCACCTCTGCGGCGCAATAGGCGCCCACGTGGTGCCCGACGTGACATCGGTAGCACCGCAGAGGTCTGGGTTCCAACATCTTGACTTGGGCTGAAACCCAGCCCACCAACAGCCTTCGGCCTTCGGCCGTGATGGCCTTGGCCACCGACACGGGGCAGCTCACTGTGACAGCTCGCATGCCCGTGCTGTCAGCGCGGATGGTGCCCGCCCGAACCTGATCGGTCGTGCACCCTCCCGCCCTGACGATGGCGGCCACCACTTCTTCCACCCTGACAGAGTCGTCCAGACCCATGATGCGCATGTCTATGCTCTTGGTGGGTCTGGACACTCGGGCCTCCTCGACGTCCAGGGACGCCCTAATCCTCTCGGCCAGAGCGTCGGCGAGTTCTCCGCTCTCTGCCCCAGGGACCTCCAAAATGCGAGCCCCGGTTGCGGTCTGCCTTATTCGGAAGCCCCCGGGGGCTCCGAACTCGTCGAGGTGGCCCACCACCGCCTGCTTCGCCTTGGCCATGACTATGTCATAGTCCACGCCCCTCTTTTCCGCAGCTGGCTGTAGTGTGATCACTACAGCTGCGGAAGTCGGGGCGCGGAGTCTGGCAGCCATGGCCCGCTTCTTGCGCTCTTGTCGCCGCTTGCGCTTTCTGGCCGCCCTAGCCGCCTTGCTCGCCTTCTCTTTGGCGCCGACGACCGTCCACTCGGCGCCAGCCGAGGAGTCTTCGGGCAGAGGAGGCGGCAGGCGCGACTTAGTCGCCGCCGCGGCAGGAGGAGGCCCCGCCGGTTTGTTGGCAGCCGCCAACTTGCCCTTCGGGGGAGCGGCAGGCTTCCCCTGCCGCTGCTGCTGCTGCTGCCTTGTCGCCGGGGCTAGCCTCGCCGCTTCCGGCGCCGCGGCCCCGCGCCCGTCTTTCCCTGACGGGCCTGCCTTCGGCGCAGCTGCATTGGTTGCGGCGGCAGCGGCATAGGATACTGCCTTCTTCTGGCCGGAGGCCGCGAGAGGGGGGCGCAAGACGATGCCCTCCAGGACGGAAAGCTGGCGCCGGATCTGTTCCTGGAACTGTTCCTGCTGCTGCAGCTGCTGCTCCCTAGAAGCAGCCAGCTCCTGCCGCAGCAAGGACAGCACCTCGCTCTCCGTCCGGGGCAAGGGCTGGGATCGACCCTGCTCTCGGGTGCCCAGCCCTTCCGGCCCCTCCTCGGCATCAACGCCTTGGAGACCGGCCAGGGCCTCGAGCCGGCCAATCCTTCCCTTGAGGGTCCGCTCGTAGGGCTCGAACACGAACCCCAGAGCCCCCCCAATCGTGGCATTGGCCATCTCGATGGAGCGCTTTTTCGCCACCCTCTCCCTTTTGTTGGCTACGCTCATGATGGCGGCTGCCACGACCTCCCTGAACTTGGCCATAGCCTCCTCCATTCCTTCTGGCAGCTCGCTAGGAATCTCCGGCGGCATGAGGCTGGCCTTGCGTCCCTCGCTGGCGCTCTCGGCGGGGAGCCCTCTACCTTTGCCCGTCTTACGGGCGGTACCCCGCCCCGAGGTCGAGACCTTGCGGGCAAATACCGCCTCGTCGTCCGACACGGAGCGAAGGAAGTCCAACTTCCTCTTGTTATTGGGGGTGGACGCCTCCACCTCCATAACATCGGAGATATGTGAGGACGCGGCATCAGAGTCCGACGCCGCGTCTTCACTCACCTCTCTGAGGCCGAAACTACGCCCCCCCTCCACCGGCATCGCGGACGTGCTGGGAACTGGTCCCAGGGACTCCGCACTGCCGGTCCGTGAGCCACCCTGGCTCCTTGCGTCCATGAAGGACGGAAACAGATCCATTGCGGATCTGGCGCGCTCTTTGCCCCCCCCAGAATACGAGGGGCAGACCAAGCTCTGCTTGGTGAGGGATTCTCCACCTGCGGGGCAGGCGGTACCCTCCTGGGGTAGTGTCTTTTTCTGAGTCGCGTCCATGATGGGCTGAATCACAGCTTTGCCTTTTTGGCAATGGGGTGGGGTCCCCAATACACGTTCGCCATCGTGGTCGTGTCTGATAAACAGACACGTACCCGAGGCGAACCGAGCTCGCTGTCGAGAAGGCGCCGACAGCTGTTGGTGCCAGCGCTCCTGGACAGCGCACCCTCCGGGCGGTCCGACTGGACTCCGCCGTGTGTTCCTCTTGGTCTGGTCTCTCGCTTGAGACCTTCCGGCATGAGTAGCTCTACCGGCATAGCCCTCAAGGTCATTGAGACACGCAAGCCCCACCACGACGACAACGTGGGAACACGGTTGGTGGGGAGGTCATCGCCTAACGACTGACGACTGCAAATAATTTTATTCAATAATAAAAAAGATTTTTTTTTTTTTATCGTGGCTTTTGAAACTGCAAGAAGATAAAGATATGAATCTTATTTATTTATTAAACTTTATGCACTAGATCATAGTACAAAAGCGGACTTATTGCCTTAGGTATTTTCTACCTGTCGACCTTAGGGTGGTGCAGAACTAAAACATGGTAGGTGCAACTTAAAGGCAAACAAACCAATAAAAAACAAATCTAAACCAAAATAAATATATAATATCAAATTATATAAATAAATACTTGTATAAATACTTACAAATAGCGGTCAAGCGCAATCCTATTAACAATAATAAAATAAATAAACAAATTTTTGTGAGAAACGAATCCACCAAATCAACTCTGTGATGATTCTGCCAATTTCTTACGCATATTTATTTTTCTTTTATTAAATCTACAGTATTACACAAATTTTCAGTCTTTACTCCCTGGTATTATACACGAAAAGCTAACAAAACGTCTTCTACTTCTATGCCTTCGTGATTTGATGTCAAACAACCCTGCACACACGTCACAATGCAAACAGAAATTTTACAGAGAGACAGAGTTAGTACAACATTATTCAGAACAGAACAGAACAGATAATACAATATTTACCGACCAACTCGTGTGCGCCAACATTTGTTTCTCATTATGTTGGCTATACCAGTTATTCCTGCCTATGCCCATTATTTTAACATTGAACATTGCACTAATTTTAATGAAAATATAATTCTGTTTTTATAAAATTTCTGAATTCAAGAAAAATGACTTTGGAAATCGTTGTCCGTACTGCATGGACTTGCGGACTGTGCGTGAGGTGGTTAAAAATGCGCGGGAATTACATGACTTGATTCTGCCAGCATTTTTTTATCATCGAACAAACCGACTACATTGCTACATGCTTACATTGTTGACACCTCTGCGCACTGGACTAAGCATTTTGTACCGCAAACATCGAAAGACTGGAATAATTGTCTGCTGCGGTTTTTCCGTCCTATTCTAATTTAGGTGTCTTCAAGGCTAGAGTGAATAAGCTCTCAATAAACTAGTGCACTTCACCATCAGCGATTACATCATTACTAATCATCACATGGGATCGCAGGCAAGCACTATTTATATCATTAAAAAAAACTTGTACCAATTATTATATATTAGATCCTCGCGTGCATGCGTTTTTAAAATCTACACTCCTACACTATTATTATAAAGAGGTAAAGTTTGTTGTTTTTTTTGTAGGGGGTAATCTCTGAAAGTACTGGTCCGATATATTAATAAGTCCGATAGATAAAAAAAAATACCTATAGAAAGTTGCTTTATTCCTGAGTGAGAGGCTATATTTCATGTACACGGGCGAACCCGCGGGCAAAAGCTAATATAAAAAAGAAATGATTCGTATTGTGAGCAGAAAAAATGGATTTCTTCAGACGCAACGCTGCAGTAGCAGGATTAACCACGCGAATATTCATGACGATCGTCTCAAGCAGCCAGATGTCTGAGAAACCACTGAGTACGTGATCTTAGCGGAGCAGCTAATGAGGACATTTCCTTGCTGTTTGGCTGGCAGACGTGTACTGGCATTTTGTTTAGAATAAAATTAAGCCCTACTTAGGAAATCCGATGGGCTGATTAGGACAGCAAAAAAACAACTGGTAGGTGCAAACTTGTAGTACTGAACCATAATGTTGGCTTTGGCAATCAGTTAAAAGTTTAATTTGAGTAAGAAACATATAGTTGAATGCTATGCACACGTGGGTGATGTTTTTTTTTTTTTTGATGGGCAGAAATCCTTGTGCTCCGCCCAAGCGGGGCTTACCTCCACCGTATACTATTGCTACTGCTATTCCAGGACATGGTGCTTAAACATACATTCACATACATATAATCTTTTGTCTTTATTAGAGTGATTATATTTCATAGACCTTCTATATCCAACAGTGGAAGTCTTTGATGATGATGATTATATTTCATGTTCGTTAGCATCCACTTTTACTCCGCATTATTTTAATTTCAGCTGCAAAACAAATTGTTTTATTGTTTAGTCTGTCTATTATTTCTTTAGTTTTACTGAGTATTTTCTCTAGAGAATTGAATAATTAAGTAGTACGAACATGATTTTGATATTACGGTGAGAGTTTCATTTTACAAGCCCATCTATTCGGCAAAATAAATACCTGCGAGCCTTCTGCTTCTAAAATAACTTTATTTTGATGTTGGACACGTGGGCCGTTTTTTTTTTTAAACAAGTGAATAAGTGCGTAGGTAATTCTTTTCGTACTTATCTTTATTGTTTTTATTTTGGAGTATTTTGTCACTGGAAACGTTCAAAGACAGATTTGAAAAGAGAATGTAAGCGATTGAATATTTTGCAAGTAAAAAGCAGTCTTATCTCCTAAATTCACCATCATCTTCCTGCCTTTAGTCCATGTTACTTGGGGTTGACCCAGCATTTTTATTTTTCTGTTCTCCTCTAATACCTAATCTCTTAACTAATTATCCATTCGCTAAAATATATATTTTTTTAAATTCGAAATAAAATTACTTACTTCATAAAGAAAATGAATTTTTTTTTTTTACCTTTTAGAACTAAACTTGCTCTCACAGGGCACGTTCTGATCACAAAGGCTTCGTTGCACCACTCCACGCATTCTAATGCAAATTTCATTGAAATGCCCTCCCATTGTTATCACTTCCAGTCTCCAAGGAGGACTTGGTACTCACACATCTGCGAACTTTATATATGCGACTCTCTGCGAGATTATTAAAAATGTAATTCGAAGAGAGAAAATTTGCGAAAATGCTCACTGGAATATTAAGGATGCATTTATATAAATTAGTGATATCAAGTGCTTCGGCGTTCATACAAGTATTTCTATCCAGTGATAAAATTGGTATGGTGGAATTACATTTACGTTTACAAAATAACTGTCTAGCTCAAGAAATCTGAGGGAAAATAATGACAATGCAGTAGGTAGTATTACGAATCAATTAAACTGTTTGCCTGATGATAGAAAATAATGGACACACTTACGAAACATTGTATAAAGTAATAAGTGTATACATAGGTATAAACGATGTGATTATTTCAACCTTATATAAAATATTCATTTGGTGGGATTTCAGTTAAAAGAATAGCTTTTTGTGTAATAAGCCCACAATGTGCGCTGAAATGTGTCCGTCGTTACGAGATCAGTAAGTAATCTAAAAAATATAACCCGTTTTTATCTCTGAAACTAAAACAGAGATTCTCTTGAACAGTTAATGCTTAAAAGCCTTTGTTAAAATAAAGCTTGAAATAACTGTAAATTTTATTGAACCATAATGAAAATAGATGAGTAATTACGAACATCCGTCTCTAAAAATACGCTTGAAACCAGTCTAGAAAAACATGGTATTCACAAACATCTTGTTTTTTCCTTAAGTTGCGAAGTAACAGTGGAAATGTACAAAGTTAGAGAGAAAAATAGTTGCCTAATAGGTGTTCTTTTTGTAAACGAATGAGTCAACTTTAAGGTCAAAGGACGAGGTAGTAATATATATTATGTGCATATGTATCCTGTTAGAAGAGGTGCAAAACTTTTAGAATTACGCATAAACAAGGTATGGTTGATTACATTGGTAGGCTTTATATTATGTCGTATATTCGTGCCAATGTAGTGTTTTTTTTTTAATGGTGAAGTAGCATAACATAGCATAACATAATTAACCTTATAGTGTTCCCATACTTTGATTCAGGCCTTCTTTCTAGAAGAGGTAATGGGCCGTAATCCACATCACAAACCTAGACCTATTGGTGGATGACATAGTTTTAAAATTTTTGGTTCTAGGACTTGCCGGTTTCCTTGCGATGTTTTCGCTCACGGAATTGAGAGCAGTGGTGGTGAAATAAATTACAAAAAGTATTGAGTCTGGCTGGGTTTGAACTGGTAAGTCAGGTCTGTTTCCTCATTATCGCTTCAATACACACACACACACATGGTAAACATTATGGTAACAGTACACATACAGTATAGTGATGAATTTTTAATGATCTAGTGAATTTTTAGTGTAAAATAAAACGGAACATTACAATTAATAATTCTGCAGAGATGTGATCAATTTATTTCAGTAATGGTACAAAACTTTGGCAGTATCAAGATCTGGATTCTTGGCAAAACAACACTCAGCCTACACACAACAAGGTTATCACGAAATAATCTGAATAGCGTAGGTATATAAGATTATTTACTATGTGTCATCGTGGTGTAAAATATTACATTAATTTTATGGCGTGAACATACGCCTAGGGTATGACATGTTATCGGAGTTTTTACAGCATTAAACACGTTACTCTTTATTATGGGATACTGACTTTTAGTGCGGAGCCATTTTAAGTTTCAACTTGGTGGTAAAATGCTCTACTTTGTTTGAAGTTTTATTTTAGAATTGTTTAATCTTATCAATATTGTTTATTTCAAATTCATCTATTATGCGAAGTGACTGGTTCACACAAGATAAATTTATTTATTTAAAAGTAACTGTAAACATCTACTCGCGATTTAATTTGAAAATCTAATATATTATGTTTCTAGTTATGAAGGATAAGTAGAATGATACAAAAATGAACAAACCTTTCCAATAAAGTCAACACTAACTTAATATTTTGTGTATGTTATAAATGTCTAATTTATTTAGTCACTTTGTTTACGAAAACTTTAAGTAAAGGCCGATATTAGATAGCAAGCATGTTGAACAATAAACAAATACCTCGAGTTTACTTCAAACAGCACCCATTTCAAGTTTCGTAGTAGGAACAACTTGCGTACAGTACAGTGTTATAAGTCGTATATATCGGCAAAACAAATAAACTTCCAGTCGGAAAGTTCGTTTCGAGGAACACTCGTAATTTCCTCTATCTGTCCCTTCATCTTGTTTCCGTTGCTAAATTAAATTCCACTTTATAATTGTACGAAGTGTGGACTGGACCAGTACTGTTTTAAATTTATGATAGTACGTAAAACGTACTAATTTAGGTAAGTATTTCGACGGAAAATCGAATGAGAATTTGTGTTTTACGATTTTATACATCCTAATTTTTTAATTATAGTCTGTTTTAAAAGTCGAACGACTTGAGAATTTTGCATAATATGTAATCATTTAAAAATACTTATATTTGATACTTTTATAAGGTTCTTCAATTAGTGAACAATGATCAAGACCTTTTAATCAACCTTGATTATTGAACCAGTGTTGACAACATCAGATTTCATTTTACCTTAGTAAATATCCAAGTCGTTTGACTTTTTAGACAGACTTTAGTAAAAAAAAAATGTGGCTTTATCCGTATATTTGTGAAGTCAAAGTAAAAAAAAAGAAATCCCAAAATTGACCAAGTTCGTCAAAATTGGTAAATTCATAATTGAATCAATTATTCATAACAATTGCTACTGGAAAATATTACTCGCAGTGTTTTTTCATTGTTTTTTATTCATAATCAAAGGCCTGTACAATATTTCCATAAATTGAGGAAAATTTTGGAATATACACTAATTGAGATTTTACTAAAATAATAAAGAGAACTTTTCTAATAAGCCCTTTAAGTATTTGTACTAATTAAAGTTAGTAGTGTATTTCAGCTGAACGTAGGATTCGCCCAAGACTTGCCACAATGGCCAGTCTTGTCTATTTTTTTGCTCTGGGGTTTGCCATAATCACCGCGCTTGGCAAGCGGGTTGGCGATTGCAGTGTGGTTCTTAAAATGCACAGAGAATGCTGCTGCCCATTTTCTGGTGAGTTCTTTAGTCGCTTCTTATGACAACCGTGGGATGGTATACAATATAGTACAACAATACTTTTTTGATATCATACGTACTTCAATAATTTGGCTTGTAGCGACATCTTTGACCCCACATAAGAACTACGAAGAAAATACGAAATCTTGCATCGCGCAATCAAAGTACTCCGCGCGATTTGAACATATACGACAGCCCGACATCAACTATCGGGCAGTCGCCCACCAGACTATAACACCCTGTCTGGTCAGAGGATCCTACCTTTTCAACGGAGGTTTGTGGGACTTTACTCTCTGTTCCGCCTACCTCCAAAGGCTGAAAGGATGATTTTACATTGCAGATTAGTGTCATCATGCATGATAAATCTAGTAACATGAAAATGTTATGAACACTTTTATATTTTCTATTTTGTAAATAAAATTCTTTAGTGCTAATCTACGACATATGGCCATCTTTTCAGTTTTTTTTTCGTAATCTCACATCTAATCAATCATCACTGTTCTGAGACGAACTCATTAATAATATTTTCACACGCGCTTACAAGTTATTAATAACTTTTAATATATTTTTCTCACGCAACTGTGATATCTCTGGATTAATTTCGACTACGTAAACAAGAAGTATCGAAAATTCCAAAAATACATTCCGTAGTAAATGTGGATTTATTACGAGCTTCCCGAGGCGGAATGCGTGGCGTGATCTGGAGTCTAGCACAGGAATTTGAAACGTAAACCTTGGTATTTCAAAGTCCATTGCTTCATTTTCAGAAAATAGTATTACGAACCAAACAATAAGAGCAATGGAAACTGAAATGAAAAATACGGAATACTCACCTTTGTAATTTTGGTTCAGGCTCACTACACGGTCTCGGTGGGAATTATTCAATAACACTGACGAATGGGTTTTATAACGGAATTGATTACGGGCCAGATAACGAGATGTAATCGCACCGGGGGGAATAGAGACAAATGTCGTATTGGTTGCAGATTTACAGCGCGGCGCGCGCCATCTGGCGTGCCAATTTATGAGTTTAATCAGGAGCCGGCGTTGCCACCGGTTTGGGATCGCAGCGAGAACGGGCGCCGGCTTGTTCACTGTTCAAGCTTGCAAGCCGCACGTAGGCACACGCCTTTATATACTGCATTGGCTTTTAGCTGCTGCAAATTGATTTTAAGTGGTTTTGCTCGTTTTTATACCTAATACGTCTTTCGAATGCTGATTTAGATTCGTGCCCGGGAGGATTGATTACGTTTACGTTTAATTCGATTTGATTTGATTCTATCAAAGCCCTGCTTTGTGATTTTTTATTTTAAAAGTTGATTGGTTCTGTGCGATTCGTAGCTTGAAAATACACGAAGGTTTTATAATAGCAACCATTCCTAAACATTAGGCACAGTCTACCGGAGAGTTTTTTTTTTAAACCTATTTACAAAAATAAATATCATTTATCATTATCATTTACCGGAGAGGTTTAGCCGCTCGAGCAGAAATGTTGGAGCGAATGTTTGAATAGACCTTTGCAGAGTGAGCAGGAATATACCTACAACAATTAATTATGTCAAGCAGTTCTGTGCTAACACCAGAGGGCTTAGCCAAGTTGATAATCTACAATCTTTAACGCTAGTAGAAAACTTCAAATGTATGGAAATGACATCATCTGAACGTTTTAAGTCACGTTTTCAGAACAAAGGAATCGGAGGAGTTACCGACTAAAGAAAGAGATTTGAAACGAAAAAATCATAACTTGGTTAGGCCTGTTGCTTAACCTCATATCTCAGGCATAGAGCTGTCATTGTTTACTAAAGGTTCAACTTTATGATGGTGGTGACATTTTTGTCTTGTTTATTGGAAATGGCAGCGTAGTCATTGAGTATTTTAACTCTGCAATCCATTTTAAAATAAAAAATAAATAAAAATATTTAAGTAAAACATCAATTAACTCCTCCCGCTCTGGGTGGACCGAGGCAGTCTTTTACAGACTAAAATCCGCCCGTGTTCACACCTGTGGCTGAGATAACTCACTCGAACAATCCTTCAGCCCAGTCTCTGCATCCATAGAGATAGCATTTAAACTTCTAATGGAGACATGAATTTTAATTGAAGTTTCTAGAACTTTAATCTATGCCAATACTCAGTAAATCCACTTCGTACATTACGATTAAGATCGCAATTCTCTACGTGTAATGGCAAATTGCTAGTTCATCGCCAACGGCCTTTGGAATAGCCCATTTCGGTTGAGCCTTACAAATTATACAGATAGGTCTACGGTACGATTTCTCGTGCTGTGGTGGCCATTAAACACGCAAACATTCGGACTAGGAACAGATATCTGTATCGAACTTGCATCTCTAAGTACTGTGGCCATTACACTAGCAAATGGATGACCTTCTCTCGTGTTGGCGAGCGATAAATGTGAACAGCTTACACAGTAAAGGATTAATCAGTAAGTAGTATGTAAGTTTTGTGTGCTGCTCTGTCTGTACCGAATGCACTTAAGTATCGTGGCGTTTAAACCAATCCTCCAACCTTAATGCAATACGATACGCAATATATTTCAATAAAACTCTATGGCATATTTCTGACTTGCTTTTGCCCGCTGCTTCGTCCGTGTACATAAAATATAGCCTATACCATTGCAGTTTTCTATCAGTGAAAAAATTTTAGCAATCGGACCAGTAATTCCAGAGATTACCTCTTACAAACAAAAAAAAAAACAATCTTTACTTCTTTATAATATTAATATTCAGTATAGAAGAAATAATGTAAATGCACCAAAGTTATTGTGACATGTGTATAGAACATCATTTTTAGTTTAAATGAAACCTGAATATAGTTTGTTCAGAATCAATAACTGATTTTATTCCAATAGTTTTTACACCATTTAAAAAGGTCATACGTTAGACAGTACCAATATTAAGTACAACAGGCCACGTCAGGTAATAACAGGTATTAGGAGCCAGTTAAAAGCTGGGTTTAAGTGCAAAACAATCCTTCAGTCGCCGGGATGGCCCAGTGACTATGTATTTTTGCTGACATAACAAGCTTATAAATTCGTGATTTTTCATGACACATTTATGGAATTTTGTACATAAATTCATTACATTAAAACACTAGACACGTGTTTTGGGTTTTGCATATACTAAAACTAATGTTGTGTAAGTAATTGTTTATCTTGTTCTGATCTATTTGATACAAATACGTAATACGAAGCGCGATAGATGGGGTGCCACGACAGAAAACCTCCACGAGTGCCCGCGGACTGTAGTTCCCTTGCGGACACGTCCTGAGGGAAGACCAGTCTGCGGGACGGTGCACCCTGGGAGGCGGCCATAGACCCCCTTGGGCACTCCTACCCAAGGGCCTCTATGGCCGTCTGCGAATGTTCTGTCTGACGGAACGCTTCAACGCGTGTCCCTCTGCTATAGCAGAGGGCACAGTGGCGAAGTAAGAGCGGGCTCGGTGTGCACTCACACTGCCGCCGGGCAGGCAGGAGGAAGACGTGTTCCTCCTTCTGCCACCGTTAGTCTCGTAGCCCCAGAGATTGTCCAAGGTCATGTTTCTGACTCTTGATGGGGGACGAGGGCCTTGGCTTAACCGCCCGGGCCGCGAGGAAGACAACCTCTATAAAAAATTACCCCAAACCTCCAAGCGGCGGCGCACCGTGAGGGAGGTTGTTAGCTTGACTAATGGGTAGCTAAATTAGTCTCTAGTGCGAACCACGTATTTGAGCCAGTACAACAATATATATACTCGTGGGAACAAAATGGATTCGAAATTTTTCATAAAACCACAAGTGAGTGATGCGCGGTCGGAGTCCGACGCGGCATCCAGAAGGAGCTCGGAGGGCTCGGAGAGTGAGGTGGAAGCGGGCGGTTCTGGGAGACACTCTAGTCTCTCCCAGAAGAAGCGCTCCGCTTCTTTTAGAAAGGAGGACGGATCGTCCTGCTCCGAGGGGCGGGCAAAGATCCCCACCAGCAGCCGTGGCGCGGGCCGAGCCCGCGGAAAGGGAAGGGGCCTCACGGCCAAGAAATCCGCCGAGCGAGCCAACAGGCTTGCCGCGGAGGGGCGCCACCCCGGTGCGGGCGACTCTGGGAGGGATCTCTCAGAGCCGTCCGGCAGCGAGAGGCGCACCGAGGCGGAGTCAGGTGGGGAGGCTGCGGTGCCCTTTAAGGAGCTGGCCGTCACCCTGCTTAGGGACATGGCCCGCCAGAGGGACAAGGCCACGCGGGAGCGAACGATCCGTCGCCACGCCGCGTCCCTCCAGGGGGCCTTAGACGCTTCCGTCAAGAAGAGGGTGGCGGAGCTCCGAGCGGAGCTCCAGGCCGAAATCCGAGCGGAGATTCGGGCGGAGCTCGCCAGAGCACCGAACAGAGGCCGCCAGGAACCCATGGAGGAGGAGCGCGAGCAGAAGCAGGGGCTAAGCCGGCCCCAGCCCCAGCCCCAGCCCCAGTCCGAGCCGGAGAGTCAGCTGCTGTCACTCGTGCAGCAGGAGCTCGCTGCTTTTCAGCAGGGGCTGCAAAAGCAGCAGCTGGAATTCCAGCAGAGCATCCGGCAGCAGCTTTCTCTCCTGGAGGGTATAGTTCTCCGTCCTCCACTGGCGGCCTCTGGGCAGAAAAAGGCGGCTTCTTATGCCGCTGCTGCGGCCACGGCTTCTGCGCCTAAGGCGGGCCCGTCGGGGCAAGTGGGGCGCGGGGCTGCGGCGCTGGAGCCCGCGAGGCCAAGGCCGGAGCCTGCGAGGCCGGCCCCGACGGGCAAGCAGCAGCAGCGGCGAATAAAGGGTGCGGCGGTGCCTGCCGCTAAACCGGCAGGTTCTCCTGCCGCTGTGGCGACTAGGCCGCGCTTGCCACCTCCTCCACCCGAGGAGCCTGGCGCCGAGTGGACGGTGGTCGGCGCCAAAAGGCAGGCGGGCAAGGTGGCCAGGGCGGCCAAAAAGCGCGCGAGGCGGCAGGAGCGCAAGAAGCGGGCCATGGCGGCACGTCTTCGCGCCCCGAATTCCGAGGCTGTAGTAATTACGCTACAGCCTGAAGCGGAAAAGAGGGGCGTGACGTACGATGACGTCATGGAGAAAGCGAAGCAGGCGGTGTTGCCCCACCTTGGCGAGCTCGGAGCCGCTGCGGGCTTCCGCATGAGGCGCACTATCACCGGGGCCCGAATTCTCGAGGTCCCCGGTGCGGCCAGCGGCCCTGCAGCAGATGCCCTGGCCGCAAGGATCAGGGCGTCCCTCAGTGCAGAAGAGGCCCGAGTGTCCAGGCCCACAAAGTGCATTGACATGCGCATCATGGGCCTGGACGATTCCGTCAAGGTGGACGAGGTGGTGGCCGCCATCGTCAAAGCGGGTGGGTGTACGACCGAACAAGTTCGGGCGGGCACCATCCGTGCTGATAGCACGGGCATGCGAGCCGTAACGGTGAGCTGCCCCGTGCAGGCGGCCAAAGAGATCACGGCCGGGGGCCGAAGGCTTTTGGTGGGCTGGGTTTCGGCCCAGGTTAAGATGCTGGAGCCCAGACCTCTGCGGTGCTTCCGCTGCCACGTGGGGCACCACGTGGGAGCCCACTGCGCCGCGGAGGATCGCAGTGACCGCTGCCACCAGTGTGGCCAGCCCGGTCACAAGGCTGCAGATTGCCGTGCTACGCCGCACTGCTACGCATGTGCGGCGGCCGGCAAGCCGGCCGACCACCGGGCTGGGGGCAGGTCCTGCGACCCCCCCGCCAAGGCCAAGGGCAAGGCCCGCAGGCCCATCCCCGCCGAGGTCCTCGCCGCCGCAGCCACCTCGTTGGCCGCCGCCGCTATCGCCGCCGCACCCGCCGCCGCTGCGGCAGCGCCCCCTAGGGGGGCTCGGGAGGAGACCGTAATGGAGTGTCAATAACGGCCCCATTACGGCTCCTCCAGGCGAATATCAACCACTGCGCCACCGCTCAGGATCTGTTGCTCCAGAGCATGGCGCAGTGGTCGATCAATGTCGCCGTGGTCACCGAGCCGTATTTTGTCCTGCCCAGTGGTGACTGGGTTCAGGACCTGGACGGCTCGGTGACCTTAATTACGTCGACCGCCGCCGGTACCCCGCCCCCCGAGTCCGTCACGAGGGGGTGGGGTTGCGTGGCAGCACGGTTCGGGGACATCGCCGTGGTAGGCGTCTACCTGTCCCCGAGCCGATCTCTCGACGAACTCCATGTCTCCCTGATGGAGCTAAATTCCGTCGTCGCTGGGTTCGGTTCCCTCCCCATGGTTGTTTGCGGGGACTTCAACGCCTGGAACACGGCTTGGGGTTCCCGGTTCACGAACCAGAGGGGTCGGATGGTGGAGGACTGGGCCTTGGAGCTGGGCCTGGTCGTACTGAACCGGGGTTCTGTCCCCACGTTGGTGCGGATGCGGGGTGAGTCGGTGGTGGACATTTCGTTCGCCAGCCCCGCTCTGTCGCCGCGTGTCGTCGACTGGCGCGTGATGGAGGAGGTGGAGACGTACTCCGACCACCGGTACATCCGGTTTGACGTCTCCGCCGAAACCTCGGCCGCGCCGGTCCGACGGAGCCCTTGCGGTCCGCGGTGGGCGCTTAAGCAGATGGACCGGGAGCTCCTCCTGGAAGCCGCGACGGTACAGGCCTGGGTGCAAGCACCGGACAGGCCTGTCGACATCGACGTCGAGGCGGAGTGGTTCCAGGAGGCCATGTCGCAAATTTGCGATGCGGCAATGCCCCGTGTCCGTCCAGGACGAGCTAAGCGCCAGGTGTACTGGTGGTCGCCGGAGATCGGCGCACTGCGCAACGCGTGCAATCACGCGCGACGCCGGTACGCCAGGCACTGCAGGCGCCGCATCCGCCCGCCGGATGCGGAGGCCAGAGAGGCGGAGCTGTATGAGGGATACAGAGAGGCAAAACGCACCCTCCGAACGGAGATCAAGCGGGCCAAACTCGAGGCCCGCAACGTGTGGCTGGGGTCTCTGAACGCGGACCCGTGGGGGCGCCCGTACAAGTTGGTACGGGACAAGCTTCGCCCCTGGGCTCCGCCGCTGACTCAGAGTCTCCGGCCCCAACTCGTGGAGGGTGTGGTTAGTACTCTGTTCCCTGCGCAGGGGGAACACTCCCCCCCGCCCATGGCTCCGCCTCCGCCAGCGGTGTCTGACGCGGATCGCAACAGCGACGACGACGACAATGTTCCAGAAGTGACCGAGGTAGAGTTGAGAGTGGCGGTGCGAAGGCTGAGTGCCAAAAACACCGCCCCAGGACCCGACGGCTTGCCAGGGAAAGCCTGGGTCCTGGCCATGGAGGCTCTCGGGCCTCGACTGAGAGGGCTCTTCAGCGCATGCCTGGAGAGGGGCCAGTTCCCACTTCGCTGGAAGACGGGGAAACTGGTCCTCGTAGCGAAGCCAGGGCGCCCTGCGGACTCTCCGTCCGCATACCGGCCCATTGTGCTGCTCGACGAGGTGGGCAAGCTCTTTGAAAGAGTAATTGCAAACCGCCTCGTCGTGCGGCTAACACGGGTGGGGCCGGACTTGTCGGACGGACAGTTCGGCTTTCGCAGGGCGCGCTCTACAATAGACGCCATCATGCGCGTGCGAGCCCTCACGACAGGGGAAGCGGTGTCCCAGGGTAGGTGTGTCGTGGCAGTGTCCTTGGACATTGCCAACGCGTTCAACTCCCTGCCCTGGAGTACGATCCGGAGGGCACTCCGGTACCACCGGGTGCCCGAATACCTCTGTCATGTGGTCGAGGCGTACCTGTCAGACAGGTACATTGTCTACCCCGGTCACCAGGGAGACTGGAAACGTCGAGAGATGTCGTGCGGTGTTCCGCAGGGGTCGGTTCTAGGCCCACCCTTGTGGAACATCGGATACGACTACGTGCTGCGCGGCGACTTCCCTGACGGTGTCAGCGTGGTTTGCTACGCAGACGACACGCTGATTCTTGCGCAGGGAAGTTCGCACCAGGCGGCGGTCGCTCTAGCGACACGCGGGGTTGCGATAGCCGTTGGTAGGATCCAGGAGTTGGGACTCGAGGTGGCGCTGCATAAATCCGAGGCAATGTGCTTCCACGGCCCTCGGAACGCGCCACCATCGGACTCCCAACTTACGGTGGGAGGAGTTCGCATCGGCGTCGGGTCGACGATGAAGTATCTGGGACTCGTCCTCGACAGCCGGTGGAATTTCGTGGAACATTTCCGACGTCTGGCTCCCAAGCTTCTCCGGGCTGGGGCTGCTCTCAAGCGGCTCCTGCCCAACCTTGGGGGTCCAGACGCCTCCTGCCGGAGGCTCTACGCGGGGATCGTTCGGTCCATGGCCCTCTACGGGGCGCCGGTGTGGGTGCCGTCGCTGGCAAAGCGACCGGCGTCCATACTGAACGCCTGCCAGAGGGTCATGGCAATACGGATGGTGCGGGGTTACCGCACGATCTCCTGCGAAGCGGCGAGCCTTCTGGCTGGTCTACCACCGTGGGATCTGGAGGCAACAGTCCTTGCACACATGCACGATATGCGCGTGGAGATGCAACGCCGGGGTGAAAGTCCACTGCCGCAACATGTCAAAGCATGGCGGACAGAGCTCCGGCGGGATCTCATGGTGAAATGGCGTCAACGGCTATCGCAACCCAGTGCTGGGCACGCCACGATTATGGCGGTAAGCTCCCTCTTTGAGGCGTGGCTGGAAAGACCTCACGGCGTCCTTACGTTCCGCATGACGCAGGTCCTCACCGGACATGGCAAGTTCGGGAGGTTCCTGCATCGGATTCAAGCGGAAGAGACGCCCGGGTGTCGCCACTGTGCGCAACGCCCGGAGGACACGGTGGAGCACACCGTCGAGGTGTGCCCTGCCTGGGCGGAGCATCGCCGTGCCCTCGTGGGGGCGATCGGCGGCGGAGACCTCTCGCGCCGGGCCCTGGTCGAGGCCATGGTCCGGAGCGAGGAGGAGTGGCAGGCGGTCGCCTCCTTCTGCGAAGCAGTAATGCTTGCAAAGGAGGAGGCCGACCGCATCAGGCAACGGCGCCCTCACCGCCGTCGCCGGGATTCCGATCCCGATTTCCGGCCACCGTAGACGCGGGCTCGCGGACGGCGAGCCATGGGTAGCTCGCTGTCCGATTGTCCGGCAATGGACCGAGTCCAAGACGTCGACGGCGCGCACTGTTCCCGCGCGCCTCAAGGAGTTGTCAGCAGCAGGAAGGGGCCCAGCTGGGTCGAAGCCTACTGGGGACAGGGTTGTCCGAAAGGGAGCTCGTGCCCCGGTATGAAGGCTAGAAGGAACGGCGCGGGGTTTTTAGTCAGTAAGAGTCTGACACTGTCTCCCGCTCCACCCAAGAGCGGGTTTCGTCAAAGATGATTTGCCCCGTCGACAAAAAAAAAAAAAAAAAAAAAGCGCGATAGATAAGAAGAGAGCTTCCGTAGCAATGGTGGAATCAAATCAGGTGGAAATTGATAACGCAAGTACTGGTACTGATACTGTAAAGTAAGTAACCCATGAGGAATTTCTGAAAACGAACCCCGCAGTCCTAAAACGCATAGGGCAAATGAAGGAAACATGAGTGATCTGACACGCTCTCCCTCCTCACTAGAGCAAGAGAAGTCATTGGAAGATTTCCCACCTCAAAAAAAATGTGTTACTGTAGGGTAGTTACATAATTTATTTATAAAAGGTTCCTAGTTTTTTTATCAACTCATAAATAGGCTCAACACTTCTAGTTCCTCTAACCTCATTATATAAGGTACCTTTTATACATATTCAGTAAGTGGGTATCAGAATAACAACTAAACAAAAACTAATAAACAATGTTGGCAAAGTAAACAGCACTTTCATTAGTTTCTAGCCCGAGTCTGCCCGATTCTACACGAGCCTTCCCGAGCAACGTTATAATTTCGAAACTAACCAACTAGATATTAGCACATCTAACTTTTCTAATCAAACTCGCGTAGACTTATATAAAAATGTATGTATTACACAGATGTAGTGAAAAGTAGAGAGGGCAAGAATATGTGTACCGCGAATTTTGGCAAAATATATTTTGAGTATGGCTACAAGACCTATACAAGGTGTAAGGGACAGCCTTCCGCAAACTTTAAGGGCTTGCTCAATAAACGAAACTGAACAACCTTCCACAAGACTTTTATTCAGGAATCGAAAAAAAAATCAACCTCACCATACAAAATGATAAACTAGATTGGACAATTTGTATGGCGAGACCGATTTTTTTTTCGAGCTATCTCTTAAAGATTGCGGAGGTCTGTCTCTTACCTACACCTTGTATGTATTCAACCGTAATTTTATTAAAGATTGCGGGTACCCCAAACCTATTCATAGTTTGAGAATTGCTGTCCTTTTTTTTGTTTTATATATATCTCTACAATACCAAATTGTTGATGTAAAATAAATAACACAATTCATCACAATAGACAAAGTTATAATATAGTGCTTCCTTTTATCAACAATATTTGAGATGTGGAGCCTTCACAAGGAGAAAACTATTTTTTTATTCAGTCTATTGAAAAGAGTATAGACGATAAACACACAAAGGCTGTGTTAGGCATAAATATTGCTTAAGTTATCGCTTAAAAGATCTATGGAGGTTGGGCTGCGAATCGTTCGTGTGACAGTTATTGCGTTTTTTATGCGTGAAGTTTGGAAAAAATCTCTTTATAGTACGAGATCCCATCTAACGTCTACCTTTACACTTTTGCTTACCAAAGGAAAAAAAACACCTTTTGTTTTTGTTTTAATTAGAAGATTTTTTTCCATTTTTATTGGAAAATTTAGATTACTTTGGTATTAAGGAGTTAGAAACACGACTTGCACTCCAAAACTCAAGTCGCAGGTGACGGAAAAGTAACAGCCATGCTAAAGTGGGAGTGGGCCTGCTACGTCGCGCGACTGCACCTGAATAAGTGGGTGCAAATCTCCATTAACTGGTCTGAAGGAGGTCGACGTCAACCGCGCATTTATTATTTGGCCAAAGATTGCTCATGATGGAAAGGTTTGAAAGGAGAAGGGAAAACACTTTGCCTAGCTGTGGGACAAATTTATGCCCATTTGTGGATATCTTTCGGTTGAAATAATGAGGATGATACCATAAAACCAAATATAACTAGATAGTGTAGTCTTCTGGTGACATATCCCGATAAAGTAACTGCTTTTATTCCAAAGTTACTTTTGCTAGCGGCTTCGCCCGCGTTACAGTAGAAAAATTACCCGATTTACTCTTGGGTTAAAAAGTAACCACAGGTTTACAATTTACACAGTTTCCAGTGTAAATTGTAAAAATGTGTGTGTATTAAATTCCATCAAAATTTCTGACGTGTAGCGACATCTATGACGTCATAAAGGAACTAAACTACGAAATCCTGCATCGCACAAGAGTCCTCCACGTGACTTGAGCATATACAAAAGCCTGAAATCATCTATCGGGTAGTTGTCCAATACCATCAACCTCCGATTGGTCGGAAGATCCCCTTTTTAAAACGGAGGTATGCGCGACTTTACTCTTTGTGTCCAGCGAGCCACAAAAAATCCGCCACAAAAAAAAAACTAGAAGCGGCCACAAAAAAAGCTAAAGCGCGCGATAGCTTGTAGCCGGAGAAGCTTGAAGCGGCTTCTAGCTTTTTTTGTGCCACTGTTACCTCACACGGGCCTTAAAAAAGGCCACCACAAAAAGAAGCTAGAAGCGGCTTTTTTGTGGCCAACATTTTGTTCTGCACACCTTTTAGCGTGAAGAAGAAACAATTTACGTACAAACCAACTTTCACCTTTATATATTAGTGTAAAAGCTTTTTATTACACATCCAACACTTTCATAACGGAGAAAGACAGGGGTAGTCAAAATGTCTTGGTCGTCCCAGATCTCCCAGAGCAGCCCGCTGAACGTAAATTGTGCTCTACTTTGTATAGTCTACAAAGTAACCATGCAAGCCAGTCACAAAGGAAAATTCGCTTCCCGCTCACCTCTTCAGTTTCAAAGGAAGAACTGGATCTGAGCAATTTTAGTCATTGTTTACTTTAGAGTTAGCGTCCGAACAATTTCAAGTTTAATGGCGCAACTTTCAAGGTATTATTGAGAAACCTGCCAAACTTACCAGACACTATGTTCATATCAACATGAATCACAGTTTCATGGCCAAAAAGAGAAAGCAATTAAAAAGCTTTTGGCATTTTTCAAATTCAAATTCAAGACCAGTTATATTGTAACGAAAGAAAATTTCTGCATGCTTGGTATAATTTTGGTTTTGTGAAGTCCTTTTTTTTTCCACTACTATTAAACAACGCTATCTAGTCCCAAACAATGTAGACCTTGTGCTATGATCACTAGACAACTGATAATATCATCATCATCATTTCATTCGATACACCTCCACTGTTGGACATAGGACTGATAATATACATAAAATATAATATTTCTAAATAAATACAATATATAGACCAATTATACCCAGACACAGAACAAATGGTCGTGCCCATCACACAAACATTTGTCTTGGGTGAGAATCGAACCCGCGAGCTCCGCCATAGCAGTCCGGGTCACTAGCCACTAGACGAACAGGCCAGTCGAATGGTGGGAAAACCTAATAATGCCATTCTATGCCATTGAATCAATGAGAAAATCTATGTAATATGAAAAGTTCTATGCCGAAGTAAAACATGATTATAAATGTAATCTAACTAGTACCTATCGGTATAAATGCCAAGTTTAAACGAAAAATAATCCAAACATTACTTATTTATTGCCCATAAAAAACGAAATTACCAACATATAGGTGGTACCTATTCACAAAACTGTTTCTTTTGCGCATCGCTATCTACAGTTTTAAACATCACTCTTGAACTAAATCGAAAATCAATCCGAATCACTGCCATTTACTGAGCCTGAAAAACATAAATCTGCTCGATTTTATCTCCAAATATATATCGAAGAATAAGTTAAAGCTTAATGCTCAATACATTGATAGAACGAAGTAATAAAAAATAGACATTCTCGTAAATAACTTATCACAATAACACATTATTGTGACGTAACGCTTTCTTGTTCTATTGCTTATGTGCCATTTTCTTTGTTTAATAGGTACTTTGTAAACTTACGTAATACATGGTGGAAGATTAGAATGAAATATTGTATTGTAATTGTAACGATTATTATGCGAGTTTGTATGTTTTTGACGAGCTGTTTTCTTAATAATTTTCAGTTATTGGTTCTTAAAATAGTGATCTTGTGATGGGAGATTTCCAATATTTAGAGGTGAATGTTTTCTTGCTACTACTTCACGCTGGAATTGCTGAAGGAATTTGGATCGAATTCGATAAAAGACCATGTTGATAACCTCGCGTTTCACCTTACCGTATCTTCCCTATCGACTGATGTTATGTTATGTTTGTTATCTAGCTTTAAGTATGCGTCTTATTTCGCGTAAATAAACTGTTTTTCTTTCTCCTTTCACCACTATATCATCTGATGAAAAGTGACGATATGGTTGACGATGGAATATATTATATCCTAATATTACATATAGGATACTTTTTTCGCGGGCGTATGTTCCTTTTGCACAGTTTTCTACTTCCACGTGGGTGAAGCCGTTAGCAGCAGCTAGTCATAAATAAATATTTTATTTTATTTATTTATTTCTTCCTTACAACTATCATCACAGGCACACCTAATGCGATAGTGTCGTCTTAAAATTAACTTAAATACAATTATAAATAAAACATGAAAACAAAAATAATCTAGTACCTACTTACCTTCGTCGATACTATCATATAAAAACAATACTTAAAATATAGAAGCGTATATTTGATGGGTAATTACCCTATTTATATATATAATGTTATATAAATACTTTCTTCCCTATTTGATTCCTGCAGACTTATTTTTATTTATGTGGATGTCAGGCAGTCATGTAAAATAGCGAGCTACATCCGGTTAGACTGAAAGTCGACCTCAGGTTAGTAAGGAAAATATTAGGCGGTCAGAAAATATTTACTAGATATTTGTTTATATATACGATATTGTACAACAAGTTTATAATTTAATGAAAAAAAATATACATACAGATGTATTTTGAGACTTCTACTAGACCTTGCAGTTCAGATTATTTGTACGTCTTTCAGTGTATTTAAAACTTCCAATTTCTTCTTCTTCTCTTCTTCTGTTCCAGAATCAGTTCAGTAAGTATATTTGTAGGCTGGTCAGAATATATTTATTTTAAGCCTTTTATAAATGTTTGTTTTCCATCAAGCAATAAATTAACATCGACAAAATGGGACAATCGAACAGCCATTAAAACGACAATACAGGCATGAATGTACAGGCCAGTGTAGGGTTATGTGCGTACATAACCCTTTAATCGAAATACCAAACCGAAACATAGTCGAAGTTGGGTCGTAAACGTCAACATAAACTCGCGCTGTTAACCGATCAGTGTTCATTGTGATCACGCGTCTGGCCAACTAATATTCAAATTAGTGACGTCATCGGATTAGGCTCGACGCGCTCCGTTCCTGTTGATTACTCCGCCACGGGTTATTATCGAGGCAATGTGTGCGTTCATTAAAATTCGACATCTTGTGACGTTGTTGTGCCGTTAGCATTTATGATTTAGGTAGGTGGCGGAATGAAGTGTGTGGTTATTGAATAATTATTAACTGGCTGCTGCCATCGGCTTCGCATGTATGAAAGTAGAAAATTATCCAAAAGGAACATACTTTTTGGATAAAAAGTAGCCTTAGTGCTATTTCAGGACATGATCTGGAAAATTCTTAATCGAATGCTGATCTAGGTTGGTCTTTGTAAAAACAATTGGCCAAACAAGACTTCCTCCACCCATCTCTAACACAGTGACAGTGTGGAGACGCTGCTGTACAAAACATGCGCCACCTGCTATTCTGCCCATTCTGTATACACTTTTCAGGATTTATACGAGACCAATAACAGAACTGCACAGGTTGTTAATTTTTGGTCAGAAATAAAATAATTTGAGTCCATCGACACGAAAAGAAGAAAAAGGACATAATGGTCTACCCGTATACCATCTTTCATCGAAACTAGTTCAGAAGTTCGAGTGTGAATAATTAACAAACCTACACTTATATACGCACTAATAATTAACATTGTTAATCATAAAATGAGGCTAACAATATTTTGAGCAACAATAAAACATTTTATGTAGCCTGCAAAGAAAGCATATTCTTGCTCTAATAATTTCGAGCAATATTTGTTTCTCGTGAATACGATAGCATTATCCATGGTAGGAAGACTGGAAGTGGCATCTAATTTGCCGCACCGGAACATCATGATGGATTAAATTGATTATTCAAAGCTTATCGTAGTTCGCAGTGTCATGTCATATCTAGAGCCTGTTCAAGCCATCCGACAGTCGAGATTTCATAGAATAGATACTAATGTGATGATAAATCTGATGATAGTAAAGTTCTCAGAGATGCAGGTATTTATCCACGTATTATTATGGAACCAGCCGTACCCTTTTTTAAGGGGAGGAAAATTATCCAATGACAACCCCCGCTCTTGGGTGGAGAGGAAGATAGTGTCAGACTCTTCCAGACTAAAAACCCACCCTGTTCCTTCAAGCCTTCAAAGCGGGGCTCGAGCTCCTTTTCGGATAACCCTTTCCCCAGTAGGCTTTGACCCAGCTGGGCAACTGCTGTACCCAGCTGGGCCTCTGTTGTAACCAGCAGTGCCCTGATGACATTTCCATCGATAAATGGGACAAATATTCAGACAAGGTTTTCACCCCCATTTGATACTCCAAAAACCTTCCTTATGTTGAGTAGGTACATCATGAAAATTTAAGCAAAATTTCATACTTTCTTAAGAGTTTTTCAAGTTTTATATTCACATACCCATACCATGGTGGTAATGCGGTGCGGTGGTGGTGGATCTATTTAGCTTAGGACTAGACGGCGTTGTGTGATAGTTGTGGAATATTGTTATTATATTAATTATACGATTTAATGCCTTTCAGTAAACTTACTTAGTATTTCGACATGCTGATATTTAGATTATACCAATTTCATTAGAAAAAAAACATTAAAATAGATTTAAAATCAGTAAATTCTCACTGTCCGAGTATTTAGAAATGGCTGACGTCGCTGGCTACCGTGCCTGAATGGAGGACGTAGCTACATGCGTTACGAAATTTGAGGGTACTGCCAATCCATAGCTGCGTCATTGTTAGTTAACAAGCTCTGGCTCTAACTCAGCTCTGTTTTATGACGTCACCTAATTGCCATTTGGATATTTTCACCTTTAAAATATCAGTCATACTAATATTTTAAAGATGAAAGTTTGTACACACATAATTTATCCCGAATAGATTTAAACATCCGTCGTCGACCATATCAGAGCATACCACCAGGTGAGATGGTGGTCAAACGCGAGCCTATCAATAATAAATAAAAATGAATAAAAAAAAACATAATCTGAAATAGGTAAACTAAGTTCTTCAAAAGTAAGTACATAGGATATTTTTAGGCTTCTGGGAAAAGCTAGTCGACTATATATTTCTAATTCATATCATTCAAGCCAAGTACTTTACGCACATGAAATGACAAATCCTTTTTATGTCACGGGAAACACAATTGTTGTATGTAATGTATTCTCAAACAATGAAAGTACACACATATTTCAAAAGGGCAAGATAGAGAGGGCTATGCTTAGATTTTCCTTCCGTGATCGAATCAGAAATAACATAGCACAAGGATTCGTGAAACTTAATTGCAGGTATAGGTAATGCTCGCAGAAAAGATGGTCGATGGGGTTAAAAGATTCTGAAGTTCCTACTACGTACTGGAAGACGCAGTAACAAGGCAAATCCAATGTATTATAAGATACACAAGATCGTCATTCTAGCAATGCAGTGGGAAGGCATAGATACAGCTGCGGACGTCTTTCGGCTGAAATGATAATGATGCCACGTATCTTATGAAATTTACAAAAAAATATTTCGTTACCATCTTATGTAAAAACACTACTGTATGCACTATTTTCATAGCTAATAAGTGTTAAGAATAATAATTTTGTAACTAGAAGTCAGTATTGTTTAACCTAGATACCTCAGATGATAAGCACACAATCTCAACAAAATACATTCGTAATATTTTCATATTGGCAATACATGACAGGAGAAAAGTTTACTTTCTTCCCCAGTTTTCATAAGATTGAACCAGCAAATAAAGAAGCTTACAAATCAAACAAAAGCCAAGTAAACATAGAAACATTGAAACGCATTGTCTCATAATACAAACTATAAGAAGCAGACGGCATCGTGAAAGATTCAATTTTCTTTTCATATTTTCTCTACGTTTTATTCAAATGTGCCTGTTTCAATACCTTTATATCAAAATGTATATTGTTCACACAGCTCTAGCATTCCGTAATAAGATGTGTAGGTAAATCTAAAATATTCTAGACATCAGCTGATTACTTGAACACAGAGATAGACAAAAACCTTTTAAGAGATTTATTTTCATTAGGTTTGTTAAGAAAAATAAAACTGTTTTCAGCGTAATCTTGGAATAATATCTTTTGTTTTTTATTTTTGTTTTGTTTTATCGTAGCCCTGTTATATTGAAAGGTAATTAATGCCAGCTGTATTCTTTCTTCACCTTATTGTGTAGGTACGGTAAATAGGGATGTGACCTGTGTTTTTATTTCAAATGTAACACTTGACTTAGTTCACAATTACATTTTGTTTGGATGTTTTTATTTCTATTTGCAATATCTTGCCTAGTGTCAATTGGAAATTCCTGAGAGTTTATGGGCACTTTTTTATTTTCACGCTAAGTAATTACATAGCGTAAGAAATAAGAAACACAAGTGTGAATTTTTAAATAATTACAATACATTTTAACTATCCTGTTAAAGTAGTATCGTAGTTATTAAAACTTTAGTGTAATAAGAACATAGAAATTATAATATTTAAAACAAATACATAATTTAAAAATACACGATAAATCACCATAATTTTAGATCGTCGTTCCTTATTGTGTTTTTATTGGTTGCAAAACTCGAAATGGCTTCTAATGCTGTTATTATTCAAATAGCCTTTTAGGCTCTTAAAAATTCTTCCATAAAATAATTTCAAGAAACCCTTTCGTAATTGGAACAAAAACTTGAAAAGAAGAAGTAAAAACAAGATAACGGCACATCAGCCAGCCTTTTCATTTTCACTTTGAATTAAGATAAAGATGGCGCCGTATGCGCGGCAAATTGAAATGGAAATACCTCGCGGTGGCCGGTTTTATTCGTTGCGTGGCGCGGGGCGCGGGTCGACGAGTGCCTCCTCAAGCAATTCTCCTTCTGATGAAAAAGTTTGACTTATCAATTCCACTCGCTATTCTGTATGCAGTCTTTAATTTTTCCCCCGTTTTCCACTGAGTTTTTCATTATTAAAGCAAGATGCTCGTTACCTCCATTGAGTTCGTTGAAAAGAAAAGCCAACGAGCGGTTGTTTCAGTTGGAATGAAAATAATAAATCAAGGAGTAGGTAGATAGTAGACGGCGCTTGGTCTATTTCATGCTCTCTGCATATATAATGGATCCTAGACTAAAGTGTTCAAGATTTATGTCGTAGTTAATTGTTTAAAACGTTAATTTAATTGGTTTTACTGAACACTCACATGGTTGAACTTAAAGTATATCTTTTGTTCGAAACCAAAATGTATACAAGCTGCTTTAATTTATTAAACCCCAAGCGAACTCTGGTGTTCGCGCACCCATTGTATTTCTATTGTGTCTCTAATTATCACGATTGAAGAGTTAATCATTCTTACATTTTATTTGAGTGAATGTTTCGAATGTATTTCTTTTCTCTCAGATACAAAAGATCAAAAAATTTGTATAAGGCTTCGTCTGCAGTCGCGAGTACGATAAAACAAAGCTTGTGATATGACTTGGTAATGCTGCAAAAGAAAAATTAAATCGCTTGGGAGGTAAGCCGGTGGAATTCGGAATAAAGTGGTTTGATAAAGAGTAGTTATTTCTTTGGAACCTCTGCTGTTAGAAAATAAGTAAATTTATCTATGTATTCATTAAAACTTTAAGCACTAGTAATATACATTATACAAAGGCGGTCTTAATGCCTTAGGCATTTTCCTGTAACATGTCATGTAAATCTGTCTTATTCTCTAGTCTTTGTGAATATTCTTAATAATAATATTCCACAACTACCACACAACGCCGTCTAGTCTCAAGCTAAGCAGAGCCTGTGTTATGAGTACTAGACCATTGATAAATATACATTATTTCTAAATATATACCTATTATTATAGATGAATTACATCCAGACAAATGAATAATCATTATTTTGCTAATCGAACCCACGACCTCCGGCGTAGCAGGGCCACTAACTACTAGGCCAACAGGCCAGTCAAATTATAATAATCTGATGTATAAAAAAATTAAAATACAAACGGATACTGACTTATCTTCTAATATATACAAATCTCGTATCACAGTGTTTGTTATCGAACTCCTCTGAAACGGCTCGACCGATTTTTATCAAAATGTAGATTTACGAATAGGTAGTAGACTATTTTCACTCTCCTACCCTTAATCCAGATTTTTTACAATTTATATAGCAGAACGACGTTTGCCGAGTCAGCAATTAATGTCTTTAAAATTATTATCATATTTGTATATTAGAATAGAATAAACTTTATTGTACACCCAAAATAGTGTCAATTTGACAGAAACTTAAATCTATGGGTACCCATAGATTTAAGTTCGCCATCGCACTACCGCCATGTATATTGAACTATTTTCAATCAACGTTATAATTTCATTTTGAAAATAAACACAGTAACTTTGTTTGAGACAAAATTACTTCATATTTTAAGGATCATAAGTTATATCTTCAAAAATTTTTGTTTACCTAATACACATTTTTAAACCTATCGGTGAGAATTCCTTCTCAGATTTTCAGCATATTGTAGTGACAAGATGTTATATTCTAGTTCTCTAACAAATGGTGAATTATTAAGACACTGAGAGCACGAAAAAGTCTTTAAGATTTTTTTTGCTTTTCTAGTGCAAACTTTAGCTGATCTATAACTTTAAGATCCATGTTAGAAACGAAATAAAAAATTCTTAATGATGGTATTTTTTTTTCAATACAATTTTATTTTATAAATTGTTATTGTACGATAATTTTCCTGTAGCTGTAATGATTTAGATACCTGGTTTTGCTTCTCCACTTCAAACATTCACTCAGTATATTGTTCCATATAATCTTACGATATTCATTTAGAAAAACAAAAAAGTATCAAGAAAATTTCATTTCACATTTTACAGATTGAGATTGACGTGTGTAAGTCCTAACTGGTTTTGCAGAAATTTCGGCTTATTGGGTGCTCAAATTTGACGTGGAAAAGACAGAGGCCCATCCGCTGTCAGATTTGGTACTGAATTTTAGCAGTAGCTGAGTCAGCATAATATAATATTGAAATAAATTCATTGCGAAATAAAAAAGGCCTTTACGGTTTCAATTACGGAGGAAAAATGGGACAAAGAAGGTAATTGTTGTCGGCGAAGACCGCGGTTAAAATGAAAATTGATTGTCTGTTAATTACAGCGCTGAATAACGCTATTATAAATAAGTATTTATTCCTTTGTTAAGTAACTTTATGAGTTTTTATTTTGTTTGCGCAAATATTTTCACAGAACCAAGTGTTGGTGGATTTGGTAACAGGCATTGAAATTGCTTGCTTTATGAGATTTTTTTCCTACTTTTTTTTTCCGAATGGTGTGGTAATCCTGTTTCCATATAAATTGCCTGCTGTTATGTGGGTATTTGTATCGGAGCGGTTCGAGCTATAGCTTTATGGGAGCTACCAACGGCGCATAAATACAGTTTTAAGCTGCGTATACATACCATATGGGATTTGGTAAAGATCATAGTTCTGATAAATTCTAAAAGAACAACATATCACAGTGGAATTCTAGTAATTATTTAGTTACCTCCAATTATGTTATCGTAAGGGCCCAACAGGGTCGAAGCTTACTAGGGCCATGAGCTAAGTGAAAGTGAAACCCAAGGCCCTAGAACACGAGATAAAAAAGGAACATAGGAGTGGGTTTTAGTCAGTAAAAGTCTGTCACGCCCTCTCGCTCCCACCCAGAGGGCGAGACGCCATTGAATGATTTCCCACTTAAAAGAACCTCCTTGGTTTTTCAATCACTGTTTCAGGTGCATTTTCATCTCCATTATTGTTATTTTTTAACGATACTTTCAAAAAGTTTAATTTATCTATGTAAGAAAATTTTAAGTTCAACGACATCATAAAACATAATAGATACTGAAAGGTCTTGAAGGGTAGGCAGAGATAGATTGCGGGGTTGTTCGAAAGAGTTACTGCTTTTATCAAGTGGGTTATCAATGACTTCTACACCTCTAGGGAAGAGTGGGAGGGCCGGATTTTTACTGATTAAAATCATACCTGGGTTCTTTCAGTTACTTTTCACGTTCTAGGACCCCGAGCACCTATCGTTGCCCTAGAACGCTAAAGGCCTACTGAAGATTTTTGGTGCTTAGTATATAAGGAATTTATGTGAACATTAAAATAAAAAGGAACAAAGGTGGGTTTTAGTTCGTAAAAGTCTGACACTCCTTTCATTTTATATCGAGCAGGAGGAGTTATTTGATATTTTTTCAGTTCAAAATCAAACAAAGGTAATATTTATTTTAAGTATGGGTTGTATTTATTTATTACGTTAAGTAGATATATTTTATTTACCATCATCCGTGCGTCACTGCGGGTTGCCAGCTGAAAATCAGCGCTGAGTGTTTGACGCCCAGCAATTGCTGAGTTGGTGACCCTTTCGGTTCGCCTCGGTTCGGGACACATTCAATGCGACTGTATTGTATTTCTGTATTCTTTTTTTTTAATTATTGATAGGCTCGCGTTTGACCACCATCTCACCTGATGGTAAGCGATGATGTGGCCGACAATGGAGCACGCTTGCCTAGAAGTAACCTATTCACTCCCAAGTTGTAGCTATCAGGAAACACAGACTCCGGCAGGGAATTCCACTCCTTGGCTGTGTGCGTATGGGTGGGATGTCAACCATGTACCGCTGACGCAACGCCGTACGTTTTGTGGTCCGATGATGGAATGGACTTGGCGGAATTAGATTGTGCAATTCCAGTGCACACTCCCCGAAATGTAAACGATAGAAAACCGACAGACTAGCAACTCGGCGGCGATGCACAAGGCTTTCGAGCTTCGACTCCACGAGTGCATCATTGCCAGTGATCCTCTTGGCTCGCCTCTCAATCGACTCAAGCGCATCAAGCTGGTATTTGGCAGATCCATCCCAAAGATGAGAACAGTACTCCATACACGATCGGGTAACTGGTACTTATTACTTTTACGGGTAAGGTAAACTTTAACCGGGTAACTTGGGCTTGATAAAGATTGAGCAGCTGTTCCGGCGTGAAGTACCGTCTCACCTTTGCTAAGATCCCCAATTTTTTTTTATGTTGTAGCATAGTGAGTTTCTTGCGCCGAATAATTACTATTCTATTCAATTCTAAAGATATGCAGAGATGTTCAGTACACCTCTAATTTCAGCTGTTAAGAATAGCTCCTCATATAATTTATGTATTGCCCCACTAGAACAAACAATCTCATCGTCTATTTGCGTACACTCACGTACAACAGTGGTATGAGGAAACAGCCAGTGATATGTCATAATTGTGGCATGCCATAATGAGGCGACAGCGAACAAGCCTCCGATGGTTACACACAAAGCCATGATTTATAGCTCCGTGTGCCATTGTTAGCTTAATGAGATTGCACCGTCAGCACAAACGGTCTATATAGCCATTGACTTTGACTGTACCTAGCGTGCTATTCAATTGAATGGTGGATTGAAATGTTCAGACAATGATACTTTGTAGAAGTTGGTTTGGTGTATAGCTAATAGCGTGATGGTGACAGAAAAAGTAAATGGAAGTGCAATCCGAAGGTGCCAACTCGCGCGGACTCACACGTTAACTATTGCAGATTAGCAACTTGGCTAAGGGTATCTTATAAGAAATCTGTTATGTTCTTATGCCCAATTTCCAGCCACCGTAGGCGTCCAGGCCCTGGTCGAGGCCATGGTCCGGAGCGAGGAGGAATGGCAGGCGGTCGCCTCCTTCTGCGAAGCAGTAATGCTTGTAAAGGAGGAGGCCGACCGCATCAGGCAACGGCGCCCTCGCCGCCGTCGCCGGGATTCCCATCCCGATTTCCGGCCACCGTAGACGCGGGCTCGCGGAGGGCGAGCCATGGGTAGCTCGCTGTCCGATCGTCCGGTAATGGACCGAGTCCAAGACGTCGACGGCGCGCACTGTTCCCGCGCGCCTCAAGGAGTTGTCAGCAGCAGGAGGGGCCCAGCTGGGTCGAAGCCTACTGGGGACAGGGTTGTCCGAAAGGGAGCTCGTGCCCCGGTATGAAGGCTAGAAGGAACGGCGCGGGGTTTTCAGTCAGTAAGAGTCTGACACTGTCTCCCGCTCCACCCAAGAGCGGGTTTCGTCAAAGATGATTTTCCCCGTCGAGAAAAAAAAAAGCCACCGTAGGCGTGGGCTTGAGAAACAATGGGTAGCTCGCCGTCCGGTCGTCCAGTAACTGTCCGGACAGAGCGCGAGTCATCGACCGCGCGTTGTGTTCTATTCTTGTGAGCCAGCAGGGTCGAAGGCTACTGGGGTTATGAGTTGTGCGAAAGTGAACCCTGGAGCTCTGTAACGAAGGCAAAGAAGGAACATGAGTAGGTTTTAGTCAGTAAAAGTCTGACACGTCAACCCACTCCATTCAAGAGTAGGAGAAGTCATTGGAAAAAAACCTAATTAATTATTAATTCATTAAACCTAAAGCGAACGCTGACGTTCGCGCACCCAATGTCTTTCTATTGTGTCTCTAATTATCACGATTGAAGAGTTAAGGAGTCGTATACAAAATAAAAATAAGATAGTCAATTCGCATAAAATTGTTAGATGAAATGACAAAACTTTAAGCGCAAGGGAATAAGAACTCGCCAAGGCAAGAGGAAATTTAATTAAACAACTAATGAAAACGCGGAACCAAAGTTATGTGTTCATAAGTCTGGTCTGTTTAAAAATGTATTAATTTATGTGCTCGGTTTAATTTTATGAATTCATGGGTATATTTTTCTTGGTTGCAGAATTGAAGAGATATGAGTACGATAGCATTTGTATTTAGTATCTGTATTTATGTGATATGGAAGAAAAGGGAGTGATAGTATGACGGTTGACAAGATAGAATGGAAGATTGAAATGTGTTGTACCGACCCAAAGTACGAATAATATATAATTAGGGCAGGAAGGACACGGGCAGGAAGGGTTCCGTACCATTCATAGCCAACAAACGGCAAAAAAATACGTTTGTTGTATGGGAGTTTCTGTTGATTTGATAGTTAGCAGTATTTGATGTTATAGTGGCAATAAAAAACTTCATATGAGAAAATTTCAACTGTTATCATGGTTCATGAAATACAGTCTGGTAACAGACAGACGGACAACGGCGTCTTAGTAATAAGGCCCCGTGTTTATAATGTAGTTAAGTAACTCTAAAAATGACGGAAACTTAGCAAACGTGTGTATGAAGCAGCGAATCGGCTACACACCACAGAAACTCGTAGCATGCTATATTACTACGCCGTAGCAAAATTGTAGCCAACTAAGCAAAAAAAAAAGTATAATCAAAATTTAAGGAACTCTAAAAATGACAGAACTAAGCAAACGATTGTATGAAGCGAATCGGCTACATACAACAGAAACTCGTAGCATGCTACATTGCTACGCCGTAGCAAAATTGTAGCCAACGTAGCAAAAAAAAAGTATAATCAAAATTACAATTCTGTAAAAAACGCGTAGGTTGGTGTTTATCTTAAAAAGGAAACGTAAGCGTGAAAATACCTTCTGCATTGTTAAACAAACACAGCCTCTACTTATGCAAAAGCCACGGCTCTGTAAGTAAGACCGGCTGTTTCAATTTCGTCACGTACCGTTTGCTTTCATTTTACTCGTAATGGCGTCGTAAAAATAAAACTTCGTTAAGTAAAGGCAATTGTCACTGGGCTCAATTTTAAGACAAAACATCTTGTAGATTAATTATTTCACTCAAGTGGTTAATTTTGTATGAAACGAGCAGTAGTTAGACGTATTTTTCTTAACTAAAAACATAATACAAAAGTTTCAACGTCCGTAAATGAGAACACAGAATACCCATTAACGAGAATATTATTTCTAATTACAAAAGGTGTTGAAACAAAAAGTTTGATAACTTCTTCAGATATTAAAGCCAAGGAGCGTCTCCTTGGGGGCACATTGTTGTAGGAGCATTATCAGAGCGCTTTCCTAAGATATATGAGTGGTAGCCCCGCCTTCTAACTGTGCAATGAACTTTAAATCCCCTTAACACCTGGGCCCGCCCACCAAATACAGTTGTTGTGGAAATAAATGCGATAAAATCTTACTTTATACGACATGCAATGCTGAACTTAGTTTGTTCTAGTGTGAATTATTGCTATACAAGACGCCAGATATACGTGGAATAAAGTACATTCACCTTTTCCTAATATCTTTGCGTAGATACCCAAAAAACAAGGAATTAACTGTATTTCATTACAAGCATATAAAAAGGATCGCGATTTTTTTAAAGTAAGGTTTTAATTTAAAAAAAACATTGGCTCAAAACCGGGAACATTGGAAGGAGTGAAAGGAGGCCTTTGCCCAGCAGTGGGACAGTATACAGTATGGCCTAAATATAATAATAAATAAAAAAAAACTTCCAATATGTTGGAAGGTCAATGACCTTTATCCTAAGTTTTAGGCCGTCTGTCCACCACCGCCGTCACCGGGACGTCACCGAGAACGAGATGACGGCGCCGATTTAGCGATATATACGTTTATATGGCTATGTGTCCACCGCACGCCCGTCACCCGAGCGCATCTTAAACTTAAACTCGGCCCGAAATAATCTCGTTCTCGGTGACGTCCCGGTGACGGCGGCGCTGGACAGACGGCCTTAGAGTGTGTGAGAAGTGATTATAGGTACAGTGCCCTAACCAGCACAGTTCATGAACCTCTTTGTTCCTGGCACGGCTGAGGGTGACAGGCTCCGCACTCCCTCAACCTTGTCCACCGCAAACAATAAAAACTCCTTTGACGTTATCTGACGTCTTCTGGTGGAAAACGGTTAACGTTTACTTAACCCAATTAGGCTGTGGTTTCACTGTGAGCGACTTTATTTTTATTTTACTATTGATTGAAATAATGCAGGAAAAGTTTTATGATGTTACTATTTTAGTAGCACTAAGAATCGCCAAACTTAAGTGGTAATAAGCAGGGCACATTGCTCGCAGAACACATGGCCGTTGGGGCCGAAAGGTTCTGGAGTGGCGACCGCGTACTGGAAGACGCAGCGTCGGAAGGCCTCCTACAAGGTGGACCGATGACCTGGTGAAGGTTGCGGGAATCCGATGGATGCGGGACGTACAGGATCGATCATTGTGGTGACACTAGGGGGAGGCCTATGTCTAACAGTGACCGTCTGTCGGCTGAAATGATGACTATTTTAGTAAATTTAGGATAATTATCTTTTTTCAAATTTGTATTATTGTTTATCCAGATCTATATATATAAAAATCAATGCCACTTTTCGTTGTTATTTTATAACTCAAAAACGGGCTCACCTATCCAAACCAAATTTTTAGGCTTTGTTCGGACTATTTAGTATTTAGTAGTTTACTATTTAGTAGTTTATGTGAAGTTTGGTAGGGTAGAGTAGGGTAGAGTAGGGTAGAGTAGGGTAGAGTAGGGTAGAGTAGGGTAGAGTAGGGTAGAGTAGGGTAGAGTAGGGTAGAGTAGGGTAGAGTAGGGTAGAGTAGTGTAGAGTAGTGTAGGGTAGAGTAGAGTAGAGTAGGGTAGAGTAGGTTATAGTAGGGTAGAGTAGGGAAGAGCGGGAGCGAAGCCGTGCGGGCAAAAGCTAGTCTCTTATAGTCAATTATGTAAGACTAGCTGACCTGGCAAACTTTATACCGAATGTAGGATATTTTTCAATATAGTTACACACAATTCAAAGGAACAAAAGTTATCTACATCGATTTCTTACATTTTACGTTTTGCCCGCACAAATAAAAACTTTTACAGATTTATTATATGTATAGATAATAATTAATAAACTCTCAAAATCGTTTTCAAATCTATACACATCTTCGTAATTAAACTATGTAAATAACAAGTTAATGTTGTGTATTTAAGAGCTCCTTACAAATCGCTAGAACTGTAAACATTTCCTCCTTAAGGAAACGTATTAGCATTCCCGTCGGATAGTGTCGAGCGCAGGAGTTGAAACCAAACATGGCTGGCGCTACGAATCGCTTCCTTTACATTCAAATGCCGGAACAACACTTTCCGCTGTACAAATCACTCTGTCACTCCTGTTTTATTCCCACACTATTTTAGTTTTTTACAACCCACAATGTTTAACAAGTAACCTATTTAAATGTTTCAATATATTCCTAACAAGCTTTCCGCCCGCGGCTTCGCCCGCGTGGACTACAGTTTATATCGCGTGGGCAGAGACCCGTGCTCAGCAGTGGAATTATAGATAGCCTATGTGTTATTCTAGTGTCTCTTCTACCTACCTACCAAATTTGATCTAAATCCGTTCAGTAGTTTTTGCGTGAAAGCGTAATAGACAGACAGACAGACAGAGTTACTTTCGCATTTATAATATTAGTAGGGATTTGTGAATATTGAATATTGAAAGCCTAGATTTAGAAATTTCATATTACTCGCTATCTTAAACACCACAGGAACGCAAATAGATTGTGGATCTTGGATACCTGCCATTTCGATAAAGAATCAAAGACTTATCAAATCGTGTACCATTAAAAAGTATCAAATGGTGAAACAAAATATTTTCTGTAAAGTTATCAACCGGCATGTTGCCAAAGAGTTCACCGCACTGATTGGATCGCTTGTGCCAGATATCGCTGAATTTTTAAAAGAACCTTGAAACAATAACTCAGCTTATGCTCAAGTAAAATTTATACTGAAATGAAAAGCTCTGCACATTTTCTATTCAAATACAAAAGCTGTTTGAAAATACCTTCTTTTTGTATTACTGCAGACAGACAAATGAAACAGTATTGTTTTAATAAATGTAAGAAACAAGAAATTCGCCGCAAAAAAAAAACTAATTGAAACTTAAACTACACTGTTATTTACAAAGCTATAATATCCTGAACAAAAAAGCTACTACAAATACAAATTAAACACTATCTTAGTCTCCGTCCAACAGAGATTATGCACAATAATTTCTTTTTAAATGCAAAAAGCATAATAGCAGCAAAAGAGGGAAGTTTCTACGTGAAAGTGCATTAACATTTCTTGAGCAAGGCTTCAAGAGAACAGATGTTAAAGCCACAAGTCAAATAGACGTTGGAGAGAAACAAAGGCGATGGTCCGTAACACTGAAACTTGCTCAGGATTATACAAGATTGAATATTACGTACAGTTAGGAAACTGTTGTACATCGTAGAGATTTACCTTCATTTTGCTTTAGGACAAGAAGACGTCGAGATTCAAGCGTAGGCTATTAGGTAGTTATACACAATTTTGGCCCGACATGGACGGCTACTAATCCCGTACATGCTTAATTAGAGGCTTATGACTTGCTGTAACCTACGTCAGAATGACTACGGAGTTTTTGAAGTTTAACACTATCTGGCCAACTGACTTGTAGGCTACATATTATAACAATCTTAATAGGATTATTTTATCATCTTTATTTAAGTCTGCTACACTTTTATTGTCTTAAATGAGCGCCATCTTGGTGATGCAAATTTACACTGAATGTTTTAATCGTGTCAGTGTCCAAATGCAAATAATCGTTTCCTTTTAGTTTTAATTTCTTTTGATCAAATAAACTGTAGCTTGACTTTCGTTCATCCTCAACTTCAATTCGTTCTTAATCTCATTCATATTCTCGTATACCAACCATAGGGTATTAACATCTCAAAGGATTTTAGTTGTACAAAAGTAACCAAAACGATTCACGAGTCTCAGGGTTGTCTCATAAATAATACCTGAATGAGTACAGCGTAGGCCGTATACTGGGATTAATCTTATGTAATATGCCAGGCTCATACTTCTGCAAAGTTGTAGGACAGTGTGCTGGGGAATTCATGGCTCTTAGTTAATTATAACCGCGTTTGGTACGATATTGTACGCCGGCATAATCTTGGAGCTGTGTGAGACAAGGGCTATTAGCACGGCCGCTAGTATTATGATATTTAATAGAAGCCTGCTCTGTTATGTGATTAAGGAAACTGTGGGAAGCGTAGTGTTTGCATTATTAATAGTTTTAGTGCTTGCGAGAGTGTCTCTTATGATTCAACCAAATGATATACAAGAGCAGGGGATGGAAGAGTCATTACTTCATTGTGAAGTAAATTCAAACAGTTATAGCAATATTTACATTTTACGTATTTAAATGCTTTTATTTATATTAGAATAGGTTGGATCAAACATTGGCCAGTCGTGCTTACAAGTACCTATAAGACCACATAATCAAGTCACAACTAAGCATCAAAATATAAAATTCGATTTAAAAAATGAAAATATAAAACTAATCTCATCTTGTACATAAACGTAGATGGAACAAAAGTATGGTGGGTGCTACCTATTTATCCTTTTGTGTTACTTATTAGAGTCAGCTGAAGTAAATGGGTGACTTTACCCCACGCTGTTGTTGTAAGAAATTGCTTGTGGACATTGAAGAGGGTCGTTACGACCCTCTGTTTTTAATTTAATCTGTTTTTCAGATAACAGGTACCGGTAATGTATCGTGAAAGTGTTTTAAATATACACTTGAGATACGTTTGGTATTAGTTACCTTGATTTGCATTTTTATAAGTAAGTGACCTTTTTAAACTTTTTTTATTTAAGTTTGTGCCAAATAAATGTATTTTATTTTTTTCTTTCTTTAGATTTTGAGCGCATTTACCAATTACTCAAAGAAAGTATAATATGACCGAGATAGTGGCATTTTGTTGGCAATAAAGATTGAGTATGAAACAGGAGCAATATTGTACGTATTTCTTTTCTGTTTGTCTATTTATTAAGTTGCGCCTGCCATGTTATGTTTCTGCACCATCCGGTAGAAAATGCCTAAGGCAATAAGTCCGCCTTTGTAGTGTTGTTTACTAATGTACAAAGTTTTAATAAATAAATAAACAATATGCACGTAAACCAACTAACACAGCATACAGCATAACATAGCATAATCAGCCTTAAAGTGTTCCCAGTATTGGGATTCAGGCCTCTTTTCTGGGAGACAGAAAAAGCTGTAAAGTACCATGCGTACTCAGTGTGGGTTGGTACATAAATATAATAAAATAGAACATACATGGCTTAAATAAACCATAACTCATCGTTGTTGTGAAACATATAGGCAGATAATTCATTTTCCCCTCGATTCAGTGTCAACCCTACCTATTACCAAGAAGATTGAGTGAAGTACTATTCCAGGTAAACGTTACCAAGGGAGATGGAAATAATAACAATAAGAAGGAATTAAGTGGTCTTAATAACTGGGTTCTGTCGTTCCACAGTAATGGTGAAGTAAGTTTGTGACAGGACCCTAATTGTTTTGGAGATTCTTACAAACAATGAGAATCATTTTGGCTCGTATTTTCTTGTCCATAGTTCTGCCAGCTAGCGTGTTCATTTGGAAATATGATTCGGTGAGCGTGAGCATTATTTTTTTTGGACATTAGAAATGGTTTTTTTTTTTCGAGGTGAGAAATTATCAAAATTACTTCTACCATGAGATGGATGTGCTACGAGAAATGAGTATATTAGAAGAAGTTTGAAAGTGGCGCCAGTGACTGAAAAGTTGAAAGGTAATCGTTTGTCTTGGTATGATCATGGGATGAGGATTGATGAAACGCATACTACTAAAAAAGTTCTGAGTATACATGTAGATGAATGAAGAGAGAGAGAGAGGGAGACCAAAGAAAAAATGGATGGATTGTGTAAGGAGTGATATGAAAAAAAAAAGTAAGTAAAGTGAGATTAGTAGGATAGCTAACTAACATATATACATATACTCTTTCATGAAATTAAATCATGGAAAGAATCAGTTCAATAAGTTAGTTTTCATTAATTAGACTGTTGTGATACTTAGCCGTTTTAGGCGTAAATTATTTTGGCGTCTAGATCTGTTTAAGATGAAGAATGAAGTGGTTTAACTATTCAGTAATTGCAAGGTAAGTTTGTGACAGGGCCTTAATTATTTTAAAGTTACTTACAAACAATGAGAATTTTGTTTTTAGTTTACGTTAAAAGTTATAGTTTAGATTGTTAAGTTGGTTGATGGTTTCAGGAGTTCGAAATGGACAAGACCCGTTGATCTGCCAACAATTAAGGAAGGGGAGGGGTATATTCATCAGTGGATAAGTTTCGGTTGAAATGATGACCACGAAAATTATGTAAGAAGCATTTAAGACACAATAATAAATAGGACTACTGTTGCTAAAAGGTGACTTGTTAGAGAGGCCCAAGTGAAAAACGGCATTCGGAAATACCACACACAGGATGGGTGGAAGACATTTTAAAAATGGCTGGTTCTAACTGGATGCTAATAGTCCAAGATAGGGAAAGGTGGGGTTCTTTGGAGGAGCCCTTCACCTTTGCATAATGAGCAATTAATGTTATCTTCTTTTTAGGATTAGGATCAATTTTAAATTACTTTGCATCGAATAGTATTAAGTTTAGTTTGCAAGAAATAAAAGTTTTTATTTTTATTACTGTTGCTAAGCAGCTTTCCGGTTTTATTAAAGATGGTTATGAAAATAGCTACTACAATTTAATGGTTTATATGCACATTCTGTTTAAAAATAATGGTTCAAAAACCAAAAATAAAGTACCTATCATATTATTATTTTTTAAACAAAATAACAACTTTTTTTGTCCAATACTTTGAAGAAAATAACATAATTGAATACGTGACAAAAAGATAAGCCACGACTGAAAATAAACACAAAATTGTCATGTGTAAAGAAGGTATGTTTGTGCTTCTTTGTAAATGATGGACGATAGTAAACATTTTTAGTAAATTAAACTAAATAAAAGTATCACTTGAAGACGCTGAAAAACTATGAGAAAATAAAATTCAATTACGTAAATGTCATCGTGAACTCTAAAGTAGGGTGCTTTCTACTGACGTAGAGCTGAGCGGAGTGGACAGAAGCAAAATCGTGAATTGGCCAATCATTCTACTCAAAATCTCCACTCCGTATACAATGCAAGTGGAGCGGAGTGGAGCTAAGCGGACTTTCAAATAGAACAAATGAACACGATGCCTCGAGCCGGACAGGCCGGAGTTTGGCGTTGAGCGAAGAGCACGAAGCTGAGGGTAGCTCAAATCCGATCTGGCCTGCTCTGTTTCAATGAAAACTCTTGCCACTTTTCATTGATCTTCTCCGCTCTACTCCGCCCAGCTCCGCTTAGCTCCGCTTTAGTGGAAGGGTCATTCTTTGAAACCGAGAGAATGTCTCATTCATCTGGCCTAGTTTTTTCGTTACAATTAGATGTTTTGATTGGCATATTAGTTTTCCCGATTTCTAGATGTATCAGAGGCACCAATTTGAACCTGGCTTACAATGTAAAATAGATAGGTACGAAAACTAGGCCAGATGAATGAGATATTCTCTCGTTTTCAAAGAAACAATCGGAAATGCATGAAATTATTTTTTCACTTATTAAAAAAGGTTGGTTGGTTTCACAATTGCTAGCCAATCGTTTATTTATTCCGTGGTTTTAACTGTCATTGTACTACTTTGACAGTCGTTACAGATAGTCAAAAGCTAGAAAATCTGACGCTGATCTTGCTAAGCGGTAGTGTTAATCCAATTACTGGATGGTAAATGTCAGATAAGCAGTCACTTCATTTAACATACTGGTATTAAGCTGCTATCTGTTAAATTGGAAATCGACTCCAATAAAGTCAGGAACCGATGAGTAAGTAACGTAACGTAACGGCTGTTAATAGCTCGCCGTCCGACCGTCCGGTATCCGTCCGGACCGAACCCAAGTCGTCGACGGCGCGTACTGTTTTACGCGCGCCTCAAGGAGATGTCAGCAAATCGTAGGAGCGCAGCAGGGCAGCGCGCAGGCAGGCAATGCCTACTGGGGCCTGGAGTCTGCTTTTGAAAGGATGACTCGGCCCTGGTATGAAAGGCAACGAAGGAGCAAAGAGTGGGTTTTTAGTCAATAAAAGCCCAAGAGCTTACACACCCAAAAAAATAAAATCAGGAAAAGGCTGGACAAATTGAAAAATAAATGGCAAGGATTTATCAAACAGATCAAACTACAGTCAAAATTCAGCTCCAAATTGATAACGTCATCAATCCCAAGAGATACAGCACTAACAACCGAGACTAAATAACCCTTCGTCATCGCAAACCACGACCATCCAACTTACACAGAAACCGCGATACCACAGATCATTGTCAAAGATAAATCAAACCGTCCTAATTCGTCCTTTACAATTGGCGAGCATGTACTGGTAATCCATGATCACGAGACGACCGGCTTTCGGACCCCTGAGACTCGTGTAATAAAGCTTACCCCGGTTCGATTAAGCCAGTAAATCACACTGTCGTCTCGCATAGATATAGAGGGTTAACTTCTGATTTCACGTGTTCCTGACTCCCTATCTCGCAGGACGGAAATTGCCAAGAAAACATGGCGACCAGCCGAGGCCTGTTGGTTTCTTATTTATTTTTATTTCTCCGGTCCGTGCCGGTATCCGGGCACAGCGGTCGGTAAATAAATTGTAGTTTTAGGGCGCTTTATATTGCCATTAAAGACGAATAGAAACATAAATCAATTTATTACCCAAGCTAATGCTGGGACGTCGCTAAATACCCGTTTACCTGATTACAGAGTGCCTAACTGCCGTTTGTATATAAACCAGCATTAAGGAAATTAGAATAAGGTTGTAGTTACTTTCAAGTACCTAATTATTATTCAATACCCTTGTTTTATTACGGGGTATTTTATTTTCCTTTCAATTACAACGTGTAATTTGAAAGGAAAATAAAATACGAGTGTAGCGCGTTTAATTTCCGCATGAAATCAATATTTGTATGCCTTATAGACATGTACTTACGGCCCATTTTTACTATAAGAGAGGAGGCCTGAGTCCAAACGGAGGGGAAATTATAAGGCTAATATGCTTATGGACTACAGATAGCTGTTCCAAATCTGGGCGTCTTGTGATTTGAAATGTTGTTTACGGTTCAGGAGTAATTCGTAGTGTGGTAAAAGTAGGCATTCACTGTACTAATTCATGTTCTAAAAAACAAAGAAATGCTCTAGTTAAACTAAAAATGTAAAACAGTAAACAATAACCATCGTTTTTATAGTTATAGTGCCCACATAGGTATTGGAATAACTAAGAGCCTACGTTAGAGCAGCAGTAAAAATTGCATTATGGCGCGTTTTATGACCATATGAAGGCAGCTCTAGTGCATGCCTAAGTACCGTTATGGTTCAAGTGTCTATCTTTATAACTGAATCTATAGAATCTACTTCATTGCTGAGTAGAATGCAAGTATCCTTACTAATATTATAAAAGCGAAAGTGAGTTTGTTTGTTTATTACGTCTTCACGCCTAAATGGCAAAATCGATTTTGATGAAACTTAGTACTCGGATAGACCATGTCCTGGAATAGGACATGGTCTTGGACACTTTTTATCCCGGAAGTATGTTTCCTCGGGATAATTTTCTGCTATCACGCGGGTGAAGCCGCTGGGAGCAGCTAGTATATAATACTTTGAAATGGAAAATTTAATACTTTCTAAGTCACAGAAATTCAGTTCATCGACTGGACTAGATTTTTGATGACTTAGGAAGTCTGTCGTTTATTTATTTTTCTAAGCAAACTAACTAGTCAAATGAAATTAACCAGCGTCTCTCGTCATTATAGAAATATACTCGTCACGTCTACGGATTATCGTTCGTCCGTAGTTTTACGGACTCAAAGGTAGATTTTTATTTATTTTATAGTTGCTGTAGAATAAAACACAAGCTAATATCAACTAATTTATAATTATCGATTATATATAGTCAGTTACTAGATCACCTAACTACGGCCACAAGTAGTGTTGATTATGAGTTTTCTTTTCAATTCTAAATTCAGCGAAAACCGATACTTCGGTATCGATACTGGTCACGTCTGTCAGTTTTGTAGATTCAGAGTTAGACTTTGTCAGATTTCTGTTTATTTTGTAGTTGTTAATTATGAAATATAATTAATTTATTAATATCCAGCCAGTAACTTGATCACCCGACTGTGGCTATTGGTAGTGTTGATTATTTGATGAGATGTTTCTGTAAAATTGTTACTATTTTGGTGTACAATATTGTTTATTATTCTATTCTATTAAGAGTTTTTTTTAATAGATATTTATACCCACATCACACAAAGTCCCACGCCACACCTGCAGAGTTCCGCAGGATAGTTCAAATTGACCATGTCTATACTGCATCTTACCAACCCATCCTCTGACAAGATCGATGAGCAAACGAGTGGCTCGTTGCTCTATTTACTTGAACCCAGTCCTGTTTCAAACATTTGGTTTAGATCGTGGAGCTGGAAAAGATATATTGATTGCCCAGCCCTTTAAAACAAGAGAGTAGATAAGGTAAAATGTTCCGACACATCTCGACAAAATGTGTTTGCAATTTCACAAAACGTTATTTAAAACGAACATTAGGATATCAGGTGGTTATCTTCTCACGCAAGTCAAGCATCGCGGAGACGGAGGGGAGGCTCTTCTTTGTTGTATTAATGCTTTGTATTCACGGTTAAAAAAATTGAATAAAAAATGAATAAGAAATATAAATTGGAAACAACATTTTCAGCAGTGTTTTTAATTATTGTTATCATTTTTCATCAGTCAACTTTTGGGTTGATTAAAAATCTACAACGTAAATTGATGAGCGCAATAAATTAATAATACTTGTATTAAAATTAAGTACCATCGATGACATCGCCCTTTTTGTGTCAGACTTTTACTGACTAAAACCCACCTGTTCCTTCTTTACCTTCGTTTGAGGGCCCCGGAGTTCTAGGGTCGGTAGAGTTAGGCCGTGAAGATTCAAAAGCTTGGCTCTACGTGAGATCTTTTTCACAGGGCAAACCTTATTTGGTCGTCTATTAGAATATTTATATATATATGTAGAATATTTTTGGTAGGATATATATATTTCAAACTTTTTCCTTTACTTCTTGTGCTATGAGGCTTTGTTCCTTGCCATATTTTAGGATTCTGGGTCAAAGGGAAGTACTCTAAAGGTTTTGATATCCTTGCAAATTTCAAAATAAGCGCCATTTGCGCATAAACGGCTTTATCGCGTTGATATAGAAGTTTGAATTTTTTCACTGCTCCAAAAGGTAGCAGACCTTTTTTATGGTGGGGAAAATCATCAATGGACAACCCTCGCTCTTGGGCGGAGCGGGAGATAGTGTCAGACTCTTACTGACTAAAAACCCACCCCATTCCTTCTAGCCTTCATACTGGAGCTCGGGCCCTCTTTCGAAAAGGTAGCAGACCTGAGTTTTGATATTTATTAATAGATAATTTTAGCCGAATACCCTATTTCTCACAAGTACTTACTACTACCGTTTCCTAGAACTTTACGTGGGTACTAAAATTCAAGGCAGGTTTGCACGAAGCTAGTGCGCTGGAGCTAACCCTAAAACTGGCTTGCGGAAACTTTACAAAAACACAAAATATTATAAAGGGATTTAAAACAAAAACACAATGTTAGTAGTTATTTCTTTCGGTTAAATAATTATGTTCTAATGATGCATCCAGATCTGGCGAGTGCGCCGCTCGTGAACCGTTCGCGAGCCGCTTGCGAACTGCGCGCGTGCGTTTTATTATTTATTTATTATATTCTTTATTGTACACCACATAAGAAAAAGAAAAGTACAGGACAAATAGGACACACACACACGGGTACAAGTTTTATGTTCGTATGAAGCGCCCGCGGTGCCAGTGTTTCGTACAAACGAGCCTTGTGCAAAATGCACGTGTGCCGTTCGAATGCAACTCGCGAGCGGCACAAGAGCGGTTCATTCGCTAGGTCTGGACAGACCATAACAACTGTAAAGCGTCAATGTGATTACTCCTGCATTACAGGGGCCATTGAAGTTACATTACAAATGCCTATTATTTACACGAAGCCAGTAATTTCTGCATATTTGGCTGGGTGATGATGAGGGCAAGAACGAAGATTACTGATTAGAGAAATAGACGGAAATTCTATTTATGCTATCATGTATCATGTTATTGCTGGTGTGACTAATTTGTACAGGGCTAATATTGAGACATCCCATGGACCGTGCAAATAGCCAATATTTCGATCTTGAAAGAACTCTATATCAAAGAGAGATAAGATTATCGTCATCTGTGCAAATACGTAACGAGGACACGATGGAACAATTGGTGGTGTAAGAGAAAGACAAGGACAAAAGATCACGAAGACGTTCTTCAACACGATGGATGGACCTCATCAAATCTGTGGCACACTGCAGCATTAATGACAAAACTGCGTAGCCGCTAAACACCGAACTGCACAGCGTCGCAACGCAAAGGAGGCGGCAGTACAAGAATCAAACGAGACGTGACCTACACGTCACTACACGTAGGACCTCTCTATTAAGAGTGCACGACTAACATACATCAGCACTAGTTGCCAGTCCAACTGGTGACAGCGCTGTTGTCGTGTAAACGAGCCTTGTACTTAGTAGCTACAGACTTGTCGATTCCTGGAAGTCATTAAAGCCTCCTTGCCTTTGTTACTACATAAAGAGGATATTAAATCTCCTTGATGGTGTTACGTCGTATTTGAATCTGGAAAACGTTATTGCCTCCGCTTTTTCAATGAACTACCTCATCATAATTCTTATTACGTAGAAATGTTGGTATGTTTAATCAGGATTTTCTGCGAAAATCGTAATGGATATATTCAAACGTAGTTCACGGTTTTAGGAAAAAAAGCCAATCATATTGGAGTTTATTTTTTCAAACGCAGACACGTTTGAGATTAAAGAAATGAAGCAAAGTAAATAATATTATGAGTATTATATCACGTCGTTATTAAAAACAGATTTCATGATTGCCTATCTGGCAGTTTATTAAGGTGGCAGTTCTCGCCGCAATATCTTCGACCTGAATAAGTAAGTAGTGTATGTTGAGAAACATGTATTATTACTATAATATTACTGCTTTTTCTGACGAAAATTGCGAAAAACTAATTTAACTGATCATCAACCCTTCTATATACAATGCCCGACTAGACTTTTACAAAGACGAAAATAAAGGAAAATATTTGGACGAACATCGCTGAAAGCACAAATTATAAGTAAAAACAAGTCCCAACAAAGGGAAGATTTATTTATTAAAGCTTTATGCACAAAAACTGTACAAAAGTGGACTTAATGCCTTAGGCATCATCTGCCAGTCGAACTTAGGGTGGTGCTGAAACATAACATGGCATGGCAACATTAAAAGGCTGATTATGCTTATTTATACTTGCTATGTAGCTCTCAGCTTATGATTGGCATCATCGACAGTTAGGCGACTTCAAAGTCATCGCAACTAGAAACCTGTAACTTTGAAACAAAGTTGGTACAGGCGTCTTAACAATATCAGCAAAGTTTTTGAAATCGATCCGTCTTAATTATAAACGTTCGTTCAATGTGATTAACAAATGGCTTTAATCCTGAGTTCGACAAGATAATTAATTTAAAACGTAAGTAGAGTCAGAGTTTAGGCAAACGATTTTGACTTGACTGATTGTCTTTTGCAAATAACAGCAACTTTGGGAGGTAGGAGAGGTCATAATTAGGTGTTTTAACCTTGATGAGATACTATGTGTAGTGGCTCACTTAACAGGTATACTCAGGCGCTGACGGAAAATTTTTCGCGATCATGAGCGGAGCGCTTCACTATTAAGTTACCTACAAAGCAGCTCGAACAGTTTCATGAGGGTGCTGTCTAAGCGGTAGGACCTGCTCCTGATATAGAAGTGGATGCAGCTTCATGTTAGAAAGAGAAAAGAAGAAAGAAAAACAGTTTATTTACGCGAAAAAGACGCAATCTTATAACTAGCTAACAAAAAATAAAAACATTAGCGGCTCTCTCCGTATTATTTGATATTGCATGTATGAATATAACAAAGTGGTAATTATTGTGAATGTCTAATTTTGTAATTAATAGTGAAATGTGTTCTTTGAACATTCTATAGAGTATATAATTATACGCTTTGTCCACGGAAAACGGCCGAACGCTCAGCATAATGTCGTGGCCACACACAGTGCGACGAGTCCACAGATCTGATTTTCGGTGTGGACCGAAGTCGACACAATAAGATGTCGCAAAGGTAATATAATTATGTGGATAGAATGATGACTGCATTGCACACTTACTGCATTGTTCTAAAGAGTCGACGCGGTTCTGGAAAGTAAACTGCAACTGAAGAAACACGGGTGACTTTTAAATGTAATCTGACATATTCTCTCGTTCCACCTAACCCACGGAAAAAAAGAGTCAGTTTATGCATGTGTGTGTTTGTTATATTGGAAGCAATCTACTCTAATACTATAAAGAGGTTATGTTTGTTGTTTGTTTGTAGGAGGTAATCTCTGAAAATAGTGTTTCAGTTGCAAAAAAAATTATCATCGATAGATAGATATGCTTTATTCCCGAGTGACATAGACTATGTTTTATATATGTATGCAGGCAAAGCCGCGGGCAAAAGCTACTAAACTATAAACTATGTAGGTACACAATCGAAATTCTTAGTAATCTACATGCTGCAATGCGCTAAATTGCAGTGTGTAGATTAGTAAATCTTTAATTTTCGTGGAAGAACTAAATAAGAATAAGTATTTAATATAGTACTTCTATGGCTGATTACGCTATACTTATTATATACTTATACCACACTTATGTTATACTTATGCCATACTTATGCTATACTTGTTATACGCTATTTCTTTTTTCAAACGTAGTAGTATACGCCAATATCCGCTAGTTCTTTATATACACACAAAATAGACCTGAAATTCGATTCATTTGCACCATATAACGCAACGTGAATCCGCGATTTTATCCCGTCATGTCACATCATGGCGTGAATCGCGTTTGTCTCGCGTTCGATACAGCAGCGTCGAGGCGAATTAACTCCCGTTAACGCGAAATAGCTCAGTGGTTGCGTTAAATGTAACATTAATTACATGTTATACAGGTTTAAAGCGAATCGACGGTTTAATATGTCCCCGATAACTTTAATGGTTTGGTGATGCAAAATTTTCCTTTGTACACTGTACTTTGTGTGGTAATTGTAAGTATTGGGCGATAATTGTAGTTTTGGGGATTTAATTTAGTAATTTAACTCTTAAATGCAGAGGCAAGTCTAACTCAAGCTAAGCTGGTTGTAAACTTAGCTTGGATTTAGATGACAAATTAATGAACTATAACGTTAAATGGATTTGATCTATTCTATCAATGTACACTAATATTCGTTTTTTTTTTTGTTTGTAGAAGGTAATCTCTGAAAGTACTGATCCGATCGTTTTTTTTTACCGATAGAAAGCTGTTTATATTTCTAAGCGGTATATTTTAAGTACTAGGGCGAAGCCGTGGGCAACAGCTAGTAAATATAAGTAATAAATCTTTCTATTTAACGCCAAGCATGTGCATTTGTTGCAATTCTTGTTTTATAAATTTATATAAATAGATTACTTATAATAGAATGCTGAGATATAGTGGAGAGCAGTGGCCAAGTGGAAATGGCCCTGATACCAGTCGTGGGTACAAACCCAGGAAGGCGCATTGCGTTGTGTAATCAGTGAAGGAAATCATAGTGAAGAAACCTAGAATCAAGATATGTGAAATCCGCCACCCCATACTGTGCCTGTGTGGTAGATCACGGCCCATTTTATTTCCTAAAGAGGATACTTGAGTCCCAACAGTAGGAACATTAAAAACCTGATTATACTTTTGCTATAACGTTAATAGACTAGTCATTTTGATTGCCACAATCAAATTAGTTCCAACGGATTGTGGCCAGATAATCTAGACTATAAAGTCTACCCTACCCGTATCATTTGTAGCTACACTCAATTATTGAGTATAAACTCAATAATTGAGTGTAGCTACAAATGATACGGGTTGAAATGTTTTATTAAAATACTACACTGTATTTGCAAGTATCATCAATTTTATTTGAGATGAAATACCTCTTTTCAATACAAATATGTATTGGAATTAATTTTTTTCTGGATTATTATTATCATCCAAATTTTTTTGTATGTATTTTGTAGATAGTTTTCCTTCCTACGAAACGATATTTCTGTGAGCCATCCTGTTCATACTAAGTGGGCATGTATACTATATAGTCTATCATACCATCATCATCTTTTTGCTCTTATCCCATTTTAATTTGGGGTCGGCGCAACACGTTTTTTTCTTCCATTCTGTCCTGTCACACGTTACGCTGTCATTAACTACCTTTTCTTTCATATCACTTCTCACACAATCCATCCATCTTTTCTTTGGCCTCCCTCTCCCTTTCCATCCATTCACATGTAAACTCATAACTCTTTTAGCAACATGCGTTTCATAGGCTATCATACCATGATCATAAAAACTGTCATATCAAAAGCTACATTTTACTACACAACAAACGCCAAAATATAACTAAAACTTGTTATTGTAGTCAAACAACAACAATTGCATTGTTTTTATTTCAAAGAAGTTGAAGCCGGGGTCATAAGACCGGTGGTCGTTCAGTCAGACGGAATAATAAAATCCGGCAAATTACCGGGATCCTGCCTTCGTGTAGGTCCGTTTTAATATTTTATTTCGGTTCCTTGTAAAGCAGTAACTCGGTCGGAATGTCGTCCGTGATTAAATGTTTATTGTGACATATTATGTAACACGATGTCGTTACCAATTCTCTTAATGTTGAAACTTTCGGGAAATGAGTTAAGGAAAACAGGAAGCCATAATGTGTAACTTTGGAACCTTTACTGGGAATTAGTGAAAAGCTTCGAGGACAGGCATTATTGTAAACTAAGTATTTACATAATATGTTGTTTTGAGCAGTTTTGTATCCGTAGAACTGAAAACTTGTTGTTAAGCCTCTATTGTCTGTTTGTCTGGACTGAACTGAGAACTATATCTTAGTTAAACCTAAAATAATCTTTTTTTGTTATTGATATATGCCTACATATGCATAGCTTAACTGCGATCTCATTAGATAGTAAGCAGTGATGCAATCGTAGATAGTGAAATATTCTAGTTTATTAATAATTAATTCACAATAATAATTTTGCATTGTCATCTGATTTACACATGCATGCAAAATTTCAGCTCAATCGGTAACGGGGAAGTGGGTCTTTAATTTACAAGATTTGATGACAGACAAACATCGGAACAGGTGAAACTAAGTAAAAGCTTGTGATAAAAATTATATACCTACATCGATTTCATACATTTTACATGATGCGGGCCCAACTTAAACTTTTACAGATTCATTGTACGTATAGATAAGAACAAAATCTTACTGTAAAATATATCAGCTTTTCTGATCGAGTTAGGCAAAAAAATATTCCTGTCAAGTCTACAATAAAGAAAAAAGAAACGCTGTATTTTTCCGTACTAACAAGAACAATCGAGTTGATTGCAATGAACTTTATTTTCTTCCTTCCTTTCTGCTAAGATTCCTAAGCTCCATGGTCGGTCCATTGAGCGTGGCAAGTTTTCCTAAGTGTGTGACGTTTATAGACCTTTAAATGGAACAAAAGAAGAAACATTTTAAAGAAATCACACTTCTATAATTAAGAAGAAAGAAGGTGATAAGAATAATATTAATTTGGTACACAAGTGGACCAATTCCTGAAATACGATATAGGATTATTTTTAATTCAGGAGTATGTTCCCGTAAAATAATTCTGTACTTTCCCGCGAGACTAAGCTACCATCACATTGTCATTCACTAAGGTAAAAGTTGGTGAGAGTGTGTGTCTGTTTGTTACTATTTCACGCTTGATGATTGAATGGGTGTCGATGAAACTTGGTACACGGGTAGACCATGTCCTGAAATAATACATAGGATACTTTTTTTTTCATAGAGAGGTCTGAGTCCCAGCAGTGGGAACATTAAAAAGGCTGATGATGATGATGATAATGATGATGATGATGATACTTTTTATATCAGAAGTGCTTTCTTTTAAAGAAAGAAAAAAAAGTATTTATTTTGGCGCACAAAATATTGTAGACAACAAAAACTTAAGACAAACACAAAACAAAAAATAAAAAGTAACATTGCATGTCTCACGTTTGCGCCAAAAAAGGATTCTTCGATTAAGAGATTTTCCTCAAGATATTTTTTTTATTATCACGTGGGCGAACCCGCTGGCGGCAGCTAGAGTGAGAGTTTGTATGTATGTTCTTTAATCTTTGACAGTCAATAGCTGAACGGATTACGATGAAATTATATATAGGTAAACCATGGTTTAGCGCATAGGGCACTTTTTGAAAATATCGCAAAGAAAACATACCGTTGGGATTTTTTTTTGTTTGAATATGCAGGCAGAATCTTGCAGAAGTTTATAAAATAATATTTACCTAGTGCAACTACCCTATTCTGTTTAACTTCAAGAAAACTGACAAAGTATGTTCAGTGTTGAGACAATATAAGTACGAACTATATTTCATATTATTTATTCAACAAGAAGAGTGAGCTTTGTCGTCTCTCGCTGTGATCTCAGTTTTCAACACGAGAGTTTGTTGTATGAAGAATATTTCTTGTGTAAGATAAAACATTTTTTATCACATTAATTAAATTCCAAGCAAACGCCGGCGTTCGCTCTCTCATTGTCCTTCTATTGTGTCTCTAATTACGATATTCGAAAGATTAATTAAAAAATCCCTGTCTTAGGAAAAGTTGTTGTGGCACCACTTGGAGGAGGCTTATGCCGACACTTATTTATTTATTATGTACTTTATTGTACACCATTACACATACAAAAGGAAACTTAAAACTAAAATACATACATACAATGGGCGGCCTTATCGCATTCCGCGATCTCTTCCAGACAACCTGAGATCACTTTGGTTTTTTAATTAAATTTAGTAAAAGTAGATTGCTAAGATGATTTAAAAAAAATCATAATTATTTAAATAATTTTTAGTTACGTGTTTTTTTCTGAATCGGTACTTTAAATCTAAATTGGCATAAATGTTGTTATTATTACTTACATTTAAGTGGTGCATAGATTTAGGGACGAGTGTTGATGTCTGGAATACGGATTTTATTATCTAGTTCAAACACAGATGTTCCTTACTAGCTCTTTAGTTAAGTGCAGTTTAAACAGAGTCTTTATTTCTACATATATTTTTTATCAAAAAATATATGTAAAGATGCTCACAGCAAATTCATTGGTTATCAAAGAGGTAGATAGTAGAAAATTGGTTCTTCGGTTCTTTAGAAATCTTTACAATGATCATTATTATATTGTTGAAAGGCGGGTTTGGGATTTGGGGTTCATTCTTCTAAAATACGTAGGTTATCGACTCTTTGTCCAGACGAATACACAATACGCACCTTTGGACCGACGAGCACGTCCACATAAATCATGTACACTACTACAGACCGACAGAATTACGTGGCAGTATTCGGGTTTAGAGGTATTTCACCTTACTAGATATATTTACTGCTAGAGATGGTTCAACAGTACAACACTACACTTGGTAAACAATATATACGAGTATACAACGTTTAACGTTAAATGCGCAAAACCTGAAAATAGTTTGATCAGAATAATGAGCAGAATCAATTAAACCACTTTTTAATATAGGTTACATTTTTCAAAAAAATCTTCATTAAAAATGTCGCCCTGTCTATTTATGAATAGGTCAAGCCATCACGTGCGCAAACCCGCCGAAATAGGTAAACCAACACAAATGGTTGTAGTCCAATCAAATTTTCTCATACATGAGATAATAAAAGTTGTTATTTCAATGCAGATATTAATTTTAAACAAAGTAAATCTGTACATAAAACCTTTAATCATTTTTTGTTATTTTTTTTTTCACAGAATTAGGTCCTTTAAATTAAAAATCGTTTGGGGTGTCTAAGGTTTTGCACATTTAACGTTATACGTTGTATATATATATATATATATATATTAGTGTTATAAATTACTGACTTGTGCAGTAGTAACTATAGCAAATGGAATTTATGTTATAAATATTTTTTTTTATACAAAAGAGTTTCTTACCTGATCTTCTCCACAGAGAAGTGCAGTACAATTCAGTTTCACTTTTTTTTTGACATACCGATATTTTGGCAATTCAAAAATGCCTGTAATAAAAAAATACGTTTGAAATAAACGTTTCTGATTTTTAAATTCTGAGATCACACTTCTGATGGAACACAGAGATCCAATGATATTTAAATAAATAGATTTGCTATACGCGCGCACTCGTAAAGACTCGAAAGGATCCTGATTGAGATCCTTGCCTTTAGGCGTCACGCATCGGATCTAGTCATACGCTGCGCGCTGCTAGAAAATTAAATTAAATTGCCTTCATGTGTACCAATTATATACCCTAGTAAACACAGGGGATCTCATACCACAAGTCTAATGTCATGCCGCTGCTGCGTGGAACACATAAGGTGTAACACTTCAGTATAACATGTCTGTTTATTAATATGTCATTGCAGAGATCACATTGTCTTTATATTATTTCAAATAGATCGATTCGGTGACTACAACAGAGCGTGTAAAAAGTAAAAAAAAATTAATGGTAAATTGAAGTGATTTAAGTTAAGATTTATGTATTAAAACTTTATGTACTAGTCTCTAAACACTACTTTCCCAAGAGTGGAATAACGAAACGGGCTCATAATAATGTAAACGTTGTAAAAAAGTGAAGATTAAGCTCGCTTTAGGCTTGGGCACGCCACAATTATGGCGGTAAGTCCCCTCTTTGAGGCGTGGCTGGAAAGACCTCACGGCGTCCTTACCTTCCGCATGACGCAGGTCCTCACCGGACATGGCAAGTTCGGGAGGTTCCTGCATCGGATTCGAGCGGAAGAGACGCCCGGGTGCCGCCACTGTGCGGAACGCCCGGAGGACACGGTGGAGCACACAGTTGAGGTGTGCCCTGCTTGGGCGGAGCAACGCCGTGTCCTCGTGGGGGCGATCGGCGGCGGAGACCTCTCGCGCCGGGCCTTGGTTCAGGCCATGGTCCGGAGCGAGGAGGAGTGGCAGGCGGTCGCCTCCTTCTGCGAAGCAGTAATGCTAGCAAAGGAGGAGGCAGACCGCATCAGGCAACGGCGCCCCCGCCGCCGCCGCCGGGATTCCGATCCCGATTTCCGGCCACCGTAGACGCGGGCTCGCGGACGGCGAGCCATGGGTAGCTCGCTGTCCGATCGTCCGGTAACTGTCCGGACCGAGCCAAGGCGTCGACGGCGCGCACTGTTCCCGCGCGCCTCAAGGAGTTGTCAGCAACAGGAGGGGCCCATCTGGGTCGAAGCCTACCGGGGTCGGGGTTATCCGAAAGGAAACTAGAGCCCCGGTATGAAGGCTAGAAGGAACGGCGCGGGGTTTTTAGTCAGTAAGACTCTGACACTGTCTCCCGCTCCACCCAAGAGCGGGTTTCGTCAATGATGATTTTCCCCGTCGAGAGAAAAAAAAAAAAAAAGCTCGCTTTAGGCTTTTTTCAACCAGTTGATTTTAGGGTGGTGGTAAGGATTAAATAATTTTCATTTCATCATAAAGCGGTGATTTTTAATCTAGAAAAACGAGTTTCAATTTTAAAGCATATATCCCCACAAATCCCGAATATCAATTTTCCAATTCCCGATAAAAACTAAAAGCAAATACTCAGGTAGAAACTCTTCATAAAATCCAGCGTAACTGTCAACCGTTATATCTGATATTAAATAAAAAAGCCAACACTCGCGGTATCGCTGTACCGTTAACAACGTTATCGCTCCCGTCAAAGTATCAAGCCCTTCCGACTTGTGTACGGATCATGGTATAACACAGAGTAGATAGACAAGAAGGCTCATTTCATACAATACTTCTACCAGCAACCTTACCCGTTTGAATGAAGGGGCAATATAAACTGTGTACTCTTTGTATACATCATATAAGACACCTCTGCAAAACTCCTCTCGTTCTCGCTCCAGACCATATACTGTACTAGAGTCTGGCGCGAGAGATCACTGGCACCGATTGCCCTCACAAGAACTCGACAACGATGCTCCGCCCAAGTGGGGCACAACTCCACCGTATGCTTTAGCGTGTCCTCAAAAAAATCCATGCTTACCATTCTGTTCTCATCATTCACTTGTTATATAGGGTGACTGGTAATTAGTGATCGATACTTAAACACGTGATTGTACTCATGATTACAAACAACTTTCCCAAAGAAACTTTTTTATCATACTATTTTTTTTGTCATGGAAAATGTTTGTAATAGTCATAGTTTTGCGCATTTTCGGCCAATAGTTTTTTTTCTTCCTTTCTTTCTTTTTATTGGTTATATCACAACGACAAAACAGCTGTTTGAAATTCGCACGCAAGTGCCTGCGACGGATCAACTGATAGCCGCGTTTTGTTTTTGTGATAAAACGAACGAGTAAAAAAAAGTTTAGTTTAGTACAAGTCACTACTTACCAGTCACCCTATATAGAAAGAAAGAAAGAAAACTATTTATTTGGCATACACACTCGTAGATACACACAATGTAGTAACAACATGTAGACACTAATATTTTATGAAAGAAAGAGACAACTAACAATGTGTGTCTCGCGGTGGCGCCAAATAGGTCCAGTTCAGCAAAAATGCCAGACAACTACTAGTTGCCTGACGCTGGTTTTCAACTGAACCTTAATTCGAGTGTACGGTTCAAAAATTGGTTTTTAGGTAATCAGTTATTAGTGTTGGTTGTATGGTAAATAATTTACATATTATATATGTTTATGTTTATGGGTGGTAAATAATAAATAAATAGATGTTCAGCGTAGATATATAGAGCTAACCTTCTGATTACTCATATTTCGTGCCTTCAACTTGTGTACAGATCATGGTATAATGGAAACGCGACTGAAATTACATTTGATACGGGCGGGTTTTTATCGCGTAATGAAATGCCTGCTGATTTAAATGATCGGGGTGCTTGTTCTGCTTTGTGTTATTATTTAATCTCAATCCAATTGAATGGGTCTTTTCATAAGCATATCATATTGGTAATTCTGTCCTAATTAGTTTGTTACAATGATGACATTAGATAGTGTGGAAAAAAACAGATTTTGGTAGCTACGCGGTTTGTTGCGAGATCGATTCCTTCACGAAACCAATATTTGTATGGCCTACAGATAGTTGATACGACTCTGAATGTTTCGTGAAAATATGTTTACATTTTCGCGAACGCAACTACGGTACAGGTGGTAGAGGTTCCGCAAGGTCGAAGCCTCAGTAGTCTTTAAACTTGTCCGTACGACCTGTACCACAACACATAGACCAGTGACCATGGGTTGTGCGAAAGAGAATGATTGAACATGGATTTTTGAATGTTTAAGGCAAAGAAGGAACATAGGAGTGGGCCTGTAAAAGTCTGAAACGCCCTCCTCGCTCCGCCCTAGAATGAAAGAAGCCATAGAAGTCATTGGATGATTTCCCACCTAACAAAAACCCCTTGGTACCGGTGTAATTCCTTCCTGAGTGTGACTTAAAATATACATGTATTGCATTATTGTATGTACCTATATATTTTTATTTTTTTTATCTTCTCCGAACAAAGTTTGAAGAAAGTAAGTTGACGAAGTGAGCAAATACCAAATAACTAAACATAACTTGTTACTTTTGAAATATAATTGAACCATAAAACCATACAAACACATTTGTTTTGATTTAGTTTTTTTTTTAGTTTGTGTTTTTTATTTACGTATGTAAAGCTAAAACATGATAAATACAAATAGTGATTATTGCCTCTAAACCGTTGGCCAATTTTAGTTGAAATCATTGAACACTCGATACCAATATTTAATTTGATTTATGTGGTTTAAGCGTAAAATAAAATTTTCATGTAACAAGATAACACGCTTTACAGGCTTCTAGATTTTAAATTTGAACTAAACACGTTCACTTTATTGGGTTATTACCTCAAGTAACTTTCTTTCTACTACGAATTTCACTTATTAGATTAGACCACTGAAAAGAGTGCCAAAAATGCAATAAGATACACTATTAAAACGATTTTTGGTTTTTCGATACTTATTGGGGTTTAACGCTATACCCTCGATATATTTGATATCAAATACAAGTCATGTACTTAAAAAAAATACCATTTAATATCTACAGTCGTAACCGTATCATTGAATTAGCTATTTAGATATCTTGATATGGCCGAGTTTTAATTAGTTTGAGGTGGTCAATTCATGAAATGGCCAACCATTATGTGAAATGGTTGACCATTTCATGAAGCCAAAATTCTGCGAGAAAATATACTACAAGAGTTTATAATTCTAATTTTATCTTAGAGTTATCACAATAGTTATCAGCCTATAGCATTCTATCTTGCGTGATTCTCTTGAGCAATTCTCTCATGTACAAACAAGAACACCCAATCAGATTGTCTTAATCAGTATCTACAGTACTACTCTTGCAATTCTCGTTCATAGCCTGTGGATCGTGACCTAATTCCAGCAGATGCCTAGCTGTCTTAGAATGCATTACGAAGCTGCGTTCGAAGACATTCGGTTTAGATGGTACTAGTATAGACTAGAAAGTAAATGTACATAATGTTTTTAAGTAATGACTTGTACTTATTACTGTTTAGAGGTTTTTAACATAAAAACCATGATTAATGCCCGGTAAAAATTCGATGACATGTGACATTCACCAACCCGCACTGGGCCTGCGTGGTGGATTATGGCCCATTCCCTCTCCTAGAGAGGAGGCCTGAGTCCCAGCAGTGGGAACATTAAAAGGCTGATGATGATGATGATGATGAATGCCCGGTAAAGGTTGCGGGAATCTGATGGATGCGAGACGCACACAGGACCGTTCATTGTGGTGACACTTACACAAGTCCTACATGTCCTGCACGTCCACTGTCAGCAGTGGACGTGTATCGGCTGAAATGATGATGATTAATGCTTATTAGAAGTTTACTATTACTAATTAGATATGACAATAAAATGAAATAATGATTTTTTTTTATATCAACACTAGGAATTACTCCTGTATCGTGGAAACATTCAAAATATAAATACCAACATACACAATATAGGTTGTTTATGCACCAAAAAATCTAGTCGTGTGATGAAAATCAGAATAGTCCAAATATTTATTCCATACAGAAATAGAAACCGCAATACACAGTTCGGCAACCAATCGCTCAACCACTGTGCCAAGCTTGCTGTCTATTGTTCGTTAGTTTATTAATAGTCAAGATATATGTTCGAGAAATTTTTTATAGTAATTTTTTTGTGAAATTCTGTACCAAAAACCTACCTTCATATTTTTAGTGACACAACCAATAAAACTGCACTTCCTTTAGACAGGATCGCTATCACGCATTGTGTTTAAGGTTATAATTCACTGAGTATAAAACCTAACAAATATTTAAAATATACGAGTATCACATAAATTCCTGCTAAACAAAAGAAAAAGGACGGTGTGGGCTATTGTGTGGGCGGTGTTTTCTAATCACGTTGATCAAAGTAAACTAATTTCAGTCCAATTTGAATAAATTTTCTTTCAATCTGTATTGCTCGTTCCCATCAATTCTTAGGTAAAAAAAAAAATTTTTTGTATAACAAAAAATAACCGACGTCACAAAAAAATTGAATTGACTTTGAGGAGTTCCCTCGATTTTGCCAAGATTCCATCATCAGATCCCAACTTGGTGACTATGGGACGTTTTGGTAAGTATACCTTTTCCAACAAAAAAGATTTTTTCAAATCGGTTGGCAAGTGACGAAGCTATGCGCGAACAAACATAAAAAAAAAAATACAAACATCCGAATTGAGAACCTCCTCCTTTTTTAGACATCGGTTAAAAAAGCTGTAGTTTTGCAGAAGACTCTCAAGGTGGCTGCAGAAATGAAAATAGGTCAACAAAGCGTCCAGTTGAGTAGGAATAATACTTCAAAGAGGTTTTTTTTTTTTTTTTTTTTTTTCTCTCGACGGGGAAAATCATCATTGACGAAACCCGCTCTTGGGTGGAGCGGGAGACAGTGTCAGAGTCTTACTGACTAAAAACCCCGCGCCGTTCCTTCTAGCCTTCATACCGGGGCTCTAGTTTCCTTTCGGATAACCCCGACCCCGGTAGGCTTCGACCCAGATGGGCCCCTCCTGTTGCTGACAACTCCTTGAGGCGCGCGGGAACAGTGCGCGCCGTCGACGCCTTGGCTCGGTCCGGACAGTTACCGGACGATCAGACAGCGAGCTACCCATGGCTCGCCGTCCGCGAGCCCGCGTCTACGGTGGCCGGAAATCGGGATCGGAATCCCGGCGGCGGCGGCGGCGGGGGCGCCGTTGCCTGATGCGGTCTGCCTCCTCCTTTGCTAGCATTACTGCTTCGCAGAAGGAGGCGACCGCCTGCCACTCCTCCTCGCTCCGGACCATGGCCTGAACCAAGGCCCGGCGCGAGAGGTCTCCGCCGCCGATCACCCCCACGAGGGCACGGCGTTGCTCCGCCCAAGCAGGGCATACCTCAACTGTGTGCTCCACCGTGTCCTCCGGGCGTTCCGCACAGTGGCGGCACCCGGGCGTCTCTTCCGCTCGAATCCGATGCAGGAACCTCCCGAACTTGCCATGTCCGGTGAGGACCTGCGTCATGCGGAAGGTAAGGACGCCGTGAGGTCTTTCCAGCCACGCCTCAAAGAGGGGACTTACCGCCATAATTGTGGCGTGCCCAGCACTGGGTTGCGACAGTCGCTGACGCCATTTCACCGTGAGATCCCGCCGGAGCTCTGTCCGCCATACCTCGACCTGTCGCGGTAGTGGACTTTCGCCCCGGCGTTGCATCTCCACGCGCTTATCGTGCATGTGTGCAAGGACTGTTGCCTCCAGATCCCACGGTGGTAGGCCAGCCAGAAGGCTCGCCGCTTCGCGGGAGATCGTGCGGTAACCCCGCACCATCCGTATTGCCATGACCCTCTGGCAGGCGTTCAGTATGGACGCCGGTCGCTTTGCCAGCGACGGCGCCCACACCGGCGCCCCGTAGAGGGCCATGGACCGAACGATCCCCGCGTAGAGCCTCCGGCAGGAGGCGTCTGGACCCCCAAGGTTGGGCAGGAGCCGCTTGAGAGCAGCCCCGGCCCGGTTGAGTTTGGGAGCCAAACGTCGGAAGTGTTCTCCGAAATTCCATCGGCTGTCGAGAACGAGTCCCAGGTACTTCATCGTCGACCCGACGCCGATGCGAACTCCTCCTACCGTAAGTTGGGAGTCTGATGGTGGCGCATTCCGAGGGCCGTGGAAAAACATGGCCTCGGATTTGTGCAGCGCCACCTCGAGTCCCAACTCCTGGATCCTACCAACGACTATCGCAACCCCACGTGTCGCTAGAGCGACCGCCGCCTGGTGCGACTCTCCCTGCGCTAGAACCAGCGTGTCGTCTGCGTAGCAGACCACGCTGACCCCGTCAGGGAGGTCGCCGCGCAGCACGTAGTCGTAGCCGATGTTCCACAAGGGTGGGCCTAGAACCGACCCCTGCGGAACACCGCACGACATCTCTCGACGTTTCCAGTCTCCCTGGTGACCGGGGTAGATAATTGACCTGTCCGACAGGTAAGCCTCGACCACTCGACAGAGGTATTCGGGCACCCGGTGGTACCGGAGTGCCCTCCGGATCGTACTCCAGGGCAGGGAGTTGAACGCGTTAGCGATGTCCAAGGACACTGCCACGACGCTCCTGCCCCGGGACACCGCAACCCCTGTCGTGAGGGCTCGCACGCGCATGATGGCGTCCACCGTAGAGCGCGCCCTGCGAAAACCGAACTGTCCGTCCGACAAGTCCGGCCCCACCCGTGTTAGCTGCGCGACGAGGCGGTTTGCAATGACTCTTTCAAAGAGCTTGCCCACCTCGTCGAGCAGCACAATGGGCCGGTACGCGGACGGAGAGTCCGCAGGGCGCCCTGGCTTCGCGATGAGGACCAGTTTCCCCATCTTCCAGCGAAGTGGAAACTGGCCCCTCTCCATACATGCGCTGAAGAGCCCTCTTAGTCGAGGCCCGAGAGCCTCCATGGCCAGGACCCAGGCTTTCCCTGGCAAGCCGTCGGGTCCTGGGGCGGTGTTCTTGGCACTCAGCCTTCGCACCGCCACTCTCACCTCTACCTCGGTCACCTCTGGAGCGTTGTCGTCGTCGTCGCTGTTGTGGTCCGCGTCAGACACTGCTGGCGGGGGCGGAGCCATGGGCGGGGGGGAGTGTTCCCCTCGCTCAGGGAACAGAGTGGTTACCACACCCTCCACGAGTTGGGGCCGGAGACTCTGAGTCAGCGGTGGAGCCCAGGGGCGTAGCTTGTCCCGTACCAATTTGTACGGGCGCCCCCACGGATCCGCGTTCAGAGACCCCAGCCACACGTTGCGGGCCTCGAGTTTGGCCCGCCTTATCTCCGTTCGGAGGGTGCGCTTTGCCTCTCTGTACCCCTCATACAGCTCCGCCTCTCTGACCTCCGCATCCGGCTGGCGGTTGCGGCGCCTGCAGTGTCTGTCGTACCGGCGGCGCGCGTGGTTGCACGCGTTGCGCAGTGCGCCGATCTCCGGCGACCACCAGTACACGCGGCGCTTAGCACGACCTGGAGGGACTCGGGGCATTGCCGCGTCGCAGATTTGCGACATGGCCTCCTGGAACCACTCCGCCTCGATGTCGATGTCGACAGGCCTGTCCGGTGCTTGCACCCAGGCCTGTACCGTCGCGGCTTCCAGGAGGAGCTCCCGGTCCATCTGCTTAAGCGCCCACCGCGGACCACAAGGGCTCTGTCGGACCGGCGCGGCCGAGGTTTCGGCGGAGACGTCCAACCGGATGTACCGGTGGTCGGAGTACGTCTCCACCTCCTCCATAACGCGCCAGTCGACGACACGCGGCGACAGAGCGGGGCTGGCGAACGAGATGTCCACCACTGATGTACCCCGCATCCGCACCAACGTGGGGACAGAGCCCCGGTTCAGGACGACCAGGCCCAGCTCCAAGGCCCAGTCCTCCACCATCCGACCCCGTCGGTTCGTGCGCCGAGAACCCCAAGCCGTGTTCCAGGCGTTGAAGTCCCCGCAAACGACCACGGGGAGGGAACCGAACCCAGCGACGACGGAATTAAGCTCCATCAGGGAGAGTTGGAACTCGTCGAGAGATCTGTTCGGGGGCAGGTAGACGCCTACTACGGCGATGTCCCCGAACCGTGCTGCCACGCAACCCCGCCTCCTCGTGACGGACTCGGGGGGCGGGGTACCGGCGGCGGCCGACGAAATTAACGTCACCGAGCCGTCCAAGTCCTGAACCCAGTCTCCACGGGGTTGGACAAAGTACGGCTCGGCGACGACGGCGATATTGATCGACCACTGCGCCATGCTCTGGAGCAACAGATCCTGAGCGGCGGCGCAGTGGTTGATGTTCGCCTGGAGGAGACGTAATGGTGTCGTTATTGACATTCCATTATCGTCTCCTCCTGAGCCCTTTGTGAGGGTCCTGCCGCGGCGGCGGGAGCGGCGGCGATAGCAGCGGCAGCCAAGGTAGTGGCTGCGGCGGTGAGGACGTCAGGGTGGATGCCCCTCCTGACCTTGCCCTTGGCCTTGGTGGGAGGGTCGCAGGACCTACCCCCAGCCCGGTGGTCGGCCGGCTTGCCGGCCGCCGCACATGCGTAGCAGTGCGGCAATGCACGGCATTCGGCGGCCTTATGACCAGGCTGTCCGCACTGGTGGCAGCGGTCGCTGCGATCCACCTCTGCGGCGCAATAGGCGCCCGCGTGGTGCCCGACGTGGCATCGGTAGCACCGCAGAGGTCTGGGTTCCAGCATCTTGACTTGGGCTGAAACCCAGCCCACCAACAGCCTTCGGCCCTCGGTCGTGATGGCCTTGGCCACCGACACGGGGCAGCTCACCGTGACGGCTCGCATGCCCGTGCTGTCAGCGCGGATGGTGCCCGCCCGAACCTGATTGGTCGTGCACCTTCCCGCCCTGACGATGGCGGCCACCACTTCTTCCACCCTGACAGAGTCGTCCAGACCCATAATGCGCATGTCTACGCTCTTAGTGGGTCTGGACACTCGGGCCTCCTCGACGTCCAGGGACGCCCTGATTTTGTCGGCCAGAGCGTCGGCGAGTTCACCGCTGTCCGCCCCGGGGACCTCCAAAATTCGGGCTCCGGTCACGGTCTTCCTTATTCGGAAGCCCCCGGAGGCTCCGAACTCGTCGAGGTGGCCCACCACCGCCTGCTTCGCCTTGGCCATGACTACGTCGTAGTTCACGCCCTTCTTTTCCGCAGCCGGCTGTAGTGTGATCACTACAGCTGCGGAAGTCGGGGCGCGAAGTCTGGCAGCCATGGCCCGCTTCCTGCGCTCCCGTTGCCGTTTGCGCCTATTGGTCGCCCTAGCCGCCTTGCTCGCCTTCTCCTTGGCGCCGACGACCGTCCACTCGGCGCCAGCCGAGGAGTCTTCGGGCGGAGAAGGCGGCAGGCGCGACCTAGTCGCCGCCGCGGCAGGAGGCCCTGCCGGTTTTGTGGCAGCCGCCACCTTGCCCTTCGGGGGGGCGGCAGGCTTCCCCTGCTGCTGCTGTCTGGTCACCGGACCCGACCTCGCCGCTTCCGGCGCCGCGGCCTTGCGCGCGACTTGCCCCGACGGACCTGCCCTGGTTGCAGTAGTCGTCGTGGCCGCGGCGACGGCGGCATATGACGCCACCTTTTTCGGGTTGGAGGCCGCGAGTGGGGGACGCAGCACGATGCTCTCCAGGAAGGAAAGCTGGCGCCGGATTTGCTCCTGGAAGCGCTGCTGCTGCTGCTGCTGCTGCTCCCTGGCAGCAGCCAGCTCTTGCCGCAGCAGGGACAGCACCTCGCTTTCCGCCTCCGTGCTCCGTCCTTCCGGTGACTGTGCAGAAGGGGAGTCCTGCAGACCAGCCAAGGCCTCGAGCCGGCCAATCCTCCCTTTCAGGGTCAGCTCGTAGGGCTCGAACACGAACCCCAGAGCCCCCCCAATCGTGGCATTGGCCAGCTCGATGGAGCGCTTCTTGGCCACCCTCTCCCGTTTGTTGGCCACGCTCATGATGGCGGCTGCCACGACCTCTTTAAATTTGGCCATGGCCACCTCCATTCCCTCCGGCAGCTCGGTAGGGATTTCCGGCGGTATGAGGCTGGCCTGGCGTCCCTCGCTGGCGCTCTCAGCGGGGAGCCCTCTCCCTTTGCCCATCTTTCGGGCGGTGCCCCGCCCCGAGGTCGAGACCTTCCGGGCAGGTAACGCTTCGTCGTCCGAGACGGAGCGCATAAACTTCCTTTTGATGGAGGTGGATTCTTCCACCTCCATTACGTCAGAGTTGTGTGAAGACGCGGCATCAGAGTCCGACGCCGCGTCTCCACTCAACTCCCTGAGGCCGAAGCTACGCCCGGCCTCCACCGGCGTCGCGGATGTGCTGGGAACTGGTCCCAGGGACTCCGCGCTGCCGGCTAGTGAGCCACCCTGGCTCAATGCGTCCACGAAGGACGGTAACAGGTCGGTACGGTTAGGTACGGACCTGGCGCGCTCTTTGCCCCCCCCAGAATACGAGGGGCAGCCCGAGCTCTGCTCGGGGAGGGATTCTCCGCCTGCGGGGCAGGCGGTACCCTCCTGGGGTAGTGTCTTTTTAAGCAACGCGGCCATGGTATGCTGAACACAGCTTTGCCTTTTTTATGGGGTGGGGTCCCCAATACACGTTCGCCATCGTGGTCGTGTCTGATGAGCAGACACGTACCCGAGGCGAACCCACTCTCCAAAATCGCTGTCCAGAAGGCGCCAACAGCTGTTGGTGCCAGCGCTCCTGGACAGCGCAGCCGCCGGGCGGTCCAACTGGACTCCGCCGTGTGTTCCTCTTGGTCTGGTCTCTCGCTTGAGGCCTTCCGGCATGAGTAGCTCTACCGGCATAGCCCTCAAGGTCATTGAGACACGCAAGCCCCCCCACGACGACAACGTGGGAACACGGTTGGTGGGGACTTCAAAGAGGTTGTTACCACCTATTGTGCCGTTCCCTGTCAATGTCTTTACTTTTAGTAGACCATAAATAAGTCATAAAAGGAAAATGGTCGTGATAGTTTCGGTAAGAAAGTGTTGGTACTAATTAATGATAGAAGTAATGTGGCAAATACGAGTATAATTACTATGGAAAAAATTTAGAAATACCTCTACTATTTAAAATAAAGACGTAGTTTTACTTAGTAGGGACTAATAAGTACTGTAAGAGTAAAGGATTATTAGGTACATATTATTTTATAGGATTTATTTCTACGAGGTTTTTAGGCTTTCAATCATGTCAATTAGAGATACAATAAAAAGACAATGACAGCGCGAATGTCGGCGTTTTCTTGGAATTTAATTAATTATTATATTATTATAATCAAAATAGGTTCTACTAGCAGCTTTAAAAATTGTTTTTTTTTCGTGAGTGAGAATAGTATTCGACTGGTGAAAGGATTTAAAGTCGGTTTTTGAGCTTATTCATTACAAAGTAAACCCTAAAATTCAAATCTTTCCTCCTTTATAATATCAGTAGAGATATAGAATACTCGTGCGTATCTCATATATACCTCTCTTAGGTGGCCTGAATCCTAGCAGTGTTCTAAAACTTCAAATACATGATAAATATATAAGCTCGGGTTTTATGTAAAAAAAAAACAAATTTAAAAAATGACACACAATTTTTGTAATAAAAGCAAAAACGTAACGAAACTAAACATTGTTATTTTTATAGCAAACAAAACGAATTTGTTCCAAAATACATAACTCAGTCAATAGCAGAAAATGCAACAATATTATTCATAACGGTATTTCAATTTGAATAATGTAAACTACGAGTATATGGCAGCTGTCTAAAATTTTGTGGGAACAAAAGCTCTCATATTTTGTTTTAAGCCAGTGTAAGGCTGCCTGTTTGCAAAAGAGGAGCGAGGCTCCGGAGCGGAGAAACGGAGAAATATTACCCAATAGGATTGCACAAAATCTTCGCTCCTCTGATTTTGTGCAATCCTCTGTTTTTGTATTTTGGAGAAACAGAGAAATATTAAGCAATAGGATTGCATAAAATCTCCGCTCCTCTGATTTTGTGCAATCTTCTGTTTTTGTATATTGGAGAAATGGAGAAATCTTGACCAATAGGATTGCACAAAATCTTCGCTCATCTCATCATCATCATAATTTCAGCGGAAAGACGTCCACTGTTGGACATAGGCCTCCCCCAAGTGCCGCCACAATGAACGGTCCTGTGCGTCTCACATCCATCGGATTCCCGCAACCCTTACCAGGTCATCGGCCCACCTTGTAGGAGGCCTTCCAACACGTCTTCCGGTACGTGGTCGCCATTCCGAACCTTTCGACCCCAACGGCCATCCGTTCTGCAAGAAATGTGCCCTGCCCGCTCATCTGATTTTGTACGATCCTCTGTTTTTGTATTTTGGAGAAACGGAGAAATATTAACCAATAGGATTGCATACAATCTCCGCTCCTCTGATTTCGTGTAATCCTGTTTTTGTATTTCTCCGTTTTTTTGCTCCGCAACCTCGCTCCGCTCCTGTGAACAGGCAGCCTTACTGTTAACCACTCAATAGCAACACCTAACACTTTCACTACGAAAATCGCTCTTATAGCTGTGACAAAGGCACTGACAATATCAAATTATCAAATTCAGTTATTTTACTATTTTAGTGTATGTATGTATTGTATTCATTTGAGTATATATTGTATAATTATATATATTTATTCTATGGTATATTAGTATATCGTGAGGAAACCGGCATGTCCGAGAACCAAAAATTCGAAGACATGTGACATTCACCAACCCGCACTGGGCCTGCGTGGTGGATTATGGCCCATTCCCTCTCCTAGAGAGGAGGCCTGAGTCCTAGCAGTGGGAACATTTAAAAAAGGCTGATGATGATGATGATATTAGTATAACTTTACTTAATTCGCATTTTTTTCACTCTTTTATTGCACCTACCACTACTTTTTCTCTGCATCACCCAAAGGTTGACTGGAAGAGAATGCCTAAGGCATTAAGTCCGCCTCTGTACTTATGCGCACAAAGTGTTGAATAAATAAATTATTATAGACTAGTTTCTGCCAGCGGCTCCGCTCGCGTGAAAGTAGAAAACAACTACATCGTATAAACTTTGGACCCTTGGTTTTATACCTTACTTGGTGTAATTTGTTTCATCACCACTGCTTTTAAAACGGTGAAAGAAAATATGGGAAAGCGACATGTCCTTGAACTAAAAACGTTGAATACATCACCACAATCCGGCTTAAGCTTGCGTGGGGAATTACAGTCCATTACATCTCCGACAGAGGTCGAATCCCAGTAGTGGGAAAATTATAAGGCTGATTATACTATTTCATAAAGGAAAAATAGCGTATCTGAATAAATACACATATCCAAAACCAACCGGACTTGGTGAATAAAACAGTAGGCACAGTGGCAACTGATGTGCCCTTATAAGTAAAAAAGTAAGTATTAAAATTTAAAACACATTCTACTAAACATTTACGAGATTGATCGAAAGTGTTACTGTGAACCTGGATTGTAAAAGGTAACTGAGCGAAGTCAGGTAGGTTTTAGTCAATTAAAGTCTGTCACTCACTTTCACTTCACCCAGAGCATGGCAAGTCATTTGATAAGTTCCCAAAACTCACCATAACTATTTCTTCGTTGGTTTAATTTTAATTGAGGGAATTGAATCTATTTAAAAACGAAATTTTGTCTCAATTCACAAAAGGTATTTTCTGAAAAAGACTTTTGTTTTCGTCTTCTTTATAGAAATGGGGTCAAGTATTTTGCAGTCGGTCTCCAGACCTGATGCAGTGTGATGACATAGTCCGCATTGCAGGGAAGCTTTAGGTGCAAATAGTATAGGGCATGGAAAAGTCGCAAGAAAAGAAAAGTCTTGGGTCACGTCGAAGAGCTGAGAAGGTTAAGATTATGATGTGGCATTCTAAAATGTTTTTGTCCTCTAAAAATGCTTTTTTTTTAGTTGTCATGTTCTGTATGTATAGAGGCATGAGTATTTAATGGATGTAGCTGTGGTATACTAAACTTACGGTAGATAAAATCAATCACCTTTGAATTTTCAAGAAGTTAGTCAGAAAAATGATACTAATTGCAAATTCCAAAGCGTAGATCTCTATAAAGAAGAATGTGCAAGAAACTTCATGGATACGTCTCTTTTAAATCATGTTATGTGTTACAAATATCTCAATTACATATTTCTTGTCGCTACTGTTATGGAAAAACAATGTAAGTAATAAAAGTAAACAAAAAAATAATATCTAAATATATAAATTAAAGTAATAATTATATCTTGTGTTCAAAGATTTAAAAAGGGTATTTTCTTGATTAGTGAGATGATGGTTCTGAAAAATAAGTATGAAAACAGAAAACATGCTGAGACAGCCCTAATTAATAGAAGAATATTTATGAGCAAATTCTCAAAAAAAAACATAGTCGTAATGTGTAAAGCCTTTATATGTTGGTCAAATCATTTGATAAGATTAAACGCACTAAGATATAATTATATTGATGATTTTTATTATTATGATTTCTTAAATAAATACGTATTACGCCTCCCAATATATTTTAATCAACCTACAACTTGATATTGACCTGCAAATTAAAAAAAAAATTCACGAGCTATCTTGGAGAATCCCTCTTAAAAGGGTAATCGAAAGTAAAATGCACATTTTCACGTACTCAACTTTAAAAATGGCCGATACCCGTTAATTGTACCGTCTGTCAACGATGGAATAAAACGAAGAGTGACAATGGGACCGATTTGGTCGCATTCAGACAGCTATTTGCTCTCATTCACCATTCTGATTGTGTGAGGCCGGACCAAACATGTTGGTTTTCTAAGACCATTAGTTATGCACGGACCACAGCTATTTTGTTCCAATGTATCCAATGGAAATGTAGTGGAAATCGCAAGTACGAGTTTTGAAATAAAGGTTTTTGTATATGAAATTACTGATGGAAAGTATTTTAGGAGTAACATAATGTGTACATAAATTATTGAGATATTAAGTAACTATGGATATTTTTTACCATAACTTTGTTCATAATATGTACACAAACATAAATAAATACACTTAGGCGTCGAAGTACACCCCTCTTCATATTGCTGTTCACTGCAAAAGACTGGCAGCATTGCTACGTTAAATAGCAACTCTAATTACTAATGATATTTGGTAAATATTATTCGAATTCATTAAAATTTTAATTTCATTTGGAAGCTGAAAGCAAATTTCAATACTTAGGAAACGTAAAAAACTTATTAGAAAAATGTTACCATTAAAATTCATCAGAATAATCTGACTGACAATCAATCTCTGTTAAATTATTTTTTTTATATTTCTACATCTGCCGTCCACTAACTTAAAGGCCGCTAAGCCACAGTTGGTCGTTATTCACTTTTTAATGTAGTCTTATATAACTTTCGACGCTCTATCTTTTGGTCTAAGACTCATTTTTCTATGATTGATAGTTTTTGAGATACAGAACATTAAATCACAATGTCTGTGTTTAAATTGCTTAGCTAAAAGTTAGAAAATGAATTTAAATAAAATATAATAAATATAAATGAATAAAATATATCACATATTGTGCACAAAGACTTCTTCTCTTCTTCTTGGTCGTTTCACTCTTGCCAGAGTGGTCGTGGTTATCACGAAGGTAGCTCTCCGGAAGCCGTCAGGGTACGCCGCACGATTTCTCGCCACTTTTGCCTGCTGGCAGTCATCCGGGCACACTCGTTCAACGGGCCGCCAACAGCCGTTTTTATTTGGTCAGTCCAACGCATCGGTGATCTGCCACGCGGCCTCGTTCCATCTACCTTTCCTTGTATAACAAGGCGTTCGATGCAGTCACCTCCACGTCGACAAATATGGCCAAAGTATTTAAAAATACGACTGCGCACCAGTGTAGACAAGCGTTCCTTTACACCCAATTCCTCAAGAATGGAAGCGTTTGTTCGAAACTCGGTCCAAGAGATCCCGAGCATTTTTTTCCAGCACCACATTTCCAAAGCGTCAATCTTTTTGGTCTCTGTCTGTCGCAGGGTCCATGTTTCAGCGGCTTATAAAAATATGGGAAACACTAACGTTTTAACGAGCCTGATCTTTGTGGCTTTCGTTATTTTCCTGTTTCTCCATATTTTCTTGAATGGATAAGCCATTGCAGCTCTGGCACAAAGACTATGCCTACATATATAACTTGTAACCTTGTTCCTAGGGAGCATACTTTTCAAGAGACATCAATTCCCAATTTTCGTGTTTTCTCGAAAAATACTTTTTGCACTTAGCTGCCTTTTTTTTAGTGGACAGCAGACATTTAGACAAGTTTTTTAACGGTTGAAACACTAAAAACACGGGATTTAGCTACTTACTCATCTGGTATCAGTAAAAAAAAATTCAAACAGTTTTCAAATTTTCATTCTACTTACACAACAAGTCACCCATTCAAAAATACTGACATTAATCTTTTAAAAAAAACGAAACTGAGTATTTATTTTCCAAGACTACCCAAGACCGACATCGGAAAAACACGTCGGAGAATTACTGTGTATTTCAAATGGCACTAACTTGTTTAGTACCCCACACATGCTAGTGAATTGTTAAATCGGACCCGACTCTGCTTAAAGTAATTCGTATAAGGTAGACTACGGCACTATTTTAAGTTTTATAGTGACCGTTTCTATTTTACACCGGTTTTCGCTGAGAGTATACGATGGTTCCATATTAAATTGAGCGTGAGTTAAATTTAATGTGAAATGTTTTCATTTTCATAATTCAGATTTATTTTGAAGTCTCAACTTAAGACAAAAAATAAATCTGTGTTATGAAAACATTTCCCGTTAAAATGAGGAGTCTAAGAACTGCTTGACATAACTTATTTTCTTATGAGCTTCTGCCAGCTACTTGAAAGGAAGTTATCGCACAGAATATCCCGGCATAAAAAAAGTAAGTGCTATTCCAGGATATGGTCTACTAATGTGCCAAATTTCATCTAAAAAGTTAAGTTGTTTGCGCGTGTACATACACACTCTGTATACATGCAGAGTTTCATGTTTTACCAAAAGTGAGGTTTTTTTTTTATGGTGGGCAAAAATCATCCAATGACAACCCCGCTCTTGAGATGGATTCTTCTTGAAGATGGTATCAGACTCTTACTGACTAAAAACTCACCCTGTTCCTTCTAGCCTTCATACACTAGATCTATTAGTATTTTCACCAGTTTAAGTTATTATTTTGTATTTTGTAAATCAAGTGTATATTTGATACTCTATTCAGCCATTACACCGATCTTTGATAACGCAACCCGTAAATAAAAACGTTGATGACACGCAAAGGGATTAAATATAATGACCACCAAAAAATGCTTTGATACCCTTAGTTCTTTAACCAAAAAAAAAAAAACTTAACACCAGAAAAATAAAGTCTAAAATTACATTAGTATAACCTATTTTAGTAACAACTGCACCTCAAATTGTATTCATACACCAAATATAGTAAACAACCACCAAATATAGTAAATGATCACCAAATCTTAGCGAGCAAATTAATGCATTTTTTTCTGCCTAAATAAACCACTGTGATTGCCATAAAATGTAGGCTTATTACCAAATAAAGTATTATGATGCCATATTAAGTTATGTCTCCGGCTTGCAATTCCCTCATTTGCAAGCATCTTGTTGGATTGGCGATTCGACTTAAAACGTCCAGCCACCTACAAAAGCCAGAGCTATTCCGATTGGCGTGGAGCGCAAAAGAGGACGACCAGCCAAAGCTAAGAAAGCATCAATTGTGCAGTAAATTATTGATATTTTATGCTAAATTAATACAGAAGACTGATTCTTCTTAAGATTTTTTAAATATTTATTATTAGTTTAGTTTTAAGATCTTTAAACTGTTGATTAGATCACTATTGTATTAAAAAAAGGATTACTGAAATTGTAAGAGTTTTATTTTTTATCTTAGGCATAGCATTTGGTTAAATAAACGAAATGCTCATTTTTTAGGATTCCGTACCTCAAAAGGAAAAAACGGAACCCTTATAAGATCACTTTGTTGTCTGTCCGTCTGTCTGTCAAGACTCTTTATCTCAAAAACGCGTGGAGGTATCACGTTAAAATTAAAACCATATACTCAGGTCTGAGAAAAAGTCAAAACGAATAAAAAAGATACGACCGTTTGTCACAAAAAAACGTATATTTCGATACTCTTAAAGATCAAAATTCATAGTTTGCACGGAACCCTCAGTGCGCGAGTCCGACTCGCACTTACCCAGTTTTTTTTGGTCGTGGAGTCGATTCGCTTAAATAGGATAGCAAGATCTAAAAACTTTGGTTACAATTTTTAATTTAAAATGCTGTTTTAATTTTGGTGATCATTTACTATTTTTGGTGATCATTTACTATTTTTGGTGATCATTTACTATTTTTGGTGATCATTTACTATTTTTGGGTTGCAAATGATTTATTTGGAGTCATTTTGCTTAAATAGGAAAGCGAGATGTTAAAACTTTGGTTATAGTTTTACTTTAAAATGCTGTTTTAATTTTAGTGATCATTTACTATTTTTGTCTGTTATATGTTACTATATCTGGTGGTCAGTTAAACATAAGCCACACGCAAATAAGTTTATTTTTAATCTAAATATTTTATTCCAATTTTTATTTTTCGGACATTATGATCCAATGGTTAGTATACATATGACTTAAAAAACTATTGTTAGTAATAATAATAATAAACACACACAAGGACTAAAACTATTTCTAAATTATATATCCTCAGAGCCAGGAAACAGTAAAAAAAAATATAAAATTATGTAATTTGTTACTTTTTATACGAACGATCGAAGTTGTAAACCTTGACCAAGGCGTTATATTTTAAGGAAATTGTGTACACTCCCTTGAGTTCGTAATATTAAATTTCTAAAAATATTGGCTTTTGTAGACGAGCAAGAGCATTTCAGTTGTTGATATTAAAAATTCCTCATGCATAGCAGTTTATACGATGTATATGTTGTAACCATTTATTCGTAGTTTAATATTTGCATGTAGCTTTTATGAAAGATGTATATTTTTACTTTCATTCAATGAAACAGGAATTTTATATAGAACAAAATATCACTTTGAAAAAAATATACAATATACACTGCAACTTTTTTTTAAGTTGAAATCATCCAATGATGATGATGGAAGTGTAGGTAACTGTCCCCTCACACGGGTCACAAAAAAACGCCGCTTCTAGCTTTTTTTTAAGGCGGCCTTTTTTGTGGCTCGTGTGCGGCTGTGCCATGAAGTGGCTTCCAGCTTCTCCGGACACAAGTTTTATGCGGCCGCTTCTAGCTTTTTTTTAAGGCGGCCTTTTTTGTGGCTCGTGTGCGGCTGTGCCATGAAGTGGCTTCCAGCTTCTCCGGACACAAGTTTTATGCGGCCGCTTCTAGCTTTTTTTTAAGGCGGCCTTTTTTGTGGCTCGTGTGCGGCTGTGCCATGAAGTGGCTTCCAGCTTCTCCGGACACAAGTTTTATGCGGCCGCTTCTAGCTTTTTTTTAAGGCGGCCTTTTTTGTGGCTCGTGTGCGGCTGTGCCATGAAGTGGCTTCCAGCTTCTCCGGACACAAGTTTTATGCGGCCGCTTCTAGCTTTTTTTTAAGGCGGCCTTTTTTGTGGCTCGTGTGCGGCTGTGCCATGAAGTGGCTTCCAGCTTCTCCGGATACAAGTTTTATGCGGCCGCTTCTAGCTTTTTTTTAAGGTGGCCTTTTTTGTGGCTCGTGTGCGGCTGTGCCATGAAGTGGCTTCCATCTCCGGACACAAGTTTTATGCGGCCGCTTCTAGCTTTTTTTGCTTGTAGCGCCTTTTTGCGGCCCGTGTGCGGGGACAGTTAGACTTTTGATGACTAAAATTTACTCCTATGTTCCTTCTTTGCTTTGTGTTTCAGGAATTTGGATTTTCATTGCGGAAGAAGACACTGCATCGTGTGATCACATTCAGAATTTAAAACTATTAAGCTTTTACCTTTTTATGTAGTCGAACCTTTACCTCGATGTACGGAAAAAAAATAAAAATTGAATGTGGATGTTAACGTTAATCAAGAAACTGAAGATGGTCGGTTATCAATATGGTTTCACCTTGGTAAGTTGGAGCATAACATGTTTGATCGCATGAAGCCTCTTGAATTCAGTTTCAGGTACAGCCATCGTTTCGGTGGCTGAACCGTGTTGTTTTTTTGCTGCAACCGAGTCGAAATCAAAACTGAAAGTTGGGTCAAACATAAATTATTAGTATTATGTCAACGCTGTAGCAAGTCATAGTGGTGAGAAAAATTGACATATCAACGGTGACGTGCCAATACTTTTTATCTGACATTTAATGAATTTCTTTTTTTTTACACTTTGTACTAAAAGCCATTTTTGCATATTTTAATAAAATAATCGAAGTGTATTTTAGTTGCAACTGTACAAAATTAAAACAGAAGACAGAGGTTATTTAATTAACAATAAACATGGCTCTTAATAATTATTCAAAAATAGAGCATAATAATTCAAGAATAAAAAATAAAAAAAAAGATATTATGAGTTGACTCATTTTTAACTTCTCAAGAAAATAAATGATTTTCACTGTCATTTAGGAGTAATCAAACTTTGCTATAAAAACCAATGTTAAAAAAGGGAATATTTGTAAAACCATTACACCGAATTGACGATTCTTATACAAGTTTGGCGTACCTACCTTAAAAGCTTATATACAATGGCTCAAACTTAGCTCGCTTAGCTCTACCACCTCAAGAGAAGAAATAATGACAGAGCATAACCAAAGCATATAAGAACACTGAATATCTGATAAATACTAACAGCTGAGCACATAATACCAATATTGTACGTGTAGCAATGTCACAAAATAAGCGTAGCATTCGTAGCAGTGCTACGCCTCGTAGCAGATTCGCTACGGCGTAGAAGCTGTATTTAGTTCTAAGCGCTAACACAATCATATGTACTACAATAGGCTAAGTTAGTGCATTAATGCATTTACCGTGTTAAGCAATATGTGGTCATGATGTATGTAGCAGATTGTTAATAATAAATTAATTTGTGGACTGAGTGGTTAGCACCTGCAAGATAGTTACTTTGAGAGTAACACTTGATTGGAAACGTTGAAGATACCTATCATAACTAATTTATAAGAATGCATCGGCAACCATCAATATACTGTTTGGTGTCCAGACGTGATAGCACTATCACGTCCTTTCCCGTGGCCATCGTAAGAGGCGACTAAGGACAAACCAGAGAATGGGCAGCGGCATTCCCTATGCCTTACAATACAACAACCACACTGCGATCGCCAACCCGCTTACCGATCGTGGCAATTATGGTAAGACCCCCTCCCCTTTCTGGGGAGGCCTATGTCCGAAAGACACCGTCCTTTTTTTTGTGGGTAAGCACCAAGTCTACCAAATTTCATCCCACGCCGTTGGGCGGAGCGGGAGATAGTGTTAGACCCTTACTGACTAAAAAACCCACCCCGTTCCTTCTTGCCTTTCATACCGGGACTGAGCCTTCCTTTCAGAAGCAGACCCTTGACCCCAGTAAGTTTCGATCCAGCTGAGGTGCTGTTGCTAATAACTCTTTCAGGTGCGCGGGAACAGTGCGCTCCGTCGACAATTCGGGCTCGGTCCGGAACTCGGTACCAAAATTCGACTGCACTGACATTTCAGTGACAAAGCCTGCAATTTCTTTATGTGACAACCAGCACACTGTCAAAGGAGTTTGAACGATGACTGCATTGATACTTGACGACAACCTTATTGTTTCTGGCGCACATCACTACACATAATGAACGGTTGAATTTCACATGCGGGTCGGTAAATATCACCGAAGGTTGATTGCTACAGAGCAAGGAATCACCGCACCGCCGGCAGTGAAGAGAGATGTCCTCTAAAAAATGAAAATATTGTTGGTGGGTTATGGCATCACTTGGTAACGAATGTGTGTGTTCCGGTAAGGTTTTTATGGGCACGCCACGATTATGGCGGTAAGTCCCCTCTTTGAAGCGTAGTTGGAAAGACCTCACGGCGTCGTTCCCTTCCGCATGACGCAGGTCCTAACCGGACATAGCACGTTCGGGAGGTACGACGGCGAGCCATGGGTAGCTCGCTGTTCGACCGTCCGGTAACTGTCCGGATCGAGTCCAAGACGTCGACGGACATACATTAGTATTATTAAAAAATAAAGAAATAATAATTAGGCAAACCATCTCTAACAGAGGCTACACAGGTACGTCGATGCTCTATGTTAATTCAGCTATCTGTTTGTAATTTGCCGCGCCGTGTTTACATATACTTTCACAATCGGTTATATCGCACCGACGTAATGGGGAAACGGTAACCTCTACATTCAAATCAATAGTAAGAATAGGACGACTATTGTTACTGTTTTTTTTTAATGGTGAAGTCAACTCAGGCTGCTGATAATTAAAGCAGAGGTTTAAAAATACCTGATGAAAGTTCGGAAAATGCTGTACTGAACATCACATTGATATTGTAAAGGCGAAAGTTGGTGAGTTTGTCTATGTTTTTTCCTACTTCTCTCTCGAACGGATGTAGGAATTTCAATTTAATTCATTGGTAGACCATGTCCTGTTTGATCTCATGAGTATGTTCCCTAGGAGTAAATTTTTCTTTTTTTTCGCTATCAAAGCCGCTGGCAGTAGCTAGCTATGATAGTACACACTTCAACTTCTTTTTTTCTTGTCAATATGAAAACAACTCTAATTCGGAGTAGAAGGTGTGACTTATTTCTTTAAACTCATACAGTGTGAGTAAGTGTGAGCTAAGTACTAATTTACCACATTTGATTAAATAGTTTTGTAGAGGCAATTTTTGCGGGAAGCCGATGGATGCGAGACGCGCAGGAACGTTCGTTGTGGCGACGCTTGGGGGAGGCCTATGTCCAGCAGTGGACGTGTATCGGCTTGTACCATAATTGGTTATTAAATAGACTACTGTAGTTTTAATTCAGAGGACAATAACATTAAAAGAGGTTATCCTTTTTTAAATTGCCGGATAACTCTTATTTACTCGTATGAAATATTTTCTACACATAAGCTGTCAAATCGCAACTTTTATTCCTGGGTTAAAAAACCTCTGGCTATTGAAAAATCAACCTTTATTAAGATAAGTTTTTCCTTTACTGATTTTACTACCTATGTTTTTTAACACTTGTTTTTTGCTGACCATAAGTGGTGTCTCAGTAAACAACTATTTTACACTAGCACGGTTGTAAAATTAATATCGGTGTAAAACAGTACCAGCTACGTCCCGTGGGCACCGTTGTAGTAACTAAGGGATTATTACGGGAGCGAGTGCTCCAGCGTCCACCTGTGCTCTTGTAACAACATACATAAATAGTATAGTGGACTCACTGGCTAACGCTATAGTCATGTGAGTAGATAGCCTGCAGAGAGATTTTACTTTTTAAGTTAATGTTTTAGTAGTGAAGTAATCAGTTGTCTTGACAGCATGGCGTGACGTTACACGTTACTTTGATGGACTATATTTATTTATTTATTTATTTATTTAATCTTCATGCAACACAAAGTACATAGGCGGACTTATTATATATCTTTGTAATTTGTGGTTTACTCGTATGGTCATATGAAGAGGAGGGATGAAGCGCACATTACTAAAAGAGTTCTGAGTATACATGTAGATGGATGGAGAGAAAGGAAGGCTGAAGAAAAGATGGATGGATTGTGTGAGAAGTGATATGAAAGAAAAGGGAGTTAGTGCTAGCTAACAGAATGGATGTAAAAAACGTGTTGCGCTGACCCCAAATAATATGGGATAAGGGCAGGAAGAAGAATAAGAAGTTGGTGTTTTAGTTTAGTTTTTTTAGTCAAAGGAGTGGAATTCCTTACCGGAGTCTGTGTTGACTGATGGCTACAATTCGGGAATCTTTTAGTCAAGAGTGAATAGGTTTCTTCTAGGTAAGCGCGTTCCATCGTCGACTGCATCATCGCTTTCCATCAGGTGAGGTAGTGGTCAAGCGCGAACCTATCGACAATTAAAAAAAAAATTGTTCGGCTCTTAAATATATTAAGTTTATACGAGAAAGTCCGTTTAACTTTTCGAATACCTTAATAAGATACACTAGAAAAATGAGAAAGCGAACGTCAGCATTCGCTTGGGGTTTAATGAATTAAGCAGCCAATTATCTCATAAGAGTCCATCAAGAAACCACTTCTAAGAAATAATAATTTTCAAGAAGGTTATAAGGGGAATGGGCAGCGGTCGCCTCCATCTGTGAAGCTATAATTCTGGCAAAGGAGCGGACACACATAAGTTAACGGCGACCCGTTGCTCGACTGCCAGCCACAGTAAGCGTGGAGTTGCGGCTGACAAGCAATAGGTAGCTCGCCGTCCGGTTGTCCGCACCCGAATCGTCGACGGCGCTTAGTGTTCCGCTCGCACTAAATATCAGCAATAATGATATCCTACCATAAAAAGATACGTGGCCCTGATATTTCTTTACAATTTTATTTCATTGTCTTAAATACTAATTGTATAACTGAACCGCTTTAGAGTTATTCTTAGTGGATTTTGATTAGCAAGTGTTTTAGGGTTTTTAAAACAATGGGTTGTGTATGTATAACATGATTTAGTAATTAAATCGATCATTATGAAATTAATTAATTAATTTAGTATTCCATAAACTATTTTTAACTAACTGATTTTGAGTTTGTTGTTCCTAAACTAAATAATTAATAGTAAATGTGCCTTAAAACAGTGCAACGGGATCGCGGTAGACCGTGAAGGAGATGGCGCGACAAACTAGACAGATTCCACTAGAACTGGCAAGAAGAAGCCCGGGACCGCAAAAGATGGAAGGAGTGGAGGGAGGGCTTTGCCCAGGAGAGGACAGAACAGGCTTACAAAAAAAAATATCTCAGATTCTAAACTAACAGATACTTAAATCCTACTCTCGACAAGGTCTGTGAAGTAAAAGTTTCACTGCATTTCCTGCCAAATAAAATACCAAGCGACATAGGTTTAACTGTTCCCGCACGCGGGCCTCAAAAAAATGCCGCCACAAAAAAACGCTAGAAACGGCCACAAAAAAGCTGGAAGCCGCTGACTAAGCCGCACACGAGCCACAAAAAAGGCCCTCTCAAAAAGAAGCTTGAAGCGGCGTTTTTTTGTGGCCCATGTGCGGGATAGTAAAATATACTTTTTTTAACAAACGAATTTCAATCTTAGACCAGTAGTAGTAAGTCTCTGTCTGATGTATCTTCTCACATTCTACGGACATAAAGTAAATAAGTTAGTAGTTTAGTACTTCCACATTTCGTACACTTTGTACGGTCCGGTTATATATAATTGTATGCAGTATCACCTCACCATATACGCGCCGTCAAAAACTTCACTCACAAAAACAAATCCAACTCGTTAATTTGAAAATTCGAATGAAAAAGTATAAATAGTGGTCCGGCTTCGACTCGCTAACTAGGGTTGCCGAATAACTGAATATGTATCCAACTGCGAAAGCAAGTTCTGAATACAATTGCATCTACATACGAGTGTTGTTTTTTCTTTCATATCGGTCGGGCGGTGCGGGTAGTATGCAAATATTTCTATCAATATTCATAGCTGGCGGCGTCATCGATAATTGAGTCTTACCTGACAACGTTGCCTTTGATTTTCATATTCGTTATCTCGCCTTTCACCTGAAAAACTTCATAAGTTTCACTGAAAAAAGAATGAGGTGATTTTCTTGTCTGGCAGACTTTTTCACGTCTAGGTTTTAAGTAAAAGTAAATATCGATATTTTAACGCACATATTCTTTTGGGACGTGTCAGAATATTGAAAGTATTTCACTTTTAGTCAGAGTAAAACAAATTCATATCGTAAAGGCGTTCCAGTTTTTTTGTCAATTTCATAAATATGGCTCTTAAGGTAAACAAAGAAACCGTTTATGTAATAGAAAACAGCTAATAATAATATTTCCTTTACAAAAACCTTAAACGTTACCTCCGTTCTGGTGTATTTTCCTCATGATTTTGATAAATATTTTATTCTAAGAGATTCACAAGGTAGATACTCTGTTGTCTCTTGGGAACACAAATATACACAAAACACACAGCAATATTCACAATCCGAGCTCAAAGAATATACAAAATCTCAGTGGTGCTAGCTTTTTCTTCTAGCTCGTAATGAATTTTTATCAACGAAAATGTGGCGCAAAAAATAGGGCTTCCACTGCTTAGAGACGAAAGCCAGCCGAAATAGAATAAGGTCTGACTTCCAAGGCAATCTAGATTGTGAGACCGAATATCTTTTTTTTAATCTACGTTCGCTTCGTTGAGAAAGGTGACCCAGAACCATACAATTGTACTAAGTTACGGATTTCTATAAAATCTTTTAAAGATAGTAAAAGTTTACATCAAGATGATTAATGTTTGAAAATCTGAATACCATCTAGTTAAATAATGGACTACAGAAGGTTGCATATTGTTCCTTTTATCCGCCTGCATTCAACTTAAAGTTGCGAAGTAATAATTCATTTCCGACAATGATCCACAGTTATAGCTGGGAACTGAATCCGTTTGCAACCATTTAGCAGTAGTGCTGCACAAAACATCGTGTTTTTTTTCTTTCCACTCCACGTACTTTGCTGACACAACTTTATGGGACCGCAATCTTCATAAATCTCAGCCAGGACGACCTTTTGTCTTTGTCCCATTCTCTTAGGGTTTACGCAAATTCTGATCCCCGCAAATTGGCCACATTGCGTCCCCAAACGAAACGTGCATGTTATATCTTTGAGAGACCAGTGCCGTACAGGTAAATAAAAGTGAAGAAAAACTTGGGAAATAATGTAAATCAGGTTATGTGTGCCTTGAATAAGTAACTCGGTAGGTACACAACAAGACCGACCTTTTTCTTTTCTTTTTACCTCTCATAAAGAAAGTCTTCAAGAACCTTCATGAATACAAGTATTGTTCTCAGTTGTTAAGAAGTGTTAGGAGAAACTAGAAACACTTCTTCATAAGTTAAGGCACTGATATGAATAATCAAAGTAAAGCTCCTTGTGAAGGCTTTTCTCACTGAAGTCTGCGTTATGTCAGTAATAATCTTTAGGTGGGAGGTGGGGCTCAGTAAATACTTGCTGAGCCTAATTCATTATGCAGGTTTCCTCGAATCGTCTATAAAAGAGTTCTTTGAATATCGCCATTACATTAAATTGTTATCTGCGACGCGCGACGGGGCCCTCGGCGCACGGTTTTTTAATTAAAACAGGCAATTTGGCGCTGACTTAACCCAAGTTTTACAATTATGTTTTTGTCGTCGCGGTTACAAACTTTGTGTACTAAAGGAAATTTATTTTTAAAGAAAAGTTTCGTGGATTCGAGATAAGGAATTTAATAATGAATTTAATTGTTGTTTAAGAATTTATACGAAATTAAATCGTGAAGGTTTGATGGTTTATAAAGTTTAGCGCTGTGCCAAATTGTCTGGAGGTGGACGTGGCTAGAGGGCATGATTCCGATCGTTCGTTGGCCGACGATTTATCGAGTGGCGCGTGCTACTGGCGTGCTCCACTACTCTCGTCCGACGTTGCCGGCAAATGGAAAAGTTCGCCCGAAGTAACCCCCGGCTATCGAGGCCCCGATGTGTTACAACAAATTTTATACCAGCCAACGCTGGCAAACTTTCCGCGTACTGCTCAGCAATAAATAATAATGCCTGAATATTGGAAGCGATCGATACATAATATTTTAAAGTTCCTGTTTGTAGTTGAAGTGGACTTGCTGAGAGTGCCGCAGTATATTTTAATAGCAGTATTCTTGACAGCGAATGTTGTGAAGCTTTAATAAACATAATACAGCGTAGAATGAACAGCCAAATAAGGGAGGAATATTCATGAACGAAACTCAGTTGAAAGTTTTTGATAAGAAATTATGGTAATGATTTTAAATTGACCTAATCCATATTGCGGGGCCCGAAATTTGGGCAACAAAACTTGTTACGGCGGCGGCCTGATGCGTCAACTCAAACTCAATTTTCTAATTAATTTATACTTGCTCACAAAAGTTTGTTTGCAAGAATCGTGAAGATTTTATTGCGCTGTAAGATTTGGTAAAGTTCTTAAATGGCTCATTAAAGGATTCACATTATTAATTTAAGTAATAATTCGGTCTTTTTATCTTTGTAGGCTTTAGTGGGATCAAAAAACATACGATTGAAATTAAATGGAGATTTATATTTACGTACGGTAGTTTATCCAATAATAAAAATTCAATCGCTGTACATTTTGCTCGCATGAAGGACTTTCATGGCATCAGATAAAACCGGCAGTAATACCTATCCCACGTGTTTATATGTTACGCGGTTCATTTTAATACGCCACGTTCGCGCTTAAAAGCTTTTGTGATATTAAATTGACACTTTCCACGTCTGTGAAAAAATATATGACGTGGAAACGCGTCGGTGTGAAAATGACATCATGTCAGGCACGTCAGGTACCTAGCCTAAAGCCCGAGTCACATAGTCAGGAGCTTCGTTTACCACGCTTGATGAGTAGCGCGAGCTCAAATGATATCACTAATTTTGTAAATCAGTGAGACCAAACGTCAGTGCAGCCGAGGGAAAGTAATTCTTTCTAAAGAAAATCGATTATTGAATCGACTCAAATCGAGAAAGATCGTTTTCCTAAAGATCTTTCCGATAGTTGCATGATAGCTGCATGTACCGACTTCTAAAAAGCGCAGCACAGATGATCTTGTAGGGCTACAGCGCACATATGTTTCATGAGTCTAGTGAGCCTATCTACCTACAACATTCACATAAAAATTAGCTTGAGGAAAATAGGTAACTTAAACGTATTAAAAAATAAAAATCGAATCTCAATTCAGAGAATCTATTCATTGTTAATCGATCTCAGATCGCCATCCCTAGTGCGGTTATTGTAAAAGAGCACATCACTAATAGTGTGAATCAAGTGCGCGCTTTATAATTTTAACGTATCAAGTCGTGTTTCTATCTAGGTATACTCTTAGTTGTAAAATATCCTGCCTATGTGGCTTCAGCCTAATGCGTCTTTATTTTTAGATGTATAGCGGTTACTAACCCAATATAATTTTAATTCAAAATATAATTTAAAAAAGGCAAAGCGGTCCTGAGTCGTTTTTTTTCATAAGATCGATTTTCATAAGTTTTATTTTATAATGTAAAAAAATTTAACAATATTCAATCTCATATTTTAAGCCAACTGGTCATCTGCAAAATAATTCTCTATGTCACTTCGGATATCAAGACTAATCTAACTGTTCTAAACGACTACAACACGTGCCTAAGAAATAGACAAATACATATAAGTAGATTACGGTTGCCAACTCCAAATTTAAAAGTAGTAGTAGGATTTGAATTTGGAAATACCAGGACAGTTTAAAAATTCTAATACTGTGTCAAGACACAGAATTGCAATAGGTAAATTAATATTTTATGAAAATATGTCTTCAATGAAATTGTATTTCATAATAATCATTTTTGAGAGTAATGATTGTAGCGACATCTATGACACCACATGAGAACTACGAAGAAAATACGAAATCTCCACGCGATTTGAACATATACGACAGCCCGACATCAACTATCGGGCAGTCGCCCACCAGACTATAACACCTGTCTGGCCGGAGAATCTTCCCTTTCCAACGGAGGTATGTGGGACTTTACTCCCTGTTCCACATACCTCCAAAATGATAATAAAAATCATATTTTAAATAAATATAAATTGAACAAAATATGGCACATAATACTTTTGTTTTAAAACTGCACGGCGACGTACTTCTAAAGTAAGAATTGTAAGAGTGTGGCGCGAATAAAATACATTGTCAGAGCGCTTTAGAAACCCAGGACGCTGCTTTCAAAAAATCCGGGACATCCCATCCACACTACAAAAACTAGGACATGTCCTGGGAAAAAGGACGGTTAGCAACTCTTATAACACTACAAACACACCATTACAGTACACAGTACACAGTACACAGTACACAGTACACAGTACACAGTACACAGTACACACAGTACAGTACACTAGTACAGTAGCACTTGGAAATCAATACACTCCTTCTAGAATAGTCTAGTAAATACGGTTTATTCGTCTGATTCCTGTGAAAAGAAACAGTTCGTGACTACGGCCGTTTAGGCCAGAAACTGGGTATAAAACAATCGAAGATATTGTAGCAAGAACTGCGTATTTACCTACCACCAGTTGAATCCCCCCTGTATTTATGTTTACGATTAGTAGCATTGTTAGAGGGTGTTGTTTCGTACATATTATACTAATGCTGAGAATTTGGTTTCTGGTAGCAATAGAATGGGTTTTGTATTGTAATATTCTTGGCATGGAAACATAGTGTTAGGGGAGACGTTGCCACATACCATGTGAGTTTTATTAATACTTACTTAAGGTTTGAATTACAATTTACAACACATACTTTTCTTTCAATTTCTCAAAAACCATTAAGTTATATAGTTATTGCATTATTTTTAAATTAGTTACACACAAACAGCTGTCAGTGCCAAAATTTAATGTAATTTATGAATGTCTTTCATTATGAAGATAAAAAATATAAATTATAATAGCAAGTATACAATTAATTAAGTATGCAATTAAATTAAAATGCAGAACAATAAATTAATCAATGTAATACAATATTAATAAAACAATACAATAAGACATCAGTACATACTTACATTCATACAATTATTTCATTTAATCAATTATTTATTGTAAGATAGTTTCAACTGAATTGTAATGCAACTTTTGCAAACTCGCTCAGTAAACACGAGAACAAATCTATTTTATCCGCATTTAGTTTAGTGTGCACATTGTCTTCCAAAGTGGGATGTTGGCCATGAATTGTAGGTACTTAGGTACCTAGGTACCTCTCAATCATTTAGTGTCAGCTATACATACCTGCAAGCTTAGTTAAATAAATAATATGAGCTGCAGAGAAGACACTGCTGAAGTGGCGTTATAGATAATGTCATTGCCATACAATTTGAACTTAGCGTCTGGCAGGAACGCGAACGGCTTGGTCATGACTTCGATTTTAGCGACGAGTGGCGCGGCGAGCGGGGCAGGCATCGGTAAGCAGGCATGTGGAGCTATAAGCGGCATCTCGTGGGCTCGTGGCGTGCTTCAAACATTTTCATACTTTTGATCTTTTTTTTTATGGTGGGCAAAAATCATCCAATGACAACCCCAGCTTTTGGGCGGAGCGGGAGATAGTGTCAGACTCTTACTGACTAAAACCCACCCTGTTCCTTCTAGCCTTCATACCGGGGCTCGAGCTTCCTTTGTTACCGCTCGCCGCCCTGCGTTTAGCTACAGCTCACAGCAAAAGTTCGTAAACGGGTCGTAAAAGAAGCGTAATTTGTTTAAAACTGTAGACGTATTATTTTTCAAGACCTTGTTCACTATCCGCAAAAGGTATTAAAAGTCACTCAACTTTACTTTGCATTACTATGCCAAAGTCGTTGATCAAATAATCAAACGCATGTTGCTAAAAGAGTTATGAATTTACATGTGGATGGATGGAGAGGAAGAGGGAGGCCAAAGAAAAGACGGATGGATGTTGTGAGAAGTGATATGAATGAAAAGGGAGTTAGTGATAGCGTGACGAGCAACAGGACAGAATGGAAGAAAAACACGTGTTGCGCCGACCCCAAATAAAACGGGATAAGGGCAGGAAGATGATGATGATGATGACTATGCCAAAGTCGATGTTAAAGATTTTCTCAGAAACTCGACCATCCAAACTGAGGAGGTAGATTTTTGTATAGTATTTTGTATTTAAGTCTACTTTAGTTTTGACTAGAGAAAAGAGAAAACACAAATATTTATTTCCATTAAAATATTTTATTTTCTTTACAAAGCCTATCAAAACCAAACAGGCTTTAAAAAAGTCGGTCATACCGTATAGGGATGTAACGGAAATGGTTATATCGGGAAGCGTAATGAGAATCGGAACCAGAGTTGGAGGCGAAGGCAGAAACATCAAATGAAATACTACTAAAACTTATCAAAAACTCGAATAAATTTTGAACTCACCACATGCCGAATAGGTACGAAAGAGTAATCGACAGAAGGTACGGAGAAGGAGGTTCTCCGTACGTCAAGTATAAACTTGTTTGTACCTCTGTTATAACTGCCGATTAAAATTTATCGGAACTGAAATCAGTATTGAAGTTGTGAAAAACGTTCGGAAGTAATGACCCTTTGGAATCGGAATCGAATCTATAAAACAACACTGATACTGTTTGCAAATAATAAATAATAATCATCATTTATCATTTATCGACATAATTGAAATTCTGACCAAAAATGATCGTGAATACTTGTATGATGAAATAAACAGTTATTATTTAACGAGACCATATAATAAATAGGTTTTACTAATACATTTATTAAATTGAGCTTGCAACGTATAGTGATGTGAAAAATACAAAATTCCCACGTGTAAAGGAATAATCCATGAAATTGATATCAGAGTACCGGCGTTGAGGCGCATCGGAAGCCGTCACGCCACGGGACATGCCAATGTTTCAAACCAAAAATGCGGATCCATCCATTCTTATTTGACCATCAAACTTTTGTACAGCACTACGCTTTGTCTGCATGAATGCTTTAAGTATTTCATCTACTTTTATCGGGTTCCGTGTTTAAAAGGAGTCGACTTGTATTAAAAGTTGGTCCCTATTTCGAAGCGCACGCCTGCCTGTCTGTCTATCCGTCAGTCAAAAGGCTACTTCTAACTTACTAGCTACTGCAAATAGTTAAATGACAAAAAAATATCTATTTATAGTTTTCGTGTTTCGAATTCCAAAGTATGGGAGCTTGACTCGTATTCCACTGGTTTTTCTTTTACTGTTTCGCCAAACACTAATACATTTATCAAGTTCAATGCGTGTAATAACGACGTGAAGATACATCCACATGAAGTTTAATCCGTGAAATTGATATAGGAGCGTGTCGCGGCATCGTCGGCCCCGTCACGCGGCGTGACACGCCAATGTTTCAAGCTCGAAACTCGACTCCATTCGTTTTTCGTTCCATTCTTTTATCCGCGCATCAACCTTTTGTTCTACAAACCTTTAGTTTTGATATTGGATTCGCACCACGTTCCCTTCTTTTCACGATTTATTGGATTACGTTCGCGCTGTTTCGTGTTAGCGGTGTGCAGTGGGTTATTATGTAATTTCTCAATGTGATGTAAGTGCGGTGATATTTCTTTAAAACAGTATTTTCTATAAGTAGGTAACACCATGCAAAAAGATTAGTTAAAGCTCGTACACAAGTAATTTAAAAAAAAAATGGGAAATCATTAAATTACTTTTCCCGCTCTGAGTAGAGTAAGGTGTGCCAGACATTCACTGGTTAGCTGAAGAACACAAGCGTTTGTGATAATTATTTTGAACAATTCTGCAGCCCTGAACATTTGTGAAAAAGGTCAACTTATCAAGCCACGGTTAGATTTAAAGTTTTATACTGTGATGCCAAGTCGACCAATTATATGTGCAGAGACTTTTGGATGGGAACAAGACAATTATCAAAACAAACTGAAAATAATTTTCCTACTTTGCTGCTATTTATGATGATAGATTGTCCTGTTTCACAATTCAAGTGTTTCACGACGATCTTTCGTATAAATCATAGACCTTAGAGCCTACAATCAATGAATTATACCTTTCTTTAACGTATGGACACTCTATAATGGTTGGTATAAAATTTATACCAACCATTATAGAGTGTCCATGTTTTAGCTCTGTAAGCGTGGTCGAAACTAGAATTCGACCATGCTTTAAATTAATCAGAGTGATTCAATAAAGTGAAAAGCATCCAAAATAAGGCGATACGGCAGAGTTCTAAAACAATTATGGTATGCCCGAAGATAAGCCAACTGAAGTGACAGTGAGACCTTATTATCCCTATAGCAGTTAAGATAGTAATGATGTACTTAAATGGAGACCGCGAATCAATAAACGGGGGAAAGACGGCTTCAATTTAGTTCAAGGAACTACCTTCGTAGAGCAGCTGTTATGCCGCGCATAGACATCGCGAGGCGTGCGTCGCGAGTGGTTCGTCACGCATGCTTGACTGACCTGAGGCATATGACGGTACATTTATGCGTGCATCCCGAACGATAAATGCTCAAGCTGCGCACGTAAACCACCATGCACGGTGTTTGTCAGTAAAAAACACAAACAACACCTGTCCGTCCACACGGAGCGCACGGTTCGTACTAAGGCGGCATTCGCAATGATCATTATGACGCGATTGCTCACTGTAAGCACACACGTCCACACAGTCCGAGACATGCGAGACGAAACATTCGTGACGCATGCCTCGCGATAGTCGCGATGTCTGTACGCGGCTTCAGAAAGAGAATCAGAGTAGCTTAGGTCCATGCTAAATGGCATGCCATTGAAGTAGCTTATATAATCTGACGCTGTTTAATGTACAGCTACAAATGGTTGAAACCGATTTTCAATCATTTGGTTTTTTTTTATTAACCCTGATTGGTCAATGATCAATATAGTAAAACAAAATGAATTGTTATAATTTTCCAAGAACTCGCCTTTGTTCAATAAAATGAACATTTTCTGAAAATCTGTACAATACAGTGTATTTTTTTCAGAACTTGTTAAAAATAAATTGATTTCGTTTTAATTGAGTGGTTTTAAATATCCTGTTGAGTTATTACATCTATTTATAATATAAAAATGAATACCTAGCTAAATGTGTTGCTAAGCGCATATCTCGAGAACAGCTGAACCGATTTCAATAATTATATTTTTGTTGTGTAATAACAAACACTCACACAAACAACACACGCGTGGAGAAGGTTGTTATGGAAAAAAATATGAAAAATTAGAGTAGTGTGGGGTAGAGTAAGGTAGGGTAGAGTAAGGTAGGGTAGAGTAGAGTAGAGTAGGGTAGAATAGGCGAACTTAATGCCTTAGGCATTCCCTACCAGTCAATCTACTTTATCTTACCAAGAAAATTGATACACCTAAACTATACATACTACTAAATAAAGTACAGACCCATTTCACTAAATACATTAGTGTTGACGCAACCATTACCTGTGCACTGACCGTAAATCTAATATTGTTGTATTGGCCACGTTCCCTTTGGCACCGTTAATATTAGCAATTCATAGATTAAGTACCAACGCTTGTCCGGGCCAATTATCGGCTATGAATCATAACTATAGTTGATTCGTTATGGCATGTCAGTTGTGGTCATTGACCACTTTCTAAAATCTATTCAAATATTAATGAGTATGCCACGATTGCGGCAGTAAGTACCTGGTTTTAGAAGTAGCTGGAGAGACGCCACAGGGACTCTAACTTCCGCATGACCCAGGTCTTCACCACCAGAAATGGTAAGTTCAGACGGTTCCAGTTCCGGATACAGGCGGAAGAATTACCCGGAGGATACAGTGGAGCATACGATTGAGGTGTACCTAGCATGGCCGATGCCAGCTAGGGCCATGGAAAAACTTCTGAAAAGGATATTCGTGATTCTAAAACGCAAAATACAACTGAAGGAGCGTAGATGTTGTCACTCTAAAACCGGAGAAGTCATTAAACGATATATAGCCTCAAAAAAAAAACTCTAGACAACACACTTTCTGTCACAAAGATATTCATAATCTATTGTTTAATATGCTTGAAATATTCATGCGTCGTCAATTTAGGTACATAACGCAACGAGAGCTAAAATCAAAGACAATAGTTTGTTTGCTATAGGTAATAATTATCATTTTATTTCAGGTAAATAGTACCCTTCCGTCCCCATCGACCATCTGTTCTGCGTGCAATGTGCCCTGCCCATTGCCACTTAAGTTTGGCGATTCTCCGAGCTATGTCGGTAACGGTTCTGGTGTGGCGACCACGTACCGGAAAACGCAGTGTTGGAAGGCCTTCAACAAGGTGGACCGATGACCTGGTCAGGGTCGCGGGAATCCGATGGATGCGTGACGCACAGGACTGATTGTTGTGGCGACGCTTGTGGGAGGCCTATGTCCAATAGTGGACGGTTTTCTGCTGATGATAAAATAGTACCCATATCATTTATTGATTGAGAAGACCCCTCAGACACTCACAATGACCGCTAACGCCATGCGAAAACGTAACAACTATAGTTGTTGTGTTAAACTATAATGTAAACACAAACGCCATATTAGCTTATGACTGTAGGTACATAATATATCAACATAGAGATTATATTTGCACCAATAATTACGATATTGGCAGCGATGTATTAGATGCCATGAATTATTTGCGGTTGTTCAATATGCATATGTTATCGAGGATTTGGGATTGGTTGATCGTAACTGCGTAGTGTGAGGTCGATGACATTGTTAAGAATGGCAACATGACATCTTAATTTATAAAATTAGTTTTTGATTTCAAAAACTAAGCTCCGAGCAATTTTGTGCACATTCACAGACATGCATTTGAAAAAATAAAATATTATTTTTTCAGCCTAAATAAATCATGTTTAAAAATTTTGTTTAAAATAATTTGTAAAGAGCAAGCTTGTTCGTGTCTCTAAAAATACCTCGGCGCCAAACAGTCTCGAGAGGAGATCTCTGCAAATAAAATTGCCTTTTCAACGGATAATTTGCGGAATGAATCACTTTCAGGCGCAGGTTGGTCGTTGTTTTTGTTGAAGGACCTCGTCCGGAACCAAACCCTGTGCCTGTCAACTACGAAATGAATTATGACCAGTATTTACCGGAAGATGACATTTCTCGAATCGGCCCATTAATTCCTAATGGAGCGTCGACGGGCTACATTTCATCTGTTTGGCTGCACACCAGGTCTTTGCCGCATAGCTATTTTCGGTAGCGTATCCGAAAATTTATAACTGCGAGTTAGTTCTAAATCGTTGGATAGCGGCAAAGTAAGTGGGATTTATGATATGACGTTTTACGCTCTATTTGTTTGCCGGGTACCTTTTTTCTCGAGGGCCTTTGCCGATCCCAATGTCTCGGTTTACGATTTATCCTTTTATATTCACTACGATTAACATCAGACTTATGTTTCAGTTTGGCTGTAGAGACTATAGCGTTATTACGTAGGCATCTCCGACGAGTCTCCTACTTAATTACATAGTTTTGGGGCTTCATTATGAAAACAAACATTTACATAATCTGCAAGCAACTGAATACAAATATTATAGATGACGTTTCAATTTAAAGTTTGCTGTTCATGTGCGTCATTCCTTCGGGACGAAACATTTGGAACTCAATTTGAATTTGAAAACTGGATGTCAAAACTAGTTTTGATATTTAGTTTATGCAAAACTATCGGCTTTAAATAGTTTGCGTCTAATATTTGCGTTGAAAAGTGTGAAAAAAATTGAATTTTTTAAAAGCTAATGGTTCGGTCATAATCCACGACTAGAAAAAATAAATGGTATTTTTTTAGTATTGAAATAACTAAGTGCTTTCAAAAGCCACTATGTGTGTTTACACTGTGAATGTTACAAATTAAAGTATAATTAATGATGACAGGCTTTGTGTCTAACAGAATTTTATTATTCATTAAACTTAATTCTGTATAATTTCCATAAAGTAATATTAAATCACAGTATAGTAAAAGAAAAAAAATGTGTTGCGCCGACCCCAAGTAACATGAGATAGCGGTGGGAAGAAGAAGAAGTATAGTTAAAAAAAACTCGAAAAGCTTCAGTTTAATTACAGGTTTCACTAAGCAAACAATTACTAACATTCTTCACTAGATTACACATATTATTGTCTCGTCTAGCTTCTGCCTGCGACTTTACTGGGATAAAAGTAGGTAATAATCATCTCGAGGGAACATATTTTCGGAACAAAAAGCGCTCTTCCAGGACACAAATCAACTGAATATAAACAGCTTTTTTTTTTCTCTCGACGGGGAAAATCATCATTGACGAAACCCGCTCTTGGGTGGAGCGGGAGACAGTGTCAGAGTCTTACTGACTAAAAACCCCGCGCCGTTCCTTCTAGCCTTCATACCGGGGCACTAGTTTCCTTTCGGATAACCCTGACCCCGGTAGGCTTCGACCCAGATGGGCCCCTCCTGTTGCTGACAACTCCTTGAGGCGCGCGGGAACAGTGCGCGCCGTCGACGCCTTGGCTCGTTCCGGACAGTTACCGGACGATCGGACAGCGAGCTACCCATGGCTCGCCGTCCGCGAGCCCGCGTCGACGGTGGCCGGAAATCGGGATCGGAGTCCCGGCGGCGGTGGCGAGGGCGCCGTTGCCTGATGCGGTCTGCCTCCTCCTTTGCTAGCATTACTGCTTCGCAGAAGGAGGCGACCGCCTGCCACTCCTCCTCGCTCCCAACCATGGCCTGAACCAAGGCCCGGCGCGAGAGGTCTCCGCCGCCGATCGCCCCCACGAGGACACGGCGTTGCTCCGCCCAAGCAGGGCACGCCTCAACTGTGTGCTCCACCGTGTCCTCCGGGCGTTCCGCACAGTGGCGGCACCCGGGCGTCTCTTCCGCTCGAATCCGATGCAGGAACCTCCCGAACTTGCCATGTCCGGTGAGGACCTGCGTCATGCGGAAGGTAAGGACGCCGTGAGGTCTTTCCAGCCTGGGCACGCCACGATTATGGCGGTAAGTCCCCTCTTTGAGGCGTGGCTGGAAAGACCTCACGGCGTCCTTACCTTCCGCATGACGCAGGTCCTCACCGGACATGGCAAGTTCGGGAGGTTCCTGCATCGGATTCAAGCGGAAGAGACGCCCGGGTGTCGCCACTGTGCGCAACGCCCGGAGGACACGGTGGAGCACACCGTCGAGGTGTGCCCTGCCTGGGCGGAGCATCGCCGTGCCCTCGTGGGGGCGATCGGCGGCGGAGACCTCTCGCGCCGGGCCCTGGTCGAGGCCATGGTCCGGAGCGAGGAGGAATGTCAGGCGGTCGCCTCCTTCTGCGAAGCAGTAATGCTTGCAAAGGAGGAGGCCGACCGCATCAGGCAACGGCGCCCTCGCCGCCGTCGCCGGGATTCCGATCCCGATTTCCGGCCACCGTAGACGCAGGCTCGCGGACGGCGAGCTATGGGTAACTCGCTGTCCGATGGTCCGGTAATGGACCGAGTCTAAGACGTCGACGGCGCGCACTGTTCCCGCGCGCCTCAAGGAGTTGTCAGCAGCAGGAGGGGCCCAGCTGGGTCGAAGCCTACTGGGGACAGGGTTGTCCGAAAGGGAGCTCGTGCCCCGGTATGAAGGCTAGAAGGAACGGCGCGGTGTTTTTAGTCAGTAAGAGTCTGACACTGTCTCCCGCTCCACCCAAGAGCGGGTTTCGTCAAAGATGATTTTCCCCGTCGAGAAAAAAAAAAAAAAAAAAAAAAGGTCTTTCCAGCCACGCCTCAAAGAGGGGACTTACTGCCATAACTGTGGCGTGCCCAGCACTGGGTTGCGATAGTCGCTGACGCCATTTCACCATGAGATCCCGCCGGAGCTCTGTCCGCCATACCTCGACCTGTCGCGGTAGTGGACTTTCACCCCGGCGTTGCATCTCCACGCGCTTATCGTGCATGTGTGCAAGGACTGTTGCCTCCAGATTCTACGGTGGTAGGCCAGCCAGAAGGCTCGCCGCTACGCGGGAGATCGTGCGGTAACCCCGCACTATCCGTATTGCCATGACCCTCTGGCAGGCGTTCAGTATGGACGCCGGTCGCTTTGCCAGCGACGGCGCCCACACCGGCGCCCCGTAGAGGGCCATGGACCGAACGATCCCCGCGTAGAGCCTCCGGCAGGAGGCGTCTGGACTTCCAAGGTTGGGCAGGAGCCGCTTGAGAGCAGCCCCGGCCCGGTTGAGTTTGGGAGCCAAACGTCGGAAGTGTTCTCCGAAATTCCATCGGCTGTCGAGAACGAGTCCCAGGTACTTCATCGTCGACCCGACGCCGATGCGAACTCCTCCTACCGTAAGTTGGGAGTCCGATGGTGGCGCATTCCGAGGGCCGTGGAAAAACATGGCCTCGGATTTGTGCAGCGCCACCTCGAGTCCCAACTCCTGGATCCTACCAACGACTATCGCAACCCCGCGTGTCGCTAGAGCGACCGCCGCCTGGTGCGACTCTCCCTGCGCTAGAACCAGCGTGTCGTCTGCGTAGCAGACCACGCTGACCCCGTCAGGGAGGTCGCCGTAATATAAACAGCTTCGTGCTAACGTTTGGGCGTGAAGGACTAACAAACATACATAAATATATACAAACTTTTGCCTTTGCAACATTAGTGCGATGACTAATAATTTATATTTCCTGATCTTCTCTAATATTCGCTTAGAAAGGTAAATAGATCATGTCTACCCAAAAGTGGGCAGCACTAACATCGCCTTGCAGAATTAATTCCGGTTAGCGCATGCCGTTTTGCTGAATTTACAATGAAAACAGACTTACAAATGATAGTGACTGATTAAAAGGCCATGTTTAGTAAATGAAGGACAGCGGAGGGCAGAACTTCTCAAAGTTTCTGCCTATTTTTATTAATATATGGGTTTTTTGTAAAATACTGGCAACCTCTCAGGACTATGTTACTAACAACATAAACAACGTCTGTTGTTCTAAAACTTTAAAAATTTATCACATTTAAGTTGATCAGATTTTCATACAAAAATTAAAGTATTTAAATTGAACGTTCTAAATATTACGAAGTCTATTCAAAGTAAACGTTAGTGCAAAAGCGGAGAGGAGCGGCGAGCAATGGGTAGCTCGCTGTCCAACTGTTCGGTAACTGTCCCGACCGAGCCCAAGTCGTCGATTACGCACAATGTTCCCACGCGACTCAAGGAGTTGTCAGCAACCGTAGGGGCCCAGCTGGGTATGGGAGGCTCGGCCCGGTATGAGAGGCAAGAAGGAACGGGGTGGGTTTTTTAGTCAGTAAGAGTTTGACACTATCTCCCGCTGCACCCAAGAGCGGGGATGTCATTTGGATGATTTTTACCCACCGAAAAACAAACCTATCTGGTGATTATATTATTACTTTTAATAAAAAAGGATATGTGTTTGTTTGTATAATTTACTAAAATTTCAGTATCTAATTAAAAGCCCACGAAATTAATTACCAATTGCTCGACAGATTTACCGTCCCTAGAGTACGGTATTCACTTTGGGCTACACTGGTTCGGAGCGAGGCAGTATCTACTCGAAACCGCCTTTATATTTCAACTTCACCTCACTAGACCGCATTCCATCCAATCTGTTGTAAAGGTTAACTGGAGGATGATTATGTACATTTTGTGTTATTTCCGCTAGTAATAAGTAGTCCAGGGTTTATTTTGGATTGGAAATAAGAGTACTAGTCATTATTTCTTATGTGTTTTTGTCTTTCTTCTATACCTTCTAAGTAGCTGGTTTTTTTTTATTGTTGATAGGTTCGCGCTTGACTGCTATCACACCACTATCACTGGTAATGATAAAAGTGTGAATGACTGGTAAAATACATCAGTATCCTTACTAATATTATGAAAGCGAAAGTGCGTTGTTTTGTTTGTTACGTCTTCACGCCTAAATGGCAAAACCGATTTTGATGAAACTTGGTACACGGATAGACCATGTCTTGGAATAGGACATAGGGTACTTTTTATTCCGGAAGTATGTTCCCTAGGAATAATTTTCTGCTATCACGCGGGCGAAGCCTCTGGGAGCAGGATACATATAATTTGGTTATAAACTAAATACTTATGTTATCGTTTCAGTGATGAAGATTCTGTTGTATGATAATACAAGCAAAATATCACAAATGAGATGGTAAATGATCCAATGACATCCCCTGCTCTAAGGTAGAGTGGGAGGACATATCAGTCTTTTACAGACTAGAACCACACCTATGTCTTTCAGTTGCCCTTTGCGTTCTAGGACGAAGGGTTTCTTCAGAAAATTCCCATAAAATCTTTTTTTTTTTTGAATTTTAAATTACAACCTAAATGAATATAGTTGCTAAACTATGTTTTTCATTTGTTCTTCCCAGCTCGCGCAGTATTGTAAGGTCCCTATTTGGCAAGTAATTATCATCATCATCATATCAGCCGAAAGACGTCCACTGCTGGACATAGGCCTCCCCCAAGTGTCGCCACAACGACCAGTCCTGTGCGTTACTCATCCATCGGATTCCCGCGACCCTGACCAAGTCATCGGTCCACCTTGTTGGAGACTTTCCAACGCTGCATCTTCTGGTACGTGGTATTTGTCAAGTACAAATTCGTTTTCTAAGTACTTGATCGGGCAATGGGCACGTGAAATCCAAAAATAGTGCCCTGAAACCGCGAAAAGGGATTACGGTAGACCATGAAGGAGGTAGCAGGGCAACTTAGGTAGGTACATGTCTTTGTTATCAAGCAAGGAGGCCAAGGAGTAGTCCAAAGCCAGGAACAATGGAACAAATGGTACCTCTGCCCACTGTGGGACAGTGCATATACTTTTTTTATTATTATTGTTGATAGGTTTGCGCTTGACTGCTATCTCATCTGATGGAAAGCGACGATGTGGTCGACGATGGAACGCGCTTACCTAGAAGAAATCTATTGGTACGAAGGTATTCCTTTTACCGATAAGTGCTTATTCGAGTATAAGTTAGCGTGATATCAATACTCCATACCGATACATCAACTTAAAGTGCTAAGCTTTTTATACCTAAGTAGGTATTAGAAATTTATTTACGGTTTTTAAAGAAAAGCTTTAACTTACAGTGCAGTGTATATTAAAATGATGGCAATGTTTTTTTTAAAGGCGGGAAGTCATTTAATGACTTCTTTAGGGCGGAAAGATGAATCAGATTTTTAATGACTAAATTCACAACTATATTCGCTCCAGGCCATGACCTGTATCAGGGCTTGGTGCGAGTGGTCGCCACCGCTGATCGCTCTCACGAGGATACCGCGATAAACCCGGGCGTTTCTTTCAACTACATTAGGTGCTGAAACCTATGGAACTTACCATGACCGATGAGGACAACGTGACGCCTTTTTAGCCACTTCTCAAAAAGAGGTTTTATCGCCATAATTATGGCGTGATAGTGGTATATACAGGCTACATCACCATTATGTTATATACTCATTATATCATAACCATTATCATAGTTTTATATGTTTTAACCAAATTAATTAATACGTATGCTTATATGATCATAACGAGACCTTACTTAAAAAAGAGGGTATTCTTATCATAAAATATGTTTTAAAATTCGAATTCAATTTTCAAATACCCTTTTTGAATTGGGTCTCTTTACAATAGGCTAGTTGCCGTAATAAATGTAATTAGTCCGTCTTTTAGTATTTGTTTAATAGAAAAAAGAAACAAATACGTGTCCAATATTTTTTTATAATCTAAAATACGGACTAATTAAAATTTAGTTAATTTGACCCCGGAAACTACCCTATTGAGCAATTATTTTCAAGGAATTAATACGTTTAGTACCAACAGGGTAAACTTCGATCAGGTCAACGTGAAGAAACCAACAAAGTATTGTTATACTTATGCAAGTTTTTAAACCCTCTTGTAATACTTACCAAGTAAAACAGTTCACTCTGTTTGTTATTTTGCATCTGTTTTTATTCTGGTTTTGTACCTTCTCGTCGTTTTAACTACAAGATGCTTTTTATGGAGCGAGTTCAAAAGTAGACGCCGTTCCTCCTGGGGAATAAACAGAGCAAAGAAACAACAGCTCTACTATATTCTCGCTACTCCATGCATTTATGTTGCAAAGTTAGTTTACAAGTAATAGTAGGTTGGGATCCTATGGAACTACACATAATTATTTATGTAATAGTTTTTTTTTTTTTAGCTGGAAAATTACCAATTCATCACTTCTCCCACTTTGGGTAGGGCAATAAACAATGCTGAGAAAAACCTGTTTTTTCCTTTTGCGGTTCAGGGCTTACGATGCTTAACTTTATCATCGATTTCTTTTAAATTTTGAATAGTGTCATAGCATGTTAGTGTCTCCGTACACAAAAAAGCCGCTTCTAGCTTTTCTTTGTAGCGGTTTTTTTTTGTGATCCGTGTGTGGTGCCGCCCCCAAAAAAAGCTAGAAGTCGCTTCTAACTTCTTCGGCCACAAGCTTCAGATTTTTTTGTGGCCGCTTCTAGCTTTTTTCGTGGCCGCTTTTAGTTTTATTTTGTGGCCGCTTCTAGCTTTTTTTTGTGGCAGTATTTTTTTGTGGCCCGTGTGCGGGGACACTACTTGAAATAGGCCTCCAAAAGTGTCACTCTTATCGATGAGGTGACACTTGAGGCAACCCTTACTCCCACGTCCTACGGTTTTTGAAATATTTCGAGTTCAAATCAAAGTTTGTTAACATATCAAAGTTACCTATATTCTCACAAATATGAGACTAAATATTTTACCAAAACTATAAATGTAGCCACAGAAAATTATTCAAGGTGACTTCATTTGTACTTTGTACATAGGTTGACAAAGCATTTTATAAAAATAAATTTATATTTTACTGAAATAAATTTATATTTAACCTTTTAAAAGTTTTTTTTTAGAAAAATTGTTCGATAATATTTTACTTATCATGATTATTTTACTGGAAATGTTTTTACGAGCGATAAAACATTCAGTATTCAAATAAGTAAATTATCCAAGACAATGCCATTCACAAGCGCAGTTATTATTTCTAAATTCAATTCTAAATCAGTTTTCTTAGAATGTGATGAAATTTAAATTAAATTCTACTTCAGGATTTTACTTAATCAAAACATTCAGTTGAAATGCCTTCTTTATTTGGAGAGTATTTCTCGAAAATGAAGTTCTTCGTCATAAGTTAATTAAGAGCGTTGAGTGTCGATGTCCCGCCGAGAAGATATTTAACTTTTAAACTCGACCAAGTAGTGTTTTTCTATTTTTAAATTATTTTGTTTCATAATGGATATATAATTAATATTCCAATGTATTTTTTTATTGTATTATAAGCAATTCATATTCCAATTATAAAACAATTTAGATTTAACGCGATTTTAAATTAAAATATTAAACTGTACTCTTATGTTATCGATGTTTCCAGACCCACTAACCTTGTCTGTGACTTAAAATATAGGTACTTATTATTTCAGATGTGATAAATAAATTAATAGTTAGCTAAACTAACAAAACTCCTGCAAATCACATAAATGAAACCATCTAACAGGATTTCCTGACAGAAAGTTCATTTAAAATACTGAGTAAACATGCTAAGCGAACTCGCTTATCTCAACTCTAGCTACTGATTAAAACTTTTAATCCAAAAACGCAAAGTGTTAAGCTAACGCTTTCAAATCTGGTGAGAAATTACTAAGATTAATGTCATTCTAAAAGTTCCACAAACATCTCTTAAGTCCCCGGGAAAAGTTTCGAAATTTTTCTGCAAGGTGCAATGAATCTAAAGAGCAGAGCGTTATTAGAAAGTTCTCCAAGTAGGATTATTCGTACTCTGTCTGGAAACTCGCGAAGAATATTATGGTTTCATAACTGAAAACTTGTATACTGGTCGTGTTTATTGCGCGTTTCCCGCCTTCAGTTTATAGAGAGATAAAAATGTTTCGATTAAACTTTGTGGTATAATCTAGCGTTGGCCGCCGTGTTAGGAACGTTTATGAGTATAGCGAGCGGAAAATTGCAACGTTGATGGAACAGAATCAAGACATCATAAAGTTTTACTTTCATAGGTCATAGAAATATATCTATAAAATATCTGTTCATTAGGCAAAGTTGGTCAGAGATTGCTCAAGACAAAGAAGTTCGGAAGGAGAAGATTGAGGCCTCTGCCTAGCAGTGGGACATCTGCCACGTGCACGTAAATTGCAGTGGCCTATATTATATGGAAAGCACTAAATCGGTTGCGGATACAGGCAGGTCGCTGCCAATATAACTTGGTAAAATATGGTTTTATAGGCCCGTCGGATACCGTATGTGAGTGCGGTACCTATGTTCGGAACATGGGCCGTAAGTTGGGATATGTTCCTCAAAGTGCAGATGTTTAGCCAAACATATGGACTTAATGAAAGCCATCGATGCCGCAGTTAAGTAACCACCTTTGGGCTATAAGAAAAAAAGAAGGGATGTGGGCTAATAAAATAAAAACTAAGTAGGTACCTACAACTCAATAACAATTTCAGCACAGTTTCATCTCAAAGCTATCAAGTAATATAAAGACAATATCCAAGCCATATATCTTCTTGAGAAATGGATGTGAAAATTGTAGATGCTAACAGAATAGCAACGTCAACGGGAATAGTTCACTGTCTCGTAGAATTCAGCAAACACAAGCGATATTCGGAAACAAAGGCACCAGAATCAACGCTAACACGAAAAGTTAAACGACTGTTGTTTTACTGTTGTCAAAAAGTAAATTTTATTCAAGCTTTTGTCCCCTTGTCCCTTATGTTTGAGGAGTTTCTTCTCCCTACAGATAAATTATCGTATGAAAAGTTCACGGAAAAATGACAATCATTTATTCTCATTATTTCTTGAAACAAAAGAAAAAAATCCAGTGAATATAACGCAATTTGTAAAAGTACATTTATCATTCTCTTTCTTTTTCCCTTATAGCCTTTCTGTAACCCCAATATGTTGGAAGTCGTGAATCTGAGTACAAGAAGTTACGACATCCTTTTTTTCTAAAGGCAGAGTGATTTAAACCTTTGCTTCCCCAGTTTAGGAGGCTGCCTGAAATAGTCACGGTCAGACAGCTATGGATGAAAAAAACGCTGATCGATTTAAGTTCATTCACTTGAGGAAGTAATCCGTTGTTACTTACTTTACATGGTGTAATGGATATTTCCGCAAGCTTTAAGAGTTTGCTCAGGAAATGAAAAAAAAATCGGCCTTTTCAACTATCTAATCAAAATAATTTCGTCATCGTATGGAGAGGCTGATTTCTTTTTTTATTTCCTAAAAAAAAATCTTGCGAAAGGTTGTTCAGTTTCGTTTACTGGGCAAGCCCTTAAAGTTTGCGGAAACCTGTCCCTTACACTAGGGTGTAAGGGACAGGTTTCCCCAAACTATATAAAGGTTGAGTATTTAAAAATAATGATTAATCTTAGATCAGAATTATTTACGATCTAGATTCTACGGCAGCGTCGTCTGCGTGAAAGTAGAAAACTATCTCAAGACAAAATTATATTGACTTAAAAGTATTTTATCTAACAACCCGTTTACATTTTAATTCATTCATTAATCCTTTTAAGCGTGAGGGCTTAACAAATATGCACTTGGTTATACAAACAAACTTTCATATTTTAATGGTAGAGTGATATTTCATATGGGTAGCTTGCTGTCCGACCGTCCAGTAACTGTCCGGACCGAGCCCAAGTCGTCAACGGCGCGTACAGTTTCCGCGCGCCTCAAGGAGTTGTCAGCAACAGCAGGGGCCCATCTAGGTCAAAGCCTACTGGAGCCTGGGTTAGCTCCGAAAGGTAGCTCAGCCCCGGTATGTAAGGCAAGAAGAAACGGGGTGGGTTTTTTAGTCAGTCTGCATCCAAATGATCATCATTTAGATGATTTTTACCCACAAAAAAAAAGAAACTACCAAAACAGAAATACCATATTTTCTTTAGATTATTTCATTGGAACATTAACAGTTTCGCATTTAGGAAGGGAAACAGTAACAGCATTATAGACAACCAGTAAAAGCTAAAGTTTGAAAAAAAGACCGCCATTTTATAGCCAGCAGCGTTACATGAAAAATCTCAGGCATCGATAATCCCGTGTACGTATTCCGTGTCATGGCGATGTTAATTGATTTAAAGCAGGTTACAATCTAATTTTCTGCATAAATCGATACGGGGCTCGTCGACGCAAAATTGTATTATTTTGTACTGCAAATTGGATTCTGTGATCAGTGGGGACGTGACCGAAATATTCGATGCTCTTATGTTTTTGAACATTAAGTAACGACATTGGAGGTTTGGGGCACCTTCAAATTAGCCGCAAAGTGGCGCGCGATTAAAACGCGTGGGCACATCGTAGATGTAGTGCAGCAGTCGCGCGGCACTTTGCGACTTTTATAAAATCAAAATCAAAGCATTTATTTCAAATAGACCATTTGCAGGCACTTTTGAATAGTCAAATGTCGGTCAGTCCAAGAAAAGTGAAGCTAGATTGCACGTTCCAAAGCGTAGATCTCTATGGAGAAGAACGTGCAAGAAACTCCATGGACACTCTTATAGGTTGAGTAGCTCATCCTTTTGCTTATCATCATAGTTTTAACCAAAAGCATTGTCTCCTGTTTGGCAAAATGCCTCACCCAAGCGTATTCAGTCAATTCCCGCGGGATACTCTCGTTTGTTGATAAAAATCTATATCCTTGTCTATTCAAGATCTGTGTGTGTAGTACATTTTTTTCTTCTAAGTAAGTACATATTTCAAATTATTATTTTTTATTATTGATAGGTTCGCTTTTGACCAATATCCCATTTGATGGTAAACCCTGATGCGATCGCCGTTGGAGCACGCTTGCACGTAACCCATTCATCTCATGTAGTTTTTTTTTATGTTGGGAATCATCAAATGACTTCTCTCGCTTTAGGGTAGAGCGAGAGGATATTTCAGATTTTTATAAAAACCTACCTATGTCTTTTTTCCTTTTACGTTCCAGCGCCACAATAACTCTTTTGAAAAGGAACGTTTAAACGTAAACTTAATCAGATGATGGCACGAAAGTATAAGCTTTCAGTTTATTTCTAATAGCCATAGGTCTTTCATCACACTGGTTTTTTTTCTTCCTACTAATGTGGAAACGTTTTTCGGACAATATTTTTAATTCAATGTGTCGACTGTACTGATGAAGACATTAATCTACCTTTATTCATACCTTTGTACCTTTGTTGGTTATATCATTGTATAATGAAACTTTGTCTGTTGGTAACCTTTGTTTATTACAAAGGCAACGAAAACGCCCATTGTTTTCATTTAATTTAGATGTTCATCAAAAAAGTGTTCATCGAATTCGAGGCACGCACGAAAACATTTTCGTAAACATCGAAAAGTAAATTGAATAAGATTAATCTAAAATAAATGTTGTTTTATGTAGTTAATCAAGGTTTTAACTTTACCAACTTATAATACAATTTCAGAACAGATTAGACAACTAATAAGAGAAACTTTTTGTTTGTTTTTCTTACGAATTTTACTCATTAATCTGCCATCATGTAGTCGGATCTTTGAATTTATTGCCAAGATAACTGCAAACTTGAAGACAGGAATTCTTAACTGTTAATAAATTTTGCATTTTCATTAGAACCTAACATAATTGGTGTTGCTAATTAACAACGAGATGTTTCCAAAGTAAATTTAAGCAATATCAAAGAAAAAAATATAAAAGAAAGATAAATTTAAAGATTGTTAATTAAGGAAATGTGAAAAAAAGGTTATAAGAATACCGCAGAAGAAGTTTTAAATTTTTTTAACTTTTCTACGTTAAAGCTGTATAATGTACATAATTAAAGCATTAAAGTTGGTGTAATTACATTTAATCGTAAAAGAATTTCGGTTACACGAAGATCTGAATGATTAAAATAAGTTCTTAACAAAGCTATTAAGAAAACGACCGTAGGAAATTGAAGTTCAGTTGGGGATCTAATTACAAAGACGTTCGCCAAGACGTTCACAGTTCCACGAAAATTATTACTGCAATTTTTCACTCAAAACTTTCATGGGAGGAACATGAGACTTCACTGAAGTAGATTTATTCTCAAAGAAACAGAATTATGTATAAGGCATTTTGTTTATTTCTTGTAACTTATAGTTATAACAAAACATGTCATTATCATCTTCCTGCCTTTGTTACTTGGGGTCAGCGCAACACGTTTTTTTCTTCCATTTTGTCCTATCACCCGATACACATGTTGGAACTAAGTTTTAATATCGTAATGGAGAACCCCACTAATAAACTTTATCATGTACTGGTGCACGTTTCTTTGTCTGTGTGACTCACAAAACGGTATAATACCATTTGTCACAATTTCAAGAAGTTCTTTTTTTTTGAGCCGAACCCGAATTATTTTCCTAAAAAGAGTGTCATTAGCTATAAATTCCCGTCAAAATCAATTCAGCCGTTTGGAGATTAGATAGAATAAACAGACAGACAGAGTGTTGTTTTTTCTAAATTACTTTTTTTGTTAAGTATACGTTTAATAGCTGATTCTGAACATATTATTTTGAAGATGTTTGTTCATTAACCCTTCAGATACCGTCTATTAGAGACACAATAGTAAGACAATAGATGCGCTGCCACCGGTGGTCGCTTGGGGATTCATGAATTAAGTTTACAAATTGTATCTGGGGGCACGGCCGTTTTGAGAGCAGTCGTGACACAGAGTAAAGGTCCTGTTTGGGTTTGAATCTACGACTTACATATCCTGCTATTACCACTGGGCTACAATTACACTAAAAAAATTGGTAGTTGCAATAATTATGGAAACTGCATTGAAAGGGCTAGTTGCCTAAAAAAATGTAATTAATCCATATTTTAGATTATTTAAAAATAAGGGACACGTATTTTTTTATTTGTAAATTAAACCAAAAATGACAAAGATATAGCCCATTAAAGTTACGTGTAACGTCACGCCGTGCTACATTTTTTCGCACGGGGTGACGTCACACGTAACTTTAATGAGCTGTATCTTTGTTATTTTATGTTTAATCTAAAAAAGAAAAAATACGTGTCCAATATTTTTTTATAATCTAAAACACGGACTAAATAAAATGTAGTTATTTTTACCCAGGAAACTACCCTAATGGAGACTTATTCCATCCATACTGTTACAAAAAAATAAAGTACATAGGCCTCTAAATTCTTTTATCTATATTTATATAAAAGGAGAAACTGACTGACATATCAATGCACAGTCCAACCTACTGGGACTAAAAGTGTACAATTTTGCACGAGGTGTTTTTTATATCGTAGGCGAGAACTAAGGGATGACTTTCTAAAATAAAGGGGGGGATAAAGTTTGTATGGAAAAATTACTTTTACGCGGGTGAAGCAACTGACAAAAACTAGTTTTCATACATTTTTTATAGTGCTGAATGATTTGCGTTACGTTGCGTAATTATTTTAGGTTCAATTGAAAAAAGTTAAAGCAGTTACAAAAAATTGGTTAGCTGTAAAAAATCCTATCTACATAATACCGGTACGTAAAACGTACCGTAACGTAAAACGTAAACGGTACGTAGATAGATTTTTCGTCCCGAATGTCTCCTTGAAAGCAATTATCTAGAATACGAGTTACGTGATTGAAGTAAAATAAAACAGACGTTCAGAATGTTCTAGAATCTGCATTTGAAGACGCTGGAACAAGGCGTTTTAATAAGGTCTTGCATTGTCTGCCTGTCTTAAATAATTAGCTTGGCTCTAGTGTTTTATTTCAGTCCGAATGAAATGAAACTAATTTGTAGCATAGCAGCTAAACCTATTTACATTGTTTAAAAGTTGACTAGGCGTTCTAAATTTCAAAATGAAAAAAGTTTTAAGTTTATTGAATTACAAATATCAAGATTGTTTTCTAAAAGTCTAACTATCCCCGCTCACGGGCCACAAGAAAAACGCCGCTTCAAGATCCTTTAGACACAAGGTGTCGCACGCTTTAGCTGTTTTTTTGCGGCCGCTTCTAGCTTTTTTTTGGCCACTTGTAGGGTTTTTTGTGGCAGCGTTTTTTTGAGGCCTATGTGCGGGGACAGAATAGCCTCAGATGCACTAAAGGACAAAAAGACCCCCAACACGACGCGCAATGCTCTCAAATTATCTAAAAACATGTCTCGCGTCACGTAAATAAGTTGTAAACAGTTGGGGCCCAAGTTGCGGGTCACTGGGCAATGTTGTGCGTCCAGTTGAGGGACTTTTGTCCCCTAATCCATCTGAGGATTAATGATTCACCTATAAAAACAAAGATGGCGCCTAAACTCGGAATGAATCTTTCTTAAAAGTCAAATGTGCACCTTGATTTAACTTCATATACCATAGGAAAAAATCAAGGTATTTTGAGCCTCAAAGTATAGTCAAGTACTTATACCGTTTTCTTTTTTTAATGTGACAAATCATGCAATTATTTCTCCTGCTCTAAGACGGAGCGTGAGGGCGTATCAGACTTTTATTTATTTATTTAAACTTCATGTACAGTAGTGGTACAAAGGCGGACTTAATGCAACAAGGTATTCTCTACCAGTCAACCTTTGGGTTAAAAAGACAACACTGACTAAAACATCACCTATGTAAGTTGTATTACTTTTTGGTGTACAGTAGTTTATTCTATTCTTTTCTATTCTATGTTCCTTCCTTGCTTAGCATTCCAAGATTAAGGGTCTCCTTTGCGCAACTCAATCTATGGCCCCAGTAGACTTCGGCCCAGTACCCCTAGCCAAGTTGCTAATTTGCAATAGTTGACGCTAGTAGAAAGCTTCAAATCAATTCAAGCTCAACGCTCAGTCACGTGGTCAGAATAAAAGAATTGGCGGCAAGGTCAACTCGAAGCGTTCGACGCAAGCGAAACGATTGTAACTTGCTGGGTCCCAACGGTCTTGCTGATATTTCTTGAAGGCGCGCGTGGAACACGGTGAGCTACCCATTACTCATTATCCACAAGCCAACATCTACGGTGTTGTAATTATACTGTGTAACTATGTGTTAGTTACCCGCTTAATAATGCTATTACAGCTTAGACCGCTCACCTCGATCATGTCGAAAATGAAGCTACAGCGCACACATTATAAATTACATAATGAAAATATTGAGCAAATATGCTCAACACTTGAGCGGCGTGCAACGTGCTCAATATCGTTAATTTAAATTACATTCCCATCAAATATGGCGCCGGCTAATTGTTAATAAAGCGATAATTAATCTTGGAATTATTAATACTGGGGAAAATTGAGTTTGGGCGTTGAATATTAGGTTGAATAATGGCAGGTAGATTAAGTCAAAAGCTCTTTGGGTGGTATTAAAATTAAAGAGAATTGTGTTGATGCAGACGATGCTAAAAGACATTCAGATTTATATCTGAATGTTATTTCCAACGAACTTAGCTAGACCTTCCACAATTTTCACAAAACTACATCCAGTCCCAAACTAAGTAGAGCTTGTGGTATGAGTACTTAACAACTAATAAACATACTTATATATTTCTAAATACATACATGATATCCTTACTAATATTATAAAAGCGAAAGTGAGTTTGTTTCTTTGTTTGTTACGTCTTCACGCCTAAATGGCAGAACTGATTTTGATGAAACTTGGTACACGGATAGACCATATCCTGGAATAGGATATAGGATACTTTTTATCCCGGAAGTATGTGCCCTTGGGATAAATTTCTGCTATCACGCGGGCGAAGCCGCTGGGAGCAGCTAGTTACAGATAAATGACACCCAGAAGAAATGATTGTGCTGGTCACATAAACTTTTTTTTGGATGAGAACCGAACTCATTACCTCTGGCATAGCAGTCAGGGTCAGCGACCACTAGACCAACAGGCCAATTAATGGAAGAAAAATAGGGGCCCATATGTGGTCTGGTTTTAATTTTTCCAGAAAACGAATTGCTCTACGAATATTCATATCAAGCAGTGTGGATATGAGCTAAAAGGTTATTTCATTTGGTTGACAACATGTATACTAAAATCATTACTTACGGTAGTAATGATTTCAGCATAAATTAATATAGTTTATACTCTTTACATATCATTTTCAAAAAGTAGGTAAAGTTACTCTTTGAAAATTATATGTAAAAAGGTTTCAACATAATTTGGAAGTGACAAGTAAAACGAGCTTATGTTAATGTAATGTAACAACTAAATCTATATATATAAAAATGACCCCCGTTTTCCGTTGTCACGACTTGGCATGAAAACGGCTTGACCGATTTGGCTGTTTTTTTTTTGTGGTGATTGTTATTGTGAGGAGAAGGTTCTTATGGAAAAAAAATTAGGGTAGTGTAGGGGGGTAGAGTAGAGTAGAGTAGGGTAGAGTAGGGTAGAGTAGGGTAGAGTAGGGTAGAGTAGGGTAGAGTAGGGTAGAGTAGGGTAGAGTAGGGTAGAGTAGGGTAGAGTAGGGTAGAGTAGGGTAGAGTAGGGTAGAGTAGGGTAGTGTTTTAATAATTCAATATCTTGAAATACGGCTTATATATGTGGTAATTTTATTCTTAATATAAAAACTCAATAACCTGTATGGTAATGCGGGCATCACACTTAAGACCCGTTCAATATTTTTTAAATATTTATAGAATTACATATTTATTTATTTATTATATACTTTATTGTACACCATAAAATGTGGACAGGATAAACATATACAAATACAAAGTGTACAAAGGGCGGTCTTTTGGCAAAGGGCAATCATATTCAACATTTAAAGCAAAAATTTAATAAAGCACAGAATGCATAAAACGATTTCATAAAAATAAAAGGCAATAAACTAATTAATGTAACCTCATTTCATATTCCGTAGCAGCACATAATATATTAATCCATAGACTACGTCCTCTCTATATTGCCTGTAAACATTTTCCATCGAGAATTTTATAGGAAAAATCGCGTGTATATTTATGAATGCTTCACAGAGGCTGGTCAATATTTTGAAGCCCTAGAGCGCAATTAATCAACTGAGGTTTTAATTAAATCCATATGAGCTACGATACGATATTGCGCCGTTTTTCATCGCCCGTAAATAATTTTCATACGTCCACGGCACTTGATTGACGTGGTTACTCACTCTTTTCTACTTAATGGAGAGGTATACTGTTGTGATTTTATAAAGACCCCCAGTAATTAAGGTTTCAATGTTTACTTTGCAAACTAGACAAAACATTTTTAAGTTTCACTTTTTTGCAGCAAATAACAACAGTACACTTTGTGTTGCACAATCAAAGCGCTTTTTCTACACAATAAACCCCAAAGAAAATATATCAAAGAAGACTAATTATGATATACAAAATATTGCGGACTTCGTTAACTTTCAAAAGAATGAAAACTACATAATAATTGAAGACGTACTGGCACTAACGAGGGCATCCAAAAAGTACATCAAAATCCGCAAACAGGGCGCAAAAGTAGACACTAGAAGAAGTTTTTGTAAAATAAGTTCTATTGCTGGGGGGTAAAGTAGAGTTTAGTTTAGGGGTTAATGCGCTTGTTTACGTGTACAAAGACGAAAAAGTTTCACAACGCTTCGTTAAACTAGACGCTTGGGATTACATGCCCGAGACACTCATTTAGACTGTGTGGCGAACAGAAATCTTTGAACGCGTTTAAGTAGAAAATTTCAGTTTACTTTGTTTACCGTGTGTAAGACGGGTACTTCCTTCTTAAGATTTATTTTCTGCTTTTATGTTTAGCTAAATGTGAAATGTTAAGAGGAACACTCTCTCTACCTTCGTTTAAACAGCGAAAAGGTAAAATGAATAGCAAAAGCTTAAAGCAATTTTACAAACAGTCAACCTCCCAAGATCAAAGAAGTCTTAGAACTTGTCAGCGTTTCTTCCACTTAAAACCAGTGTGTACTAACGCTTTGCCAACTAAAGTCGTTCAATTTAAAATTCCCGCATTTGATAAATACTCAGCGTTGCATAAAATAGCGCCCACGTAAATTCCCTAGTGCAGGATAACCGCTGGACTAATCTCAACCACGGTATAAATAAATATTTATATACAGTCAGCAAAACGTTGGGGATATGCATAACGTAATTTAGCTTTCGCGTGCAGAGAAACCGTTAACTTTAAAAATATTCAAATCTAGATATGTAACAAAAGTTCATATAAGCGAGAGCCAATGAGGTTTTGAAGGCGCGGTATTTAATATGTCGTGCCGTGGGACAAATAAAATAATAATTTAATTTGTAAGGATATTTTGAATACACCTTACCTTATGACTGGTCAGGGGTGTCACTAAAAAAAACTCAGTTGGTAATATTAAGAAAGGTTGCGGGATTTGATGAGAGTTACCATGACCCTGGAACGAAAAAAAGAACTAAAGGATCACAGTTGGGATTTAGTTAGTAAAAGTGGGAGGAGTGCTTTGAAGATAACCCACTAAAAAAACACTTCAAACGTCTAATTATAGAAATTATTGAGATAAATAAATGTCAGGACTCAGGATGATATGTTTTTTTTTTTGTAAACAATCATTTAATGTAATGTAGATATAGCCTGTATTGTAAATATTCAACAAGCTTTTAGGCTTTAGCTCTTATATTATTTCAATTATTCACTCAAAATACATTATACATTTCCTATGCACTATTACAATAATTACCCATAATTTATCATGACTAATTAAATCATTTGAATACATTGCTGTTTGTGAAAACTAAATAGTTAACATTTCATATTTCGCAATTATACCTGTGACATCCTAACAAATAAATTGGAATAATTAACACTGAGATAATTGCAACGCACCCAATTACAATGGAAATTCCGCGGGATACAAATACGTAACTTTATCAACAGTGTCGTCGGTGGCTCTATAGTCGAGTATCAAAGTTTCGTTCCAAGTGAGTTTTCATTGTCTCCCCTGGATTAATACGTGAACTTCTCAAAGGGTTATCTAAGTTTTGGGGACCACGTTTCTATTAATTACCCAAGTTTCATCTCGATCGATATTAATTAATTAAGAAGCGGAGTTGGTCTCGAGTATCGCGTTAGCATTTCCACACAATTTCGTTTTTATTTGGATTTATTTTACGGTACTTTTCGAAGGTGTTAAGTCTGTAGAGCGTGTGAGAGAATTTGTGAAACATTTCGTGTTTTGCTACTGATAAGTTTTGTCGTTTTTAGTCACGCTATGGTTTCTGTCGGCGAGTATATTTTAATTTGACGTCTTTGAGTTGTGTTAACTGAAACTAATACTATTACTATAGGTACCTTCCTTGTAAATAATTAAAGTTGTTATTGAAGTATTTTGTTCAATTTAATACAGCCTACAAGTTTCAGAGGCTTTGAAATCTGTATTCTAGACTTTGTATTTCATAATTACTATATCAAATACGAGTACGTAGGTACATTTTAAATATTTTATATTAGTATTATTTTATTGTTTTTTTTTCTAATTTTCTATATATTTTTTGTGTTATTATCATTTTATCTTAGAAAGTAATAATAAATTAATGTTATTCTTCATTATTACTTTACAAGCCAAATCATACCAGCCATAAATGTAATAACATAGTACACTGTTTTCTATAGAATAAAATAGTATATACCACTTTTGGGTTCTAATGTACACTAATATAATAAAGAAGCAAAGTTTGTTTTTATGTTTTTTGTTTGTAATTTCTTAAAGTACTAGTCCGATTGCTATATTTTTTTCACCGATAGAAAACTGCTTTATTCCTGAGTGATATAGGCTATTTTTTATATACGTGGGTGAAGCTGCGTGGAAAAGCTAGTAATTAATAAAAAAACTCTGAACAATTATTGACGTTTCTACAAAATGGCGTAGCAATCAGGCGACGTATTAAACAAAATACAAAGTAACTTAACGCGCCGTACTCCAGTACATTATCATTACTAGTAATTACAGTACAGTACACGGACGTAATTAGTTATGCTTTAAAAAATCAAAGTTATTTTCTGCGAGCGTGAAACACTGAAACATGGCGGCACGCGAGAAAGTCCTCGGTTTGTGCCACTTTACGGCCACGAAAATTGACCGACTCAACGAAACTTTCCAATTAAGCCATTACATAAATGACGGGTGACGTAGCTTTAAATAAATATCGCTCTGAGTTGTTTTGCAGACTTTTACAGTGAGGTGCCAGTTAATTTATGCGAGGTCGCTGATTTGGTATGGAGTTATGTGTAAATGGAGTCGACTTAAACTTTTTTTGTATTAAAAAGACTCTTGCGAACAGATTGCGACGCGATACTACGTTAACGTATTTGTAAAACCATTTTACTATAATTTCAACTAAAACTTTGGGAACACATTCAATGTGTGTACAGAAGTTATTCGAAGAAGTTAATATATCTTACGTTAAAAACAAACTGACAGAATACTATAGGTTTTAGTCAGTAAAAGTCTGTCACTTCTTCCTGCACCACCCAAAACCCCCCGCACACTATAGTTTTATTTGATGTATTTCCTATTTCGGCGGGTTTGCGTACGAGATGGCTTGACCTATTCATAAATAGACAGGGCGAGATTTTTAATGACGATTTTTTTGAAAAATTTAACCTATATTAAAAAGTGGTTTAATTGATTCTGTTACTTATTCAGATCAAACTATTATCAGGTTTTGCGCATTTAACGTTACACGTTGCACAGCCAAAATGTCGAATTCTTTATTTAAACTTCATGTACATTACAGTAATTGTACAAAGCGGACTTAATGCAACAAGGCACTCTCTCCCAGTCGAAATTTGGTTTAAAAAAAATAACACTTTAAACGGAAAAAATAAAATAAGTTATTTATTATAATTATAATTATAATATATAATATTATAAAGAGGAAAACTTTGTTTGTTTGGTTGTAATGAATAGGCTTAAAAACTACTGGACCGTTTTTAAAAATTCTTTCACCATTCAAAAGCTACATTTTCCACAAGTAATATAGGCTAAATTTTATTTTGGAAAAAAATAGGGTTCCGTAAGATATGTGGGTTTTTCGGACACAAGGTGTAAAAAATCAACCAGAAGTTTGCGTACGCTGCCTGAACTATAAAAGATAGAACCATAAAATGGTCTAATTAATTGTAGATCTTATAAATATCTACAAAAAAGTCCGCGAAATACTATACCTATCTATGTCGAGTGAGGCACATTTTTTTATCTAAAAATCTTGAAGTTTTTTTTGGACTACATTTAAACGCATTTATTTTACTCACGCTATTAATCCTTATCAAAATAAATTATTTCATCACTATGTACAGTTTATGTAGATAATATTTGGTCTTTGAATGAATTGGACGTTTGGTTTTGAAGTTATGGCGAAATTAAAATATTACGATTTCTGCTGCACGGAACCAACAGTTCTTTTCAGAGCTAACATATTATACGCTTTTAACATTTTGTTAAACATTTGAAAATGCCTAAGAGAGCCAGGTCTCAACTTTCTAAACATAGATCTCAAGCACAGGCAGCAAGTACGTCGTATGGGAGAATCTTCACCTAAACGCTTTTTTTTATACCTTGGGTGGAGCGGGAGATAGTATCAGACTCTTACTGACTAAAAACCCACCCGTTCCTTCTAGCCTTCAAACCAAGGCTCAAGCTTCCTTTCGGATAACCCTGGCCCCAGTAGGCTTCGACCCAGCTGGGCCTCTGCTGTTGCTGACAACTCCTTGAGGCGCGCGGGAAGAGTGCGCGCCGTCGACGTCTTGGGCTCGGTCCTGACAGTTACCAGACGGTTGGACAGAGAGCTACCCATGGCTCACCGTCCGCGAGCGCGCATCTACGGTAGCCGGAAATCGGGATTAGAATCCCAGCGGCGGTGGCGAGGGCGCCGTTGCCTGATACGGTCGGCCTCCTCCTTTGCCAGCATTACTGCTTCGCAGAAGGAGGCGACCGCCTGCCATTCCTCCTCGCTCCGGACCATGGCCTCAACCAGAGCCCACGAGGGTACCGCGATGTTCCGCCCAGGCAGGGCACACCTCGACTGTGTGCTCCACCATGTCCTCCGGGCGTTGCGCACAGTAGCGACACCCGGGCGCCTCTTGCGCTTTCATTTGGTGCAGGAACCTCCCGAACTTGCCATGTCCGGTGAGGACCTGCGTCATGCGAAAGGTAAAGACGCCGTGAGGTCTTTCCAGCCACGCCTCAAAGAGGGGATTTACCGCCATAATTGTTACGTGCCCAGCGCTGGGTGCCCAGCATTTCACAATGAGATCCCGCCGGAGCTCTGTCCGCCATGCCTTGACCTGTCGTGGCAGTAGACTTTCACCCCGGCGTTGCATCTTTACGCGCATGTCATGCATGTGTGCAAGGACTGTTGCCTCCAGATCCCACGGTGGTAGGCCAGCAAGAAGGCTCGCCGCTTCGCGGGAGATCGTGCGGTATCCCCGCACCATCCGTATTGCCATGACCCTCTTGCTCACCTGAACGTTCACAATGCCTTGCTGAACAAAATCAGAGAAACTCTCAGGTACGCGCACGAGAGTCGAGTGTCGAACGTTCGCAACGCCTTGCACAACAAAATCTGAGAACCTCTGAGTTACGTGCACGAGAGTCGAAGTTGGAGCCTTCCCAACGTCTTCATGAACTAAATGTAAGGACCTCTGACTTTCGTGAACGAGAGTCAAGTGTCGAGCGTTCACAGCGACTTAGAGCTCAGGCAGAGAGACAGCAGTTGTCCACAAATAGAGTTCGCAATCGAATTTTAGCTAACATCAACAGACTGGCTTTCATATATGTGTGTGATTACGCACAACAAGCGTCCGTCCAAATCGGAGTCATGAATAAATGCCTATTTCATGCATATACCACATCCTTACACGCTTACAATAAGTCAGTTATTTTTTGTCTACACTAGAAATTACTTAGAAGAAATTAATTTTGAAATTTTTTATTTCGAATGGATTCACTTGAAACTTTGTATGTAGGTTTCACCAGTGAAGCAGGTGAGTATTAAGAGAGGATTTTTGGATTTTTTCCAGATTTCCCCACGATATGTTCCTTCACCGCCTGTCAGTGGTGCCTAAATACTCTTAGAAAATACATATACCACCTACTTGCCAGGATAGAAATCTGCTGCAGAAATTGTTTGACCTAGCTTTTCTAAATTCCATGCGGACGAAGTCGCGGGCAAAAGCTAGTTTATTATAATATATTATATGCTAAAATAATAAACTAATAAATACTTTGAAAAATATCAAATCAGGAGAACTTAATAAAAATTCTGACGAAAACCGAGCTAAGATTTAGAGAACTTCAAGTAGTAATTTCAAATTTTATGTTTGAAGGATAATTGACTTTCAGCTTTTTTGATGTCAAGCACCTTCTAGAGTTTTATGGTGGAAACAACTTATCTACCATTCTTAAACCACAGTCAAAAATATACCATCACACTTCGTATTTCCAGCTAGTAATAGTAACAGTCGGTACCCAAAATGTCGATTTATCCACCATTCCCCAACTACACCATGACGTAAGCTAAAACCGGAACACGTAGTGATGTCGTGTCGTGAAGTTATCGCCTCTTGACTGTGTGCCATCTTCTGACTTTATTGACATAATCACTCTGTTATTAATGCTGTAGGTAGGTAATAAACAAAGGTTTATATCTTCCGCACTACGTCTTTGAGCCTGAATATGGAATAGATGGCTAGTTTTTACGAGGACAAAACAACTATCAGATGCTCGTTTTATTGTTTATCTAATCTAAGGCTTCTTGTTTCTAAATATTCTATGGTCTTTACTTTCTTGTGAAACAAGTCAAATCATTTCAGCCAAAAAACGTCCACTGTTGGATAAGGCCCCTCCCAATTTCACCAAAAGGATTGTTCCTGTGCGTCTCGCATCCATTGGATGCCCACGACTCTAACCAGTTTTTTGGTCCAACTTATGGGAGGCTTTCCAACGCTTTGTCTTCCGGTACGTAATCGCCTCTCCAAAACCTTTCATCATCATCGACCATCTATACTACGAGCAATGTGCCCTGTCCATTTACCCTTTAATTCATGAATCCCCAAGCGACCACCGGTGGCCGCGCATCTATTGTCTTACTATTGTGTCTCTAATTGACGGTATCTGAAGGGTTAATCGAGTGATTCTTTGCCGAAACTTCAACAAGGTAAGAATAATGATTCTTTCAACTCCACAATAAATAAATAACGCCAACAGTCACGTACTGCAATAAAGTTCTATTAAAAAAATCCGAAGGGAATAAAATTCTTTTAAAGTGTTTGAGCACGCCAACTTTGTTTTCCCATTGTTGGGAGCAGACGTTGCAAGTTCAATAAAGAGCGTGTCACGTCAGTCCGTCTCTCGACCGACAAACGGACACGTAGGCAATAACATCGACTTTACTCCACAAGTTAACATACTAAAAAACACTGAAAAACCATCCTACATTCAAAGACATAAGACTGAAGAGGATGGTAAATAAAAATTGGTTTCTTTGTACGTGCGTTATGAGTTGGACACTTTGACAGTCTACGCAACTTTAAGTAGGTAACTAATGTGATGAAATGGGTATCCAATATTTGTGTATTTTATATGTCACTATGTTCATGACTTGTTTTTTAAACAATTATAACTTGAAATTGAAATCTTACATTACACCTACTACAATATTGTCAATAAAAACCATTATTATTGAAATACATTAATGAACACAATCATTCTGAGAACATACCTATATAAACAAACAATTTTAAATATACATAATTTGATGTTTAGACAGCTGTATTGTATGTCAAATATAATAAAACAATACAAAAACTAGATAATAAATTGACATTTCACCCGAACAAATGTCAAAATTATAATATAACTAGCTTCTGCCCGCGACTTCGTCCGCGGAAAATTTCTTGTTTTAAAATAAGATTACACTCGATTAGACGATGCGCACGTTCAGCGCTAGATTCCTGAGCACGGGCCTGTGATGTTATGGCATTTTGCCTAGTGAGCCGCTGCGAGCGCTCAGCGCTAGTCTCCCTATCCCTTGTCTCAGAGACATGCTGCCTTAAATGAGATAGACGCTGCGCACGTTCAGCGCTAGATTCCCGAGCACGGGCCTGCGATGTTATGACATTTTGCCTACCAAGCCGCCGCGAGCGTTTAGCGCTAGTCTCCCTATCCCTTGTCTCAGAGACATGCTGCCTTAACTCAGATAGACGGTGCACACGTTCAGCGCTAGTTCCTCGAGCACGGGCCGCGATGTCCTCACATTTTGGCTAGCGAGGCGCTGTGAGCGCTCGGAGCTAGATTCTCTAGCGCGTGCTTGCGATATATATTCTCTATTTCTCGAGAGGCGCTGCTCATTTTCAGGGGCAGATTCTTCCGTACGGCGTACTCGAGCGGCTCTTGTCTGTGATGTCTGCCGGGACAGTTGAGATTTCCTTTTAGACATGCTCTCAACAAACTACGCACAGACTTGAAAACAATTATGAACAAAAGGAGAGCGACTCGAACACCGTCCGCCTTTACAAAACAAAACAATCGTAATATCGAATAACTCGTATCGATTATTACGATAGAACGAAGTACGAAACTACGAACATACAAAAACTTACAACAAAATTACGATATTTTCGATTATGAGGTATCTATCAACAACAACAACCATACGAACGAAACAACCGAAACCAATAAGCAACTGACAAAAGAACTCCAACTAACGACAACGTGGGCATAATAATTCGAGAGGGTCATCAATCCACAGAAAGTCTTAACACCGCGATTCAGAAAAATTACGTAATTGCAGAACGCCATCTATGGGCAAATAGGTGAAACGTTGGGCACGCCACAATTATGGCGGTAAGTCCCCTCTTTGAGGCGTGGCTGGAAAGGCCTCACGGCGTCCTTACCTTCCGCATGACACAGGTCCTCAACGAACATGGCAAGTTCGGGAGGTTCCTGCACCGAATTAAAGCGGAAGAGACGCCCGAGTGTCGCCACTGTGCGGAACGCCCGGAGGACACGGTGGAGCACACAGTCGAGGTGTGCCCTGCCTGGGCAGAGCATCGCCGTGCCCTCGTGGGGGCGATCGGCGGCGGACACCTCTCGCGGCGGGCTCTGGTTGAGGCCATGTCCTTAGCGAGGAGGAATGGCAGGCGGTCGCCTCCTTCTGCGAAGCAGTAATGCTAGCAAAGGCGGAGGCAGATCGCATCAGGCAACGGCGCCCCCGCCGCCGCCGCCGGGATTCCGATCCCGATTCCCGGCCACCGTAGACGCGGGCTCGCGGACGGCGAGCCATGGGTAGCTTGCTGTCCGATCGTCCGGTAATGGACCGAGCCCAAGACGTCAACGGCGCGCACTGTTCCCGCGCGCCTCAAGAAGTTATCAGCAACAGCAGAGGCCCAGCTGGGTCGAAGCCTACCGGGTCCAGGGTTATCCGAAAGGGAACTCGTGCCCTGGTTTGAAGGCTAGAAGGAACGGGGTGGGTTTTTAGTCAGTAAGAGTCTGACACTATCTCTCGTTCCACCCAAGGGCGGGGGTTGTCATAAGATGATTTTTGCCCACCATAAAAAAAAAATAGGTAAAACGTCTGCACAATGAAAGTTACGCTAGGGGCATTTTGCGTTTTAGTAATTTTATATTATCTTCGAAACTGTACGACCAATTGCTATGCTGTAAATGGCAAATCTTATCTGTATAATGTTCTTGTGATACTGAAATAATTTATTGTCATAAGAATTAATATTTTGTTGCTCAAATAATCAACCAAACGTAAGTATGCCGAAAAAAAATATTTTTAATGCAATAAAAGAAGTATAAAAGATGAAATATAAAAGATAGAGATATGGTACCGCAGACTTTTTTGTAGAAATAATTAAGACGAACCAGGTAGCCATACATTGTTTTTAATTTTAAGCAACTGTTTAGGCAGCGCACGCAAATAATTCTATTTTATGAGGTATTTTTTTCCGACTTGCTAGACAAAATTTGTGATAGCTCGGTTAATATACATGTTATAGAAACAATTTATAGCCTATAGCACTCAGGAATAATGTAGCTTTCTGCCAGTAAAAAAAAATTTAGAATTGGATTATTAGTTCCAGAGATTACCCCCTACATACAAACTTACAAACTTACAAACTTACAAATTTTACCTCTTTATAATATTAGTATAGATGTCAATAAAAATAGTGATTATTATATTATGTCTGTAGCCAAGCACGCAAACAAAATGTCAAAAGTAAAATTGTAATATCTATAAACAATAGAGATTCTATTTTTAAATATAACTCCCACCCCTCTCGGAAATTAATTAAAATGTGAATCCGCGACGGGAATACGCTGTTTATGAAAGATACATGGAATAGTATCGGTCGTTTTCTTTTTGCAAGTCAAACGCAAGTGAATTGCTAACTAGCCGGTAAATAATTTTTTAAAAGTTAAATGAACTGACAATACTGTTTTAAACGAACATATCTTACATTTTTCACAAAGTGGGTAGTATTATTTTTCTGACAATCGAGTGTCGTACAATCGTACTGTTCTCCTTGCTAGGCTATGAAATAGCCTGTATGAAGAAGTAACAGTGCCTATCTCCTCGAGTTGTATTACTACAATTTTATTTTAACTACTTAAATTCAAGTAATTTGTTTAACAATATTAGTACGCGAGCGCAGTAGTGTGATATGTGTGTAAGTGTGCGTGAGTTGGGTGTGTCGTGTAAGGGTCAGTGAATGAGTGTGAGTGTGTGAATGAGTGTATGTGCGTAAGCAAGCTGCTGTAAGAGCGTGCGTGGCTGTGTAAACGTGTGTTTAAGTCAGTGGATTTGATTAGTGTGTGTATGTTTTGGGAAACGAACAAATGTTTTTATAAAACACTGCACAGATTTGTATTAAAAATGTTCCAAGAATTTTCATTCTTCAAGTACAACCATTTAAAGTACAGTAAAAAATGTTTTATTCGGGACAAACATAGCACAAAAATCATAAACTAAAAGAGAAGAAACGTACGGAAACATTTAGTAATGTTCCATGTAGATGAAACATGATTATATACATCGTACTTACCTATTAATATTGTATAAACTATTATTTTTGTAAAAGAGTAACCATGGAGATTCTTGCCAGTTCTTTTTTATAGGAAACGATCAATTTGGAACTGTGCACTAGCTGCTGGCGTTTTATAAGTGCCCATGTAGGTTTATCAGTAGGATATTATATAAAATTTTTGGGTCTGTGTGAAATAAAAACATCTTGATTTTTTTTTAATATAAGATTGGTCGGTATATGAAGCAACTGGATTTGTAATTCCCAGAGGTACTACATTTTTTAGTGATGCATAAAATAGAAATGCTGTCACATTTTATACCTAATACAAAATAGGGTGTATTTTGGATTATGAATCATGACAGCGTTTTTATCATACATCAAACATCGACCACAAACAAATATGCCCGAACAACTCCGAATCGATCACAAAGCCAGTTCAATTCAAAGGTGAATTATGATAGAAAAAATAGCTGTCCCAGCAAAACACTCACGTTGAAGCTTTAAAAATCGTCCTTTTGTTTACGACGCAATGAATTTTGAAATTCAGACGGCTGCCTGAAAAGGTGGGTGTCGCTTTGTTCCGTGTGAATAATTTGGTGCCGCGGTGCCAGCGCTTTTATCGGAGTAATTCGCTTAAAACGAAACAGGTTAGGTGAGATTGATCAATGCAGTCGAGCCTCCACTCCACTGCTAACTGAAGAACTTGTGAGGTAAACGTAAGCTCTTTGATCTTAACTTTTGACTGTATTTTAAACTTGGAACACTAAATTTAGTGCGTATTGGGAGCTCCCTTTAAGGCACTAGGTATCCCTAATTGCATTTTATAATCCTTTCGTTGCAGTTGTACGAAACGTTATTGTTTAGAATGTGATATGTGCTGTGACTTTCTCGGAATATCAGTTTTTTCTTTGAAGTTATTTCCTAATTAGGGTTCTTTTTTAGGATACCTCCTTCTATACCTCAAAAAGAAAAAAAGAACCCGTATTGGAAAACTTCGTCGTCGTCATCTGTCTGTCCAGACCTTTTTTCAGGTACACGTATTTCTATGTAGGGTACTTACAGTTGACGTAAAATCATATATTTTGAAATAAAGGTCTTTTGGGATAAGATAAAAGATCAATAATCTTTCATTTGTAGCATAAACATTACTAGTAATGTTTACATTACCTACAAAAAAAAAAAAAAGGAATTATAAAACATTGCCAAAGAATTGACCGTGATTGATGAATACTTTTTAACTATAATCTTTTTGCTCTTCAATCCTACTTATCTGTTCGTCAAATTATATTAATTTTAAAATGAATTTATTTTGATTTGTCTGATATCTATGGTACGGACATTTTTGCATAAGAAGAGTTCCGCACTACACCGTCCAGCTCACACTTGGCCAATTTTATTTTATTATAAGTAAGTGATTTTACAAATAGCTCTTATGCGCTATTCTAACGCGCTGTTGTCACGTGTCCATTTTGTATCGGAAAATTCAATAATCCTTTAATCCCTTTTTTAATCATTCAAAAACTCGCTTTTTCTTTTTTTTTTAAAGTTCTGTTTGTACTTGCAAAGGCAAATGCCCACCATAACAATTTGAGATTTTCTCATCACGTTACCTAGCGCCTTAAAGCTTCTTAGAAAAAGAGAAACGAGCCCCATCGATTACGTTTTCTACACAGTTACACACCCTTTTCAAAGTTTCCCCGTTTTCGTGGCTATCAAATAGTGGAATACTTTTGTTTGTAGAATATTAGCTTTGGCCCGCCCCACTTCCCTACCGAATTCCGAACCCGCGATGGGTTTAGGAATTTGGCAATATAAGGCAATTAGACACTTGTATTTTTCGTTTAAAAAACAAATGTTTTAGCATTAGTATCCGTCCTGAAATAGATACAAAAAATACAGAAAATAGAACCATTCCGATTACGAGTAATAAACAGTATTTTTTGGTAGTGACTTTGAAGTTAGAACTACATTAGAACGACGCACATGTGTAACATCCCTGATTTGTATATAGAACGACGTCACTTGGCATCGCGTGGTGTGTATCAAGTGTAGCTCTACAAGTTTAGTTTCCATGTAAAATGTAAGGAGACCGACGCGCCCATATCAGCGTGTGTGGCACATGTTTGAGTAGTGTAGTTCTATCTTAAAACTAGAACTACATTAAACCCTTGCACACGTGTAACATGCCTGATTTGTATGTAGAATGACGTCATCTGGCGTGTATCACAGTAGAGGTGTGCCCTACTTGGGCGGAGCAACGCCGTGCCCTCGTGGGGGCGATCGGCGGCGGAGACCTCTCGCGCCGGGCCTTGATTCAGGCCATGGTCCGGAGCGAGGAGGAGTGGCAGGCGGTCGCCTCCTTCTGCGAAGCAGTAATGCTAGCAAAGGAAGAGGCCGACCGCATCAGGCAACGGTGCCCTCACCGCCGCCGTCGCCGGGGTTCCAGCCCCGATTTTCAGCCACCGTAGACGCGGGCTCGTGGACAGTGAGCTATGGGTGGCTCGCTGTCCGATCGTCCGGTAAATGTCCGGACCGAGCCAAGGCGTCGACGGCGCGCACTATTCCCGCGCGCCTCAAGGAGTTGTCAGCAACAGCCCTCCTGTTTCGAAGCCCATCTGGGTCGAAGCCTACCGGGGTCGGGGTTATCCGAAAGGAAACTAGAGCCCCGGTATGAAGGCTAGAAGGAACGGCGCGGGGTTTTTAGTCAGTAAGACTCTGACACTGTCTCCCGCTCCACCCAAGAGCGGGTTTCGTCAATGATGATTTTCCCCGTCGACAGAAAAAAAAAATGTGGCGTGTATCAAGTGTAGCTCTATAAGTCTAGTTTTCATATAAAATGTACGGAGATCGACGCGACCATATCGGCGAGTGTCGCACACGTGTGGCAAGTATTCTACCTTAAAGCTTCTCAGAAATTCTAAGATTAAGCAATTTAATTTGAAGTATGTTATCAATTCAATTAAATACTTATAGTATTATTATTAGCTACTAGACGTAATAGGTACATAGTATATATTTTAAATGAAATTCTAATAATCCTCCTGGTCGAATTCCGATCACGGTGTCTAATATAAACAGAGATTAGCCAAGCACTCGAGAGATAATAGATTTTAACTTACGAAATTACTGGTTTATAAAACGGGTTACTTTGAACCATCTTCGGATTGACTTGGATTCATAAGTTTAATTCATGAATCCCCAAGCGACCACCGGTGGCCGCGCATCTATTGTCTTACTATTGTGTCTCTAATTGACGGTATCTGAAGGGTTAAATAAACTGTACATGAAAGGTTTTATTTTTAAGGGGAAACTATTTTTTTTTCTTTTCTTTCAAAAGTAAACCCATGGCTTCAGGTAGGCTTTGGCCCTGCTGGGCCCCTACAGCTTTGCTGACATCTCTTTGAGCCGTGCGTGGAACACTATACGCCAACGACTCGGTTTCGGCCTAGATGGTAACCTGACGGCCGGACAGCGAGATATCCATTGTTCATCGTCCGCAAGCCCACAACGACGGTGACTGGAGCGTGAAGACGTATTCACCTTTTTAGCTAGCATTAGCATATAAATCATCGATATCTACACTAAAATTATAAAGAGATAAAGTTGGTTTATATGTTTTTTTTTATTTGTAAGAGGTAATCTCTAAAAGTACTCGTCCGAATGATAGATTTCTTTCACCAACAGAATACTGCTTTATTCCTGAGTGATATAAGCTATATTTTATTTACGCGAGCGAAGCCGTGGTCAAAAGCTATACAATATAAAGTGCTTCTAAGAAATATAAACTAATAATTTAGTGCACAGAAGCGTTTTATTATATTTTCGCTCCTACAATATTATAAAGACGAAAGTTTTTACGTATGCGTATAATTTTGTTACTCCTTCACGCTCGAATGGCTGAACAATTTGGATGAATTTTTTTCCACGTCTAGACCGTGTGGTATTGTAAATTAGAAACCTTTTATCCTGGGAGTATATTCCCCTGGGATAATTTTGTACTTTCACGTAGATGAAGCCACTGGCAGAAGCTAGTAAACCTAGAATTTAGACTTAACCTAGATATTTAGGCACCTACCTGCTATCTATTTATTTATCTATTTATTAAAGCTTTATGCACAAAAACTGTACAAAGGCGGACTTAATGCCTTAGGCATTATCTGCCAGTCGACCTTAGGGGTGGTGCAGAAACATAACATGGCGGGTGCAACTTAATAAATAGACAAACAGAAGAGAAACAAATACAAAAGTAAACACATGATTTTCAGAGGGAGCGTATTCCAAAGAGATATCGCCTGAATGAAAAAGGAGGAGTGGGTAAGCCCAGTGTGAGGGACATCGAAGAAGATGATTAAGTATTAGTAGACCGAAGATTTTTATCTATCTAGACACTTAATTTGTTTTTTTTTTAATTTATGTTCGTCCTCCTCATCCTAAAGTTGCTTGATACATATTGCTGTCAGTAATTAGACATTATAGTTCCTAAGGTTTTCTGTTAGATATAGCACTGTTTACGATTAGTCCGTTATTATACTCATAGGTTTAAGTTTTTGTAAAATTGTTACTATTTTGATTTACAATAAAGTTTGTTTTATTCTACTTACTGAACTACATTTTATTTGGATAAAAGTCCCACATTGACAAGTCAGCATTTCTACTAACCGAACTAGATTTTATTTAGATAAAAAGTCCTACATTGACAAGTCAGCTTTTCTACTTACCGAACTAGATTTTATTTAGATAAAAAGTCCTACATTGACAAGTCAGCTTTTCTACTTACCGAACTAGATTTTATTTGGATAAAAAGTCCTACATTGACAAGTCAGCATTTCTACTTACCGAACTATATTTTATTTGGAAAAAGTCCTACATTGACAAGTCAGCATTTCTATTTACCAAACTAGATTTTATTTGGATAAAAAGTCCCACATTGACAAGTCAGCATTTCTACTTACCGAACTAGATTTTATTTGGATAAAAAAACCACATTGACAAGTCAGTTTTTCTATTTACCGAACTAGATTTTATTTGGATAAAAAGTCCCACACTGACAAGTCAGCATTTCTTACATTGTAAAGATACAATTTAATAAAGCATTTTGTGTGTGGGCAGGGCACATTGCTCGCAGAACAGATAGTCGATGGGGACGAAAGGTTCCGGAGTGGCGACTACGTACCGGACGACGCAGAGTTGGCAGACCTACCACAACGTGGACCGATGACCTGGTGAGCTATGGCGATGTTTGGGGAGACTTGTGTCCAACAGTGCTTTTCGGCTGAAATGATGATGCTGATAATGATAAAAATACTATTTAGTAAAGTCTTGGCCGGTTTTCAGTAAAACCGTTTAAAAAAAAAAACAAATCGCCACCGATATGCCCAAACATTTTCTCTTTAATATGATCCGACTTAAGGTAAATCTTCTTTTATAAGGATCTGGGTATGAATTATGATAAACGGCCGCTTTTCGATGTCAACCTTAAATTATTTATCGTGGCTCAGCCGTGGGCGGAATTTAATATTTATTTTTGTGATTTAGAGTTATAGAAAGTAAATAAGAATATTGTTATTTATCGTCTGCCTATTTACGTTAGTTATTATTATGGATATGTATTTTTACTATCAACAACTGTGCCTATTTTCTAATTTAAATTGGTTTAGTTTCTAACAAGTCCTAAATAATATGATATCTTATTTTTGTTTCAATTTCATAATTTTTTATTTCAAAGATAACAAAAGATCCATAATGTTAATAAAATTACCTTAAATCTAGTGTTAGTCTTATTATTATAACCAACCACTGGCAGCAGCTAGTCTAAACTCCCAAGATAAAAAGTATTCTATTGTGCTGTTCCCGGACATTGTCAACCCGTCATCTATACATCCATACATCCATACGTCCATACATCTATACATCTATACATCCATACATCCATACATCCATACATCCATACATCCATACATCCATACATCCATACATCCATACATCCATACATCCATACATCCATACATCCATACATCCATACATCCATACATCCATACATCCATACATCCATACATCCATACATCCATACATATGGATGTATGGACATCCATGCATCCATACATCCATACACCCATTCATTCATACAGACCAACTTTCGCGTTTATAATATTAGTAGGATTCCTTCTACTATTTCAAGCAAGAATGGCTCTAGTTTCAATTTCCCTACAAAAAGGAACACACTTTCCACGACTATTTCTAGAATACTGTTGTAGCTTTGACATTGTTTTTGTATTTGTTTGACATAACTGATTGTTTTTTATTATTTATTTTGAATGTTGACATGATAAGATAAAAATAATTTCGAATTAAATGGCCTAAATTATTTTGTAATTGATTTCAGCTAGCTAAGTTTTATGTGTTAGAATTTATTATCAATTTTATTATTTTTAGTTTTCAATTTTATAAATATTTGTACGCCGATACTTCGGCATAAACATGACTGGACACAAATAATAAATTTATATCTTGCATGCTACTGTATGTATACAATGTTTAGACAAATAAAGAATATCTTATCTTATCTTATCTTATCTTATCTTATCTTACTGCCCCGGGTTTTAACCGTCGAAGATACTAGTGTTTTCCGAATGATTACATAAAAGTCATTACTTCGATTTTGTGTCAACATCCCCAAATTATTGTTTTGTCACAGAACAACTGCAAACTATTACAATGATTGTTGTTTTATCATTTTGTATCGATAAATAAATTTTCATTTTCACAAATTTTTATTTAAGAGAAGAAAGCATAAACATAACCCGAAGCAAAATTATACCTATATAAATTTCCCCCTTCACCTTATTTGTGGTAATACCTTCCCTATTAAGGGATTAATTCAAATACACTTCGCTTTCCTAATACTTTTCAATTTGCACTTAAGCCTCCTTTCAGAAAGCGAGTCACGGATTGTTTATCCCCAGTTTGTTTTTGTTAAAAATCAGGCCATTGATCATATTATTCTGGCTGACCTAGTAAGTCTGATGGCATTAGATCTACTGAAGGATGTAGCTGGGAACTAGAGCGTCCTGTCGTTGTCACTTACACTTATTTCCGATTGAATGAATTCATTTGTTACTGAAGTATTTTAAGATAAAGATATAAGAAAAGTATTTTTGGGTAACAAAGTAAGTAGAACACTGAGGATCTGCTAAAATCCTAAAATATAGAATTCTCTTTATTTTTTCTACACTTAGTTTTTATCTCTCTAATCGTGATAATTTGATAATTAGAGACACAATAGAAAGACAATGGATGCGCGAACATTGGCGTCCGCTTGGGGTTTAATGACATTCCTTACTTCGTCATACACTTCAATCTCGTACTATTATTTAAACACAAATACACCACTCACACACACATAGATATATCATCACACACACTATCTCACTTACAAAACAATGTTTACTATGTTTTTCTTTATTCCTTGCACGTGAACATATTCAACTCAGATGCAAAACAAATATGTTTGTAATGAATCTTAATTAGAGTACCAGAGTTCAACAGCATTTTGCACTTCAAATATATTTATTTGTTTTCTCTCTTTGTGTAATAATATGTTGTGTATTTATTGCAATAAAATTACATAAAAATGCGTATAGAATTTTAAGTTGTTAAAAATAATTTCAAGAAAATTGTTTAACAAGATAATGTAAATTTGTTCATTTATAAGATTTAAAAGTTCGCTTGATAAGATCGAAAAGTAATACGTTATTTCCAATTTAGTCTCCATTCCTAAAATCACAAATAATAATAATAATATTCCACAACTATCACACTACTCCGTCTAGTCCCAAGCTAAGCAGAGCTTGTGTTATGGGTACTAGACAACTGATAAACATATTTATATATTTCTAAACACATACATATTATAGATAAATTACATCCAGACACAGAACAAATGATTATGCTCATCACATAAACATTTGTCCTGGGTGGGAATCGAACCCACGACCTCCGGCTTAGCAGTCAGGGTCACTAACCACTAGATCAACAGGCCAGTCCAAATACTGACGAGTTAATTATTACTCATTGATAATTTTAACAAAAAAAAAAAAACTATAATGAATTTTAAGAACTTGATTTTAAACGTAAATCGCACATTTGTATTGTGAAAACAAAACTCGATTACATATCTATAAAATTTTTGGTAAAGTGATGGATTACCCTCTTGAATACATATTACTTGGCAAAACAGTACATGATCCTGGATTTGACTAAACCTTGTTCGTTTCTTTATAATGATATTTTGATGTCGGGTATCTGAGCTCCAATCCCTTAATCGCCTTACTTTTTAAGATCACGTTGTTGAAGTCCAAAGTAGATTTATCTTACATTAGGCTGCAATCTGAAAGCGATTTTATTTTTATTACGGTTATAAAAAAATATATTTTCTCTATTGGTCTTTATATTCATGGAAAAAACAATGGTTGAATATAAATGAGCAAATTACTGGTAGTCAATTGCATTCCGAGTAGACTGGAAGCCGGGAAATACTCGTATACTTAGTTGAGAAAAAGTGCGGCAAATGATGATGAAATATAAATGACCCAAAACGAAACCTATCTAAAGTTATTTCTCATAATCTCTCTAAACTTTCCTCAACGAGCTTAGGTCAGCAGCCTGCAGTCCAAGCGAATGCTGCGAGATACCCATGTTTTACGTAATTATAGCAACTGTCAATTAGACCTTCACCACCTAGCTACTGGGCATCACTATACTCATTGGATAGAGTGATAGCCAGACTTTCTAACATCTGACTACCTGTAAGGACTGCCTAAGATCTGCGAATGACAACCTGGACCAACCGCTTTGCGTGCTCTACGAGGCACGGGGTGTCAGTAATGCCCTAATATTTAAAGTTAATATTGTAGACAACAAAACATTTGTACATGTATTCTATTTCACTAAAACGGTTTGTGTGTTCATGTAAAACATTACGAGTATTTATTAGACATTGCTATTTCAGTCTTGAACAAATACTTTGTGCACTTAGATAGTTTTATTCTTCATAAGGTGTTTGGACTTTTGGCAAAAAAGCCAGGGACCACCCCAGTGATAACTATCAGCATACAAAAGAAGTTTTGTGACCGTTTAAAAAATCACCCCGAATTCATCTCTGTACAACGCCTGTTAGAGCACATCCCTGCGGAAACTATAAAAGGGTCTCCCCTGAGCCTCGTTGTGTATGTCAGCACGTGTTCCTTGTGCCTCCGTTTTTGCTGGGGTCACTCGCTGAACGGACAGAGTCCCCACTCAAACTAAATAAACTTTACTTTAATTCCAAAGTAAATAAGGTTATTCTTCTTTAGCTTTTGGTTTCCAGGTGGCATGAAGTAATAATTGTTTTCGCAAAGCAAGCTTCCATGTCGTGTCTTCAATCCATTATGCAGTAGTATAATTCAGAGATGTTTCCGATTCCGACATGCCCAAGTACAATCTTCAACATCTTTATTAGATTTTCCTTTTGTTGGTGAAAACATAAAATACAAAAAATACTTGTTTACCAAACCTTCGTGTTTATTACAGTTCATACGGTGTGTATGTGTTTTCGACGGATATCTAGATTCCAATAGCACTAATAAAAGTACTCGCCGATTTATTCAGATTTCATATCGACGTAAATCGGTTCAACTACTCGTAGATCTACAGTTTTATTTACAGATCTTGTTGGTTTTGAGGTCGCAATTTTAACAGGCTGGCGTATTGGGTTTGATTTTTGGGTCAAGTAAAAAGTATGTATGTGGTGCGTGGCAATGTGATAGCCGCCTTAGGCATGGATTAACTTGCTTCCAAATCTCCTCTTTGAAGAGTGGCTGGAGAAGTACCAGCGTTGTTGCTTCGTCTGGTGGTCCTCACCGGACATGGCCGGTTCGAAAAATTCCAGTTTCAGATTCAGGCAGATAAAACACCCAGGTCTCACCATTGTATTGAGCTCAAGTTGGAAATTTGACCCGCTTGGGTAGAGCACCACCGTGTCTATGTGGAGGCGATCCGTGGCGATGATCTCTTTCGTCCAGCCCTGACAGATGAGTTTGACATTCGCTCCACCCAAAGCGGTAGAGAGTGCCAAACTTAGAAGAAAAAGGTTACCTATTATAATTATAGTAACTATTTACACAAATACGACCATTACTGTTTAAACTATTGTGAATATTTGATGACCATTCAATTCTATCACAGATCTTCAAATATATGTATTATTTAGAAGATAAATTATCATGTGGTAGGTACACACATAGATAGACATTTGGATAGAGCAACCCAAACAATTTCCTGATGCAGAAACTTCGAATCGAGTTATACGAATGTTTATTTCATACGGACGCCTCAGGAAATTTGTTGAAATTACACGTCACAATAGCAAATTCCGTACATCTTTAGTTAAGGAATTCATTATAAATTCAAAGTTTAAATTGCTGCCTCGAGCTACAACTCATCAGCGTTAAAAACTTTTGAGAATAGCACTCCGTTTTATGTAGCATACGTCTGACGGCGACAACGCCTTCCGTTAGTTTAATTAGTACCACGAGCCTAATTCCCTCAAGTGTGCGTTTAATGACCTCAATGAAAAACTTAAAGAAGCGAAGAACACGATGTCTGCCCACAAACTTTGAAGCTATTCATTTTTTCCCACTTAAGAAAAGTCGGAGGAAAAATTTTACGTTTTTTTTGGTGAGATCTTGGCAACGAAGCAAGTTTTCACTTTTTAGTCGGTGTAGAATGACAAGCAATTTTTATTTCAGGAAAAATGCAACGGTTGACCACACAGATGGTTTTAGGAGCCAGAATAACTAACATTTTCTTTTTAAAATAAATTGTGCAATAGACGATTTTAAAGACCAGAAATTTCGTGTGTTATGAAATGGTTCATATGATATTTTGGGGGTATGCGGAACAGAGAGTCTAGTCCCACATCTCTCCTTTGAAAAGGGAGGATCCTCCGGCCAGACAGGGTGTTATAGTCTGGTGGGCGACTGCCCGATAGTTGATGTTGGGCGGTCGTATATGTTCAAATCGCGCGGAGAACTTTGATTGCGCGATGCAGGATTTCGTATATTCTTCATAGTTCTTATGTGGCGTCATAGATGTTGCTACATCACACCCCTCCGGAGATCGGAGATCGATGGTTCTTGATGCTTCTTGATGTGTGCCAGGCCAGCGGTAGGTTGGTTCCAGTGAGTCGGAACCGATGCCGCATAGTTCACGGTGAGTCGGAACTGTCTGCGGTGATGCCCCAGTGAGTCGGGGTGTTGCTATCCCAGTGAGTCGGGATAATGCCCCAGTGAGTCGGGGTGATGATGTCCCAGTGAGTCGGGATGATGCTCTAATGATTCGGGGTGGTGCTGTCCCAGTGAGTCGGGACAATGCTGCAGGCTCCAGTGAGTCGGAGTACTGCTGCTGGCTCCAGTGAGTCGGAGCGGTGCTTGTGCGACGTAGGGCTTGATTGCTGGCGTCGACCAGGAGAGGTTCTTCATGGCTCTTCATATGACTGGCCGAAGGTGCGGTGTGCCAAGGTCGCTGATGCAGCTGAGGTGGTGACCAGGTATGACCAGGTTGGCATACTGGTGGTCAGGGTACCCTTAGCCGTGGGTGCTGGCTGTATGGCTCGTTGCTCGGAAGCTTGAGGAAGTGATGATGACGTCACGAAGTAGTAGCTGCACGAAGGCTGCGCTGACGTTCTTTTGTCGAGGGTCACCAGTTTGGGGGGTATGCGGAACAGAGAGTCAAGTCCCACATCTCTCCTTTGAAAAGGGAGGATCCTCCGGCCAGACAGGGTGTTATAGTCTGGTGGGCGACTGCCCGATAGTTGATGTTGGGCGGTCGTATATGTTCAAATCGCGCGGAGAACTTTGATTGCGCGATGCAGGATTACGTACTTTCTTCGTAGTTCTTATGTGGCGTCATAGATGTTGCTACAATATTAAATTATAAATATTATAATATATGGTATGGTGGTATATTATAATACTTTAACGATACGTTTTTAAATAAAACCAAAAACTTACATTTGTAGGTATTTAAAAACTCATTACTTTGTGTAGGTACAAGTTTCATAGACTATTTTGTTTCAATATATAATAATAGTGAGTTATTTTTTAATAATGGTGTAATTAAACTCTTACTTTATCGAGACACACAATTAGTTACCAGGCCTTTTAATAACCAGACATTATAACAACTAAAATTTTCCACTTTTAAACCGATTAAAAATTCACACCTAATTACGGCAAAACGGCACAAAATAAAACGGCATTTCTTTGTGGCACTAACTTCTTCACCGCTAGCTATAAATAATTCATGGCATATTGCTTCGAGTCGTTTGCCGTTATTAAGGCATCTTAACTATTGGCTGGGGCCTTGCCGTCTGTGTTTAACTTAATAGCTCTATTACTTCAATGAGCGACTGCATGCATGCGAATCAAACAACTTTATAATTCTGCATAGAAGTTGTTGAGCAATCAAAAGTTTATTGCGGGTTTCATGGTTTAATGAGGATGTATTCGACTTAATTAAAAAGAGTTATTGTGCTTTCGTATTTTCTTGCCTTAAATCTTTCTTTATGAGGAAATCTAAAACTGGCATTTTCTTTATATGTTTATAATTTGTGCATGACAGTCATAATAGCGGTCATTGCCCGCTTCAATGACCGCTTCGTAGCAACCAGAGCAATAAACTATATTATATTTTTTCAATAATAGAAAATGCGATTCAAGATGGCACTAAGACTTTGCATGTTTTTCTATAATTCAACTAAGCTTGTTTCATCGACCTCAAACATCAGTGAGATAGTGGTAATAAAAAGAGCCGATAGTCAATTGTAATAAAACTCGCTAGGTGTAAATTGATAATTTTCTCTATACTCTTCTCAGATACAGTCACCACAGTACTTTACGCCAAGTTTCCCACAGAATTTACCGTAAGACAGTTTTGACATTTCTTGAAAATAAAAGAACGAATTTCAAAAAAACCCTACACTCGACCGTCCTGACGACGTGTATACACGCCCTAAATGAGATTTAAAATAACCTACACAATAATTTAAAAATATTGTATTTAGGCTTAATAGAAAGCAGTAACTTGTAACTAACTAAAGTTAAATTTTTATTAACGTGTTTTTTTGTTTATTTTCTATGTTTTTCAATGTACCTACTTGTAACATGTATGTCTGTGACTTATTTATTTTTTGTTGATTTATGTACTCAGTTTTGTTTGTAATTTTGTTGTGCTTTTGTATGCTGTCTGTTACTTTTAAGTATTGCATCAAATAAATGTTTTATCTATCTATCTAACTTATAAAATGTTTCTGATACTTGTGAATGCACACAAACTGATGTGATTTTCGCGCCTTATCCATTGTTGCAATACGCTTCTCTATGTACAATGTTATGCTAACAATGTTGTGACGACTTAAGCTGTGTACAAGCTTGCGAGCACTACGCTTAAGTAGCTCAGCATGTGGTCTTCCGAGATATCTACAGTGTGCACTAGGGTAGTGGTAGGTATTTTTTTTTCGGGCACTTTAATGAGGGAGTAAGAGTAGGAGGAAAAAAGGCGATGGTGTTGCTAATGTGGACGAATGGATACTTTGTATAAATACGGTACAAATCTAATTAGTAAATAAAGAGATTGGATGCTAAAATAGTGTATCGGATACATCACTACATAGTATAAAACGAAGTCGCTTTTTCCGTCCCTATATCCCTATGTACGCTTAAATCTTTAAAACTACGCAACGGATTTTAATGCGGTTTTTTTTTAATAGATAGAGTGATTCAAGAGGAAGGTTTGTATGTATAATAACATCCATTAAATAGTGGAGAAACACCCGAGTGGAGCCGGGGCGGGTCACTAGTAAAAAATAAATGAAACAATTTTGGTTCAACACATACATAATTGAGTAAGAGTAAAACATTTAGCGTCAAGCACATGTGCCTGAAATGCTAGGCTAACTAAAGGCTTTACTAAGACGAGATGATTATTGATTATCTGAACTTCGCAGTGAATTTATTTCTTAAAAAAGTGTTAGTTTAAATAAGCTACTGATGTGAATAACCACAAACTTACTCAACTTACCTCCAAAATCAATCTACTCACAAGATCCTAGTGAGGTGAAAGCGTAGGGACACCAAAGATCCGCTATAGATCAAAGTGCAAAAGTATCCGCGGAGCATTACTCTTTCCTGTCAGCCACACCGTTGGGATTCGTCCCACAATGCACGCCATTGCCGCGCCGCCGCCGCCGCCCGGGATCCACTCAATTTTAGTTTCTTTGTGACACACTTGGCCTTTCAGTGACGGGTCGCCACTTATTTTATATTTTGAATTTAAATTTTTGTTTGTTGGTTTATCTTTTATGAATAATTTGATTAAATTTTGGGCTAAATAAATTGGTAGATAACTTTTTCAGAGCGAGAAGAAATGGCAGGCGGTTGCCTCCTTCTGCAAAGCAGTTATACTAGCGTAGGTGACCGCAGCACGCGTAAAGGAACGGACTTCCTTACGCCCCAGCCTCCGGAATCCTGACCTCAATTTCCAGCAACCGTAGGCATGGGCTTGCGGACAACGAGCTATGGGTAACTCGCTGTCCAGCCGTCCAGTAACGGTTCGGACTGAGCCCTAGTAGTTAACGGCGCATCACAAGTATATATCAGCAAAACCGTAGGGGCTACGGGTTTACTTCTGAAAGGAAAACCAGGGGTCTTGAAATGCAAGGCAAAATAGAAACATAAGAGTGGGTTTTAGTCAGTAAAAGTTTGATACGCTCTCTTGCTCCGCTCTATGCGGGAGATGTTATTGAATGATTTCTCAACTAAAAAAAATTTAGCTCCGTCCAGAGCTAGAAAATTTATTTGATGGTTTCTCGTCTAAAATGTCCTCTGTTTACAAAACATTTTCAATATTAAAAAAATGTATATATAAAAAATTGCATAATGTATATATAATATTAGCTGTTATAAGTATCTGATATTTCAATTAAAGCTACACTTGACTGAAAATTATACGAATTAGTGTTAATCATAATTTTTGGATCTGTACACTTATACTGACGTGCTCAAATCAATCATATCCTAGTTTAATATATAAAAAAATAGCCTATTATGACCATATAAATGTAAAATAGTAAAAGATAAAATATAAATTGGTCCTAAAACAATATGAAAGTAATAAAACTAGGTTTTTGATCGTTAACGAAGTATAATTTGATGAATAGCTCGATTACAGATTTTACAAGACGAAATTCAAGTTCAAATATTTCATTAAGGCGGTCTTATTTATTAATAAAGAAAAAGAAAGCGGCCTTTGTAAATGGTTGTTGAAATGAATCCTAACTAACAATAAAGAGTAACTAAAATAATATATTTGTTTGTAGGATGATCTCTAGGACTATCAAAATTCAAATTCAAATGATTTGTTTTGTTTTTAAAGGTTACATTAAAAGAGTAACCACCCACATTAAATGAGTTACGTTGTTGAAAGCTCTACGGTCCAGACAAAGCGTTTAGCCTCGTCATTTATACCGCGTACATCGAAGGACTGGAACAATTTGCCTGCTGCGGTCTTCCCGTTCAACTATAATTTAGGCGTCTTCAAGGCTAGAGTGAATATGCTCTTAATAAACTAGTGCGCCTTACCATCAACGATTGCATTACTGCTTACCATCAGGTGGGATTGCAGTCAAGTACTAGTTTATATCAGATAAAAAAAAAACTAGTTTATAGGTTTTTGACGGTTCTTCTTCAGAAGAAACAACCAATTGAAATCGTGTACTAGCTTTACACGTTTTATAAGGACCAAGTAGGCCTATGTGAAATAAAAATATTTTGATTTTTATTTCCTGCTAGTCTCATAAACCAATTTTTGTCCAAAAAGTGGTCGTCAAGTAATTTTTTTTTGTCGATGGGAAATCATCAAATGACTCCTTCAGTTCTAGATAGAGAGTTATAGAGCGAGATAGAGTATCTAAAACTAACCTATTATCCATCAATTACCCTTTACGTTCCATAACCACCATTATTCTCTCAAGAAAATAAGTTCTGGCAAGCATCGGCCATTTTGCAAAATTTAGCTGCGGGCAAAAGCAACTTCCATGCTCACAAAAGGCATTTTTTATTCAATGATCAAATTTTTTTGTCTATTGTATCCTACCTTTTTATTTTACGATGTCGTGTACTCCCCACTTAAGGAGAGGCTGCCTCGTCTCATGCGTGGATCGTAAGATATCTACGACAAAGGGAGTTTTACCCGGAGACATTTTTGCCATGCTCTTTACTTTCAGTATCGTACCGAACTCCACAAGGTAGGGACCAATATATGATAGTTATTTATTGTTGCAATTGTTTGAGCATTTCGGAAAACATTCGTCGTATTCAATACTAGATTGCAACAGCGGCTTTGCTCATATGGTTGTAGAAAATGTGCCACATAGGCACTTACTGAAAAAGTAGCATTCTACTATAGAAAATAAAATAAAAATCGATTCTGAAGTTTTTGAGTTTATTCATTACAAATAAAGTTACAAAAAAAAAAGAAAAAAATATATTTTCCTTTTTATAATATTACTAGAATGTTATAAAGAGGAAACTCTAAAAAAAGTTCTGCGTAGAAAATGGAATAGAAAAAGAAAAATGGTTTAGTATATTGTGATTTAGCCGAGAGTGATAGGAGTAAATTGTTATATAAATCAACTTTACATTTGCTGAATGAATTAAACTGGATTTGAATAGTAAACAGGTTGACCATTAAATTTTTAATTAAAAACAATACTTTTATTGTACATTATGTCAAATACACCCTGTATTTATCGCTTATACAAGTTCATAAAAGTCTTTCACTTCCCTTTCCTTGTCTTAATCACTTCCTTGTTTGGTTCTTAAAATATGTTTTGGACGAAAACTCTTGGGCTATAAGTACATGTATATGGGAGCAGTGGTGGCTGAGTGGTAACGGCCCCGACTTACCAGTTGTAGGCCACGAGTTCAAACCCAGGTGCATTACTTTGTGTAATTTATTTCATCACCATTGCTCTCAAAACGGTGAAGGAAAACATTATGAAAAAAATGTCCTAGAAACAAAAATTCGAAGACATGTTACATCCACCAACCCGCACTGGGCCCGCGTGGTGGATTACGGCCCATTCCCTCTCTAAGAGAGGAGGCCTGAGTCCCAACAGTGGGAACATTATAAGGCCGACTAAGCTATAAGTACATAAACATAAAATCCGGAAGTACCTACGAGCACGTGACACGTACACTGATTGATTCACTAGACATATATTTAGAATCAAATCAAGTAACCTTTTCAAAGAAACTCTTCATTTTCTGAACTATTTAAAGATCTATATCACCTTTCAATAAGTTGAAAGCGCTGAAAAGACTTGGAACATCGACGTGTCTTTCAGGAAAATGTGTTAAAGCTGTTATCGCACTGAAGAAAGCTAGCTTTAAATGAACAGCTTGTTCAATATCTGAAAACTGGGTGCAAGGAAGTATTGAGCGATAAAATTACTTGAAAACTACTGGAAATGACTGAATTTTATGAAACACTCTACAAAAAATTTTTTTAGGTATTTTAGTTGTGTTGACCTTACACACTCATAGAATACATAGTAATAAATATATATAACATAATAAAACCTTATTATGTTCTTAGTGCTTTGACTCTCATCTTAGGACACAGTCCTTATTTCTCACATCATCATCACCATCATTTCAGCTGACAGACGTCCACTGTCGGACATAGGCCTCCCCCAAGTGTCGCCACAATGATCGATCCTGTGCGTTACGTATCCATCGGATTCCCGTAACCTTCACCAGGTCATCCGTTCACCTTGTAGGAGGCCTTTCGACGCTGCCATCCTTATTTCTTAGAAAAAGAATATCCAGGTAATAAACATATTATATCAAATAAAGATTCATAACTGAGTTAAGGTGACTTCTCATGAATCTTACAAATAAATACATTACCGTAACTACAGCATTAGGTACACTAGACTTATCTAATTTAATGTCTGACACATTTCAGTTTTGATTAAATAAATGATACAATCTTCTAGAACGGAGCTAAGAAAATTAACGCTTTTCATAACTTTTGGCATAAGAATGGAAACATTGTTACGAATAATGTAATAAAGTCTTAAGGCGAAGGCTAATTAAGATGGAAATCACAAATTTTAATACACGCATTAGCACCCGAAATATTCTAATTATAACATTTTTAAATATGAAATACAAATGCAAATTACAGCAGTATTACAAGTATTCTGACAGGGCTCATAAAAAGTTGGCACACTGTGAACTTTCCCTTTGCATATTCATGGAGAAAACTCAGTCGGAAGTTTTTGGTGAGAAATTATGCTAATTTCATCCGTCTTGGCGTTTTCATAAATTATGAGTTGTATCGGAGTAGGTGCATGCGGTTTGTCGCCCTCCCCAAATTCTGAACAGACTTAATTCAGGTAATGAAAGATTAAGTTCATCGGAAACTCGAAATAAATTTTGGCAATTCTGCCCTTTGAATTCTCTGAATCGTTCGGAATTGATGCTGAAATTAAAACGAGGTAGACTGTTTCAGGGTAGGAGCTTAATTATAAACACTTTCTTAGAAATGATTCGGAATTGATATTCAAGAAGTGTCTCGTTATGAATTAATTTTATATATTATTTTTAAGACGTTTAAATTATGTAATGGGTATCTGTTAAATAATGAGAACAATATTATGTAAACAAAACAGTGTTAACCTAGAATAATCTATATATAAAAGGAGAAACTAACTGACTAACATATCAACGTACAGCCACAACTTAAAGTTGATAGTTGGTATTCGTTTACAGAACTACCCGCAATAGAACATTTTAGCGGGTTTAAAATATTATAAGATGTAGAATTTTGAAACTTTTCACAAATTTTAGTCAAAAAATAAAGACAGTCATTATTATTTTCTGAAGACTATCCTAAAATACGGTTTAAGAGGTGTTAAAGTTTTATGAAAACTGTCTCGTGAACGAAGTCACTCGCAAAGTGCTAATTATAATATAGATTAGCAAACAAAATACAGATGCTTGAAAGTCACAACAGTATCGGAAGACTAAAGTGTAAAACGCAGCAGCTGAGCGTATCCTGTTCTCTTAACTATGTACTAACAGCTTCCCTAGTGCCGCTCCACAATGAATTTCGAAAGGAGAATTTCTCGAACCTTGTTAAACAATAAACTAAAGAGCGAATTCATTATCCACTATCATGTGATAGTACACGTTCAAATTGTGATACCATTCCGTCCAATTTCTCTAAAGGAGAACTCGAATTTGCCTAAGCCCCGTGGGGTATTCACGCTGGCGGGCTAAACAAAAGACGGCATATAGGAAGATTTATGAACAATTCACGACGCAATGATATGGGGTATCTATTCAAATCCTCCTCTGAATTCGGGGGCAGGTACTCGTATCAAGATGATGTATGCCCACGATACAGTACAATGGGCTCGTAGGTAATTTAGTTCGCTCGTTTCCACTGAATTGAATTTTTATGGGATATACGATGTACCTTATTGTGTATTTACAGCCTTGTTGTTGCAATGGTTTGTATCAAGTTCCCAAAATATAATATTACAACATATTTCGGACAATAGCTTCGTTCGCGTGACAGTCTAAAACTATCTACTAAATATTCTACAAGTTCAATTCTAGGACTTGGTCTACCCGTGTACCAAGTAGTATTGAAATCCGTTCAACCCTTTGAGCGTGAAGAAGTAACAAACATACACACACGTAGACACTTATACAAACTTTCACCTTTAAAATATTAGTGTGACCTGTAAGTATAGAAACATTGTACTAGAGACTTACCGACTATCCAACTCAAGTTATAACTTAATAATGGGCGCCTTTGAAAATAATTAAAACAAGGTTGTTCCTGATTAAGTTTAAGGTCCCACGACATTGTGAGAAAATACAACTTTAGCAGAAACTTGAAAGGTTTTTGGTAATGAACAGACAATTTGTAATGCGGTACACAACTATTAATAACAGCCGCCAGTAATGTTTATTACACGGGGCACGCGATACAGTGATTCCACTAAAAGCATCTCGACATAGGTAGGCCTCTTACAAAACTCTCACTGGGAATGAAACACGCATTTTCTATTGAGAAATTTTTTATTCACTCAGCGTAGTACTGAATAGTGTTTCGGATGCTTCAAAGAAATATTTTCCGGAAGGTATTCGGTGCAGAGCATTAAATATTCACGGCAATATGCCACGCTCGCCTTCCAAAATAACTTATGCAAATATACGTAAGTTTCTATGTTTTAGAATGTGTATTGCTTGAGTTAAATGTTACAGAAGTATGTGCGAAAAAAAGTGAAATGGCATCGTTTCGTCAAGTCTCAGGTGTCCTTTTTGCGTAGCGTTAGACAGATAATGTAATGAATACCCGTATGTAGGTAAGTTTTCTACTCTCGTCTACACCAGCCCTATTTATAACCAACGGGTGTGTCACCATTACATTTAATATTAACGGGACGCCTTGCAAGCTTGGACAGTTTCAGAATGGGTAAAAGGATAGTAGCCATAGGGTTGGTATATTTTATTTTAGTTCGGGACACACAATAAAAAAGTTTTATTGAAAGTTAAATTTGTTTCGGCGCGTTTCGTTTACCCGTCTGTCCAATCGTGCACAATGCAGCTATGGGGTCTGGCCTGGAAAATAAACGTCTGTGTACACACATAGACTTTTATTTTTCAATAAAACTGGGAGTTGTCCCGGGTAGAACGTGAGGCATGGCGACACAAGGTAAAAAGTTATTCGGTAAAAAGAATATTGGGTTTTCTCCTGCTATTCAAGTATCACTGAAAGGTCCTTTTTCAACCTAAGTACATTAGCGGGACCCTTTTAACTTGGCGTTTGTTTGTCTTGTCACGTCGCTAGCGAATATAAATAACAAACAAAATTTATGTAGGCCCAAAGTGTAAAACCTAAGTAATTAATTAAATTACTATAAATCTAATTTATCTTCTTGACCTTTTACTTCAGACGCTTAACTTTATTGTTTAATGCCTAAATTCAATTAGCTGTGTAAGACAGATTGCGACACTATGTTAACTCGTGGGTTTGTCTATTTGAACGGTATTTTTTAGGTTCGCAATGTAGGTGTAAAGTAAGTGTAGTAACGAGTTTTTTTAATTGCATAGTCATTGGTTTTTTGTTCAGGTTAAAAATACGTTTTTTTGTCAAAAAGAAACAAACTTATTTTTATTAGAATGTATTTGCATTAAGTTCATACGTAAACAAGGTAGAAATATATTAAGAAGATTATTAACCAATCAATACCAACAATTAAAAAAAAACTGGTGAAAGTACTAAGTTATTATATTATATAAATTGTATTGATTCACAAAGTGGATACAAACCCACGAAGTTAGACAAGACCGAGACAAACAAAAATGTAAATATTTGGCCGCGTTTTTGGAGTTAACAAACATACGTCACGAGTCCAATTACACCTCGATAGGTGTAATTAGGCTCGAAAAATTTTTAAACTAAAAAATTATATATTTATATACTAGCAGCTGCATGCGGCTCCATCTCCGTATAATTAGTCATTTGTAATCAAAATTACCAATATAAAATTTTTCAAATATTTGTTAAGATCATCCATTTCTATTTTTTAAAACATTAATTTCTTAGATTTGTTCTAAAAAAAAAAAATCATGTCAGTCATGGCGCAAGTTTTAGTAAGACTAACGAATAGCAAATCAGCATTTTTTTATATATAGGTTTAAATAATCAAGTGTTGTTGAACTAACAACTAAGTCTAGTCTAGTCTTTTTATCTTCATTTTCTATAGCCTACTTAACAGAAAATTACCTTTGTTAGTAATAAAAAATATTGCTGAATAAAACAACTTTGTATTTACGACAGTGCTCTCACAAATTTCGAAGAAAAAAGTTCCTTTCGTACAAAAAAAGGTCTTTTAGTATTTGACTTGATAGCTAAATTATATAGCCTTACTCTCATGAGAGTCTGTAAATACGAGGTTGCACACATCAAAAACACACCCAAGTTTTTGCAAAAGCTCTGTGGAGGTACCTTTTACTTTGTAATCCAAATTGTAGCTTAATAATAAAATACCAAGAAATTCAAATTATATTCATTCACAAAATTATCACAAAGCCAAACCCACCCTTATCTTACCAGATCAGAATTACAAGCATCCCACCGATCCTTAGTTATATCCAGCATAAATCTGCAAGAACGTGAAGTGAATTAAGCAGTACATAGTGAATGGTATCATAAAGTACATTGTTTCAATGCTATAAATCACAATATTCGAACGAGAATTGCGTCTGAATCCTAAATCGCAACAAGATATACCGAACCGTCGCAAAATATCCACATAAAACCGTAAAATATACGAAAATGATTTATAGTAGCCTCGATCTGTTAGGGCGTATTCGCGGGGCAAAAACAGATTATCGAAATCCCAGTTATACCCAACAATCGGTTTAGTTTGGCGATGTACGAATCGTTTGACAGAGGACAATGTGAACACTCTATTAAAGTCACTTTGTCTCGACTGACTTTTTTCCCCAAAACTTTTATAAATAAAAGAAGTCAAGAAAGTAGTTGAAAAAATATATTCATAAAATACCTGAAACATTGAATAAAACATCTGTTTTTGTTCTTTTTTAAGCACATTTTAATTACTTTTTGAATATTTCTACATCCCTAAATATTTGACAGAGTTCCTGCGGGAGCTCATGGGGAAATGGCGACAGAGACTATCGCAACTCAGTGCTGGGCACGCCACAATTATGGCGGTAAGTCATCTCTTTGAGGCGTAGCTGTAAAGAACTCACGGCTTCCTCAGGTTCCGCGTGACGCCGGTTCTTTCCAGAATTTTTTTTTCATGGTGGGAAAATCATCTAACGACAACCCCCGCTCTTAGGCGGTGCGGGAGATAGTGTCGGACTCTTACTGACTAAAAGCCCACCCCATTCCTTCGAGCGTTCATATCTGGGCAGAGTTACCTCTCGAAACTAACCCTGGCCGCAGTAGGCTTCGACCCAGCTGGGCCCCTACTATTGCTGACAACTCCTTGAGGCACGCGGATACAGTGCGCATTGTCGACGATTTGGGCTTGGTCCGGACAGTTACCGGACGATCGGACAGCGAGCTACCCCATGCTCGCCCTCCGCAAGCCCGCGCCTTCTGTGGCTGGAATCGGAATCGGAATCCCGGCGGGCGGCGAGAGCGCCGTTGCCCGATGCGGTCGGCCTCCTCCTTTGCTAGCTTTACTGTTTCGCAGAAGAAGGATTTGCCGTAAAGAGAGAATGTCAATACTACCAGTTATAATGAGGTCTATCTACCAATTTACCAATAACTATAAAAAAAGTATTCAAATAAACTTTGAGCGAACAGTCTTTGTTGTCAGCATTATATGCAATAGAATGAACCGTCTGCGTCTGATCATTCAGACAGCGTAGCGAAGCCGTTCTCTCACAATTACGGCCTCATTCTCACAGGTACGGCCTTATTCTCACAAATACGGCCTTATTCTAATCGTGAAGATGTCTACGAATGTACAAACAAAACCCTTCATCAAGATTGAAATCTCAGAAATTGTAGGTTAAGTGAGAAGACGTAGGTAGCGTTATTATAATATTAATATTTTAAAGGTAATACTCTGTTTGTGAAGTCTGACGTTCAAAGCAAATTACGAGGAAGCTGCCGAGCTACGTAGTAAGTACGGCAAGTACCTGCGAGCGTTTGTTCAGAATATACTGGTTTCATTGAGACCTTGTTTTCTACATGCAAATAATGTTTTTTTTTTGTACTATTCGTTGTTTTTTACAAGGTTTTATTTAGTTTGACCTGTCCCGATGTTTGTCTGTCATCAAATCTTGTAAATTAAATTTGACCCACTTCCCGGATACCGACATTGCAAAATTATTATGACATGGAGACGATCTGATGATGGATCCGGAAGGTGGCTATAGGAACTTGGTAGGTAAATAACACAACCCCATCGAGTTTGGGCTTGTATGATTCGTCTTGACGAGTATTAATTATCTAGGTATACCGAGCTATAAAAGCTTGCTAGCTTGTTGAAACATTATAGAAATACAATTTATGCGTTACGGGATTGTTCAAAAGAACCACCGTGGTTCTGAAACGCAAAGGGCAGTTAAAGGAATACTGGCAGGTTTAATCAGGTTTCATTTTGAAGAGTGAGCCCCGCGCTCACTCTCCAAAATTGCATGACTAGATTCCGCCATCTCATTTCTTCTATCGGACAACCCGATGTATGGCGAGTAAGTAATGGTATCCACCCGTCCATTACCAATCCATTACGTTGTTGAAACCTCTACGTTCCGGACGAAGCGTTTTGCCACGTCGTTTATACCGCGTACATTGAAGGACTGGAACAATTTGCCTGCTGCGATCTTCCCGTCCGATTATAATGTGGGTGTCTTCAAGGCTAGAGTGAATAGGCTCTTAATAAACTAGTGCGCCTCACCATCAACGATTGCAGCACTGCTTACCATCAGGTGGGATCGCAGTCAAGTACTAGTTTATATCAGATAAAAAAAGGCTGACACTCGCTCTCGATCCAAACAGAGTGGAAGAAGCTATAAAAAAGCATAAAATGGAAACATTTCTCCTATTCGATCATTTCCTACCATCAAAAAAACAATAGTCCATTGTTTTTTTGATGGTAGGAAATGATGACACTTTATGCAAGACATTAATATTTATATTTTACTATTTCACATTCTAATTGTGCATGGTCTACAAAAGTATGCACGTAGCTTGCATACTTGCATTGCATACCGTTGTAGCATGCAACTTTTGATTAGTAAATGTCATAATGTCATGCGAGATTATTTACATTGCTTGTTATGTTTTTGTTAACGTAAAGAGCTCGAATGAGGGGGCCCAGCCGGGTCGAAGCGTACTGAGGCCAGAGCTAGCTCCGAAAGGTAGCTCGGCCCCGGTATGATTTTTTATTCATATTATGTTTTATTCCGCCATCCCATTTCTACCACCGGACAAACCGACGTACGGCGAGTATCCACCCTTAAGTTGTTGAAACCTCCACGGTCCGGACTAAGCGTTTCGCTTCGTCATTTATACCGCGTACATCGAAGGACTGGAATAATTTGCCTGCTGCGGTCTTCCCGTCCGATTACAATCTGAGCGTCTTCAAGGCTAGAGTGAATAGGCTCTTAATAAACTAGTGCGCCTCACCATCAACGATTGCATCACCGCTTACCATTAGGTGGGATTGCAGTCAAGTACTAGTTTATATCCGAAAAAAAAAAAAATGAATACCAAGAAGGAACGGGGTGGTTTTTTTAGTCAGTAAGACACAACAGTCTGACACTATCTCCCGTTTCGCCGAATGACGGATGATGTCATTTGGATGATTTAACTCATCAAAAAAGAAAAAACCCCAGGGTACTGGATGGAAAGCTTGGCAAAAAGAAACATAGGTGTAGTTTTAGTCAGTAAAAGTCTCACATACTGCGCTTCACTATAGAGTCTTCTCACTCTATAGTGAAGCGCAGTATGTCATTGAATGGTTACCCACCTTAAAAAAATAACATCCTATTTCAAAAATGACGTAAATCTTATTCCCTCAGAATGCACCCTCTAATCTTCTTACATCGCAGCACAGATCTGTTCACATTTGTGTCATAAAAGCGACCGTCTCCCATAAAAACGGACGACCAAATCTGGCCAGACTAAAAAATATAACGACATATTCCGCTGAGATTTTATCGCATTCTGATCGTGTTATCTTATGAGAATGTTATATTAAACTAAAATCACGGCTTGAATTTTACATGTACATGTGATTTATTGAAAGTATTGTCTGATTTGAATATTATATAGATTTGGTTGATAAATGTGCTGTTTACGTACACTGTAATGTACTAGACAACTGATAAACATACTACTTATATTTTTCTAAATACATACATATAGATAAATAACACCCAGACACAGAACAAATGATTATGCTCATCACACAAACATTTGTCCTGAGTGGGAATCGAACCCGCGACCTCCAGTATAGCAGTCAGGGCCACTAACTACTAGACCAGAAGGCTAGTCCAGGAAAATATCATATTAGTCAAAAATTAAACGTAGTTTATTGTTCGGTTTCTAACGAAGAGATTTATTTATTACAGAAAGTACAATGACCGTTGTAGCCATACAAGAATAAAATAAGTAATAAAAATACCTAAATGTAATGTAACCAATAACAAGTAGCGTTTTTAAACTTAAACAAATACTAAAGTTTTCATCTGTATTCCATACTAGCTGACCGGGTGAATGTAGTACATCTTTCGTTATATTCCACCAATTACGATGAAACAAAGCCTATATATTGTATCAAAATACACACACACAATTTTGATACAAAAAAAATATTTATATCTATTTCGTATATTTTAAGTGATGCGCGCACAACTAAAAACTTCCACTGATTTATTATATGTACTAGCTTTCCGCCCGCGGTTTCGCCCGCGTGGACTACAGTTTATATCGCGCGGGCAAAGACCTGTGCTCAGCAGTGGAATTATAGGTAGCCTATGTGTTATTCCAGTGTATCTTCTACCTACCTACCAAATTTGATCTAAATCCGTTCAGTAGTTTTTGCGTGAAAGCGTAACAGACAGACAGACAGAGTTACTTTCGCATTTATAATATTAGTAGGGATTATTATAATATATATTATATATTATATATATAATATTATAATATAATTGAGAAACCCAAGAAAAAATGCAATAACTAACCAAAGTGTTACTATTAATACTTCTAACTTGGTCAGGATTTCCAACAGCGTTCTATGCTTTTATTTTTCAGTTTTCACACAAGCTATCAGTCGCTTCCTTCAGAGGCTTCTTGTAAACATGTTGATGAATACGTCATCTATAGCATTCGTATCAAATTCCGGCGACGTGGCTTGCTTACCATTAGAGCTCGCAACACATAAGGAATATAAATTCGCAATACGTACCAATGTTATCAGTGCACAGGTGGAAGGCATCGTGCCCTTACACTCACGACACTCCGGGGATGACAGGGGGTTGTTTATTCCTAGCAAGGGAATTCACCTGTATAGAAAAATATAAGAAGTAATTGGAACCGTACATCAATAAAAGTTTCTAGACATAAAATATTCTGTAGATGTACTATTTTGAAGCTCATGACAGTAAAAATGATCATGAAGAAAAGTTTAGCGATAAAAATTATAAATGACTGTTTACTTACTTCTAAAAATATTTCGGAGGCTCCCTTCTAAATTATACTAAAAAAGCTCCATTACTCCACCAACCCATTTTTTATCTAGTTAAGTCATATCATAATAATGACAATCTGGGGCTAAAATCAAGCTACTTTGTAAACGCCCTTAAATAACTTTGTTCTTCGGGTAGCGCTCGGGTGTTTCCGCCGATCACCGAACGACTCCTTCTGTCTTTATTTGCAGTCGGTGTTTGCAGGCGCGTAGCACGGCAGTTGCGACGTAGCGCTCGTAGCGGTCTCGCCTACGCTGCCCTCTACGACAGTTTGGCGTAGAGATCTTTCTCAATTTCATTCTGAGATTCTAACTGTAATTGGACGTTTGAATAATAGTTTTTCTTAATAGAATAATTAGTATTGGTGTTTGATTAATCGTTAGTTAATAAGTGCTTGGAAAATACACATCGCAACAGGTAAGTCATTTTGAAACTATATTTGTAATTTTATTGAATTTTCATTGTTTCATAAAAAATCTGCAATATTATAATTTCGATTGGATTTCATTTGGTTTCGATGGGTTTAATATGCGTTATAAATTATTAATACTGATATTATGTACGTCACACTCCAATGGAAACCGTTATGAAGTGCTAGCTAATATTATGGTAATGAAATCTCGCAGTATGCTGCGTGGCATTTACATAAACAAAAATGGGGTTTATATCGTGCCAAGCTACGGCGTTTCGTGTGTACGTAAAGTAATATTTCATCTTGCGATACGAGCTTAATGCCGGCAACAATAACCGTACAAAAACTCTCACAATTGTTCTAGTTCCAAACTTCTTGGTGCCAGAAACAATACGTTAGCGGCGAGAAAAACTGCTTGAATAATTATGATAAAAAAATGACGTGTTTTTACGAGCGCTGCTTTTTCAATTGTGCTTTTATCTTGCCGTCAACGCCTTTCGCGTAAGGCTTTATGACACACTTTATTTTGATAAGCATCTCTCGACGTCGCCTGGTATCGTCGTTCCTTTTGCATGAATCGTACCTTAAGTATGTTTACCGAGTTGCTGGGTGTATTTCGGGAGTAAATACTGGAATGTGGACAATAAGCTCGCATTACGTTCCTTTTAAGGATACACAAGTGTCTATTTGGCGCTTACCCTCGCTTACACCCCGGGGTCGTATTCTATAGCATCACGAGCGCTCGAGATAATTAATTAGCCCCTTTGATACCGACATAGGCAGCCGCTCCGTTCCTCGTGAGATCTTTACCGAAGAATGCCTCTCGTTTTGTTTAGCTACCTTGTTTTCTGCTCTTAGTTTGTTTGTAGAGGCTTAATGAGTTATTTTTCAGCGTTTAGTTTCGTTTTTCGTTACATAATGAGGTGTTCTGAGAGGGTGTTTATCTTTTCGTGTTTAATTTTGTATTTAATGGTTGCTTTCATTTCTATTCGTGACTTACGTCTGCTTGTTGTTATTTGTAGCTACTAATTTGGGTTGTAAGGGTGTCTTTTCTTAATTAATTATACACGATATACGAAGTTATAGATCTGGTAAGGGGACCCTGAATGCGATGTCGTTATGGCGACACGTGGGGGAGGCTTATGTCCAACAGTGGACATTTTTCGGCTGAAATGATTTTGATGAATATAAAAAATGTTGCTTTGTTTTCCGTAATCCGGAAGATTACAAACCGAAGAGCCAACTTCGATCGAACATTAATCAAACATTTTTCAATATCAAAATTTTCCTTCTTTCCTTATAAAGCGGACTTTCCTTAATATTTTTTTCTTTGATGCTTTTATGTTGGCATTGTTCCATCTCTGTGAAATTAAAAAAAGGATTTCATCATCTGCACTGAGCGTTGAAATAAAGCCGGGGGCAGATGTTGTTTTTTGACACGAATATTTAAAAATTTCTTCCGCAAGCAAACTTTCTTTCCTGAAGGTATATTATATTTTTGATCTTGTAAATTAACCCTTCAGATACCGTCAATTAGAGACACAATAGTAAGACAATAGATGCGCGGCCACCGGTGGTCGCTTGGGGATTCATGAATTAATTGAGTTTCTGTCCCAATTAGATAAACGTTCTACCAATACGATTATTGGAGAAATTGTTATAGACTCAACGTTGTAACGATATTCAATTAATTTTTATAGGTCTACAAAGTACTAAGACCAAGTGTTTTTGTAGGACTTTGAATTTGACTAAAATGAAATACCTAATGAAAATATTATCATATCGGCATAGTATCGACTAACCCAAAATATTTATTTATTAAAACTTCATGCAACACAAGGGTACAAATGCGGACTTAATGCCTTAGTCATTCTTTACCAGTCAACGAAGAGAGAGAGAAGAGAAAACATGACAGCTGCATAAATAAATGATTTTTTTTTTGAAGAAAATAAGGATACAAATGTATTTTTTTTTTTGCTATCTTCAATGTAGGCTCGAAAGATGAAAAGAAAAATCCATAATGAAATCTTTGTATAAAATCACAAAGGATAACAAAGATTTTTGAACAACGATTTTTGGTATTATGACATGACTCACTTTTATGCATATTATGTCACTTTTAATAATAATAATAAAAATTCATAACTATCAAACAAAGCCGTCTAGTCTTAGCCAAGCTAGACAAGCTAAGTAGAGCTTGTGTTATGGGTACTAGACAAATGATAAACATACTCATATATTTTTAAATACAAACATATTATAGATAAATTACACCCAGACACAGAACAAGTGATCGTGCTCATCACACAGACATTTGTCCTGGGTGGAAATCGAACCCACGAACTCCGGCATAGCAGTCAGGGTCATTAACCACTAGACCAACAGGCCAGTCATTTTACCCACACACACACAGAACTTGTAGTATATTATCGTTTGATATATTGTATTTATAAATATATGCATAAATACTTTTATATTAGTAGACGTATGTACGTTGACAGTCAGAATCAGGGGTTTGTCATCGGAAATCACAAGAAATAACAGCTTAACATGTTTTTATCATCAAAAATAAATTTACAGTTATTATGTTCTCACCACATGCCATTTTTTTAATTGTCGGTATAAAACGTGCTCCATTGTCGACCACATCGTCGCTTTCCATCAGGTGAGATAGCGGTCAAGTGCGAAACTATCAACAATAAAAAAAATCTGCTTTTAAACAATTATGTAAGCTCACACTTTTTTTTCATGTGTTACTTGATCAAATGGCTTCTTCCGCTCTAAGGTGGAACGAGAGAGCGTGACAAGCTTTTACTGCCTAAAACACACATGTTTTCTTGAGTTGCATTGTGCGTTTTAGAGCCACGGTCAGTATTTCAAAAGTTCCTGTACAACGTTGGCTTACACTAGGAATTACTTCTGTATCGTGGGCGTCTTCAGAAACATATAAAAATAATCAGATCTTGATCAGCTAAGTAGCTGATCAAGATCTGTAGGGCGTACAAATATTTTGTTTCTTGGGGCAACCAAGTGTAAAAAGCAAGCGTAGGTGATAATTAGGAACCTGTAAGAGAAAATGAGTCGTCCCAGTTTTATATGCATAGCTATCCGGTTTTTAAATAGTCTCCACAAGTACTTTAGTTTTTCCATATATCTAAAAAATTTCTTTCTTTGTATTATTTGAGGTTTTCAATCTACATTTCGATAAACTTTTACTACCGGCTTTTCACTCTAAAATAAATAATATTATAATGGTGAAAGTTTGCGCGTGTGTGTATGTTTGTTACTTTCTCACGCTCGAACGGCTGGATGGATTACAAAGAAACTTGGTACAAAGGTAGAACAAGTCCTTAAATAGCACATGAGGGAATTTATAACTCAAGAAATTATGTTCCCTTGGTATAGTTTTCTACTATCACGCGGGCGAAGTCGAAAGCAGCATCTGGTTATGATTAAATTTAAAATATGTACATATATACTGTATATATACTGTATATGGTTTCCATATAGACATGGGCACTTGTGAAATGTCAGAATTTAATACATATTAGCATTTAGATGACATACAATCACTTACTCATACTTCCACTTAAATAAAGTTATCTATAATAATAAAATCTTATAATTATTACACTTTTAAATAAATTGCGAAAATGTAACCAACCAAACAATTTTAATTATTAATTTAAAAGTTTAATGCCGGCGTAGGACTTTGAAAACGTTATCTCTCGCTATTATCTCTAAAAAGTAATTAAAGCCTGACAAAACTGTGTTAAATAATGAAAGTTGAAGAAGCTTGTTAATTGTTTTTTATTCAAAATCTGTTGTTAATTTTTGTCTACGTTAATATACCATACTACCTTCTTCTGTCAGCGGCTTCTCCTTCGTGATGAAAGAAATTTTGTCAGAAATAAGCAAAACCTATGTACTCTTCTATCCGTATTGGTTTCTTTCGTTTTCAAGTGTTTGTGTTTTTTTTTTTATAATGTATAGGCTCACGTTTGACCACTATCTCACCCGATGGTAAGGGATGATGTGACCGACGATGGAACACGCTTGCCTAGAAGCAATCTATTCAGTCTTGACTTAAAGACCCCTAGGTTATAGCTATCAGGAAACACAGACTCTGGCAGGGAATTTCACTCAAAACGCTTTGTACGTATGGGTGGGATTTCCACCATGTACCGGTGGCGCAACGCCGTACGTCTTGTGGTCTGATGATGGAACGGACTTGGTGGAATTAAATTGTGTAGCTCCAGAGCACATTCCTCGAAATGTAAACGATAGAACACAGCAGGCAAGCAACTCGGCGTGTGTACATAAATAAATAAAATTGTCGAAAAGTACCGAAGACATTTTAGCGTTAAATTTCATCCAAAACTGTTTAGCATGTGAAAGAGGAATAAACATACCTACACACAGATATGTATACAAACTTTCACCTTTATAATGTTACTTAGTGGGAAATATAACAATACAAAATGCAATTTAGAAATACAAAATACACCCATCGGTCCTCAATTCGCCAATCAATGTGGTAGGGGTAGGTACCACTACTGTACTTTAGGTTTAAATAAATATGTATATAAAATAGTATATGGACACATACACTACATAACATCATACTGGGTTTCTGCAAATGACTAATCAGATCTATATGTATGCCATCAGTCCCATAAAGACAACCCTCTTGAAATTGATATAATAGTGACGACAGAACTCCGATGACGAGATTGAACACAGGCGCCATTAGGGTACATTAAGGTGGTGCAACATGACTCAAATTTTCACTGTTTTTCATACAACCGCTCATAACTGATTATGACGTTATTACACATTTTTCATTCGATATTTTGGAAACAAAGTATCTTGTGGATATTATCTAGGTTTCTAAAGAAACCAATTTCTAAATTTGTGTAAAACTAATCCAGTAAAAACCTCTAAAAATGTCCTATTTTGTATGAACTTTGACACTTCATAGTTTGCCTAAAAACTAAAAAAGTCAAAAAAGTAATCCTCCAAGGACCTTGCAAATTTTATTAAGATTCTAAATGACGGCAACTTTTTCCAAAACCTTTTAAGGGTTTAAAAAAAACAGCTATTTCCTGGAGCAAGTTTTGTGAAATTTTCGAGTAAATCTCGGAATTACCGAATACTCCAGAATTCATTCAGTCAGAATTCTTTTCCAGGCGTTATCTCTCTTTTTTTGCGTTGCCTTTTCGTCAAACATCGCGTTGGATTGCATTAAATGAAGTAACAAGCTTTTAAACCATTTTCGATGTTTACGATAAGCGAGTGGAGAAAGACCCTCTTAAGACAAGCTTTTATACCCATTTAGAAAAACAGAAGGAGATGAATATTTTATTTCAAAGATATACAAAAGACGCCTTCGCAGCTTTTAAAATCGCGCTTTTGTATTACTTAGTATTAGCGCGGTGAGACTGGAAACGTCGATATACGCTAGTAATAATTTATTGACAACCAAGGAAAGAACGCCTTTTCTGTTCAATTCATACGTCCTCAATTCATATTAGAAATATATAAGTATGTTTAGTACCCAGTACCCATAACACAAGCTCTGCTCAGCTTGGGACTAGACGGCGTTGTGTGATAGTTGTGGAATATTTAGTATATTAAATTGAGCGTAAATATTTTCGTTTAAGTACCTAATACGACGTCTTTGCTAGGAATGAAACCCATGACTTTATATGGTTTTGTGTATGTAAAGGGTGGCGAAAATTATCTTTACCTGGAGCGGCTAAATAGCTAGATCGGGCCTTGTGTAAGCGATATTATGGGAGATGAAGTACGGTGGAGCGGGAGAGTACCCTTACCTACAAATAACCTATTCACTAATGATTTAAAAACGTTCAGGTTATAAAAGCAATGTTTGTCTCAAATATTTATAATTTAATCAGGACTCACACACACACACACACAACAGCAGATTTTTTTTATCTGTAATTAATAATTTAAATCCATATTTCAGGGAACTTAGCGATCAAATTCAAGTTCACATAACATACGAGTATATTTAGTTAGTAGTAGTTGTTTAATTAGCAGTAGTTTAATTAAAAGCTAATTAGCCCAAACATAATTAAACTCATATTATTTCCATTGCTGGGACGCCAGCCTCCTCTCTACTAGAGGAAATGGGGAGTAATCCACAACTAGGGCCCAGTGTGTGTTGGTAGATGTAATTAACTATGACTTCGAATTATATACAGGGTTATTTTAAAACACTAACAATCTTGCAGGACTGTATTACTAACATCATAAACAACAACTTTTGTTCTATGACTTTTTACAAAACAGATCATTTACCAAAAACAAACCTGCAAGATTTCGTGGTTGTATCTAACACATTTTAAGTCTGTACTTTACTATACCTACCTAAGTCTGAATGATGCGACGCACCCGATCCCTGCACCTCGAACATTCAATTTAAATATTTTTGGTTTTGTATGAAAATCTGATGTACTAAAATGTGTCAATTTTTAAAAATTAATAGAACAAAAGTTGTTGTTTATAATGTTAGTAACATAATCCTGTTTTACAAATAACCCTGTATAGGTGCTGATATATATTTTGAACTAGCTGTTCCCAACGGCTTCGCCCGCGTGATAGCAGAAAATTATCCCAAGGGAACATACTTGCGGGATAAAAAGTATCCTATGTCCTATTTCAGGACATGGTCTATCCGTGTACTAAGTTTAATCAAAATCGGTTATGCCATTTAGGCGTGAAGACGTAACAAACCAACTCACTTTCGCTTTTATAATATTAGTAAGGAAGTAAGGATTGGTTGATTGCCAACATTGCCTAGCGCCACTATTGAGTCCCTCTACCAATATGTAGACACCATTAGATTCAAAGAATCACACTACGACATCCAACGTATCGGCCCATTTTAATTGCATTAGGGAATACGAGACTTCGTAGGTTTTCGTCGATTTTTTGTTATTCCGGCCTCGATCTGATATTTCTATATAAAAAAGACATGTCAGGGACATATGACCCACTGCCCCAGGGGCATTCTCCGGGAAATATCGTATTACAACTTTAACTTGGAACATGTATTTTATATACAATACACATTCTAACTCTTGTAAAGAATATGACATGTGTTGTGTTACAAAATAATGGAACATCAAAGTTTTGGGCTGTTGGTATATGTTCGTACTTTATTCGTAAAGAAAACGTGTTTACTAAAGTTAGATGTCGTTGGAAGTTGAAGCAAGAAGTACCATTAATTAGAGCGACCTTGCCGTCAAGACGTGGTTGTGTTTGACTGTGTTACATTGATATAAACAATATTTTATCTGTTACGAAAACTTTTCTATTAGTATCGAAAAGGTAGACAGCAGATTGGTAGGTATATTTTATTGTTACTAGAGGGAAGAAGGCAATACTCATAACTTCACTTTTACACACCGTTGGTATTGTGACCGCAAACGCCAACTGCTGAGTATGAGTTCCTCGTTAGCATAGCATAGCACAGTCCGCCTTATAATGGTCCCACTGCTGGGACTCAGGCCTCCTCTCTAGGAGAAGGAATGAGCTGTAATCCACCACGCGGGCCCAGTGCGGGAGTTCCTCGTTATTATGCTTTATTGTCTGGGAATTTCTTAATAGCAGACCAGTATCTTTAACTGTGCTGATTATTGTCAATACGCATGCTCTATTTTGAGCACATTCGTGGTGTGTACAGCATTTTTCTCTTTTTCTGTGGGATATATCTCCAAAAAAACCCTGGGTGGAGCGAAGGGGAGTATCAGACTTTTACTTACTTAAGCCCACCTGAGTTATTTTAGTAGCCCAAAGCCTGGTAACTCTTTCCTTGGCTGGACTGTGTGTACGACTAAGGGACGGAATTTCCTGCGGAAGTCTGTGTTTTCTGATAACTACAACCTTAGGTTATTTAAGTCAAGAGCGTATAGATTACTCTCAGGCAAACGTGCTCCATAGTCGGCCACATCATCACTTACCATCAAGTGTGAGTCGTCAAGGGTGAACCAATTAAATAAATTACGTGGGACTTCAAACTTAATTGTCAAGATGTGGACGTACTATAGAAATAACCCTTTGAGGACTATATATTTGATCTGTTATGTAACCAAATCCAATCAGCTATTTCAAGCAACAATCGATAACCTAACCTATATTTAGAAGCACTCGCGTCATTACGTCTACATCCACTTTTGTAGAGTACCAAGGCTATACAAATATGAATCTGGATGCAACAACAAAGCCCAGACCTTTAGGTCAGGGTTTCTGGTATGCACGCGTTGTAGAAGGCCAAATCTCCGCTACTGCGCCATTTGCAATCGATATTGATTGCTATCGCATTGCTAGTGGGTATCGCAAAGATCCATTTCCGATGATTGACTGAATTCCTGGAGGTAATAGCAGCCTGTACCCTTTACAATTTTCAGTTGAAATGGAACATTTTGTGGAAACTCTTTGATCATTTGGATACGATTTCAAAATGAAACACCCAAAAAAGTTTTGAACAGCAATGTTTTTTGTCAGTTATTTAAACACTCTAGTTCCACAAAGACGTTCATTTGAAAAGTGATACAATCTCTCATAATGTTTAGATCTTATGCCGTGAAGCAAAGTCCTCTTTGACGAGTAGAAAATTAACTGACCTATCTTAGATCTCTACCTCAAGCAAAGTAAACTCTAATTTGCATAGAATAATTTACCTGTAGATCCCAAACAAACCATGGAACGATTACTGTACTTTTCCTAAATAACCAGTCGATAGAAACACAATCGAACTTCCGACCGTTCATTTAAATGAAAACAGCCAACAATACAACTCCAACTATTTATATTGAGATAAGCAAACGAGTTGGGTCGGCCTTACTTTTGTCACTCAACCGCCCCTAAATGACAAATTAATTAAATGAATGACCCAGAAACAATAAAAGCTCGAATACCAACCCTAAACTCGTCCGGACGGTCCATTGTTCTTCATTGTTATCACTTGAGTGATCACTAACAGAAATAACAACAGGTACGAGTATTATAGTGACGGGAAAAGCTAAGGAAATAAAATTATTATGAGTAAAACAGTTTTTTTGTAAACAAGGCTGATGGGAGTTTTATGTTTGTAATAGAATTACGTTATGTACTTCCCTCTAGTTTTTATTGTGTTATCACGTAAGTAGGATTTTATTGCATGAGGGCGTTTCACGTTTCATTCTTTCCGTGTTATCTCTCTGTAATGCTACAATGTTTTATACCGCTGGGAGGGGTTCGGATCAACAGTAGGTATTCTTTAGTCTTACCTCGTGAAACTTTGTTGTGAAATAAACGTGTGGGAAGTTTAACTTCCACGCTGTTGAAATAAAATAGTGAAGACGCATTTGGAAAACGCAGTTCCTTGTGTTTTGTATTATAAAATGTTTCTTACTCAAGTTAAGAGTTATGCTCGCAAATAAACTGTAGATTTAAACTAAACCAACCCCTATTTAGTCACGATCTTTCAACGAGCGAGTCCTAAATTACGTTACAGAAATAACTTTACCCAGCTTTGATAACTTTGGAAGTTTTCAAACTAAATTCATCCAAAATTATGTGAATCTCTTCAGAATTTCAAATAAACTACGAGCGTTAGGTAAATTACGAAATAAATTTGCATCGCGTCAAGAGCGGTTGTTACATCGATTAATAAAGTTAAAATGATGAAGAGGAAAAAAAGTCGGTTTAAGCATGTGTCAAAGGTAATCTCTGAAATTGCTATAAATTATATAATACTAATCTACTTTTAGTCAGTCAAAATATGTATTCGTATACATTTGTATGCCATTAGACTAGGAACCAATATCCTAGCCTATAGTTAATCTACATGGTAATAACTCCTATTTAATCCGACATGCCTATAGCAGTAGAATAGAGTAGGTATCTAAGTATTATTATTTTTTAAATACACGTTGGCTGCACGTTAGTACACAAAATCCAATAGGTACTAAAATTTATTCCTATACTAGCTGCTCCCAGCGGCTTCGCCCGCGTGATAGCAGAAAATTATCCCAAGGGAACATACTTCCGGGATAAAAAGTATTCTATGTCCTATTCCAGGACATGATCTATCCGTGTACAAAGTTTCATCAAAATCGGTTTTGCTATTTAGGCGTGAAGACGTAACAAACGAACAAACTCACTTTCGCTTTTATAATATTAGTAATGATTATGAGTGCTTTCACAGACATTTAAATTCCTACACACAAGGCACATAGACCCGGAACAACTAATTGTAAGTAGTGGTGTACCATACACTTATGTACCATACAAATACTTCCGTACCATATTTTTCAAGCCTGTGATACGCAGAGCAGCAGCCAATTGGTCTACGATTGCGCCCACCGTGTCGACCATTGATTAGATTTTTTTGCGGGTGCTATAGCGTTAATGTAAGCATAATGTTAATTGTCTCCGCACACGGACATCAAAAAAACGCTAGAAGCGGCCACAAAAAAAAGCTAGAAGCTGCCGCAAAAAACAGCTGAAGCGCGCGACAGCGGAGAAGCTTGAAGCGGCTTCAAGCGTTTTTTTTGTGGCGGCACCGCCGCACACTAGACACAAAAAAAGACCGCCTCAAAATGAAGTTTGAAGCGGCGTTTTTTGAAGCCCGTATGCGCCACAGTTAGACTGAATAAACTCAAAAACTACTGGACCAATCAAAAAAATTCTTACACCAGTAGTATGCTACTTTATACAACACAGCACTCAGTGTTGTGAAAATATATGACTATGTCACTACATATGCATATATTTTCTATTTTCACGCGGGCAAAACCGCTGGCAGAAGCTAGTTGTAAATAAAATCTTGTTTGTAATTCTACTGGCGATAACAAAATACGCGTCGGAGGCACGTGGCGATGACAAGAGGGGTCTCAGGTACAGGGGGAAATATTAGAAACGTTCATACAAGTGTGAAATATTGTCTTATTATTTGTAGATTTTATGTGTTGTTTTGTTTCGTTCTTTTGTACTCGATGATAGTTTATTTATTGGTTGTTTCACATGCTATGCTAGTGAAGCCATTTATCGATTAACAGTTCTTTGAATTGGATGTGTATTACCTACGAATAAACTAGAACAATTCAATAAATCACACTAACTATATAAGAGCGTAAGTTTGTTTGTTGCTTGACGCATAAACGGCTGAACTTCCAATGAAACTTGGCACATGAGTAAACCATGATCTAGAAGCTATTTGCTAACATAGGATAAATTTTGTCTTAAGAGTATATCCCCCTGGGACAATTTTCTTCTTTCGCGCCGGTGAAGCAGCTGACAGCAGCTAGTAAATAATAATTTATTAGACTAAAACATTTTGCACAAACAAATACTTGCAAACAGCACAATGAATAAAAATATATTTGATTATAAAACAGTTAATGTTAGAAGTATCTATTAGTAATGAATTAAAGTACATAGGTAACCAAGGAAAGATTTAAATTGTGTTCGTTTTTTTTTAATTGTATTATTTGTTTTATTTCAGAAATAATAAAACATAGGTATACACATAAAAGACATAAATATTAACTAACCTACCTAACGACGTATATAAGTATATACTCGTCCAAAAACAGAATACACAAAAACAGAAACTTAGGCGTCGAAGTACTTACTTCTTCATATCGTTCCAATATCATCAATATCTGGGCAGATTCCAATCATATGGAAATAAAGCCTAGCAGCGTTGCCACATTGAACGGCAATGCTAATTCTTCGGGCAAAGAACGAGCTAGCCCTTGGGTCACGCAAAATGTCGATCAGTCAGCGAGAAATATCTTTGAAAAGATGACGTGCGCTCACATCCCATGACCTTACCGTTTCGACCCCAAGTGGCTTGTGATTCTTATTACCAGTATTTACGACCCTTGAGGGTTTCAGCAACCGCAACCACAGCGAAGGCAAGGTCCCGTACTTGTAGCATGAAATGGCGCTAAGGTGTCCACACAGAAATTGTTTTCTGTGTGGACACCTTAGCGTTATTGTGTTTGATCACATAAAACATACGTACGACAATGGCCAAAATTATTTCAATAAAATTTTATTAAAATTTAATAAATTTTATTCAAGAATTAAAAATGGTAGTTTTAACAGCCGTGTAGCTAGAAACGAATATTAAAACAGCTTTTATTAAATTCTTAATTATAATACTGCAAACAGAAAAAAAAACCTTAACTATGTATGCAATTAAAACTAAAATTTCCTAACCAAAATATGGCGTGAAAAATAGTAGATTAAGTAAGGAAGGGCTAAAGCAGTGTTTGAAAACCGGTAAATAACTCCTGAGCACTACGAGGGAGATAATATAAAAACATGTATGTTTTGACGTTCTAAATCCAAATCACATTATTCCCTAGAGATCGCCCAAACTATCCCCATACTTAGATCCCTAGGGTCAGAATTACTTGCTTTAGGTGAGGGTCGTATGACATAAACGGGCATAATCGAGTAGGTGGTGTAAAAATGTTAGTTAAAGTACGTTAGTATAATATTTATTCGTCAGATAAAAGCATCTGGGCATTTTTTCTTCTAGAGTTATTAGAAACTAAAAAGTAGCCAGGAAAGTAGTCAACCCGGCGTAAGTCTTTTTTGACGAATAGGTATTTACGCCTTTACAGTCGTCCAACACTTATGATAGCAAGAGGGTGTAGTCATTGTTCTTTTTCCATAATTACACGGCGAGGACAAAAGGCAAACGGGGTATGAAAGCCCTTGGTGTGACAAGCACATGCTGAAGTTCTCAGACATGAAATAAGAACCCCATGTACCCTAAGGGTTCCGTACTACTATTTTTTTTAAGCTGTAGCAACACGAATGCTGTGAAAATTTGAAAGAGCTAGCTGTTACGGTTCATTAAATACAACGTATTGATGATGATGGACAAAAATTAAAAGAAGTTATGTTCTTTTTCGATCGTGTTTTTTCTGAAATCATCAAATAACTTCTCTCACTGTGCGTGGAGCGAGAGGGGTTACCATACTTTTAAATTTAATTTTACCTGTATTCTTTTAGTTGCCGTATGCGTTCTAAGGCCACTCTTTCAAACAATCCTGCATCCCTGGCAGGTTGGTTTTCACTGTTTGGGTACACAACCCTAATAAAGTTTCGCAAATATCCACGTGTAAACGGACTTCATAAAGTTGAAATAATAAAGTTATTATTTTTTCTACGCTGAAATATAATAATAAAAAAATCAACTTCTTTGACAAGTTCTTCAAGTACTTTTATTGTTTTTAACTGATAAGTCAATAATTTGATATTAATTGGAACAAAAACCGGAACTTAATACTAACATTTTATTATCATTATTTTTGAGTACAGGTTAATTATTTTCAGTAGACGTTGATGAACAAGAACAAATGATTACATCAGTATTTTTTTATAAATTTGTAAGTTTCCCTTATATTTTCCCTGATCACTGTAGTAAGTCCACCAAAAAAATCTTTCTAATTTGTCCTAACAGGACCCACGCATCACTCACCACCACTCCAATTTCAACTGACTGCTAAAAACATCATTATACCAAAGTAATGGAGTAAACCAGTGAACCCAGTACTACCCAGTGTCTCATAAAAAACATCAATTTGCTGAACCCGTCTAATTGTGAGAGTGTACCTCAGTAACGTAACACCTGGAATGCGAAGCCTTAAATCCGACGGGCTTATGACCCCACCGCACCTGATACCAAGAGTTTATTCTCAGAAACTTTATCACACAAATTTAGACTTTATGTCTCTGGAATAAAGTTCGTTCTGGCAATCGATGACGGAATCGAGTAGGTATGAAATTGTGTGGGCGTAAAACTGATACGAGTGCATTAAGCCGTAGACTAATGATATATTATTTGATATATGGTCTAAAACGGATATTAGGAAATTCGAATTCTTGAACCCCGCCGAAGCAATTGTTGTTTGTTAATGTTCAGAACAGAATTCCTTGGAAATAATTTCTTGTAATGTTTTCATTTTAACAAGTTTAAAGAAAATCAACTGCCAACAGTCCCTACGGTCAAAGGGCGTAGTTTAGCTTATAAAGGCCTTATACGAAAAAGACTGAAGATTTTAAGATAACTAGGCATGAATTTTTAAATCATCCTTCATTATATCAACGCCTTTCACGTTAAACGTGAAAAGTTGCATGGCAGCCCTTTTTTCGGGAGGTGGAAACTTGCCACTGGGAAGTAATCTTATGACTTATCCTATTTCTTCTTCTTTTTTCTTCTTAGCGCAGGTTTTAATACTTAAAGTACTGAGGCTGGTACTGAAAATCATTATTATTTATGGCAACAGAGGTAAAGACAAACCCGACGGTTTTTTTCTAGTAACTTACATCAAATAGTTTCTCGCGCTCTGGGTGAATCGAGAAGGTGTGTCAGACTTTTATTAAATAAAAATACATGTATGATAATTCAGTTGCTCTTTGCTTTCTAGAACCACGGGTCCTTTTTGTAAATTACCCGTAGCCCTAGCGGACATCAGTCCTGCTGGGCCCTTGCCCATTATTGACGGTTTTGCTGACATCTCTTTGAGGCACAGCTGGAACACTATACGCTATCGACGGATAGACACATGGAGGCCCTGGAACGCAAAGAGAAATTGAAGAAGTATGTGTTGGTTTGAGCCACTAAAAATCTGACACTGCCTTTTGCTCCACTCAGGTAAGAGAAGTTATTTGATTTTCCAATGTAAAAAAGGTCAAAAAACAGAAAAACTTATCCATAGGGGTTATAAGACGATTAGGCGCCAATTCTTTTCTTTTGACCACGTGACTGAGCGTTGAGATGACGTATTTCCCGTACATTTGAAGCTTTCTACTAACGTTAATTATTGCAGATTAGCAACTTGGCTTGGGGTACTGATGGTAAGCGATGATGTGGTCTATTATGGAGCAAGCTTACCTAGAAGTTACCTATTTGTTCTTGACTTAAAGATCCCCAGGTTGTAGCTATAATAACCCTTCAGATACCGTCAATTAGAAACACAATAGTAAGACAATAGATGCGCGGCCACCGGTGGTCGCTTGGGGATTCATGAAATAAATATGTACGTACAATAAATGTGTTCGCAAAACGTTTTGTACGGGTAGGAGGTCCACTATGTACGGGTGGTACCACCCCCTAAATGTAATGGTTTGATGTTGGAATGGGCTTGGCGGAATTAAATTTCAGGAGTTTAAAATAAATGAGCAACTATTGGCTTAGTAATAATAACTGCACTTGTCAAGGTTTATCTGTGGATGGAAAACTATTTCAACATTTTAAAATTCCTCCGAGTCTCGGAGTTTCTGTTGACGTTTGTTGATCTTTGACAGTTGTTACAGATAGTCAGAAGCCTCGTTTGACATAGTCTTGGTAAAGGATATAGTGTTATCTGATTTCAGAGTTGTGGAGGACAGTAAAGCAGTTCCTCCATGTGAAATACTAATATGCAGCTGCAAGAAAGCTGACTCTTAACAACGCTAGACAGATTTAAAGTACTCGCAAACAAGAGACAGTTTAAAAAAAAAAGTTTAAATACAAAATATGTATGACAGCATGAACAGACAAATTATTTTGATAAAAAGACTTTTTCCCCCACAGTAAGAATTACTTCTGTATTGTGGGTACGTTTCCAAACATTTGAACTGACATGCACAAGACACCCAGACCCGAAACAACTGTAAGTAGGCCATACAAATATTTGTCCGCGAGGAAATCAATCGCTCAACCACAGCGTCAACCGTGGTGACAATTGTTGAAAATTTTGTTTATGTTTCTCCATTTCTAGGGCCTCTCCATACTAAACCTTATCCATATTTACAATTTCCATGAATTTTTTCACCTTTTAGAAAGCCAATGAATCAAAGCACCCTATATTGGTACAAAGATATTCCTCTAGTGAATCATCTTCCTAGCCATTTTCCAACTAGCTTGGGGTTGGCTTCCAGCTTTCCAGTCTAACCTGATACAGTTAAGTACACTTTATGTGGAACTGCTTATCAGACCTACACCACCCAGTTAAAGGTGCCCTTCAAACCTGTGCTGCAGGCTGCGGATGCAGGCTCTGAATGCTAATACCACACGCATAACGGCTGTTACCCGCATCCGCAGCCGGGAGTGATTCCGAGGCTGTCTATAGGTGCTGCAAGTTGCAGATCTACGATTCAATCCAATATGAACTCTATCGGCTCCGGGTAGTGATTATTTCGGGACTTGTCTAAACAGGTTGGAGTGATGTGATTACGTGCGCATCGACTTTTGCCGTAGCACTATTGGTCTGCAATCGGCTGCGGCTGCAGGTCACGCAGCACTCGTAGCCGAAGCTCGGCAGCACTTGCGGCCGCTGCTGCAGTAGGAATGGTTTTCACAAAAATCTATACTACTACATAGAAAACCAGTCTTGTAGCCGCAGCCTGACGTCGAGGTTCGAATGGTACCTTAATGGGCAACCCGAACTCCTTGGATAGATTGATGGTCAGACTTTCTGACATTTGACTATCTGTAACCACTGTTAAAGATCTATGAATGATAATCGAGACCAAGGGCTTTACATGCTTTTCGAGGCAAGGGGTCTCAATAATTTGGCTCACAAGATATTCCTCTAGTGAATGTTAAAGTGTATTGTGTAGTGGACAATCTCCGACTAGTTAGCTAGATAGAAATTTCCACCAAACTGCATTCTGACTATGCTTCCAAGAATTGCCTTAAGTCTAACTTTGAGATAGGAAACTCGGTCCAAGCCTGACCGTTGTTGACGTTACTATCTGATGGTTATACCCGCTGTATTGCTCACAGATGCGGTCAGCTATCTCTTCACGTCATGCTTGGCTGTTTGTTGACCTGAAAAGCTTTGTTTGAACTGTAACCACTTCGATATAAGACTGTCGCGTTCAGTTTTCTCACGTTGTTACGCTACTGTGTATTACCTCTGAAACACGGTCAAATCATTAATTTCACTTTAACTTGTGTGACAATTGATCAAGTAGTTCGATGTAGTCGTAGTCGTAGTAGTCGTGATGAGTTAGCAAATGACTTCTCCCGCCGTGTCATACTTTGACTAACTAAAAACCACCAGTTGTCTTTTACAGTCCAGGGCCTCGGTAATTCTTTCGAAAATTATTATTAGACGTTGTTGCCCGTTTTTAGACAATGATTAAATATGTATAAAACACGATAAGCAATCATGGCTTATTCATTCGCCTTTTCCCAACTGATATTGAGGTCGGTTTCCAGTCTATTCGAATGCAATTGAATACCAGTATTTAACATGAAACAACTGCCTACCTCTACAATCTAACAACTGACTAAAACAACACTCCTTGGTAAGACTGAATGAATTTTTAGAGGTATACGAAACTTTACCGCACTGGGCCCGCGTGGTGGATTTGAGCCCATTCCCTCTCTTAGAAAGGAGTTCTGAGTCTCAGCAGTGGGAACATTAATAAGGCTGATGATGATGATGATACGGAACTGTAAAGTCCCGCAAACCTCGATTGAAAACAGAGATCCTCCGCCCAAACAGGTGTTATATATTCTCCGGGCAACTGCCCTATGATATCGGATTGTTGTATATGTTTTTATAGTGTAGAGAACTGTAATACTTCCATGCAAGTTTTCGAAGATTAGTTTCTATATTTTAAAATAGCTATCGCTACAATCTTATAGAAAAAGCCAGAAAGTTCACTTAGCTAGCTTCACATTCTAGTACCCTATAGTTTAAATTAAACAGTGTACACTTAACAGATAGTGGTAACAATTATGTTTTGCGAGGTTTAGTCGCAGAGAGCTCGAACTAACTTCTTGAGCTCGTGCTTAACAGTTTGATTAAGGGCCTGACGGTTCCCAAGTCGAGAGCTTCCTTATAAACTTGAGCCACCGTAACTTGTGTTGAGTGTACTTGTGTCGTACTTACAATATAAAGGAGAATTTGGATTCGTTCACGAGTGTACCTATAGAAAATATGTAGTGTGTGTGAATTTGCTCCTTAATTATATTAATGAATATTGAAGATGTAGCTGTTGGGTTTTGGTTGGAACTAAAAAAAAAATATATTTCCCGCTTTTAGGCGGAACGGGAGAAAGTGTCAAACTTTTACTGACTAAAAAACCACTCCTGATTCTGCTTTGCCTTTGTGTCAGGACCCTGAGGATCTCTTTCGCATCACCCATGGCCCCAAAATTCTTTGACCCTGCTGAGACGGTGACAATTACTCCTTGAGGCACGCGTGGAAAACCACGCGCCGTCGATGACCTGAATTCGGTCCAGATGGTCACCTAACGGTCGGACGGCGAGCTACCCATTACTCGCCCACCGCGAGCCCGCGCCTTAGGTGGCCGGAAATCTGGATCAGAATCCCGGCAGCTAGGGAGCGAGGAATATTGCCTCGCGCGTGCGGCTAGTAAACCGTCAGAACGAAATGCGCTGGCGCGTAATTTTGGCGCGTTAGGAGTACTGTTAGATTCGATACTGGCCTTTGTTCTTTTTCAAAAGCAATCGCCACCACAGCGGTGAGTGGGGTGAACGCATCGCGCATTAACCAATCAGAGCGCTCGCTCGTAGTTCTTTCATTTTAATTTATTATTTAAAAATTACAACAATTGAAGCAAAGGCAAAACATACCTACAGGTATAGGTATGAACATACAAGTATTTATTTATTAGACGAGCGGACCATGACACCGTCGTCAACAGTAGAGTTGGTATAAAGTGAAGTGGTCGGTCTTCCAAACGTCATCAACACCAGGTTTACATATCAGTTTTTATAAAACTTCTAACAGTAAAAGGTTCAACCTCATCTTCATCATTTCCGCCGAAACATGTCCAATGCTGGATATATGCCTTCTTTAAGTGGTACCATAACAAATGGTCGTTTGTCTTGGTATGGTCATGTGAAAAGGAGAGACGAAACGTATGTTGCTAAAAAGTTATGAGTTTACATGTGGATGGATGAGGAGGAGAGGTATGCCAAAGAAAAGATGGATGGATTGTGTGAGAAGTGATATGAAAGAAAAAGGGATTTGTGATAGCGTGACGAGTGACAGGACAGAATGGAAGAAAAAAACGTGTTGCGCTGACCCCAAATAAAACGGGACAAGGGCAGGAAGATGATGATGATGATGATGATTACTCACAAAAATTAAGGTAGCAGGCAGATACGTAAATAGTAGTAAATTTGAGTGACTGGCCCTAGAACGCAAAGGGCAACTGAAAAAAACAGAACAATTTAGGCAGTGATAGTCTGACACGCTCGCTCTGTCCAAACTATAGGGAGCGAACTTTTTGGATGTTTTTCCACTCCAAAAAATGGTTCGTAAATGCAACCACGTCATAACAGGGAGTCGTAAAAATTTCACATCAAAATTCAACCTTACTGCTCTGGTATAAAGTCAAATTGGTACTAAAGACGAGCGATTGACGGTGCTGCGTATGTTTGAAAAAATGCCTGCTACAGTTTTATCAGATCGATACGAAAAGTTAACTAACAAACAGTTGTGAGGAGACGGCAGTCATTAGTAAAGTTGCTATTTTAAAATATATCAATTAACTGGGTTGAAGGAGTGTAAAATCCTGCGGAATTGTTCGAAAATTTTACCGTGATCCTGGAACTCAAATGGCAACTGATGCAATACAAATTGGTTCTAGTCAGTGATAGTCAGATACATACCCCCTCTGGCACCACCCAGAGCGTCAAAAGCTAGATGTTTCCGTTTTTTTTCTGTTGAGGTACGGAACCCAAAAAATAGGAAATTGTAGAAGTAGAAAGTTTTTCTACTAAATACGAATGGAAATTATAGTTAACACTATTTATGGTTCACGATAGGGTAACATATCACAATTTAAAGCCAGTCTATGGTAAACAAACAAACCATAAATAAATAAGAACTTTCGCACAAAAATATAACAACAGCATAAAAGTGTTGTTACGCTATTTAGTCACTTAGCAAGTTAGTTTTCCGTGAAAAAGTTGTGTAATGCAGTGGTCATTTATCTCGAACGCCAGCCGCATATGCCGCTGTGTCCGTTGTAGCATCGTATTTCGTATTTGTTCCATATCTGTCGCGTGCCACTATGATAATCGGCTTTATGCAAGTTTGGTGCTGACTGAATCTATTGGTTGGTTTGTTTGGTTAGGTTTTTGTTTTGGGACGTAGGCATGCTATTCCAAAAAATCTACAGCGTTAAAAAGGACATGGCAAGTTCGGAAGAAAAACCCAAGTGTCACCATTGCGAGGACTGCTCGGAAGACGCGGTGGAACATATGGTAGGGGTGTGACATGCGTGGGTGGAACATCGTGCCTTGTCCTCTTGGGGGTGATTGGCGACAACGACCTCTCACACTGGATCCTGGTACAAGCCATAATCCGGAGAGGAGGAATGGCAGGTGGTTGTTTCTTTTTGCGAAGCAGTAATGCTAGCAAAGGAGGCGGCCAGCACACGTGAAGGAACAAACTTCCCTACACCTTAGCCGCCGGGACCCCGATCCAAATTTCCAGCCACCACAGGCGTGGGCTTGCGGACGACGAGCCATAGGTAGCTCGAGGGTTTTCGAGTAGATTATTTTAGGTCAGTTTTTAGATAAATCAGAAGTTAGGTATCGGTATTTTAAATAAGGTCACTTTAATTCCGAGTGTGCAAAATGTTTAACGGCGTGAGGCAATATTGTGTTATCGAAGAAGATTTGTTTGGCAAACGGTCTTCTTTAATTTGCTGGCTAACTTGATAAATATACTACTAAGGGTAGTTCAAATTCAAAACAGAATTTGAACTTGTAACGTAATTTGAACTTGATTGAAAAAGACGAATTGTTATCGAGCCAGATAGCTAGAAAGGGTTGTACACCATAAAAAAATACAGTAGTAGCTTAAAATTGATAGTTCGATAAGCGGTTTTATCGCTAAAAGCGATATTTACAGACTACAACAACTCAGTGGTCGCTTAGACAATGCAACAGAAGCGCCGAAAATACAATGGATTGAAATAGCGCTCTGAGTTTAACTTCAACTGCATCACATCCCAGGGACTTGTGCTCCAAAACCAATCTGGGTCACTATAATAATAATTGTGACTGTTTGCTACGAAAACAAATTAGATATCAGTCTACGCTAATATTATAAAGCTGAAGAGATTCTTTGTTTGAACGCGCTAATTTCTAAAACTGCTGATGTGATTTGAAAATTATTTTAGTGTTGGATAGGCCATCTATTAAGGAAGGCGACGCACGGAGACGTAGGTGAAATTGCGGGAGAACAATTAGTCTATATATACAAGGTGTAACGTTAAATGCGCAAAACCTGAAATTAGTTTGTTCAGAATAACGAGCAGAATCAATTAAAAAACTTTTTATTCCGGTTACATTTTTCAAAAAAATCTTCATTAAAAACTTCGACCTGAATTATGAATAAGTCAAGCCATCACGTGCGCAAACCCGCCAAAATTTTCTCATACACGGGATAATAAAAGGTCTTATTTCAATGCAGATATGAATTTTAGACAAACTAAATCTGCTCATAAAACTTTTAAATTTTTTCACATAATTAAGTCAATCGAATTAAAAATCATTTAGGGTGTCTGAGGTTTTGCGCATTTAACGTTACACGTTGTATGTCAGATTGACATATCATACATGCTTCATGCGTGATATCACACAGCTGAAAGATTTTGCACAACGGTAGTATATGTTTAATGTCTCTGTGCATAACGTTTTCCTTTTATGACGTAAATAAACTAAGAGAAGATTTTTCAAGATTTATCCTCTATGTGAATGAAACGGGGTTACAAAGTTTGTACAAAGAAACTAACACACGGGCGAAGCCGCTGGCAGAAGCTAGTTATTTATAAATTAGTTCGTGTTAGATAAGTAGAGAAGACATTAATAATATATGTTTCGCCGTATAATGTGTGTTTCGCCTTTTTATCTGTTTCATAGTTTTGCTAACAAATAAACTAGTTATAGTTCCTTTCCGACACTAGTTTCAAAGCATGCAAAACAAGTGATAAACATGCTACAAGGGTATATTCAAAATAAATTCTCACCTCTTCCATGTTTCCAATCCCTGGAGAAACTATCAAAAGAAACTGGTATATTAACCGTCGCCTCGCAAATTCGATTTACCTTTTTCTATCAATTGTTTACCTCGACATACAAGTTCGGGCTATCCTAAATTGCTGTTTTCGTAGACCCAAAATAATTTCATATTTTATGTCTAGTTTTTTCTTTATTTTATTTACAAAGTAACTCTTTTTTCTTCTTTTTTACATAAAGAGATATAATACTAAGCTTTTCATAATCCTGCTTTAGTTGTTACTTGAGAAAAGCGGATTATTTTACCTGTAGGCTCTGGGTTAACTTAATTTATTTGGTGAAGCACCTTTTATTTCAATTTCAAATGTTGTTGTTTTACTTTACTTGTAGATTTGTCTTATTTCTGTGTTTTGTTAGCTTTTTGTTCCCTTTTCAAACCTTATTAATGTGTGGGGTTCAAAGAGGGAACCACCTCACAATAAGTGAATTAATTCGCTCCCGGAAATAATTCTCTACGTGACAGTACATAAAACCTTTTCATAAAGCTCATTTCAGACTACGCTATAATATAACTTCATAGCACAACAATATCGCTCACCATACATATATTTAGAACACGTTCACACTTTGCTATACTATATATTATTAGCAAAATTAAATATATGTATCGATATGCTATATGAGTTATATACTATATGCGAGTGTATGCGTACGTGTGTTATACCGTAGTCTGAAAGTAGCCTAATAGTTTAAATTATGGAAAAGAGATTTCAGATCCATTTTAACAGAATATTAATGTACTTTATCTGACAAAACTAACAAATAAATATTAAATCATTTTCCTATCCATTCTTGTCCATCTTCATTATCCTAATCATACTTGTCAGATATTTTGGTGTTGTCTCTTGACATAATATCCACACTGGAAATGCCCTGCTAATCATGGATCATTTGACACGGAAGTGACGCGTCCTAAATTTGTCCTGTCCGTGTGCGTTAGAGGACTTGTACGGAAAGAGGATTTAATATTCAATAAGGGATTTCGGGGATAATAGCATTAGTACCGGGAAAGAGAATAAGGAAAATGTATTAATAGCAACGATTTATAAGTAAGCATCAAAAATAGAGATCTGTGATGTTCTTACAAAAAAGTTTTATACCACCTTTATTTAAGTATTTTATGGTAATTAATAAAAACTGAAAGACACAGTGATCAAGACTTTAGGGTGTAAGAAATCTATTTTCAAACGGTTGTCTAGGAAGAATTGGTAGACCTAGACCTAAAAAAATAAAATAATTAATTTCATGAGGCAACTGTCACTTTAGGCAGCAGCATTGCTTAAAAAGGTAAATCGCTTCATATATCAAATCCCCAAAGTAAACACTCCCATTTTTCTTCTTACAAATAAAATACCCATCCATAATATCGATATCTAACTTATCTGGACCGTAGAGCTGTGACATAAGACACAATATATCCTCAATCCAATTCCGATTGTCTTCAGGAAGGTCTCGGAACGCCAGATATTTCCCTACTCGATAAATTCAAGTTGAAGACTAACAACAAGACGGTCCATTTGTATTATCTGACTGCTTGCAGCTTAGCATTTAGAATTATTGGACAGCATAGACACTATAGTTAGGTACAGGTTTTGTGGCTAACACTATGTATCTTCAAGTGTATTGTTAAACATGGAGTATGTATTAAGTATTTTTATTGCATACTAGCTGTATCGGCCAACATTGTTATTCTACATAAATTAACAAAGAAGAAAAAAATTGGTATGGATGAAATAGGAGAGTAAAAATGCCTGACCTCCTAAATATACATTCCATCTGGTAGAGGCTGCCTTGATGCATTAAATTCGCTTCGAAATGAAGTTTAAAAAAATTAAAATTGAAAAAAAAAAACATAAAAATTGGTCAAGCCTTTTTGCCCTTCTTCGTAAGTTTATAATATTTTCAGAAGGCAAACCTGACCTCATAAAATAGGCTCTGATACCTTAAACGATTTTAGAGTTAAATCATCGTTCCTCCATAGATCACTCCACTCACTCCATAGATCGCTTTAAGCTAAAAATGAATGTTCTAGTACTGAATTTAAAGCAAAATAATGATTAAATAATACATTTTCTATTTTAATTTGTTTTATATTGATATTAAAACAAAACCATACGCATAAACAAAAGCTCTGCGTTATCCGTTGAAAACAAATGTTCGACCGGAAACGGTTTATTAAAACCAACCTAATCCTATTACGGAAATTGTGATAACAGTCTGGTGGCGTGTCGGGCATAGTAATGTGGTATCGGGCAAAGTCAGACTATGCCTGGAGGTGTCGCGGTTAACAACAGTGCGGTGTGATGCAGTAGCTGCGTTCTCACTTAAAAGTCCCTTACTCGTCTTGACAAAGTTTTTATTGTTTGCACCTTTGCTTGGGACACTATCTCCTCTGTTGCATGGATACTGAAACACGCATTTATTTTGAAATATTTGGTGTATACTTACGTAGGTATATTAAGTAATTAGAAAGTACGTACATACTTTCAGCAAACGTTGGCAACTTGAATATCACCACCACAGTGTTTTACTGAATACTTATTTAAATAAGCAAATAATCAATCTGTTAATTTGTTTAAATGAATTATGATTTAAATAATTCTATTAAAATAAACATACAATTGTATTCATGTACAACCTACAATTTATTTTGCGATTAATATGTTAATCATAAATGAATAAAAATTACGTCACTTTAATTATCCTGTGATTGCTTTTATTAATAATCGAAAAATATCCGTGTGCAGCGTCCCGAGATAACGGGCTATCGCACAGACAGTTCCATTATATTTGCCGCCCGGCAATTTATCTGGCCGCGCTTTTTATTGGCGATGCTTGTAAACTATGAATAGCGGAATCAATTCCACGGCCAGCACTCGAAACCAAATGAAAACCAATACATATACACTAGTTTATACGTTACAGCAATCATTTTGAGTTTCATTCTAATTGTTCGCAGATTCGATGAAAAGGAAAATATGGGCTGGACAAGGATTTGCAAAATGTTAAAACTACAGCACGTGATGAAACAGCGGGTGAAGTAAATGTTGTTAGTGACAGCGTGGTTGTAGCCATGTATCGCAAAGTAATATATGCAGCGGTGGCCGCGCTGACACTACAAATAATTGGTGCAGCGCGGCTGATGTGCCCGACTGACCCTAACTGCGTTTGCGGTGGCACGCTCGCCGTTGAACTCAATTGCAACATCGATGGTGAGTGCACTTAAATGTTGACGCTTACGAATGCCTTTTAAAGCTGAGTCGCAAGTTTCGCAGAGTGATTTCAATTTTTCTTCACACAAACTTCCCTCCCCACTTTCTATTACGTCACCGTAAGCGGATTACGTCATGTTCGCTTTTAAAGTCGCGTTTCAAGTGTCGTATATTTTTACAGAATTTTTACTAACGTAAAATAAACTTTTCAGGTCGATCAGTAAAAATAAATTTACTGCCAAACATCTACATAAACATTAAGTGTGAGAATGCATCGAGTCTCGACTACAGCAAGTTACCAAAATGTGCCAACGATATGAGTTCATTTAAATCTGTCAGTTTTAAAGATTGTCCATTGCCAGCGTCCTCATTCAAAGATGTGCTGACTAGCATGGGAGTATCAAAGACTATGGCCCTGATATTCCAGAATGCGAAAAACCTTTCAGGATACTTTGACAGGAAGCACTTTGCAGGATTACAAGATTTAACAAAGTTACTCTTGTCGATAAATGGGATTACTCATCTTCCAGATAACTTGTTTATGGATATCAATAAGTTAACATGGCTCAACATTAGATCAAATACCATAAACCTCTCTGAGGAGTTGTTCAAGCCATTAGAGAAGCTGGAAACTTTAGAAATTAGTCACAATCACATGACCAATATTTCTTCGAATTTATTTTCCCATTTATCTTTCTTAAGGAAACTTTCTCTGTGGCAGAGTAACGTCACCTGGTTTTCTAAGGATCTTTTCACAGGCGTCGACGTTCTCGAAGAATTAGACCTCAGTTCTAATGGTCTCAATGAACTTCCAGCTTCAATATTTAAGCCCTTGAAGAAATTAAAGAAGCTGACATTATTTTCCAACAAATTTTCGTCGTTGCCGCAGAATTTGTTCAAAAATAATGCGGAACTTGAAACAGTGGTGATACTAAACAACGACGTCAAACTGAAGGAACTACCTAAATACCTTTTTGGGGATTTGCCAAACTTGAAAGAAATATATATTCAGAGAAGTGGTCTAGAGACCGTACCGTACGATGTTTTCGCCAATTCACCACTAATTACGAACATATCATTAGCATACAATGACCTGGCGACCTTGCCGGAAGCCATTTTTAACGATCAAATAAATCTTCTCGAGCTAGACTTGAGTTACAATCAGTTGAACGAGCTAAAGCCTAAATTGTTTTCATCTTTAGTAAGATTGGAAAGGCTTAAATTATGTCATAACTCTCTCGTGGAAATATCTGGGTAAGTAAAATTCGTGTTAGCTCGATAACCCCAATAACTTTTCATTTGATTATCGGGTATGTGTCATAATTTACTTTTTATTACAGGCAAACCTTTTCGTCGCTACTTAGCCTAATACACTTGGAAATGGAGCACAATAATTTGAAAACGATTTCGTCGTATTTGTTCAGTAATAATAAACAGAGAATGTCAATATCTCTGGCCTACAATCAGCTTGATTTTGAGGACAAAGAATTGACAAACAATTCATGGTTGGTGAAAAGGTCGTCGCCGTTTGCCCACACTTATAATTTGAAGCTATTGAATTTGAGCCACAATGATTTTAAAGTGGCTTTTGAGGATTGGTGGGTGAATGGGCATGAGAATCTAGATATTAGATACAATTATATACAGAATCTTTGGGTGAGTATTTTAAATTTAAATGAATTGTTTTATAAACTTTAATTGTATTATTATTATTTTTTGCAATAATGGTACAATTAAATAATATATATTAATTGTTACAGACTGATGAGAAGGCTTTAAAAAGTTACCGAAACGAAATGAAAAAATCAATGAAGAATGTATGGATTTCCAAAAATCCTATCAACTGTGGTTGCGAAAACTATTTGTTTATTGATTATTTACTAGAATTCACGAAAACTAAGGTGAGTTTTATGCTTAAGATACCTCACTCACTAAAACCTATTATAAAGGCAAGGGTCGTATGTAACCGTGTTTGTATGTGTATTTTTGTTATATTTTTACGCTCAAATAACTACAAGGAGATTGCAGAATATGCCTATGGGTAGACAACGTCTTGGAATAAGACATAAGATACTTGTTATCCCGGGAAAATGATTTCTTAGAAACAGTTTCTACATTCACGCGAGTGAAGCCGCGGACAGAAGCTAGTATTCAAATAAGCTCAAAGAAAAAAGAACTTATACTCACCTTTTTGTTTCAGATTGTCGACTTGAGACACGTGCGTTGTCCACTTTGGGCTAAAGAAGCCTGCTACATGAGATTCACAATTCTTATAACACTTATGACCGTCGTCATATCGCTGTACACAATTATTTTAATAGTATTTATAATCTATAGGAAACAGATTAATTCGATTGTAAAGAAAAAATTAAATTCTTTTAAACCGCCAACTCCAAAGAAAAACAAGACATACAGAATAAACCTGGATTTCTGTTATCACGATGAAGAATTTGTATCTAGAGAAATTTTACCAGTTATGAATAACACGGAATGTTTGAAAAGCCTTGTGCCTCCTCCGGCGGCAAAGAAAGAAGAATACCAAGACACTTATTTGGGATACAGGAAGTCCGCAAATTATAGAAGATACGTAAAAGATGTGAAACCACAAGCCAATATCGTTATTTTCTCATCCAACTACTTAATGCAACGTTATGGGCACGTAGACATCAAGAAAATACATAGTGAAATGCTGAAATCAGAAAATACAGTTTATGTCTTCGCGGATGTCGGACCTGAGAACTCAATTTATGCCTTTCTAGAAGAACAACGTGATGCTCGAAGAACGCTAAAATGGGACGAAGAATATTTCTGGACAAAGTTGCTTTATATGCTAAAAGATTGTGTTGAAGAACCAAAAAAAATGAATGAGATATTTATCGCTCCACCGGAATCGTTCGAGACATCAAATGACAAATCTCTAGCTACATCAAATCTCCCGGACTGGCCCAACACGTTTGATCCCAACACACTAACTCGCAGTTTCCACACACTAACACACAGTCAAGTTTAGTTACACTCTCTATACTTAATTTAGCGAGGTAAAGACTGACTTCTCCGCTACGATAACATCTGAACTCAATCATAATTTTCGAATCTTCATTTCTTTATATCGTTACGATAAGATGAAGTAGTAGATACTAAATACTATACTGCTTGTATAAAATTTTTATAAAACTATTTTATCATGTAAAAATTAGGATAATAACTTATTGTTTGTAAACATTAACTGTGAATAGTAAAAAAAAAAACATACCCACTCGTTGTACTGTGGTTGAAATTGTGATGGCTACTTCAAAGAAGTGTGTGTCGTCAATAACAAAAGCAAATGTAATCAATATGTAAGCGTTTATTTTAAGTAAGTGTAAATAAATTTAATGAAACATTAATATGAACGAACACATTAAAGTTTCTTGGAAACTGCATGTTGTTAAGAGTTGTAAACTGCAGCTTATAATAAACCTGTACTTTAACAACAAATTTGTCATTTTATTCATGACCTTTTTATATTTATACTTTTTTATCACCCTGTTATATTCAACAGTTAAATGAGTATGATTTTTAAAAATGATAGACAGTGCTGATGATGCTCTCACCTGATGATAAGCAGTAAGTTAATCGATGATGCTGAATCGCACTAGTATATTTAGAGCCTATTCACCTTGAAGACTTCTAAATGACAATGGGATGGGGAGACCGCTGCAGGCAAATTGTTCCAGTAAATCGGTGAATGTGGTTTAAATGACGAGGTAAAACGCTTAGTCTGGACCGTAGAAGTATCAACAACATAAGGGTAGACACTCACCGAATGGTAGAACCTGATTTCAGTTATCAAGTCATGTAATTCCTGCGGACACTCTCTTGAATGAATCTTATAAAATACGGAAAGGCTGGCTAACCATAGAAAGATTTTTCTTACCTTACGGAAATATGGTCGATAAATATAGAATAGTTTATCGACCATATTTCTGTCTCAGAACTTCTTAAGAAAGCTTTCATGTTACGTGGTAAGGACATCGTTACTACGTTAATTATGTAAAAAAAATCAATACCGGAAAGATAAACCTGTCCCCGCACACGGGCCACAAAAAAAAAGCCGTTTCAAGCTTCTTTTTGAGGCGGCCTTTTTTGTGGTTCATGTGTGGCGGTGCCACCACAGAAAAAACGCTTGAAGCTGCTTCACGCTTCTCCGGCTACAAGCTGTCGCGCGCTTCAGCTGTTTTTTTGCGGCGGCTTCTAGCTTTTTTTTGTGGCCGCTTCTAGCGTTTTTTTTAGGCCCGTGTGAAACTGAAAAAGTACCACTCTTAATAGATAAATTAGTGGTTGCAAAACATCGATTTAACCGTCAGGAAACCTCTCAGATAGGTATGTATATCTTTTAGCCGGTTTCCCCATGTCTATGAATGAGTATTGCCTGTGGTTCATGAAGTCAGTAAAATAACTTTTGGAGAAGAAGTTGTTCCGGAAAACTGTTTATGCATTTCGGCTGACAATCTGCGTTAGGTACTTGATTTCAATTTAAAGTATGAGGTGTCAGTCAGTAATAAGTCTATGAGTCAAATCAACTTTGATATAAGCGGAGAATTCATTGGTGAGTTTTTCAGTTTTATTGTCTCAGCACACGAGCCTCAAAACAACTCTTGAAGCGGCCACAAAAAAGCTAAAAGCGGCCGCAAAAAACAGCTGAAGCGCGCGACACCAAGCGTTTTGTGATGGCGGCACCGCCGCACACGAGCCACAAAAAAGTGCCGCCTCAAAATGAGTGAATTTCCGTGTCCGGGGACAGTTATATAAAACGTCACAGAACAATCATCAAAACGAATTCGGAACAGATTTGGTCCGTCAATTGAATTCACTGATTTAGAGATGGTATGGTAATTTACTTTCAAAATTTATAAAATATCTTCTCTATCTATACAGGTATAATATCTTGATTGCTTTCACACAAAAAAAAAACCAGCTGAAGACTGTAATTTTATACCTTCGTTATTTCATCGAACTCAGAAGCCATATCGGCTATAACGTTAATTGAAAGGGTGATAGCCTGGTATTGATTACCCTAACCTTCGGTGTAGGCATTTTTCCTCATAAAACCCGATACTGATCGGTATCTTTAGTGTAATAAATGAAAGTCGTGTTCATTATATGTATTATATTACTGAAATGTCATCGAAGTTCATTGATTCAGTTTGAATTGTGGTTGCTTTGTCATGAACAATATAATTTATTCATTATTTATCTCTATTCTTTAAGGTACACAAAAACTTAACTTACCTACAAAATTATTTGAAAATTAATGTACAAAGGCAGGCTTAACAGTGAGTTTTCTTCCAACCAATTTTTTAGTGTTGAAGTGTACATTCCAATGTAGAATCTATGTAGTGTACACAATATAAACTAACGGAAAGGTTGTAATAAATATCGATAGGTATATACTAATATTGTATAGGTTAAGAAAAAAAGTAAAGAAAAAAAAGTCTTTATAACGAATTTGCTAACTTCATAGACAAGCAGCCAAGAGACTTATTACTATTTAATCATGGTTTAAACTAGTCCATTCACAGTAACGATGAGCTTGTAATCTAAAAAGTCTATAAGCAATAAAAACCAACATCAATATCCTATGGGAATAAATGGCGAGTGACAGATGGCCGAGACCCTCCATCATAGTTAAACCAAAACCATGGCAACGAGCAAGCGAGGGGTGCCGAGCAGATCCGAGTGGGGCCAAGTGGAGCCGACGGATACCGAGAAGATCCGAACACCGATGGAAATACAAAACTTTGTCTGGAGTGAACGCGCGGTGTCTAAGGCGGGTATGAGCGCGATAGCTGGCGCGGTTTGGTGGATGAAGTGAGTTGTGGTAATGGAAAGTAGTAATAATAATAATAAATTTGATTATTGATACCAGATACAGGTTGTTGTACCTTGATGACCGTAATAAGAGTTGCAAGACGCACAGGCCCGGTTGTTGGCGCAACACTTGGAAGAGGCCTATATTCGACAGTGGACGACTCTCGGCTAAAATGATGATAAGTAGTAGTATCCTTATTTAAAGCTCAGACTCCTGAGCTAGTTAGTAACCTGTGTTACAGGAGTCAGTGTCTTTGCAAAGCAAGTGGTGTATTTTATAAGATTATCTAAAACGTTGCTCAAATTATTAAAAAAAAAATGGTAAACTAAAAGACAAAAGAAATTAAATATGCACACATGTAACACTTTAGGTATGCAATATTTTTACGAATTTGGGAAGTAAAGGTTAGACATGTTTCATCAGGGCCAAAACAACAAACGATTGCACGCTAGCGAGGCTGCTCCGTCACATCATGCTAAGCACCCGTCAAAGTCACTTTAATATAGTCACAAACGGTTCGCGCCCGCCTTATCTTCCGCGAAAGCTCTTCAGTGCGGCCGGGCCCTAACGCAGTTTTATATCGGCAATAAATTGTCGGTTATGAAAAGCTATGTTTGTGCAATGTGCTGGTAATGGTCGTGAATAAATAAGCATATAGGCACCTATTTTTTTTTTATTTGGAATAGGTTTTTGAGCATTGTGATAGAGTGATTAGAGCCACATGATGTAGCAATTAAATAAAGGTATTTTTTGTAGTTTATATAGAAAAACAGCAATCACTTGAAACCAATGTTACTACATAAAAGTCGTTAAAATCACATAAAGCTAGAACCGATTGGTTTTCAAGATCACTATCTACACTTCGACAAATTGAGCTTTCTTTTAATGGCTTTCCACACTGCAGTGAAAATAGTTTCTTTGGTTCAATAAACGTTTATTCCTTCTTAGATTTCTTTAGTATTTGAGATACTTTTGCAGTCAAATGACACATTTATACCTAGATCTTGTGATCTTATGAGGAACTTATGGTAAGTATGAGATATGTAGCAGTAAAAAATTAGTTTTAAATTCAGAAAGAAAGAAAATAAAGAAACAAAGAAAAGTATTTACTTTGGCGCACAAAACATTTTAGACAACAAAAACTTAAGACAAACACAAAACAAACAAAAAAAAGTAACATTGTTTGTCAGCCATTTTAATGAAGTGGTCTTAGGCGCTGATGTAGCATACTTTGTAAATGTTTAGTTGATATGTATGGAAAGATTCTCGTCATTCCTTTTCTCACCAAATTCTTCGAAATGCAAAGTCATTGTGAATTACAGTCTCATACTGTAGTATATAATATGAGCGTTTCTTATTTTATTTTTTTGTAACCATGATAATTAACATAATCATAAAAAGTTATAAAAACCGGCCAATACGAGTCGGATTCGCGCGCAAAGGGTTCCGTACTATCCATAGCTAAAGCAAAAAATGGCAAAAAAGTCAAGTTTTTTGTGTGGGAGCCTCATTTAAATATTAATTTTATATGATTTTAGTATTTGTTGTTACAGTGGAAACAGAAATTTATCATCTGTCAAAATTTCAACTATCTAGCTATCACGGTTCAGCCTGGTCATAAAGAAATAGACAGCAGAGTAATGGCAATAACAGAGTCCCGTTTTTTACCTTTTGGTAAGGCACCACAAAAAAGATATGCCTGAATGTATAAAAAGTAACTTAAAAGTCTGGTATACTTTTAAATCCGCTCTGGCATTAATTCCTACCCAAATCAGTTTAAAAACTAATCTTAGGTGAATTTATTTATTAAGCTCCATCTAAAGATGCTAAGTAAAGTAAACATCTTTAATCCATTAACATAAAAAAAATACAAATTTAGTTAATTTAGTTTGAATATAAGTTGACGTTTAAGGCATGGGCTAATAATTTTGAGATTATACAGTATTATTTGTAAAATACGAGTACTGTCAACCTCTTTGGAGAACTATGTTACTATCATCACAAAAAACAACTTTTGTTCTATGACTTTTAAAAATTGATCATGTTTTAGTTCATCAGATTTTCATAAAAAAATAAAAATATTTTAATTGTACTTTTAGGAACCAGAAATGAAATAAAATAAAAAAAAACAATTCTACAGAAAACTGAACGTTTATTCTAACCTTTAAATAGTTAAGTTTTGATTTACACAATTTAATAAAACACAAAATAATCACATCTACAAACAACCGTTAATTAAATCACTGAATATGCACGATAGCAAACAGCGCCGATCACCTGACAACCTTACCGCCCGAGAGCCAACGAGCAAATGACCGAAACACGCCCACAACGTTTTATTTATAGAAGATGTCAGATGACGTCACTTGTTTACCATCGGCAATTACAGTTATCCCAATACGGCCTCTCCTGACCTTGCGCCGTCCTCGGAGGCACATCGGCCATTGTCACCTTGTCGCTCATCGTTAGGTACTTGCAGGGGCTACGGAAGATGGACCAGCTTCATCGTCATCACCACCTTCATCGTCAGTACCTTAAAGAAATGAGATTGCAGCCATATTAGTTGTTGTACACACAAACAAATATAAAAAAAAACAACTATTCTTTCATCCGTCTCACATCCAAGGCCCTCATTCAATGAATCACTTTTCTAAGCAAATACATTCGTTCTCAAAACATACATCATCAGGCACATTCATTCGCACTATATCTTTGCGCATAAGTCCGGAGGACACTTCATACACGTTAATTAACGTGTCTGCTATGTGCCTATACACATATCCAACAATGTGTCTGCAGGACATTAAGTCCAATACACGTTAACAAACGTGTCTGCTAGGCTACCTGTGTGCCTCTACACATATCCAACATATGTATCTGCAGGACATTAAGTCCAATACACGTTAACAAACGTGTCTGCTAGGCTACCTATGTGCCTCTACACATATCCAACATATGTGTCTGCAGGACATTAAGTCCAATACACGTTAACAAACGTGTCTGCTAGGCTACCTATGTGCCTCTACACATATCCAACATATGTGTCTGCAGGACATTAAGTCCAATACACGTGAACACAACAGTGCGTCTGTTCACTCAGCTCGAGGTGCACGTCCGGTTCTGTCCACTCGGAAATTGTTATTCATCTCACGTGCATACTCATCCACAAAAGTTCACACCATATCTGCAACATAAAGGTACACTTACTTTCAAAGAAAGCTGAACAACTCTCGGGACACCATTCCCCTTTCCATGGCACCATATATTGTGCTGCAGCCTGAGTTGTTTTGCCTCTGGCTCCACCCAGTAGCTTCAGTTCATAGCGATTGCTTGGGAGAACCTTGATAACTTTATAGGGCCCTCGCATTCCAGAGTCCAGTTTACCAGTCGATTGCGAGTATTTAATAACAAACACCAAATCATCAGTTTTGAAAACTTTTGGGGGGTGTCGTTGGCGATTAGTATGGGAATCTTGTTTATTTTGGTTCTTGTCAAGTAGCTTCTTTGCCCGGCTCCTGCAGATTTCCCTCCAGGCTTCACGGTTAGGGTTCGCGTTGTCGATTGCCACGTCGCGGACCAGCGCACGGATAACAGGAGTGGTCGCATCAGTGCCAATCAATAGGTTTAGTGCTGACATTTGTGTTGTTTTTTGTTTAGTAATATTTAATACAAGCTGAATTTTCCAAAGTGAATCTGACCAAGTTACATGTTTATTACGACTTTCTACACGAATAAGATTTAATACAGTTCGCACATAACGCTCCGCCTGCCCGTTTGCATGATGCATCTCGGGAGTTATGTGGTGGATGTCACAACCAAAATCTGATATCCAGCTGGTGAAGTCAGCTGCTTCGAACATACGACCTCGGTCACAAACAATTAATTTAGGGACTCCAAATAAAGAAATTGCATTATTAAAAACGCGCTTAAGTTCACTAGTGTCCTGCCGGTACATGGTGTACAGTAAACAAAATTTTGTGAATGCGTCTACTAGTACAAAAACAAACTTATAACCATTTGATTCCGGCAGAGGGCCTAATGCGTCCACATGTATAGTGTTAAAAGGAACTTCAGGTTTCGTCCATGACGTAATAGGTTGAGGGGGTGCCCTAGGCACTCGTTTTTTAGAGATACAAACGAGGCAATGAGAGGTATATTTTAGAACAAAGTTTTTCAGGCCTGGGAACCAGAAATGCTTTAGTATAAGGTCTAATGTTTTGCCGGCACCAATATGCTCGTGCTCATCGTGAAATAGTCGCAATAAACTTAGTCGGTGTCCTTTGGGGACATAACACAACAATCTCGCTTCTTCGCCCACTGGCGAGTAACGATAATAGAGTAAATCATTTTGGTTGACATAACGACGTGAATCTAATCGACCATCTCTTAACTTTTGTATAAGGTCCTGTGTTTCGTTGTCGGCAGCTTGCGCCATTTGGGCCCAGTTTAACGGTCTATCGATCTGGTTCACTTGCGCAACTGGTGGATTTCTACTGAGGTAGTCAGCATGAGACATCATGACTCCTTTTCGGTATTCAATTGTGAAATTAAAGTCTTGTAAATAAATCCACCAGCGCGCTACGCGTGGAAGCAGGTCCTTCTTACGCTCCGTGGCTTTCAGGGCGTTGCAGTCGGTTATAATCACAAAGTTTATGCCAATTAGGTAATGTCTAAAATGCTGCAACGCCTTGACCACCGCCAGCGTCTCTAGCTCGTAGGAGTGGTACCTGCTTTCAGCGCCCTGGGTGACCTTGCTAAAATAGGCAACTACCCGCTTATTACCACCGCTATGGACTTGCATGAGTACGGCCCCATATCCTGCACTACTAGCGTCTGTGTGTAATTCCGTGGTCAATTTAGGATCAAAAATTGCCAGTATCGGTTCACTGGTCAACTGTTTAATAAGGTATAGGCGAACCTGTTCTTGTTCGGGTCCCCATTCAAATTTAACATTCTTTTTTGTTAACCGTGAAATACTCGCGGTTTTTGTGGCGTACCCTTCGATGTAACGTCTAAAATAACCCGCCAGACCTAAAAATTGTCTGACCTGTTTAACGTTACTGGGTACAGGAGTGTTAGTTAAGGCTTCAATTTTACTGGGATTCGGTCTAACCTGACCATGGCTAATTATACGTCCCAAATATTCCACCTCGGTCGTGAGAAACGAACACTTTCGAAGATTAATCGAAAATCCGGCTTGTGTTAAAGTTTCTAAAACTTCACGTAAAAGTTGAATCCCGTCAGCAACTGTCATACTCATAAGGAGCACGTCATCTATATACACGAGTACGTTACCAGATTCGATGAACCTTCGAAGGGTTTTGTTGATAATGCGTTGGTATACCGTAGGGGCATTACACAAACCAAATGGCATTTTCAAGTACTCGAAATGCCCCTCCGGTGTTACAAATCCTGTTTTATGTATCGAACCGTCTTCGATAGGGATTTGGTGGAACCCTGAGGCCATATCAAGGCCACTAAAGAATTTCGAGCCTCCCAATCGGTCTATGTGATCCTCTATGAGAGGGAGTGGATACCTATCCTTTACAGTTATCCGATTGAGTGCTCGAAAGTCCACACACATCCTATCGGTACCATCCTTCTTCTTTACTAAGATAATAGGACTCGCGTACTCTGAATTGGACTCCCTAATTATAAACTTATCTAATAAATCTTTTACGATATCCCGGACTTTCAATTTTTCCTGATAGGATAGCCTATACGGGTGATAGGCTACGGAAACGTCGCTATTTAAATTAATTTGCATTTTTCCCGTTTTGACAGTTGTAACAGCTGTGCCAGATATAAAAAAGGGTAAGAAGTCACGAACAACGCATAACAACGAGCTTTGGTCTTCGCCTTGCAAAGGCGTATTTATATCACTCAAACAGTCGAGTTCAGCGGCGTCAATGCATAGCGTCTGGTTGGTGGAATGAATCAAGTACTGACCTAGTTTTGTTCTGACAAAGGTCACTCCATCCCTATTTAAGACATCAGTACCAATAATAATAGGCGTATTCATACAAGATGAAGGCACAATGATAAAATCTATTTCGAGTGCAATGTCGCTGAATTCGACCGTAAGGGTGACATATTCGCGAGCAATAATTCCGTCATAACTAATCCCTTTAATTACGCAGTGAGTTGGCTTTCGGACGCAAGAAAAGTATTTTACGACATCAGACGATATAAGGGAAACGTTAAGGGCACCGCTATCTATTAAAATATCTACCGGTATGCCCTGTATGACCGCAGTACTAATATCGTTATTACGAGAAGCGTTAGATGTCTCCCTGCAAAGGTTAACCTTTTTCTGGTTGTTGGTTTGTGCCTCAGCTCGCGCTTTAGTAAAACATTCGCTCTCTTTGTGTCCATTCTTTTTGCAAAACGAACAAGTTATTTTTGTATTACCGTTATCAGAATGCTTACGTTTTTTGCTACAGTTAAAACTTTTATGTCCAGTCCGGCCGCACGTGAAACACTTTACTACGGATTGATCATTAGGACGTTTATTGGCCGAAGTGTTAGCAGGCCGGCGAGGGTTGTCTTTGGTACGCTCAGGCTTAACATAAATAGCTAATAACGAAACTATAGTTTCGACTGTAAGGTCTGCATTTGCGGCGGCCGCGCGTATCTGAGCATCATTGATACCACGTATGATAATCTGGACCATTAAGTCATCACTTAAGCCCTGAATAACGCGAAGTCGTAATAAGGAACGTCGAGCATATTCCGCGAACGTTGAATATTTTTCAGACGTGGTATTCATGACGTCGAAGAGTATATTGGCATAATCTTGTTTCCGCGGACAAAGGGACTTGAAATCTTTCGAAAAATTCGACCATGAACGATCATTCGTTGTCCACTCATTTAGCCACGTCTTAGCATCCCCTTTGAGGCAATTAGCAACCCGCGATAAACACTCTAAATCAGACCAATGATTCACTAACCTGGCACGCTCCACCTCGTTACACCACACCTCAAAATCGTGGACAGCAGGATCGAAGTTTGACACGTAGTAATTATGCGGCTTACTCCCGATAGTAGTTAATGCATCGGCCAGCAACTTTGCTGCATTTGGCACATCATTACCAAGGTTATCACGTTGAGGCGTGATGGCACGATTTGGTGGCACTGGCGTATGTGACCTACTCGCGGTACTGTCCTCGATTGCGTTTAATCGCGACACAATTGCAGTCAACGCTCGTTTTACGGAGCTTTCGCGACTACGGGACCGAGAGCGACGCTGCTTTGAAACACGATGGTGTCGGCGCGGTCTGCTATGCCTTTTATGCGTTCTACGAGGTGGAGTTTCCTCAGAGCTGCTTCTCGAACGAATAGATCGCGGCATTTTTTTTTTTTAAGTTAACGGTTGTTTTTATTTGAAAGCGGGCACGGGCCAATCCCACTTCTGATTTTAGGAACCAGAAATGAAATAAAATAAAAAAAACAATTCTACAGAAAACTGAACGTTTATTCTAACCTTTAAATAGTTAAGTTTTGATTTACACAATTTAATAAAACACAAAATAATCACATCTACAAACAACCGTTAATTAAATCACTGAATATGCACGATAGCAAACAGCGCCGATCACCTGACAACCTTACCGTCCGAGAGCCAACGAGCAAATGACCGAAACACGCCCACAACGTTTTATTTATAGAAGATGTCAGATGACGTCACTTGTTTACCATCGGCAATTACAGTTATCCCAATAGTACGTTCTAAATGTTATGAAGTCTGCGAAGCAAGCGATAGTACAATGGCGAAAGGGAGTGGGGATGGAGCGCCGAGGTGCTCGATGCACTTACGTCACAACATACAGACGTAGGTATAGTAAAATACAGAGTTGAATTGTGTTAGATAGAACAACGAAATCTGGAAGGTTGGTTTTTGGGAAATGAATTATGTTTTGTTAAAAGTCATATAACAAAAGTTGTTGTTTATAATGATAGTAATACAGTCCTGCAAGGTTGTTAGTGTTTTATAAATGTATAACAATAATAATATTTATTAATGAAATGAGGTTACAGGGTTTGGGTATTGCTAAGCATTTTGTTTTCATTGATCAATTAACATAGTATAAATTTCCGAAGATTCCTGCACTAGGCAAGGCCTGACTATATTTGCAAAAAGGCCAATCATAGCTAATTAACATCTATAGCATCTTGTATTATCCACAATGAAATATACCACAACACAGGCCCATTATATTTTGATGTGTATTACTGTCTCTATTTTATTTATTTGACTCATTCGCAGACTATAAATTCTCTGGTTATTACACATTGCAAACGCATTCATAAGTAGCAGTAAATCGCTACCATCAATACGACAACACACTCTCAATCACGTTGTGGTAACAGAATGCAATTATGATTCAGTTTCAACTGATCATAATTCTACAATTTTGGTTACACATCGCTGGGCCATGAACTGTAGGTTTGATTAAAATTATTTTCCTGTACTTACAGTTATTATTTTATGACGGATAAATTACCAACAAAGATAGCATCACTGCTTATCATCAGGTGAGATTGCATTCAAACATAATTAAAAAATTCAAGATGTCTGTTTTCGGAATTGTTGACAGGCTAATGTTTGACCACTATATCACCTGATCGAAGTCAACGATGTGGTCGACGTTGGTGACCTATTCACTCATGACTTAAGGATCCCCAAGTTGTAGCTATCAAGAAACGCAAACTTCGGCAAGGAAATTTGAACTTTGTATTTTTGTAAGGCGTAATTTCTGAAGGTGCTAATCCGATTTCTAAAAATATTTAAGACAGTTAAATAAAGCTTAGAGTGAACTGCAGGATTGTTTAAAAAAAAACACCGTGGCTCTGAAAAGCAAAATAAAAATTGAAGGGGACGACAGGTTCTGGAATAGCGACCACGTACCGGAAGACGCAGCGTTGAAAGGCCTCTCACAGGGTGAGCTAATGACCTGGTGAGGGTTGCGGGAATCTGATGGGTATGAGACGTACAGAACTGGTCATTATGTGTAAACAGTGGAAGTCTTTCGGCTGAAATGATAATGTTGGTGACTCCCTCAAGTCTAACCTTCCCTCCCGCACCCAGGTGGGAGAAGTTGCAGCTTTGTACAGATGTTAAAAGTTCTCACATTCTCGCCTAATCTCTACTGTTGTATAATATTATAATAAAAGTATTATACCTCTAAAACCCTCTCGTGAATCACTCTGTCTATTGGAGAAAACCGCATGTGAAATCGTACTGTCGCTTTTGAGTTAATCACGAATAGACGGACAGACCGACTGACATGGTGGGATATTTTGTTTTACATATAATACGAGGGCGGGTCAATAAGTCCGTGACTTTTTGATTTTTCCGCCTCTTAATTGAAATGGCAACACTGCTCCCGTCAACAGTCATCTGTCAGATGACTCCTGTCAAAAATTGAACAAGCTGTGACATTTAGTTTGTTTTTGACAGCCGTTAATATCAGACTACCGCGTTGACTGAGAAGAAAATGGAAAAAAGTGAATTTCGTGTGCTCATTAAGCATTATTTTTTGCAGAAAAAATCCATTACGCAAACCAAGGCTAAGCTTGATAAATATTATGTGGACTCTGCACCATCCATTTCCATGGTAAAAAAGTGGTTTACTGAATTCCGATGTGGCCGTACCAGCACGGAAAATGCCAAACGTTCTGGACGCCCAGTTGAGGTCTCCACATCCAAAACAGTTGAAAAAATCCACGATATGGTTTTAGCCGATCGGCGATTAAAAGTGAGAGAGATTATGGAAGCCATAGGCATCTCGCATGGCTCAGTGGTTTCAATTTTAAACGATCATTTGGGTATGAGAAAGCTTTCCGCAAGATGGGTGCCGCGTTTGCTCACAATCGACCACAAACGCAAACGTGTGACAATTTCGCAGGAATTTTTGGTGTTGTTCAATAGCAATATGAACGAGTTTTTGCGCCGTTTCGTAACCGTGGACGAAACGTGGATCCACCACAACACACCGTCAAAACAGTGGGTTTCTCGGGGTGAATCGGCGCCAAAGAAGGCAAAGGTGGGTTTGTCAGCCAATAAAGTCATGGCGACTGTTTTTTGGGATGCACGCGGTATTATCCACATTGACTACCTTCAAAAAGGAAAAACAATCAATGGCGAATATTACAACAACTTATTGGATCGATTCGATGAGGCATTGAAAGAAAAGCGACCGCACTTGGCCAAGAAAAAAGTCCTTTTCCATCAGGACAATGTACGGGTGCACACATGTGCAGTTTCTATGGCAAAAATCCATGAATTGGGCTACGAATTGCTCCCTCATCCGGCCTATTCTCCCGATCTAGCCCCTTGTGACTACTTCTTGTTCCCAAACTTAAAGAAATGGCTCGGTGAAAAGAGATTTGCCTCCAACGACGAAGTCATCTCACAAACAAATGCCTATTTTAAAGACCTCGACAAATCATATTTTTCGGAAGGGATAAAAAAATTGGAGAAACGTTGGGCTAAGTATATAGAGCTCAAAGGAGACTACGTTGAAAAATAAAATAACTTTTTATTTAAAAATTTGTGTTTCATTTAAAAAGTCACGGACTTATTGACCCGAGAAATTGAAGTATGTCCGCAGCTGCCACATCATAGTCAAAAGTAGGAAAAAACTGAGTCCTCCATGCGCCTGTAGCATTTGCAAGTATTATTTAAAGTCGCATTTCCTCTTTTCGCTTACCATGGGGTGAAACGTTAAAGATCGCTCCTTTGAATGGGGTGATCCGGAGGGATGTCCTATTGTTTACCGAAAGCCACTCTATGGTAATAACAAGATGATATCAAATATCCCGACAGATAAGGTTGTTTACCTGAATATTTAAGACAATGCATCTCGGAGTGTGTGTTTAAACCTTGCTTGTGTGTAATAACCCCACTTTGTTTGAGCTTCCTTCAGATATTCAGTCACTAAAATATCGACTCGTGTTCCTGATATTTCACCTCTTTGTTAGCTTACACACAATGCTTTGTAGTCTGTGAATATTACTGAAGAAAGGACTTTATTGAGTAAGGTTATTTGAGAGTTCTGAAGGCGAATGTGAATGAGATATCTTTAGAGAATGCGGTACATCTTTACTTAGTCTCCTGTTCTTTTGTTTGAATAACAATATGTAAGTTAATACATCACTATATATTTCTCTTGAGAGCTGTGGTAGCCTAGTTGGAAAGATCACAACTTAAGAGTTGCAGGTCGCGGTTTTAAACATTAGTTTGTGTTTTTTAGTTTAAGTTCTTATATTCCATCCTAAGGTTGTCTGGAAGATATCGCTGTCAGCGATAAGACCGCCATTGTACCCATAGATTTAAGTTTCTATGTCATTGTTACTATTTTGGTGTACAATAAAGTTTATTCTATTCTATTCTATCACCACTGCTCTCACAACGGTGTAGGAAATTACCACAAATCAACAGAACACTATCCCTAGCCAAGTTGCCAACCTGTAATGTTGGCGATACTGGTAGCGCTTTATTGCTTGATCAGCACCCCTAGCCAAGTTGCTAATCTGCAATAGTTAACGCTAGTAGAAAGCTTTAAATGTACGGGAATTACGCGCTCTTAAATCTCAGTCACGTGGTCGGAACAAAAGAATTGGTGGTAAGGGCAACTCGAAGCGTTCGACGCAAGCGAGACGGTTGTAACTTGGCTAGGAGTGCAGGCATGTCAGAACAAAAAATCTAAGAAATTCACCAATCCACACCGGGCTTACGTATTGGATCTCTTTGAGAGGAGGCATAACTCTCAGCAGTGAGAATATTATAAGGCATGTACTTTGCTACAATTCTTTTGTAAAGCAACAAAATTTTATTATTACCTACGCTGTGAAATTGACTAAATTGAAATAGCTAAAACGAATAATGTCATCTGTCGCTCAGGCATCAACTAGTCACTTAGCATGGCTATGCTCTGTAGTCAACTAGATAACTGACATTTATTGGATACTAGCTGTTCCTCGCAGCTGGCGTTCACGTGAATTTTATTTAATTCTGAAATAAAACTCTTTTTAGAAAAATAAAAAATTACTATTTCTATAATGGAACCCAGGCTCGCGCTTGACCATCTTCTCACCTGATAGTAAGAGATGATGTGGTCGACGGTGGACCACGCTTGCTTAGAAGTAACTTATTGACCCCTATTCCCAAATGTTTTATGTGTATGTAACAAAAAAAAAACTTAACACACCAATTAACAGTAACAGTATATTTACACTAATACTATAAAGAGGGAAAGTTTTATTTTCGTAGGAGGTAATCTTTGAAAGTAGTACCTAGTCCGATTGCTAAAATAATTTCACCGATGATAGCTGCTTTATTCATAAGTGACTTAGATTATACACCACTAATTTTTAATTAGTACAAATACTTAAAGGGCTTATTAGAATAGATCTCGTTATTATTTAGGTAAAGTTTTAATGAATAATATTCATAAACATTAAACTTATTAGAGTTTGTTTATGTCCTAAAATGTCACTCAATGAAAATATTGTACAGGCTATTGATTATGAATGAAAAACAATAGACAATCACTGCGCGTAGTATTTCTTAGTAGTAATTGTTATGAATAAATGATCCAATTACGAATTTACCAATTATGAAAAAATTTGTGGCCAATTTTGGAATTTCGTTTTTTTTTTACTTTTGACTACACAAATATGACCAGTAACAGGTAAGGATTAAGCCTCATTTTTTTTATGTACTAATTAAAAAATAGGGGTGTATATTTTTTATGAATGCGGGCGAAGCTGCAGGCAAAAGCTAATAAATAATAAAATCACTTTGTGTTTTTGAAGAATTCGTGACTAAGTAATAATAACTACACGTCAATGCTCACCGAAATCGGTCTCTGGACAGATAATCATTTGAAAATTTTGAAGATTCCTCCGTATCTCGAAAATTTTCCACGTTAAGTGATCTTTGGAAGTCGTTTTGGATAGTCTGATAGTACAAGCCAAGTTATCTGACGCCAGTCTTGTCAAGAGATATCGTCTTACCTAATTACTGGTTAGTGAAGGTCAGGCAGGCAGTATCTCCATGTAAAATACTGCATCCTGATTGACAGAAAATATAATAGGCTCAATTGTACGATACCCTATTTTGCTGCCTGCATCAAAATTCTTTCAGATATCAACTTCTAACTCGACAAGATACATCCTAAGAAATTCAATAATACCTACCATCTCGGCAACGAGACCGCTGTAAGCCGCTTATGCTTCTTCGAATCAGCATAAAAGTTTTCATATCGATATCAGAGTCCCGCTTTACAATACAGATGCATTATTGCAATGTTTCACGGAACCGTGGTTGTATTAGCGGCACGTTGCTCGTCGGCGCGTCGTGTCCCCCGGGGGGTACGAAACGAGATTCGTCCGCGAACCTCGCAGATGTATAGACTCCCTAGCGACTGTCTACATTTGCGACGTTGATTAGTTTTGAATCACCATTTTTGGTATAGCAATGTCGTTTTCTGGAGTTCAATGGTGAATCTTAAAACCAGAAGCAAATTAATTGAATATTACAGTGGGAAAGAAGTTGAGAGCATAGATGGCCAAATGGTAACAGGCCCGACATACGAGTTGTAGATCGTGGTTTAAAACCCAGCCAGGCGCATTACTTTGTGTAATTTATTTTATCACCACTGCTCTCAAAATGGTGAAAGAAAACATCATGAGGAAACTGTCATACCTAGAACTGTTACTGGGCCCGCGTGCTAGATTACGGCCCATTCTCTCTCCTAGAGAGGACACCTGAGTCCCAACAGTAAGAACATTATAAGGCCGAATATGCTATGCTACAGTGGAAAAAAATTACGCAATATCAGAAAGATTTTATATCATAAAACAGATTATATATATATATTTTTAAAATGTTGTCCACGATTTATGAGTTACCCAAGTGGATAAGTCTTATGTCGTGGATGCATTTACAAATGGATAAACATCCAGACTTGAAACAACTATCTTTAGGCAACTACCAACTAGGCCATTTATATAAATTAACCATTTATCAAAGTAATTTATTCTTTCTAATTCACTATGAAATTCTAGTCTTTAGGGAAACAAAGCGAAGAAATAAAACTAAACAGAACTTTTATCAAGCACTTAGTACCATTAGGTTCCATTTGAAACTACTATAGTATTAAAATACAATACACAAAGACTTTTTCTCAATTCCCAAACCACTTATATTTAGTATTCACGCGTCATATTGCTAAAAGCGCAAAAAAGAGATGATACTGAGTCTGGCTGGCTGCATTGCAATGTTTCGCTTCGCGGGAGGGCAATGTTCGAGTTGCAATCCCCGCGAGGGTTGTGAAATGAGATTCGTCCCCATAACACGCAGCTGTATGGTATCCCTAGCGACAGCGCTCTATTCATGGCATTGATTAGTCTGAAATTATAACGGAAAATATTATTTACGGCAAATTATGAAAATACGATAATCATGATTAGAACTTGGTTTGGCTTTTAACTTTGAAGATGGAAATTTATTTCAGCTTTGATGTCTTTGAGCAATATATTATAAACCTTACATTATGTTTTGAAGGAAACTAATTAATCCATCGACACAAACAGTACTCATTACTCTATCTTATTTTTCATTGCTATGAAAATATATTAAACTGAATAGTTCTTTTTTATTTTACATCTTCATTTAATGAAAAATATTTCATTGGTTAAGGTATAAAATCGTGATTACCATGCAAATAAATAACGAACTCAATCCGCTGAACTACTGAAAATTCTTAAAATATCTCATTTAATTTCATAGCCGCAAGCATTTTCTGTGAAAGAGAATTATTGGTGAGCTGTATTTTTTTATCATTCGCGTGAGTACGGAAAACATATCTTTATATATTATTTCCTTTGTCTATTTCCTCAAAGAACTGGAGCATACATTTCATTCTATCATAAAAAATAGCAAAAACAAAAGAACGCTACCAGTTAGTGACGTCATAAGATTGAGCGGTCTACGAATTAAGTACAAAGTCTGTCACCGGTACATCGGTGATCAGGGCTCAGCTCATGAAATATTCATGTGCACGGATGCGGTCGAATGTACCGCCGCGATATATTTACCGTTGACCACGTCAGCCCGACGCCAAAATAATAACTAGGGGTACATTGGACCAATGTATCTGTATACGTAGCGCTGCATTTGAGGGTTCCTTTGTCGTAATTATAGTGGACAGGGGTTCTTTTGACATAAAAGGAAAATGGGGCGCGTTTTTTTCCTCGTTAAGTCAGTTGATTGAAGAATAATTAAGTGGTGGTATAGAGGAGGGCTGTGTTTGATCCAATATAAAAAGGTTCTTAGCCATTGTAGGTATAAGCGTTTCTTTTTTGGTGGATGCAGGCGGATAAACTAATTATTTCTTTGGAGTAGCATAATTGAAAATTACTTTTAAGGAATCGTCAGAGAAAAACAGAATTTGTTTTTACCGATTCCAAGCGACTTCATTCGTAAGGACCTTTATTTGTCCGATTGAACAGATCAGTCGCGATGTAACGTTTAAACAGCTGTTTGTTGAGCAATAGGTATTACTAACTCTACTGCAGCCTTCGCCTTCGCCGTCTCTTTACAAACTTCTCTGTCTCCGGCGATTTATGGCCAAGTTTACCCAGTGAACAAGATCTTTGCCGTGGTCGATCGAGACGACAACGTCCTCCCGTCTCATTAGTTAGGATGCTTCATGAGATGTGGTCACTTCCACGTTAACCTGGCGGTAAGTTAATCTTAATGCCACATAAACCAAATAAACCACGCGACATTGTTTCTTTCGCATAGTTTATATCCTAAACCAAAAAGCCATACCTACAATAAAATTAGATTAAACAAAATTCCGCATAACTTTGAACAGAGTCAGTGTACGAATAAATTGTTCACGAAACCGCCAGATTGAGTAAACTAAATTATGTTCGCCAAGGCGACTATGAACAGTCAGAGGTCTGAGTTAGCCGCAAACCGGGATCTATTTATACACAAGTTAGCGGCAGATTAACAAAGAAGTTACAACTTGAATAGTCTAGCACTTCTATTGTCTAAATGGAGATTAGGCATCGTTGTATTTATCTTGTACCAAGCGATCGCGGGTCTTTTTTTTTTAAGGGTGGTAACCATCCTATGACTTCTCCCACTCTGGGTGGAGCGAGAGGGCGTGTCAGACTTTTACTGATCAAAACCATACCTGTGTCCTTCAGTTGCCCTTTGCGTACTAGGGCTACGGGTTTCCTTTTTTCTGAAATTCCCCGCGGTCCTAGCTAGCGAGCATCGACCATACTAGGTCATCCCTACAGTTTGCTGACATCTCTTAAAGAGCGCGTGGGTCACTCCGCGCTGTTGACGACTGGGCTCGGTCCGGTTGACTATCGGACGGCCGGACGGCGGGCTACCAATTGCTCGACGTCCGCAAGCCCGCGCCTACCGTGGCTGGAAGCGATCGCGGGTCTAGAGTTTGATATTTGGGCTGCGGAATTTTCCCAAAGAAGTGCCACGACCGTTGAACATAAAGGGCAACTGAAGGAACACGGGAGAGTTTTAGTCAGCAAAAGTCCGACACTCCCACTTGTTCCTTTTAATTTATGCCCTCGTTCTTGGACGGAGCGGGAGATAGTGCCAGACTTTTACTGATTAAAAATCTACTTCTGTTCCTTCCTAGCCTTTCGTACCGCAGTTTGCTGACAACTCCTTGAGGCACGCGGTGAAATTTTTTGAAATAGTTACTGCGGCCGTGAATCGTAAAGGGCAACTGAAGGAACATGGGTTAGGTCAGTAAAAGGCACTCCCACTCGCTCCTTTTAATGTATGTTTACTTATTTGAGGATTTCCCTACCCACGAAAAAAACTTGATATTTGCGAAATAATACCTTCAATAAATTTTATAACTAGAATATCGACCTATTAACATGGAGATTGAGCTTGGGGAGGCCTATGTCCAACAGTGGACGTCTTTCGGCTGATATGATGATGTTAATGACGAACATGGAGATTTGCTGTACTAAAGTAAGCTTGTGTTTAGAAAAAAATCTTCGTTTTTTCAAGTCGGTTGAAATGTTTGATATAACTGAGAAAAACTATTTTTATATTATAATAATAATTTTATTTAACACACATGGTAGATACAAACATCAGTGGTGCTCTGGCTCTTGTACTAGGATATCCTGTATCACAAGAGTCAGTCCTCTCAAAAACCATGGTGATTAAAAAAAAAAAAATGCGTGATAGACAAACAGGAAAAATAATAAAATAGTCAGCATGCAAAAAGAAAATCATAATAATCGCAAGTATACAAAAAAAAAACTAATTAATTTCGAATTGATACTATTTTCATAAAATTATTTAAAACATTTTAAGAGTGCAGCATTAAGCTGAAGATGATGTCTAAATACATTACTTAGATTTCAAATACTAATAAACAAACGAGAGTAAAAAAAGTAGATCTTAATTTTTAATACTTGAAGTGGTTTAGTAGATACTGGATGATATATTTCGTCTGGAAGTTCATACTTTTTTTCCGGTTTGTTTCTTGACAAATGTATCTCAAAATATTTAAATGCAAATATAGAATTAGTCACTTTTAAAAACTTTACTTACAAGTTTTGTTACAAGTATTTACCTCAAAGTTGTTAGTCAGCAGCTAACAAATTACTCGGTCCTAGATCTACAACTACAGGTAATTAAGTCCCTATTTATTATGGTTATGACTGCCTTCAAGCTTGACTAACATATCGCACGCTGATGTCGCTACAGGGTACAATTTATGTGTTAGTTGGCAGAACAATTGAACACGTGTTCAATTATTGTTGACATGAAAGTGTACTAACATATTCAATGTATCAGTCAGCCTGAAGCTGAAATTTACGTGGCAAATAATTTGTTGTTGAAATTATCAGACAGCATTAGCAATTCTTGTTTTATTTGGTGAACTTTACAGGCGTATCTAAAGGATCTGTTTTTTTTTAAATAATATAAACCAGTGCTTGTCTGCGATTCCACCTGATGGTAAGCAGTGATGCAATCATTGACGGTGAAGTGCACTTGTTTATTAAGATCCTATGCACTCTACCTTTGAAGACACTAAAATTATAAAATCGGACGGGGAAACCGCAGTAAGCAAATTGTTCCAGTCCTTTGATGTACGGCCGGGCCTTGGCAGGCAGTCACCTCCTTCTGCGAAGCAGTAATGCTAGCAAAGGAGGAGGCCGACCGTATCAGGCAACAGCGCTCACAGCGCCATCTCGTTCATCAGATGGAGCTGACCGCTTTCCATTCTCTCTCATTCCGGACCACGGCCTGTATCAGAGTTAGATGCTATGTAGAGTGTCTTGCATGACGGTAATCCGTCGCCGAACACTTCCACGAAGACACTGTAGCCCGTCAGGCGCTTCTTCCGCTTGAATTCGAAATAGGAACGTCCCGAATTGGCAATGTCCGATGCGGATCTGCGTCAGGCAGAAAGTAAGGATGCCGTGATGCCTCTCTAGCTAGTCTTCAAAGAGTGGACACACGGCTGCGATTGTGGTGTATCCAAGCACTCTAGATACCAAATAGGAAGTCAATTAGGTAATTTAGGTTACACTTTTTTCTTAAAATGTTTGTCCTATATATTTGTTTATGTGGTATACAATAAAGAATATAATAAATAATAAAGTTAGTTTACACGTTCCTCTATTTAAAAATTAAATAATCACTGTAGTTATTTTTTCGACGCTTATGTGCCCAATGAGATGAATTTTGACCCAGAAATACGAGATGCTGACGATTCGGACACCACCAAAATTGAAGTTGTTTAGTACAGTTAGATAAAAAAGTTTCAAATGTACCAATTCAAATACTGTGTCCAAACATATTGTGTCCAAATCGTTAGTCAGCCAAAACTACTTATTACGTGTATAAAGTTGATCTCTTCAATAGAGCTTAAAACATTATTTAACTGTGCCATGCTGTAAACAGTCTAGACAATCTTATTGTCAGCTTGTGACCTAAAAAACTAAGTGAAACGGAGTTTTGGAGACTGAAAGCAACGCTCCATTTATCACTGGGCCAACGATAAATCAATAATGTTTCAATTGCTATTTTTAAACATTGCTTTTGTCGCGTTGTTGTTTCGCGTCGCGATATTTTTAGACTGTAATGGAATACCTAATTAAAATATACAAGCGTGTCCGTTTTGAAAACAGTTCTAATTTCATTACTTTTGTTACTGACCTATTTCGCGACTACCAGTTACTGTAGGCGCGGAATTACAGACGACGAGATATTGGTAGCTCGCCAGCCGTCCTTCAACCGTCTGGACTAAACGCGAGTTACCGACGGAGCGTAGTATTCTATGTGTTTTTCTGACATCTGTCTGCAAAATTGTAGAGGTCCAGCAGGGCTGATGCCTACTAGGGTCATAGGATGACATCTGAAGACGTAAGCCGTGGTCCTAAAACACAAAGGGCAACAGAAGGAAACAGGTGTGGTTTTAGTTGGTAAAAGTCTGAAACACCCTTCCCTCGTCTTTAGAGAGGGAGATGTCATTAGATGATTTCACACCTAGCAAAAACAAATTATATTTACCGATCTTTAATATAAACAACCAACCATAGTATTGACTTCTAAAAGAAAAGTCATATAATGTAAGTAAACAATTTGTGATTTCAACAGAAATACTTTAATTCATTACATAAGATTAATTTCGAGCAAAAATAAAAGTATCTACTACGCGTCAAACATCGATCATCAACAACCCTTTTCAGTTCAAAGTTATCGGAGATGGGCAGAACTTAAATCTAATTGAAGTAAATTGCCTTGGTGGGTCGTCGACGGAGAGGGCGTGATAAATACCGTAACGAATTGGTTTAAAAGAGCAAATAGAGAATAAAGTTATATTATTTTTAGTTGCGTTAGTTTGTGATGAGATTACAGCCATCAGCTTCGATCGCGTGAAAGTAAAAAATTGTCTCAAAGGTACATGCTCCCGAGATGAGAAAAGTGTCCTGTGTGCTATTCCAAGACGTGGTCGAAATTAGATCGACCTTTCCACTCACGACTTTTCGCCACCTTATAATATATACTAAGGTGCTGTCAGCGGCTACATACAGCAGCTCTCATCATGCGAATGATTGGCGGCAGCGATCTCTTACGCCAGGCCTTGATACAGGCCATGGTCCGCAAGGAAGAGTCGCAGGCACGTGCGGTCGCCTCGCGTGTTGGAACTATTTCCCACTATGAAATTAATTTCAAAAACATATTTACCGCGTCAAAAGAACAAAACGTGTTCTCAAATATATCTATTACGTCGAGAATCGCAAGACGACTACCGACCACCGGTGTCGATTCCATGCAAATATGTCAGCAAAACTGTAGGACTGTAGGCTCAGCAGGGCAATCCCCACTAGGATTGCGGTTAATCTCCGTAAAGGAAACCCGTGCTCCTCAAACGCAACGCAAAAAAAAACTGAAGGACAGATGTGTAATTAAATAATCAATAAGAGTTTGAAACAACCTCCACCCTACGGCAAGAGAACACATTGGATGATTTTCAACTACAAAAACAAAATAGTGGATGCCTTTTGAGAGGTCACGGCGCGGTAGATATCTGACTGCGGCATGTTGCCGTGTCATGCAGATACATGGTGCTAAGCCGGAGTCTAATTGCTAAGAATTTTCTTCGTCAATCTCACATTATGTTAAAGGCTAACGTAGGTATAAAATATGTTATAATTTACCGCTGATTGAAAATTATACTAATAATATTAACACGAAGTATGTGCATATTTGTTTCCTTTTGAATATTGATTTTGTTCTATATTTAAACAAGCTAAAATAGAAAAGTCAAAATTAAACACTAGCTGAATTGGCGGTAAAAAATAGTTTTACGCGGTGTAACTTTTTTTTATTTTTTAACTTTCCACGTAGAGTATGCGGTGCGCTTGGGGAAATCAGAGCTAAAGCACACCTTTCGAACAATCTGTTATTTTTAACATTGCATCTAAAACGTGTAGGGTTAGACGTAGTTTTTGCTTTTACTAATAAAGCATCGTCATGTATGAAACATGTCGCTTGAGTGACAGTTTGTTGGCGGCATAATGACATGCACATTTTATATTAATTATGATAAATCCAGTGACCTGCAGGTTGACCTTTTCTGCTTGTCATCGACACGGTAGTGGCAAATAAGGTAAATAGTAGTGTGAAAATCGACTGTAAAGGTGTCCAGTAAGGGCTAAGCTCGAGTCGACGACGCGTCATGTTTCGCGCCCGCTTCAAAGAGAGGTCAGCTAAATGATAAGGGCCCACTAGGACCGATGCCTGCTAAGGCTGCGAAATTATTTGATAGATTGACGTGACCCTGAAGTACTCAGTAAAAGTTTGACTCATTGACACTCATTCTCGCTTCACCCAGAGGGGGAGGAGTTACCTATTTGAAGATTACTCCATGAAAAGGTTTTAGGCAGAGGAATGAAGAAACATAAGTTTTGAGCATTAACGTTTCTTTGATGTAGCCACAACAAAGCAGAGACAGATGAATTATTTAAAAGATATAAGGCAAAAGAAGATTAACCATTGCGACAAAAATTAATTACAAAGAATTTTTTCGTCATCCTAAAATAAGTTTGGAACAAGGCAAGAGATAATAACGGTTGACAAAAATATTGCAGCTATATTATTTATTTATTTTTATATTTTATGCTTATAGCAGAATCAGAAAATGAGCTCTTAATTCGGCTTATTTTCCTAAACCACATGATCATTAATTGTTGTATTTTTCATTAACAATACATCGTTAAACAATTCCGTTTATTAATGTAAAATTGAAAAACTCATGGTGTCAAAAGCATCAAAGAGAAAAGCGTGAACGTTTATCAAAATGGTTTTGTTTGTAATGAACCGTTGGCGCTGGGAGCATGTCATGCATGATTGTTGTGAACACTGAAATTACACGAATATTATGACGCTGTATTAAACTACAAATCGAACCCGTTATCTGTTTTTGTATCGATAATAAAGAGTATTTTAAATGTCATACATATTATAGACACTGCTATTTTATCCTTTAAATGTTTGCAAAATGATGTGAAAAAAAAAATGTTTATCGTCTAGCTAAAAACAGACGGACGGACAGCCGAGTTTTAGTAATAGGGTCTCGATTTGCTTTCTGGGTACGAAAACCTAAAAAGTTAATAAAATGGGAACAAATTGATGCGCTTCTTTCTGATCTCTAAGAAACAGATACTTTAAGAGCAAGACCTAGACAATCGGACCATACTAACACCTTAGGAGGCTCTCGTTAGGCGACTGGATCAAGGGCTTGATTCAGAGACCGGTACTCCTGGACACGGCTCGTATAGTAGCCGGTGTAGCTTGGACCCTGTTGTCGATACCGGTGTGACACTATTTTTTATATTTTTACATGTTTTTAATTTTTTATTTAAATATTTAAAAATATAATTTATATGTATGTTTTTTTTTTATATATATATATGATGTTAAATGAGTAAACGAAATAAAAATAATAATATAATGTTAAATTATGTCGAATTTCATGGTTGGACCAGTTTAATTTTATTGTTTATTACTGCGATAACAATTAACAGTTGCAAGGACTCAATACGTTAAACTACCAAAATAAACAGGTGTTTCTATAAACTTCAGATGTTTCTATAGAAAGAAAATTTATTAACTAACTAACTATTAAAAATTCTCTTCATTAACTACATGGTGGTAATAAAATTTCGATGTTGGTAGCGTGACAAAATGTTTTTATTGAATTGCTTCTTCATACCTGTTCTTAAATAAATATTGTAGTCTATATATGAAAACTCTAGTCAGTTTTCTGCACTAAAAAAGGTAACTGCAGTTAAAGAAGTATCATTCAACATTTGTTTTGTCGATAATTGTAATTCCGTTCACATTTACATAGACAAGAACTGTTCAGTTTTCCAAGAGAAACCGCAATTTAAGTAAAACAAACACACAGGTTGATTAAATGGGTGTTGAAATTTCTCTTCAACAACTAACATGGCAGTAATAAAGCGTCGGCGCTCACAGCGTGACATGCGTGGCTGTCACGGCAAATGACGTCACGCGGATATAATGGGTCAGTGAACCTTCAAAGTTTACTGATATGTTTGTTTTTTATGTTGGAATGATTTTACTAAATTGTGAAGAAGATAATTTTGCTTATAATATAAGCGGGCGGTTAAAGTTTTTTTTACTAAGTATTAATTTGGTAATAACTGTAGCGTCAGCGGATATAATCTTTAAAAAATTGATTAGTATCTTTTTTTTATATAATTAACAGGCTCACGTTTGACCAATATCTCACTTGATGGTAAGCGATGATGTGGCCGACGATGGAACACGCTTGCCTAAAAGCAATCTATTCACTGTTTACTTAAAGACACCTAGGTTATAGCTATCAGGAAACATAAGACTCCGGCCGGGAATTTGGGGGACTTTGTACGTATGGGTGGAATATCCACCATGTACCGGTGGCGCAAAGCCGTACGTCTTATGGTCCAATGATGGAACGGACTTGGCGAAATTAAATTGTGTAATTGCTCTAACTGGTATCTAACTTAATTATATTTGCGAAATATTGATCCTTAAAAATCACACGAGCAACTTTTGGCTTCGGAATTAACTTGCTTCCCACATAAAGTAGCAGGTTTGTATAAAAGTGCGACAAAGACAAGAACGAGTACCTATCTAGGTAATTAAATTGCTCATGCCTTCCCTTTACACACGAGCAAAAACGTATTCACACAAACAACCTACACTAATATTATAAAGAGGTAAAGTTTGTTTTTTTGTTCACCGACCGACCGACCCCTAGCCAAGTTGCCAATCTGCAATAGTTAACGCTAGTAAAAAACTTCAAATGTACGGGAATGACGTCATCTCAACGCTCAGTCACATGGTTAGAACAAAAAAAATCGATGAAAGCTTGCGTCGAAGCGTTCGACGCAAGTGAAACGGTTGTAACTTGACTAGGGGGCAGATCGGTATGCTACTCTTTTCTCTTTACAAGAACCAATCTTATAAGAGTTCATGCCTTCTGACTACCCATAACGACTGTCAAAGATCTACAGATCAATCAAGATTGTGGTGATCTTCTGAGGCAGGAAGGAATCTTTGTACGTTGATGATAACCCATCATTGCTTAACTTTGAAGATCGACTGGCGCGGTCATTGTTACTTCAGCCACGAGCTTTTTAATAAATATATTATTGTAACAAATATCAGTTGACTTTATTCTATTGTACCTATAAAAGTAAGTATATGTAAATGTCGGTGGTCGGTAAGTAATACAAAATTATCCCCACACGGTATCACCATTAAATTTCAATACGTTTGTATAGTATATTATTAATATAATAGCGGTATTTTATTCCTCGGCATTGTCCAGTGTCTGGTCACGACCGCAGACTAATTATGGTGATTAATGTCGCACCAACACATACTTATTCATATTATTCATGACGGTTTTTATTTATATGACTGGTAGTTTATGCGTTTGAGTTTTTTTTATCTATTTACTTTATCTATTGAAATACATTTTCGGTTTTTTCAGTTTGTGCACCGCTTCTATTATAAAACCTCCCAAATGCTTATGTTAAGCATCTTTCAGCATCATCATTATTTCAGCCGAAACACGTCCATGGTTCGACAAAGGCCTCTCTTAAGTGTTGCCACAAACAGTGTTGTGGGACTCCCATCCATCGTATTCCTGCGGCCTTCACCAAGTCATCGGTCCACCTTATTAGAGGCCTTCCATTGCTGCGTCTTCCAGTATATGGCCGCTGCTCCATAACCTTTCAGCTCCATCGACCAACTGTTCTGCGAGCAATGTGCCCGTCTACTGCCATTTAAGTTTCGCTTAAGGTGATTCTTCGGATTATGTCGATAACATTGATTCACCTGCGGATATCTGATCTTCATTTCTGAAGCGATCATGCAAGGGAACTTCGACCATAGCCGTTTCTATTGCTCTTTGAGTGACTTCAAGCCTTCTGATGAGATGATCAGTGCATGAAGCCCATTATGAGAGGCTAAGATCTCTCACAATGGGCCTCATGCACCGATCTTTCGTCTAAAGACACTGGTATGTTGGTCGAGAAAATACCACGCAGCTTCCCGAACGCCGCCCAGCCGAGTCAGATTCGACAATTGACTACTTTCTCGAAGGTAGACTGGACCGTCTGTCTAGGTATCGTTTACAACTGAAAGCGTAGAGTCTTCGATCTTGATAGGAGTGTGTGCTATATGGATGTTTACCATGACTGCATAAAACGATCCAATATTATTATAACAATAATCAAGTACTTTACCCAGATAATGGACAAATCAATCATATCAAACAATACAGTTCAAGTTATTCAAAATCTTCTTTATGGGTTTAAAAAGTTACCAGAAGATATCGCAAATGATTTTCAAGGCTCGTAACTTTGCAAATTGCGAATGACGAGATTCACATTTAAGGTTCAGATTGTACCTACTACGGAAACGCCGACGTAAAAGTTATGCTCCTATAATAATAAAAAATACATTGATGCAAAGGGAATAAAGATGGCAGAGCAAAAGAAAAACATTGGATTCGCTTTTTTTTACAAGATAAAGATAACACAACTACATATAACTATTTAATTTCCAACATTACGAAAGCAAGACGCACAGAACCGGTCATTATGGAAACATTTGGGCACCCCAAAATGTTTCTCTATCTATGTCCAAAAGTAGATATAATATCTTTTAACTGAAATGACGATTATAAAGGCAAAACTTAGTATGTATAATTATCTGTTACTCTTTCACGCTCAAATAATTGAACGAATTTGAATGAACTTCGACACACAAGTAGACCATGTCTCATGGACTGGAACAGGACATGACAGGTTGTTTACTTGGATCTGAAATTTCTACTTTGTGTATGTGAGTGAAAGTAGAAGAATGTAGAAGCTTGTCTTTATGTCATTGATCAATGTCATTCTGTTCTATTAACCGTCACACTATTATTGACTCTTTTTCCGTACGTATTATTCCACACACAATCGATCCATATTTTCTTTAGCCTAGCTCTCCCTTTTTATCCACTCAAATCGAAATAAAACTGTCACCTCGACTACCATTCTAGATTTAAAAACTTTATTCCTGTCTTCAAAAGATAAAACAGACGACCAGACAAGCAAATAAAAAATAAACACCGAAAAAGTAAAAAAAAAACAGTTAAATTTGTTGTCTTTGTAAAAATTTGCAAATGAAATGGACACTGGTATTTAACATTAAAAGCCTGACCTTAAATCCTTAAAACAGGCCTTAAATTAAGTTTACCCGCCCATCATCATTATCCGTAGCTACCTATCTTAGAAATTTTGAAACGCACCCTTTTACGAGCTATGAGACGGTACCCGCCTTGTTCTTGTCTCTTGGCTTTGTCGTAATAAAAGTTATAACCCAGTCTGTATAGATACCCCTATATTGTATAGGTACTTTAATATTGTTCGTTGTAGATTTATTGAAATACTGGTTTGGACAACTTTAACCCTTCAGATACCGTCAATTAGAGACACAATAGTAAGACAATAGATGCGCGGCCACCGGTGGTCGCTTGGGGATTCATGAATTAAAAGCGAAAGGTTCTGTTCGTCTGATGATTGGTCCAAACAAAGACTGGGGTGTGACGTTGCATCGTAAAAAACTTTAAGCTCACACGACGTATCGCAAGTACTTCTTTTTTTAAGGTATGTTGTCATTCAATGACTTCTCCCACTTTAGAAAGGGGTAAGAGAGAAGGTCAGGCTAACTTAAACAACAACTATACCTACACCATCAATTTTGCATTTTACGTTCTAGGACCACTAGTATCCCTTTCATACTTTTTCTCATAGCCCTAGCAGGCGTCGGCCCTGCAAAACCCCTAGCTGTTTGCTGACATCACTTTGAGAGCGTATCGCAAGTACTGATTGGCATCGCACATTGTATATTCACCTCGATTAGTGTTTTTCCGCACGAAATCATCACTGCAGGTTTCTACGATGTAGGGTTGTATCGCATTACGAGTACTTCGCCGTTTTACGTTGAAGTCTGATATCGATAACAGTGATCTGTCATCCTATAGTACCCGCACTTTGACTGTGTGAGTGACCGTGGTGACCGAGGTTGTTGACACATCGACACAGTCAACTAAAACAGGGAGCGACTAGACGTAAGGAAGCAACAAAGTGGTAATTATTATAATCTGACAAGGTGTCTATGTTTGATGACGGTAGTGTACGAAGCCAAAGATGCTACTCCCACAACACAGCCAGCAGACGCACACGCTCTGCAGGAGTAGCAGATGTGGCAATTAGTTTTTCCAGAAGTACTTTGCAAAAAGGCTCCGCCCACCGTTTCCAAGAAGATGGGTTACCAAGCGGATTTATATTAAGGCAAAAGAGTCTTAGTCTTGGCGTTGGCCATATATTCAAACGTATAACCTTTTTTAAGGAGTGGCTAGAAAGACCTCATGGCATCCTCGCTTTCCGCATGACGCAGGTTCTCACTGAACATGGTAAGTTCGGGAACTACATGCACCAGATTCGTGCGGTACTAACGCCCGGGTGTCGCCACTGTGTGGACCGCCCGGCAATCACCTGCGGTGATCACATGTACCACCCGGCGATCACATGTGCTCCCCGCACATGGCAGATGTGTGCCCCGCTTGGGCAGAGCATCGCTGTGTCCTTGTGAGGAGGATTGGCGGCGGCGGTCTCTCGCGCCGGGCCTTAATACAAGCAAAGCTAAACCTTGCTTCGGACAGCGAGGAGGAGTAGCAGGCGGTTGCCTCCTTGTGCAAAGCACTAATGCTAGCAAAAGAGAAGGCCGACCCCATCAGGCAATGGCGCCAACTCCCCAGCCGCCGCCGGAATTCCGATCCCGATTACCGGCCACCGTAGGCGCGGGCTTGCAGACGATGAGCAATAGGATCGTTGTCCGTCTCAAGTTGTCGACGGCGCATACTACTCCCGCGCACCTCAGCAACCGTAGGGGCCCAGCAGGGTTGAAGCCTACTTGGGCCAAGGGCCTGCTTATGAAAAGAAGACTTGGCACTGGTATGAAAGGCAACTAAGAAACGGAGTGGGTTTATAGTCAGTAAAAGTCTGACACCATCTCCCGCTCCGATGATGACATTAGATGATTTTTACGTACCAAAAACAAAAAAAAAAAACCTAAAACCTTAGAAACGATCTATAAAGCTATGCTATATTGAAATTTCTTTTTTTTTTTAGACAATTACTCACAAGCATGTCTGCAGGCGGGTCCTGCCGAAATCATTAAACAGATTTTGTATTATGATAAATGATTATAATTATTTAGCAAATTGGTAATGACCATTAAAGACGAAAAAATTATCTTGCTGAGTGCTCTGTGAGAAAACATTTAAACAAACCTAGAGGTAAAACTCTCTTTTAAAGTTCATACAGTAAACATGTAATGGTCAGATCATGTAAACGTAGTACTATGCATAAAGCACACAGGGCTACACATCACGCTGCACCCCATTATAAACTTTACCACGTTGAAAACAAAAACCATAATTGCATATAAAAGTCCAGCAGTCAGATAAACAGGACTTTTGCTGGGTGCGTAATTTCATTTGTTTGGAAAATTTTCTTCCCCTAACCTCATCCGTTTTCATTACTCGGCCGTCCACTGAGCTCATTATTACTTTCAATATTGCTGTTTTACCTAAAGACCATTATTTATCATAATAACTACGTGCAATATCTGTTCTTTGAGCTTTGAATATTTTTATGGTGTTTACTGATGATTTTGGCATTTTATGAGATAACAAAGCCTTTAAATAAACATCTCTTTCTATTGTTATCTGAATTTGATGTTTCTTGAAACCTAAGCTGTAAACCTAATTCTATATGGATTGAAAAAAACATTTTAGTTCTAAATGTGGGTGCATTGCACAAGCACATGCCAAACATAAGCTGAGTTAGGTGTCTCTTTGGCTCGCACTGATTATACCTTTCTTTTTTTTTTCATTGTGTATTTTTTAGTTTATACGATTGTGTGAGACACGAATAAACGGTTTTTCTTTCTTTTATTGCGGGTGCCAGACCACCATTTAACCTTTCTATAGATTTAAGTTTGTGTATAAGTTATGTTACTTTTTGTGCACAATAAATTTCCATTATAATCTATTACTTCTGATTCATCCTTCTCAAAGTGTAGTGAAGCTAATAATTTGCTTCAACGACCTCCAAGTTTTTTTGCTTCAATTTTTAACGCTCAATTCTCAATTTTTCAACGTTCACACAAGACGAGGGTTAAAAATTAACATCTTTGTAAGCTTCAAGTATCGTCGACCCACCGTAAAATATAGTATCCAAGAGAAGTAGAATCGCTGAGAACGGTCAATTTTTATCTATAACGTTTCACTGCAGTAAATCGACAGTGATTTTTCAGACTGAAATATTAGCGGTTTCAGTCCCCATATCTCCAACGTCGTATAGCAACGAGACTGTTAATAAACACAATTTTTCCACGTCTGAAAAAAACACGGAAAATCGAAACACAACAGAAAATACAGCCTCCTTTTTTCTGGTCTGCTTTTTACGCAGTGACATGTAGTGAAGTGACCGAATAATTTGCTCATTTGTCAACGTCTTCGCTTTGCCGACGAGAAAAATGATTCAGTGAATCTGTCGGGGCGTCACGTCGCTGAATTAATTGAAATAAATTACCTACTCCGCGTCAACAGTTTAATCTTTAGCGGATATAATCTGATGCTTGTCAAAATTACTCATAAAAGTTATCAGATTTCCTTTATTTATAATTTGAAGACGGCGTATAAATTAAAGATCGTTTAGACGATTTTAATTAAAGATCAATAAAAAAATATACAAATATCCTTTAAGTACTCTCCCGAATTCAAGTACAATGGAAAATTCCATCCAAATAGAAATATTAAATGCTGACCCTGAAAAACATTGAAGGGCCTTTTACAAACTAGTTGAGCGGAAAAAGAAAACGATTGTAGAAACTGTAATAGCGAATTCCTATAAAGCGTTTTCTGGTCGAACAAATTAGCTTACGTATCGACTTTTTGTGATGTCGGATTGAAGCAATGTCGGCGCGTGTTCATCGTACTGTAAGTTTGCTTTGCTGTTGCTCAAACAGTTCGGTCAGAAGGCTTTCAACCTCAATAGAATATTCAAAGGTCGGCCTGTGAAAATATGGCTCAATTGGAGGCACGATCCGCGCGGGATTTCCGCTTTAATATTCAGGCGATGAAAAATATCCCGTCATAAAAACCTGGACCATATGAGTTTTTAGATGCCACGTATTTGAATATTGATGTTTATGGAAAGTGCGAAACGAACCTTTGGTAAAAGGCCCTGTTATAACGGTATGCCCGTATCATAAATCCGCTGTAATGGAACTATGGATTTCTTTCACGCGACACGATGCTGTAAACTTCATAATAGATATTATTTTTCATAATGTATATGCTTTTACGTACAAATTTGTTACTATTATGAACATAATGAAGAGTTCATTCTGTGCGAGCGAGCTGCTTTTTGGTTGTTAAAGTTATGAAAAATTGGTAACATTAAGTCGCCTGTGCCAATACAGGCTTGAGTGTTGTCGATGTTCGCAATACGAGTACCTATGTGATGAGAAAAATATTATTATCATGAGAAAAATTGCTCTTTAGAAACATTTTCCTTAACGTGACAGAATATTACTTACTAGCTGCTACCAGCTGCTTCGCCCGCGTGATAGTAGAAAATTATCCCAAGGGAACATACTTCCGAGATAAAAAGTATCTTATGTCCTATTCCAGGACATGTTCTATCCGTGTACCAAGTTTCATCAAAATCGGTTCTGCCATTTAGGCGTGAAGACGTAACAAACAAACAAACAAACTCACTTTCGCTTTTATAATATTAGTAAGGATTCACTTGTAGTACCTCACTATTACCCTACTTATTTATAAGCAACACCACTGAAGCACGACTCCACCTTTACATAGTGTAGACCGCGCAAAAATAATCTTCCGCATATTAAATTTTCAAAGAGAGAACACAATTTTTTTTAAACTTCAAGCGGGCGCACACGCACGCATTGTCGGTAAAACAAGGTCCACTTAGCGATAGGCTCGCTCCAGAGAAAAAGGGCATTAAGGCGTAATTTATCACAGTTTCCAGGCCATTAAACATGGAGACTGCAAAAACCGCGTACTATACGTGATAAGCTCCATGAGAACTGGATTGTCTGCGGACGAGAAAAAATGCTGGCAAATACGATGATAATCTTTGAACAGTATGTGGAAAGCTTTGAGATTTATTACTGGTGTCAGTGGGAATAGAAAAATATAATAAATATTTATTTAGAAAACTGATTTTTTTTTTCTAATAAATAGTGTCTACTAACATAGTTGTTAAGTTTTTGCGTTACAAACATTTACGTTTTTTGTATTTGTTTTTGTTTACTAACATAGTTTTGTAAGTTATTATGATACTAACAAATTTATTATGGAAGTTTATTCTGAAATAAATAGATTATTATTATTATTTAATATTTCGTTTTTTAGTTAGGTATATACTTTTGTCTTTAGAGTAAGTATAACCTACAATTATTTTTCCAAAGACTTTCAACTCAAAAAAAAATTGTTTGAATATTTTCTTCATTCTCATAGTAATTTATTGTTTAGAATGTACCTAATGAAGTAGGTAGATACCTAACAAAGGGCTTCAAGACCTTCATAGCAAATAACTCAAAGCTTTGTGCTGCCAGTAAAAATTTGAAAGACATTTTAATTTCAAAAGCAAACAAATCCTTTTTCATGCTCTTACAGTTATGAAAAGAAAACAGAGCTAAAATTCTTGTATTGAAAATCAGCTAGGCAAAAATAAACAAAACAAAACTACTGTAATAATATAATAAAAGAAAAAACTCGTCTATCAAATGACAGAAATAAAATACTTTTTATAAATGAAGCTATCACAAATCCTTCCTAGCACAGGTAGGTTATATAAACGACGAATTTTACCAAAAATATCGAAATGATGGCATAGAAGAAATACCCTTTCAAAGGTTTGTTTTGATAAATTGGAAGAAATAAAGAAAGGCTTAGGTCGAATATACCAAATGGTTCTGTCATTCAGACGAAAGTAAAATTTGAATAATTTACTGAATTTTTCTTTGGATTTTTGTGGTTTCTTGTGGTTGTTTATCTCTGAAATATTTGTTTTCTGTTGTATAGCAGTCATCTGTAGTAAGCATGAAAGTTTTGTAGACTTCAATATTCTCCTCCAAACCGTTTTGACATTGAGGTTTTTTTTACATGGGAAATCACCCAGTAACTTCTTCCTTCTTCTAGGGCGGAGCGGGAGGGCGAGTCAGAATTTTACTGACTAATATCCATTTATACGTACCATTTTTGTTTTGCATCCCAGGACCCCAGGGTTTTCCTTCGAACAACCCTTGATCCCAGTAGGCTTCAGCCCTGCTGGTCCTAGTATGATCTTGCTGACATCTCCATGAGGCGCGCGCGGAACTATACGCGAAATCGCCGCCTCTTTCGCCAGCATTACTGCTTCGCAGAAAAAGGCGACCGCCTGCCATTCCTCTTCGCTCCATAACATGGCCTGTACCAGAGCCTGGCGCAAGAGATCGTTGCTGCTGGTAGCTCCTACGAGGACACAGCAGTGCTCTGCCCAAGCGGCGAACACCTCCGTCATAACGTTGAGCTCAAACTGAACTAAATAAATAGCTAAAATCAAAAGGATTTTTAGTCGTCATCTTGATATGTTTCTGCATTTCTCTCTTTGCAATATTTTTCCACTGCCGTAACAATTGAAATTTGAAACCCTTAGTTTTGCTCAAAATACACTTTTGGACTAAGCTTCCAAAAATGGAACTTAACTGTATAATATGCACTGTGTGACATTTTTATCCCAGCATTAATTTCATACGTAGCTTCAAGCTGCGGTATTTTATTTCTAGTGTTTCCAAAATTTGGAGCACTGCCCATCACAAGAGGGAAATGAAACGGTATAATATTTTAAACAAACATATTTCCAGCACATTTACAAAGGCTAAAGTAATGTAAATTAATTTAGTCTGTCACCCGACCTCATCGAAAAAGTAGGTCAACGACCTAATCATCATTGGTGGTGAACTTTACATAATGGACATGCAGACATGGAGTCCGCTCTTCACCTATTCCATTGTTTCGTTTAAAGGCTAATGGGCGCTGGGCCGACCGTGTTATTCAAGTGTCAAGAAGATGAATGTCACGTAATTTATGAGGTTCCGTTGAAAAACCGGCTTATTTTGATACCTGGCTTTCCAAGTTCGTTGCATGACAACACATAATGCCGGTTTTCACGGTAATCCATGTTTCCATATTACGGTTTTGATTTTTTTTCCGTGACACGAAGTGGCTATTAACATTGTTGATGGGTTTGTACGCAATCGTTTTGAATTATAAAAAGTACTGACTATGAAATATTGTCATGGTAAATGTAATTTAATGCTTTCAGTGAGTTATCTTTTGTAATAAAAGGGTTTATTTGTGTCCAAAATTGTACAATAAAAATAAAGTCTCATCGTTTCAGCCTGTTATCATCTACGAATTTTAGTTATTTGCTTGCAATAAGCAAATGCGAAATGCGCAGAGAAATAAAATTCACAACACGAACAAATAACTATGGCGAGGAAGAAGTTTTAATTACATCGGAACAAGTTATAACGTAGAAAATATACGAGTTGAAGTTGTACTCTACTGTAACAATAGTACCTTTAGAAGAAATATGATAAAACTGCACTGGAATATGATGGCGTTGGTAAGCGGTATGGGTATGGGCACTTTTACCGCATGGACATTTTCATTATAATTGTTGAGTAAGTCCAAGAGTGTCCATGCAATGGGTTCTTGAGGATTGAAGTCACCGTCATTGACTTAGGCCCGGCTCTCAAAAAGATGGAGGAGATTTAGGCATGGTATAGTTTTAGCCACAGAGTATCTATAAAGACTTAGGCATGCAGCTGCGAAACAGCAATAACTAGAAAAAAAAATACCCCATTAACCAATTTTAAAGTAAGTACTATAAAACCCGATCATGACGAAAAAAAAACGACTCTGAAAAAGTATGAAACAAGATTTTCCGGATGCTGAAATAAAAAAGGAAACTGGAAAACCAAGAACAGAACAAAAAGAAAAGCCACATATTATTTAAGAGTTTTAATTTGGCTGCTGCGGTCTTCCCGTCCGATTATAATTTGGGTGTCTTCAAGGCTAGAGTGAATAGGCTTTTAATAAACTAGTGCGCCTAACCATCAGAGATTGCATCACCGCTTACCATCAGGTGGGATCGCAGTCAAGCACTAGTTTATAACAATTAAAAAAAAAAGTTTCAGTTGATACCAATGACTACGGCTTTTCATTTTTTTCTGTTCTTGTTTGGAGCCTATGCTCAGCGGACCATTAAGGCAGTCTTAAGATTGACTTATATGTCGAGTTCCAATAGGTAGATTTGGAGCTATGAGGGAACAGATAAACATACATCCATACATCCATAACCTGTCAAAATCATAACCCTCCTTTAGCTTTGCCGTAGTCGAGTAAAAAGTAATAACAGTCTAGACTTTATCAACATTTAAAAGAAGACTAAGAATATTTATTGGAATTTTCTCCAAACTCCGCAAAAGGGCCGACAATATAAAACTTTTCCGAACTAATAAAATATTCTTAAAAATGTTCTGGAAAGAATATTAAAGCGTAATCTACGGAGTACAAAAGTGGACAGCGGCCAACCGCCTGTAAAAGTGGATTGTGTAAGAGTCCTAAGGAAAAAAAGTGTAATGTAATATAGATCAATAACCCATTATAGGTACCTAAACTTGATGTGCGTTGAATATATTACGAGTATCGTACGATAGGCTTATACTTTAGATATATTATTACTTATATATTTCGGGTATTAGCATTCCTGCCTTGTAGAAACAAATATGACAAACTCCACAGTTTCATGTTTATGATAGCCAAATATGATCTCAGTTTTCGAAAATTATAAGAAAAATTCACGATTCAGTTTAACGAAGGTTATCTAGTTCATTATTCTGTTACATTTTGGAGAAAATCCAGTATTTATCAATGGGATTAATATATATATATATATATTATAGGATTTAGAAACGATATTTAGAAACGATACAAGGACACTCTTACAAAATAACAAAAACGTTGCCATCACAACTGATAGGAAAAATCCCTTCTCTGCTCTTCCTAGAAACCGTACAATCCCAACATTAAAACATGCTCAATACACAGAATTTTGATACAGTTATCGTCAAAAGCGAAATAGGGAAATATCTTTGTCACAAAGCCTTTTCGCTTTTCGATCAGTATCGACATGACGCAATTTATCTTTGTGACTGTACTTTATCGACAATAAGTATGTGCCTATACGAGATTGTATTAGGTTTTTTATATATACGTCAGAATGGAAACTCTATCCGTGAAGCTTTCGTCAATCAGACAAAGACATTTTTTTTTTTCGTTTGTCGAATTCGAATCGCTTTTATTTGTAGCTAATTGCCTTTTAAATAAACCAATATATAGGATTTCCGTAACTCTGCTTTACTGACTTCAACTTATGTTAAATTTTATCATTACATTAGGCTTAGGAACAATAATGTCCTGTTAATAACACAACAGACGGCTTCTAAAACGTCTAATCATTTCAGAGCTTCCTAATATTTAATGACTTTGGGGACGATAAAATTCCTTGTCAGTTTAAAATACTGTTATCATGTTATACTTGAGGGGGCTTTTATTTTCTATCTGGTTTTTGGTACGTAGATAATCTGGCTGTAAACAGCCATTTAAAAGAGAAATGTAAAAAAAAATTGTTTGGTGATATAAAAGCATTATATTTACGTTGTGAAAAGTGCATTTTACTTGATTACATTGAAAAATAAAAGTATAAAATTGTATATTTCTTTCATTAAGTACCTTAGGCCACGAACTTATAAGTCATCTTTCGTATGTATATATATGATTTCTTTATAAACCAAATTGTACTATCAGCGCCATAAACCGACTCATATATTTTCTAAGCAACGGAACCCAACGAACCGTAAACAACGTATAAAAACATATTTACCCTTATCATTTCCCAGAGCTAATTTCCAAGACACTTTGACAATCTTTACCAGAATTATGATGGGTTCTGATAGCATCACTCAATATCACAAAACCAACGTTTTAACATGAAAGTTATTTAGAACAACAGAATTTTGGCTTCGCTTTGTTTGTTTCGCACAAAGTTAAATGGGAAATTAGAAGCATCTCAATATTTTCTTGTTTTTGATTGACTTTGTTATTCATATTTTGATTGAACAGCCAGCTCGATATTGCTTTTGACTGAAATGAGATTTAATTTGATTGATTTCGTACGTAGAATACCTATTAATAATGTAATTTAATAAGGTTTGTTCGAAACATTATCTGAATTACGTCCAATTTTATTATTAATATTATTTTTCAATCTAGTAATGTCACTAGGTTGACTGGTAGAGAATGCCTTAAGAGGGTCCTTCTCCGCTCGCTAATCGTAAACATCGAAAATAGTTTAAAAGCTTGTTACTTCATTTAATGCAATCCAACGCGATGTTTGACGAAAAGGCAACGCAAAAAAAGAGAGATAACGCCTGGAAACTCTGTTAGTATTCGGTAATTCCGAGATTTACTCGAAAATTTCACAAAACTTGCTCCAGGAAATACCTGTTTTTTTTTTAAACCCTTAAAAGTTTTTGGAAAAAGTTGTCATCATTTAGAATCTTAATAAAATTTGCAAGGTCTCTAGAGGATTACTTTTTTTTAATTTTTAGCCAAATTATGAAGTGTCAAAGTTCATACAAAATAGGACATTTTCAGAGGTTTTTACTGGATTAGTTTTATACAAATTTAGAAATTGGTTTCTTTAGAAACCTAGATAATATCCACAAGATACTGTGTTTTCAAAATATCTAATGAAAAGTGTGTAATAACGTCATAATCAGTTATGAGCGGTTGTATGAAAAACAGTGAAAATGTGAGTCTTGATGCACCACCTTAAGGCATTAAGTCCGCCTTTGTACTCGTTTGTGCATGAAGAATAAAATAAAAATAAATAAGGATAAAAATAATGTAAGTACAGTAAATTGATCAAGAATTTTTTTTAAACTTGCCATTAGTGTGTCCCACTGCTGGGCAACGGCCTCCCCCAAGTCTTTCCAAAATTTCTTCTCTTGCGCCGTTTCTAACCAGTCCTCGTGGTAGGAGTTCAAATCATGCCGCCACTTCTTTCTAGGCCGGCCTCAACGGCGCTTTCCTTAAATAGGAATCCACTGTGTGGCGATGCTTGCCCAGCGGCCCCTGTGCATGCGGCTGACATGAACCGCCCAGTCCTATTTGAGCCTGGCAGCCTTTTTACCCATGTATATATATACCTGTTATGGAGCGCAGCGTGTCGTTCCGTATTAGGTCTGTTCTTTTTACGCCCAGAATGCTGCGCTCCATAGGTCTCTGACAAACCCCAAGGCGATACTTTTTTAGTTCGGTGAGAGACCAGGTCTGAGCACTGCAGGTTAGGATGGGCAGGATACACATGTCGATAAGTTTACGCTTCAGGGAGATCGGCAGCTCACCCTTCATTAGCGTCTTCATGGACCAGTAGCTTTTCCAGGCGTTCTGGATTCGCCGATCTATCTCCTTTTCCTGCCTGTTTTCGAAAGATACTAACTGAACCAAGTAGATATACTCATCGACATAATGTATTTTATTATTTACATAATGAATCAAGAATTAAGACGAGAAAAAGATTTTAATGTGAGAATAGTTGTAAGAAGATATCAACATACATAAATATCATTATATTATTTATTTATGAAATGCTTTATGCACACAAAAGTACATTGGTGCCTTAAGCATTTTCTACCAGTCAACTGTTGAGTAATGCTGAGAAAAATAGTGGAAGGTGCAATAAATGACTTCACCAGACGCAAACCATATAGAAAATATTGGCTTAGAGTAATGTTGGCGATACTGGTAGCGCTATATTGCTTGATCAGGTCATTCAAGAATAGGTTAAGATTACGCTAATCTATCTAAACTTCTCCACTAAGCTGACATAACAAAGAAGCTTTTAGTAGATATACTTAACCATAAGCCCAGAAACTATACTTAAGCATAAATTAACACAAACAAACCCCAAGATTATAGTGTTCAAATAACGAGACAAGCATTAATCCGATCCGAAGCTGAAAGGCTTGCTATGCATATTCAGGCAGCCAATACCCCTCCTAGATAAATAGGATAGAGCATGCGTTGCCCATCCCTCAAGCGTTATGATGAAGTGATCGCATAGTGCGGGCTACTCGTACAATATTCATGGGAGGAGAATGCGGCAATTTGGTCGACATGTCCTGTGTCCCGCAAACAGCACAGATGTATCTTAAGTTGGGGTGACAACACGTTAGTGATCTGCTGTGTGCAGAAGTGCCAAGTTTACTCCGATGCTATGGAAATCCTTTGGAGAGGGCGAATGATGGCCGATTTAGTGGCGCTTGATTGGTTTTCACCACCATGAAGGTTTGAGGAAGGTGACTACGGAAAATTTGATTTTATGTTCAATCAGAATTTATAATGATATTGTCTGAATACTAATAAAAATATATTTCAGAGGTTGTGAGTACTTTTGATTTATTTTGTACAGGAAAAGCCTGCTGGAGAAAAGTCTAACAGAATGAATAATAATAATAATGAATTTATTTATGCAAAAAATATCTTAATTTCTAAGTCATGATAGAAAAACAGAACCATGGTATCTAACGTTTATGTGATGACCAGTTATGCTCAAACTTTCAATCGCCTTTGTCTCATAGATAGACAATAATGGTATAATCGTGATCGTCGTTTTACCAAGTGCATGCTCAAAACGTGGTTCCACAATTAACACAATGGAAACGTATTTTGTCTACGATTGTGGGAAATTGTTCGTTAAGTAGATCCTGCCAGTTTAATTGACGTTTATTAAATGAGGTCGCTTGGTATTGGTAGCTTGATAGCTTTAACTCAATTAACGGAAACAATTCAGACGTCTATGTTTGGGCAGTGAAACGTCAAAGAATGAACAAACAAGAATACACCATTAAGTGTCCTCGCACACGGGCCAAAAAAAAGCTTCTTTTTGAAGCGGCCTTTTTCTGTGGCGCGTGTGCGGCGGTGCCGCCCCAAAAAAAGCTTGAAGCCGCTTTTAGTTTTTCTTTTTTGGCGGCGCTTTTTTGTGGGGGTCAAATTGCCATGCCATTTGCGCATTTAATCCTTCTTCGTCAGAATCCATTATGATACTGCACGCATGGCCACAAGCTTTCGCGTGCTTGAGTTTTTGTTTGTGGCCACTTCTAGCTTTTTTTTGTGGCGCCTTTTTTTGCGGTCCGTGTGCCGAGATACTAAATTATGTACCGTGAACTAAGGTAAATATTCCAACTCCTTTTAAAATAAAATAGTAACCTTTAACCCAGTAGTCATGACAACGAAAAAAAAAACACACGATGAATGTATATTATGACAAAGCTAGAACTGTTAATTTGATTGTTTTATGTGGAGGAAATGACTTCACGATTCATCTTGCTGTAGGTACGTCCCACCAATGACGCAATGCTAGATGTTAGCTTACGCTATCATAAGCGCACTCAGCTTGTTAGATTTAAGCAGACTTTTATAGGTTGAAAATCCTCCTTCGCTAACATTACAAAAGGAAGCGACCGCCTATAGTAAAGGAATGGAATTTCCTGCGAGGAGTCTGTGTTTTGTGATAGCTGCAACCAAGAGATCTATAAGTCAAGAATGAATAAGTTACTTTTAAGCAAGCTTACTCCATCGTCGACCGCGTCAACGTTCACTTCTTCTTCTTCCTGCCCTTATCCCATATTACTTTGGGTCGGCGCAACACATTTTTTTCTTCCATTCTGTCCTGCCACCCGTCAAACTATCACTAACTCCTTTTTTTTTCATATCACTACTCATACAATTCATCCATATTTTTTTCGGCCTTCCTCTCCCTCTTCATCTATCTACACGTATACTCAGAACTCTTTTAGAAATATGCGTCAACGTTTACTAGGTATCAGGTGTGATTGTGGTCAAACATGAGCCTATCCATAATAAAAAATAAATGTACACCAAAATTATAACAAAACTTTTACACAAAAAAAAAGAAAAAGGAGATAATAATAAAGATTTTTTTTCAGATCCCTTTGAAAACAATACTAAAAAAAATCATGGCACTAGATCAAAAGGTAGTGCGAGTAATAAAGTCCAATGTGACAGGCAGAGCTATTATCGTCTAAAACTCCAGCATTTTATTTCAGAGACGGTTTAATAGGTAGGTATAATGACCGCCTAAGGTTAGGTTAGTCACAAGTTCATACATTACTTCAAGTCTGAAGGACTAACATATGTGATGTCCTGAATCCACGTGATGTTGCATGTTATCCAGCCTTAAATTGATGTGTATTAATAGACAGGATAGTTTACTTGCTCTAGATAAAGTTTGGTCTGTTAATAATGTGTGATGGTGGGTATGTGTGTGTTTGTTGGTAGGCCAGAAGGTAAACCAATGGGTGCGACATGCATAGGGCCGGTCGTTATGGCGACACTTGTGAGAGTCCTATGACCAACTGTAGATGTCTTTTGGCTGAAACTATTTTATTTATTTATTTAAACTTCATGTACAGTAGTGGTACTTAGGCAGACTTAATGCAACAAGGCATTCTCTAACATTCAACCTTTGATGTTGATGATGGTTTAACTATAATAGTAATATGTCGTGATGGCTATTGAAACTAAGATTTTAAATTCTACACACTTACGTTGGCTTAAATCTTGATACTGTTCAGGCATTACATCACTAATGGTGAAAGTTCGTATGTATATTTGTTATTCTTTGAAGCTCAAAAGTCTGGAAGGATTTGAATCTATAAACATAGCATTTTTTTTTTACTTTTTAATGCAGCAGTATATTCCCTCGAGATAATGTTCTATTTTCACGCGGACGAAGCCGCTGGCAGAAACTTGTAAAGGTATATTTATATACTCAGTAATATTGTAGTCAGGTATCCGTAATTGCTTATGTCCGATATCATTCCCAATCTAAATGACATATTAGTACAGATTATAGGCGATCCATGTACCGACATAATAGAGGAATGGGGAGTTCGTATAATGGGGAAGAGATTGCCTGTTACGTCTACTATGAATTGGATATGTCGTTGAACGTCAAGCATGCAATTAAATGTCTCAGCTCATACCACAGAAGATAGCATGATGGTATTTTGATTTACCTCCTATGGTACTCAACGTCGGCTCGTCCCATGGATCCTTTCATCCGATAAGAGCACTCCAAAACCGACCGTACTTCAACACAAAATCAATATTACTTCGAAGAACTTACGTCATACATATTCTTCGTATAACAGATCGGCAAACTTTCTATAGTGAGCTAAGTTCGACAATGTAAATATCGAATAAAAAGCTAACAGAAAATAAAATCCAGGCCAAAAATATATAGGCTCGTCCAACACCCGGAAAAATTCCTCCAACTTGGCTAATAAAGATTTATCGTTGCGATAAAAAATTTCATAGCAGTGAGTTGGCCGTAAATAATTCGTGGCATACCTGCGAATGCTGATTTGACATGGGTCAGGGCCTCGAACTCGAGCCGTATAATATTTCATTCCTTCCGACTCGAATCATAAGTCCAACCGCAGTGCAAATTGAAATTTTGCTCGGACACCGCACTTCTTATTGGTTTGTGTCTTATCTACGCATCGCATGAATATCTGTCAAGCTGGTGTGTCTATCATTATTTTGTGTGTACAACATTTTTGTGTGTGTACGCAAGCGTGAAATAGAAAAATGTGATATCTTCTAACACGTTATCATTTGCGAAAGAAAATAACGTTACAAAAAAAAAAATAACGTGAAAATGAGAAGAGAATAGACTCTAGTGCATTTTAAAAATCAAAAGAGAATCTAAAAAGATTATTGACGATTAATCAGCGCTGAAGTTGATCGTTATTCAAGCTTCATTAGTTCAAGCCCAGCTTGAAAGAATATAAAATGTCTCAGACATTTTAATTTTGTTTAAAATGCAAAGTAAGTTTCTTGCGCCTTTAATTAGTATTCCTTCTCTGAAAATAAGTGTTAATTAGTTTTCACAACTCATGTAAAAGAAGAGTACAGTAAATTAAAGTAAAAGAGATAAGCGTGTTTTATGGATAATTAAAACTCATAAATTCTATCAGCTCTTTTTTTGGGTACTGACCAAACACTTGGGAGTCCTACAAAGGATAATGGAACTTATCACGTGTTTTTAAGTCGCAAATTGTTTTGCGATCTATTGATCCGAAACGGACAAAAACAAAGCACTCACATTTGGCTGTTTGTCCCACACTCATTAATTTGACCGCGTGGCTAACCCCAGAATGTCCTGAGCTATTAACTACCGAAGCTGGGTATGCAATAAATTGAGACTTTTCATATATAAATCAGGGTCGAGCGTGTCGCAGAAGGTCTGCAGATAAACCGGATGGTATAAGAGTGAGGGGCATTACTGGAGCAGCTGCGGCGGCCGGCGTCGCGAACTCACTCGCATTACAACCAGTTTTATGTGAGGCCCGGGCGAATCTTGCTTTAATACTGTACGTTTCTGGAGAAACTTGCACAAATTGAAACGCTGAGGCCTCGGATAATTGGAATATTTCGTAAGTTGTATAGAATGACGGAAACTTCATAGTTGTAGTAAGAGATATCTTAATTAAATTGTTGGTTATGGCATTCCCAGTTGAATTGGTACTTTCACAAGCGGATTGCGAATTTGATCAAATGTAGGAACTAAACACAAGTAATGATCTTAGCAGGTATTATTCAAAGTACTTTTTGAGTACGTTTAATTGATAATATATTGTTTTATTTCACATATATACGTGGAATAGTCGGGAATTATGTTGTTTTTACAAATAAAAAAATATAAAACTTCATTTGAATACCGACAAATAGCAGAAAAAAGAACCTATTTTGCTGCGGAAACTTTTGCAAGAGTACCGTGGTTCTATGCTCTCGTGGCAAAAGAAGAAACGGAAAATAGTCAGTAAAAGTTTTTTTTTTTTAGTTTAGTTTAATCACCTAATAACTTCTCCTGCTCTAAAACGGAGTGAAAGAGTGTACCAGACTTTTACTGACTAAAACCACACCTATGATCCTTCAGTTGCCTTTTGCATTCTAGGACCACGGGTAAACTTTCCAGAAGTTGGCACATGACCCTAGTAGACTAAGAAACTAGCCCCTATGATTTTGCTGACATTACATTGAAGAGCCGTGAGATTCCACGTGTTGTTGACGACTCGGGCTCGGTTTGGATGGTTACCGGACGGCTGGACGGTAATCCACCGCTCTACGTGGAATAAAAAAAATAAAAAATCATCCGCAAGCCTACAAGTCATTTAAAATCTGACACGCCCCCAATAGTTAATACTTAGCGTATTGGCGTTATATATTATAATCAGATAAATATACACCACAAATAGCCAATCACAATTAAGCGACGACAAATTAGTCGATATTATCAATACCAATTTAACACAAAGCTGACCGCAAAATTCTACAGCAATTTGTCCACAAAAGCTAATTAATTGACGCCACTGTGTTTGACCGCAGTTTAAAAATGTGTCAAAACAAAATTAATATCTACTTAACCATTGCGACAAAATAAAATTACAATTGGAACGTTCTATTAATAAAATTACAGTCTGATTAAATTATTCTGATACTAGCTGCTCCCAGCGGCTTTGCCCGCGTGATAGCAGAAAATTATCCCAAGGGAACATACTTCCGGGATAAAAAGTATCCTATGTCCTATTCCAAAACATGGTCTATCCGTGTACCAAGTTTCATCAAAATCGGCTTTGCCATTTAGGCGTGAAGACGTAACAAACAAACAAACTCACTTTCGCTTTTATAATATTAGTACTGATTAAAATAAGCTAGGGTTGTGTCGAGTCATGCAGGGAGAAGCTGAATACCAGTACTATGCATTCCAAATGAGAATAGGATCGATTGCATGTTGTGACGTCACAATTTACTGTCAAATCGTATAAATTTTGTCAAAATTGAAGAACTCAGAGATGAGTAAAATTTAAGAACTCGATTCTGATTAAACCTTTTTTTGTTCAAAGTTCGTAAAAAAACAAAAAAAAAAAAACAATTAAAAATTTCTTTCTTCGTTTTGACAGTAAATTAAAACGATCCTATTCTCATTTGGAACGCATCGTAAATAAAAAAATTATAAGGAGCAACTGCACATCTGGTCTTCCACAGCGTGTCTTTACCACAGTTTGTCATTGTCCCCTTGTTTTAATTATCAATAACGGCCGTCCAAGACCTAAACTCGCTACTTATAAAATAAATTACACTAACATTCAGGTATGGTCACCCATCCACGGACTTACCTGAGAACGGTTTACTTAACTTTTTTTTATTTGATATAAACTAGTGCTTGACTGCGTTCCCACCTGATGGTAAGCATTGATGCAATCGTTGATGGTGAGGCGCACTAGTTTATTAAGAGCCTATTAATTCTATAATCGGACAAGAAGACCGCACTACAACGTATAAGATGTTTTGGGAACACATTTATTGTTTGTGCAGCTCAGGAGCAAAATTCCATGAAAGTCTCTGTTTTCTGATACCTACAAATATGACAATAAAATTATAGCTACAACAAAGGGTAAATAGGTTAACTACTAAGCAAGTGTGCTCCATCAACGGCCACATCATTGGGTAGATGATCAAACGCGAATCTATCAATAATAAAAAAAAAATCGACTCACGCATCTATTATTATTTCCCCATAATGACCCTTAAGCCAATCAAATACTCTAGTATAAAAGAAAAAGATATATAAATGAATATCAACTTGAAAGTGCTTAAAGATCTCCACATTCCCGGCCTTGTTTCCTTGGCTCTTAAATCCGGATATCCGGCTTCATCGCAGACTCTTTATTTGTCTTAAGGATGAATTTCACCATAACGACTGAAGAGGTTTTATTTTTATTCGACCTTAAGTTTAAATGACAGGGAGAATAATATAATGAACGGACAGCGGTATCGAGTCGTTGAGCTCCTTAGTAGTCGCAACTTGAGCTTCAAGAATACTGACAAATGCCTGCACTGACTGAACAAGTCCACTCAAATCTGTGTGGTTCATCCTTTTTATTAGACACCAATTTGCATGGTTCTCATAAGATTTGACCATTATATAATATAATAATAATAATATAATATTCCACAACTATCACACAACGCGATCTAGTCCCAAGCTAAGCAGAGCTTGTGTTATGGGTACTAGACAACTGATAAACATACTTATATATTTCTAAATACATACATATATTTACTGCTTGGACTTCTAAAGAAACTTTGATCCCTGTGTTTGTTTCGGTGTTTCTTCTCAGGGTAGTCATTCCAAAATTACCTGCTTCATTATGTTTAAATTGATGAAAAAATTGCGGTGTAAAAGTGTTTTTGAAAAAACGTATTTGCAAAATAAACGTCATTTAACTGCTTACCCACTTTTCTACTTTAATATGAGTAAGAAAGTGGTAGCCAATTGATGCTGCTGACTGTACAAATATAGATTAAGGGTAATAAATTGTTACAATTGATACATTGTAAGACAACTTTTCATCATTTATTTTTCTATCACCTGAGTCGATCACGTACCGAAAAGCTGCGTCATCAAAATTAATGCACACGGTTTCTTTTTCAATCATGACGTCATTTTATAAAAATAATTTCATGAAGTATGAGAGAGGTACAATGTACCAAAAATACGTTGCTACCTCTATACCTACATTCACGGAGCAAGTACAAAGCCTACATCATTGCCAATCGCCTAGTATATGGAGGAAGTTTGTTTCACTACCGCTTGGGCTCCTTGTTTTCATAGAGGCAATCGGTGGCTGCGGTGATCCCTCTCCGCAAGAAGGAATGAGAAACGGTCACCTCTTCCTGCAAAGCACTAATGTAAGCTAAGGAGATGGCCGCAACCGTGAGGGAAAGGACATCTTTACGCTCCAGCTGCCGCCACAGGAGGTGCAGACACCTCCTGGTGATTCCTGGCTAACACAGATGCGGACTCGCGGACGACAAGCAATAGATAGCTCACAGGCCGACCAGTAAGGACCGAGTCTGAGCCAACAGTGCCTAGTATTCCCATACGTGCCTCAAAGAGATGTCAGCAAAATTGTAGGGACCTGCAGGGCCGATGCTTACTAGGGTCGCGGGAACATTTGAAAGAATTACCACGGCCCTGAAACGCAAAAAGTAATTGACAAAAAAAAACTGAAAAACACAAGTATTTAGTCAGTAAAAATCAAACTCTACCTTTTACTCCACCCTAGTGTGGGAGAAGTTATTTCGTGATTTCATACCTCAAAAAAAAGCTCTATAACTACAACAAAAAAACAATTTCAATAACTGTTTTGACCAGAACGGTTTTTTACATTTGTTTTCTTCTACGAAATTAACACCCTCACAGAATAAAAATATGGAACACGCTACAAAAGCAATCCATTCAGTGTTTTTCCTACAAATAGAAGTACATGTTTTTAAAATAAAACATAAAATGTAGTACTAAAAATAACCAAAAGACAATACCTTTATTTAAAAAACCAACGAGATTTATGAAAAAAAAAGAGTAAAAATGGTACATCAATAAACAAAAGTAAAATCCTACGAAATGGAAATCTTGTAAATTATAAATCTACCCTGAATGGAATTGAAATCTACATAATGGTTTGCGCAAAGAAAAATGTGAGTACTGTTCAGGACGACAATAACACAAAACATTCGGGAACAAAGCGTGGCTTTGGATGAAGTACTGTAACAGTGGCGATGTGACTATGTATGACTAGGTATACGTTACACATGCATGATGGTAGATATTTTTGCATGCAAATTATGTTGTTTTTAATATAGTTTACGAGAAGGTAACTGAACTTCAAAATCTTCATATATTATTCCATTGGTTTATTCAATGCATTTAGACATTTACACAATTTGTGTCGCCCCACATAGGCCACTTGCCACAACCACAAACGCCGCACAAAGAAGCGGCCACAAAAGAAGCTGAAGCGCACGACAGCCACTTCTGGCCAGTTGCTGCTATTTTTTAACCCGTACGCGCATTATCATAATGTACACTGACGAAGAAGGTTCCGAATGGTGTGTGACGGCGTTTTGTGTCGGTGTTTAGTAGCCAGTGAGTTTCACTAGAAACTAGCAGCTGCGATATGAAGCGTGTGGCGGCCACTGGCAGCAACCATGTGCGGCGAATCCATATAAAATGTATGAAACTTACAGGAATTATCCCGATGGCGGTGTTTTGTGGTTGTGGTTAGCGGCCTGTGTGCGGCGACTCTTTGGGTTAACCAAAGTGAGACTATTGGAGTCTACGCAATAGTAGTGGTGTGCTACGTCGTAGCGTGCTACGTAGCAAGCTACGACGTAGCACATAGCTTGCCGTAGCAAAGACAATTCATTCAAACACGTTGAGTTGTACGAACTGGACTATCATGTGTCGTAACTCGTAAAGATAAGAGTACTTTATTAGTAGTAGAGGGCAGTTACACTTGTTACCGATTATTGATTCTTGTTTGACTTTGGCAACTCCCTACTACGACATGAAAACTTTTTCTGTTCAACCAACTTGCCTTTCATGCCTGAATTGGTGACAACTAAAGTGGTGATACAGGAAAGTTATACTTAATGCCAACAATCACACAAAAAGATATGGTTTTTCTTTCTTGAAATAGTGACAAACGAACAACAATTTACTACAAATTTACTGTTTTCAGATTTTTAATCCTATATCTGTGGTATAAGACCTTGCTTCTAGCCAAATTTCTGGATTCTGGGTCAACAGAAAGTTCCCTATGAATTTTGATTCTCTTTTTTTTTTTAATTTGGAATTTTTTTTCTCAACCTCAAGGGACCGTAGACTTGAGTATATGGTTTAAATTTCAACTCAATACCTCTACGCATTTCCGAGATAAAGGGTGTTGACAGACAGACAGACAGACAGATGGACCACAAAGTAATCCTATTAGGGTTCTGTTTTTTCCTTGTGAGGTACAGAACCCAAGAAAACGTCACTAATGCTTAGGACTCATAAAATTCAAAACTAAAACATTGGCTGCACGTCTATACGTGAAATACTGTTCAAAATAATGGCGACACAATATTTCATTTTCGCCCTTCACGGTATGTAATTTTATTACTGGGATCAATTTTACGACATTCGATACTTTTACGGTTGTTGAGCCTAAATCGTAAAAGGGTTACTGTAACGGCAGCCTTACTTTACTTAACGTCACCTCCTTTGTCTTTGTGTGGAGTTTTGAGAAGCTATTTTATGTTTTTAATAGTCTTTTGTTCAGGATCTTGCAGCTAAAATAATAAGACCCAATCAATGTCTACGGTTAAAAGCCGGTTGTAGTCACTGAGTTGACTTAGACCTGAGCGGAATTCGTACATTTTGTATGAACTTCGCTTGATTCCACGGCCGAGGCTCGAAGATTTTTGTACTATCGAGGCCTTTTCAAGGGACCGTAGATTTGAGTAGGTATATAGTTTTATTTTCAACTCGATACCTTCACGCGTTCTCGAAATAAAAGAGTCTCGACACAGACAGACAACTGAGTGATCCTACAAGGATTCCGTTTTTTCCTTTAGAGATATGGAACTATAAAAAAAATATAAACACTGTGTAAATTGTAAAATGCAGTAACTTTGGGATGAGAAAAAAAACGTTCTGTGTATTATTGTTTTTTTTTTGTTGTTTTACAATTGTTGTTTTTTTTGTTGTCTGATGCTTGACGCACAGGACCAGTCGTTGTGGCGTCGCTTGAGAGAGGCCTGTGTCTAGCAGTGGACGTCTTTCGGCTGATATGATGATGATGAACAATTGTTGACGTTGTTCTGTAGATGGGTGACTATCTTGACATATGTGGACTCCTACACTTGTCTCGGAAAGCATGTTAAACCCTCAGTCTCGACTGATATCTTTAGATCTCTGATAATCGTTACCCAAAGTCAAGTAAGGAAATTTAACTCCAGTCTTGCCAAAGAGTATTGTGTTACCTAATTACTGGGAAGTGGAAGTCACACAGGCATAACCAGGGCTCCGCCTAAAATACTATTCAACCACATCCAGTTTGACTAGAAGCCTGATAGTATGTTAGCTAACACGCATTGCTTCTTTTCGAATCGATGGCAAGCTCATTAAACTTTTAGGATCCAGTACGTGGCTACATTAACTGCAGCATCGATCGCACTCTGTAAATCCTCCAAAGTACAGGTGTATGGCACTTGGAGCACTCTAACATGCATTACTGAGAAATGCAATGGGCAGGGCACATTGCACGCAGAACAGATGGTCGATGGGGATGAAAGGTTCTGGAGTGGAGACGACGTACCGGAAGACGTAACGTTGAAAGGCCTCCAACAAGGTGGACCGATGACCTCGTAAGGGTTGCGGGAATCCGATGGGTGCGTGATGCACAGGACAAATCGTTGTGGTGACGCTTGGGGGAGGCCTTAGTCCAACAGTGGACGTCTTTCGGCTGATATGATGATGATGATGATGATGATAAGGTTTACGATGGTTTGGATTTCAACTTTTATTTTATGAACGGTTTTAATAAGAGCTGCGTTGGATTTTATTAAAATCTCGTTGATATCCACTATAAAATAAATTGATATTCTGTTTATATTTTGATTCCCGGGAAAAGGATTGTGTGGATCGTTCAGAGGGATAATGTAAAAAAGATAAGCTGTATTTTTTGCTGTAGTATATTCTATAAATTATAATAATCTTTTTACAATAAGCATCTTACCTACATGTAATTTGTAAGAAGACAATTTCATTACCTTATTTATTTCAAACCATCTTGTTCACGCAACGAAACCCAAAAGAGAGTACTCTTTCAATATTAAACAGAATCTCGTTTCATATTACGTAATATCAAGCAATATCAAAATAACTCATTAGAATTTCATAAAGTAATTCAATAAGGAACCAACAAGGCAAACGATGTTGCCGAGATCGCATATTATGTTTTATGTTTCCTCAAAGCCGGATTATCATCTGGTAAAGCGAATGTTGGCAAAAATATCATATTATGTGGTGGTTTTAGTAGTTAATAGCAGGATTTGCAGTAGTGTCTGCTCGACTGAATTTATGCAGTACAACGTGACACTTTTGTGGAGGAGATCTTTAATTTGAATAAGACGGTGAATTATGATCGTGAATTTATGCAGTGTCATGCTCTTTTATTCTAGACGATCGAGTGTTGGTAGAAATATGATGTCGAATATTGTAGTGCGTCAAATCATTCGTAGTTACATTATCTAGAGATAACTTACTTTTAAATGTACCAATAAAAATAACGTTTCTGAAAAACAGAAGAAAAAGTGACTACAAATATTAGGGTGACTGATAATTAGTGACCGATACTTAAACAGGTGATTGTACTCATTATTATAAACCACTTTCCTACAGAAACTTTTTTTTTACTCACTCATCATCTCTATCTTAATGACTAAACGCGGCTAACAATTGACCGGTCGCAAACGCGCGCGCGTAAATTTTAAACAGCTGTTTTATTATTGTGATAAAACGAATGAAAAGAAAAATAAACTTTTTATTTGGTGGAAAAGGCGCAAACTTAAGACTAAAATATTACAAACATATTCCATGACAAAAAAAAAATATAATAAAAAAAAATTCTTTGAGATAGATGTTTAAGGATCGGTCATTAATTACGAGTCACCCTGTATATACCTATATCATTTCCACTAACAAGTGTTATTCCCAACCTAACATTAAACATAATCTTAAGAACCGTACTATCTTCCACAAAGTTAAGCTTTATTTAAGCTTTAACTTAAGCTTACTTGAACTTCTTCATCAACAACGTCCTTTTTAATATAAGTCGTTGGATTGCGATACACGTCACGTACCAGGAGTACAATGGCCGCGAGGGAGTAGCGCCGGCCGGCCGAATTATCCCGCCGGTGTACACCGACCACGTGACTGCTCTGCGCTCCTGATCGCCTGGTACCATAGAACAAAAGCCATTCTTTTATTTAAGGCTTTTAGACGTATTGTTTGGCGGTAAAAGGATAGAACCATGAAATATGTAAGAGTACTATCGTATATCCCTCGTTGTGGTGTCACAAGCCCCGTAATCTATAGAAGTCCAGCTACAAAGGAAACTAATACTTTATTCAACGACTACGGACACGAATATTTAGACGGTTTGAATTAGTGAAACCATTCATCCAAGTTTGTCTTGTCAGTTTATCGTAGACTAAATCCGACAAATACACGCAAGGAACGTCTAAAACATGCTCTGTCATAATAAATGGCCCGATTTTGTACTTGAAGAAACATTCATCATCATCATCATCATATCAGCCGAAAGACGTCCACTGCTGGACATAGGCCTCCCCCAAGCGTCGCCACAACGACCGGTCCTGTGCGTCACGCATCCATCGGATTCCCGCGACCCTGACCAGGTCGTCGGTCCACCTTGTTGGAGGCCTTCCAACGCTGCGTCTTCCGGTACGTGGTCGCCACTCCAGAACCTTTCGTCCCCATCGACCATCTGTTCTGCGTGCAATGTGCCCTACCCATTGCCACTTAAGTTTGGCGACTCTTCGAGCCACGTCGGCAACCTTGGTTCTCAGAAGAAACATTATACTAACAAAAATATTTGGTATGACACTGTTGCCCTACATTTTGTGTGCTGTACAATTTTAATAATACACTGTGGATGTTCCAAACATTTAATGACAACACTAACATCACCAAACTACAAATTAACGACAATTAATACTGAGAAATATTGGTGGCGCTTAATAGTCGTAATGCTTCAGCATTTAATTTCTTAGGTCGTAGATTAAACTTGGACCGCCTTGTGTAAAGCTGCGCTCTCGAGCCAAATTAAAAAGCTGAGGATGCACAAAATATTTTGGCAAAATTTCCTCGAGCATGGCCGAGGTGCTGGTCGAGTGTGGAGGCTCGTTGCCTAGAATTCCCTACGGAGAATGCGAATCACGTCCTAGGCCAAGAGAATTCCAGTGCTTCGGACGATCTCTCAAATTATCCGTTGGACAGAGTACTCTGGATGTAATTCCGAACATTAGTGGAATTGCTCGTATGTGAGATCAATTTATCGGAAAAATATTTGGTACTCCCGGTATTGAAGTGGCCGAATATTGGAAACTATTCGTATACCCGCAGATGTTGAAATGCAATTCACATAAATGCAGGGTTTTTTAAACTGAAACTTGTTAGTTAAATACTTCGATTCGCTACGAATAAACATCGAGTTTCATGTTAAAATACAGTCCTGCATATTTTTATCCATCATAAAATTGACGCGAACGCATTATTTTGATTAAAAATTGCTCGATAGTGGCCCAGCACTAGAAACCACACATAGTAATCAAAATGCAAATTAACATTTGTCAAAGTAAATATTGCGCAGTAATATACCTTTTAATGGCTATAAAGCTCGCAATTAACTTCAGGCTGTTGTTTTACGGTTTGTGTATATTTTTATTAAACTAGCGATCGTTAACTGGATGCGGGCGAATTAAATCAGAGGTCATTTAGTTTTACTGATGTCGATAATTACTGAGCCTGACGACGCGTTAAATGTGCCGCAAATAAGTGTGTGTGTACTTGAGCGTGATTATATGCTCTGCATATGGTTAGGTAGGATGTGTGGTTGTGTGTGTGTGGTTTTAGAATTAAATGGGGTAATGATATGTAATATATCTAACCTAACAAAGCATGTGTTAAATATATAAATGAAAACAAATTAGAGAGAGAGTTCCTAAAGAAAAGAGTAAATCAAATTAATTTTATGTTATAAATTGAGGTGGTCTGACTCCTCAGTCAATCTCATTATTTTTTTAATTTTTTAAGTTTATATTATAAGGCAAACGTCACCCTTTCATTATTGTATCCTACTCGCTTCAGAGTCAATCCAGAGGCGTAATTAAAACTGATTGATGACCGTTATTCACATATGCACAATATTCCTGGAAAATACTGATTGCATTTCGACATTTAGAGTTAAAGAAAATCTTTAGCAAAAACAACGCATATGGGGTGTATGCTTTGTATTCGCTAAAGATAACCCTCCCCATACAAGTCTCCACATTATCATACACATAATGGCTAATAATCTAAAACATACTCTAGAGTGTACTGTACATAACCGACTGGTTTATCCCCAGCGGATATTGGAACTGTTATCGCAATATGCAAATTCAATTGCGCACTGCACTCTACGCGACAACTTGGGGACTATGCAATTGATCGTTACTACCCAATAAGCTCTAAGAATTGTTTTGGGGCAGTTGTTTATTATTATTGTTATAGTCGGTGTAATATCTGGTGGTTTAATAATGCAATACTGGCCATATGAGTATAGCTGTGAGGGATAGTTGAAGAAAAATTTTGCAAGTGTAAGAACACTTTCAACATGTTTTCTTCAACGATCTATCTGTGGATATATTATTACGTCGAGACATACAATATTAGTGTTCATTTTTACAAGCTTTTATTTAGTTTCACCGATTGAGCTGAAATTTTGCATGCATATGTAAATCAGATGACAATGCAACATTATTATGACATTGGAGCTGATCTTATGATGGAAGCGGAAGGTGGCTATAGGTACTCGGTAGTTAAACGACATAACACCAGTTTAAGCTCGTATGTTTCGTCTTGACGAGTATTAATTATATAGGTATACCGAGCTATAAAAACTCGCAATGGAAAAATGATTTTCATTGAAAGCTTGTTAATTTTAAGTTCCTTCATATCTACTTTTTTTACGCTGTAAACATCTGTGTATGCCAATCAAACATGTTTTAATTTTTTTTTTCTGTTTCGGATTCACCCGGGTGTCACTATTGTACGGATTGCTAAGAAAACCAGGTAGATCATGAGGTAAAATACTTCCTATTGGGCGGAGGACTATCATATTCTCGTAGAGACAATCGGTGGTGGCGGTTTCCGGCGATAGTTCAAGTCATGGTTCAGAGCGAGAGGAAACTGGAAGTGGTTAGCTTCTTCTGAGAAGTGCTAATTGCGAGCGAAGGAGATGGCCGGAATCGATGAAAGAGAAAACATCATCACACCCCAGCCACCGCTATGGGCGACAAATCGGGCATCAGGAGGCGCATGAGGATTTATGACGACGAGTTAAAGGTAGATCGCCCTAACGGCATGCAGTCTACCACACGCGCGTCCAAGCAAATCTAATTGGGCCTATCAGAGCCGATTCCTACTAGGGCTTTGGGAACATTTGAAAGACATCGTGGCTCAAAAAATAAAGTGCAAATTAAGGAACGTAGGTTTAAATAGTAAATCGTTCTACTCTGGAAAAGAAAAAACTACTTGATGATTATTAACCAAAAAAAAAATTGCTGTCACTTTTGCTTTAATGATTTAGGTATTTTTATTTTAGCAATGCCGGTCGTTATTATTACCTAAAATACCATATAGATAGAGTTTCCATCGCAGTTAATTAGGCCTCTAAATAGCGTATTTAATGTGAGTACTTTGTGTTTGAGGGGTGAATTCTATTGTTCAGTGATGTTATGTATCATCACGTGTAAAATTTTAGCAAGACAGCAAATTCATTTTATGTTTGATGTCCATTTCGTCCATTTCAAAGTAACAATTTCCACACAGGTATTTCACTTTTACCTGTATACCTATACTTTCAATTGTATGCCAATTGAATCGATTTATGTGATTTTTTATGTACTCAAAAAAACGTCTACTTAGTGCCTTAGACATTTTCTACCAGTCAACTTTTAGGTGGTGTTGAGACAAACTATGGCAGGTCCAATTTGTATACGACAAACATTTAGACCTATAGATTTATTCATATAATTAATTTTCACTGTTTTTGTTTTTAATTATGGTTATCTCACCTGATTGTAAACGACGATGTGGCCGACGATGGAGCACGTGAATCTCGTAATTCACAATTATTACAATAATTATGATTTTTTATAATAATAATTGTTTTTTTTTTCAGTTTGAAGATTGAGTTATTTCGCGTAAACAAATAGTTTTTCTACCTTTCTTTTTCTTTCAATTTACCTTTATATATCCCTAAACGTGACGATGGCCCACAGAACAATTTTCAACAAAAATATTTCATTTTAGCTATTTATGTGACCTATGTTTAGTGGATGTCTGCTGACTGATAAAGTGTACCGCAATACGCTGGAAAGGACCCAGACAGTACGTTTAACCGTTCGTCTAGATTAATGTCACGACATATTGGATGTTTCGGCCAAAATCTTGCTGAAAAGTGTTCTATTATGCTAATATAGCATTTATACTATTTGCGACCAGAAATTATGTCATATAGAAGAGGTTACACATGCTGTAATAAATAATAAGATGGCTGCGTCAGACTATTTTACTGGGTGAAGACCTAGGAAATGTTGGCATGGAAATCTTAGTTGGAAAAGCTATTAGACAGTTTTTGCTTGAAAATATGTTTACTTTAACAACCTCTCCAGTGAAAATAATGACCCCTAACTTCGAAGCCATGTTACCAGATACTTATTCTAAGTAACCGAATGCTAACGACGTTATAAGTTTCTGTAAAATTATACCTACACCGCTACTGTCATCTGAAACTTATGACTATATGAATAAAACATAAGCTGAAACTTCAATGAAATCGAAACTTAATCCTCACAAGTCATATAGTACGAATACTAATATGCAAACAAGGGATAGCTATATCACGGATGTGAGTGGTTCAAAACATTGTTCATAACATACGTGGCAGTAACTGACTCGTGGTTTGAATTACGGCAAAAGCTGAGAGCTCTCCTCTCCACGATTTTCGAACATTGTATTCACGACGTGTGACGTCGAATAAATAACCGTGTTTGAATAAAAACTGACGTTGCGCGCGAACCACTTAAATGTCTTTACTAACATCATGAAATAATAAAATAATTTAGAACGACGACGTCCTGACTGCGATGTCCTCTGGAATAGTGCCAAGCACCGCGGGATGCAACGTTATCCGAGCCTCGAGTACAAACTTTTAAGAAGCATACTCCTGTCTAACTTTACCGTTATTATAAAATGTAAGAGGCGACGCAAATAGCACAGCAGTACGAGTTCGACGGATTTTTAGACGTTTCGAACAACGATTATGGGCCGAACTCGAGCCGCTTCGAACATTGGATGCTCACAAATTTTTATCACCTAGTGTCGTGCCACCCGTACGCTATGGGTATCGATAATCCGTGCATAACCATTCCATTTGCACGTGACACGTATAGTACGAGTTATGTTGTTTCCGCGTTAGTTGGCACATGTTGCAGCGTATTAAATTAGACGTATCAGCAGATAGCTCGATATTGGTACAGTTGGCATCTGCGCAGAGCGCGCACATGTGTGACATTGGCCGCGTCTCATGCATCATTCAGACGGAACCTGCATCCAATCGCTCTTACATTTAGGTTATAGCTCACCGCTTACGTGATAAATCGCCGTTCTGGAGGAAACTTGTAGTATCATCACGAGCAGCCATGTGCTACATCGTTGGCTTTTATCAGATTTTTCCAGCTGGTTACGAGAGCTCATGTAAAATGCATGCGGTAGCCGTGTTTGTAATTGCTGTAACAGCTTTTGCATTACGCCCTAATATTAAAAGACGTTTACGTTTGCCTGCATTTTTAAGCGTAATTCAACGAGTTTTTTACTGTAAAAATTATACGCGCGTTTTAAAACGTTAACTCGACGGGATTTTAAAGCTGAGTCGTTAACGTTTCATCAAATTTTAATTTAATTGAACTTCAAAATTTTGCTTTCAATTAGTTACATTCAATTACTCGTAACATCAAAATATTACATTTATTAAGTCCAATTATATGTTTGTCTATCGCCTCTAAAGGTACCTATACTAAAGTTTTCATGATCGCATCAATAGAGGGTAATAAGAGAAACTTACTATTAAAACACATTCAATAAGATTTCTATACATCCCCACTTGCTAAAACCAATAACATGACGCAATATCACACTGCGTCTCAAGTATCATTGATCAATAAGTGCAGTGCAATACAAAATCTATGAGCAATATTGCTCGTGATATTGCCATTTCACATTAAATGGAAGTAATTGGAATTCCTGTCAAGTGTGAAATTGGCGTCTTCATTGAGCGACCAGAGACGAAATCTACCGCTCATGCAATATGTATGTTCGGAGATATTATCATGAAAGTATGTTTATTTGCTCTTATATTAATTCCGTTTGTATTTATTACTCGTTCAGAGTTATTTCGGCTGTGTAATTGTTTAAGTGGCTGTAATTCGTTAACTAGGCGGGGGGAGAGCTTGTTTGTTGGTGTTCCAAATGTATGTGTTCCGCAGTTGCAGGTACTAAAGTCGATGGGTATAATCAACCTGCCGAGCTTTTCCCCAACTATAACGCGGTCGACTCCCAGTCTAACTGAATTCAGCTGAACATTAGTATTTTAGATAGAATGACCGCCTAACTGACTTCCATAGCCTAGTAATTGTATAACACGATACCGCAAAAAACTTAAAAATGTATGTTCTTTCGACTGGAACCATCAGCTGGATCTGCTTACCGAGGCAAGGACGATTAGGTATCCGTGCATTAAGATGGTCACCATCCTCAGAACGATCTCAGTAAATGTTTTTTAACCTTGAGATTGACCTATGATGATGATATTGTTGATCATCATTTCAGCCGACAGACGTCCACTGTTGGACATAGGCCTCCCCCAAGTGTCGCCGCAGTGATTGATCCTGTGCGTCCCGCATCCATCGGATTCCCGCAACCTTCACCAGGTCATCGGTCAACCTTGTAGGAGGCCTTCCTCGCTGCGTCTTCCAGTACGCGATCGCCACTCCAGAATCTTTCGGCCCCAACGGAAATTTAGTTGTTATTTTTGGATTTTGTTTTAATTTATAGTGATTTTATTTTATTTCAATCGTTGTAATAATTTTTGTATGAAAGTAGCAATAAGTGTTTTTGATCAAAATAAAAATGAATATTTATCACCATCTCTTTCTAAAGCTCTTACGTAATTTGTTACATGTATACACTTTTGTTACTCTTTTGTTCATACCTCCTTCAAAAGACCTTCATATCCCCCTATGAAGGGCTGATTTTGCAAATCATTTCATGAACCCACGTGTAAAGTGCCTACTGCATTCGAAAGTGCCTCTTCATCCTCGTGCCTGCCGTGCCTATTTTTACGATAGACATAAGATAAGGATGCTTTTGCTTTGTAATTTCTTAGTATCACAATACAAGTTGAAACGTGAAGGATGGTTTGTTCTTAGGTACTCGCATGCTCAGGTGTGTTTTAGGTGCACACTCATCTTTTCAACATCATGGGTAGAAACAGGTAATTTTTTAGGTGGGAATATCATTTAATGACATCCCCCAACAAGCTGGAGCAATAGATAGTGTCAGACTTTTACTGACTAAGAATAAACTCCTGTTTCTGCTTTGCCATTATGGGATCTCTTTCGCATCACCCATGGCCCCAGTAGGCTTTGACCCTGCTGGGCTCCTACGGTTGCTGAAAACTCCTTGAGGCGCGCGTGGAAAACAACACGCCGTGGACGACCTGAGCTCGGTCCGGACGAGAAACAGGTCATGTTTTTTTTTGTATAACATTTAGTCCTTTAAATAAAAGTTAGACATCGAATATAACTTTTATTTGGCTATATTTTACAGTTTTTTTTTTTTGTCAAAGTAAAGTTTCCTTTATTTTTGCCGGACCTATCTCTTTTCGACCACTTTTTATTGAACCCACTTAGACTAACTAAGTAGGTGGATCAATTTATATATTACCAACACTGAAGAACACCAAGAGTTGTAGTTCTATATAAACTGGAAAGTTAATTTAATATATCTACACGAGCGTAGCCTTTTACAGTATTTAAAGTTAGAACTGAAGGGAAGTAGGTATAGATATTCTATCTCACGAAGATGAGTCAGTCTTGGTTGTGTGTGTAGATACATATGCACAATTGCACATTCTTTCGAAATGTGTACGCTATTTTATAAGTGTACACAGAAAAAAAAAGTATGTATAATGTGTAGGTTGACCAAGGTCAATCTGCTTAGGTAAGCTGCGAGCTCTGCTCTGTTCGAAAGAACTAGAAAGCAAAAGCCAACTGAAGGAACACAGATGGGTTGGATGGTCAGTAAAAGTTTGATACGCTCTTTCGCTCCACCCAGAGAGGGTAACATTTTTGATGATAACCCACCTCAATAAAAAAACCAACTGAGTGTGATAGCTATACGTGTGTTGCTATAAAAAACAATGATTTTTAGAATCACCGTCAGTACTTTACGTGTTAAAACCTAGGCTTATAGTACCGGCTTATCCCTTCATTAATGTATTCAAGGCACTGAATTTATGCGCACAACCTAATGTTTCATGAGAACAGAGTTAATATAATTTTCATTTTATGTTAATTATTCAATAAGTGGTGGAAAATTTCACACTAATATAGCTGTTATACAATTGCTTAAATCAAATGAAGTAAATTATTCAGTAGTTTAGGCTAGAAATATAGGAATAATATAGGTACGAATGTAAGTAGCTACATCATTATTAGGTCACCATAATTATAATATAAGTAATTGAATACAAGCATAGCTAAGTTTATTGTTCCACTTTTAAATAGATTTATTGATAAATAACTTTAAAAAATACTATAAAAGTTATTAATTTATAGTAATTTATTTATTGAGTTTCCACTTATTGTTTATCAAAACAAATTTTTCATATATGTTACCGGCCAAATCGTATTATAAGATAAACTAGTATGGCCTAGGCCAAACGAGCGATATAAGTCTAAGAGCAAGCAAAGCAAGCTCGGAATTTTGGGACTCCCCGACACGAACTTTCATGATTATTTTTTTTATATAATCGTATAAATACCCAGAAATAGGATCTTCGCGGAGCGGCGCGTGTAAAGATGACTGTTTAGGCTTAGACAAAACTAGTTTATCCTAAAATCGGGTTTAGTCGGAAACAAACAGGGTGTAATGGACAGGTCACCGCAAATTTTAAGGGCTTGCTTAGTAGACAAAATTGAAAAACCTTCTACAAGATTTGGTAACAAAAAAAAAGTCGGCCTCTACACAAAATTCTAAACTTAATTGGACATTCGTATGTAGAGACCGATTTTTTTATTTTCGTTTCCTGAATAAAATCTTGTGATACATTGTTCTGTTTTTTTCACTGAGCAAGTCCATAAAGTTTGCAGAGATTAACAGGTCTCCGCAAACTGAAACCTCTTACACCTTGTATATACAGAATATATAATGGATATTTATGCATGTAGCCAGACATGCATAAATATCCATTATATATTCCCAGGTTTTTTTAAAACATTAATCAAATAAATGTACACGTACCTTCCTGCATAAACGTACACAGCCGAGTTTATATCTGCTTTGCAAGTAACTTACAATATTTTCAAAAGCTTGTTGTTGATTTTTCTGCTTGATTTTATGAGGTTTACATACTTTCATTGAGGTGAAAGATAAATATGAAATAATATTATGGACCTGTCTATAGTGATGGTTTAGTGGTAGAACAACACTTAAGAGGGTCCTTCTCCACTCGCTTATCGTAAACATCGAAAATGGTTTAAAAGCTTGTTACTTCATTTAATGCAATCCAACGCGATGTTTGACGAAAAGGCAACGCAAAAAAAGACAGATAACGCCTGGAAACTCTGTTAGTATTCGGTAATTCCGAGATTTACTCGAAAATTTCACAAAACTTGCTCCAGGAAATAGCTGTTTTTTTTAAACCCTTAAAAGTTTTTGGAAAAAGTTGTCATCATTTAGAATCTTAATAAAATTTGCAAGGTCTCTAGAGGATTACTTTTTTGGCTTTTTTAATTTTTAGGCAAATTATGAAGTGTCAAAGTTCATACAAAATAGGACATTTTCAGAGGTTTTTACTGGATTAGTTTTACACAAATTTAGAAATTGGTTTCTTTAGAAACCTAGATAATATCCACAAGATACTGTGTTTCCAAAATATCTAATGAAAAGTGTGTAATAACGTCATAATCAATTATGAGCGGTTGTATGAAAAACAGTGAAAATGTGAGTCGTGATGCACCACATTAATTCATGAATCCCCAAGCGGCCACCGGTGGCCGCGCATCTATTGTCTTACTATTGTGTCTCTAATTGACGGTATCTGAAGGGTTAAATAAAATATATGCAAGTTATTTTTTTTTATGTGACGTTCTCGAGATAAAAGTTAGATATTGACAGACAAACAGACGGATGGACAACAAAGTGATTCTACAAAAGTTTCGGATTTTCTCTTTTTTGAGGTATAGATCCCTAAAAGCAAAATACAACAAGAAACATAATTAAAGAGAAACCAAAACTTCGAACCGGGAAAACCGACAAAGAAGTCTTCAGAAGTCGTTGGAAATAACAAAAGCAAATCAATTACTGGTACACGGCATTTTGGAGCTAATAACTCTTTTACCGGCAAGCCGAGTTCGCTGCGGTTTGAGGGGAAGGCGTACTCCTTAATCACTGAACCTCACGAACAAACCCGTACGAACCAGTTCCTGGCACCATTTTTAACATCCACATTCCTCATAAATAAAAAATAATAATAAAGCGCGTTCATTGGCTGAATTAATTAGTTTCTATTAGTTAGAAGCGTAATTGGAAAAGAAAATATTCTTTGTTGGTTTAGTTTTTTTTTTTTCGAATCAACTAAGTTTGATGGAAGATTGTCCCTAATTAGTTATAATTCTGAAGAATGACATTTATTTTTTACCGTCTTCTTCAAAAAAATAGAATGCTGTATATTCTATTCTTTTTCGACAACTATCACACAACGCCGTCTAATCTCAAGCTAAGCAAAGCGTGTTGTACTAGACAACTGATAATATGTTTATCAGATATCTAGTACTCATATATTATGTATATATAATGCATGTATAATAATTATTATTTTAATATTATATTTTTCTAAATATATTATAGACAAATTACACCCAGATACAGAACAAATGATCATGCTCATCACAAGGGCAATTGTCCTGGGTGGGAATCAAATCCAAGACCTGTGGCATAGCAGTCAGAGACACTAACCGCTAGACCAACAGGCCACTCTATTACTAATAACCTAAATAGGTACCTATTGAAATCTACATTTTATCAACAAATTTACTATAAAGTTTTCACCCCATTATGTCTTACGACATCGTCTTAATTACAAGCTTTTATTTAGATTCACCTGTCCCCATGTTTGTCTGTCATCAAATCTTGCAAATAAAATTTGATCCTCTTCCTGGTTACCGATTGAGCTGAAATTTTGCATACATGCGTAAATCAGATGACAATGCAATATTATTATCATTTGGAGCTGATCTGATGATAGAACTGGAAGTTGGCTATAGGAACTTGGTAGTCAAACGACACAACCCCATCCTGTTTGAGCTCGTATGATTTGTCTTAACGAGTATTAATTATTTAGCTATGAAAGCTTGCTATGAAAAACATATTTTCATTAAAAGCTTGTTTTAATACTGATGTTCAAAATATAGATAGATATGTAACTTATCCATTTATATTTATTTATATAAACCAATTGTCTTTAAACTTTTAAGTAGGAGAGAGAAGGAGAACTCTTAGGGAATGAACGGTAACCGAACAATACAATTCTATAAATCCAAATACAACTGAAATCCGGCTGAAACTTGCATTTCACTTCATCGAGATATCTCAAACGAAACTCAAGCCAAAGGATTATTTCGAAATACTCGATAACGAGAAGTCGCAGTGGTTCGGAAACGGATCACGAATAAAATAGAGTTACAATAGAAATGACCGCTTGATTGAAATATTATGTACCGAAAAGATAATAATGAGAAATACGACAAAGATTAGGACTAGGTTTAATTATGTGCTAATTATGGTATATTGGAGAGAGACGGGACTGGTCTGTTAGTCTAGTGGTTGGTGCCCCTGACTGCTACGCTGAAAGTAAAGGTCGATTCCAGTACAATCGTTTGTGTGATGAGCATGATTATATATTTGTTCTATATCTGCGAGTAGTTTATCTATAATATGTATGAATTTAGAAATATATAAGTATGTTTATCAGTTGTCTAGTTCACATAACATAAGCTCTGCTTGGCTTGGGACTAGATGGCGTTATGTAATAGTTAAGAAATATATTTAAAATATTATAGTATTGTACTTTATTGTATAAACTTTTTTGTTTCAAAATAGAAGATAAAAAAACGTTGGTGCTGATTAATTTTGGAGAAAATACTTCGTACTGAAAGAAACATCGTTGGATAATCTGGAAACAGGATAAATCGTAGGTCTAGTGAGGGCTTTCAAATTGCTGGATAGGAGACGCATAGGATCGATCAGTACTGGGGTCACTACGTAATTTAGGTGTTTTCAAGGCTAGAGTGAATAGGCTCTTAACAAACTAGTGCGCCTCACCATCAACGATTGCATCACTACTTACCATCAGGTGAGATCCCAGTCCAGCGCTAGTTCATATCAAATAAAAAAAAAACGCTTGGAAAAGAGACTGAGATGTTCAGTTTTTCTTATAGCAAAATTATAATGATAGTGTTACCAATAAAATAACTTGTAAAACATATTTCCATTTGGTATCAAAATTGAATACCCTTTAATACCATGAATAGGCGAATTTACATAAATCACAAGCCATTCTTAAAGGCATGGTTCCTTAAACATTATCCTATTTTCGTAATAAATCATCACTTCCGATTGCATTCACAGCAGTTCAATACCATGGTATAGTTTTGATGATAAATTGATTATAATATCAGTTCGGGGCCGCAGTTCCTTTGTTGAAATCCCACATTGAAATTCGTATTTGTTCTCTACGATACAATTGTCTGCAGAGACTGAATAATATATCACTGTATACTCAGAGAATAATAGATTTGAAAAGCTTTAGATAACCAGTTGGTTTTAAGTATAATAGAATATTATGAAAAAAATGCTTGCTGGATAAACTTGATAGGCTCTTCAGCAACTGCATCCAGTTTTTATATAATAGGTACTAGCTTCTGCCAGTGGCTTAATACGCCTTGTCTGGGTAAAATACTTTCCAGATATTCTTGGTATCGGTTAAGGATGGTACCTCACAGTTAACCAGTAACTGATCAGATTAAAATTCTTGCGGTTAATTAAGTGATTCGTATTAAGGGACAAAGACTAGAATTCCTAGAAATTTGTAAACCCCTCAAAGCAAATAGGACTGAGAAAAGTTTACAACACACAGAACACATTCAGTTCTTATTAAATGTATAATGTACTAGCTGTTACCAGCGGCTTCGCCCACGTGATAGCAGAAAATTATCCCAAGAGAACATACTTCCAGGATAGAAAGTATCCTTTGTCCTATTCCAGGACATGGCCTATCCGTGTACTAAGTTTCACCAAAATCGGTTTAACCATTTAGGCGTGAAGACGTAACAAACAAACAAACAAACTCACTTTCGCTTTTATAATATTAGTAAAGATTATAAGTAAGGATTGTAGCCACAATGTCGAATCAAAACGATGCCATTTTGATATTATTTGCAAGTGACTTCCTTTGATTATTTGGTACAAACAAAACAGAAAACTAGTTTAACAAAGTATACATATTTGAACAGTCTTAAGTCCAATTTTACTGAAAACCAAGGCGATATCATGAAAATAGAATAAAAATCTGAGAAAATGGTAAGACTGGAACAAGCGACGAAAACGTTTTAACCCACTTTAATATTTATAAAGTGAAGCAAGTTTTTTTGGTTTTTACACGTTAAATAGCAACGAATATTCTAAATGCACCGGCGAACACGAGGTTTTCTACCCATAATAATGTTTTTTTTTTATTATCAGTTTTATAATGTTCTCATAAAATGAACATGGACAAAACTAAAGTCATGATAAACAACCATGTAGCACTTCTATCAAGATCGTAGACTTTATACTCGAAGTTTTGGACGATTACGTCTACCTTGGACAGACAATCCAGTTGGGTAGAGCTAATTTGGGCGGTGTTCGGGAGGCTACGCGGTATCTTCTCGTCCAATATACCACAGTGTCTCAAGACGAAAGTCTATGAGCAGTGCGTGTTGCCAGTGACCTCATCAGAAGGATCAAAGTCTCCCAAAGGGCAATGGAAAGGGCTATGCTCGGAGTTTCCTTGCGTGATCGAATCAGAAATAAAGATATCCGCAGGAGAATCAAGGTTGCCGACATAGCACGAAGAATCGCCAAACTTTAGTGGCAGTGGGCGGGGCACATTGCTCGCAGAACCGATAGCCATTGGGGCCAAAAGGTTCTGGAGTGGCGACCGCGTACTGGAAGACGCAGCGACCGGACCGATGACCTGGTGAAGGTTGCGGGAATCCGAGGGATGCGTGACGCACAAGATCTTTCATTGTGGCGACGCTTGGGGGAGGCCTATGTCCAACAGTGGACGTCTGTTGGCTGAAATGATGGTGAATGTTCTCATTGGCGGTAGCATCTTTAAGAAAAGGAATGGGCCGTAATCCACCACGCGGGCTGAGTGCGGGTTAGACATACTTCAGGACAACAGGGTTCAACTCACACAACTCCGTAAGTCGGAGACGGTAGCAATGGCCCAACAGTGCGGACCACCAGTGCTCTCTCAAAAAACATACTAATTTTTATATTTTATAGATTAATTTATAAAATACAAGTAGATAAGAGCAAGTATACAATGTTCAGTGAGATAAGCAGAGATTTAATACATATAAAAGGTCTTTTTATGACATGCCATCATGTCCATATCTAATTTAAGGTCACCAGCAGTACTAAAAGATTTATCTCATACAAATCTGTGATCATGAAGTATCACAAGACTTTATCAGAAATATTGACCATGTAAATCGTGGAAAACCCCGAAGATAAATGAAAATGACCATACTCAATCAATATGAGACGAGAACTTCATAATTTCACGAAACTTCGCCAATATCTGTTGATTATTTCGCTATCACGGAGACAGTAAGGGTTGCAAATTATCTACGGACTCATGCAATAGCAATTTCCAGCAGAAATGTCTATAGACAGGCGCAGGTGGTAAAAGAAATTGTCTCCCATTACGCTTTGCCGGACCATTTTATGGCAACTGATGGCAAATTGTTTGGAAGGAGAGATGAACGGAAAGAAATTTCTCTGTTAATATTCATGTCTCGAGTGAACCTTATGACTGCACGAAGCCTCCCCGCCGAGATTATTGCAAAAGGTTTTTCTTAGTTTTTGTGGGTTTTTGTTTATTCCACGTGCGTACTGTCTCGCCTAAAATATAAGTTATATGAGGATTCTGGGGCAATACTGAGTATGAACAGTTTTGTTCGTATTATATTTTTGCTCGGTCCAGGGTCCGTTTTAATAAAGCGAATTTATTATGTAACTCATTTTGGTTATTATCTGAGATTGTTGTTATTGCTACTACATCAGGGCGAGAAATAATAACAAAGTTGGCTCCTGCATTGTAGGTATACTCACTGGCATGATAAGAAAATATACCTAATGAAACTTGGACTTGCTCGTAACCAGAGACATAATTTTTGGTTTTAGAATATTTATTTACGTAACACGTGTCCATGGTACTAAAACAAAGCTCATGAATATGTGTATTATCCTCATCTTAACCTATGGAGCACAGAATTGGTCTTCGACTTACATCCGAACTCAAGGTTTGCCAACAATCAATGGAATATGGTCACTAATTAAATTACGATCCGTTAATTTTAAATATGACGTTCCAAAACCAGGATAGTTGAGGTGGTTCAAAGGGCTGTCCAATTAAAATGAGACTGGGCAGGATATTGCTGCCACATGCCCGAATATCTGTGAGTCAAAGTAGCATAAAATTTGCCTGAAACAGTAAGGCGGGTCGTGGTCACGAAGTAGATGGTGGGACGAACTGGGAATTTCACTAAAACTGGCTAGAAGAAGCGCGAGCTCGCGATAAATGGAAGGAGTGGGGCTTTTGCCCAAGAGTGGTGCAAAACAGGTTAAAAAAAAACACGTTTTTTTTTATCGACTGAACTGTCTGTCTGTTTTGAAAAGCAAATGCTATGCTGCCACGAGTAATAACGTCCATCAAATATAATGGAATTTCAGTAAAAAAACTAGCACCACAAAATACCACGAAAACAGTTCACTTTGATAAACACGAACAGTTTTCCAAGTATTGTGAAAGCTCACGTCGTGATTTATAAAGGCTAGGGTCCACTGGCGTGTAATTATGTAATAACCAGCCCTCCGTCAGTGTCGAAGTGCAACGTGCACACGCCACAGCAATGACGTCATCATTTTCTGGTCGGAACTCATGAATGCAATCTCGTTTATTGTATGCAAAGTAAAACGTTACATTGTGTAATGGGTCGTGTACACGATAGGCGATGTTTGGTACAGCTTAACACCCTTTTGATGGTTTATTGCTTTAAGACGCGCTGGTCACGGGTGCCATTGGTTATATAGCTAAATTATTCACGAGTCTGAGTGTTTGACCACAGATCGAGAATAGAGAATTGCAGTAAGACATCAAATAATCACAGTAGTAAGTCCTCCCTGAAAAAAAAAGGAATGACAAAGATCATTTTAAAAATATTTTTATACAAACGAATCGGTTGACAATCATTACATTGACATAGACATATTACTTTTAGGCAAGCCATAGTCATGGCGGTAAGTCCCCTCTTTGAGGACTGGCTGGAGAGGTGTCATGGCGTCCTCACAATCCGCATGACAGTTCCTGCGCCGGATTCAGCCTCCACTTGCAAAACAGTAATTCTGGCCAAGAAGACGACCGCGCCGCACGTGTGTGTGTGAGAATGGTCATCCTCACGCCCCAGCTGCTAAGACCCTTTTTTCTTTTCGTGGAAAATCATCAAATGACTTCTTCCACTCTGGGTGGTCCCTTTTCCTTTTCGAACAGTCTGGAGCCCTGGCAGGCATCTGTTCTTACTTACCATGTTAATCTTTGTTACATTTCTGGAAACTGCGCGTGGATTACCCGAGCTTGGTCTTTACTGCACGTCTGCATGGTTTGCTCAACTCCATCATCGAGGTATACATATATTGCTCAAGCCTGCAATGTGGCGAATCTACGACCTAAAGAAGTAGGTACTTTTTTTTAAGGTGGGAATTAAATCATTCAATGACTACACCCACTATGTGGTGAAGCATGATGTTAGATTGTTACTGATTAAAACTCGCCTGCACCCTACAGGTTTTTTTTTAATAAAACCTTACCACGCACTAAAAATTACTCCTGTACCGTGGATGAGCTGTTCCCAAATATGTAAATTAACATATATAAGACACCCAGACTCGAAAAACCTATCTATAGGCCATACGACAGGCAGTGTCCCGGAAAAAATTTTTCAAGCTACTCGTAACACAAAAACTCTTCTTTGAACTGGAACAGAACCGATATAGTTCATTAATATAGGCGATATACATACACGGTACCAAACTATTTCATTAGATATGAATATCATATAGACAACATTAACCCAAACAATTATGGAGGTAATAACTTATGTAGGAGTACCCATATGTCTATATACCATTAGAACTGATTAATATTATTACGTTCAGTGATGAAATTCCTCGGATTCGAAGTTCTAGTTTCACCTGTAGAAATTAATTAATGTTTAGTAAATTTAATATTCAATTTGGTAAGTATCATCTTTCCTTACTTCCAAGACATCTGCAAATTATTCCGTCGGAAAATTTGACACAAATAAATTGGATTAAATTCCAATTAGACGATTACATTTTTGAGAGCACTCAGAATAAGCCTGAAAATGTGCGACTGAAGATTTGTCGGTATTCATTATCTCATTGAAGCTCGTAAAAATTGAGAAAATTAATTTCTCTTTTCTTACGCCTTGAAGATATGAAATTTAAGTAGCTCTATCACCTTCCATCCATAAAGTCCATGAAATAAATACTTCAATATATTTTGACAAATTGCTCAAGTAACATTAAACTGAAGCAGGTCGTGAATCTTACAATAAAGCTCAAGTAACAAATTGTAACGCGACGTGATATTAAAATTCAGAAACATCGCGGTTCGCGCTTACTAGATAGACCCTTCAAAAACACAATTTCACTGACAAATAGCTGGAAAACGTGAGACCCCAACGAAAAAGGGAAATCATTAGGAACAAGGCAAGCTTTTATACGAAAGTTGAGAAGCTAAATACAGTGTATGTATGTGTGTATTCATAGCTTGACATAATTGCGGCCACCATCAACGGAGCCGAATGAATGGCGTCGTGACGAGCCGTGATGGCTGTGGAGCGTGCGCCAGTGTGCCGCTCTTTTGATGAAACCATGATTACACCATACACACTCATATGTACGTGCCACTGTGTATAAAAAAATAACTGGAAACGACAAGGATGTAAGATCGTGTGTCTTGGAAAATGGAATTTCTGCGGCACTGTGTTATGTGCGGTGCTGGAAAATTATGTTGGCGCGGTTTTGAATATTAAGTTCATATTTTAGTTGTAATAATGTCTTGTCATATTAAATTTTAGTCGTGTTGTGGAAGGTAGAATATCGTTGAAATTCAAAATATATCATATTCCTGTCATATTTGTTGTTATTTAGGAGAGCCACGGTTACCGACGTAACCCGAAGAATAGCCAAACTTAATTATTAGTACCATTTTATTTTCAGGCATCGAAGGCCCATAGAAATAATACATACAATAATCTTAAACTATAATAAACTTATACATAATTATTATACCAACAAAACTTAAGTGGCAGTGGGCTGGGCACAATACTCGCAGAAAAGATGGCCTTTGGGGCCGAAAGTTTCTGGAGTTACGACCGCGTACCGGAAGACGCAGCTTTGGACGGCCTCCCACAAGGTGGAAGGCCGATGACCTGATAGGGGTCGCAGAAATCCGATGGATTTGAGACGCATTGGACCGTTTATTGCGGCGACACTTGTGGAAGGTTTATGTCTAACACTGGACGTTCCTCGACTGAAATGATGATGAATAATTTTAAAAATAGATAAACATTAAAACAACCAATAGCAATACATACAAGCAAAATTTTTTTTTCTCTGATGAGCCTCTAAAATTTTTTTCGGAATCGTATAAGATGTATGCTTATTTAAATTATCTGCCTGTCTAACAAAGACTTAACCGAACTATCTAGGTCGTCAGTTGGATTTGGTTCTGAGCACAGGTTTTGTCGGGATTTCGGTGGTGGCGGCCGACGACGCGGATGCACTCGTGCCTGTCGACGCGCATCACCCGCCGCTCGCGATCGGCGTGCCGTGCGCGCGCGCGCCCCCGCCCGCGTCCCCGGCCGCGCCCCCGCTCGCGTCCAGCGGCAGTCCCGCAGCGCGTAGTGTGCGGCCACAGTGGAACTTTTATAAAGCAGACTACGAGTTGTTGTACTCTATGCTGACTTCCACTGATTGGAGTATGATTTATGACATGCAGGATTTGGAGGAGATGTTGGACATTTTTTATGATAAAATGTGTGATATTTTAGATAAATGTGTCCCTCGGAAAAAGCTTAAACATGAAAATTCTCGATACGTTTATCCCGAATGGTACACCGCGGATATAATAAGAGATATAAAGAATAAAGCTAGACTTCATAAAACTTTCAAAAAAACAAAGCTGAATAGCGATTATTCAGAATTTTCTAAATGCAGAGCTCATATTAAAAAATCAATAGAAATTGCACATAAACAACACAAGCTTAAAATACAAAATCAATTTTCAAAAGATCCAAAATCATTCTGGCAGTATATTAGGTCCAAACGAAGTATGTTAAATAGACAGGTTATTGTAAAGAATGGTCAGCATCTTTCAGATGAAGAGTGTGCTCGGGAATTTGCCTCTTTTTTTGAATCGGTATATAATAAAGAGCAACCGCGGCTTGAGGCGCGAGTGGCGGGGGCGGAAGCGGAAGCAAACAGTGCGCGAGTGCACATCGAGACCCTTAGTCTTCAGGACGTAAGAGAAGCGCTCATAAAGCTTAAGCCAAAGCGCTCAGCTGGCCCCGATGGCATACCAGCTTTTCTGTTCCGAGACTGTGGCAGGGTGCTGGCTGAGCCACTGCATCATATCTTTAATACTTGTTTAAAACAGGCAACGTTTCCACATAGGTGGAAAATTACACGAGTAATTCCGGTTCCTAAGGGAAAGTCAGGTCCAGATGTCAGTGGCTACAGGCCAGTGGCAGTGTTGTCGACACCTGCAAAAGTGTTCGAGTCTGCTATCCAGCGCTGCGTGCAGGCTCAGGTAAGCGCACAGCTATCGGACGCGCAGCACGGCTTCCGAGTGGCGCGCAGCACTGGCACTAATCTGCTTAACTTCGTGGCGCGGGTGGCGCCTGCCGTCGATGCGGGTACGCAGGTCGACGCGGCATACTTTGATTTTAAAAAGGCGTTTGACACCGTTGACAATGACGTACTGTTAATGAAGCTAGCAAAAATAGGTTGCACGCCGCACCTTTTACAGTTCTTTGCTAGCTATTTAAAAGATCGACAGCAGTACGTTGACTACAACGGGGTTGAATCAGAGCCATACTACACCAGGTCAGGAGTGAGCCAGGGCAGCAATTTGGGTCCTCTTGAATTTATTTTAATGGTAAATGACTTACCAGATGTAGTCAAACATTGTTTATGTTTATTGTTTGCAGATGACCTCAAATTGTTGCTTGAGGTCAAAGGGGAGTCGGACTGTGAGCGTTTACAGGAAGACATAGACAGAGTGGTTGAGTGGAGTCACAACAACAAACTCTATTTCAACACAGCAAAATGCGCAGTCATGACATTTACGCGCGCAAAGAGTGCCATAACCTACGAATACCAACTAGAGGAAGTGCCAATCCCGCGAGTGTCTCAAGTACGAGATCTAGGAGTACTATTTACACCAGATCTAACGTTCCGCGATCACATCATTAAGATTTGCAAGAAAGCGTACAGAAACCTCGGTTTCGTGCTGAGACAGTCGCAGGGATTCACTAATATTACCACACTCAGGGTACTGTATGACGCCTTGGTAAGGAGTCATTTGGAACACAGTGCGGTGATTTGGGCTCCTCATGAAACGAAATACAGTGTCATGCTGGAGCGAGTACAAAATAAATTCACACGACACTTGTATTTCAAACTCTATGGGGTTTACCCATTTTACCCACTGATGTATCCAACACTGTTTGTACTGGGTATGGTGGGGTACAACGAGCTCAGAGTGCGCCGGGAGTTTACACTCGCGGCGTATGCAGTAAAGCTCCTGCGGGGAGTAGCGCACAACCCGGGCGTGCTGCGGCACCTGAAGCTATGCGTGCCAGACCGGTACGTGTGGAGGCGGCGGCGACCACCATTGCTGGCCGTGCCTGCTGCCAGAACCAACCTGCTGTCAAAAGCACCCCTCACCCGCACAATACGCGTGCTAAATGAAGTGCATGAGAGGATTGACCTATTTTCAAGCCACGAGACCGAATTCGCAAGAGTTTTATTAAAGTTTATTTGTAGTAGTATTAACTGTTGATTTTATTTACTTACATGTAGGTTAAGGTTATATTATTATTATTATATTATTATTATTATTTTTGTATTTATAGTTGTTTAAGATTTTTATAGTTTAAGATGAGTGTTAGAGATAAGTTAATTTATGTTGTTCCTTTTTAAAACCACTATTGCATTGGGTCCAGCCTGTTAAGATAGTGTGTGTTTTTTAATAAATAAATAAATAAAAAAATTAATTTTTACTATGATTTATTATTATACTTAAGTTTGATGTGATATCTCGTATGGTAGCGATCTTGTCAGTTAGAAGTTAAGGTCCCCTGACACGAACTCTCTACGAAACGCAACTTTAGAGCCATCTTGGCTACGTGGTACTAGTATCTTTACAACTCACATCACAAGGGAAGACGGACTAACTTTAAAATGTCAACTATTGTACGAATAGTGTGGTATGTCGAAGTTTTCTGGAGTCCACAAAACTTTTCGCACAAGGCGTTAGAGAAAACTTGTTATTCATACCTTAGCCTTGTTTCTCAGCTGAGAGCTTTTATGCTGAAATTATTCAGTAATATTCGAGGTTTTATTATAATTATTTTGATTTCACAGTAGCACTATTTTTATCCCAAAAAATATTACTTGAAAATGAAATGTTCGAAATTAAAATGAATAAAACTAACTGACAAAGAATTTTTTCCTTAATTCTGAAAATCTCCAAATAAGTACGAAGTTTTTCGTAATCTTATTAGTAACCCAAAGAAAGGAAAATGAAGAAAATATATAAAAGTCGTCGTACAAGAGGCTATTTCAGGTTTCTTGGAAATTTGATTTCAAGAGGTTGTTATCCGAGCACTTCTAGACTACCTACTCGAATTACTAACAAAAGCTACTGAAAATATAACATCGCATTAGCAAAAATCAAAAACTAAAACTAAATTCACACCAAAACTGCCAATACCTCTGTAATCTGCATGTCTGTTTGCTTTGAAAAAACTGTAAATAACGTTGCAGTTGGCCAATTCGTCAAAGTCCCTTCCAGTTAAACGCCACGTCAATGATAGCAACGTACGCGGTGCGCGGTGCGCGGCTAGGTTGACACGCCTTTGTATTGCGCGCATTCAGCTATGGGTTAAATAAAAACTGAGCTCTGCGAAATGTGAAAAAAACACACGAGTTTTCCCGTTTTGGCGACAATCCGAGAATTTTCTGTTACAATTTATCTAGAAATATTCAGACGTTCTAATATGCAGACTTAAGCCGCAAGTGCGACAATGTCCTATATTATGTTACATACAAGTGCTCGGGTTGATTAAATATTCATTTCCCAAAACCATAGCAAAAGCGAATGTAATATTTATAAGTTAGATCTTTACATAAAATAAACCAAAGCTTTGTAAAATAATATTCCATTCTTATTTCAGTCACAAACTGGTTTCAGTTCAAAAATTCTGAATGCAATTTCTGGGAATATTATTCAAACCTGGCATTCTTCTCAGCTTAGATACAAGCCTGCCTCTTTGTATTCTAACGTTACGTCGTTTAACTCGTTGCATGCGGAATAAAGTCCGCATTTATGACGTCAGCCGGGGCCTGAACTTATGCTTACAACACGCACCTTATTAACGTTAACAAGGAAGGGCATGCGAGACCTTAATTTGAGCCAAGTTATTAAATTTGAATATAAGACTCCCACGGTGGTCGTGTAATAAAATAATCTACATTGGGAATATCTAAGGAAACCCACACACTATTTAATTAAAGCTTATGTAGGTAGATGTAATGAGTCGTTTATATTCTTTTCTGTTAAAGGGTTACGTGTACAGCTATGTTTATGTGAGTCTCGCCTGAAACTACAGACTGGTGGAGCGTTTTAAGATCGCATTAGAAGATAAGGCGAAAGGAGCATGGCGGGGCGAGTTCTCCTCTTACGTGAACAATAACTACACTGAGTAAAATTTTAATACTTCACTCAGGACATAAAAATAAGCTTACATTGTTTCAAATTTCATTACACATGCAAGTTATTCGACACTTATGTTGAAATAAAAAAATCCTTAGAATTTCAGATTTTGTGGACATAATAACAGAACAAATCCGATTTCACGCAAATTTTTCTGCTCCATATTTTGACAAAGGATCTTTAAGCTTTCAAAGCCTTTCCTTTTGCGGGATTACGTTTTGTTATCTGCTTCTGTCAAATGTTTGCTCACCTTGCTTTGGGGAGACATAACCTAAAAATGATCTAATTAGCCTTTCAATCGTGTCAATTAGAGACAATAGAAAGACAATGACAGCGCGAACTGGAGTTTGCTTGAGGTTTAATGAATTAAAAATAGAGGTGTGTTTATTTCGTTGAGGAAAACGGATTATGATCGTGCTCGTAGACTACTCTCAAACCACTTATCATTATTTACAGACTACTTTAAACCTAAGAGGGAATTCCTGTACATAATAGCTTAAGGCGACACGACCGCTTTTGTGTTTATTTTCTGACGTACAGCCATTTAAAAGGTTACTACCCACCCTTAATAAAAATATCCTCGCTAAACATAGACGGGCGCAAACTTCGGTTTCAGATTCTATATTTGTATGACAGGACGGGCAACGATTTACGTCATCATGAGTTAACTATAGCCTGGATAGAAATAGTATTTCCATCCATTATAATAAAGGGAATCGTTTTTTTATTTTTAGATTTGTGACGTCATCCACTCCGTTTGATAGCGAGAGATAGTGTCGGACTTTTACTGACTAAAATCCGAACGTATTTCTCCAGTTTACTTTCCACAAACACACTTCGTTTTTTTGGTTCCAGGGCCGCAGTGAGTTCTTCAAACAAACCCGCAGAGTAGGGAACCATCTCTTGTTTGAAATAGCTGGTTTACGGTTTAAGTCAAGCATAGCTTTGAAAAGAGTTTGTAAAACAAAATTAGAAAGTATATATTGTTTGCTAGATACATAATAGAATTGAACTGCCTCTTTAGTCTTTTGATAGCAATCTCAAGTGATGAGCGTCGTGTCCTGGATTCGATTCCCCGGTTGGGTCATTATCAATTAAAAAAGAGGTAAACTGTTTAACATGTTGGGCATGAGCCTCCTCCAAGTGCCTGGTCTTGTATGTCTTGCATCTATCGGAATCTAGTTCAGTTTGAAGTGTTTTTAGGCTTTCCATCAAGAATTTCTCAGCAGCAGCCCGGAATTTTGAAGTTGGTGATGTGACACCGCCGTGCCTCGGAAAGCACGTTAAAACTGTTGGTCATACGCCTGATCTTCCCCCAGTCGTGTTGGGTTGCAGTCTCAATGGACTATGAGAGTAAAGAAACAAAGAGTGCACCTGTATTTGCGCACACGTGCATCTCCTTCACACTTGATTAATCTTCGTTGATGTTCTTTACCGTGACCAAAAGTCGGTCGGGAGGAGTATTATTGGTACAGAATTAGATAATTTAATAGACAACTGTTGCTATTCAAAGACAGACAGCTTTTGCCAGAAAATCATGACGTCGAGTGAGGTCGTAACTTTCGTAAGTATCAAGTAATATATTACCCAAAGGCTTAACAATATTTTCCAATGAATTTTTTGGCACTACCTATTCTACCTAACTAGCTATCGCACTAATATTATAAAGGTGAAAGTTTGTATGTATGTGTGTCTTTGTTTGTCGTTCACGTTTAAACGACTGAACGAATTTGAACGGAATTTGGTACACAGGATATCTATTTCTTGGAGTAGCCCATAAAATAATGTTTATCTCGAGTGTAATCTAATAATAATATATTGCAATAGTACATTGTTACACTAGGAGTGAAAGTTACCTCTACCCTCGAATTAGCGACCTCACTACGCTCGGCCGCCAACTCCTTCTCGGGACAAAATAAGTAACTTTAACCCCGAGGTAAGCACTGTGCTTTTCATTACGAATACAAGAAGATAGACCTAGTTTAAAAAAAAAAAATTGTCAGCTGTTAGTTGGAAGTAAAACTCCCTAGGGATGAAAAGTGTGATACTTTTCAGGCCGCTCCTCAGGCAATTTCAGACCTGCTTTCAGAGTATGAGTAATGAAAAATCCATTTATCCATATAAAAAAAAAAACAAATATAATAGTCACAAGAAGGAGTTTAAATCACAGTTCTTAAAATTAAACTATGCTAAAATCAGAGCCCTAATAATAATAAAATAAAAAAACTATTCCATGCGGGCAAAGTCTCTGTCAGGAGCAAGTACATAAGAAATTCTTGCCGGTCTCAAAGGTGCGTAATTAGTGTTTTTGCTATGGTTTATTAATTATGGTCGTTAATGAAGTTCAATTAGTAAGTTGGGCCATCAATCTTCCACCGTCCTGGAGACAGAATGATGTATGACCTCGTATTGATGAGGCGTACCCAACATTTTGAGACATTATTTGCGAATATCGTTAACTGTTATTAATTAGGACTGATCTAGTGTTTCTGTTTGATTAAGCAGTGTACAAACTGTATCTAATCTATTTACTCTTGTCTTACACTCACAAAGTATTTTCCACGTAATAATAAAAAACTTATAACGATAATGTTATACGTTATATAACCTTCTCCATACTGGATTATAAAACTTAATTGTGTAGTAAAACAATGTGCTGAATGTAATAATGTTCAGATTATCCCGTAGAAAATTCGTAACAATATTTGTGAACTTTACAAAATATTTCCATATAACGACAATGTTTGGTACAAAGTAAGCAAACCGCACAAAGAGGCTGTCAATGTGGATAATCCATGAGAAAACAAGGCGAAATATTTGTTTGGCGAGCTGTCGACTTGCGTACACAAATATCGAGCCCGGGGAAATAAAAAATAAATAACCTGCAAACGTACCTCTCTCCGAATAGGGATTTGAGGTGTCTCTCAAATGGACATCGGCTACGACAACGTGCGATTACAATGTTTGATTTTGATTATTCTATTTTCGAATCGATTCCTTGATTGAGTTCGTAGAATTAACAGGTTTACATATCAGAACATAAATTATTAATTGGTTCGTCAGGCCTGAACTAATTGGTTCTAAGAATCTTTGAAATGTGAAACGTAAACAAGTATTAAACTATTTATGTATTAACATGTTAATTTGTATCAATAAATTATATATCTATGCCTATAGTATCTCTATTTGTACATAATTAATATTACCTTTAAATTATAAATCTGAAGACTTTGTTTGTATGAACGCTCTAATCTCTTTTAGTGATGGTTAGCCCATTTACTGAGGACAACTGTACTGTACTATATATTATATTGATGTAGGTACAATAAAGTACTGGTATTTTTTTTTCCTAGCCATTACTATCCCAATGTTGGGCAAAGGTCTCTCCCAACACGCAGGGCTACAGCTGCTAACAGCTTATATTTTCATAAGTACTTGAGTTTGCTAAAATAACCTTCATAAAGCTAAAATAATTTAAGATGTTTGCACAGCCTTCCCTTGTTCTCAAAACCATATTTTCGAGATTATACGAGATCAGATAAATTCTTTGAGTATATTAAGCTAGCAAAACGCTTGACTATGTTTATGTAACCACTAAAATTTCACTTACACATATATTTTGCATGTTAGTTCGTTGTTCTATGAACAAACATTAGCTTACTCGTTCGAACTGTGGAAAAGCAAAATAAAAGAACATCAAGAACGTAGTTTTGCTAGAGGCTTTTAACATTCCGGACAAAGCACACTGGCTTATATGTCGATACTAGTCATTTTAAAGTGCACTGACAACGTCTTCTAGCTCAGGATTCCTTTATAGAACTGACATAAGACCATTTTCTTTGACTGTTATCTTTTGATATACGGCGAAACTGAAATGGGGATAGAAAATCGAAAAATTGAAAATTTGTTGCAACATTTTCTATTTTATCTTTGAACCGTAAAAGAGATATTTTTAGATTTCTTTTTGTTATATAAAACGTTGAAGATAAACGTTAGGTTGCTTGAAGTATAAAACCACCTACTAATCACGATAAGTGAATAACGGGCCGCCCACGGTAGGAGGACAAAGATTGATAACATTTTTTTCCTCACTGGCTGATTCAATTTAGTAGTAAATTGGTATGGTTACTCTGCTAAGTGCATTCGATTGTGTAGTTTAGAATTTTTTCATGATTATTAGTCAATGCAACTGGGTGCATATGAGTTAAACTCGTTAAAAAATAAAGGCCTGCTTTGACATTTGAGAAAGACCCTAGAATGTAATTTGGAACGAAACTGAAAGAAAGAATAGTAGTAGCTATTTAAGTAGCAGCTACACTACACCGGACAAGCCGAACATGGACATACATCACTAAAATTATATAAACAAATCTAGCAACCTGTCAGAAAGCGATGGAAAGAAGTATAATAAAAATAAGAATAAATAAAAATTTCGACGTTAGGTTAGGTTAGGTTAGTTACTCGTATCTCTCTCTTTCAAGTTTCTTTTAGCACAAAAATGATGTTGGACATGACATCTGGCAAGACACATGGAGAAAAGGTGAACAGTAGAAATAACATCATAGGAAGGACCAATAGAAGAAAATAGAAGAGATCGTCCAAGAACAGATGCATCGAGAACCAACAATAGGGAAAGATGGAGTAAACTGGAGGAGACTATACCCAGAGTGGAGTTCCCATTACAAATTGAAGTAAGTAACATAATTATATTATAAGTTTGTACCAAGTTATCAAGTAACTGACTGTAGTCTTTTATGAGAATAAAATTGTAAAATTGTTTAATTTTTTAAAAATACTATTTATCTTCTTACAGCAACTAAATGTAACGTGGTTGCCCACAATAGGTATCATCAGAAGGCCTTAAGGCACTCAAAGGGCAACGGAAACAGTTATGCTCAGAGTTTCCTTGTATGGTCGAATCAGGAAAGGAGAAATCCATAGGGATATTAAGGTATTCCGAAGAATCGTCAAACTTAAATAGCAGTGGCCTAGTCCAATGCTATTTAAGTTTGACGATTGCCAGAGAACAGCTCGGCAATGGGCCCGATAGATTCTGGTGTAACGATTGCGAACCGAAAGACACTGCATTGGAAGGCTTCCCACATTGGACCAAAGACTTGATGAAGATTTCAAGAATTCAGCGGATGTGAGACGCACAAGTTGGCAATTTTTACTACACATAGAGAAACTATGTCTTAGTGAACGTCAGAATAGTGTTAGAGAAGTGGACGCCTTTCGACTGAAATGATGATGATGAACTAGTATAAGAAAGACAATACTGATTACAAGTTTGGAGTTTAGTTTCTTGAGGTTGGAAATCATAAAATAACTTCTCAAGCTCTGAGGGAAGTAGGAAGGCGCGATCGTGTTAGATTTTTATTGACTAAAACCATCTATGTTTCTTCAATTGTCCTTTTCGTTCCAAGGCCAAGGTAAATCTTTCAAACAATTCCGAGATTTACGTAACCCAGTAAAGTAAAAACAATTTTCAGTTACACGATTTTTGTACGTTCTTTAACTAAATTGGGGTTGTTTATTTATAAAGCAGCCATTTACTTTTTGTGGCATGCAAACATTTACGTATGCGTGACTTTGTTGTATTAGCTGCCATAACGATTTGGGAAAATTATAGAGATCTATCGGCTGCTCATTATCCTGTTATAACGACTAAAGTAATAGTTTATGTTTATGGGCTCAGCTTGTTACTGAACCATTTTATTGTACGTATTATTACCAATAAATAAGTCTTCGTTTTTCCAATAAAAACTACGTAAGTGGCTCACTGTAGTTCGATGACATCGTAAAACCTTTTCATGGCATTCTGTCAAGAGAGTGGGCAGTGAGCTGTATGCCACTAATAATGTGCTCAGATCACTGCAAGACTACTAAGCATTGAATAAGAAAATATAGGTTTTTAAAACAGGTTGCTTTGAAATGTTGTATTTTTGGATTGACTTGAAATTATAAGTTCAAATAAACTTATAATTTCAAGTCAATCCTATATTAAAAATACATTTATTTTTTCATATCAAATCAAATTTTTATTTGCAAATAATAAATTGTTTACAAGGAAATTCGAAATTAAATATTTATTGGTTTCTTTGTGTTTTGTATTTTCCTTAATATCACATTGTATTTAGAATAGAATAAAATAGAATAAACTTTATTGTACACCAATTTTTTTTTTTTTTTATCGTTTGCGTTTTATTATCGTGTTTTTTTCCAACAGAGAATATTACAAAACATGCAGGAAAATATTTCTGACTTATTCGAATTTAGAAGAGATGAATATTATTATATTCACAAAACGCAAACAATTTGCCTTTGGATTGTCGAATTTGGTTGTATTTTTTAGCTGGATAGAAATATAATGCATTTCGTTGTAGAGATAAACCTCAATACGCTTTGAAAAAATTCTGAATTTTGGTTTACGGTTGCATATTCAATTCAGCTAGACCGCTGCAAATATAATTTGGGAATATAGGGTTTTAAATACCTCTTGAATACGGTGCCTCTGTTCAGAACATGACTCACGCACCAACCTGCACGTGCACTTAAAGGAACTGATGAACGCCACTAACGCTGTATACTACAATTAATTAGTACAAATAAGCTTATTATAATTAGGGCTTATTAGAAAAAGTCTTGTTATATTATTTAAGTCTCGATAAATAATATTCATAAGCAGCAAAGTTATCAGCATTTATTTGTATCCCATAATATCACTCAATTTATGAAAATATTGTACAGGCTATTGATATGAATGAATAAATGACAATCAAAATGAAAAAAAAAACACTGCGCGTAGTATTTTCTAGTAGCAATTGCTGGGAATAATTGATACTATCATGAATTTACCAATTATGACGTGACATTTTCATAAACAACTAGCTTTTGCCCGCGCGGCTTCGCTCCCGCTCTTCCCTACTCCACCCTACTATACCCAACTCTACCCTACTCTACACTACTCTACCCTACTCTACCCTACTCTACCCTACTCTACCCTACTCTACCCTACTCTACCCTACTCTACCCTACTCTACCCTACTTTGCCCTGCTCTACCCTACTCTACCCTACTACTCTACCCTACTCTACCCTACCCTACCCTACCCTACCCTACCCTACTCTACCCTACACTACCCTAATTTCATTTTTTTTCCATAAGAACCTTACCCTCACAATAATAATCACAACAAAAAAAAATCAGCCAAATCGGTCAAGGCGTTTTCATGCCAAGTCGTGACAACGGAAAACGGGGGTCATTTTTATATATATAGATGTTGGGATTTCGTCGACTACATAAATATGATCAGTAACGGGAATGGATAGAGCCCCATTTTTTGTACTAATTAAAAAAATAGTGGTATATAGTGTGCCCAGACACTAAGCTCAAAGTATTTTAAAAGCTAGAATCGATTTGTAAAAAGAAGGGGGCCCATACAAGAGAAAGGTTAGCATGAACTCTCAAAGATACATACATTATTTACTAAATTATAAATTCAGAAAGCCTGAATAGAACTAAAAACATCCAAAGTCGGTCTAAGTTTCGCAGCCTATAAAACCAAACATACCATGACGATACACCGCAGTGTCTTGGACTTTCAATAAATATTTTATTATCGTAGATAGTTAGGAAGTGGCGAAACTTTTTCCATAAGTCCGTTGGCTAACAGCTAAACTCCTTGTTCCGTTGTTCATGGCTCGAATCGTTTCGATAGCTTTTGTTTAGACATTATGAGAATGTAGGAATTGTCGTGAACATGGCATTTAGTGTCTAATATCTCTGGTGGCTATTTTCTTTTGTTATCGGAAAATACTTTTCTCTTTCGATTTCGTACTTTGTGGGTAGTTTAGGTTATTATTTTGTTTTGGGAGCGTTTATTAAACGAATAAAAGTTTTTGTGATATGTTACACTGAAAAATTAAAGTGTGTGTGTTAACGCCTTCAGGAGACGATTTCGAAGAACGTAAGTACACTGTATTTATTAGTGATAAATGGTCAGGTAGTATTGGGTTGAGATATTATTCGAAAAAGTTACAACAGCCCTAAAACGCAAAGGACAAGTAAATGAAACAAAAGCGGGTTTTAGTCAGCACAGTCTGATACTTCCGCTCACCTCACTCAGCAGAAGAAGTTATTTTAAGATTTTCAAATCTCAAAAAAAAAGTTTAATCTTCGTTACTACTGTGGGTTATTAATTAATGTTAATAAAGCATTAATATTTTTTAAATTTATAATAAATACATACACTTTGTATGAACATTCGATTTTAAATGTTTTGCCCAGGTAGACCCACGTAGCTGCCTTTTACCTTCGGAATAAACGTGTTAATTTATATACCCATCTATGTTTTAAAGTTCCAGTTTCTATTAAAAATAACAAAATTGAAAGTAATTTCCCAACAAAATTGCATTCTCATAAATTGGAAAACAACATTAAAATCAAATCAAACATAAAAACCGACTAACGCCGCATCGCTACAACCGAAAACCAATCTAAAACTAAAAATACGGTAAAATTTACAAACTATAACAAATGCTGTACAAAACTCATTCCATTGATTTATTTTTTGTTGCGCTAACGTTTTGTGAATCCTTGTCGAGATTGTTGAGTGTGTGTCGAGATTGTTGAGTGTACAGTCAACAAAATAGATAAGTATCTAGCTAACTAACTATAACAACCATGTTGTCGTGAGTTTTTAAATTAATACTAATAACAAAAAGTATTTGTTAGAACCGATCAACAAAAGTGTGTGTGTTTTATGTGTATCAAAATTATTTGATTACTTGGTATTTTTTTTTGTTTTATTTCAACCATGTGGACACTAGGAATTACTTTTGTGTTACTTAACTCATATACAGAGCACCCAGACCCGGAACAACATTGCTGTAGGTATAGCCCACGGAGATGTTGTTAATCTCTGTAAGCTACAATTTTTATTTATTTTTTCCGTGCGGCGATCAGACCCGAGACACGCAGCGCAGCAACCAGTTACTCAAGCACTGCGCCAGCCACGCTGACTTATTAAATTATTTACAGGAAGAAACTTGTAAATTACTTTTTTTTTTAGTTTTCTTAGTTAATTACATAATAAGTAATAATAATTATATTATTATTACTTATTATGTAATAATAAAATAATAATAATAATAATAATTAATCATAATTTAATTTTATGTATAAGCTGTGTTACTTTTTGGTGTACAATAAAGTTTATTCTATTCTATTCTAAGTCTTGATAGTTAAAGTATCTGGAAAAAATTGCCCTGTGCAATAAGACTGCCTAATGTACACTTACTTTTATTAATGTTTGACCTGTGTTTTTTTTGTATATGTAATAATGTCATCCATTAAACGTAGTCTTGTTGCACTGTAATGAATATTACAACGTCATATTAAGGTTTACAAAAGTACATATTGCTTCCCTCCTTCATCTACTGTACTTTGTTAAAAACGACTGTCGAGGTTCATTTGGATGCAGGTTGCCTCACGGGGCTTCAGACAGGCTCTAATACAGAGTGATATCATCTGACTGCTGTCACGTCGGAGGAACGCAGCGATTTACACACGGAAACTTATATTGTAGAAAGGATCATGGAAGACGATTCGTGTGTGCATGCTCAGATTAGGTAGGATTTATAGAAGTTGATGTCTTCGGCATTTTTTTTTTCGGTGGTAAAAATCATCCAATGACAACCCCCGCTCTTGGGTGGAGCGGGAGATAGTGTCAGACTCTTACTGACTAAAAATCCACCCCGTTCCTTCTAGCCTCTTCATACCGGGGCTTGACTTCCTTTCGGATAACCCTGGCCCCAGTAGCCTTCGACCCAGCTGACCCCCTCCTGTTGGCGCGCAGGAACTGTGCGCGCCGTCGACGTCTTGGGCTCGGTCCGGATAGTTACCGGACGGTCGGACAGCGAGCTACCCATAGATGTCTCCGGCATGATGATGTCGGTTGTTCGAGTGCTCTTTTTGAAAAATGATGTTGAAGGAATGGGCTCTGAAATGTGATTTGTAGAATGAAAATCTGTTCCAACAATCTGAAAGAATAGTATGACCAATTCCTTGCCGGAGTCTGTGTTTCCTGATAGCCACAACCCGGGAATCTTTAGGTCGAGAGTGAATAGGTTTCTCCTAGGTAGGCGCGTTCCATCGTCGACTGCATCGTCGTTTTCCATCAGGTGAGATAGCGGTTAAGCGCGAACCTATCAACAATAGAAAGAAAAATAGTATTATTATCTATATATATAAAAATGACCCCGTTTTCCGTTGTCACGACTTGGCATGAAAACGGCTCGACCGATTTGGCTGATTTTTTTTTTTGTTGTGATTGTTATTGTGAGGAGAAGGTTCTTATGGAAAAGAAAATTAGGGTAGTGTAGGGTAGAGTTGGGTATAGTAGGGTGGAGTAGGGAAGAGCGGGAGCGAAGCCGCGCGGGCAAAGCTAGTTTATTATATTATTGCTTATGCTATCCTACCGCTGGGTGAAGTCCTCCCTCCATTCCTTTTAATGTTTAGGATCAATGGAAGGAACGAAGGACTCTTAACCACATCTTGACAACTCTCAAGGAAGACATCTAGTATGTTTTTACAATTTTACTACTAAACAAACGGCTGAAAGGATTTGGATGAAATTTATCACGCGTGTGTGCTAATAAAAAATTACTATGTCTAGCATAGTAAACCTATGTCTAGGATTAGCACACAGAATACTTTCTTCCCTTGAGCTAATTATCTATGTTGACGCAGGCGATACCGCTGTCTGAAACAAGTGTATTATAATGTGTGTAAAGTGTATTAAATGAATTTATACATTTACACATACACTTACAAACATTTTTTTTTTGTATATACATTTTATTTTGCCTAAACCATCGAATTTCCAATTCCAACAGCAATCTTACATTTCGTTGAAAGCCACAAAAAACCGATCCGAAGTAATAATAAAACGCCCGTCAACACTATACCAAACCAATAAAGGTTCAGCGTAACAGAAAATACCGTCAGAATATAGCTAAATAATCATAAGTCGAAACGTGTTTCCTTCAGATATCGATAGCTCAGCGCTTTTCAAAAAACAGCAATATTTCTGGAAATACGTTTTAACGATGTTATTTTTCGTACCTCCGTCTATTTATTGTACCTGGTTATCTAAGATGACGCCCACAGCTTTCGAATATATTTAGATTTTAAATAGAATATGCTGCTCACCTCTGGCATTTTATGTCTATTTTCGTTTTGTCTACCTGGGTCGCCCCAGGTAGACAAAACGAAAATAGACTAGATTTTTCTTTTTTTTAGATTGAAGTAGCCATTTATAGAAATGTTGTTGCTAAAAACAGTTTCACATATCAACTGAAACAATATACATTAATTTTGACAGAATTTTTTAGTTGTGCAGTTGTCTAGTACCCGTAACACAAGCTCTGCTTAGCTTGGGACTAGACGGCGTTGTGTGATAGTTGTGGAATATATATTAATTATAAAGTAAAATGCCCGAGATCGATGTAGATAACTTTTATATATTAAAATTGTGTGTAACTTGATATATTATTTTTTTATTGATATAAACTAGTACTTAACTGTGATCCCACCTTGAAAGCAGTGATGCAATCTCTGATGGTAAGGCGCACTAGTTTATCAGCCTAGTCACTCTTGCCTTGAAAACACTCAAATTATAATCGGACGGGGAAGACCGCAGCAGGCAGATTGTTCCAGTCCTTCGACCTACGCGGTATAAACGTCGAGATGAAACGCCTAATACTTAGGCTTTGTTTCATCGCAATCATCATCATCATCATCATATCAGCCGAAAGACGTCCACTGCTGGACATAGGCCTCCCTCAAGCGTCGCCACAACGACCGGTCCTGTGCGTCACGCATCCATCGGATTCCCGCGACCCTGACCAGGTCGTCGGTCCACCTTGTTGGAGGCCTTCCAACGCTGCGTCTTCCGGTACGTGGTCGCCACTCCAGAACCTTTCGTCCCCATCGACCATCTGTTCTGCGTGCAATGTGCCCTGCCCATTGCCACTCATCGCAATCGATTGACTGTAATATCGATAGACTATTTCATAGCGCCTAGTATTCATTGACTGTTACGCAGTACGAATATCTAAGAATCTCCAAACTTAAGTATTAGTGAGCAGGGTACAATCCTTGCATAATAGATGGGCAATGGGGACGAAAGGTGCTGAAGTGATGAGCGCACACCCAAAGACAAGTGTAGGAAAGCCTATCATAAGGTGGTGGACCTAGGACCTTATTTGAGAGTCGCGAGAATCTGATGGATGCGAGGAGTACGAGACCGTTTGTTGTGGAGACACATGGGGCGACATTTGGCGGAGGTTTATATCCAGCAGTGGACGTCTTTCGTCAGAAATGTTGATTATAATGATGATAAATATAATAGACAGGGGTAGTATAATAACCAAACACTAGCAATCAGCCTCGCCCAAATAAGTCATAATTAGATAATGAACTGTGAATACGAGCGGATTTATAAATATAACAAAACACGAATACCTGTTTACATGGTAAAATTCGATTTTTATAAATAAATCCTGAACATTTCCAAAAACTTTTTAGTCTAGCTAGAGCACTCAACTACTAAAACCAGTAACAAACAACGACCGATGGGTAAAAGCAATTTCATTTGAATTTTCGAAATACTCTATTCTGGCGGTACATTCTAACATAACTCTTTTGGTATAGGGACAATTGAATTAGGGACATAACTATACCCACATGTCCTTTGGGCACATTAATACCCAGCCGTATGGTATGCAGGCCGCTAATATGGAATACAGGAGGTAGAAAATACACATCGCATCCATTTTGGTACAATACTGTAGGCCTTTGCCATGTACACTCGCCTTAATTATTTATAAACAGATGAGAGCCGACCTGTGTTTCCTCCGACACTTGAATGACGGTTCATTCAAATTATTGCCTGACTCGCATTTGTATAACATTCCGGTCTACCCGAAGTTCTGTAATTTGCTTTTAGGAGTGACGTTAGGTCAAGTACTTAGTAAATGTCTTTATTATGTTCCAGTACGCTATTAAGTTAAAGTTTGTTTTAGTGAAAACTTGACCTTATATTGTGTTACATAACTACTTTGAAATGGCTGACTTTGTTCACACAAATCACTTTTTACATCGTCACATACATAAGACAGATTCATCATTTCAGCCGAAAGACGTCCACTGCTGGACATAGGCCTCCCCCAAGCGTCGCCACAATGACCGGTCCTGTGCGTCACGCATCCATCGTATTACCGAAACCATGGCCAGGTCCAGGACCTAGATGGCCTCTAACAAGACAGATAAATAGTAAATGATAAATAAATGATAAATGATAAATGACGTATCTTTTCCATCATACGTACTGTTTGTCTATATATATCTAAGTCATCCCGCCATCTCCATTGTGTTCGACTGCGATAGCTTCGTGCGATTTCAATGCACCAATTTTGTGTTTGCAGTGCCACCGCTTGGTTTGTATGTGGCAAATATATCATATTCAGCCCAGACCCATTTAAACTTAGGCAGCCATCTGAGCAACGGCAACAATCTATATTTTGGAGTTCAGTATAATGTGCCTTTACCAAGTATAGCGCGTTCAATAGTACGTTGATGAACTATTTTTTGTTTTAATTTTTTTTTAGGTTGGATATCATCTAATGACATATTCCGTCCTTGGGCTGGGCGTGTGGGCGTGGAGTTCATGGGAATTCCTGAAATAATTTCTCCAGCTCTGGGTAGACTGAGAGGAAGTATCAGACTTTTACTCAATAAGACCCACTCGTCTTCCTTAAATTTTTCTTCGCTTTTCAGGATCGCTCTATTTTGAACATTCCCGCTTTGCTGGCAGGAACGTAAACCTTGAGTTCATCAATACTAAGTGCACAAAAATGTCTACACACATATCAAAGTAACAACGATGAAGAGGAAAATACACCAGCCCCGCATCACACTCCATCTGGTGACGTTTCGCTTTGTGTTTCAATCTAATAATACGGTACTGAATTGCTCTACATTCCGGTCTTCTGTTGCAGACAGCTGAATATCAACTAAAGTGGGTATATTTTGGCTGCGGTATGGACTTGTGAGCGTTACATGAATTTATGCTTAATGCCTAATGTAGGACGTTTTGGTTTGATAGATCCATAATTTTTTTGTAGATAAAAATAACTGATGGAGAAATAAACAGCTAGGGAAATGCCTCTGGTCGCAAGCACGTTTATATGGTGAGAGATTTTATTGGTTGCAGACTATAGCAGTGATGTCTTCGTAGATCTTACAGAGAATTAAATGGTATTTTGTATTAGTAAATAATATTGAACCCTTGTTTTATTGTAATAATATTTTTTTACCTGTATTTTTTACCTCTATTGCCATTTTTTCTCTTCACCACCCAGGGTAGACTAGTAGAGAATGCCTAAGGCCTTAAGTCTGCCTATGTACTTTTATGTGGCATGAAGTTATAATAAATAAACAAATTACTAATAGGCTACTTTTTCGCTAAGCAGCATCACTGTGTTCATATGGCAGAGCAAATTAGCAACCTACATCTTTTAAAATGATTTTAGCGTTTCTTAGACACTTATCATTATCCGTGATTAGAGCTTTTAGGTTAATAAGCGGTGGCTTTTAATAGCATTATATTTATTTAAACATTTACAAAAGATATACCTTACTTATTAATTCATGAATCCCCAAGCGACCACCGGTGGCCGCGCATCTATTGTCTTACTATTGTGTCTCTAATTGACGGTATCTGAAGGGTTAATGTAAAAAAACAGTCAATATACCTAGTAACATTGACTCCTCTAATTTAACTAAAATTTAGGTCAAAACCAGTAAATGTTCTCAGCTACCCTAAATATCATTCCGGAATTTCGTGCCCGCTACGGGCATAAATCACAGATCCTTCGAAGCCTATCTCCCTGGTACTGAGCTTCAAATGACGGCTCGTACCTAATACTTAGTAGAGAAAATTGGCCAAGTGTGATGCAATCAGCGAGTTTGATTTTTTTTTTTAGAGAAACCTTCTTAAGGTTTACCGGTTAAGGGTTTTAGGTTCACAAGGAGTGGAATTTTCTGCCGGAGTCTGTGTTTCCTGATAGCTACAACTTGGGAGTCTTTAAGTCCAGAGTGAATGAAGAGTTACTTCTAGGCAAGCGTGCTCCATCGTTGACCATACCATCGCTTACCATCAGGTGAGATGGTGGCCAAACGCGAGCCTATCGACAATAAAAAAAACCACCCTAGTAGTGGTTGGCGCCAGCATATGGAAGGAGGCACTGTGAACTAATGGGTTTGCCTACCTCATACTAAATAATCCACGGGCCCTAAAAATATGGCAGCGAAGGAACAGGAGTGGGCTTTTAGTCAGTAAAAGTCTGATACTATCTCAGACTCAGCCCTCTTGTCATTGGATGATTATCCCACCTAAAAAAAAGTTTATTACAGTTACAGTTTAGTTTACAGTTTTCATGATTAGTTTGTGTACAAGACAGAATAGAATGTAGATTATATATGACAATGGCCTTATAATTTCTTGGGTTTCGCTGGCAGGCTGTGGGTACGATACCCTAAAAACCGGGCTAGCTCTCCTAAATAGAAAATGTCAGGACCTTACATAACTAAGTAGGCACAAGTACTCCCGAAGAGGCTCGAGTCTGATGGCCTGACTTTGACATCGTTATGTAACAGAGGCAAAATGGCAAGCTATTCTTATAATGGAATGATGAAACAATTTACGGAGCAAAATATATCTAAAATCTTTGAATACTTTCATATCGTTGATTATTTTTACACTTCACTCACTGGCTGTCAAATTTTTAGCAGCCTATGCAACTTAAGAATAATGCAGCTGTAGGGTTTACCCCTACCATATTATTAGTTTATTTATGTATGTTATAAAATCACACAACACAATTATCTAATCACATTTATTAATATTTATATTCAAACACAAAAACGATCATATTTCGGAACGCATCGGTGGTGTCAGAGGATGTCGACGCATGTGTGCGTGCACGCAGTGACCTTCAGTCCGCTACGAACTGCCGTGCGCGTGATTTTTTGTCCATCTAAAAGACCTCGTTTCGCTAGTCGTATTTTTGTGTGTTGTGTTCCTGAACTTTGTGACTGTAAACCTTGTGATTGTGTGTCTCGTCTGTATGCTTCATGTACTCCTTCTATTCTTGTTATGTGTATTGAGAAAGGATCAGTGCAGTAAACCGTGAGTTCTAGCTATTAGCAGAGATTTTTATTTTCGCTCACCAGCACTCACCGCCTACCCACATAAACTTTTTACTAAATAGCTTTCATCAGGTTAAAAAAAATCAATATCGGTACATACAAACTGTACCTCTTTCTAATATTAGTGTGTGGGTAAGTGTATATTGACAGGTTGTTACTTGTTTAGCTATTGTTCTGTCGTGTCTTCTTTGTTACGTACTGCCATAATGAAGTAAAACGAAACTGCTTGTGAATATTTCACGTCAAATTACCTTGGGCAATCCATTATCATTACCATCAAAACCAAAATATGAACCAACATATTTAGAGAAACATCGTTAGACAGGTCTCATCTAAAAGCCTCGTAACTATAGCTGGATTAATGTTATCCCCAAGATGATACGTAGTAGAATTATCAACAACACCCACTAAAATTACCAAATTAAAAACAGTTATATTCACTCTTAAAACTTATGCGATAAGGTTCTGAATGGCTAACTTCAGGTGCATAAAGCCGGTTGTCATTTTGTGGATATTACGTCACATGTTCCGCTTGTTATCGTGTAAAGCCGCCATTCTATTGCGGCATGCGGACACGCTACACGCGTTAGTTGAACCGTCCCTTTAGTCATGGGGTTGTCTAATTGAGTCTAGGCTGGCGCTATAGAGTTCTCTATTTCAATTAGAGGAGTAGGTATCGTTTGAAAAAGGAATTGTGAAGCGAGAAATAGTTTTATTATTTGAGTAGCGTACAGCAGGCTAACAATATAAAATGTAACAACAAGATAGATCAGAACGAGCAACTTGCAAGCCTCCACATATAATTACATTAAAATTACAAAAGTAATTTAATTATACTATAACCAAGACGTTTTTATGTCAAGAATGAACAGGTTACTTCTAGGTTAGCGTGCTCGACCATCGACTACATGTTCACTTACTATTAGATAAGATAATGGCCAAACCCTATAAATAATGTACATAACTAGCTTCTGCCAGCGGATTCGCCCGCATGCGAGTAATAAAATTAGAGCCTTAGTCACTTAGTGATAAAGTATCATTCTACTAATGAAAGAAATATAAAAAATTGGTCCAGTAGTTTTTAAATTTATTCATTAGAAATAAAAATACGAATAAACAAATATACAAATCTTTTGTCTTTATAATATTAGTATAGACAAGTAAAAACAGTGAACTTTGTACTGCCTAATTGTCAATTGCGTGTGGTGTGATATTTTACTTCTTGAACACTTTAAATAGGTACATTTATCTTTCGATATAGTCAAGCGATGTCGATAAAACCAAGTTTAAGTAATATAGCAAGTTACACACGATTTTAATGTATTAAAGTTATTCACACCCATTTCGTACATTTGACGTCATGCACGCACAACTAAGACTTTAGTACAGATTGATTATACCTATGTATAATTTAACCCTTCAGATACCGTCAATTAGAGACACAATAGTAAGACAATAGATGCGCGGCCACCGGTGGTCGCTTGGGGATTCATGAATTAAAAAAAAACTCAAAATTTAGTTAGTACTATATAAGACCACTAGCTTTTGGCCGCAAATTCGCCCGCGTACATAAAATATAGCCTATGTCAGTCAGAAATAAAGCAACTTACTATCGGTGAAAAATTTTTGCAATCGAATCAGTATTTCAAGAGATTACGTCCTGCAAACAAAAAAACAAACATCTTTATTAGTAAGACAATATAACAAACGAAGGTATAATAATGAAATTTCAAAACAATGCTTTCAGACTGAATAATGTAATACTTAGCTCTTGTGAGAACCTTCGCCCAGCCGTTGAGGTGTGATTGATTACCAACATACAGACATTCACAACCTACATACTCGTACTTATTCAATAAGTATTGTTATTATGATGAATGTTTCTTTGATTGTATCCGCATATCCTTATATATTATTATTCGAGTAGTACAGAATGCTCAATAGTACATCGACGGCTTAGTGATAACCTCGGATTTGCAATTTTAGGTATTTTTTTTAAATTATGCTATTGCATAGATTCTATCGCGGGCCTTGAGCGTGGAGACCGAATCCAGAAATTCCGTAACGAAAAAAACCTAACACCCCCCACTAAATGGTTGTCATGGCAACTTGTCAACTTCAATCACAATTTAATTGCATAAGTTGATAAAAAATGCTATGCAATAGCTTTACCGCAGCAGTCTCCGAGTGCCACACGTCTTTTTATGTTTCTTGAAAAAAAAAATCTCGTAACGCACAATCTTTTATCACGCTAAATTTTAAAACGATAGCTCTAGAGCCATCAACGATGTTGAACGCATACATTGCTTGAGTCAGTTTGGTGTAATACCTTCGTGACCACTCGTCAAAACGTGTCGAAAAAATTGAAAAACAAGAAAAGTAAGTGTATGAAATAAGTCAATATCTTTAAACATTTGGATAACCCACGTAGAAGTACATTTAATTTTAATCATAATAAAAATCTAATTTGGTTTTTTATGCCTCCTGAAAAGTCACATATTTCGTAATTACGAGGTATTTCCTTTAACCTATCGACATGGTGTTTTGTAAAACGTTTTGTTGTTGTTAAATAATCATGAATATGGACCCTGTCGGGCTCAGCAAAGTTAGAAGAGAGGATGAAGGCTAAGTAACAATTCATGGAATTAACCCTAGAAAGATAACCTACGTCGAAACGACGTATTCGATTTTGTAAAAATGTTGTAACTCGTTTTTTTTTTTTCGTATCACTAAATTGCCCTTTCCTGCCAACTCAGTCGGCTATCGAAGCTTGTAGGACACACCCTTAACACTCAGGTAAGTTTAATACTTTCGTCAATATTTATCAGCCGTACGTCGAAGCGACGTGTGGTTATCTTTAGTGTCAGTTTTTAGACTATTGGGAAAATGTGTTACTTTATTTTTTGAGAATAAGTATACGTGTTTTTTTTTTTACTTATGTTATTAATAACATAATGATGTCACTAAATCATATAGATGGTTCAGAAATCAGTCTGTTGTTGCATGAAATGAGCGATGAAGAGATTCAGGGGTCGGACATTGAAACTGAAGGCAATTTATTAGAAGATAAAGTACAAAGTGATACCGAAGACTGAAGTGAGTGCTCCTCCAGTGGTAGTATACCCATTCGATATTGAAAATATATCTGAAAATGATCCTGAAACTCCTTAAATTGCTTCGCCAAGTATGCTGAGTTGTACTATTATGCCATAGTGACAAATTCTTAGAGTAAATCCTTGTACAGCTACTAAAGGTAGAACAAGTGGCCAATATTATGTTCTTACATATGAAATTAGCATTTTGTCTACAATTGCAATGTCTGCGACATCCACCGTACTCCCCGGACCTTGCTTCAACAAAGTACCATTTTTTCCGGAATTTGGACAACTTCTTACAAGGACAAAAATTCAACTCCGATGCGGCAGTCCAATTTGCCTTTCAAAGAGTTTATTGATACTCGCCCCCATGTTTTTTTTTTTTAATAAAGTGATCAATGAACTACCTATGAGATGGCAAAAGTGCATAGATAACAACGGTCCATACTTCGAATAATTGAAAAAATATTTTACAAAAAAAAAACTTTATATTCCTCCCGTACAAAACGGTAATTTCATGTGTAAGGACCTAATATTATATGAACATGATGAAATTTATGAAGAAACTCGGTAGATAATACCTTGATAACCCCATGAATGGAGACAAGGTAGCAAATGCTTAGTTAACAGACGAATATAAAAGATTTTTTTTTATATTATTGGCAAAAATACAAGTAGAACCTCCCACACAACGTAAAGGTATCCCTTAGGCAAATAAAAAAAAAATATTATGCCTTTTTTCCATCAAAAATTAGAAAAATGACAAAAACAAAGTGTGACGGCTGCAAAAAATCCCATTTGTGAAAAGCACAAGTCCAGCGTCTGATCTAAGTGCCGTTGAGGCTAAAATGAATAAAAATGGTTATTTTCTCATGTTTTTTTATATTATAGAGATTGTAAGAAGTTAATTTTGAAAAGTTTACATAATAAGTTATACGACTGACGGAGAATTTCCGAAAGGCTTAAGATTGGTAAACTAAGAAGTATCTTGTTCTGTTAATTAATTTTTTTTTTTCTATTAAAAATATAAATAAACTCTAATGTTTTTAATTTACTCACAATACAATTATAGTACGTAATACATTATATCACATTTATAAACCTATTATATACATAATCCAATATATGCTCACTCAAACATTCGCACGTCGAGTCGACGTATGGTTATCTTTAGTGTACAGTGAAATATGGTTATCTATCTTGGGTTATTTATTGTAGGTAGATCTAATAATAGATATATTATTATTATCTGTGTTTATGATTGGTAGATTGTGTCAGATATGTTAATTTATTTTTTTGTTAAATTATGTAATGAATTGAATCATATTTTTTTTATAAATAGCCTAGACGCCTCAGGTATTTTATATAATATACTATTGCCACGGTATTGCATAGAATATCTGAATTATCCAGATTACCGGTAACTTATACACATAATATATATGGGAAGGTAAACTGAATTATTCTATCTAAAATCTATTATTAGCTAGTTCAAAGTCAAAGTCAAAGTCAAAATATTTTGTTTCACATAGGCCTACATGGGCACTTATAAAACGTCAGAAGCTAGTGCACGGTTCCAAAGTGGTCGTTTCCTATGGAGAAGAACCGGCAAGAAACTCCATGGTTACTCTTTTAAAAAAAGTGGTAGGTGTTACAATATGATAGTTGATCTCTCTTTACGAATAAGGTATGAAAACCGTTTTAATTTTAAATTGCTAATTGGGAAACTGAAATGTTAACCCTGTGTCAGAAATAAAGTTTACCTTATTGATTTAAATAACTAGCACTATAATTAAATTACTATAGGAGCATTATAATAAAACAAAACAAAGTAATTCGACATACGAGCCAACGTTTACAATCGGCCGCCGTGCTCCCGGGCATCCGGTACACTCTCAAAGAAACAAAACGGCTCTGGAGCCGGATGCGCCGTGATAAGGAAACCGGATGCCGATCCCTGGCTAACGAACAACTAGTAACGACCAACCAAAAACACTAGACCTCCAACCGGGTCTTCAACTGAACCATAATTTACTCGTTATCAAACATCGAGGGGAGGGAGACAGGTCAGCTTAAATTAGCTGGTCCTATCTACATGCTAATATAGTAAAGTAATGCTAAAGTGACGTGAAAGCAAACTTCCTTTGATACTCCAGTCCTTAAGAGAGCGCGTCTTTATAATGTAAAAGTTATTTGAGTGGAGAATATGTTTTATGGGGGAAATGTCACGGGATGAGATAATGGACGGGTGTTGGATGTTTGTTATGATTTTAGCTTATTATTTTAAGACTAAATATTCAAAAATCTATACAATACCATTTACTATTATTGTAGTTCTTAACATGTAAATAAAATTCAAAAGGTCTTTTTGGAATATCAAAATATTATTTCTGAATGAACAACTATGTTTGTAAGAATTCCTTTGCTTCGCTTTTTTATAGTACCTATTACTATAAAAAAGCGAAGCGAAGGAATTCTTTATTTTTGTCTGTCAGTCCGTCTCGTTTGTCGGTTTGTCTGTCGGTTTGAACCGATTTTAACTGGTAGACAGCTGATGCTATAAGGAGTAACTTAAGTATTGAATTTTAATTTAGAATAAAAAATTGGGGTTCTGTGTAAAAAAGAAATTTCCTAATGTGTCTATCAAATTTCATTGTGCATTAACAATGCGGTTAATGTAGATGCCTTGTTTGTGTGTTGATTTGTGTTCAACATTTATTTGTGCGTAAACTCTTTTGTTTAACCTATGAGTACTATGCCCTACACTACGAATCACTATTATGAGTACTTTTACAAATATGTAAGCTCATATAAACAACATACTCAAACCCGAATCAACTGTATCAGTAGACCTTACAAAATAATATTTGTTTCCGACTTCTATGCTGCCATATTAATGCCAAGTAAGGTATTATTATTCATCCAAGGTATGTCAAATTTCAGCTCAATCGCTTAGAGGTACAACAAACTTACATACAAACATTGTAAATTAAATTAAAGCTTAAAAAAAGTATGTATGTGAGTATATACAAGCCCAATTTGTCTTGGTAAAATAAAGCAAATATACTAACGGTCAACGGAATTGTTATAAAATAGTCAACTTAAAACCGAATTGTTATAATATGGTGAACTAATGAACTTAAAATTTCATTATTATAAAATCGTGGACTTAAAACCGGATTGTTATAGAATGGTGGTCTTAAAACTGGATTATTATAAAATAGCGAATAAGAAACCGTAACATTATAAAATGGTGGACTTAAAATCGAATTGGATCGATAAAAAACAAATAAAGTCGTGTTATTTAGTGAGTACCTATCTTCTCTAAGAATCAAATTTTCCCTCAACTAAGTATATTATCATCATCATCATCATATCAGCCGAAAGACGTTCACTGTTGGACATAGGCCTCCCCCAACCCCCAAGCGGCGCCACAACGACCGGTCCTGTGAGTCATCCGATGGAAGCGTGACGCAAGTATATTATATCTCAAAATATTTCAGACCAGGGACAAAGACAAACAATACTTTTAACCTACCTAGCTAAATGGGTTTTACCTTTACAACCCACTTTCATTTCAGCAAGCGTAATAAAGCAACAAATCTTTACGTTAAAATCTAAAAAAAAGATAGCACACCACTTAAAATAATCTCTAATCTCACATAACAATAAATATTCTTGTTCCACTCAACCATTTTCAGACTGAAATAAAGATCACACAGGATAAAACGGCTTTTGATAAAAAAAAGTCTGGTTACTCTTTTTAAATTATGCTTTCAAAGAAATGTCAACTTTAGACCTAATACTTTTAAGGTTCAATTTAATGTAAGATATCATTAAGTAGTTAGCATACGGATGCAGTTCATTACTTGTAAGTACTGTGTAATGAAAATGGAATCTCTGGAGGAGAGGAACGGAAAGTAGCGTTCTAAATGTGTAATTACAGGGCTATATCGTGTAGGGTATATTCTCCAGGCTTTCTTAAGATTTTCAAGCAATCAGTATAACGGAATGTGAAAATAAAATTATTCAAACACTGACTTTAACTCCCAATATCTCAGACTATTTGTAATCTTCCCAAAGTGCTTTTAGGTCAGGGGCGTAGCTAGCACTATATCTGTCGTATCAATGATACGGGGCCCCGAAGTGACGTGCTCAAAAGTTTGTAACATGTTATTCACAATTTTCTTATATTGATAAGAAACTAGTCTAGTGAATAAAAAAATATAATGTTATGTTCTAATAGTGTATAGCTAGCTCTGTTCGTTGTAGCATTTACTACATAAGATAACAATAAAAACTTAACCTATCCTAGTCCAAACCGTACGGGGCCCCTGAGGGCCTAACTACGCCACCTGGTGAGTTCTCTGTTTTGTAGTCTTTACTGAAAATACAATATGTCGTTTATTTAATTAGAGTTTAAGGTACCCAAACCACATCAATGAATTACTTTTGGTGGTTTGGTTGACGCAGTGGTTGAGATTCCCACACGAAACATACATATATGCCAGGTATTTGTTCCGGGTTTGTGTATATGTGAGTTTATATGTTTTTGAATGTACCCACGGTACATGAAGAACAATAAAAAATACTTTTACCAAGCAGGGCCGATGTCTGCTAGAACCTTGGGGAAAAGTATGAAAGAGATACTCGTAGTCCTGGAAAGTAAACCACAACTGAAGGAACATAGGTGTGGTTTTAGTCAGTAAAAGTCTGACACGCCCTCTCTAGAGCGCGCGCGGCGGGAGAAGTCATAAGCAGATTTCTGACTTTAAAAAACCCACAATACAGAAATAATTAAAAAAACATACTTTTGGATTATAAATTAAGTCTCTCAAGACTTATAATTCTGTAGCTACTCTCAGATGAAACTAAACGCATAATTATCTTATTCTGTTTCAAATCGCAATATGATAGGTTTAATCATTCAAGGACTATTTTAATAATGATTAAAAATCCTCTTCGTGTTTTCTCAAACAATAACCCGGACAAGAAAACTTGGATTACTTAGATATAACAGAAACACAGCCCCAAGTTAAAACATGTCTAAATTCAAATTCAAATTCAAATTCATTTATTTAGTCAGAATATGGTACATAATGGTCTTGAAATAAATGAATAGTCTCATCACATTCTGCCACGTGTGGCGTGCAAATATTTGGTAGGTACATAAATCATTTAAAAAAAAAAAAATATATATTATGTTAGTATTGAGTTAGTACGAATAAAATTACAATTTATAGCATGTCAAATTATTATAGAGAGATGTCAAAATATATGAAATTATTAGAGAAAGTAGTCAAAATTTATAAAATTACAATTCAATTAAGATGTCAAAGTATCATTCAAATAGTCGTTTAAATTATAATAACATTTTTTACACAACAATTCTTTTAGTTCCTTTTTAAATCCATTTAAATTTAAGTCTTTAATAGATTTTGGAATTTTGTTAAATATTTGTGAGGCTATGCAAAATATACTTTTTCTCATTAGTGCTGTTTTGGCTATACGTCCGCGTAACATATCTTTTCGCCTATTACGTTTCACAGTGTCGGATAAGCTAGGAAACAGGTGCGAGTTTAATTTGACAAATAATGCTGTTTCATAAATATACAAAGACGGGAGTGTCAGAATTTTATATTTTTTGAAAAATGGTTCACAGCTGTCTGTAACTTGAAGTTTGAACATGGCTCTGATAGAACGCTTTTGCGCTTTAAAAGCAGTTTCTCTATTTGTTGAGTTGCCCCAGAAAATAATACCGTATCTTAATACAGATGCTACAAGGCCATGATACGCTGTAAGTAATGCATCTATGGTCTAGACAGCGTTCCTCATCAGACGTTCACAAATACGTTACTGCCTGATAAGAGAAGGTAACAAAGAATCGGACACAGCTGGTCGGCCAGTAAAAATTGCGAAGGAGACACTCGTAAAATGGAAGGACTCCAGAAGTGATTGATGATCTAAAACTCAAGAATAAACGCTCCAAGTATTTTTCCCAGATAATCTGAAAATTTTAGCGGTTTTGGCCTATCTATAAAAACTGGTGACAGTACCTAATTTCGATAAAAAACACTTTGATGCGCAAAAATGAAAAGTTTCTTTAACGAGGTTTAAGATTGAATTTGTTATCTTTTTACCCGACTACGACAAAGCCAAAAAGGATAGTTATGATTTTAGCAACATATTTGTAAATATGTATGTGGTGCCGGTGATTTTGGTAAACGATGTATTAATAGTCCGGGTGATATTTTGCGAATAAAAGTTATAAAAGAAAGTAAACAACAAAATATACGAGACGTGCAATGCGCCAAATTGACAATTTGTAATACTTACTTGATGCTAAAAAAATAACCGAACTTGGATTGCGAATATATACGCAAATCAATTTAATAAAATCGTCCGGATAAGCAACAGACGGGACCAAAATACCAAACACTCGCCGTAAGCACCCTCGAACGAAGAGCCAACGACGCGACTGTACCAAAATATAATGACCTCAGAACTGGGCCAAAACAAAAGATAAGAAATAAAAATATAAGGACCATTGAAGAGGAAATAATCAAAGTGTGGGTCCAAACCCAACCCGTGGGAAATTACACATGAAAGGCAAACCAAAATGCCTTGCGATTAAATCTGTCTGTACCCGCATTTCTGTCCCATCGAGTCATTTAATTGAGTGGAAATACTGAACGTTTGGGGTCGTGTTCCAATTTAGTATAAATTCAGTGGACACGTGTTTGTAGATTGCAGTCTATTTATTTAATATCAGAAAGTTAATGTCCTGTCAAAGAAAAATTTCGTGGATTTCTTCCGGTCAAAGAGGAAGTAAAACAATATCAAATCTACAATACGAGTATAGCCTTAAAAAAGCTTTTTTTAAATTGTATATCATAAAATATTCGACGCCAGAAGTATTAATAAAAAAAATCGTATTGGAATATTGAAAACGAATATTCATACTCATATTAAAATGCTGTCACATTTACTGGAAACTATTTTTAAAAAATACCTTTATTTTCGATAGTAATTATAATTGATTGAAAATGTGACTCTCGGTACCTATACAATACCGAGAGCAGTATTTAATATTTTTTTCAAGTGAACGGCCATATTTATCGGGAACTATGAAGATAAGTCACAAACATATAAACTCACATACATAAGGTACTCAGACTCGGAACAACTGTAGACTTTACACATATTGTTGCGAACCCACAACACGCAACATAACAGCCTCATTGCTTCACTATTATGCCGACAGTGCCGTTAAACTATATTTCATGATTTGATGATTTCTAGGAAAAAATAGATAATGGCTCTTTAATGTGTGACCAATTCTAAACCTACTAGTTTCGAAATTGGCTATCCCATTTGAAAACAGTCACCCTGTATAGGTGCTCTTGATTACTAAGTCTCCAGAAAATACTACTGAAACAATATTATTTATTTATTTATTTATTTATTTATTAGGATCGTCAACATTACATGCACTGGGAATTTACAAGATCATTACATTTTATATTCAAGTGCTGCAACACTTATAGACAATCACAACATTAATAATATAGAATTTTTAAGACACATAAACACATAAAATCAGTATTTTAATTTACAATTGTATAATAGGAGATTAATAAATTAATAATTAAGATTCAAATTATGTCAGCAATAATAATAACACAAAAACACAGAACAAGTTATAAAAATGTGAATTGAAAATTACATTAAAGAAATTATTGACGTTATCGAACCGAAATAATTACTTAGCTACCAATCCGAATAATAAAACTTTTCGACCAAGAAACATCACAGACCAACCAATATAATTAACAAAATTAGCTGACCTAGAAAGAAGCTAACAACTAATTTAAGGCTCTCAAAACCAACTTCTATTTTTCTTAATTAATTACGTTCCTCTCAGTTTGCTTATAGAGTTTGTCTTAGACCAAATTCAAGTTAGGGTTCCGTTGCTTAACCCGCCCTAAGTTTACCTAACGACTTCTAAAAACTTAATAAGCTAAGTCTCTAACTAAAAGTTACAAGCTTGTTAGAATTCTTGTTTGGTAACTAAAGCTTTTTAAAAAATTAAGAAATAAACGGTAAAGTTTTATACGCCAAGTTTTGATGAGACATTTTTTGAAGTGGCGAAACGGAATTTTCTTGCAAACAGGAAAAGATCATTCGTTAAATAAATAATCTTTTTGTTTGAATGATTTTTGTTTAGATTTTTTTAAATTGATTTCATAATTGACTGCGAGCCGACCTGATGATAAGTTGTGTTACAATCATTAATGGTGAGGCGCACTAGCTTTTTTATATTTGTAGATCAATTACACTCCAGTTGCGGAATCAATGCATTTGTGACTAATCATCATCATCATCAGCCTTTTAATGTTCCCACTGCTGGGACTCAGGTCTCCTTTCTAGGAGAGGGAATGGGCCATAATCCACCACGCAGGCCCAATGCGGGTTGGTGAATGTCACATGTCACACAATTTGTGACTAATATAATAAGATAATTTTATAATAATTATTGTGGAATACAAATTTTAAGAATATCGACAAACTGGGTGACCGAGGATAGACGACGATGATGAGGCTAAATTAGAAAGAGATGACAAAACGACCTAGATGTATACCACAGGGGCCTGTTCATAGTTGCACGAGAAAAGAATAAAGTAAACTTTATTGAAAACCATAAAAGTAACACAATTTATACACTAACTTAATCGCCTTTGCCCAGTAAGTAATGGGAAAGTAAATGTTAAATAGAACAATATATTTTGACGTGAGCAAAGTTGTTGGTAAAATAAAACATAATGATGATGAAAATAAAGTTCAAAGATAATCTCCAATCAATCCATACTAATATTACAAATAGGAAAGTATGTGTGTCTGTTTGTCCATCTTTCACGGCAAAACAGAGTGACGAATTGACGTGACTTTTTAAGTGAAGATAGTTGAAGAGATGGAGAGTGACATAGGCTACTTTTTGTCTCTCTCTATTTAATCCACCATATCCCAGGGGAACAGTGTTACCTCGAATTTAACGCGAGCGAAGCCGCGGGCAAAAGCTAGTACCAAACGAACGCAGCCGGCACGTTTCACAAATAATCACAATCCATTTTAATCCCAGTTCCATGACGGACACTTGAAACACTGTTTACGGTCGCTCCGGGTTCACTATGGCGGCTATAATAATCGAAAACGTATAAAACCGGGATCAACATAGCGTTCCTCGAGATACTTTGTTGTATCGCGTTGAAAGCGAACTTTTAACGAGTTCGAATCTATCGTTAACTATAGGTACTACGTTACTTTGCATATGTGTATTGTTCGTGGAAAAAGCTTGAGCTTATGTAGCCTACAATATTTAGTACTAGTTCTCTAGTATCTTAGCGAAAGATACTCAACAATACCAGAAATAGAATAATCTACCCTCAGAAATAAAAAGAAATATTACAATATTATTATTTCTTTATTTTCATTTTACACATATTTTATATATTTTTAAATATTTCTTAAGGACACTTATAAAAAAAAAACATTTAAAAATATAAAAAAATAGTATAAAAATATTATTATTATTATTAAAAATAGCAATATTAATTAAGTATTATTTAAGAATGTGTTCTACTTATTTAAAGAATGTTTTTATAAATTGATATCAACAATAACGTACAGATATAAAAATAAACAAAACTCATTTTGTTTCAATATTGAGATAGATTCATGGTAGCACAAGTTTAAACCTTAGTGTTTTTTTTAGTTACTATTTAATCTAGATAATCCTGTAATATTTTGTATAAATGATAAACAAATAAAAAAAATATTTCGCTAAGATTGGTGCTCACGTGTCATCTTCTGAACACCTTTTATGGAAAAATCTACAACATTCTTTTATTCAGTCAATACTATCCCATTGTGAAAGGCGCCCACGTCCTTCAACTCACTATTATATTTTCCTCAATGTCACCTTCACTCCCTATTCATTCACATAGTCTCGCCATTTCTATCAAGGTTAGTCTTAGCAGCGCCGTCTATCTTTAGGCACTCATTTTGTAAAGAAAGTAAGATTTGTAAGGTCGTTGTGCAAATCTATAATATAAAACGGTAAAACTGATAAATTGATAATATTAACTAATTTAATATCTACTAATACAATACCACATTTATTACTTTTGTAGGCTTTCAAAAAACAATATTGCTATAACTTGAACAAAACATGAAAATAGGTGATATAAATGATTTTATATTTTACTCGAAAATTATGATACCATTAGGTTGGAAATATTTTTCAAGTGACCTACATAATCTGTTTTCATAGAAAGACGCCATTTATAAATAAAAAACTCTAGAAATACTTGCCGAGAGTGTTGTCCTAAATCACAGATCAGAATACGAGTATCACAGCTAACTTTTTATTATTAAAAAAAACATTTTTTTTTATTATTAAAAAAAAAAAAACTATGATGGAAATAAAAAGAAAAGTACTAAAAACGACTACTTAAATCTTATCTTTGTAAGTAAAACGTCTTGGTAATGTCACATTGATATCTACTAAAGCGCAATCGTTCACATAACAGCTGGCACTTGATTAAAATGTCTATCAATTGGCGCTCGAGGGAATAAAAACCGCGTCGAAAGACTTATTACTCCTACCCATGCAACAGCCAAAAATATTTACGTATTTTGCAAGGAGCGCAAAGTAAAAGCTTTCCGAGTCGTATTGACAAACCACTCAAAGTGAACGTTTATTCGGTGGTAAGATGCCAGGTAACATGTATCTGCAAAACACGCTTTCAATGTGCCCTTGGGATCTTTCCCGACAATTTGTACACCGTTTCAATACACAACCACTTTTGTATTGAAAGTAAAAACATTTCCATCTCCGAAAAACGACCCTGAGGTAACATTTAGGAGGAACATTTGCGAGCTAACGTCTGTACAAGTATTTTTAGACAATTACAGTAGGAATCAGAGAAGCAAGGTCGGGAGATTACCGACATGTTTTCAGCAAAAGAAAGATATTAAAAAGCAATCTAGTTTAATTTCCATGAAACTCGTAACACGAAAAGGAAAAATTAATATTTTGCCCTCGGCCCTAATTGCTTCTGACGGTAGAAAAAGCAGATGGAGTGCACCGCGTGCGATAATAAGCGACTACCAATAATAACGAGTTTGTTCTGAAAATATTTAAAAATCATGCATTTAAAAACAGCTTAATAATTATTAAGTTTTTGTATTTTTACAATGACATCTTCGTTATATAATTCTTCTGTATGTGTGTTTTACTTAAATCCTCCTAACTCGCTTGACTATTTTATGATTTTAGACATTTATTATTTTCAAGAAGATTTGTATGAATGTGTGTTAATTTGTTTGGGTTCGTGGAAGTTTTGAAAATACAGTTGGATCCAATAGCGCTGCAATCGGGTGCTCAATTTTTTTTTTTGTCAAAAAGCCAGCCTTTGGTTTCTTTTTTTTTTTGCCAGCCTTTGATCAAGACAATGTCTGTCAAGACCACTAGTTTAGATACATAAACTGAGATTTAAGCTGCAATTCAAAGACATTATTACAAAAGCATTCTATGTTTGCTAACATAACCATTTCAAAAATCAACACTGAAAATTCAAATTATTTACACAGAGAGATGCTGCGTCGCATACCATTTTAATTTTAAATAGATCTGTAATAGACGTCGAGTATAAAACGTGGGAACTCATTATATTATGGCGGCGCCACCCTGCCATATAATAATAGGTTCTTTACAATATCGCCCCACACCGCCTGGAGCTTCTGTATGCGACCTTTTAATGCTACTGATGATTTAATAGCCTATTCATAGGACAAATATTTATTGCGTGGTATATTGGTTGAAATTACTTTATTATCACGCTATTTTTCTTTTCTGTTTTATTTAAGGTTCGGTGTAAAGCAGGTGCTGGTATTATATGCAAATTGAGACAAGTTCATTGTTCTTTTTTAAGCTTGCTCAAGAAATGTTTATTTTTTGATTTGCGGCTTTTTTCCGTAGAATTTACGGTAGCAAATATGATTACTGGATGAAGGTCCGATATATAACAACTCATGCTCATAGAACTTTTTTTGTTTTGATGGAAAAACATCAAAATAATAACTTTTTCCGCTCTGGGTGGAGCGAGAGGAAACGTTAGACTGGAGGAGTTTACTGACTAAAACCCACACTCTTTTCTTACCTTTTGCATTTCAAGGTAGTAGTAAATCTTTTAAACAATACCGCAGTTCTTCTAGAATCGCAAGGATTTTCCGAAAAGGAAACCCATGTTTCTAGAACACAAGAGCAACTGAAAGACAAAGGTGTAGGTTTAGTCAGTAAAAGTCTGACTTGCCTTCTCGCTCCACCTAAGAGCGAGAGATGTCATTGGATGAAAATTATCTTCCTTTGTTTCTATAGTAGACATCATCTTCCTATTCTTCAGCCCTATTTTTTTTAGGTTAAAATCATCCCAATGACATCCTCCACCCTTGGGCGGAACGAAGGATAGTTTCAGACTCTTACTAACTAAAAAATCCACCCCGTTCCTTCTTGCCTTTCATACCGGGGCCGAACTAACTTTCGGAGCTAACCCTGGCCCCAATAGGATTTGACCCAGCTGGGCCCATGCTGTTGCTGACAGACAGCTCCTTGAGGTGCGCGGGAACAGTGCGTGCCGTTGACTACTTAGGCTCGGTCCAGATAGCTACCGGACGGTCGGACAGCGAGCTACCCATTGTTGGCCGTCCGCAAGCCCGCGGCGGGAGCCTCGGTCCTGTGTCACTTAAGGTTAGTGCGCAACACATTTCATTCTTCCATCCTTTGTCCATTTGTTGTGATGTGTTCTTCAGCCATTTCATTGGATGCTGGCGTTTAACGAACGTCCTAGGCGTCCAATTGGATGGCTAATTTAACCAGATGGCTGCGACATATCAACCATAATGTTATCTCGTCTAGAATACACCTGACTTTTATGCTGAATCTGAATCCATTAAAAGCTATGCATTTCTAGTCTAGCCATATACCTAACAACAGAAACATTCTGATCTCCGAATTTTACATTACACTAATAGAAATTGCTACTTCCTATATGCGGTCGGCAATTGTCTAAATCCTTATTTCCATTGAACCAATCCTACGATTGCGGTTCTAATTAGAAAGTCCTTACAGACGGACAGTTTACCTGGATTACCGTCCACTTCCAATGTTCCATTCCATTTGAAGCATTTTGTGAAACTCCTTAGATTTTGCAATAGGATTAGATGTCTGAAAATAGAAAATATTTTGGCACGTGTTATATTATAAACGCTTTCAGTGCAATGATAAATGATATTTATTTTGCAAATAGGTTTAAAAAACACTTTCACACGTCAAATTTTTTTTTCGTCTGTTTAAGCTAGATGAGGCCAGTGTTTCCTAGCTGACTACCCTGAGAAGAAACACCGAAACAAACTCAGCGGTCAAATTCTCTTTTAAAGTCCATACAGTAAATATGTAATGGTCAAATCACATGAGAACCATGCCGATCAGTCTGAGATGGTCTTTTGAAGAAAGAACCATACAGATTTGAGTGGACCCGTCCAGTCAGTGTAAGCATTTGTCAGTATTCGCAAAGCTCAACTCAGGACTACTAAGGAGCCCAACGACTCGACGAACAATACCAATGAAAGGACATTTGGGTAGGCCGCAGAAAAAACTCAAATTGCCAGACATACGGTTACGAGAAAAAAAAAGTAATCAACATAGTTTTTTTACAAAATGTAATACTTACAAAGTAAATATTTATGTCAAAAATTAATAATATTTTTTTTTAATAATAATTTAATAAAACATGTCAAATTGTAAAATAAAATAATTTACAATGTCAAATTGTAAAAACTAAATATTAATGTCAAAATAAATAAAAATTGAAAAAAGAAATGGAAGATGGAGGAATTCGGTTTGGAATAATATTTACGTTTTACTGGTGATATAACTTATTCGCTACCTGTAATATTATATTATTAAATATTAGCTTGTGCACATAAAATATAGTCTATGTCTCTCAGCAATAAAGCAGCTTTTTATTGGTGAAAAAATTTTAGTAATCGGATCAGTAGGTACTTTCGGCTATTACAAACAAAAAAAAAACTACCTGACCCGGCAAATTTCGTACTGCCTAACAGTCATTAAATGTAATATATATTTCGTTATAGTCAATTGATTGCGATGAAACAAAGCCTAAGTTATCTAGTCTATCAGCTTTAGTTATCTAGTCTATCAAGCTACGTAAAATTTTAATATATTAATGTTATCTACGCAAATTTTATACATTTTACGTGATGCGCACTAAAATTTTCTACAGATTTATTAAATGGTAGATAGATAGGTGATAGGTCTCATGATCGTTAGCTACTCCCCTATGCTGATCGATATTCTGATGCAAGTGACCACCTACAGCAGATTTACCTTGATCGGTCTAGCTGAGTCTCCTTACTCTCTGGTGCCTTCCACTTTTCTCTGCACGAGAAGGCGCTAAATAAATGAGTTCTCGCACCTAGAGACGCATCCAAAGAATTTTATATGCAACTTTGTTGCAAGAACTTGACAGGTTCCTGGAGTATAAAGATGTTGGTGCAAAATTCGCTCCACAAGACAATTCATAAACTACCAGGACCACAACGCTATGAAATTATAACGTTTTCGAGTTGATTAAATATTTCATAATAAAAATTTACTTTAAACAGTAGCTTACTTTTAGTAGGATTACACAGAATTCAAATCCCTCTTGATCCAATTATGAAATTCACGCTGATAAAGTCCTGAATAGGATCTGTTCCCACTAAACTCAATTTTATCACAATTCAAAACTAATATTTTTATAGGCTTACTGCTCGTTGATACGTGATATTTTCATGTTTGAAGTGTTACAAAAAAGAAAAAAAAAATATTGTAGGAATAATTTGTGGAGGTGTAAAGATTTCTGAATCCACCAAAAAGTCGATTTATCAACAGACAGTGTTATTATTTTCCTATTTAATGAGTTTATTTTTGATCTTTGACCTACCAAAGGTCTAAATGCCAGACATTGTACAAATACTTGATTTAAAACTTTTAAACCATTTTTATATTATCATTTGAATGCTCTTATAATACAAAAATATTAAAAGGTCAAACAGTGTAGAGACTTGTCAAGCACTTTTAGTAAGTAAATACTTTAAGCTGTTGAACTATGGATATTTACTTTTAAAACAATTATATAAATTCCAAAAATTTGCAAAAAAAAATACATATTCAGTTAGTATGACTCTGAATAACAGAATAAACCAGTATAATGCAAACACTTTTGTTAGGTAACAAGAGCAATAGTAATGGGGCTCGAAATAATTATCGAGAACACCTAAATGCAACTTCGTATTTTTTACGATATATCAAATTTACATAAAAACTTTTGGTTTATTTAATTAACCTACCGGTCTATATATATAAAAGTGTGCAAAAAATAATGAAAATACTGTTTAAAAAGTTACTTATCAGACTCAATAGCATACTAAGCATCGTCCGCAAGTTAAAAGTTCCATATTAACGGGGATTGTGAGTTTTGGGGTGGAATGCAGACAAAGGCGAATTTAATCTCATATATTGATCAAAACTGTAGACAGATGGAGGCGTACATTCCTGCTCAACGTACACCGTGAACGAGCTTCGCTGAAAACATCTAGTGATGCGAAACATTGTTTAGTCGATTTTATTAATCGATTGTGTTCTTCTTTAAAAATACCGCGAATATGAAGTAAAAATAGTTTTCGAGTATAAATCAAGACTAAATTTTTATATCAAAGACGGCTTTACTTTTTTTTTTGGTTTAGTTTTTACATTTAACTTACGATAGCAGCCTTATGCCTTGAGTCCATCTCCACGTTCCTACGCCGATCTTATCCATTGAAGTTGAACTGTTGAAAGAAATTATACTAAATATTATCTGAAGCAATTGTTTTCTGAATGTGCTAATCTGAAGAACTTACTGGTTTGAATTAAAAAAATATTTTACAGTTTTTTTTTTTTTTTGGGTAGCTCATTTATCGATTGACACACAATATGACCAATAGGTGCAAAGTAGTAACCAAAAATACGGGGAATACCTCAGGTGACACCTGGTATTTCATTAAGTATCGAATATCTAAACAACACATTTTTTCGACGGAAAGGCGTGCGCGGGCGGCGTATATGACTTCTCACGTCGCGGTGCGATGGACTCCAAATTTTACCACGATGAAGACACAGTGTCTACGTTATCTATGCCTTCTGTTATAAAAGAGGCCTGAGTTCCAACAGTGAGAACATTATAAGGCCGACTATGCTACCATGGTCTTTACGGTTTCGAAAAAAAAAATGGTACGGCCGCGCCGCTCTTTGGCTCGCCTTGGTGGGGGCAGTACCGCCTCCCCTAATTTGATATAATCCTACGTATTTTGTTTTACTGCTCCCGCTGAAGATATCGAAAACACAACGCTCAAGCAGCAACAAGCATCATAATGCCACGAAAACTATAAAATTGTTTCCAAAGTTTTGCTAATTAACAATCTAATCCGATCGCAACGACGATCTTTTCGTTTCGTATCGATTTTATTCGATTCCTGTGCTGCCACATTGCTCGGTGAGAACCTTGTTGCCGCCGTGTAATACGATAAGCTGGTCCACGCTTCAGGATTCACCGCACGTTCCGAAGCACATTTCCACATACATTTCGCAACGCGATAAGGCAAATAACGAGTTACGATACAAATGACAACAAAACATAATATCACGCTTATCACCTCCAAGATTAGGCAGAAGTGTACCTAGTATAGATTTCTTATGTACAAGTTCTACGATAAAAGGTCTATAGCTAACCGAGTTCTAATATAGACTCTAAAATGTTACTTTCAAACGGGGTAAATACGAACACAGGGGTAAATAGAAACAAAATTTAATTAGGATTTTCAATATACCTACTCATATTTGTATTATTGATTTCAAAGATTTGTCTCGATTTTTTTTGTGGGTAATAGTCGAATGTGTCTTGCTGCACTGGGTGAAGCGAGAAAGAAAGTTAGTCTTTAAAAAAAAAACACCTGTGTTTCTTCAGTTTCTCTTTGCGTTCCAAGATTGCGGCAACTCTTTAACGTGGTAAAAAAAGTCGAATAACGATGCCCGATCCAAAAACCAAACCTGTATTTCATGCTTGGATGTAGCGATTGCGTCCACCCTGCCAGCACGGCAGACAGGGGGTATATCTACAAAAGATATACAAGGCAAATAAACTTTTTTGTCAAGGACGATCGAGAAAAGTTCTATTATTAATATCCTTTTGTGCTTTCACATGCTTAGAATATGATACGATAAAATATGAGGCTGAAAGTTTTGTACATACAAAGTTATGAAAATTAAGTTGGATAACCGAGATAGGTACTTGGGTCCTTTACTGAAAAGCAAGGAACATTTCTTTCGCTAGCATATTTTTTAAGAATCTTTCTATAATTCAATAAAATCGTAGTACATTAACTTAATACGTTTAATTCATGAATCCCCAAGCGACCACCGGTGGCCGCGCATCTATTGTCTTACTATTGTGTCTCTAATTGACGGTATCTGAAGGGTTAATGAGTAATGTTTAACTCGAAGCTATAGCAATTACTTGTGATTAATATTTTACAGTGACTTTATTTCGTATTTCATCATTATAATACAGTAATCAAGGATTTAATGTATGGTATAGTCATATGAAAATGAGGGACGAAATGCATGTTGCTAAAAAAATTATGAGTTTACATGTGGATGGATGAAGGGCGATAGGGAGGCCAAAGAAAAAATGGATGGTGTGAGAAGTAATATGAAAAAAAGTAATATGAGTTAGTGATAGCCTGACGAGTGGCAAGATAGAATGGAAGAAAAAAACATGTTGCGGCGACTCCAAATAAAACGGAACAAGGGCAGGAAGATGATGATGAATCAAGGATTTAATGAATAATGAATAAAACATTTTGACAATATTACATAGAACTATCGGTCATGTATTCACATCATTATGATTATTTACTTAAAAATAATTATATTCCATATTTCTTCAATTCAACTAGCAATTCATTAAAATTGGAACTTAAGTAATAACAGAAAACTATTTGTCATTTTTTTTTCGGTATCATTCATTAATCAGCCCTCCACCATAAAATTGATCAAAATTACTCATGGTAGATCTGAAGGGTATAACTTAAATAATTCCCGTCTATATCCTTTTGGACCAGTCGACTCCGACAAGTTTATTCCTTTGCTGGGTAGCGAATATGGAGCTATCTAATCTGATGTCAGTCATCTTGATGAATGGCGAGTACGGGGTGTATCTCCGGTAGTTATTGCTAGACGTGACAGATGGAGCCTTATCCTCCTATCTGGTTTGAGTACACCTAGGGTATGGGTGACATTGTTGGTATTTGAGAATATGAACTAGAATGCTGTATCAGAAACACTAAGCATTCTTTTGTATCGGATAGATCAGAATCTGATTTTATATATATTTAAAATGCGGGAAAAAAACCCCACCTATGTCCAAATCATAACTGTTTTATTAAAAAGTTTTTTAGATCATTAAAACTGCGTTAAAAGATGCAAATTTTCTTTTTTACAACAAATAAATAAAATGTGTTTTACACACCTACATTCCTAGTTATACATAAATATTGTAATTTTTAAGTAGGTGTAATAGTTTGTGCGAGACATGTCATGAAGAAAATTTTGAGAATAAATGGTGACGGTCAAAGAAAACCCTAAGAAAAGATGGATGAATTGTTGTGAAAAATGATTTATGGTTACTATGAAAGTGACTGTTGAGATGACATCGAATAGAAATGTATTGAAGAAAACGATAATCATGTTGCGCCTACCCAAAATAAATTAGAAAGAGGGCAAGACGATGATAAATGACAGAATGACATATAGTTTTTTTTTTTTGTATTGTATTTTATACTAACCAAAAGATAGTGAAAATCACTATGGAGTTTCCAAATCGTCGTCATTATTGATGTTTCGAATTACATTAATAATTTTCTTTAATTCCTTAACGCAAAAAACTGTATTTTTACAAATTAACGCTACATTATTCAAAATAAATATTGAATCATCATTACGCTCCTTCTCTAATTAATAACAAATTAACAAGGAAAGTTAAACAGCAGTTCGTAATAAAAATGCCAGACGCCATTACAATAAGAGAACAGACGAAATTATTCCGTTAACTGACCTGTACCTTGGCATCGCAAAGGCAAAGAATAGGCAGACCATACAGAAGGTCATCTTTTTACAAATAATGAAAATACACGAATTTATAATTTCGATCTCATAATTTTGTTTTGTTAGTTTTAAAAATGGTGGGGAGGTATTAAATAACGTCTCCTGCCCTGGGTGGAGTGTGAGATAGTATCAAACTTTTACTGACTAAAACCCATCTTGAGCTGTCCTTTACATGCCAGGGCCGTGGTGACTATTACGAATAATACAGTAGCTTATCTCGTTAGTCTAGTGAAAGTGCTACTGTTGAGCATGATGTTCGGTTCATGGCTGAAACGAGTTTGAGTGCTATTGTATTACTACATCTGAAATATCAGAAGCAAACTTGGAGACAGGATTTGATCTCAGTTAAAGACAGTAGGCTCATCCCTTATCACATAACCTTGCACTTTGTACGCATGTGATACGATTTAGCATGGTTGGTCAAGTAGTTGAGGGATTGGCTGCTATCGTGGGTATCCAACCCAGCAGCCTCTGTTCCTCTACGGAACAAACATTGGTATGTCTTGTATAAATGAGTTACGTATTTATGACCGCACCTATGATTTTGGAGAAATTCCGGGTAATTTTTTGATAGTAAAAATAACCCATCGGTTAAAACTACTGACTATGTTCAGCGAGTGTGAGCACTTTTATTTGACATAAATAGGTAGTTTGAGATCCATGCGTATCTACCCTCACGACTATATAAAGTGGATTTTTGAGATGGTTCAATTAGAACAGGTACATTCATAATAAAACAAATAAATATATTTTATTTCACCCTGAGCTTGTTGTTATAATTCTTTGGTATAAAAACGTTTATTAACCCTTCAGAGACCGTCAATTAGAGACACAATAGTAAGACAATAGATGCGCGGCCACCGGGTGTCGCTTGGGGATTCATGAATTAAATAATGGCTTAGTAAAATTTGTAATTTTTTTATCGCTCTGAGCTTGGCCTTCTGTAACTACCTACGCTGTGGCAAACGGTGAGCATTCCGAACCTAATTAAAATAATTTTCTGACTCACGGAATTATTGATGGAAATATTTCGTTCTGTCTGAATGAATTTGTAAACCGATTTTGCGGTTAAAATATCTAAAGGCATTTTTTACAATAAAAACTGACAGAATTATTGATTGTTTTACCAGTTTTACTTATTAGGAATTTTATAATATTTCATTCCTAACTGATATTTTTTTTTGCCATTTGGTCTCAGTTTTCTCTTATTATTTTGTTTAGTTTGCATCTCTGAAATGGAGCAACATATAATTAATATGTAAATACAGCATAATATGTGTTACTTGTTGTGAAATTGCGTGTTGTTGTTTATATAGCTTTTTATAATTTTTAAATGTAAAATTTAGAAGTACACCGCAGTCTATCCCTTTATTCAGGACTCACTAAAAAAAGAATAACAAGAATTTGATGGGCTGAGTAAGTAGTCAGCCTATTTTGACGTAGCTACAATAAATTTTATTCTAATAAAACATACATATAACACAATTTTTTTAAATGAGATATCATCCACTGGTTTTTCCTGCTCTGAAGTGGAGTGGGACTTGACTTTTACTGACTAAAACCACACCACACCTATGTTCCTTTTTTGCTCTTCGCAATCCAGAACCGTAGGTTTCCCTATCGAAAGTAAACTCAAGGCCCCAAAAGTATGTCACATAATAATATCAAAATGTTAATGTTACAATTTTTTTATATGAAATTGTTTTGTATCTAACTGTAAATGTCTCTCAAAAAAACGCCTCCACAAAAAAAACGGTTGAAGCCACTTCAAGTTTCTCCAGCCACAAGCTATCACGCGCTTCGGCAGTTTTTTGCGGCGGCTTCATGCGATTTTTGTGGCGGCACCGCCACACACGGGCCTCAAAATAACGCCGCCACAAAAAACGCTTGAAGCGGCCACAAAAAAAGCTAGAAGCGGCCGCAAAAAACAGCTGAAGAGCGCGACACCTCTTGTGTCCGGTGAAGTTTGCAACCGCTTCAAGCTCACGACTCGGCAGCACCGCCGCACACGAGCCACAAAAAAGGCCACCCCAAAAAGAAGCTTGAAGCGGCGGTTTTTTGAAGTCCGTGTGCATAGAAAATTGTAACATTACCTGTTATATATTAAAATGTTACAATTTTCTATGTGACATTGTTTTGTATCTAAGCTTGGTATGGGTTTAATCCTTTGTTTGTTCATTCAAAGTACCTCACAGGTACTTAAAACAGTACTCAACGCTGCCGTGTTAAAATAACAAGCTAAAAGCAGATTAAAGGGAAGAGGAGACCAATGGATAGCGTCAGCATTATTAAACAAAAATGGCCAACAAAAAGTAAACGGGGTATAAAATAAACCATTAAAAAAACTGTTGCCATATTTGCATTTTACAATTTAATTAAACCATGCAGTATTGAACCATAAAATAGCGATGTGGAAACATTGTTTTTTTTTGAACTAGTGGCTGTTAGTGGCCTGTATGTAAGTCAGAATTATCCCAAGGGAACATATCTTTGGGACTAAAAGCATCTTATGTGCTATTCCAAGACATGGTCTGCCAGTGTGCTAAGTTGCATTCAAATCTGTGTAGCCGTTTGACTTTTGCTGATTAAAACTTACCTGTGTCCCTTTAATTGCCCTTAACGGTCCACAAACACGACCACCCTTAAAAAAAACTGAGCAAGTGCGAGTCGGACTCGCGCACTGAGGGTTCCGTACAAACTACAATTCCCGAATGGAGTCTTGAAGACTTTTCCAAATTGGAACAATTTTTTTTTGTGGCGTAGGTAACAACAAATTTACTATTTTCATTTTAATTCCTACACCTGTGCTATAAGACCTTGCTCTTCTTCTTCTTTGAGAGTATTAAAATATATGTTTTTTGCGATTAATATCTTATCTTTTTTATCCGTTGACATAGAAGTTTGATTTTATCACAGCATGAATGCAGACCTGAGTATATGTTTTTAATTTCAACTTGATAGCTACACGCGTTCTCGAGATAAAGGGTCTTGACAGACAGACTAAGACAGGGAGAGATTAAATAAGGATTCCGTTTTATCCTTTTAGGGTACGGAACCCTAAAAAACGTTGATTTTTTTTTTTTTCTCGACGGGTAAAATCATCTTTGACGAAACCCGCTCTTGGGTGGAGCGGGAGACAGTGTCAGACTCTTACTGACTAAAAACCCCACCCCGTTCTTCGTTGATGGTAACGTGGATGGAAAACGTTGATGGTACCTGTTTCTAACAATTCCAGAATTTCCATTCTAGACGTGCTCTCGCCTTGCTACGACGCGGCATGCTACGGCGTAGCAAGGTGCTACGACTGCGTAGAGACTACACATCCGAAACGTCAAATATTTCAATATGGTACAGTTAATTCATTAAACCCCAAGCGCAATTCGCTCGCTTATTGTCTTTGTATCTTGTCTCTTAAAACAGTATTCAAAAGGATAATCAAAAATATGAATAACTTTTTTTTTAAATTGATATAAACTAGTGCTTGCTAGTGGCGGCCACGTACCGGAAGACGTAGCGTTGGAAGGCCTCCTACAAGGTGGGCCGAAGTCCTGGTAAGGGTTGCGGGAATCCGATGCATCTAAAAACTAGTCTCATTCGCAAATATCTATTGATATTTGAGTACTATTAAGCAATTGCATAGCTTCTATCGCGGGCCTTGAGCGTGGAGACCGAATCCAGAAATTCCGTAACGAAAAAAACCTAACACTCCCTACTAAATGGTTGTCATGGCAACTTGTCAACTGCAATCATTATTTGTGATTCTGATGCGAGTCTTTTTTTTATCGGTCACCACGCTCAACGTGTGACTTGAATTAATATCAAAGAAAAAAAAAACAAAAAAAAAATGCATATTTTATTATAATTGCATAAGTTGATAAAAAGTTAATAAAGTTAAAAGTTAAAAGGTAATTGCATAAGTTATAAGTTGGAAGCAGTGGTGGCCGAGAGGTAATGGCCCCGACTTACGAGTTGTAGGTCGCGGGTTCGAACCCAGCCAGGCGCATTACTTTGTGTAATTTATTTCACCACCACTGCTCTCAAAACGGTGAAGGAAAACATCGTGAGGAAACCGGCATGTCCTAGAACCAAAAATTCGAAGACATGTGACATCCACCAACACGCATTGGGCCCGCGTGGTGGATTACGGCCCATTCCCTCTCCTAGAGAGGAGGCCTGAGTCCCAGCAGTGGGAACATTAAAAAGGCTGATGATGAAGTTGATAAAAAATGCTATGCAATAGCTTTACCGCGGCAATCTCCGAGTGCCACACGTCTTTTTATTTTTAATTAACAATTCCAATTAAGCAAGAAAAGTCTCAAGCAATAACACTACAGGATAACCATTGGTCCATTTACAATTTACAATAATTTGTCGTAAACGACCACTTAGGAAACTTAATCGTCCGTGTAGTTAAACTAATACGTTGTTCCATTACTTTTGCCGAATAATTTCTTTCGTTACTGTAGCAAATTAGTGCGATTATACCTTTACGGGTAGTTGGAGACTACATTTAGCGACTAGACTACATTGACGATAGAATTGGTCATTTTGGGCTTAAATTGAACTGTAGTCCAATTTTTGTCCATAATAAACAGATATCGGAATTCTTGTACTTGCATAGAAATGTTGCTATTAATATAATTTTTTCCAGAATTTCTAATTAAAATCCCGTGTAGCCAATAAAATTACAAATAAATAATAATAAAAATCTCTCAGATAGACTAGACAAATACCACAGATACATAAAATTTTTATTTGTTTTTTTTTTTTATTGAAAAAGATCTTTCTACGTCAACCGAGATAAGATTTACCTATTTATATAGAATAGAATAGAATAAACTTGATTGTACACCAAAAATAGTAACAATTTCACAGAAACTTAAATTTATGGGTACAATGGCGGTCTTATCGCTGACAGCGATATCTTCCAGACAACAACAGACTTCTTTTTCCTCGTCATTAATGCAGGAAAAAATATTTTATGCTGCATTTTTGGTAGTTTCATAAAAAAATCTGGTTTTATAAATCAATCTTGGGATTTGAGGCATATCTACTTTATTTTTTAGCTGTAAGAAAATAGTACTAGAACTTGTAATATTACCTTATTCCAACCTCTATTAATATCTAATTCCATTACTGTAGATTCAAGCTTCATCATAATTTCAGCCAAAAGACGTCCACTGTTGGACATAGGCCTCCCACAAATGTCACCACAACAACCAGTACTGTGCATCTTGCATCCGTCGAACGGAAGTGTTGAAAGAGAACCCTCGCCAGAACAGCGTTCCACATTGTGGGAGGCCTTTTAACGCTGCACGTTCCGGTACGCGGCTGATCATCTATTCTGCAAGTAATATGCCTTGCCCACTGGCCTAAGTGGCCAGTGAGCAAGGCGAAAACGGCAAAGTTTGGCGATTCTTCGGGCTATGGCGATAATATTGATTTTCTTTGACTATACGCCAATGTAATATCAGGATCGCTCTCAAATTATAATCTAAGTGTCAGGCTTTAAACACAAGAGGTGAGATTGTTCTAAATAGTCATCACGGTCCTTCAACGGAAAGAAACACAGCTATAGGTGGATTTTATTCAGTACAAATCTGATACTCCCTCTCACTCCACCTAAAGCGTGAGAAGTTACTTGATGGTTTCTTACCAAAAAAAAAGTTACAACTAAAGTCAAAATGTAAGGGTTTGATGAAGTGACATTTATGTACTGCATATCGATACCTAACATGCAATTTAAATTTTTGACAGTTGATATTAGCCTCTTGTAAAATTTATTATGTGCATTTAACGTTACGGTTCTAATAAAAAGACAAGAATAATGAAATGATTGGAGGGTAAAAATAATAAAAAACTCATGAACTACATACTATAATTTTTTTTCATCTTCACGCATATTTGCAGAGATTTTTTTTTGGAAAGGGGAAGTCATCATATTTCGATAATTATGATAATTTCTGACACGTCGTCTATCGAGACGACGTGTCAGACTTTTACTGACTAACTGACCTATGTTTCTTCAGTTGCCTTTTGCATTATTATTTGCGGACTTGCGCTAATGTACAATTTTCTTTAAAACCACACAGACTCATTAAGTATATCCAGTAAAACCTTTCATATTTAATCGTATCCTCAAACTCTAGAGGAATATTCCAGTACAGATTAACTCCCTCGCTCCTTGTGCATCTGATAGGTTTATTACATATTGAAGAGTCTTTCATTCACAAAGCTTTTAGCTCTAGATTGCTTCAGGGATATCGGAAATTATTATTTTGAATCCTATTAAGGGAGCTTCGTTGAAGTATAGAATTCATCACATTTGTTCTTTGTTTAGAATAAGCAAATATTTTTTTGTATATAAATGTATAAAATTATTTAACAAAAAACCTTTCGTAAACCCAATGAGACGAGGTCGCGGTGATCCAGGAAAGAGGTTTTTTTTTTTTCTGTCGACGGGGAAAATCATCTTTGACGAAACCCGCTCTTGGGTGGAGCGGGAGACAGTGTCAGAGTCTTACTGACTAAAAACCCCGCGCCGTTCTTTCTAGCCTTCATGCCGGGGCTCTAGTTTCCTTTCGGATAACCCCGACCCCGGTAGGCTTCGACCCAGCTGGGCCCCTCCTGTTGCTGACAACTCCTTGAGGCGCGCGGGAACAGTGCGCGCCGTCGAAGGAAAGAGGTGGCAAGACAAACAGGGACCGTTTTCAACAGAATACCAAAAAAAATGAAGAAAAGGATCTTGTTTGAATGAAGGAGGGAACAGTCTTTGCCCAGGAGAGGCACAGAAAAGCTAGCAAAAAACAATCATACAAGACGTTCATTTGGATCAATGCCACAATTATAAATACTATACTATACAATAGTAAAGATATATATAGGTTAACAATTTTTTTCTTTGAGAACCATAAAAACAAACGTTTACAATTCTGTAATTACAGTTATAACATTGCATTGCTGTCATAATACAGTGTTAAATCAGTCAAGACCGCACGCCATAATTTTCTGTTCTTTCACGTAGCTTGCAGTTGTTCTTTATGGCTTTGTAATATGCCCACGTATTCTGTTGCATTAGAGTTTGCACGCTAGACAAGCAGCATTTGGTTGTTTTAATCTACTTTTGATAGCCAAAAAATGGTATCTCAATAACTCTAAAATTTTTGTTTTTTGCTTTGAATAGCTTAAAACGAGGTTTTCCACTAGCCTTTCTAGTGCAACTATTACGTTGCGTGCGTACTTTGAACTATGCGTTCAACTATTAGATGTGCTAGCAGTTAAACTTTAAAAGAAAATTTGAAGGGCGACAATTTAATTTCTGGCAGTGGCAGCGTTTCTAAAAAACAAAAAGTTTCGTACAAACTTTGTCCAAACATAATTTATCATCGCAACATACTATACAATTCTGTGTATTTGTATTGCATAGCTTAAAATGGGTTGTTTTCTACGTCAATCTAGTCTTCAATCATTAGATTTGCTAGCAGTTAAACCAGTAACTTTTACAGAAAATGGGAGCCACCTCGGCTGCAATCTAATTTCTTGCAGCGTTTTTAAAAAATAAAAACTTATTTACAAACATCCTTCAAACATAATTTAACGTAAACAATTGGTCTGATTAGTCTAGTCATACAAGTGACGTGGGTAATAATTGGTGTATTGCAGAATAATCACCGTGAAATTATAGTAAGCCTTGATTAGATAAATAATAAATTCTCGAAATATTATGTTTATAAGGAAAAAGTTTAATTATAATCGTGAGATTAGGGTCATCATTATAATCAATGTTCATAATAACTTGGAGACATATAAATGCGGTTTATATGACTAGATGAGTTATGGACATGGTTATGTCCGTTTGTGACTTTTCACTCCTATTTTTAATCTAATTCTAAAACGATTTTAATTAAATTTATCCTTGGAGCTGAATAGGGGTATAAGGTACATTTTATTAATCGGCGACTTTGAAATTAAAGCTGTGGGCAAATCTTTAATATATGTCATAAAGCTGATGGAACATATTTTTTTTCTTCTCCTAACGCTGCTCGCCCACGTCAGACCTTTTGTAGGACAGATAATCGGGCCATTTTATATATTTGAAACATTGTTCTGTATTTCTGACCGACTTTTTGTAGGACGTGTGCGTTGCACTATTGCTATCAGTGTGTTCTGTTTTTCTCCTACAAAAACATTGGTCACCGATTATCGGACGTAGGCGAGTAGCCTTATTATAAAATATCTATTTGATGGAGTTACTGTTTTTTGATTTCCGAGAGTAGTGATATCGTAATGTAGTCTGTACATCACCAACCGAAAGACGTCCACAGTTGGACATAGGTCTCCCCCAAACGTCGCCACAACTACTGGTCCGCCTAGCATCTACCGCATTCCCGTGACTCTCACCAGGCGTCCGCGTCGGTCCGCCTGGTGGAAGGCCTTCCAACGCTGCGTTTTCTTGTGCTATTTTGCCACTCAAGAACCTGCCGATCATCCATTCTTCGAGCAATATGGCCACTTTAGTGTGGCGATTAAAGAATCGCTCAAAGGGGCTATGTTAGCGACCTTGGTTTTCCTGCGGATATCTCAATTCCTGATGCGATCAGGCAAGAAGAGACCGAGCATAGCCCTTTCCATCTGCATAGCCTTTGTCGTCTGTACACAAACCTTATTTAATTTTCTTTCAGTCAATTACTAACGAAGCAAATTGCAATGCGAATATCTGAATAAAACATTTTTAATTAGCCATTCATTAGTAAAGTAACTGTGCCCGTTCGTATTGTTGAATGTTTGTCAAAAAACAAGGCTTCTTTTAAAATAATCTTCTTCGTTAGTAATGTAAACTGTATTTTTATTCAACTGTAGTTTTAAAGAAAAATTTAATTAATTAGTCTGTATCTTGAGCAGCTTAGTGTCCTCGCACATGGGCCATAAAAAAAGCCGCCACAAAAAAAAAGCTAAAAGCGCGCGAAAGCTTGTATGCTTGCGTGCAGTATTATAACGGACTCTGACAAAAAAGGATTAATTCATGAATCCCCAAGCGACCACCGGTGGCCGCGCATCTATTGTCTTACTATTGTGTCTCTAATTGACGGTATCTGAAGGGTTAAATGCGCGAATGGCATGGCATTTTGGCTGCCACAAAAAAACAGCAAACTTTTTTTGTGGCAGCACCGCTGCACACGAGCTACAAAAACAGGCCGCCTCAAAAAGAAGCTTGAAGCGACTTTTTTTTTAGGCTCGTGTGCGGGGACACTTAGAGCAGTGCTGGCCCAGTGGTAATGGTCCTGTCTTACGAGTTGTAAGTTGCGGTTTCAAACCCAGCCTTACTTTGTGTAATTTGTTTTTTGAAACTTTGTTTATTTCATCAACATTGCTCTCAAAACGGTGAAGGAAAACATCGAGAACGAAGGAAAGCAACGTCGGAAGGCCTCCAACAAGGTGGTCTGATGACCTAGTGAAGGTTGCGGGAAGCCGATGGATGCGAGGCGCGCAGGAGCGTTCATTGTGGCGACGCTTGGGGGAGGCCTATGTCCAGCAGTGGACGTGTGTCGGCTGAAATGATGATGATGATGATATGTATTTTTAACGTACCTGTCAAAATACCCAATTTAAAAAAAAAAATATAATGATAAGGCTCTAATATTTTATTATTAGAGTAGATTTATTTTATGTTCTAAGAATCCTAGTGCTCACAAATATGAGCAATTTGTGTATCGCTTTGTTCCACACGCCCAAACTATTTCCAGACAAACCCTATAATAGACGAATAACTACTCATTACTATCTGATAAACTGTTTCCCAGTCCCCATTGTTGTAATAATTGCCGGCCGGGAGCCGCACGCAAACAATGCCACCGATTATTATCGCGATACTCGTGAAAATCTCATTATCTTCAGATCTGACGTTATTCTTCGTACTCCCTTTGTCCGTATGGGCCGCAACACAGAGCTTGGAACACGCTGACAGTGGCTAAAGACCTTAATACACGTGCGTGTAAAGGCGGTGCTTCACATACTTGTAACCGGCAAGTATTTTATATATGGCATTGCACCATATGAGTACTAAGTTCTGATTGGTGTATATTACTGTGTTATGGATCGATGACCTTGTGAAGGTTGTGGGAATCCGATGGATGTGGGACGCACATGATCGTGCATTGTGGTGACACTTGGGAGAGGCCTCTGTCCAACAGTAGACATCTATCGGCTGAAATGATGATGATAATGACTGTGTTATGCAAGTTACTGGTAGACTCACAGAACACATCTTACTATCAAACTTCATCAACTAGATGAATTTAGATGAAGAGAAGATGATTTTCGGTCATAATCTAGATACGAGTATCGACATAGAATATTTTTATTCGGATAATATGTTGCAAGGAATTTACACATTATTATTATTATTAGCCCATTGTGTGCCACTTTTTTCTGTGTTTACCCACTTCTGGCCAATCCTTCAGGTAGGAATCTAAATCGTTACGCCATCTTCTGGGTCTACCGCGTCGCCCAGAAGGGGAAAATAGGCGGAGAAAATATACAATATGTCCAAGAATACATCTACTTGTGCCAAATAGTCTCTTTCCAGGCAAAACAAGGCAAAAAAATAATTTGTCGAATAAAAATGCCTGGAAGTGCTTCTGACCCATGAAAGAACTACTTAAAAGCACTTTAACCATGTCAACTGTTATATCATATCATGGCGATACGTGTATTTTGCCCATCCTGACTTATGATGCACAGATTTACTATTTGACTAAAATGTAAAAGTTCCTACTCAAGGTTTGCCAACGTGTTATGGAGCGCAACATACTATGTGTATACAGATCATGTTCAAAACGCTTCATTGCGCTCTAAAACGAAAATCGTTGATGTGGCTCAAAAAGCTGCCCAACTTAAATGGGACTGGGCAGAACACGTTTGCAGCATTTTTAACGAGCTGTGGGCCCGTAAAACACAGGATTAATGCGCAGACACAGCGACATGGGGCCGTGGCAGACCACGGAATGGAGGGAGCCCTTTACCCAGCAGTGGGACAATATGGCTTAGTAATAATGTGTAGAAATCGACATTCGTGGCCAAAATTGCAGGAAGCTAAGGCAACTCCATACTCTGTGGTTCACAATCACGTTCGCATCACAAACAAACCCGGATAAATGGTAAGTGATGTGGTTTTATTACTGTTTGTGAACGATTGGGGTGTCGTTCAGATTCGTCAGCGAAGCGTATACGCAGCTATGCGTGATAGATGCGCAGCTATTTTTTTTTCCTTGTTGTAGTAATTGAAGGGTATCAAAGCGTTGTTTAGGAGGTTGAAAGAGGTCGTTAAGGGTTATTTAACCTAACTGGCAAGGAACTGGAGCAACTAATGAGGAAGAAGTCATTATGATTGTGCATAAAATCGATAACTGGCTTTTTTGTGGATTAAAAAAGCCCCGAAGCAAAGTTAAGGTTAGTTCGGGATTACATTAAAAGGTACATATGATCGCTAACAAGCATTCTGTTTTTTTTTTTTGATGAGATAAAGATCTCTCCTAATTTACGTATACTTTAAACTGACTTAGCGTAGGCGAACCCATGGTCTATCTATAATTGGTATCACAAAACAGAGTTCAATATCAACTAACCTTTATTTAGCAGAAAATTAACCACTTCTTGGTAAATAAAGGTCTATATTACGACCTGCCAATAATTCCATTATTGATATCTGAGAAACAAGTAACGGACAATATTATGACCTAAGTTGAACTTAATCGTCTATTTCTATTTCAATAGTAATTTCCCGTGAAACAAGGTACAACGTTCCCTCAAAGATGGCAATTTGAATTCCTAATGGATCAATAACTATTTCAGTTTTGTCTTTGTCCTACAGAGTAAGTCCCTAAGGATTTTGCTGTATTTGCCTTCATTTCCCGACAAAGAAAATGAGGAGAATTTCTAAGGAATTTTCAATTGAAATTGACAATTTAGATAAATGCCTCGCCTTGCTTAATTGCGATTAAAACGAGGCATTTGGGAAATGGAATTAATGGAAGCTAGGTGTCAAGGTTTACTGCAAAATTTAAATGAAAGGACGCGCTGCAGGTGCGTTGTAAATTCACATCAAACGGAGGCCAAATTCAATTCATAAACAAAATTCTTCGTAAAATTGTTTGTGTTATGAGCAATATTTCACTCACAAAATTCATAACAAGCTGCTACTCGTACCAAACGAGAGAAAGATGAATAAAAAAGTGTACCTTTTATTACAAATTGCCACCCGATAGTTCAAAGCCTTTATTCACGTTTCCGATCTCCACCCAACACTAGCCCAGAACAGTTATCGCATAAAATCCCAACTACCCCCTTACTCAGTGATGCAAAAACGCTTTCAAATCGGGAACTTAGATATGACGAGAGCAATTTCCCTAGTGACATAAAACACAGAATAGCTAGACTCGTTTTTCACGCTAAATTGAACTAAAAGGCTTTCAGTAGCAGACGGAGCAGGATGCGGCCGACGCCGGACTTCCGGCTTTACGTGCTTCAGACTTTACATGCAGAGTTTTTCTCCCTCTCTCTCTTATTTATAGTTCCCTTCAATGTTTCATTGGGTGAGAACATGAGTGGCGAATTTGCTGAAATTTCGTCGAGTTTGTGGGTAAATTAGTTGCGCGTTAACTTTTTAGGCTTTTTGGACAATTCATTAGGCACACGTATAAGCTAATTAGCTTAGCGTATAAAAGTGATTTTGATTAAGTAATTTTCTACAGTTTTCGTTTGTGTGGAATAATGTTTTAAAAACGTTCCGTATATTTAGGATCGTTTTGATTTTGTAATAATGGAGTTACCTCGGAAATACTACCGTAAAGCCCATGTGCGGTGCTCTTGTATACAATATAAACCAAACGTTGGAGTCCTCTAAGTACCCATATACCTGCTCTTTGAGCGCTCAATCAATACTACCGATACTGCAATTAACATGGTCACCTAATGAACTCAAACAAACTAGTTCATGAATCCCCAAGCGACACCCGGTGGCCGCGCATCTATTGTCTTACTATTGTGTCTCTAATTGACGGTATCTGAAGGGCTAGGGAGTTTACCATCGTTTCGAAAAGAAGGATTCATAAATCTTTAATTAACAATAATTTCATATTTTACTTTTACAGATTTATAATAAAAAAGATGATGTATAGAAAGTTATCACAATTTCAAGTGCATTTCAAACGGGAGGAAATTATGACAACAAAGTCATTTCATGAACTGATTCACAATTTACCTAAAACTTGTTATCATAAAAAGTTAACCAAACAGCTAAACCGAGGGTTAACGAGCATAAAACTAAACCAAATGCGAAGTTATAATAATGTAGTTTAGATAGAGTTAGTTCAAAAGTTCATATATGAGTGGGGCCATGTTTAAGCCGAATTGATGCCGTTATGTGAACGTAGGTAATCTAACTACAGCAATAGCATAAACTCCTAATTGGGCAAGGTAATATTGCGGCTCGGAGAAACGATGAATAAATTTTGGTAGTCCTATAAATAAGGTTAGAAATTTTGAAAATTATAATTTACTAGCTTTTGCCTGTGGCTTTGTCCGCGTACATAAAACAAAACCCATGTCTCTTTGGAATAAAGCAACTTTTTATGCGTGAAAAAATTTTAGCAATACGGACCAGTACTTTCAGAGATTACCCAAGTAATCTTCTACAAACAAAAAAAATATACCTTTATAATATGAGTGTAGATTAGTGTAGTGAATAGGCTCGTGTTTGACTTCTATCTCACTTGGTGATGTCGACGATGGAGGTCGCTTGTCTAGAAGTATTCTCTTTTGATTAAAAGACTTCCAGATTTTTGCTAACAAGAAACACAGACTCCGGCAAGTAATTTCACTCCTTAACTCTATGCATAAAGAATATGTTCACAAAACATTTAATGGGTATAGGTAAGATGAGTTATAATACAAACATTTCACTTACAATAATAATCGCCACTTAATTCCATAACAAAACCTAGACCAAAACACATGTTTCGATCAGATACACATGTTTTTGTCGGCTTCGTATTTTCGCCCCAATAATTAGTATTCTGTTACTCTCCCGAGGGCTAATTGGATTGTTAGTCAAATTGACGTACAAACACTGACATAAGCGTCAGCAGCGATCATGTTACTTCGTACAGGCTTCGGGAGCAAATTCATATTTTGGGTTTAAGTTGAATACCACACATTTTTTTTTTAATTGTTCTACTTTGACTCTTGCACGTCTCTGTAATAGCTAATGCTAGCTGTGGGGGTCTATTAACGTATAACACAGGTATATTTTTTCCAAAAAACCTACATACATCAGAGGAGAGATGAGCTTGATAAATATCGGAGGGACTGGCCCGCAATGGCCGAAGACAGACGTGTGTGGAAAAGGGAGAGGGAGGCCTTCGCCCAGCAGTGGGACATAAATGGGCTAACTAACTACATAACATCAGGTCACTTTCTTGTCAACATTGACTTTTAATCAGCTTTGTGTAGAGAGAGTAAATGGCAATTATTATTATTACTGTATATTAGGTATTTTATAGATCTGAAAAATCAAGGATCAATAATCTTGAGGTTCAATTTAAGTTTCATAACTCTTAGAATTTACAACTTTTGCACAAAAACCTTTCAATCGGAGCAGTAGAAATTAAAAAAGGCAAGATCCTATTTACGTTAAAAATATGTACTCTTCTTTATATAAATGAAAAAAAAACATTCATGTGAAAATAAAAAAAAAAATTACCACCGATCTTCCCTTTATATATCATTTACGATATCTCAGTATACCTTTGCGCCATTAATAATATAACAAACTGCGATGACAAATCCATTTCTGGTTTTTGAGTAGTAAGGGACTACTCAAAAACCAGAAATGGATTCTCATCTTTTTTTTTTGCAATAGTTTTTGCAGAAGCTCTATGTTAATAACTAGCTTTTCCCATTGGCTTTTTCCGAGTGAATGTAGAAAATTATCCCAAGGAAGTGTACTCCAGATAAACTATTGCAGGGTATGGTCTACCTGTGTGCCATATTTAAATTTTATGCAAATCCTTTGAGCAAACAGCTTTAAAGATTTTTTGACAGCTAGAAAGAGTACATATACACAATCACAAACTTTTGCCTATACAATATTAGTATTATGGTTAAAAATATTCTCTACTTAATTCCAGTGGTCGTTATGCTCTAAATTAATTTCAAACATAATTTTCACGGCAGGAAAACATCTGCCTCTCGAGCTAATTGATTAAAATTAGGATAGTTCCTAACTAGTTTCTGAGAGAAACAGAACAAGCATAGATCATCTTACTTATCATTGGAAGTTCATGAAAGTTCACAAAAACCGAAGCCAATAACTAACAAGTTCAAACCACCTTTCAGAACAAACTGGAGGCAATTCAGAAACAACGCTAATACAAAACATCCTTCAACAAACTTGTAAACTATAAATTATAATCTTAAACACTAATTTCCTCTGCAAACACATTAAACTGAGTCTCTGTTTGTACGAATTTGATGGAGAGGGCTTAATATACGAATAGTTTCAATAATCACACTAATATCATAATGGCAAAAGTTTGTATGTATGTAGGATGAAGCTCGGGTTAACTATATTGGATATAACTGGAATAGGAGATATTTTAGGTATATCATATGTTCCCCTGGGATCATTTTTAGCATGCGATCGATCAAGCAATGAGCTATGAGTATTAAACGCACGAACTGCGGCATAGCAGTCAGGGCCAATCACCACTATACCAACAGATCAGTCACTCATCATCATCATCATTTCAGCCGATATACGTCCACTGTTGGACATAGGCCTCCCCCAAGTCTCGCCATAACGGCCTGACCGTCCAATGCCGTGAGATGTTACACAAATTTCGTTATGGCTACGTAGCCACAAACCCCTCTATTCCATCTCAAAAACTTCAATAAACACTGTTATATAAAACAAATATAAGGCGACATTGAATTCAAGTAATTTCAAGGGAACTCGCGTTATTTTGTTTACCAACGCAGCGTAATATTTGCGTTTCAAATATATGTACCTAAGCTTGACTCAAGACTTGTTTGTATACGTATTGTATCAGTCCCTTTCTTTGGAAACTAAAGAGACCTAACTTAATAGAACATTATCCGTCGTTGTAACAAACTTGGTTGAGATGATAAGCAGAATTGGTAGAACCAAGAGTGTACAACAAGAAACAAAGGTAAATTAAGCAAGAACTTGTTTTGGTTGTGTAACAGTGAATGCGATGTAGTTGAGTGTGCGTAATTTTAGGGTTCTGTAACCATAGGATAAAACGGGATCCTATTGTTAAGAGTCCGCTGTCCGTCCGTCACCAGGCTTTATCTTTTTTTTTTTTTTGTCGACGGGGAAAATCATCTTTGACGAAACCCGCTCTTGGGTGGAGCAGGAAACAGTGTCAGACTCCTACTAACTAAAAACCCCGCGCCGTTCCTTCTAGCCTTCATACCGGGGCACGAGCTCCCTTTCGGACAACCCTGTCCCCAGTAGGCTTCGACCCAGCTGGGCCCCTCCTGCTGCTGACAACTCCTTGAGGCGCGCGGGAACAGTGCGCGCCGTCGACGTCTTAGACTCGGTCCATTACCGGACGATCGGACAGCGAGCTACCCATAGCTCGCCGTCCGCACCAGGCTGTATCTTGTGAAAAGTGATCATTATTATTATTTTGAAGATAACGGGCTATGCATCTCTCGTAGTGTAGGGGATGTAGTCACAGCGACCTTAAAGATCTATTATGACTCACCAACTTGTTAGAGTAACTCTTTTAGCCGGGAGGCTTCCAGGAAGTCTAGAATACTCCAAGCTTTAAGAATTTTAATCTTCTCCGGACGAATAATATGTCGGCCCAGATGGATCCTCCGTTTGAGGATAAGGGTCCCGCATTCACACAAATGGTACTTAGGCGTCTCCCTCTCCTGAATACAGAACCGGCAAACATCAGTGTCACTCAGCTTCATGTGAAATTGGTGCCTGTTTAATTTGGAGTGGCTGGTTAAGGCGCGGGCTATCACACAGAGATTCGTCCTGCTAAGCTCAAGAAGATCGGCAGTTCGTTTTTGTGAGTAGCCTTCTATAAGAGATTTGACGTAAAGCAGTCCTGGTTGTAACAACCAGTGCTTTTTTGAAACGCCAAATAGGTTGCCCTTAAGGGTCTGCATGGCCTGGTTCTTTGAGATACCACAAAAGGGTTCTGGTCCTATCTGATGACCTTGAGCCCCAGTCCTTGCAAGTTCATCGGCTTTTCCATTGTGTGAAAAGTGATAGTTAGACCGGTGAAATTTTCACAGTTAGTGTATTTTTGTTGTCATAACAGCAACAAATACTGAAAAATAGAATAAAATAAATATTTAAGCGTTTTTAGCTAAGGCTGGTACGGAACCCTTTGTGTGTGAGTCTCACTCACACTACTATCTAAAACTCAGATGTGTTCCTTTTGCTGACCAGGGCTACGGTACCTTTTTCAAACATTCTCTCAGCCATCTGGTGCAAACGTTGAGCGATTGACTATTGCAATATGTGTTGAAGTTCAATTTTGTTTGTACTGTATTATCAATGTTACCTATGCTTTTTTCGATAAAGAAAATCATTCCATGATTTCTCCCATTCTAATGATAACCACTACCACACTGGCAAGAGTGAAACAACCAAGAAGAAGAAGGAGATAGAGTGAGAGGATTTGACCTGAATCCGTCAGTTGCACTTTGCGTTCAAGGGCTACGAGTTGCTTTTTCAGAAGTTTCAAGTGGCTCTAGCGGGCATCAGCCCTGCTGGGTCCCTACAACTTTACCTATAGGGTAAACCAGTCATACAAGCCCCAGTTGGTAACGTGCCCCACTTGCAAAACTAAGACTTCTTTGGAGGGTATGCGGAACAGAGAGTAAAGTCCCGCAAACCTCCTTTGAAAAGGGAGGATCCTCCGACCAGACAGGTGTTAGTCTGGTGGGCGACTGCCCGATAGTTGATGTCGGGCTGCCGTATATGTTCAAATCGCGCGGAGAACTTTGATTGCGCGATACAGGATTTCGTATTTTCTTCGTAGTTCTTATGTGGCGTCATAGATGTCGCTACATCACTCCCCTCCGGAGATCGGAGATCGATGCTTCTTAATGCTTCTTGATGTATGCCAGGTCAGCGGTAGGTTGGTTCCAGTGAGTCGGAACCGATGCCGCATAGTTCTCGGTGAGTCGGAACTGTCTGCGGTGATGCCCCAGTGAGTCGGGGTGTTGCTATCCCAGTGAGTCGGGATAATGCCCCAGTGAGTCGGGGTGATGATGTCCCAGTGAGTCGGGATGATGCCCCAGTGAGTCGGGGTGGTGCTGTCCCAGTGAGTCGGGACGATGCTGCAGGCTCCAGTGAGTCGGAGTAGTGCTGCTGGCTCCAGTGAGTCGGAGCGGTGCTTGTGTGACGTAGGGCTTGATTGCTGGCGTCGACCAGGAGAGGTTCTTCATGGCTCTTCATATGACTGGTCGAAGGCGCGGTGTGCCAAGGTCGCTGATGCGGCTGAGGTGGTGACCAGGTATGACCAGGTAGGCATACTGATGGTCAGGATACCCTTAGCCGAGGGTGCTGGCTGTGTGGCTCGTTGCTTGAAAGCTTGAGGAAGTGATGATGACGTCACGAAGTGTAGCTGCACGAAGGCTGCGCTGACGTTCTTTGTCGAGGGTCACCAGTTTGGGGGGGATGCGGAACAGAGAGTAAAGTCCCACATACCTCCTTTGAAAAGGGAGGATCCTCCGATCAGACAGGGCGTTATAGTCTGGTGGGCGACTGCCCGATAGTTGATATCGGGCTGCCGTATATGTTCAAATCGCGCGGAGAACTTTGATTGCGCGATACAGGATTTCGTATTTTCTTCGTAGTTCTTATGTGGCGTCATAGATGTCGCTACACTTCCATTTAAAATTACATAAACTGTATAACGCAAGTCAAACTTTCATTGTATAGTTTATATCGCTGTCATACTTTTAAGCTAATCAGATCGGCTCAAATAAGCACCAAATTTTAAATACATTTCTTAGTTGTACAAGTGGGCCACATTACCAACTGGGGCATGTGTACCTGGTTTACCAAACTAAGTTTTTTATTAAAGAAATTACCACTTACCAACACGACTATACAATAAATAGAAGATAAAACAACGCAACAAAAACACCAATAAAGAAACTTCCACAGAAATTGGCACTATAGCAAAATAAATTTCAAACGGGAAGACGGCGGCACTAAACGTTTGAAAGTTTTTCTGTTGCCAACATTGGCGGCTCAGTAACAAAAGCGGATAAATCGGCCGAGAATACCATGCATTGTATTCGTATTAAGTGAGAATAGACGACGCTATCCCTCGACGCGACAAAAGCATCCCACTGTTCAGACATTGATGTTCAAAGTATAGATAGTGCAGACAATGAGACGATAGACGCCGCTGTGAATATTTTTGCGAGTTTTTATCAGCTAAAAGGGAAATATAAAATGTATCAACCTCTTATCAACGTGAGGGGGTCGTAAAAGTGACTGAGAAAAAGGGTTACGGCTTTTCTAGAGCATTTTATTTATCTAGTGGCACAACAATGCCTCTTTTCTTCAGTTGATCTGGCAATGTATTGTCTGTTTATAGTTATCACTTGAGCTCTTATGTAGTTCGCCTATCAACTGATCATTTCTTGTATGGTAACATACACAGGTAGCATATTTTCTCCCTAATAAGGTTTTATTTTGTTTATTTGCTAAGATAAATTTTATATGAATCTACCAAATAGTAAAATTTATTTTTAACCATAATGGAATCGAATGATTCCACTATAGTCGGAATATAAACAATTTTATGAAATGATCTAAAAAGTCCTGCTATATCTGCTTTGGGTGCTCGCCTACGTCATAAAAGGAAAGTGCAAAATTTCTCCCTCCTATTCCTAGTAGTTTCGGCTGTGTGTTTAGTTTAAATATTTTGTTTTATTTTTTATATACCTGTATTTTACTATTCGGTCTTTTATGTGCCGACCTTTAATTTTTGAATTGTATAATTGACTTCAACCGTTCTGTTCAAACTAAATAAATAAATAATCAATTGGGGAAAACAGTCTACTAAAACATTCCCTGTATAGTACGTCAAGATCGTAGCGTCTAACAAAACATTAATCTTATCAAAGTAATTACATAATGAAGAGCTTGTCTTGCTTCACTTCCTCGTTTTATTTTAATTCCCTAAAAGCTTTGCAGTTTTCAATAATCTCTCTTTTTTGCTCGACGTGATTAATCCCAGATTTCCAAGGGCCGCGTTCCGTCCCAATCTTATATACTTTGCAAAGCTTTCAATATCGCAGTTTTAATATGAAAATACCAGCAAGAAATTGTTCCATTATATATTATACGTAGGTAAATGGCCTCTTCTCACACTGATAAGACAAAAGCCACTACAATTGCTCACGAAACAATAGTTTTCTAAGTGATTGGCAAAAACTACAGAAAACTATCTATTGGAGTTCAGTAATAAAAGTTGATTTTGTGAGTATCACTCTCATTGGTTTTCGAATCCTTTTTAGTATTAATAACAAGCTACAGTTCAGCAAGCCAATAATAACTCTCCAGCCAATCAGAGCGAAGTGGTTTCCCGATTGCTCATAGACTTAAGTTGTACACTAATAAGACTCCGACTGCCGTTCGGTCGAGTGTTTTGACTCCTGAGTGGATCGAGTCGCGAGACAGATATTCGAAATTGAATGTAAAAGTTTTGCTTTAGTACTAGCTAGAACTAGCTAGCTTGCTTTAGTAAAGAATATATTATGCATATTCGTATTTGTCGTTCGTGTGTTCGTGCATGAATGTGATAACTGGTTTAAGCACTGCATTTATTGATAAATTTCAGAGTATATTTTATGGAAAAACTATTGAATTTTTTTTTTAATTACATGTATCTATTAGGGCGCTCTCAAATTAGCTGTAAACGGCAGCGTGGGTGTAGCGCAGCAGTCGCGCGTTTTTACTAGCCTTTATTTAGCTTCATCTGTCCCGATGTTTGTCTTAATCAAATCTTGTAAATTAAATTGGAACCTCTTCCCGGTTAACGATTGAGCTGAAATTTGATGCTGAAAAAACATGCATGCACATGTCTAAATCAGATGGCAATGGAAAATTATTATAACAAGGAGCTGATCTGATGATGGAACCGGAAGGTGGCTATAGAAACTAGGTAGTTAAACGACACAACCATATCGAGTTTAGGCTCATATATTCGTCTTGGCAAGTATTAATTATATAGGTATACGGAGCTATAAAAACTTGGTATGAAAAAATGCTTTTCATTAAAAGCTTCTTTATTTATATGAAATAACAAAGCAGGCGTGTGGCTCTTTGTGGCCAATTTGAAGGCGCCCTAAATACTGAAACACGGTATTAACACCAACATACCAACATTTCCCTGTCTTCATTGTTTCATCTTATTTAAGGTTTACGCAATACATTACGTCAGTCATCTGTATAGTAACAAAAATACACAATCAATATATCAGTGCCAACAATCTATGTCCAACAGTGGACGTCTTTCGGCTGATAATGATGATAATCATCCCATGCTAAGCCAAATGCGCGTGTTCTGTAATCGGATTTACTATAAACTTTCTATCTACAGCTTTTCAAATCTCTGCTGCGTTCAATATTATCACAGAGTACGAAAAAATTTGTATTTTTTTCTACAAAGACCTATCTAGCTTCACTTTTTCTACGTACTCACCATGCGAGAGAAACTCTGAGTCTCTGTAGGATTTAGAACTAATGCAGCCGATGCTGGGCAGTGGGATAGATCTAACAGGACAAAATCACCCGTTCTCAGGGCAAGTGGGGATCTCAGTAAATCTCTAGGAGTGTGCAGGAATGTTTTGACGGATTTGTTAGACCGTCGAAGTAGTATATCTTTGGTTAAGCCAGTAAGAGGTTTATTTCGTTTGTTTTTATTTAATTCTATTTAAAAAAAAAACCTGTATTTTTCTTCCCATAAAAGACGTGAAAGAGGTTTTATATACATCGGTGTATAAAACCTCCTTCCTTTATGGTATATTTTGGAACAAAACTATCGAGTTTTTTATTCGTAGGTGTTATAAATACACTCAACAACTCGTTAGTAGGGGGCACAGTAGTACCCCCACTAAAGCTAGCAAAAAAAAGGGGCACGGTTCAAGCCATTGGTACTCTAGATTTCTTTTGGTACTAATGTTTAATAGAATTTCATTTCCCACATTATTATGTTTATCCCACACGAGTGATTCGTATTTAATCCATCCAATGTGGCTTGTGTATAGATTCACTGTCCCTTTGAGCGAACTGGCACAGACTCACTTTGAATCACTTGAGTGGTCACTGGTTAAACACGGTCTGAATGTTTGTTTGTCCGTAAGATATAGATGGTTTATATTAGTTCCGTGTTAATATGTACAAGTGTGATTTCAACCGATGATAGTAGATTTCTGTCCATTAATTTTCACTAAAATAGCTGTTTTGTATGTTTAAGATAGATTTATTAAACTTCATATGCCAAAAAATTGTAAATTAACGTTTTACTGTCCCCGCACACGGACTTCAAGAAAACGCCGCCACAAAAAAACGCTAGAAGTGACCACAAAAAAAAAAAAAACTAGAAGCCGCCGCAAAAAAACAGCGGAAGTTGAAACCGCTTCAAGCGTTTTTTTTAAGCCCGTGTGCGGGTAAAGTTAAAGTCAAAACGCTTCTAAATGGTAAGTAACATCAATTATAGTATTGAATAAACCACAAAGAGCGTAGCTAATTATTAAGTACTGACCAGAAATACTGACTGAAAATGAGATAGAGAGATAGTGAGAGAAGGACAGAACCAACATCAGGCACGACTCAGCAACAAGCCACATAATTCTATCAAACTGTAATAATACCGCCACAGTGGCAATAAACAAAACAATAATTCCAAAAGCGATTAATAATAGCTGGCATGTTACCAACTTGCAAAACGGTCGATGCGAACCACTTTAGGTCCGAAGTCTCGCTCTAGTTTGTCGTCTTAAAGCCGTAAGACAACTTAAGACATTTCGAGCGCACTCCAAGTGAGGGCTGGAACTTAAGATTGCAAGTTTAGTTAGATAGTCATTGGGTAGTGGACGAAATGTATTTAGAAGTATTTTTATAGGTTTTAAAAGATTTTCCTGGAGATCCAAATTAAGTTTGTAGATAAAAAAATTCTTACTAATATTATAAAAGCGAAAATGAGTTTGTTTTTTTATTTGTTTGTTTGTTACGTCTTCACGCCTAAATGGCAAAATCGATTTTGATGAATTTTAGTACAGAGATAGTAGGGACTCTGGAAACGGACAGAGGCTAATTTAAAAAAAAATTAGGTAAGGGGGAGAAAGAGTAAAGTATATTAATAAACGCGGGTGAAGCTGCGTGTAAAAGCTAGTATACTATAATTACAAGCTAGCTTCATTCAGCAGCTTCGCCAGTAAATAAATATACCGAAGGATTCTCGAAATAAAAAGTAAAGGATTCACACAGGACAGCAGAACATCTAAATTCGAAGAGTAACTAATATACGTATATACTCAAACGTACAAACTTTTCACAAAAATACCGCTTTGCATCGTAATTAGTATATAAGTACATATATAAGTATATATATAAGTACCAAATCTATGAAAGAAATTACCATCCAACCATCATTATTTCAACTATAGAATATAATAGGCCTGAAAGGCTCTGAAAAATTGAAAGGGAATCGTTTGTCTTGGTATGGTCATGTAAAGAGGAGGGATGAAACGCATGTTACTAAAAGAGTTATGAGTATACAAGAACTCATTTATGAGTGGAGAGGGAGATGGAGGCCAAAGAAAAGATGTATGGATTGTGTGAAGAGTGATATGAAAGAAAAGGAAGTTAGTGATAGCATGATGGGTGACAGGATAAAATGGAAGAAAAAAATGTGTTGCGCCGACTTCAAATAACACGGAACAAGGGCAAGAAGATGATGATGATATAATAGGCCTCTCCCAAGCATTTTTACATTATCTGGTCTGATACTTCTCGAATCCAATTGCTGCGGTATTCTAAAGGTCAAGATAGTAATAAAGAAAAAATGTACCATCATTATGTCCAAAGCCCAGATTATGTGATTTAAATAAAGAATATAATGCGCAAAAGTTTTAATAGAAAAAAGTTTATTATTTCAGTGAAAGAATTTCAAATAATATTCGAAACTTTTCTCCGAAGATCCTACGCAGCAACAAAAACATTGAAGTTTTCCAATACCAAACTCTATTACCGAAGTAATAACAGGTTATACTACTTTCTGTTTGTGGATATGTTCTTGTGGAATAATTAACTTTAAAAGAAACTTGTCAGGGTTTGCCTCTTTTTGTTTAGCTATACATGCATTGTTAAAAAATAAAAGACCCATCTATGAAACACTAATTGTTTTGACTACCTAGCGGCTTGTCCGGTAGAGCCACTACTAAAATAGCTAGTAGATAGATAGATAAAGCATTTATTGGCTACACACACCACATGCACCAAATCACATATCACACACAAGTTATAAAAATTAAGCACTTATACTAACATACAACAACAAAGAAAAGAAAAGAAAAAAGATAATAATAATAACACATGTAGGTAGTACTACACCAGTCCCCATTATTTTTTTATTCTTTCTTTCAGTTTCGTTTTAAGTAATATTCTAGAGTCTTTCTCAAATGTCAAAACGGCCTTTAGTTTTAACGAGTTTAGTTCCACGTGGCTACGAAAAGGTCTCTAAAATTCTTTCAGGTAATCTGTATCGATCCTCTGTGAACCAGCAGTAGGAGTCTAGGTTTTTTCGCTATTTTCCCAAATCAGCCTCGTCGGCGTCAAGCAACTTCAGAAAATCATTTCGTATGGACTCTTGCTCAGCAGTCAAAAACCATGCAGATGACGAGACCCACCCAATCCCATTTTAGCCTAGCAGCTTTTTTTCCTCTATACGGGAATCATAAAGTCAAAGTCAAAATATTTTATTTCACATAGGCCTACATGGGCACTTATAAAACGTAATAACATAGTTTCCAAAGTTCTTTTTACTTACATATATTATGTTGTTGATCGTGGTGATTACAATGAGGCATCTCATACTTCAATGCCTTTTCCCGCAAAAGTACAGGTGCCTTCTGAAGGTTGGCTCCCTGATAAACCAAAGAATTATCGAATTGTTCGTATTATCATAAGTGGCCACGAGTAGAATATAATTATTGCTCAGATGTGAGATGGTCGATGGGGCCGAAAAGTTCTGGAGTGGCGACCACGTAACGGAAAACGCAGCGTTGGCAGGCTACCCATAAGGCTAATTATAACTTGGTAAGGGTCACTGGAATCTGATGACTACGAGATGCACAGGACTGATCGTTTAGACAACACTTGGTGGTGGTCCAACACTGGACGTTTTTCAGCTGAAATGATATTATAATATACGACTGATGCACTCACCATATCTTATATATAACTATATCAGACTAATACTGAAATTAAGGGTTTATAAGTGTGTATGTTTTTTCCTTATGGTCGAAGGAATTACGGATTTCAAAACTTTGTAGACACGTAGATCATGTCTTGGAAAAGCATGTAGAGTACTTTTAATCCCGGGATTTTATTCCCTTGGGACAATTTTCTACATCCACGTGGGCGAAGCCACTGACTGTATTATAGTTGGTTTATATATATTTAATTCATACTTTTAAAACGTAGTTAAGTAATCAGTACCGGTTACAGAGAAATTAAAACTGGGTTACTAATAGAGTTGACTTTTTTCACATTCCAGGATATTCAATTTGGAAAATTAAAAAAAAAAAAACGTAAAATACTCGTACATTATACTTATCATTTCAAATAATTAGTATTGGTTATACCGCATTATTAAATTTACATTTTTAGTTGTCGTAGATAATTCATCATCATCATATCAGCCGAAAGACGTCCACTGCTGGACAAAGGCCTCCCCCAAGCGTTGCCACAACGACTGGTCCTGTGTGTCGCGCATCCTGACCGCATCGACCCTGACCAGGTCGTCGGTCCAAAACCTTTTGTTCCAATCGACCATCTGTTCTGCGTGTAATGTGCCCTGCCCATTGCCACTTAAGTTTGGCGACTCTTCGAGCTACGTCGGATAAATGTTTGCCATAAATTTTAAACTAACCCTAAAATGACGGTGGTAAAGTACTGACAAACAAGTATTATCTCATTTACATTTATATATAACATTATGTTGTTGTTTGTATTTTGACGTTTTTATTTGTTTTTTTTATCTCTGTTGTCTTTTAATGTTTTCTTTTAATTTAAATTTGGATGTCGGGCTGAAATCGTTTTAAATTATAAAAGTGGCAATATTTTGCCAAATCCACATACATAACTGGTCTTGAAGAAGTTGACTTGGTTTATCATACAAGGGTCTCCAGTACATAGTCTATCAACATTTATATGTCTTTCCAAGGCGTCGACGGCGCGCACTGTTCCCGCGCGCCTCAAGGAGTTGTCAGCAACAGGAGGGGCCCATCTGGGTCGAAGCCTACCGGGGTCGGGGTTATCCGAAAGGAAACTAGAGCCCCGGTATGAAGGCTAGAAGGAACGGCGCGGGGTTTTTAGTCAGTAAGACTCTGACACTGTCTCCCGCTCCACCCAAGAGCGGGTTTCGTCAATGATGATTTTCCCCGTCGACAGAAAAAAAAAACATTTATATGTCTTTAACCTGTTTTCTATTGTTTTTATGACTTGATGAAAACGTTCTCTTTGTTCTTCATTACAATTACATCCAAAATTTTATAACATTTCATTAATCAGTCCAGCCTTCTGGTTTTCAAGGAAAATATAACGGTCTTAATTTTTTCTGTCATCACATTCTTCAGAGGAGCTGGCTAATACATATATTTTATTAATATCAATGTGTTTGTTCTAAAATGGTAGTAAGTGGCCTAAATATTGGAATATTGGTAGGTACTGATAAATCTACAAAACGGACAATAGGTATTTTGCATTTATGGTGTTCTTTGCCCTCAACGAAACCAGACGTTGTATAAAAAAAAAAAATGTATTATATTTTTTCTGCTTTATCACAGCACAAATTAAAGCGTTGGGCTATGAAGCGTATGAAATTAAATAATGAAATAAATCAAACCGATATTCCTATAAATGGAATATCGACATAATATTTGTTAATTTATGAATAAAATTATTTATACTTAATATGCGTCAAAAATTTTTACTTACGAGAAGTAAAAATTTTTGTCCCTAGGAAGTAATTATTATTTCCTTTATTCATTGTACAAACATATAAATTATGTTTTTAAATATTTAAATAAAAAATAAAAACATTTAAAAATATAAAAAATAGTGTCCCACCGGTTTCGGGAACAGGGTTAATTATTATTATTATTATAAGGCCTGTACCTGTATATGTACAAACCTACTGAAGTGATTAAATTTTGAATGGTTTTTTGTAAACATAGTTAATAAACTATGTTTACAAAAAACCATTATATTATTTTGTTAATTCATGAATCCCCAAGCGACCACCGGTGGCCGCGCATCTATTGTCTTACTATTGTGTCTCTAATTGACGGTATCTGAAGGGTATATAGACTAGCACTTGACTGCAATCGTTGATGGTAAAGCGCGCTAGTCTATTAAGAGCATTTTCACAATAGCCTAATATACAATCGGACAAGAAGACCACAGCCGACAAATTGCCTGTCTAGTCCTTCGATGTATGCATAATGGCTGGCCTGTTGATCTAGTGGTTAGTGGCCCTGACTGCTATGCCGGAGGTCGTGGGTTCGATTCCCACCCAGGACAAATGTTTGTGTGACGAGCATGATCATTTGTTCTGTGTCTGGGTGTAATTTATCTATAATATGTATATATATGTATGTAGACATAATTGTATGTTTATCAGTTGTCTTGTACCCATAACACAAGCACTGCTTAGCTTGGGACTAGACAGCGTTGTGTGATAATTGTGGAATATATGTAATTTACTTTCATATAAACAAGCACTCTGTTTGCTGCACGTAACTGCTGTTTAAACGCAATTATAAATTAATTTACTCACTCAATAAATTAATAAATCCAAACGTGCCTCATGGGACCGCACTTTATTTATTTTAGACCAAAAGAGCTTTCCGAAATGAATTAAATCGGTGTTCATGAGCATGGCAAAACGTGTATGTTTATTATAATTTGTATATCCAGTGTTAATTACTTAATAACTACGTCGAAAGCAAACGTTAGGTTACAATTAGCGCTTACATCAACTTAAAAGCTGAATCCCGTCACGGCTCAGTAAATTACATACTGAGTGAATACTCTGTCGAGCTCGCACATTTGTTCCAAATTGGAATCCCATCAAGTGCTCAAATTCATGTTATTACAACGTAATACGGTATTTTAACGTTAATGGAACTGTGGAAAAGTCATTGTTCTAAACATTAAACTGACGTATTATTAATTTAGATGAATTTATTGTTTGTTAATACCAGTAAATTATTAGTGGTATACGCATTTTAGTGGCGCACCCATACTAGTTTTTAATGGTAGGTACGGAACTCCAGAACTCACTAGAGCTGCAATTCTTACGAAGAACTTTTGTTTCATAAATGTCACACATCACGGCATTCGTGAAGTGAGTTTCATCCTTAAATTCCGCCACGACATGCTATAGCAGAATTGTCACAAAGGCAGCCTGACGTTCTGAATACCCATTTTCTGTAATAATATCTTCAGACCAGAATATACTATGTCAATGCTTCTTTGCAGCAGAACTATTTATTTATTTATTTAACTTTTAAGCAACACAAAACTACAAAGGGCGGACTTAACACCTTAGGTATTCTCTACCAGTCAACCTAGCTTAGAGAAGAGACAATATGGTAAGTGCATAAAATTTAAATGCTATTTATAAAACAACACACATGTACATGGTACATAGTGGACATCCTACCCATAAGTACAAAGCGTTTTGGGAATATATTCATTATGCGTTCAGCGAAGGAGTGGAATTCCCTGCCAGAGTCTGTGTTTCCTGATAGCTATAACCCAGGGGTCTTTAAGACAAGAGTGAATAGATTGCTTCCAGGAAAGCGTGTTCCATAGTCGGCCACATCATCACTTACCATCAGGTGAGATAGTGGTCAAACGTGAGACTATACATTACTAAAAAAATAAAAAATAACAAGAGTAAAAGGTATACCTACGTATAGTTTAAAATAAACATACACAAGTCTACCTTTACACTAAATACAGAGGCAGAAAAACAGGTATAACCCCATGGTAATACCTGCTTTTCCAGTATAGTCCAACCAACTAGTAATTAACACAAAAAGTACTATCCATGCCGTACTCAAAACACACCTACATAATATAAAACGCATTAACAAAAAGCAACAGTACTTTCGTAATAAAATCTCTTAATCTCGCAAAAAGGAGACAGAACATTCACCTTTTTTAATTACAAGCGCTTTAACGTATGCGCTCCAGCGATGCAGCGCTGAGCGAAATTCACAATGCGTTTTAGAGCTTAAGCAGCAGAGAACTTCCCGAATACGAATCTCTCGTAAAACACATTTAGAAGATAATAGCCGTGATAGTACCTATCTAAGTTATAGTCTCCTGATTTAAATGTCCAGATTTAATATTCTTTACCCTCATGAAAAAAGGCTTTTGAGAGATCCAACTTAGTTTTGCGAAGAGTCTTGCTTTTCTCGGAAGATCTGTGCTCTCGCAATGTTTATACAAGTTTTATCTGATGGTCTCGTTTTTACGTTTGAGAATTATATTCGTTAATAGAAAAAAAATATTCTTTTCTATAAAACTGGTACAATCTTTTCAGAATGTGTTTGTAGCGACATCTATGACGCCACATAAGAATTACGAAGAAAATACGAAATCCTGCATCGCGCAATCAAAGTTCTCCGCGCGATTAGAACATATAGAACAGCCCGAAATCATCTATCGGGCAGTCGCCCATCAGACTATAACACCTGTCTGGTCGGAGGATCCTCCCTTTTCAACGGAGGTATGTAGAACTTACACTCTGTTCCACCTACCACCAAATGTTATATTTTGCGGTACTTTGTCAACGTTTCTTTACTATCCAAGTGTGTAGCGAACCCGAGAATGCTGATAACATGTTTTACTAATCCAGCTGCCATGTGGTGATTATAGTGTTATCCCTCGATCAGTTTGTTGTGGCGGTATCTCAAGAGGCTTAAAAGGGATTGACATCCGTCCCCACCCATGTACGTATACTCGTACCAAACACATTCCTTCCGTGAATCTGTGCAAAACACATATTTTATATGGAATGTCGAAAGCATTCCACAATCCGTCAATTGAATTCTTTTATTTTAACATCTGCTGTCTCATAAATTCAGAGCGCAATATTTAGCATTCGTAAAATATATTGGGTGCATACAATACCACGGCTTTTCTAGTATATTAAACTACAAGGAACGTTTACATTGGTAAAGAGTTAGTATTATTAATTAACCAGTACGTTGTAAAAAAAGGCTAAGTTCGAGTCGGAATGTATAATCATTAGACAATATATTTACAACTTTTTTTTAGTATTTGTTGTTATAACAGCAATAGAAATACATCATCTGTGAAAATTTTAACTGTCTAGCTATCATGGTTCATGAGATACACCTTGGTGACAGACAGACGGACAATGGAGTCTGGTTAACAGGGTCCCGTTTTACGATTTGGATACAAAACTCTAAAAAAAATTCTCATCAATCACGACATTAGGTGCTTTAGATGGGCACCGAAAAATCTTTTAAACTTTTACCAAACGAAGACATTATTTATTGCGTTCAGAGCATAGAAAAGTCATCCATTTGTTAAAAGCATCCACAAAATGAATTGCCAAATACCTATCGGTGAAAAACAATCCGTTTTTATAAAAGAAAAGCAGAAATTCCACTAATGTAAACGCGCCCTTTGGTTAGGAGCGTGGTAGGGTGGCCATTAGGAGATTAAAACAGGAACACACCTGTAACGCGGTGCAGTGAAACCGCAGCTCGACTGCGCCTGTATCCTGCCGTAAAATATGGATACCCTACCGCTTACATTTGGGTGGTAGGCTCAAATACGCCATATTATTTTGTGTTAAGCAACTCACTTAAAAATATTTGATCTTTTTTTTTAACTGTTAACTAAACTATCTAATATTATAAAGAAGTAAGGTTATTTTTTTGTTTGTAAGAGGTAATCTTTGAAAGTACTGGACCGATTCTAAAAATTTTTTCACCGATAAAAAACTGTTTTATGCCTGGTATGCGAGCAAAACCGAAGGCAAAAGCTAATAATAAATAGTGCTCGGAGAAGATGTTATTTCGTTTGAGAATTATTTACCTATTCTTGAAAAATATGGTTTAGTATTCACTTCAAAAATCAATGTTTTAAAAAAAAATTCAAGCCAATATTTTTTTTTTTTTTACTTCAGACAAAAATAAACTCATAGAGAAAGAAAACATTTTCACATCATGTACCTAATACAAAATGTAAGTAAAACTTAGCTAGTTTTACTTACGTTTTAGACGACGTGAATAGAACTGTATTTAAAAAAAGCATTTTCTTTTTGATAAAAGGTTTTGTGTAAGAGTCTACGTGACTCCATGTCATTCAGAAAAAAGCAAGCATACAACGTAGTCCCTGCAGGACCTAGTCATTATGTCTATATACCGTAAGATACAGCTTTTTATAAAGGCGTTGCATAACGTGGGCAAAACGTGCCACTTACATGTTTTTTATTACTATTTTTTTTTAATTATTTTTGTAGTCTCGGGTTACTATTTTACCTTATCGTAAGTGATAATGTGGCAGACCGTATAGGAAAAAAAGAAATTTTACATTATAAAAAAACCAGTTCACTTAGGTAGGTATATACTCTTTCTAATAAAGACAGTCTGAGTCCACTTTGGTTCTGCTTAGCCCTAAATCCTCTAAGCACATTGCTGGAGGAATCAGGGTTGGGCTATCGGTTGAGAAGAGGTGGTCAGGTTTTATCTCACCTTCTTTACATGGATGATCTGAAACTCATTGCCCCCAACAAGTTACGACTAATGGAACTACTGCAGGTAACTGAAACTTTCAGTAGTGCCATCAGGATGGAATTTGGTGTGGATAAATGTGCAGTCATGCATGTAAAGCGAGGGGAGATTATGGAATCTGAGGGGGTTCAACTTTCGGATTCCATACACCTTAGATCCCTCTCCTCGACCGAAACCTATAAGTATTTGGGTATGTCGGAAGCGTTAGGCATTAACGTTACTGACATGAAGCAATCGTTGAAGGAGCGTTTCTTTGGCCGCCTGAAGAAGGTATTAAACAGCCTTCTGTCAGGCGGAAATAAAGTGCGCGCCTTCAACGGTTGGGTCATGCCGGTGTTAATGTACTCTTTCGGCATACTCAAATGGACTCAGACCGAGTTAGACGCTCTGGATAGGCGGGTCCGTACATTGCTGACCGCAAATCGGATGCATCACCCACGATCTTCGGTGATGAGACTGTACATCCCGCGGAAGTGTGGAGGTCGTGGCTTTTTGAACGCAAAGACTCTACACAACCGCGAGGTGTGCAGCCTCAGAGAATACTTTCTCAAAACCGACGTGGGTATGCACCGCGATGTGGTCGCAGTGGACAAGGGACTCACCCCGTTGTCCATGGCTAAAGAGAACTGGCGCAAACCTGTGGTACTAACTACTGATGACCGCAAGGAAGTATGGAAAGGCAAGGAGCTCCACGGGCGCTTCTTTCGGGCATTTCATGAGCCTGATGTAGATTTTTTGGCGTCCGTGGCCTGGTTACGATTCAGCAACCTCTTCGGAGAAACTGAAGGTTTTGTCTGTGCGATTATGGACGAAGTTATTTTGACGAACAACTACCGGAGACATATTATGAAGGACGGGACGGTTGACGTGTGTCGGGCATGTCATCGTCCGGGTGAGTCTATCAGACATATTATCTCTGGTTGTTCTCGTCTGGCTAACAGCGAATACTTGCACAGGCATAACCAAGTAGCCAGGATTCTTCACCAGCAACTTGCTTTAAAATACAACCTAGTGGATTCTGAGGTACCGTACTACAAGTATGTGCCCGACCCAGTTCTTGAAAATGACCATGTCACGTTGTACTGGGATCGGTCTATCATTACTGACCGGACTATTGTAGCCAATAAGCCGGACATAGTGGTGATAGACCGATTAGCGCGCCGCGCAATGATAATCGATGTCACCATCCCGCATGACGAGAATCTCGTGAAAGCTGAGAAAGAGAAACAAATAAAATATCTCGACTTAGCACACGAGGTTGTCGACATGTGGAATGTGGACTCAGCTATCATTGTGCCGATTGTCGTGACCGCCAATGGCCTTATAGCCAAAAGCTTCGACGACCATCTGTCGAAGCTATCGTTGCGCGGTTGGATCAAGGGCCTGATACAGAAGGCAGTACTCCTCGATACGGCACGCATTGTGAGGAGGTTCCTGTCTCTGGAGCCCTAACCACCGGTAGCTTGGACCCTGCTCCCGACACCGGCGGAAACTATATTTTTATATTTTTAAATGTTTTTTTTTTAATATGATTTTGTTAAAAAATATTTAAAAATGTAATTTTATATGTGTAAGAAATAAATAAAGAGAAAATAATAATATTCCACACCTATCACACAACGCCATCTAGTCTCAAGCTAAGCAGAGCTTGTGCTATGAGTACTAGACAACTGATAAACATACTAATATTTCTAAATAGATACATATTATAGATAAATTACACCTAGAATAAATTAACATCCTCCAATAATTAACAACCTCCGGCATAGCAGTCAGGGCTTCTAACCTCTAGACCAATTAGACCAGTGCTGAAGCCGTTGTTAATGGTAAAAAGTGAAATAAAATCATAGTAGGATGAAACCTATTGGAAAAGGAAGAGAATACAACAAAAACGAAAGGAAAAATAAATTACGGGCGATCTGAGGTCGGGAAAATGATGGGTGTGCGTTTTTAAGGGTAAAAACAGTTTATCTCGATTTCCGACAAAACTACAAGTCCTATGAAAAAAAATAAAAGTGCAAAGTTGTAGATAATAAAAAAAACTACAACTTTTGTATTTACACTTTTTTCACATAACCTCAAAACCTCAAAATGTATGTGAAAAATTCAAATAACTAAGTTTTTGGTTTTTTATTTTTATCTTTTACAATTTTTTTTTTCTACGAAATTAAACGGAAACTTACCTTTTTATGTCCCAGACACACTGTAATTTTTTTGATTTAAAATGTTTGTTTTATCACCTTCATTTTGACTTAATATCGAAAAAGAACCCTAATTTTCAATCGAATATTCTCACGTCAAAATATCTCCATTTTTAATAATTTCGCTAGGTTTTTTGTTCGTTAAAATCTCTAGTTTCTGATAGGGTAAATTTCTCAGAAAAAGCCAAAAAACTCGAATCCAAAAATTCTTTTTCATAATGAAAAATTTTTACATTACCTATATCTATATATATAAAAATGACCCCCGTTTTCCGTTGTCACGACTTGGCATGAAAACGGCTTGACCGATTTGGCAGATTTTTTTTTTTGTTGTGATTGTTATTGTGAGGAGAAGGTTCTTATGGAAAAAAAAATTAGGGTAGTGTAGGGTAGAGTAGGGTAGAGTAGGGTAGAGTAGGGTATAGTTTAACAATTTACTATGAAACTTTGACAATTGCTGAAGTTAATACGTTGGGACTTTATTTAAATTAAAAACAAAATTATTGAAACTATTAAACAAAAACCGATGCCAAATCATAGCAAACATGTTCCCCAAATCAAAGTTGTAAGCATCGATTGGGTTACCCTATTGTTTTTTGTTTTTATTTGGGAAAATCATTTAATGACATCCCCCTGTGTGTCAGACTTTTACTGACTAAAAACCCACTCCTGTTCTATCGTTATCTTTCATACCAGGGCCGAGTTTACCATTCAGAAGCAGACTTGGTTACCCTATAGTACCTGCCTAAAGAACCTATGTCAAGTTATCACAAACACGGTTGATAATTTAACACTGCCTATAAAATCAAATCTAATACGAAAGCTATAATGAAACCACAAATTGGGTCGTAAATGAGATAACTTCGTAGGCGTATAACTGAACAAGACCACAGTACATATTTAACAAAGTCGTAAAGTTAACTGCTTCAATAAAATACGTTATCTGTCGCGGGTAAAATTGAGTGCTACTAGAATAATATATTGAGCAAGTATAAATTACAGATACACGTGCAAAAAAAATATTTCAGGTGTAGACGTGATGAGAGTGGAAACTTTCTACCTATATTAGTACGATGTGATGCTGGCGTTTGACCAGTGCTATCTTACCTGATGGTAAGCGTTGATGTTGTCAACGATTAAACACACTTGCAACCTATTCACTCTTGATTTAAAGACATTGGAGGCTGTAACTATTAGGGAACACAAACTCCGGCACAGTGTTCCTTTCCTTGGCTGTACGTCTGCCCTTGAGTAGCTTCTACCCAATCTAAGGGGTCCAGGTTTTAATCAGTAAAAGTCTGACACACCCTCACACGCTCCACCTGCGGGAAAATTCATTCGATGATTAACTTAATTAAATGAATGTGTATCAAAACGTTTTGTACATATGGATGGAATGTTTAGCATACACACCGGTACATGATACATGTGTACACTACTGGGTGTATTTATGTACAGTTTCAGACCGAAAGTTTTTTAAAAAGTTCCCTGTACTTTAAAAATGAAAACACATTTTTCTTGTTACATATTCCTGCCTCCCGGGCAAAAGCCAAAAATTATTACTTTTTTACAAAAAAAAAAAAAACACTTTTCCGCGAGATAAGACAATACAATGTAAGTACCTACCACTTACTTTTATTGCGAACAAAATGAACAAGATTTTTCATAAAATAAATATCTATCTATATCTAGAATTTTTCGTATATAAAAGGAGAAACTAACTGACATATCAACGCACAGTCGAAATTATGGGGACTAGGAAAGTGGCAATTTTGTGCACAAGGTTTCCTTTTATGACCTATGTACTTATAAGAGAGGATTTTCCAAAATTCACTCTATAAGGAGATTAAATGGGATTAGATTAAAAGTTTTTTGAGAAACCTACTTTCACGCGGACGAAATCACGGTAAGAAACTAGTTTTCATAATATGAAACAATTCCAATACAGCATACATAACACGTATATGACACTCATTACGAACGAATTCAAAATGGCGGTCACATAGTCACATCATGGTTGACCATTAACATTGATAGTGACATTTACCACGCAATACAAATGGTAAAATGGAACGAATTGCATTTAGATTGGTACTATTTTGAAATCGGTTGACCTTATAATTCGATGTCGATTCGTATTGTAAAGTTAAATGTTTTTTTAAATGTTATTTCATTTACAACAAATAAAAAATTACATATGTACATACTACTCTGTCAAGAAAGTACCGGGAAAAGATCAATAATACACAAAATGTCTGTTATTCATCCAAATTTATTTTATCCTTCTTCTTCCTTCTTTTTTTTTATTTTTTTTTCCTTCCATCCTTCTTTTTTTTTGTCCTTCAGTATGCTCCTTTAGAAACGATACACTCGCGCCAACGAATAATCCATTCATCAAAACATTTTTTAAACGCTGCTGAATTGAGTTCAGTTCTCGCTGCGAATTCTCCTTTATGTCTTCTATCGATTGAAAACGGGTGCCACGAAGTGGTAATTTGAGTTTAGGAAAAAGAAAAAAGTCAGCAGGAGCCATATCTGGTGAATATGGTGGTTGCTGGATGGTATTTGTTGAGTGTTTGGTCAAAAATTCGTTCACAATGATAGCCTTGTGGGAAGGCGCATTGTCGTGGTGCAAAATCCAAGAATTTTCTTTCCACAAATCTGGCCTTTTTCGTCGAATTTGCTCTCTTAAACGCCGCATAACGCTCAAATAACATTCTTTATTTACCGTTAGACCTTCTGGTAAGAATTCAGAGTGCACAACACCGCGATAGTCAAAGAAAACAGTCAACATGACTTTGACTTTTGATCGACTTTGGCGTGCTTTTTTCGGTTTCGGATCAGTTGGAAGGCGCCACTCCGAAGCTTGTTGACTAGTTTGCATGTCAAACTCGTAAACCCACGTCTCGTCACCAGTAACAATGCGTTTCATGAATGTTGGGTCCGAACTGACTCGTTCTAGCATGTCCTCAGCGACTTTCATGCGAATGAGTTTTTGGAGAAAATTCAGATCTTTTGGAACTAGCCGAGCAGCAACATGTTTCATACCCAAATGATTAGTTAAAATGGTACGGATCGACTCGTGAGATACAGAAAGTTCGGCGGCTATCTCTCTCAGAGTTGAATGGGGATTTTCAGTCACTATTTCTTTCACTTTTGCGATGTTAACTTCAGTTGCAGACGTTGACGGCCTACCAGAGCGAGGCAAATCTTCCATCACATCTCGACCGCTTTTGAATGCTTTGAACCACTCATAAGCACGAGTTTTTGATAAAGTCGATTCACCATAAGCCTTCTGTAACATTTTCAGTGACTCCGAACACGAAATTCCATTGGCGATGCAAAATTTAAGACAAACTCTTTGTTCGATATTTTTGTCCATTATGAAATTCGCAATACACACTATAAATGATATTACTAAAACCAGCACTGTATTTAATATAAATAACAGATGCAACTCAAACTCCGCGCCAAAATGGAAAACAGTTGTGCCAATCTAACAACTACAAAAAAACAAAAATTTGAATTTGAAACCATAAACAAATCATCCATTCCCGATACTTTTTTGCCTAAAAAAACTTAAACTATTTATACTAAAACCAAAATAAATACATAATGTACATAAATAAAATACAAAAACACAAAGTTTTTTTTTTCAATGTTTTGTTATATCACTGGAAAGTGAAACAAGACATAAATAATTATAATTTGTCTAGTAGTTAGTGGCCATAACTGCTATATCGGAGGTCTTGGTTTCGATTGCCACCCAAGACAAATGTTTGTGTGATGAGCACGATCTTTCGTCCTGTGTCTGGATGTAATTTATCTATCATATGTACCTATGTAGAGGTATTTTCGTGATTTTTTAAATCGTACTAAAATAGTATTATATTTTGATCACACTATCTACCTAGCATTTATCTAATTCTGTTTACTGCAGTGGATGCTATACTTTTGAGTATTACAAAACTTGCGATTAGCTTAACCCTTCAGATACCGTCAATTAGAGACACAATAGTAAGACAATAGATGCGCGGCCACCGGTGGTCGCTTGGGGATTCATGAATTAAATCTTAGCGTACTATCAGAAGCACGGAGGTACCGCACTAATAACTCCCAAACTCTAAACTTTTACAGATTAATCTTTGGTGATGATGGTGGTGGTCAAACGCGAGCCTATCAATAATAATAAAAAAAAAAATGTATAGAAAAACCCAGTAACCATTTTGTCTAACTCAGGTATCGAACTCAGGACCTCACGCTCAACAGTCACGCTTATGATCACGGGACAAAAGAACAAAACATTGTGTCTAACAAGGAGAACCGCACGTTCTTAAGTCCCCATCATTACAAGGGAAAGCTGTTTTAATGCCCTTTCTCTGAGGAAAAAGGTGGCATTAATAAAAAAGGATCATGGCAAAAATACCCTTCGTTTCTCACACGAGGAAAATATGTTTCATAATAGAAGTATACCTACAGAGACAACTTAAATACCAGTTACTTCCTGACACAATAGCAGTCGCAACATATTTCTTTCAACCCCAGATTGTACCAAAAATACACATTTTCAATACACAACACGTCTCTACATAAAAAATATTGGGGTCCAAAATCTATACGGCCGTTTCTTCAAGTTTATGTAGTCACAAAACGTTAGGTTTTATTTTTTCTGACGCAGTAACTTACAATCTGGAAGTAGGTTTGTGTAAGACCCCAATTTGGGTAAAAGTTTTTGCCTTGAACTATTTCGTGGTGCTTTGTCCTTTCCTCTAAATTTAAGCGCGGGAGGATTATTGCTGTCCAGATGGTTATAACTGACATACAAATTAAACGTATCTTCTTGGCAGCTGGCACAAAAAAAGTATAAATGTTTTGTCTGGTTTAGCCAAATGAGTGGTATTTATTATGTTCAAAGGACAAACACAGTCACTTAGGAAAATAAAATGTTCCTGCGTGTTGTAGTCTTTTAAAATTGTGTGGTTTCTTTCACTAAATTTTACGTTGTGGTGTTAGTTAAAAACATTGGGAACACAGAAAAAGTTGGAAAAGTCATCCTTCAGCTTTATTTTTTGGCTGATTTTAAGAAATCAGAGGTACTCAAATCAAATCAATCAAATCAAAAACGTTTATTTCAAATAGACCAATTACAGGCACTTTGGAATTGTCAAAATGTCGGTCAGTCAAACAAACAATTGAAGCTAGATTTCGTTTGACCACTATCTCTACTAATAAGCGATGATGTGGTCGACAATTGAGCACGCTTACCTAGAAGGAAGTAACCTATTCACACTTGATAGAGGTTAGCTAAATCTTTCCATTTTAAAAAAGGTTTTTCTAACTGGTAGTCCAAATATCACAATAGTATGTACACAAAAAGGGACTGCCAAGTCAACCATTTCAGAATTAGTAATGCCTATGTCAATCTTTAAAGCTGAAAAGGATTTGAATGCCGAACTTACAAAGGGTTTAACCCTTTGGTTCCTTTTTTAAAAATAATTCCGATGCCTATTTTTCTAACGTAAATTAAAAAAGAAATACTGGTTGCTATCAATATCCATAAATAACATTCTCAGAGGAAAGTGACAGAGGTTTTCCATTGTGCCCTATTCAGTGCCAACTACCACTTCACTTCAACCTTTTTGGTTTATTTTTTATTTATCGCTGAGCTAATGGCAGTTCGCCTAAAAATACATACGAAAGAACGAAGGAAGATTTTGAAGCTCTAAGCAGAAGTTGGCACGTGACCAATTGACTACTGAGCGACGAATAAGACGTACATGCTTAAAGTCTTTCATTCCAATATGTTTTCTTTGCTTCAATAGAAAACTGTTTGTACATACTGGCACTTAGTTTTCTGACTATAATACTTCCATAGGAACACAATGATACTGCGACTACTAAATGGTATCTTATTTTCAATCATTAATTGTTCTTACTATATGTATAATTATACATATACAGTATAAAAAATAAAAAATGATGTATAAATATATTACACTATCACATTAATCTACACTAATATCCATACTAATATTATAAATGGGAAACTGTGTGTGTCTGTTTGTCCGTCTTTCATGGCAAAACGGAGTGCGAATTGACGTGATTTTTAAGTGGAGATAGTTGAAGAGATGGAGAGTGACATAGGCTATTTTTTGTCTCCTTCTAACCCCCCATTTCGCAGATTTAACACGAGAAAAGCCATGGGCAAAAGCTAGTAGTATAACAAAGTGGTAAAATTTGGTAGCCGCTAGTTTTAACATAGGTAAGAAGTGTCTCCACAAAACTACATAAATTCGTTGTGAAAATAACCAAACAACACACAGTGTGGGTTGGTCCACACATGCATATAAACTTTCAACCTTTATTAATAATATTAGTGTGATGTACATTAGCAGATTGTTAAACAATTATACATTACTTACACGAACAGCTTTTGTGAATTTCGAACATGAACAAAGTCCAAATATTCCACAGAAATTTTGCCATTCACACACAAACTCGTGTCAAAGGCGGTTAGCTATTAATTTACCTGTCGGCAATAATTGAAATACCAACGTCCAACATGGTTTCCATTAACCATTGCAACCAAACCAGCAGCGGCTGCGGGCTGACAGCACACTAGGAGTCAGATTGTCAACCATATTAATGTCAGGCCCTGATTAATCCTGTATCGCACCGTAATTGGATTTCTGGCACAATTACGAAGCAAGATTACCAAAGCCACCAGTGATTGACACTGGGTCCTAATCCCTAACGTTCTCATTTGGTGACATATTGTCTTCAAGTTTAGACAATAGAGTCACGAACCCGAAGATCACTTACACGAAGATTAATGAAGCCCGCAATATTTTATTCTTGTAAATGTAATTTGTTAAGCTGCTGTGTTATCTTGGGACTGTTTTTCTTGTTTTTGTCTTTATGCGAGCCACAGACAATTAATTTTATTTCTTTTAGCTTAATATTGTGTGCTGTTTAGTGTAAAACATTAAGATAAATTGCACGATCGGCTAATGTTTTGAAGTAATGTGTCTAGTTGAGATCAACTAGACACATTACTTCACAACATTTACACTAAAAAGAAATCTATTTAGTGTAAATTTATATCATGACATTAGTAAATTGTAATTTTATTTTATTTTATATGGACACAGAAGTGGACAAATTGACTTAATGCATTAAGCAATCACTATCAGTCAACTTTTGGATGATACAGATATGATATGCAGATATAATATTAAATTACTATTTAAGTGACAGACTGTTAATTTCCACCTGCTGTTCCACTTTACTCTCCCGAACTCATCATATATAATATACTATGTATCTTCAAGTTTTTTTGCCGCGTCATTACAAGTATATGTTTATATTAGCAGGCCAGTATTCTATTACTGGTGTATACCATAGTCGATTTTTTAATTTGTTTAGTTGGATCTCTAACAGTGAATACACAGGGGTACTTTAGCGTGTACATATTAACTATGTGAAAAATTGATATTTCAACAAAATAAAATTGAAATGGTCAATTATATAATTAAACTATTACATTACTAAAACAATAAATAAAGTGATAACTTATAAATTGTGATAACATAAAAAAGATAATTTGTAAAATAACAATTAGTTTTGTAAAATTAGTATTAAAATTGTATATTAATTGCTAGCTAGACATTTTCCACATCCGTATAGCAGACGCGACAGTGCACTGATCACGTAAACAACTACAGTGTGTATTGGTCGTTAGCAGGCAGTAGTCTTGTGCCTAATTACTAATTGTGTTTGTACGTACGAAGGTGATATCGTTCATTTGCTACGAACATCGACGCTGAGGGGCGTTAAGAGCTGAGTCTGCGTATAATAGGTACCTGTATTAGATTGTGGTAGTGGTACTTATTAGTGATCTTGAGTGTCGGTTTATATCTGTTTTAGAGTGATAAAGTGAGTATGTGTACGTGTGTATATTTGTTACTCCGCCACGCTCAAACGAATGCACGGATTGGGATTAAAATTGGTATATGAGTAAATCATGTCCTGTAATAGGATATAAGATAAAATGTTTATTCCAGAAGAACTCCCGAGGTTAATTTTCTAGTTTCACGCAGGAAAATCCATTGGCAGAAGCTAGTTATCCATAAATACATCACCTTCGCTATCTTTCGACTCCCAAGTGCGTCTAGCTTAAGAAAAGCCACTTATTCCGCTTGAATGCCTCTCAAGATCGCTTTAGTTTGATGCTCTCTAAACTAAACAAACACAAGTACCTTTAGCAAACGTTGTTTCGTTTCCAAGTAGAGTTCTCGTTACATTTTATCTCAAGAGTCTTAGAATGAAAAAACATTTTAATATTACACTCGAAATCCTTAATGATCTCGTTCTTAATCCCCCAACATTATTTCAAGGGTACAATAAAAGTATTCTGATATTTTTTTTCTTTCGTGTCATCTAAAAAGGAGCTTGTTCGAATTCTTCAGAGAGCTTAGCAGTCATCAACGTTTGTGAGTGGCAAATGAGAGCGAATTCAACGTAGATGTCAAACAAGCCCAACTCAAAGACGCTCTAATGAGTCCCCAATTCAAGTGTTTCGGTATTCAACGTCTTTGTTGGCTCGGCGAGTACCTGCAAGGCTCCTCCAATCAGTCGCTATCGTTACCTAATTAGTGCCCTCGGCTAGAAATGAGGTACTTAGAGTATACGATTTCTGTATTCTATGAAAATGAAATGTATTTACGTATAGAATTTGAAGCAGTGGAATTTATTTTTATGTAGATTGTTCTGCGTAAAAGAGATTAATTAAAACTGTTGAATCTAGTGAGTGTCCTATATCTCCCTCTCTTCTTCAAATCGCTATAGAAGATTCAATATTAATTGATTTTACCTTTGGAAAGTTTTTAGCAAATTATTTTATAGATTGAGGTATTACTAATTTTTTACACAAAAAAAAATCAAACAATATATTACAACTGCACCCTTTTTTATTTAGTACTCATATTTACTTTTCAGTAGTAATTTATTAAAGCATTCATTGGTTTCACATTGACATAATATTAGTATTGATCCTTAGTATTATCTACCATAAAGGGGAGAGTAACTCTGTCTGTCTGTTACGCTTTTACGGTAAAATTGCTTAACCGATTATGATGAAATCTGGTACGGAATAAGCTAGAACCCTGAAAAAGAAAATAAGTTACTTTGCTACTTCGAATTCGCGTCCGGCACAACCGACATTTACGCTGCCGAAATCGCTGAAAAAGCTAGTATTTTACGCACGTATTGATGAACACATCATCATCATTTCAGCCGATAGACGTCCACTATTGGACATACCTCTCACATGTGTACCCACAATAAATAGTCATATGCGTGTCGCATCCATCGGTATTCCGAATCATAAGTCATCGGTCCTCCTTCCTCACGACAGGGGAAGCGGTGTCCCAGGGTAGGTGTGTCGTGGCAGTGTCCTTGGACATTGCCAACGCCTTCAACTCCCTGCCCTGGAGTACGATCCGGAGGGCACTCCGGTACCACCGGGTGCCCGAATACCTCTGTCTAGTGGTCGAGGCGTACCTGTCAGACAGGTACATTGTCTACCCCGGTCACCAGGGAGACTGGAATCGTCGAGAGATGTCGTGCGGTGTTCCGCAGGGGTCGGTTCTAGCCCACCCTTGTGGAACATCGGCTACGATTACGTGCTGCGCGGCGACTTCCCTGACGGGGTCAGCGTGGTTTGCTACGCAGACGACACGCTGATCCTAGCGCAGGGAGAGTCGCACCAGGCGGCGGTCGCTCTAGCGACACGCGGGATTGCGATAGCCGTTGGTAGGATCCAGGAGTTGGGACTCGAGGTGGCGCTGCATAAATCCGAGGCAATGTGCTTCCACGGTCCTCGGAACGCGCCACCATCGGACTCCCAGCTTACGGTAGGAGGAGTTCGCATCGGTGTCGGGTCGACGATGAAGTACCTGGGACTCGTCCTCGACAGCCGGTGGAATTTCGTAGAACATATCCGACGTCTGGCTCCCAAGCTTCTCCGGGCTGGGGCTGCTCTCAAGCGGCTCCTGCCCAACCTTGGGGGTCCAGACGCCTCCTGCCGGAGGCTCTACGCGGGGATCGTTCGGTCCATGGCCCTCTACGGGGCGCCGGTGTGGGCGCCGTCGCTGGCAAAGCGACCGGCGTCCATACTGAACGCCTGCCAGAGGGTCATGGCAATACGGATGGTGCGGGGTTACCGCACGATCTCCCGCGAAGCGGCGAGCCTTCTGGCTGGCCTACCACCGTGGGATCTGGAGGCAACAGTCCTTGCACACATGCACGACATGCGCGTGGAGATGCAACGCCGGGGTGAAAGTCCACTGCCGCAACATGTCAAGGCATGGCGGACAGAGCTCCGGCGGGATCTCATGGTGAAATGGCGTCAACGGTTATCGCAACCCAGTGCTGGGCACGCCACGATTATGGCGGTAAGTCCCCTCTTTGAGGCGTGGCTGGAAAGACCTCACGGCGTCCTTACCTTCCGCATGACGCAGGTCCTCACCGGACATGGCACGTTCGGGAAGTTCCTGCACCGGATTCAAGCGGAAGAGACGCCCGCCACTGTGCGGAACGCCCGGAGGACACGGTGGAGTATACAGTCGAGGTGTGTCCTGCTTGGGCGGAGCATCGCCGTGCTCTCGTGGGGGCGATCGGCGGCGGAGACCTCTCGTGCCGGGCCCTGGTCGAGGCCATGGTCCGGAGCGAGGAGGAATGGCAGGCGGTCGCCTCCTTCTGCGAAGCAGTAATGCTTGCAAAGGAGGAGGCTGACCGCATCAGGCAACGGCGCCCTCGCCACCGTCGCCGGGATTCCGATCCCGATTTCCGGCCACCGTAGACGCGGGCTCGCGGACGGCGAGCCATGGGTAGCTCGCTGTCCGATCGTCCGGTAATGGACCGAGTCCAAGACGTCGACGGCGCGCACTGTTCCCGCGCGCCTCAAGGAGTTGTCAGCAGCAGGAGGGGCCCAGCTGGGTCGAAGCCTACTGGGGACAGGGTTGTCCGAAAGGGAGCTCGTGCCCCGGTATGAAGGCTAGAAGGAACGGCGAGGGGTTTTTAGTCAGTAAGAGTCTGACACTGTCTCCCGCTCCACCCAAGAGCGGGTTTCGTCAAAGATGATTTTCCCCGTCGACAAAAAAAAAAATCGGTCCTCCTTGGCCCCCTACCTTTTAACCCTGCATCTTCCGGTACGCGGTCGCCACTCCATAACCTTTCGGCCCCAATGGCCGTCTGTTCTGCAAGCAATGTGCCCTGCCCATTGTTACTATTTTCCAGTATTACCAGTTGGTACTTTCATATATTATACGTATTTATGTAGGTTTATGTTTTTCACTAGCTTCTGGTAGCGGCTTCACCTGCGTGAAAGTAGGTTTCTCTATAAAAACTTTGGACCTCCGTTCCATACCCTTAGGGGGTGAATATTTAAAAATCCTTTCTTATTTTTTGTACACATCATAAATGTACTTCTGCAAATTTTCAGCTTTCTAGGTTCAATGGGTTTGGGCAGGGCATTGATGAGTCAGAGAACGAATCAGGATTTTGCCTTTTCTATATACAGATTGGATCATAGCCTCCAGTATGATATCTTTTCAACACTCATAGGTTTGTCAAAAACTCATCAGTAAATTATTGCCTTAGTACACCAAGTGTTTATTATCTGTATACTATGTTAAGTTTTGGTGTACAACTAGATAAATAACCAACTAAATAAAACGAATAATAACTAGATAAATAATAAACTAGATTAATAAATAATAACTCTACTAAAAGACTTATTCATTTTTTTTTTCAGCAAACAATAAAGAAAAAAATATTACACAACAAAATTATCCAATCTCCCATAATTTATGACTGAAAAGAGACATTTTATTACAGTAATAACTCAACGAACCTCACATAAGTACTTTTATCTAAACAATAAGGACCGCCTGTCGTCCTATTAAATAGAATTTGATGAAAAGCCGAGAATAAACAGGACACAAGTGCAACCGGAAATTAAAGGGACCCGACGGTATCCGTTGTTCGGGTAAATACCCGTATATTCTGTCGCTATAGAAAAACAACAATATCCCGACAGGCACAAACAAACGCTCCTGATTAATGTTTTTGCTGGCTGTACAGTGAAAATATCAAGAAAAAAATAATTTATTAAAAAAAAACTATTGCCCTCGGGATTATATCGAAGGACGTGTTTGCTCAGGGTTTTGGGCACGATACACATAAGGGATGTTTCAGATAATTTCGGATCTGAATAAAGTTATAGGAATAACATTATACCGGTTTTTGATATAAAATTATTCCAGATTGTCCACTAGTTTTGGCTATGGTTATTATCTATACTAATATTATAAAGAGGTAAAATTTGTAAGTTTGTAAGTTTGTATGTAGGGGGTAATCTCTGGAAGTACTGGTCCGATTGCTAAAATTTTTTCACCGATAGAAAGCTGCTTTATTCCTGAGTGACATAGGCTATATTTTATGTACGCGGGCGAAGCCGCTGGCAAAAGCTAGTAACATATAAAAGACAAATAACAAGTTTTTACTATTTTATTTTCAGTGAAGATACCCTTTGTTTTTTTAATATGTCATGTAAGTAAATATTACTATAGCCCCTTTTTTTAGATGGGAAATAATCTAATGACATCTCGCCTATGGGCGGAGCGGGACAGATATCAGAATTAACTGACTAAACTGACTTTACCTGTTCCTTCTTAGCCTTCGTTCTAGAGCCCCGGAGTTCTCTTTTTCACAACCCATGGCTCCAGTAGGCTTCGACCCTGCTAGACCTCCACGGTTTTGCTGACTGGCAAGTCGAATGGCAAGCTACCAATTACTCGCTGTCCGCAAGCCATTATACCACATAAGTCTCGACATTAGTTTTCGATGACGGTTACGGATATTATTTTATTTCGGATATCTGATACTTTTAGTTCAATTACGGAGCTCTGAAACATCTCTGAGGTCTGAATTCGAGTTTTTTATGAGTGCCCTACGTTTTCAAAGAACAACCTACACAGAGTTGTCGGTAACCGGACTTACCTTAATAAAATTGAAGTACCCAGGTAGGAATGTGTAGGTACGTATTGTCGACTTCATAATACTTAAATACCTACACAACAAACAACCTTTCATTACTTACAAATTGTTTTGAGGCACGTGTATCGATGAAGCACATCTAATCCGTGTCTTATTTTTCTGATTGACCTTGTTTATTTACTTTGATGTAGAGATTTTGTACCAATTTTTCCGTAAACAAGATTGTTATCGGATTTTTTTGATCTTAGACTTTTCGATAATAAGACATTGAAGTTACTTTTATCTTTAGATTAGTATTATACATATTGAGGTCTCCAAGCAATGTCGCCACTGTGCGGAACGCCCGGAGAACACGGTGGAGCACACAGTCGAGGTGTGCCCTGCCTGGTCGGAGGATCGTCGTGCCCTCGTGGGGGTGATCCGCGGCGGAGACCTCTCGCGCCGGGTCCTACTGGTGGACTGTATTTTTGTACCTATGATTGTTTACAGAACTATTAAAAAAATAACTGTAATTACATATAAAAATAAGAGGAAAAATAAATGTACTTGTCTATTTTTGAACGTTCATAAAAGGACGAAAGCAGACTTGAATACCTATTTATTTTATACAATGGTTCTCAGTTATTAATTGTCCATGTTTTCAAATCTACGTTAAGATATTTTTTTTAGTCTATTTTTGAAATACTTTGAAGGTTGATTTTTCTATCTTGTTCTTTTTACCTTTCACGCGCATGTAAGAGGATGACCTGAATATTTTCTCACGTAATTAATTAATTCAGAGCTCCTTCTACGTAGATTTTATAATAATCATGTACCTATAGTACTGATGGAGCTATGGGTGTTACCGGAGTGCATTGGAAGCTTTTAAAAGGCACTTAATCAAAGGAACGGAAAGTACCACTAATCACATAGAATTAATTACCTTTTAAGTAGAAAGATTAAAATATCTCATAATGTTGAGGTACTCAAAGTGTTCTTTATGAAATAAAGTTATACATATATTTGATGGAAAAAAAAAACTGGCCTAAGTACGTTCTTCTACGGGAGATAGTATGTTATATTAACCCTATTTGACCCAAGGGCTGGCTTTTACTTCGGTTAAAGGATAAGCATAGCCATTCAGCGTGGCAATGCCACCAGTCTTTTCATACATTACCAATCGACAGCGATGTGGAGAAAATTTTCTTCAAATTGCTTCTTTTTATTTTTTAAGTTAATTTTAATTTGGTTAAGTAACATTAATTATATAATTTGTTAATCTCATTGATATAGGTAATACCCTATTTGTGTCATATCTGAATCATTTGGTGATAATAATAGAAATCATTTCATACAAATTAAATATTAAAGCGATTGAGCAGTATTCGTTGTCATCGTTAGCGCAGTGGTTGAGCAATTGGCTGTTGCACTGCGTGTCGCAGGTTCAATTCCCAAACGGAACAAATATTTGTACGTATAGATAGTTGTTTCAGATCTGGGTGACTTGAGTATATGAGTTTACACGTTTGTGTACACACCCACGATATAGGAGTTATTCCAAGAGTGGGGTAATTATTTTTTATTTATGTATGAAAAATAGCACCGCCTTTTCATCAAAAAAGTCAATGATAACACTTTCGGGAAACGTATAGACATTGAACTCAGTATCACTGTTACGATTCAAAAAGACAAAATTACGATTCCCACACAATGGGATAATCATCCTCATCATCATTTCAGCTGATAGACGTCCACTGTTGGACATAGGCCTCCCCCAAGTGTCGCCACAATGATCGATCCTGTGCTTCCTGCATCCATCAGATTCCCGCAACCTGGAATAGTGCCAAAAGTCATTTACACACTCACAAACACTCAAAAAATAATAGCTCAACTTAAACTAGCTAGCTAGCTTCTACTAATGGCTTCGCTTGCGTGAAAGTAGAAGATTATGTCACTGAAACACACTTCTACTATAAAAACTATTGTATTAGCTGTTCCAGGCCAAATTTCCTCAAAATCCGTTCAGTCGTTTGAGCATGTAGTAGTAACAGACATACATACAAACTTGATTTTATTTTATGACTAGCTATGGTAGGCAAAACCTACAGCATCGCCTGCGTTTATAAAATAACGTCTATGTCACTCAGAAATAAAACAGCTTTCTATCGATGAAAAAAATCCGGAGATTGCCTTCTACAAACAAAAAAAAGAAAAACTTTACCTCTTTATGATATTAGTTTAGATTTAACGTGTATTATAGTGTGACGGACGGACGAAATTAAGTCTTTGATTTATCTTCTAAAATAAGGTTAGGATACACCCCGCGTCTGGGACGATGTCTTAGGACTTAACGACGTAATCATGTTCATAACAAAGATATATACGTTACTAGCTGACCCGGAAAACTTCCTTCTACCGAATAGCCCTTTTAGCTAAGCTGTCAAATGATAACGCCATCTATGCATTACCAGAACCAGCATAATTCATTTAAAATAACATTTCAATTTTTCGTGATTTCTTCAAGATTTTCTGATCGTTTAAACCTTCCCTCGACTTCCACAAATATTTCAAGACTAATATTAGCCAAATCGGTTCAGCCGTTCTCGAGTTTTAGCGAGACTAACAGAATTGCAATTCATTTTTATTTATATAGATATACTGAAAGCTACTTTGGAATTAATGTCGTATACATAGATATACTTAAACTTTTGCGGTGTACTTGAAAGATGGTTGGTTTTGTACTAATGCGTTAGATCGATCTTTATTTCACCGAGTAAGTAAATTAGTACTAAAACCACACTCGTTGAGTGCTCAAGTGTCACCTTGTAGGTAAGCGTTACTTGTGAAGGTATTGGGTAAAGGTTAGCTGAAATTATTGTTCAGAATCACCAATTTAAGTGGCAGTGGGCAAGGCACATTGTTCGCAGAACAAATGATCAATATAATATAACTAGCTTTTGCCCGCGCGGCTTCGCTCCCGCTCTTCCCTACTCCATCCTACTCTACCCTACTCTACCCTACTCTACCCTACTCTACCCTACTCTTCCCTACTCTACCCTACTCTACCCTACTCTACCCTACTCTACCCTACTCTACCCTACTCTACCCTACTCTACCCTACTCTACCCTACTCTACCCTACTCTACCCTACTCTACCCTACTCTACCCTACTCTACCCTACTCTACCCTACTCCACCCTACTCTACCCTACTCTACCCTACTCTACCCTACTCTACCCTACTCTACCCTACTCTACCCTACACTACCCTATTTTTTTTTTCCATAAGAACCTTCTCCTCACAATAACAATCACAACAAAAAAAAAATCAGCCAAATCGGTCAAGCCGTTTTCATGCCAAGTCGTGACAACGGAAAACGGGGGTCATTTTTATATATATAGATAATAATATTTCAAAACTATCACACAACGCCATTTAGTCCCAAACTAAGCAGAGCTTGTGGTATGAGTACTAGACAACTGATAAACATACTTATATATTTCTAAATACAAACATATTATAGGTAACTAGCTTCTGCCCGCGACTTCGTCCGCGGAAAATTTCTTGTTTTAAAATAAGATTACACTCGATTAGGCGATGCGCACGTTCAGCGCTAGATTCCTGAGCACGGGCCTGTGATGTTATGGCATTTTGCCTAGCGAGCCGCTGCGAGCGCTCAGCGCTAGTCTCCCTATCCCTTGTCTCAGAGACATGCTGCCTTAAATGAGATGGACGCTGCGCACGTTCAGCGCTAGATTCCCGAGCACGGGCCTGCGATGTTTTGACATTTTGCCTACCAAGCCGCCGCGAGCGTTTAGCGCTAGTCTCCCTATCCCTTGTCTCAGAGACATGCTGCCTTAACTCAGATAGTCGGTGCGCACGTTCAGCGCTAGTTCCTCGAGCACGGGCCCGCGATGTCCTCACATTTTGGCTAGCGAGGCGCTGTGAGCGCTCGGAGCTAGATTCTCTAGCGCGTGCTTGCGAAATATATTCTCTATTTCTCGAGAGGCGCTGCTCATTTTCGTACTCGAGCGGCTCTTGTATGTGATGTCTGCCGGGACAGTTGAGATTTCCTTTTAGACATGCTCTCAACAAACTACGCACAGACTTGAAAACAATTATGAACAAAAGGAGAGCGACTCGAACACCGTCCGCCTTTACAAAACAAAACAATCGTAATATCGAATAACTCGTATCGATTATTACGATAGAACGAAGTACGAAACTACGTACATACAAAAACGTACAACGAAATTACGATATTTTCGATTATGAGGTATCTATCAACAACAACAACCATACGAACGAAACAACCGAAACCAATAAGCAACTGACAGAAGAACTCCAACTAACGACAACGTGGGCATAATAATTCGAGAGGGTCATCAATCCACAGAAAGTCTTAACACCGCGATTCAGAAAAATTACGTAATTGCAGAACGCCATCTATGGGCAAATAGGTGAAACGTTGGGCAGGCCACAATTATGGCGGTAAGTCCCCTCTTTGAGGCGTGGCTGGAAAGGCCTCACGGCGTCCTTACCTTCCGCATGACACAGGTCCTCACCGAACATGGCAAGTTCGGGAGGTTCCTGCACCGAATTAAAGCGGAAGAGACGCCCGAGTGTCGCCACTGTGCGGAACGCCCGGAGGACACGGTGGAGCACACAGTCGAGGTGTGCCCTGCCTGGGCAGAGCATCGCCGTGCCCTCGTGGGGGCGATCGGCGGCGGACACCTCTCGCGGCGGGCTCTGGTTGAGGCCATGTTCCTCAGCGAGGAGGAATGGCAGGCGGTCGCCTCCTTCTGCGAAGCAGTAATGCTAGCAAAGGCGGAGGCAGACCGCATCAGGCAACGGCGCCCCCGCCGCCGCCGCCGGGATTCCGATCCCGATTTCCGGCCACCGTAGACGCGGGCTCGCGGACGGCGAGCCATGGGTAGCTTGCTGTCCGATCGTCCGGTAATGGACCGAGCCCAAGACGTCGACGGCGCGCACTGTTCCCGCGCGCCTCAAGAAGTTGTCAGCAACAGCAGAGGCCCAGCTGGGTCGAAGCCTACCGGGTCCAGGGTTATCCGAAAGGGAACTCGTGCCCTGGTTTGAAGGCTAGAAGGAATGGGGTGGGTTTTTAGTCAGTAAGAGTCTGACACTATCTCTCGCTCCACCCAAGGGCGGGGGTTGTCATAAGATGATTTTTGCCCACCATAAAAAAAATATAGGTAAAACGTCTGCACAATGAAAGTTACGCTAGGGGCATTTTGCGTTTTAGTAATTTTATATTATCTTCGAAACTGTATGACCAATTGCTATGCTGTAAATGGCACATCTTATCTGTATAATGTTCTTGTGATACTGAAATAATTTATTGTCATAAGAATTAATATTTTGTTGCTCAAATAATCAACCAAACGTAAGTATGCCGAAAAAAAATATTTTTAATGCAATAAAAGAAGTATAAAAGATGAAATATAAAAGATAGAGATATAGTACCGCGGACTTTTTTGTAGAAATAATTAAGACGAACCAGGTAGCCATACATTGTTTTTAATTTTAAGCAACTGTTTAGGCAGCGCACGCAAATAATTCTATTTTATGAGGTATTTTTTTCCGACTTGCTAGACAAAAGTTGTGATAGCTCGGTTAATATACATGCTATAGAAACAATTTATAGCCTATAGCACTCAGGAATAATGTAGCTTTCTGCCAGTAAAAAAATATTTAGAATTTGATTATTAGTTCCAGAGATTACCCCCTACATACAAACTTACAAACTTACAAACTTACAAATTTTACCTCTTTATAATATTAGTATAGATTTACACCCAGCTACAGAAGAAATGATCGTGCTCATCACACAAAGATTTGTCCTGGGTGGGCATCGAACACACGACCTCTGGCATAGCAGTCAGGGCCACTGACCACTAAACCAATAGGCTTGACAATGGAGCTGAAAGGATTTGGAGTGACGACCGCATACTGAAAGATGTAGCATTGAAAGGTCTCCCTCACGGTTCACGGACGAGATGAGGGTCGTAGGAATCCGATGCATCAGATACGCACTGTACCAGTCTTTGTGGCGATACATGTGGAGGTCTGTGTCTAACAGAAGATGTCTTTCGGCTGGGCTTATGATGATGATGAGGGTAGTCTTGTCTAAGCACCAAGTTTTTTTAAGTCTCATAAGCATAGAATAAATTTTTAATGTGCCTAAAGTTGGGCCTCCTCTCTAGGAGAAGAAATGAGCCGTAATCCACAACCCAAGACCCAGTGCTGATCATTAGTGGATGTCACATGTCTTCGATTTTTTTGTTCTCGAATGCCAGTTTCCTCACGATGTTTTCCTGCGCCGTTTTGGGAGACCCATAGTGGGTTCTAATTAGACATTTTCGTAACTAACAATTTTTTTTTACCTTTTATCTTTTTTTTATATTCATATCTGATATAATAACAAAATGCAAATCTTAACATTTACCTATCGGTCGGTCTGTCTGTTTGTTCCGGCTAATTTTCGAAACGGCTGGACTGATTTTGACAATGTTTTTATTGGTATATAGCTGATATTATGAACAGTAAGTAAAGTTACATTTATTTTAAATAAATGTAACCTCACGGGAATTTCATCATCTTCTTGCCCTTGTCCCGTTTTATTTGCGGTCGGCGCAACACGTTTTTTTCTTCCATTTGGTCCTGTCACTCGTTACGCTATCAGTAACTCCCTTTTCTTTCATATCACTTCTCACAAAATCCATCCATCTTTTCTTTGGCCTCCCTCTCCCCCTCTATCCATCCACATGTAAACTCATAGCTTTTTTAGCAACATGTTTTTCCTCCCTGCTTTTCACATGACCATACCAAGACAAACGATTCCCTTTTAACTTTTCAGTCACTGGCACCACTTTCAAACTTTCTCTAATATACTTATTTCTCACTTTATTCATTCTCGTCACACCACACGGGCACTTGCTAGTTTTAAATAAAATTGCTGATAGGTAAGTTCAATTCACACCATTCAACATGCTAAAAAAAATTGCACTAGACTGCATTGCGTACAGCTATAGAGAGAAAAAACTACCGACACCTCTCGCCCAATTTCAAACGATCCTTGACTTTTTTATCACAGGCCAGACACATCACTCGACTATCATACCCAGCAAAATTGAGCTGACGTTAAAAAACGCCAAAGCCAGTGCTATGGCCAATATTTTTTTACGCTGCGTTGGGTATCCCGGGAATTATTCGTACATCACTAAAAACCGACGGAGATTAGCCATGAAAATAGGTGGTTTTAAATCTTTTTCAAATGTGTAAATGCGACTACATGGCGTATTTCCTAATCAAATAAAAAGGCAAAAGTTTCTTTTGGTATGGAAGATTTATAGCATAGTATTTTTTATTTTAAATATAAATTATAATATAGTGTATGATTATAAAGTTAATAATTATAACAAGTTTATTTTCAGACTACATAAATGTTCATAGTTTGTTTGTATTGGGATGTTAGTAACAATAGTGTTTAAATAATTAGGTTAATATTATTAGTTTTTACTATTTATTTGTCTATTTTATTTATGACTGTCGCCACGCAGTGTCTCCGCAATCACCATGCGGAGTGAATTACCTCCATTATTATCCATCCACACGGGTTGACCAAAAACTGAAAGACGGAAAAGTGTTACCTTTTATTCCAGGAGTATATCACGAGGGTGAAGCAGGCAAAAATCAACACTAAAACATTGCCTGATTATCAATACATCGTATGTAAAATTTTTGCCACTTCTTAAATTGGTTATTAGATTAATTTTATCGTGACGCCCTCTGTGCTATTTCTAAGTAAATAAGATTTTACCAATTACTGTCTATTTTAATTAGCTCAATCACTCATAATTTCCAAATTGGCAGCACGTCACGAAATATTCCAAGTTTAATAATAAGAACGTATCTACCTTCATAACAGCCGATCTCCTCTATTGTTATTCTATAAGCGATATTTAAATATCTCAATGTATTCGTCGATCGGCTGCTTCATATTCAACGACGGGGCTCCTTGCAATCACGGCCACTCGTAAAACCTAACGGTATCAGATTTTATCCCTCCACAGAGCTTTAATAATAATCTCCAAAATTTAGGGTAAACGCCTCTGATCTTGTCAAGACTCAGCTTAACGCCCTATTGAGAGGGATCCCCGGATTTTGTGGTAATTTTCTGGTAACTCGATTTTTGTAAGGTTTTTTCGTGTGTCTGTAACGTTTATGTCGTTTTATGAGCTTGGTAAGACAATTTATCGTTAAGAATTTTGAATTTTAATCTGAAACTAAAAACAAGGTACCAAAAAAATCAAAAACATGAGGGAAATATAAAAACTGGCAAAGTGCAAATCGAACACGCACACGATGTGTTTTGTACTACAATATTAAAATCGAGCAAAAAAAAAAACACCAATAAAATAACGATTCTTGCATTGATGGTCCTTTACTTTTTTATTTTATTATTTGTTGTTGTAGCGGCAATAGAAATACTTTTAAAAAATTGCAACTTTGTACTTGCGGTTTATGAGATACATCCCGCTGACAGACTTAAGAACAGACAGATAGACTAACGGATAGACGGAAGAACAGCGGATGTTTAGTTCGGTAGTTATAATAAGTCACCATTGGCACCCTTTGGGTACGTAACCCTAAAATGGAATACGTATACCTACACTTAAGTAATAAACTTAACTACTAGAAAAAAAAATAGTTTTTTTTTTTTTTTTTTTTTTTTTATTATTGATAGGCTCGCTTTTGACCACCATCTCACCTGATGGTAAGCGATGATGTGGCCGACGATGGAGCACGCTTGCCTAGAAGTAACCTATTCACTCTTGACTTAAAGACCCCCAAGTTGTAGCTATCAGGAAACACAGACTCCGGCAGGGAATTCCACTCCTTGGCTGTACGCACAATAAATGTGTTCCCAAAACGCTTTGTGCGCATGGGTGGGATGTCAACCATGTACCGGTGACGCAACGCCGTACGTCTTGTGGTCCGATGATGGAACGGACTTGGCGGAATCAGATTGTGCAATTCCAGTGCACACTCCCCGAAATGTAAACGATAGAAAACCGACAGACTAGCAACTCGACGGCGATGCTCAAGGCTTTGGAGCTTCGACTCCACGAGTGCATCATTGCCGATGATCCTCTTGGCTCGCCTCTCAATCGACTCAAGCGCATTAAGCTGGTATTTGGCAGATCCATCCCAAAGATGAGAACAGTACTCCATACACGATCGAACTTGGGCTTGATAAAGATTGAGCAGCTGTTCCGGCGTGAAGTACCGTCTCACCTTTGCCAAGATCCCCAATTTTTTGGCAGCCAGTTGAGCCTTCGCCTCAATGTATGAGCCGAAATTGAGAGTAGATGATAACGTAACCCCAAGAAGCTCAAGGTGGTCGGTTATCGGCACGGTCACACCACGGAAAGATGGAGCCGGGTAGAATTGACTCCGTTTAGCAGAAAAAAGACACGCCTGGGTTTTAGATGCATTAAACTGGACCAGATTGGCGTCGCCCCAATCGGAGACTGCCTTCAAGGACGAGTTCAAGCGTTCAACCATTGCCTCTCGGAATGACTGGATCTGTGACCCACTAGCTTGTGCGTTAGACACATATCTCTCAGCAACAGTGCTGTCGTCTGCATACCCAAAGATACCGGGCTTAAGTAAGTCATTTATGTGCAGCAAAAACAGTGTTGCCGAGAGCACTGACCCCTGAGGAACCCCGGCATTAATATCCATTTGATCGGACGAGCAACCATCAATAACCACTCGGATGGATCGATCCCTCAAGAAGTCCGCAATCCAATCACACAGACCAGTGGATAGACCGAAGGAAGGAAGCTTAGCAATAAGGCTTTCGTGCCAGACCCTATCAAAAGCCTTCGAGATATCAAGGGAGACGGCAAGCGCTTCCCCATGCTTCTCGATGGCCTCGCTCCAGATGTGAATGGCATACGCTAGAAGATCCCCAGTAGACCGGTTGTGGCGAAAACCGTATTGCCGGTCACTGAGGATGTCGTTAGCTTCAAGGTATGCCAAAAGCTTCCTGTTAAGCACCCGTTCCATACTCTTACAGAGGACGGACGTGACAGATATGGGTCGGTAGTTTGCCGGGTCAGCTCGACTGCCCTTCTTGGGCACAGGCTGCACGTTAGCTTCCTTCCAAGCAGTCGGCACTTTTCCAGTCTCATATGAGAGGCGAAATAGGCGTGTCAAGATCGGAGTCAATTCAGGCGCACAAGTTTTGAGCACGATCGCTGGTATCCCATCAGGACCGCTGGCTTTGTTCACGTCTAGGTTACGAAGCACCCTGCGGACGTCCTTCTGATGGATGCGAATATCTGCCATAGTCGCCTCGCATCGCTCAGGAAGGGCAGGTGGTTGCGCGTCACCAGAATCAAGACGTGAAGATTCCGCAAAAAGAGAGGCAAATAAATTAGCTTTCTCCTCAGCGGTGTGGGCCAGCGACCCATCGGGTTTCAACAGCGGTGGTAGTGAGGGACGGCAGAAGTTCGATTCAACCGACTTAGCCAGGGACCAAAACGCTTTACTACCTGCGGGGTATGAAGCAAGTTTGTTCCCAATTCGGCTTATGTGATCGAACCGAGACCTCCGCAACACCTTCTTGCAGGACTTGGCAGCCCTGTTGAAGGCCTTCTTCTTTTGAGCCACGTCGTTTGCTTTGCGCGCACGAGCGTCAGCCCAAGCTCGATATGCCGTGTGCTTAAGCGCGTCTGCGCGATCACACTCGGCGCCAAACCATGGACGAGCTTGGCCAGACATTGCTACGTCAGAGAATGGAATGAAGTACTCCATCCCCTGCTGCAACACATCCGTCACGGCATCTGCGCACGACGAAGCATCTTCCGAAGAAAAGCAAGTGGGCTGCCAAGGATAGCATGCGAAGAAAGATCGCAAGCCATCCCAATCTGCTGACCTGTATCGCCAAATCCGCCGAGTGCCTCTAGGGCTGGGATCGGGCGGGGAGTAGACAGACACAGACTTCACCAGACAGTGGTCGGAGCTACCTAAAGGCGAACATATCGACACAGAGTAGCGGTCTGGATCTGTTGTCAGCAGAAGGTCCAAGCAATTGGCTGTGTGTGACTCCACATCCGGCACCCTCGTTGCCCCCTGGACCAGCTGGGTCAGATTTAATGCTAGCGCTAGCTTTCGCATCTCACGACCAGCATGGTCTGTGGACTGGAACGGGAAAAGCCACTCTTGGTGGTGGGCATTAAAATCCCCCAGTACCACCAGTTGGGCAGAAGGGTACCGCTGCTGAGCCGCATCCGCCGCCTCACTCAGATGCTGTGTGAGCCCAGACGTCTCCTGGTCTCCACTGTGCGAACGGTAGACACAAGCGTAGATTATTTTATCTAGGCCTGTGTCCACCAAAGTCCAAAGCGTCGAGAACCGGGAGTCCTCAAGGTTACGGAGACGCCGACAGCAGATGTCGTCCCGGGCGTACATACATACACCCGCACGTGGTTTGAAATTGTGCTCCAAGGTAAACCCTGGGTAGGAAAGATACGACACGTCCGACGGACCTCCAATCTGCGTCTCCGAAAGGAAGAAGAGAGCTGGTTTTTCAGTCTCCAGATGATGGTGGACTGCGACGAGATTGGAGTGCAAACCTCGTATATTAGTGAGGTGCACTTTATGCGAGAGGGAGTGCAGCCGCTGTTTAACCTGTCTCTTATTATGTCCTTTCATGAATTGAGTGAATGTAGGAGAGGAGTAGGAAGTGAAATGAGGTTCCACGCAGCTAACCTGCAGGCACGCACTGAATGGACGACATCATTGGGGGACTAGTCTGGAGACTGCGGGGACGCCCGAGCCCCCCCGGGAATGTCCATCGGGCCCTCTCGTCTGGTCGCCAACCAGCACGATGGCGCATTCCGGGATTTTTCGTCAGTTGGCGGGGCAGCCTTTCATGTGTGGCTGGCACATTACTTGGGCCCCCAACTAACTGCGGTCGGCCAGCGGTGCACCGTGCCTCGGATCCCGCTACCCTCCGCGACTAGTCTCCCGATACGGCCATGTCAGCACGAGCTAGGTTGGTCTGCTTGCGTTGGAACAGCTATTTCGACCCTACTCCTCTGGACTGGCTACACTAAGCATCATACCGGAACACGGCCTGGCCGTTTGGCGGTATGTCTTTGCTCAGTGGGTGGTCACAAGCCAACGGTCGAAACCTACCACCAGTTAGTGACACCTGATTTGCACCACCCGGGGACCACGTGTAGGGACTTGCTTCGGGTATTCTCCTACGGACGAGGGTGACTCGGTCCCCAAAAATTTATTTTATTTTATAATAAAGTGACAGCATGTTACATTGTAAAATCAGATACAGTAAAATAATCCGAACAGACGTTATCAACTAATGGTATAGCCAGCATTAATGGACATCCGTTAAAATCCTTTCAATCCAGGCACACAATAATTCAGCCTAGTTTCCATCCATTTCCAACCAAGCCGCGGGTAAAAGCTTGTTCATAACCTAAATTTGAAAATCCTCTGAATCAAGATTAATCGTGTTTTCACTTTACATGTAAATACTTTCAGTGATTCAACCTTTTTCGGGGCTTAATTTATAAATGTCTGAACCGGAGGCTTTAAAATGTCAATTTTTAAAGCTATTCAAAGCCCATTCAAATTCATGAACATAAATAGCACAGGTTTATCATCCGCTTCGAGAATACGTGATTTTGATCCTAGAAAATGAAAATTGGTGTCAACGAATGTGGAAAATAAAAATGTAGGAGAACTCTCTAGATTCCACATTTCATTCAGGTTACTGGAGGTCTATCCGGATCTCTCTTGCCTGAAATAACTGTCGCATAATGTTGATATAAAGCGGGGCTTGGCTTGGTGGCAACTGACTGGAATTGTGTGACGCCTCCGCTTTGATTTAACTAGTAGCTCTGACACCTTGCAAACCTTTGCTGGTGGATTTAAGAGCACTGTTTATTTAAGCTCTCTCGTTCTGAGATCCTTTTACGGCTGGGTGGCAGTGAGATATTGCAAGCACTGAACGTGAAGTACTTACTGGGTATATAGTTTAAGCGATAGGATACGGTTTTCAGAAAATATGAACATTTTTGTCACGAACGAACAGTAATAGTTCGTTCTATGCATTTCCGCTGCAGTCTAGAATGCATAATTTTATGTCTTGCGCAAATAAAAGTATTTGAAAGGAAAAAAGTATACAGATACAACCTTAGTTTTAGTACCTATATGTGTGAAAACACGTGTGTATTTTTATGTAAATAATCGATGTACAAAACTTCCTATATCATAAAAAATCACAAAATTATGGGCTTGTTTTGTCAACAAAAATACATAGCCACCGGGCATCCAGGCGACTGAGGGGTTGTTTTGTACTTGCTGTTTGCTGGCTCCTAATTCCCGCTATGACTTGCCGTGACCTGTGTTGTACTTAGTATCGGTGGTGTCAAACTTGTGACCTTTTAGAATATTTTTGGGAAAAATATAATATGGTGCAAATACTATTGGAATCCATTCAGTTACTGATCCTGAACAAACTATATTCAGGTTTTGTATTTAAACTAAAAATATGTTGTATCGTAAACGAACTCTTGAGCAAAGTTCTCATAACTGCGGTTTACTTATTTTCATTTAATTTTTAAATTCACAACAATATTGCCTTTAAAAAAAATAAACAAATATTATTTAAAAACAAAGGAAACTTCTTCCCTATAAAAACGTGACGGCCTTTGTACTTGCTATTTATGACGAAAAAAGAGGATACTCTTTAACAAAACACGAGTATCGTCATATTTAATTACGTCCAACGATTTAAATTTATCGTGCCGCACTTTGTACCTACAACCGATACAAGCAAAAGCACTCATGTTCTTATTTATACAACAAGGCTACATAAACTTGGAAAAACGCTCGAATTTATTTACCTCTTACAATAAATATATTGAAACAGGTGTAGAATTGTACACTAGGTGGCCATTCACGAAATTACTTTCCTCCAATTTAGTCTAGTCGAATAGTCCCGTGTCTCATTAGGGGAAACGAGAATATTGTAGCTCCCTTTAAACGGTTGTTTAGTATTGCCAGAGGAAAATTTTGTAGATAGTGAATTGTTTTTCCGTGACAAAAATGTTTAGACAATGTGTTTAGCGTGGGTGACGAAACACCTGCGGGATTTTTCGACGCCCTATAATGCAAAGGGATACTGAAGGGATACAGTGTGTTTTAGTCTGTAAAAATCGGTCAATATTATAAGCTTTTTTGTAGTTTCACTTGTCCCGATGTTTGGCTGTAATCAAATCTTGCAAATTATATTTGATTTACTTCCCGGTTACCGATTGAGCTGAAATTTTGCACGCATGTGTAAATCAGATGACAATGTGAAATTATTACGACATGGAGCTGATCTGATAATGGAACTGGAAGGTGGCTATAGGAACTCAGAAGTTAAACGACATAACCCCATCGAGTTAGTATCTTAGTAACATGCGGTCCATCCCTTTTCTTCATATGACTGTACACTGTACCAAAACAAACGGTTCCCTTTCAACTTTTCAGTCACTGGTGCCACTTTTTGTTATACCTACATCTTTCGTAAAAACAGTTTTAGAAAGGTAACTTTATTTTACGACTAGTTTTGCCCACGGCTTTGCCCGGGTACATAAAACATAGCCTATGCAACTCAGGAATAAAGCAGCTTTCTATCGGTGATAAATTTTTCGCAATCGGACCAGTAATTTTAAAGATTACCCCCTACAAATAAAAAATCATAAATACAAAAAAAACCACCTCTTTATAATATTAGTGTTGATGTAGATCAAAGGCTCTTTACCTTGTAATTAATACTACAATAAATTGGCACCGGATGTCACAATACTCCCAACATAAAATGCTCCGTACTTATATTTTATTTGTTATTATCACCGGATATGAAACAAAAATAACAGGTATTCGTTGAAGGGATTTACGGCGAAATAAACAATTATTTTTCTGGATAAGTCTTTCATTTACGAGGAGGTAGAAAAAAACCGGGCAATTGCGAGTTTGACTCGCGCTCTGAGGGTCCCGTACAAACTTACTTATAATAATGGTTCACGGTTTATGTTTATGAAAAAAAAAAGTTTTTATTTCAATTGATCGAATAAAAAGTAAATTGCGGTTTACAATAATTTATGACGTATGAAAAAAACTACTGACTAGATCTCGTTCATACCAATATTTCGTGGAGGTTTGTATGGTAATGTACATCATATACTTTTTTTAGTTTTATCATTCTCTTATTTTAAAAGTTAAAGTGGGGACACATTTTACCACTTTGGAAGTGTTTCTCGCGCAAACTATTCAGTTTAGAAAATAATGATATTAAAAACCTCAATATCATTTTTGAAGACCTATCCTATCCTAGATATCCTAGATATTTAATACTATTTTTATGCATATTATTTTTGAGTTTCAGTTGTAAGTATGGGGAACCTCCAAAATGTAGGTATTGTTTTTTTTTTAATTTTAGTGTGAAAATCTTAAGAGGGTCCTTCTCCACTCGCTTATCGTAAACATCGAAAATGGTTTAAAAGCTTGTTACTTCATTTAATGCAATCCAACGCGATGTTTGACGAAAAGGCAACTCAAAAAAAGAGAGATAACGCCTGGAAACTCTGTTAGTATTCGGTAATTCCGAGATTTACTCGAAAATTTCACAAAACTTGCTCCAGGAAATAGCTGTTTTTTTAAACCCTTAAAAGTTTTTGGAAAAAGTTGTCATCATTTAGAATCTTAATAAAATTTGCAAGGTCTCTAGAGGATTACTTTTTTGATTTTTTTTTAATTTTTAGGCAAATTATGAAGTGTCAAAGTTCATACAAAATAGGACATTTTCAGAAGTTTTTACTGGATTAGTTTTATACAAATTTAGAAATTGGTTTCTTTAGAAACCTTGATAATATCCACAAGATACTGTGTTTCCAAAATATCGAATGAAAAGTGTGTAATAACGTCATAATCAGTTATGAGCGGTTGTATGAAAAACAGTGAAAATGTGAGTCGTGATGCACCACTTTAATGCGGTTCACAGAATACATCTACTTACCAAGTTTCAATAATATAGTTCTTATAGTTTCGGAAAAAAGTGGCTGTGACACACGGACCGATACACAGACAGATATGACGAATCTATAAAGGTTCCGTTTTTTTGCCATTTGACTACGGAACCCTAAAAAACGACTCCGAAGGAAGATGTTGAAATGGAGCACTAATTAGATATCCGGAGGAAACAACTAATAAGAACACAAAGTAGCAATTTCAAGAAAACAAGCGGATGTTTACAAGTTGTCTAAGAAAAATAATACGAAATAACAAATTGATAACTGCGTAGAACAGTTAGGTATTATCAGAATCAACTTTAATTATGAACCATCTCAATGACTCCGATTTTCAAATTCAATTTTTTATTTTTCGGACATCATGATCCAATAGTTAGTATACATAAGACTTAAAAAAAACTATTGTTAGTAATAATAATAATAAACACACACAAGAACTAAAACTATTCCTAAATTAATCTCCTCAGAGCCAGGAATTAGTAAAATAAAACTATTTAAAATCGTAACGTATTTTACGCAAAAAACATTCGGTCATTTGAAGCCGGTTGGATCACTTCAAAAACATTTAACACTAAAAACGATTTCAAAAGTCACGTCCTGAAAAATCGTCAGAAATCCACGCATGATACATACATGGACTTTAATACCAATTTCAGGATGGAATTTTTAATTTCATCGGCCATAGTGCACAAAGAGTAACCATGGAGTTTCTTACCTGTTCTTCTCCATAGGAAACGACCAATTTAGAACCGTGCACTAGCTTCTAACAATTTCAGGGTCTTCTAGCTTAACTGGATGCAATTGAATAACAGATTTCACATGGAACGATTGTTCTGTCTGACCTCCACAATCCAGTATTAGATCACTAATTAAAATAAATTCACGGCAACATTGTTATGAATAACGAGCGATATTGTATCAATACATATGATAAAACAAAGTCTACCACCACGTCTGTCTGTCTGTTCACGATAAACTCAAAAATTACTGCACCAATTTTCAAGCGAGGAAGGTATAATTTATTAAGTTTTTGTATTTATTTCCGTGTACATTAACGGTTTTGTTAAAGATGTCGGGAAAAAATAAGCTAAAAGGGGAAACCGTGTTACCCCAAATTTTACGCGAGCGAAGCCGCGGGCAAAAGCTAGTGAATAATAAGTTTATTTCAACGCCCAGTACGGTACACTTCAAATTGTCCTCTAAATATTAACACAAAGAGCGACTTCGACCTTTCAACACAATGACACGAACAGTAATAGCCGGGGGCTTCAAAGTCCAGTACATTAATAACCCATCATATTTTTGTTAAAATACAATCAGAGTAATATAAAATCATCAGTTCGCAACTATCGCCTGAATGGATTTATAATGAATTTAATATCAGTGTAAAAGTATATTATGAAACTAAGTCCGTTCGTAAATGATATCAGCTTAATATTAATTTCCTACCATTTGACAGTTACAATTTTAACACCAGTAACTGGATATTAGGTGGGGTGTATACGGGGTCTCAACCAACACCTATCGGGACCCAAGCCAACCTCACCTGCACGTGGTGCACCCTGCTGACGAACAAACGAGGCTCTGGCGACCCGCCAACACGCATTGGACCAGCGCGGCGGGTTAAGGTCCTAACCCCCCTAAATGCAGAGAAGCACAAAAAACAGGCCCCAAGTGCTCGGCGACTCCAGCGGTAGTGCTAGCGTGGACGGGCGTGAGCGCGGCCCTGGAGTCCGGGGTGCTAAAAATCTCCGGGCGGGATCGATAAACCGTCAACAACTGGACCTGGCAACGTACAACACGCGTACACTCAGGTCCGACGAGAAGATAACCGAACTCGAAGAGGAGTTGAGCAGATTACGATGGAGTATTGTGGGGTTATCCGAAGTCCGAAGACAGGGGGAGGACACGATAATCCTAAGATCTGGTAACCTGCTCTATTTCCGGGAAGGGGACCGGCTGTCTCAGGGTGGTGTCGGGTTTATCGTCCACAGGTCCCTTGTGAACAATGTGGTGAGGATCGAGAGTGTGTCGACCAGGGTAGCGTACCTTATACTCAGAATATCAGCAAGATATTCGTTGAAGGTCATACAGGTTTACGCTCCGACCTCGACACACCCCGACGACGAAGTAGAGACCATGTATGAGGATATATCCAGAGCCATACATGGTCCTAAGACTCACTTCACCGTGGTCATGGGGGACTTTAACGCAAAACTGGGCAAACGAGACGGTGACGAGCTGCGAGTGGGGCAATTTGGATTTGGACGTAGGAACCACCGGGGACACCTACTGGCCAGCTTTATGGAGAAGGAGGGCCTCTACATGATGAACTCCTTCTTCAGAAAGCGTGAGCATAGGAAATGGACCTGGCAAAGCCCTGATGGTGCAAGTAAAAATGAGATTGACTTCATCATGTCGACGAAGAAGCAAATATTCAATGACGTCTCCGTGATCAATGCGGTGAAAACCGGAAGTGATCACCGCATGGTAAGAGGCTCATTGAATATCAATGTCAAGCTTGAAAGATCTCGACTGATGAAGTCTACGCTCCGCCCTGCACAGATCCAGATCCAAAACTCCGAAAACTTTCAGCTCGAACTTCAAAATCGTTTCGAGTGCCTAGGAAGCTCCGTGGACGAATACAACGATGGGTTCGTGGAAACTGTCCATACGGTCGGGTCTAAGTTTTTTAAGACTCGTACAAGCAAGACCAAGAGGCTCACTGATCAAACTCTTGAGCTCATGAAGAAGAGGCGTGAAATGACTTTGCAGTCTTCAGATGATGCGTGCACGTACCGGCAGCTCAATAAACGGATCTCGAAATCTCTGAAACGCGACCTTCGCAGATTTAATACCGAGAGGATTAAAGACGCGATTGAGCGGAATAAGGGCTCCAAGGTGTTTGCGCGAGATCTGTCTCTTGGGCAGAGCCAGCTCACGAAATTGAAGACCGACGAGAGAGATCGAGGCTTTTTATGGACAGTTATACACGTCAATCTCCAAACCCGCTGCAAATCTAGCAAACGACCCAAGAACTAGATTGACTCGACACTACACTGAAGATATCCCGGACGTCAGCCTGTACGAGATTCGGATGGCTCTGAAACAGTTGAAAAACAACAAGGCGTCGGGTGAGGACGGAATTACGGCTGAGCTCCTGAAGGCGGGTGGAAAACCGGTCCTAAAGGCCCTTCAGAAGTTATTCGATTCCGTCATACTCGAGGGAAAAACGCCACAGGCATGGAGCGGACGTGTGGTGGTACTCTTCTTTAAGAAGGGCGACAAGACCCTGCTCAAGAATTATAGACCCATCTCACTTCTGAGCCATGTCTACAAGCTGTTTTCCAGAGTCATCACGAATCGTCTCGCGCGCAGGTTCGATGATTTCCAGCCTCCCGAACAAGCCGGATTCCGAAAAGGCTTTAGCACCATAGACCACATACATACGCTACGGCAGGTTATACAGAAGACCGAGGAGTATAATCTGCCTCTCTGTCTAGCGTTTGTGGACTATGAGAAAGCCTTTGATTCGATCGAGACATGGGCTGTGCTACAGTCTCTCCAACGGTGCCAGATAGACTATCGGTACATCGAGGTGCTGAAGTGTTTGTACAAAAACGCCACTATGTCAGTCCGACTTCAGGACCAGACCTCGAAACCTATCCTTCTGCAGCGGGGCGTGAGGCAGGGAGACGTCATTTCTCCGAAACTGTTCACGGCCGCAATGGAGGATGTCTTCAAGGTTCTGAACTGGAGTGGACTAGGCATCAATGTTAATGGCGAGTACATCACTCACCTTCGGTTTGCCGACGACATAGTAGTCATGGCCGAGACTACGGAGGAGCTCAGCACAATGCTCAATGACCTCAGTAGAGCTTCCGAAAGAGTGGGTCTTAAAATGAACATGGACAAAACTAAAGTCATGATAAACAACCATGTAGCACCCACTCCTATCAAGATCGGAGACTCTATACTAGAAGTAGTGGACGATTACGTCTACCTCGGACAGACAATCCAGTTGGGTAGAGCTAATTTCGAGAAAGAGGTCAACCGTCGAATCCGACTCGGCTGGGCGGCGTTCGGGAGACTACGCGGTATCTTCTCGTCCAATATACCACAGTGTCTCAAGACGAAAGTCTATGACCAGTGCGTGTTGCCAGTGATGACATATGGTGCCGAAACGTGGTCGCTCACAATGGGCCTCATCAGAAGGCTCAAAGTCACCCAGAGGGCAATGGAAAGGGCTATGCTCGGAGTTTCCTTGCGGGATCGAATCAGAAATGAAGATATCCGCAGGAGAACCAAGGTTGCCGACATAGCCCGAAGAATCGCCAAACTTAAGTGGCAATGGGCAGGGCACATTGCTCGCAGAACAGATGGCCGTTGGGGCCGAAAGGTTCTGGAGTGGCGACCTCGTACTGAAAGACGCAGCGTCGGAAGGCCTCCTGCAAGGTGGACCGATGACCTGGTGAAGGTTGCGGGAAACCGATGGATGCGAGACGCGCAGGATCGATCATTGTGGCGACACTTAGGGGAGGCCTATGTCCAACAGTGGACGTCTGTCGGCTGAAATGATGAACTGGATATTGATAGCCCTTGACAAGACTGTCGACTGATTTTATGGCTTCTGACTATAGTTGGGTACGACTAACAATTATCTACAAATGATAGCTGAGACTATCGGCTAAACATGCTTTACGTTAAGTTATGATCACCCATCCACATACTGACCTCACCAAGCGCTGCTTTACTTTGAAAATCGACCCGTGCGACTGTAACTACTTAGCCATAAGCTTCTATATTTTTTACCAGGAGTACATAAATCGAAGTTGTAAAGTTAAGGTGAACGCTCTGAACGATAATGAAGTCATCTATCTATTGGTAAATGACACGGAAAAACGAGATTAGAATTCGCTTTCAATAGCAATAAAAAATAAAGCGTTTCCTTCTGCGTTAGGTCGCTTCCATTGCAATCTAAATTCAAAGTAAAAATCCTTTTAACTTTATTAAAGTGTATTGCTAGAGTTGGTGATGAGAAAGTATGTAGTGCGTGATTAGTGGATCAAGTGATCGCACTGATTAAGACCAATCAAAAACTGTCGTTAATTAGCCAATCGGATAGTGTAAATAAAGGGTTCCCTTCTACGCTAGGTCGCTTCCATTGCAATCTAAATTCAAAGTAAAAATCCTTTTAACTTTATTAAAGTGTATTGCAAGAGTTAGTGATGAGAAAGTATCTAGTGCGTGATTAGTGGATCAAGTGATCGCGCTGATTAAGACCAATCAAAAACTGTAGTTAATTAGCCAATCGGATAGTGTAAATAAATCGTTTCTTTCTACGCTAGGTCGCTTCCATTGCAATCTAAATTCAGAATAAAAATCCTTTTAACTTTATTAAAGTGTATTGCCAGAGTTGGTGATGAGAAAGTATGTAGTGCGTGATTAGTGGATCAAGTGATCGCACTGATTAAGACCAATCAAAAACTGTAGGTAGTTAATTAACCAATCGGATAAAAAAGTAAAAATCCTTTTACCTTTTTATCTGGTTAAAGTGGTGGAATAAATTAAAATGTATTGCTAGAGTTGGTGACGAGACAGCATGTAGTGTGTGATTGATCAATCAAGTGATCACACTGATTAGGTGTGAATCGGTCGCATTTTTAATGCCTTGAATTGTAGTTAATTCTTAATCTGTCTTAGTTATTGTAAGAAAATGTATCAACATAAGTTTGTAAATATTGTAATTTGACTTGTTTCACAATCAGACTGACTATAGTCCTTTTATAATAGTCCTACTTTGTTAACTACCTATGTATTAAACAAATTGTAAATGTAATTGTTTGTGTGTTGTGATTTATTTTTGTTCTTTTTTTTTGGTTGCATTTTTTTTTGTTTTTTTTTTTTATTATTATTAAACTTTATTATCATACCCATAGTTTCAGTAAAACATTAAGTTGATACTTACTAACTAAAAACAATAATTGTTATTTATTATGTAGACACTTAGACACTTGGTTTATATCAAGAATAAATCAAAACTGAGCAAGAAAGACTGGTTTTATGTGAAATCTCTTACAGCTAGTGACAGTCACATGTATCGAACTATGCCAATAAGGATAGTGGGAACCAAAAGGTCTGGTACAGTACTTAAAGATCAAGCCTTTTGTATCTCAAATTCCCAACAAATACATAACTGACCAAAACCGCTTAGCATAACTTAAACGTAACAAAGCTTCAGCTCAGTTTTGTGGAAGCAAAGCTAACAGGTCAGACTACATTCTCTCAGGAATTACACCTGACAGAACTATTCACAACTGGCCCCCGACATGCATAGTTTAGGGCACAACTTGTTCCAGCAAATGTCTGAATTTTGAAGTGCTAACTATCTGGCGTGAATAGTGGAAGCGGTTATCCGCTTTTAGTTAACCCATTCTTATGGATCGTGTGGTCGGTCGTAAAGTTGTGAGCCACTTTATTGCGGTAAACATTGAACACGCAATCCCAAGAGGAGCAATGAGCAGGTAACTGTGGTAGCCAACTTTAAAGCTAATATTAGTTCAGCCACGGCACCGGAAAATGGGGAGCACAGTGATTGGCTGCGGCACAGACCGGACTTTCAAATGTCCAATCAGAGTGCGACGCCAACGACTCCAATTAAATTCGATTGAATGGGAAAATTCTAGCGCCGTCAGGCATTCTGTTATTTGTAAACTTATTGAATGATGCAATCAAAAGCTTGTTCGGTTCGAATCCAAAACAAATCTGACAACAGTTGTACAGCTGGTTATTTATGTTTATTTATTTTAGCAGCGTTTGCGTTTCCCTAAAATAGCGTATCGAGTTTTGATTAACAGAAATCACAACTCTGCTTTTACTGCCTGCATTTAACATTATTTATGAGAGTTAAATACTATCTACAGTTACTGAGAAACTAAGTGTTCCTAACTAGATTTATTCATTATATCTACACTTGTACACTTACACTAATAATAATTTTATGTACGCGGGCAAAGCTGCTGGTATAAGCTAGTAATGATATAAACTGAGCTTTTTGCGTTTGTTCTTAATACACCTTATTCTGACTATGTCTAACCGATAGAAATACGCCACTTGCACGTGGAGTTGCCCATAAGCAAATAATGTATAAGTATTAAACAAGAGCACGGACGTCATGTCTGTTGTTTAAATGTAAGGCAGGATTGTGGTTTTAGTCAGTAAGAGCCTGTCACTGCCCAGACTAGCTCGTCTGTGAGGCCACCTGGGCGTCAATGAGTATTTCCCATTCCTGTCAAAAACAAAATCGTTAGTACTACAAAATTCTCAATTCTAAAAACAAGTTTAACCGCCCCAACTTAGCGATAATTAACAATATAAAAGCGACAAAAAGTAACCGTTTTTCAGCGTACAGTAATCGTTACATTTATTACTGTGTGTGTCGGAGCTCCGGTATAATTACGCGACCACAATTGGGAGGGGGGCGACGCAATTAGCCATTTCACAGGAGCCGAGCCGTTGTCACTTCGACTCTAATGACTTCAACTAGTTCCATTGCGGGCGTGCAAAGGCCGGAACGAGGTTTTCAAGCTGTTCTTTAGTCTGGGTACAGAAATGTAATTTAAAACCTGGAGAGAGGATTTAAACTCCATAAACTACGGAAGTCTCAACTGTTAATTATAACAATTAAGTTTCGCGACTTTCGTTGCTGAGTTGTGAATCATTTGACTTTTTTAATTTTCACAGTTGTAAATAATTTTCAGTTGTTGCAATTGCTTGGTATTTCTTTCAGTATCTTTCTTTCAAAACGTTGCCTTTGCCTCTATTAATTACTCCTGTAACATAGGTTTTTTTTTTGAGGTAAGAAACGATGTAATGACTTTTGTTACTCTTTTGTGGGCGAGAGGGCGTATCAGACTTTTGCTAGGTAAAATTCACCTGTTTTCTTCCTTATGCTTTCCAGAACCACGGTAGAGTTTTCCAAATTTTCCTGTAGCTCTAGCGGGCATCGGCCCTGCTGGGCTCCTACGGTTTTGCTAACATCTCTTTGATGTACGCGTGGAGCACTATGCCGTCGACGATTCGTGCTTGGTCCTTACCTGACGGGAATTCACAAGCCTGTAATCATATCATATCATCATATCAGCCGAAAGACGTCCACTGCTGGACATAGGCCTCCCCCAAGCGTCGCCACAACGACCGGTCCTGTGCGTCACGCATCCATCGGATTCCCGCGACCTTGACCAGGTCGTCGGTCCACCTTGTTGGAGGCCTTCCAACGCTGCGTCTTCCGGTACGTGGTCGCCACTCCAGAACCTTTCGTCCCCATCGACCATCTGTTCTGCGTGCAATGTGCCCTGCCCATTGCCACTTAAGTTTGGCGACTCTTCGAGCCACGTCGGCAACCTTGGTTCTCCTGCGGATATCTTCATTTCTGATGCGATCACGCAGGGAAACTCCGAGCATAGCCCTTTCCATCGCCCTTTGGGTGACTTTGAGTCTTCTTATAAGGCCCATTGTAAGCGACCACGTTTCGGAGCCATAAGTCATCACTGGCAACACGCACTGGTCATAGACTTTCGTCTTGAGACACTGTGGTGACAAGCCTGTAAACCCACAAATATTTACAGACAAATCGGAAAAAACTATCTATGAGCCACACAAATATTTGTTTTATGCGTGCATCGAACTGCCTATCACGGTACAGCAGGCAATCGCTGAACCACTGCACCAACATTCCCTTCAAAGGTCTTAATAAGGGGAAAAAACTACGTGACTGAGCTTCTTAAAAAGAACATCCTATTATTATATAGGTAGGTATATAAATACATTTGCAATGTACATATGTATATTATGTAATATTTTACAGGAGTTAAAAAAGGTATTGTATTTATGGTTCCCTTTGGCAGGCAATATAATACGACCAATTTATGTTGATTTAAAATCAGCCCAACGCACCTGATTCAATTAAGGTTTTTGAATAAGTATAAAATCGTTGTGATAACAACACGGTTGATGAAATGAACATAAACAGAGAAAGTACGGAGAAATATAAACATAAACAACCGATATCAGACTCACTTTGTGGGTTTTATTATAAAAATTCAATATTATGACCAAACCCAAACATGATCGATATCGTTCCTAAATTTTAAGTTGTTTTTTTTTTTGTTCGTCCAGTTATTTAACTCGTTAAAAGCTTCGGGACCGATCATTAGTCTTTACGATTGTGTTTGAGTTGGTTCGTGTAAAAAAGTGGGCAATTGCGAGTCGGGATTGCGCACTAAAGGTTACACACAAACTTACCTTGAAAACAGTTCAATTCCCGAATTGGATTACGAATTTTTTTCCGGATCACAAAAAAGTTTTTTTTTCAGACATCTTCATGACAAATTTCAGGATTTTAGGATTTTTCTCTAATTTTGCTTTCCATCAAAGTGTCGAAATATACGTTTTTTACCATATAAACGGCCGTATTTATTTTTCTTGTTAACTTAGAAGTTCGATTTTTTCACAGCTTTAAGAGACCGCAGATCTGAATATATGGTTGGAACTTTAACTTGATATCTCCACGCGTTCTTGGGATAAATGGTCGTGACAAACAAACAGACAGACAGACTTAGGTACAACAAAGTGATCATATAAGGGTCCCGTTTTTCCTTTTGAGGTACGGGACCCTAAAAAACATCCACCGTACATTGTTCCAACTGAAATTGCCTCTGGTAATTCAACGAACGAGTTTGAAACCTTCCCGGATGTTGGTGAACAGAAATTAAGCAACATTTCAGATGCCATTTTTGTTGAAAGTGCAAACTAGGGGTGAGCGAACGTTTTGAACTTAGTTTACGAGTGTTGAAAACAATTGTAAACTTTGCTATACATATTGCTATCGCCATTGTACAGTGGTTTTCACTTTTGTTATCGATTTAGTTTTCACATACGTAGAATCGAGTTGTACACCACAGTAGCAAGTAATTTTAACTTTAAATATAACTTTATTTAGGTTTTCGTACAAAAAGTTTTTGTTCTCTTGTTTAGAGCCGCTATTCAGAGATTGTTTTGTCAAATCAAAAGATGCAACAGTGACATAAATCTTTTACCTATGAGTAGAAGTAAAGTAAATAAGGAGTTATCAAAATTTCTTGCATTAAGGGACTATGAAGGCACGGAGAAGTTCCTAAAGTCATGAGCAATACACATTACATTCATAACACAAATACACAGAGATTGATTTGGACCGGAATGATCTTTGCTTGTTTTTTTTTTCTAAATTTATTTTTTTTACTTTTCGGTATCCGCCTGGTCTAAACTCAACTAGATGCATTCACTCATTACACTACACACATACACTATACAGCTACACACGTTTTAATAATAATGTAAAAACTATACTATAATATTATTATTTCCTTTATTCGTTGTACAAACATACAAATTATATTTTTAAATATTTAAATAAAAACTAAAAAAACATTTAAAAATATAAAAAATAGTGTCCCACCGGTTTCGGGAACAGGGTCCAAGCTACCGGCGGTCAGGGCTCCAGAGAAAGGAACCTCCTGACTATACGAGCCGTGTCCAGGAGTACCGCTTTCTGAATCAAGCTCTTGATCCAGCCGCCTAACGAGAGCCTCCTAAGGTGTTGGTCGAGGCTCTTGGCTATTAAGCCATTGGCTGATTATTATTATTATTATTATGTTAAGATTTAATTAGTATTGTCACTTTTATATTTACTACTGCTCACTTTTGTAAGACGATAGAGACTAGTCTCCACGACACAGGGGATCCTAGTGTGGAGACTAGGGCCATATCAATTATTGTAACACATGTATTCTGAACAATAAATTATTATTATTATTATTATCAATTTTGTCATAATCATCATGGTTTTAGTCGAAAGATGATAATTGTCTACTGCTCCACCAAGTGTCGCCACAATTATAACCGATCCTGTGCGTGTCTCGTCCATTGGATTCCCGCAACCCTCACCAGATCGTCGATCCACCTCGTGTGAAGTATTCCAACGCTCTGTCTTCCAGTACGTGGTCGCGACTCCAAAATCTTTCGGCCTTATCAACCACCTATTCTGTAGCCTGTCCACTGACACGTAAGTTTGGAGATTTTTCGGGTTATGCCTGTAACTTTAGTTCACATGTAACAATTTTCTAGAATGTGATAAAATGTAGAACTTAGTTCTCTACTGTAAATATTTAGCAGATTTGCAGCCAGCTAATTGAATGTCAGACGATCTAAAAGCAGGACAGTTAAAATATATTGTACAAGAAGAAAACAGTTTGTATTTTACAAGCTTTTATTTAGTTTCACCTGTCCTGATGTTTGTCTGTCATCAAATCTTGACCCACTTTCAGGTTACCGATTGAGCTGAAATTTTACATGCATGTGTAAATCAGATGACAATGCAAAATTATTATCACATGGATCTTATGGCTATATGAACTTGGTAGTTAAACGACACAACCCATGATTAGTCTTAACGTGTATTAATTATATAGGTATAGCGAGCTATAAAAGCTTGAAAAAAATATTTTCATTAAAAGCTTGTTGTACCTTTAGTAAATTAGACCAGGTGAAGGTTATTTATCTAATACATAGAGTAAACAAAACTTAAACAACACAAACTACATCGCCACTTGAAACTTCATACAGCCATAAAGTTTTGGGTCGCACAATAACCTACTTCAGAGACACTGGGTAAGTACGTAAGTAGTGACAAATTGCTACCCACCGTCTACTATCACTAGAACATGACTCCCTTATCCCTAGTTGATTACTACAACTTGTGAAATATGTTAAGCCTTCTCTAGATTAAAGTTACTCGAACTGTGTATTAAGTCATTTCAGTTACTAAAGGTTCTGGAGTGGTGACCGCGTACTGGAAGGCGCAGCGCCGGAAGACTTCCTACAAGGTGGACCGATGACCTGGTGAAGGTTGCGGGAATCCGATGGATGCGAGACGCACAGGATCGATCATTGTGGCGACGCTTGGGGGAGGCCTATGTCCAACAGTGGACGTCTGTCGGCTGAAATGATGATGATGAGTCACTACTATATCGGAGTCTGTGTTTCCTGATAGCTACAACTTAGGGGTCTTTAAGTCAAGAGTGAATAGGTTACTTCTAGGCAAGCATGCTCTATTGTCGACCACACTCTCGCTAACCATTAGTTGAGATGGTGGTTAAACGCGAGCCAATCAATAAGAAAATAAAAATCAAATTGGAAACCAACATTTATAATTTCTTTTTCATGCACTTAACCAAATACATTCAAAAGGAAAAAAGCTTCTATCAATAAATCACCTTAAAAATACGTGAAAACTGGCAGCAAACATAAAAACAGAGTGTTTGCAATATCAGTAAAAGCTCACAGTGCAAAAAAAAACACAAAGAGAAAATATTCGTTCGAACAATTTTTGAGAATAATTGTAGCACAAACAGTCTCACACACCTGCGGTATTTTCGGATGTAAATATTTATGGATGTATCGTGGACAATCAATGATATGACCAGTTTATCTGTTTAAATCCAATTCAATTCTCTCTGAGCCTCTACTGCACATGTTGCCACGCAATCCCCTTAGTATTCGATTCGGGGAGTCCGGCCTGATTGCCAATTTATCGACTGGCTATCTCCTACATCTTAGATGTCCACAACCTGAATCAAGTTGACACAAAGACAAATCGTGAGCATTCGGTAATCCGAGCTTATGGACCACTGATGGCCGATGTTAATGTTGCTGAAAAAGTCGGTTGCGTGGAATTGGATTTGGTAAAAGAATTGATTGTCCTATAAGAACGATTATTGTTTTTTTTTTTTTTGGGCGGTTAACTGCGTATTACATGAAGCTACGACGCTTATAATATTCTTTATGTATTTTCTTTACATGTCCATTAATTTAAAGCAAACGTAGTTAAAAAAAAAGAACAAGTACAGATAAAAGAGCACGAATGTGTTGCTTATTCCTAAATTATTTTTTTCCAGCAGACTCACGGCATGCTAAACCATATTAATATAAAAATAATTTTATCTGTCTGTTACGGTCTATTACTTTACGCTTTCACGATTAAACTACTGACCCGGTTTTGATGATATTTGGTATGAAAGAAACTTGAACTCCAAGGATAGACAATGGACATAGGCTACTTTTTATCCGTCTTCGACTTCGCGTCCGCATTAACCAACATACACCCCAACGAAGCCCCTAGCAGGAGCTAGCACTCTGACAAACCAAATAGCATCATAGCATAGTCGGCCTTATAATGTTCCCACTACTGGGACTCAGGCCTCCTCTCTAGGAGAGGGAATGGGCCGTAATCCACCACGCGGGCCCAGTGCGGGTTGGTACAAACCAAATAATTAATTATAAATTCATTATAACTACATCTCTAAATACTTTAAACCTTACTAATATTATAAAAGCGAAAGTGAGTTTGTTTGTTTGTTACGTCTTCACGCCTCAATGGCAAAACCGATTTTGATGAACCTTCGTACAGTGATAGACCATGTCCTGGAATAGAACATAGGATAATTTTTATCCCGGACGTATGTTTCCTTGGGATAATTTTCTGCTATCACGCGGGCGAAGCCGCTGGTAGCAGCGGCAGCATATTTATTTTATATACACTTTATTGTACACCATTATAATGAACAAAAACTTTCCATTTGAAAGTAAATCACAATAGGCGGCACTATCGCACACCGCAATCTCTTCCAGGTAACTTGAAATGGACAGTAATTGCTCAGACATGAAATGGGGCTGTCATTGGCGTGACAATATCAATATTATCTAAATTATTACAACAGATACTCAGATAAATAGGTGCATATGATATTATAATAGTTAGATGCATATACAGGGAAAAGAAAAATATATTTTTGATAGAAGTAAATAGTCTTTTTTAAACAGACCACACAGTCCCAACCAAGCACGTTCATGAGACCACGCTAACGAGTTGTTACGAGGAGGACAAATATTCTCATACTCATACTAGGCATTCATCATAAATCCACAGGGAACCACATGGTATCGTGTTTAAAAAAGTATCACCAAATTACTTAATCACCAATCACACTTCGTGTGACCCAAAGGCTGGCCCAAACCTTGGACAGAGGATAAACAATGCCATACAGCGTGGCAACTCCGCCAGTCTTTTGGGCACATCACCAGTCGACAGCGATGTGGAAGAGTTTTTTGACGCCATATTTTAGGTAATTTCTATTAGCGTAGGGTTTTTGGTAATTTACTGTATATAGTTATTTAGTTAGTGTAATTGTAGTTAAGTATTTTTTAAATTTTAAATAAATCAATTATGAACAATAAATAATCACCAATCTAAACATAAAACGAAAGGCAAAAATATAAATGACGATTATCAGTAAACGTAGTAAACATACATACAAACATATCAACCTAAGTTTGTTGAAAATGTTCTTAGTATGTACAAACCCTTTTTAATCTAGTATTTAACATTTTACTTTAACTACTGCGTTATGAAAATAAAAATACGCATTAAATCACAAAACAAAATGAATATTCGCATTTACTTCTAAATATATCATCCATATCTTAGTTGACCCCTCACCATTGTAATACTGGAAATGAAAACAACAGCAAAATTATCATAAAGATTATCTACTTCCCCTTGATGTTGCCTTCATAATCTGATAAACTATCAGCAGAAATAAACAGGAAGTCTGCTCCTACACAAATCGTTAGTATAGTCGAGTCTAAGATCAGCGATAAGCGATGGACTCCGCGATAGGCTAACAACCTCGTTACTTATGCACTAGTACAACCTTTAGACTCGTATCGCTAATGGCTAAACTGTTGCTAAGTCAGACCGCGTTAGTGTAATTTCCTTGGCTTAAAATATGGTTGGTAATGCGCTAAACGTGTGTTGGTTGGGTATGTCTTTAAAATAATGTGACTGGCTAGTGAAGACACTGGTACTGGTAGTGTTATGTTGATGAACTTCATATAGCTCTGTCACTAGGAAAAATAAATGATATTGTCACATGTCTTATTATTACATTAATCTGCATGGTTCTCATACGATTTGACCATTGCCTACATATGTATATGCACTTTAAAAGAAACTTTGACCCCTTGAGTTTGTTTCGGTGTTTCTTCTCAGGATAGTCAGTTAGGAAACACTGGCCTCATCTAGTTAAAACTGACGAAAAAATTGACATGGGAAAATATTTTTTTAAGTCTATTGGTAAAGTAAATATCATTTGTCATTATATCCGTCTGCCTGTTCCAGTGCTCGACAAAGGCATCTCTCTATTTCTTCTAGTATATAATAATCATAATAAATCCTTTATTGTCCAGAAAAGAACATAACAGAATGTAATAAAATACACTATTCTCCGTACTAGGATTCCTTGTTATATCCGACTCTAGGGCAGTTCTTTCCAAATACTAAGGAAGGCATCAATGTCATTCAGCCGTCTTCTTCATGCTCCTGCATCAATTTTGTGAGCTCAGCCATTCGATCGACATACTGCAGACCTATCCAGCCCAGTCCATTTAAGCTAGACAGCCTTCTGAGCGATGTTATCGATCTATGTATTGAGGCACAGTATAATGTTTCATCATCATATTGCGTTCCATATCGAGGTGGAAACTTTGAAGTTTTGGATGTAACTTAAAGACCAATTCTGTGACCAAAGGTAAAGAAAATTCACAGTTCATTAGCTTTCGCTTAGGTGACATAGTCGAAATACCTTTAAATAGTTTTTTCACGGCCTATTAGCTCTTCCAGACATTTTCTGTTTAACGTGTTTTTTACAAATCTTAGCAATTTATATTAACAAACGACAAAAAACACCGCTCGTCGCTCCAATAAAATTCCTTTTACGACACCACGATTTACTCCAAAAAAAACCTCTGTTCGTCGTAAAATTTTAAAATACCCACAGGAAGAAATCTTGAGGGCATCATAAAATGCAACTAAAGACTGAAATTTATTTCAGGTGGGCGGAAAAAAGGGTTCGTTTGAGGGTGCGGTGCTGTGAGGCAGTCACGTCTCGGTCTCTCGTAAATGGATTAAGAACTAGTTGTATTCTTGGTTGAATCTTAAAATTCTGTAAACTGGTTCCTATTAGTTCTTAATTTTTTTTTTCTTCTAAGTACACAAATTATGAGTAAAGTTTTAAAGTCTCAGGCTTCATCATTGAAACTTCATTATTAAAACATGTCGTGGTGAATACGAAGATAGTTCTACATTTTACCACAAAGTAATAAACTTCTTGACACACTTGAAACAATGCTACGGCGTAGCGACCACTTTATACCGTAGCAAATGTGCTACGGTACATCGTAGCGCAGGTACTGCTAACGCAAAAACATTTCGAGGCATCGCTACGATGATATAGCCAAGAAATGAGCATGATCATCCACTACCATGGCCCTTGAAAAGACTGTACACTAGTCCATGATAATAGTCATCCACAAAATCCACTAATAGATTATATTGGCCTGCAATATTAGTTTTTATTAATGCTACAAATTTTGTTATTCCTAACAAAAGCATAAAATAATGTTTATTATTTATAATAATAACAGTCAATAAGGTACGGAAATCTCAACTTTCAACAATATTGTGTTTTCAACATTTGACTTCAAACAACAAAGCTGACGTTGATTATGACTACATTACTATGATTTTATACTGTTTATATTCGCTTACATATGCCTCAAGAATTAGTAGTAAAGCATTTAAATCATGAATAAATTAAGTACGTGGCGTAATATCTTCCAGGAAGCCTGAACCCTTGTTCCAAGGGTAGAAGTATGTTAGGCGGCGTATAATTTTGACAGGATATATACTATAACCTTCGTTAGGGACTCAACACTGTTGTTACTGTGACTAAGGGTGTATTATTCTGCGCAAAGTTATGTAAGTTTTGGTTTATAGGCTCGGGAAGGCTTAATTTGTTTAGCCGATGTTTTACATAAACTGGTTTATAGTATAATGTATTGTAACTACGTGGAACACGAAAGGAAAAGATTGACCATTCTATATCCATAGTTGTATATAGGAAATAACGGAAAGGTTTGCTTATTTTCGAGCTTATTGTCGATATTTAGTAACTTCTTTATGAAGAACTTTTGATTTACGTTCTTGGATGAATACCATATCAAAAATAACGCTCAATATTTTATAATCTATACGGACACCGGCGTCCGCTTGGTGTTTAAACGAAATGGAGTGAAATCATGCGCGAACGCCGGCGTTCGCTTGAAGTTTGAGTAGAATTACAGTTTGTATAGTCTGTTTTTAGGGATAATCTCTGTTAGAACTGAGCAATTGAAGGAAAACATGTGGGTTTTAGTCAATAAACGTTTTACACTCTTTCTTCTGTTTTACTGATATCTCTTAGAGGTGAGGGTGGAAACACAACGCGCCATTACTTACCGGACGGCCGAACCTCGAGCCACCAATTGCTTGTCGTCTGCTTCGCAGAAGAAGGTGCCCGTTTCACAATCTCTCACCCAGGGCTGGACTGGCTCCACCCAAGCGGTGCAGATTTCCACCATGCTCTACACTTTTCTTCAAGTAATTCGCACAAGTATGACACTCGGGCGTTTCTTCCACCTGAAACGGAAACAGGAACCATCCAAACTAGCCTTCCATGTCAACCTCACTCACAAAAAATCCAGTTAAAGTTAATTTAAACAAATCACATGGTAAGATATTTTTAAAAAGACTCGCAGTTGGATGGATACATATAGGTGCATAAGATCGAGCCACAGCCTACGACCTCTCAGTCTTTCCAATAATCATCATAATTATCATTTTAGCCGAAAGACGCCTACTATTGGATATAGGCTTTCTCCATGTGCTACACAGCAATAGTGATATAGATCAATACATCAAGCCTTACAGCAACGTGCCTTATTGCATCATGTAACATGACAAAAATGAAGATTAATCTACCCCTTGTCCCATAAAGCCCTAATATCTAACTTATTTAATTTTTGGTAACCCGTATCTCATATTTATCATTTATTTTACCTCCAAAAACTCTAAGCCTCGCCTTAGTTACATCGCTATTTCGATCACATCAAAATAAACTAAAACAAAAATACAAACACAGTTGGTTTTTATTATTCTACATGAAAATAACGTTTATTAAATATGTATAATCTAATATTCCCTGTTCAATTGTAAAACATACAAATTGAACAAAAACATCAATCTTATGCATATTTTATAGTGTTTTGGTATTTATAACGCGTGACTTATTTTTAGGGTACCGTACCCAAAAGGTAATACGGAAACCTATTACTAAGATAGACAGACAGATAGATGGACGTCTGTCTGTCTGTCTCTCACAAGGCTATCTCATGAACCATGATAGCAAGAGAGTTGAAATTTTCACTAATGATGTATTTTTGTTGCCGCTATAACAACAAATACAAAATGAAATAAAATTAATATAAAATAAATAAATGAAGTATATGTTATTTGTTTATTGTGCAAACCTACAACAGTGTTGTTATTTTTAAGCCAAAAGTTGACTGATAGAGAATGCCTTGTTGCATTAAGTCAGATTATATACCACTACTGGACATGAAGTTTAAATAAATAAATATTTAAGTGGGACTCCCATACAACAAACGTGATATTTTGCCGTTATTTGCTACGGACGGTACGGAAACCTTCGTGCGCGAGTCCGACTCGCACTTGGCTGTTTTTTTTTTTTATTCTACATTACACGTTTACGTTTACGTTTAATAAATATATATATTTTTTAAATATCAGTCTTTATGCATATTTTATACAAGGTTTTGCACGCGGCCTTAACCGCGTACTTAATAGTAGTTTATGTGACTAGGGGATAATGCTCGGGAGACTGTCCCTCACCCACGTTTGGGATTAAAATCAACAACCTTCGTTTCGTTCGGAATTCAACATGCCGCCCGCGACTTAAAGACACTGATTTATCCCCTAGTCACATAAACTACTATTATCGAGCAGGTGGTGTAAAAAATATAATCTATGTCACTCAGGATTAAATCAGATTTCTATCGGTGAAAAAATTTTAGCAATCAGACTAGCACTTTCAGAGATTGCTTCCTACAAACAAACAAAAAACGAACTTTACCTTTTTATAATATGATTGTAGATTGTTCTAGCATTCATAACATCTCACTTATTTTTAAAATGACAAGTTACTCGATAGTAAGGTTCAGGGGAGCGTGAATTAGCTAAATAGAACCGTTACTGCGTATTGCTATTGAATCCAGGGAAGCGACATAAAAAGGGGAGGTTTATATTTAGCGGTGAGCGAAACCAGGTCGTGTGATAATGATCGTTTTTCGCACCAAGCTTTTGTTATAACTCAACAATATGCGACTAAAATATCTTCTACTTTGTGTCGTCAATAATAAATTACTATCTTTATTACGCCACCTTTTCACACATTCATAATGACCTAATTAAGGTTTGAATAGGTATTTTGTAATTTATAAATGAAGAGAGATTACTGTGTTTATTTTCCCACTCTCTCTTGCTTCCCACTCCGTCTGAAACACAACAAACAAACATCAAATGAAACAACATCCATTAATTACTCCCCTAAACTCTCACAATAAAAATAAAAATTAAAACTCCCGACCGTAACCTCCCAATAAACAGAAACACGTTTTAAGACCCCGTCTTACTTAATAGACGAACTCAATTAACAAAATGGCAGCCGAACCAAACAAACAACCAAACAAACAACCAACGAAGTAAGAATCAAATGAGCTCTCAAACAACGTCTGTAGGTAATTAAAACGTAATAATTGAAGCGTCTGGATCCTCCATATCATTATAATGAGAACTAGTGTTGTACCCGCTTCAAACGACCTTCGTTAGCGCGATCGTGAACAAAATTAATGATGTAATGTGGTTGTTCGTACTACATTTGGTATGTTGCGGTCTAATTATGCTTCTGTCACTGGTTTTGACTCGAAATGCTTGCACTTGTAATCTTTGTTTGCTCATCACTGGTTATTGTGGCGCGGGCGGTAATTTTGTATCGCGCACGTAATATTTTGATGAAGGTTGTAATGGTGAAACGGTTCAAGCTCCTTGGCGTCGATTAAGAATTTTAAGGTAACTTATTCACGTTGCATTAGCTGAGACACCGAGCGTTTTAATGCATTTTAATTAGTAATATTAGCCTGTATAGTCTACTTGTCTTAATTTTATTGGGTTTAGTAGAATTAAGTTTATTTTAGCGCCATAATGCTGAAATAACTCAAAAAGTGACGGCCAAATTAAGTCCGATGTAGAAAAACAACATCTAATTTCGTCACTGTGCCCAAGTTAAGGAATTGATAAACTTTTTCTGTTTCTGTGTTGGCAGTAAATCTCGTTATGTAAGTACTTACAGCGAATCGTATTAAAACTCATTTCAAAAACGATCTTTGTTTTGCTGAATAGTTTTACTCAATATTTCTGGTTCTGTCGGACACCTGCAGAATATAAACGAAAATGTTTATTGAAAAAGTTATTTTGTCTCTGCAGAGCTCAGCATGTATCCTATTGGAAAAGTTATGATACATCAAAACATCGAATTTCTTCGTGGGTTGTCAAACGGAGTTTTATTATTTGAAATTTTGGCTCAGATGTTTCAGTTTAACAGATGAAGTAGATGTTTTACGTAAGTGTGATAAACCTGAAAACTTTAACACATGTGAGGAGAACATTAGCTTTATCGCAGAATAAAAAGTAGGTTTAGTAACATGCACAAGAAACTGGGTCACACAATATCCTTACTTCGTTACTAATATTATAAAAGCGGAAGTGAGTTTGTTTGTTTATTTGTTTGTTTGCTTGTTACGTCTTTACGCCTAAATGGCAAAACCGATTTTGATGAACTTTGGTACAGAGATAGTTAGGACCCTGAAGATGGACATAGGCTAATTTTTTTTTAAAGTGAAAAAAGGGGGAGAAAGAGGGAACTCAGGTACAAATATTATTTTTAAATTAAAGTATATTAATAAACGTGGTCGAAGCCGCGGGTAAAAGCTAGTGTAGTGAAATAAAAATCTGTAGGTAACACTTTGAGAAAAACATACCGTAGCGTGCCCAAAATTATTTGTGACCATTCCAGTCCTACTTCCCTTGACACAAATAAACGTTGCGATTGATCACAAATCGTTACTTTTTATCATTCCAGAAACATCTGCCCCTTGATCTCCCCAATTTCCGGCCGGAGCGCCTTCTTATTCCAAACTTTGACCAACTTTTGGGGAGCGTTCAATATTATTACGATTTTTATGGTGGCTCCAGTATTTACATAATGATTAGGTGTTCTGTTGTGAAGCCTATGTGATTTATTCTATGTTGTAATGTTTAAGAGGTTCATGGAATTGACTTCTCAACTAGAATTTCTTAGAAGTAGCCCAAAGTAAATTTTATGCCAGGTTAATGGCAACAGATCGTTAATGTTAATATTTCAGATAATTCTCATTCCATTCATAATAAATTTGATTATTGGATTCGTAGAAACAGAGAAACGATTACAAATGTCTCATCAATTCTAAGTTCAATAATGCCCAATGATGTAATACAGTACTATTATGTAAAGGGACATCAAAGGCTCATGCAATAGACATCCGTTGTGTGTCAATAGATTGCACAACTACGGATATAACTAGTTTTAGAGAAATTAGTATTAATGTATCCATGTACACGTTATTCTGTTTGCTTGTTGTTAATTTCCATTGTTTTGTTGATTATATTCGACTTTTGTTATATTATCTGGAGCATTTGAATAACGTTTTTATTGTAAAGATAACCAAATATAAAGCCCACAGTTTGTCCAAGTACTTACAGACCTAAATGTTAGGAGTGGCTGAATATCTAGCCCAGTTAAAAATACGTTGAAAAAGTAAATAAATAGCGACCTAATAAGTAACAAAGCTATTAAACAGGACAGTGAAAACATTCAGTGTTATTCAAACACAGAGCTGGAAAAAAAACTAGATCATTATCTCGCAGCAGAAACAAAAGATTCAGTGATGAGAAAGACATCATTCTCGATCCCATTATTGCTAACCAACGCACCAAGCTTCGCGTGCTAGTACTTCCAATGAATCCATCTTATTGGTTCAACGAGATTGTATCCGAGCTTAGGATCTTATTAGGGATTAGGGGCCTATTCGCAAGACCTAGTTTATTTATTTATTTTCCTTTTCGTCATATCTGTTCCTCTGTCAATAAGGAAAAAGTACAATATTGACTTGATACGAAATTATTTTCGGGCAGAAATCTGTCACAAAATATAATTTCACTAGGGAATTATTCTCACTATATGTACGTACGAGTATATTTCGTTGAATCATTTTCAGAATGTAATAAAAAGGTAAAGTTTTGGAGGTGAAAGCACTTATGGAAATGATATAGGTCTTTCATAAAGTATTATATTTTTGTTGAATGGGCATCGATGTTTTGTGGAACAAGTATCATTATTTATCCGTGTCGTTTATAATTAACTTATTGAAGTTTTACTGGGAAATGAATTTCCTGTAAATGTTAAAGGATATAATGCTGGAGGTGGTAGAGCTGAATCTGAGTGATCTTTATATATAATAATATAAAATCTACAGTAACTGCATATGTCACTGGATAATAACAGACTCTGCATGTTTGTTATAAATCTTTATTAAATTATAGTTTCTCGATATAACATGAAAAAATCGTTTTCAATACGATATGTCACATTTTTCACATTTATTCTTTATTTGTGTTGAACATTTTGTGTACGATAATCACCTTCAAATTCGCTAGTTTTGAACATAACCGTGGCTTATTAAAAAAAAAGTTTACAATATCCTGCGATATTTTACAATCTTACGGCGTTTGACAAATTAAATTAAGACTTACTGGCTCATCAATGCCTATCCTAAAACTCTAGGACTGCATTTTTTAAAAAACCAAAGCCGGCAAGACACCGAATTTTTTCACAGTTATTGTTCTTTAGGCTAGAGTAGAGGAAGAATAAGAACGGCTGCTCTAAAATTAAACCATGAAGGCAAGAAAGGCGTCATATGAGCCTTGGTCACAAGCTAGTCACGAATATAATTTGCGATACAAGTGGCTAAAGTCATTAGGAGTAGATTATTTCAAAGCGTTAAGCTTCTGCCACTTTATTTAATTTAATACTAGAATATAAATTACAAAACATAAATAAAAATAATATAATTTATTAAGTCTTATCAAGGAAAGGAAGAAGTGCAGAAGTAGTTTTATTGTTTTAAAACTACGTTCACCTACTTATTAAGAAAAATTGTTGAAGTTTCCTCTGCTAAGTTAGTCTTGTGTTGGTAACTTTTTTATTTATTTGTAACAGGTAAAAAGTCTTTGTTTGGAGATAATAATAAAAATGTTATTCAAATGGGTAAAATCGTGGATTTAAGTGTGTTACCACACCAGTCGATCGATCGTCGATCGATGCCATCGATCAATGGTAGAATGGATTAGTCGATGTCGATCGACAGTTTCTACCAGACCAATCGATCGATTGTCGATGGTAGAATGCGTCTTCTTGTGAATACATTTCGAAAGAAACTGTTGAAATATAGCCGGGGTAATTCGATCAACGTCGACCGATGCCATCGACCGGCAATCGATCGATTGGTTTGTCGACCGGTATCCGTCGATCAATTAAAGCTACCACACCAATTGATCAACGTCGACCGATGTCGATCGATGGTATCGATCGGCGATTGAGCGATTGGTGTGGTAATACTAACTTCCATGTAAAACCAATGTATAATAACTAGGGAATAAAAAATAAAACGAATGCTCAAGTTGTAAAAACAAGAACCTCAATCAATTAGTGACGATAACAATGATACGCCAATTAATAATTAAAAATAAGTTACTTGATGTGTATGGCCGAGAGTTGTGCGGTTATTAAAGTGACTACTTACTACACATCAAAAGTATATCGTTATAAAATATAAATCTTTGTGCAACCCTGATAGTTCCTATTATAAAAACATAGCCGAAAATAGTACTATTGTGTAAGATCAGTTGTTGTAGCGACGCTTGGGGGAAGCCTATGTCCAACAGTGTATGTCTTTCGGCTGAAATAATGATGACGATGAGTTGTGTGTTCTGGAATAGTTTGTTTATTGCTCGTTACCCACTCATCGCTCTCAAAATAGGGTGCCTGGAAAGGATTACCGGTATGATTAACTTTCTGAGTTGGCTATATTTCATTTTTTTTTTTTAATAATATTCCACAACTATCACACAACGCCGTGTAGTCCCAAACTAAGCAGAGCTTGTGTTATGGGTACTAGACAACTGATAAACATATTTATATATTTCTAAATACATACGTAGTTATAAATTACACCCAGACACACAACAAATGATTATGCTCATCACACAAACATTTGTCCTGGGTGGGAATCGAACCCACGACCTCCGGAATAGCAGTCAGGGTCACTACCCACTAGACCAACTGGCGAGTCGAAAATTTAATTTTTCCCTTGTCTCCCAAGCTTACACTTAGAATTTTTCAAAGTGGCAACTTCGACTTACCGTGTCAAGTACTTCATAATGTTCCTAACAGCATTATTTACGCGGAAGCCTTCGCAAGACATACCTAGCTCTTTGTATAAACAACTTACTGAGATAATGCGACTAAGTTAAGAGTGTCTTCGCTAGTTCTCATATTTCTTGAGCCGCTTAAAAACTCCGTGTTTTATCTTTTATCGCTTTAATTGGATTCTTCTAAAAAGGTTTTCCTGCTTAATCTTTTTTTTCAGAGCTTTATTATGGAAAGAAGTTTTTATTTTCATATTTATTTAATTACTAGCTGTTGCCAGTGACTTCGCCTGTGTGAAAGTAAAAAATTGTCCGAAGGGAACATACTCCCCGGATAAAGATATCGCGTGTGCTATTATGCTGCCAGGATATAGTCTACTTGTGTGCCTTTCAAACAAATCCGATCAGCGTATAGAAGTAACAAACATACACACACTATCACAAACTTTCATCTTTATATTATTTTTGTTAGTATGATGTGATTGGTCCATTTACACTTTACATCCTCTACATTTGATAAAAGCTTGTACTTTTATATCTACATCAATATTAGCAGTAATTTTTTTTAATTATTATTATTATTTTGTTTTTTTTTTGTTTGTAGGAGATCTCTGAAAGTACCTGATTAATTAAGCTAATTTTTTTTTTACCGATAGAAAGCTTCTTTATTCCTGAGTGACATAAGTTATATTTTATCTACGTAGGCTAAGCTGCGGGCATAAGCCATTTCAAATAATTTACCCATTTATTTTTATGTTCATAACATTTATTCGATAAACGACATTTCTGTATTGGTATCTAACAAGTTAGTGAGGTTTCTATAACGGATATTCCTTCTATAAATAGAATCCAATTTATTTTCCGGGCATTTGAGATGCTTCGAGGAATATCCCATTTTCATTAAGGTTTTAGTACCATTGGTGCCATTTTAAGTTGTCCTTTGATAAAAGACCAATCATTTGTGTACAAGGCAACTGAATATTAAAAGAAGGTCGAGAAATACTTGATTATTTATCTGCCTAATATCACTGTCGCCTCCGAGGCTCGCAATTTCGGTCTTGGCCTTTTCCCAATTTTCAATTATTCCTTATTTACCACTAGCGGAAGGAATAAACATAAATTCGACGACTGAAAATGGGCTAGTTTTTTTTTTACGCAGTCGATTTTTCCGGCCTGTAATTGTTTATGTACGACTATAAAAAGTGATTCAATGATGGATTTCAAGTTTCATGTTCCGAACTGTGACGTCAGACCTGGTACAGATAAAAAAACATAGGATATAATCACAATTATAGACAGTGCTATCCACGATGACGCGTCCTACTCTCGCGTCTACAGTAAGACATGTCTTCCATTGGACGCAATTTAGAAGATTGGGTACGAAGATTTTTTGAGACGCAAAATACAATTAAATAGGTTTTGCCCGCAGCTTTGTCCGCGTACATATAAAACAGCCTCTGGAATAAAGCAGTTTTCTATCGGTGAAAAATTTTTAACAATCGGACCAGTATTTTCAGAGATTACAAACAAACAAACTATACCTCCTTAAAATAATAGTGTAGATTATTTATTGATTAAATTATAACACTTTTACAGACGCGTCAATAGCGATTTTATTACTAATACTTAGATAAAATACATATATGATATTGAAAATGTAATAATAAAACTACTAGTGAGCAACGTGGTAGAGAATGTGGCTAACGGGAAGAGCGAAACAAAAAACAAATCCGAAAAGCGAAGATTATCTACCTTAGCCCACATTTGCCCATCAGTGGGCATCTGACATTGACTACTACCAGATAAATTCACAATAAAGTATAATACCACAGAATTAATCAGATTTTATTTCAAATGTAGACTATATTATATATTTAATATATGTAGGTACATACAATACTATATTCTAAGTATTATACATGGCCTTTAACAATACTGAACGGTTTCTTATAGAAACGAAACTCGGTAATTGACCGAATAACTATCCGGAATAAAAAGTTTCAGATTTGTATGCGAACCGAGCGTATATTTATGGTAATTTATGTCGGCGACCCGGTGTAAAACTTTCACAAGCCCGAAATCGTATTTAGAGCAGTCGGATGAAGCCATCTTTGTTAGTTCAGGAGCTAGACGTTTTGTTATCAACTCACTTGAAACTAACAAATAAAATCATAAGTTTAGGTTTTTTTTTTTTCAAAAAAAAAAATAACGATCATAAACAAGTACTTAGTCTTATCCACACCTCTACACTAATATAATAAAGAAGTAAAGTTTTTGATTCTTCATTTTGCATCGTGAGGAAACCGGCATGTCCTAGAACCAAAAATTCGAAGACATGTGACATCCACCAACACGCTTTGGGCCCGCGTGGTGGATTACGGCCTATTCCCTCTTCTTGAGAGGAGGCCTGAGTCCCAGCGGTGAGAACATTAAAAAAGCTGATGATGATGATGAAAGTTTTTGCTTTATTCCTAAGTGACATAGGCCATATTTTATGTACGTGGGCGAACCTGCAAGCAAAAGCTAGTCATCAATATTTCAATTTATTTTGTTGCGATTAAACTAGTTTTTACTTGCTGCTTCACTCGCATTAGATTTTTATTAGTGACACAAACTTTGAACTCTCGTTTCACTTCTTCCAGGATAACATTAAAAAAAATATTACGCACGTGTTTCTTTATCATTAATTGTCAGCCTAAAAACAAAGTTCTACAAAACTCAAAAAAAAAAAAATGGTGTAACAAGCTATAAAAATGGCGACAAACCGACGACACCATATAACTTCCAACTCTTTTTTCACCCTGTTAAATTCTTCCTCGACAAAGTCTTAAAAACAACACCTATGAAAGAAACAGCTTTTTAGATTCAAGGCTATGCGTAGATGAGTCAGCCTTTGGAAACAGGAGCATTAACCAAAGTCACTTTCACGAATGCAATACGTTTCAAATAATTTAAAGAACATGCAAAAATTTTTTTAAAATATTTAAATCTTGATATTACATTGTTCAAAGACATTATTTAGAACATCAGATCATCCAGATAAAATAAATAACGACACAAGCTCCTAAACCATCAAGATACTCTTGATAAAAAGTGTAGTTTTACCCTCACGAATTTTATCTATAAACTTTATTTAAGAGATCAACAGTACATTAGCATTGAGACTCCAATATACTAGTAGTATTTGTTTGACATTGTTTTGACGTTTCGCGACGTTTTTTCGTATTACTTATTTTCACGGGAATTGAAGTTTTTATTTTATAAGTGAAAGTCTGAAATGTTTCGACATTTTGATATGTGTCCATCAGGGTAGGCTTTCACTGAAGTGTAACTGGATCGGCCACACGCTCCGAAGGGATTCTGAAAATTGTAAAGTATAGAGTGTTATGTGTCAGTCATGCTTTGTCCAGTTTTATTTGTTTGTTGGCATTTTTGTCGTGATTCACGGAAACGATGAAGGTCCACTATATCAAAGGCCAACAGCTTTTACAATTATTTTTGTAAGGGCTGGTTTGATTGGGCGCTGGCAGCCGCTTTTTAAACCTTTCAAATGATACTGGTCATTTATGGATGTAGATAAAGTTGAAAATTATTTCACTCTAAAAGTTCTCATCGCATCGCTGCCGGCCACTGCTATTTCTGTATGTATTGTTCCTAATGAATACCTGGAATATTACCGAGCCCAAATTCAAATATATATCTAACAGCTTTATTATTTTTGTTTATTCGGCTTTTTTTTATGAATACATTGAATCATGTCCATATATGTCACAAAATAGAAGAACAGTTGTTTAAAAACAACAGAGATAAATTGAGGATCAACAAAAATACACGAAATATCAAAATAATTCACCGCTATTTTTATTCACAACTGCTAACTGAAAACCGATTTACGTTAACGAAAAGTCAAACAAGAAAATACAACACACAAAATGCACACAAAATAAAACTAAAAAACGCAATCGCAGTGCAATCGGTGAAAGTCAGCAATAATGGAGTTTTATTGACGTCAAGACCTTTCTACAATGGAAATCGTAGCCACCAGCCACCATTGTGTCAACAGTATCCAGTGTCCAAATACAAACGAATTAATTCAACTCGCAACAAAGGGAAACCTTTTCCCATTAGGCCAAAGTAAACCGTAGTAATTGAGTTTGAATTGCTTTAAAGATTTATTCGCACTATGTTTGTGTGCCAGCCTATATCGAAAAATTAAACGGTCCCCACATTTTAATTGAATTCAAATTGAAAAAGGGCGACCATCCGGTGAAGAGTGAATTTAATTTACGAATATAAAAGTGTGAAGAATAATGGGGAAGCGTTTGGGAGGTTGCCGTTCACCGATAATCGATAATTATAATCTATTTTTTTTTATTTGTGTACTCTTTTTATTGGAACGGCAAAATTTTCAACATTAAAAAGTGTCTATAAATTAAATTACTGTAGACGCTGTTACTATAAACATTTTCAGTAATAACTAGATGTCTACTTCTCTTTGTCTTATACCTTTTCGTTTAATTATTTCATTTAAAATTGCATAGGTGGAAACAAATATACGAGGAACTTGGTACGAAAAGGTATCCTGCAAGTTTTACTACCAACGTTTTTGATTTGGCATTAATTAATTAAACAACACAAACTTGGATGATGATCTTTGTATTTAAAGAGTAAAGGACACAAATTAACCTTTCAATCGTGTTATTTAGTGACACAATAGAAGACAGTAGACAATAGGTGCGCGAACGCCAGCGTTTGCTTGGGGTTAAGGTTTAATGAATTAATTCATGAATCCCCAAGCGACACCCGGTGGCCGCGCATCTATTGTCTTACTATTGTGTCTCTAATTGACGGTATCTGAAGGGTTAAAGAATGTGAGCAAAATATTTAAACGTCTAAATCTCAAGACAAAGTGTAAGGTATATGTTAAAAAGTAAAAAATCTAAATTAGTTACTTTTAAGAGGAAATATTCACGCTTTCACGCTTAAAGGGCTAAACGGATTGGGATGAAATCTGGCTCATAGATAAACTATATCCTGGAATAAATAATAAAACCTTAATTTATACAGGTAAAAAGTACTAAATTCACGGGAACGGGCTACAAATACAAATTACAAACAAATTAGCCATAATCTATACTTATAATAAATCTGTAGAGAGGTCAATTCTGTACATGAAATATATTTCCAAAATAACTATCAGGGGGTGATTAGTGATCGATATTGATGCCAAAAATGCAAACAGTAAAATTTTTGTCTGTCTGTCTGTCTGTCTGTCTGTCTGTCTGTCTGTCTGTCTGTATGTTCTTTATAGAAACAAAAACTACGCGATGGATTTTAACGAAACTTGGCACAATCATTCTTCATACTCCTGGGCAGGTTATAGTATACTTTTCATCACGCTACGATCAATGGGAGCAGAGCAGTGAAGGGAAATGTTGGGGAAACGAGAAAAATTACTCAATTTTTTAAGCTTCCGTCGCGTTTGCAGCCTTAATGGTTAAAGCTACACAGAAATCATGTATGACGGAAATGTTCTCTTTAAAATTATATAAAAATATCCCAAGACATCATATGTCTATCTTTTATGGTTGACTCACAATAACACATGTAACTCCTGATAGCTTAGCAGTTCGGAGCTTTCTGTTTATTTTTTTCTATGGCACCAATGTGTGTGCACACTGTCACGCGCGTAAGTGGAAGGGAGAGATCTGGAACGTCTCGAATCGTCTCGCGCATCACGTTGTTTTCCAGGCTCTTAGAATTCGACACCAGACGTTTCAGATCTTTGATTTTGACGACTCCGTTGTCGCTGGCATAAGCAACAGGATCCGCGTACGAAGTCGCTGGCAGAAGCTAGTCTATATACTTATAATAAATCTGTAGAGAGGTCAATTCTGTACATGAAATGTATTTCCAAAATAACTATCAGGGGGTGATTAGTGATCGATACTGATGCCAAAAATGCAAACAGTAAAATTTTTGTCTGTCTGTCTGTCTGTCTGTCTGTCTGTCTGTCTGTATGTATGTTCTTTATAGAAACAAAAACTACTCGATGGATTTTAACGAAACTTTGTACAATCATTCTTCATACTCCTGGGCAGGTTATAGTATACTTTTCATCACGCTACGATCAATAGGAGCCGAGCAGTGAAGGGAAATGTTGGGGAAACGGGGGAAATTACTCCATTTTTTAAGCTTCCGTCGCGTTTGCAGCGTTAATGGTTAAAGCTACACAGAAATCATGTATAACGAAAATGTTCTCCTTAAAATTATATAAAAATATCCCACGACAGCATATGTCTATCTTTTATGGTTGACTCACAATAACACGTGAACTACCGAGAGCTTAGCAGTTCGGAGCTTTCTGTTTATTTTTGTCTACTCTTACGTTTACGTTTTGAAAGGTCCAACTTGGTGGATCACCCTATCGATGTCTTCTCGATGAGTTTTGCTTCATACAGACGCCGCCTATATAAAGTGTGAATAGTGTACGTTTTTATGTATTTTTTTTGTCTTTGTAGTGTTCTGTATCTAGCTGTACTGGACAATTTTTTTTAATTTTCTATGTCTCTTATTTTTTCATTTTGTTAAATGCCCTGCATACCTGTTATTTGCATGGTTACTGAAATGTAATATTTGGATGTAAGTTTTATTTGTATTGTAAGTGATTGTGCTGTTGGTATGCTTATTATAAATAAATAAATAAATAAATAAATAACACTCTCACTCATCCCTAATTAAAAAAAAGTAAGTGGAAGGGAGAGATCTGGAACGTCTTGAATCGTCTCGCGCATCACGTTGTTTCCAGTCTCCGGGATCTTAGAATTCTACATCAGACGTTTCAGATCTTTGATTTTGACGACCCCGTTGTCACTGACATAAGCAACAGGATCCGCGTACGAAGTCGCTGGCAGAAGCTAGTTTGTTAATAAATTTGTAAAAAGTTATGTCATTTAACAGTGGCTCAGAAGATTGTTCAGCTTAAGTGGGACTGGGCTAGATGTATCTGCCGCATGCCTATGCCGATGGGCCCGTAACATCTAAAATTGGTTTCATTGGGTCGCGGCAAACCACGATGGAGATAGTGAGATGATTTTGATGTCTTCCTTATGCAAAAAAGGGCCCAGAGCGCTTGGAAGAATTGAAAAAATGGAGAGCATTTTTCCTGGAAGAGCAGTTAAGAGCTGGAAGACACACAAGATATAATATTAATAATAATATTATATCTTAAATGTTATTAGTTTTTTTTTACTTTGTATATTCAGATGAATAAACGAAACATAATAATCATAATGTCTTGTTGTTTATTTGGGATAAGGTAGCGAATACGGGAAATAATCGAATATCAAATACCTACTACGAAATTAGTATATTTTCTTTTGACGGTTACATTATGTTTTCTTTTTATTTTTTAACCGACTTCTAAAAAAGGAAGAGGTTCTCAATTCGGATGTTTGTATTTTATTTTTATTTTTGTTCGGGCATAACTTCGTCGCTTGCCAACCGATTTGAAAAATTATTTTTTTGGTAGAAAGGGTTCCTAAATGGTCCCATAGTCACCAAGTTGGGATCTGATGATGGAATCTTGGTGAAATCGAGGGAACTCCTCAAATTCAATAATTTTTTTAGTGAAGTCGGTAATGTTTTTTTTTATAAAAAAGTTTTTTTTTTTCACTGTCATACAGAAATATAATGATAACGAATGAAACTAGTAATCCGCCATTGGGCTACCGAAAGTAATGGTTGAGAATTTTTCACATTTTAACAAGGTAATTTGTAAAACAGAGTTCCAATTTACAAAGAAATTTTGTTGGAATATTGAGAAAAACTCAACATTATGAAAAACTAACCTCATTATGCTTTAGACAACCTCAAAAGATCTAAGATAGATAACATTTTTTAAAGAGCTTAACAAAAAGATAAAAGACAAAACTTCTTAGACGTAACCGCGAGTGTTTTATCTTCAAAAAACATATTTATTTTTCTTTCTACTAACTCTCGTTGTAAAACAAGCCTTAATTAAATACGAAATAGTACACTTGACTGGCAGAAATAGGGAGGGAACCCTTCTCTTAACTGAAAATTTATGTAGTGAAATTAAATTTAGTTCTACGCTGTGGAGTGTACAATATTAAAATTATCAAATCAAACATTATTCTCATACTATGGAGAGAAAATGGGTTGGTTTTAGAGTAACAAATACAGTCGTAGGTATTTAACTACTGATACTTAATTAAAATTATATTAGGTACCTGTATCAATACCTAATATATTTTAACTGTAACACTTGCTCCTTTTGTGAGAGAGAACAACTATACAATTGTGAGCAATTTTATATGAGATCGATCCGAACTTATACACTGAGAAAAAGATTTGAATTTAAGAGTTCACATTTCACATGAAATTCACATTTTTTCACCTCGGTTCTTTGTATATCTAAGACCCAAGGAGGATTAGTGTGTAGATAAAACCGCTGTTCTTACGAGTGTAAAGGTTTCAAAATTTTTAATGATTTTGTCTACAGCAACAAATGAACCTAATATTATATTAAATCCCTCTTGTTTTATTTCAATACACATTCAAATTAAATTGTAAAACCATTTTTAAGACATTTAGAAATATACCTACCTACAGAATTGTAGTCCAAGCTACCGGTGTAGCTTGGGCTCTGCTCCCAACTATGTTTAAGACTCCAGAGGCAGAAATCCCCTAACAATACGAATGGTATGGAGAAATATTGCCTTCTGTATCAGGCCCTTGATCCAACCGCGCAGCGACATCTTCAACAGATAGTTGTCGAGACTTTTAGCCTCAGGTCGTTGACAGTGACCATTGAAATGCAATCACAGCCGAGTCTACTTTTCAAATGTTCATCAATCTTAAACTACACTGCGCACACGTGTGACACGCACGCCGATCTGGTCGCATTGGTGTCCATGAATTTTATTTGGAAACTAGAATTGTAGGGCTACATTTGAGACACGCCATGCAATGCCACGTGACGTCGTTATTTATTATTTATTTATTGTATACTTTATTGTACACCATTACACATACAAAAAGGAACAAACACGACAAATCAGGCGTGTTACACGTATGTCGGTCTAATGTAATTCTAGCTTCATAAAATATCTCGATTTGTGACTCTTGAGAGTGTTATAATAATTTATAATAACCCATTTTTTTGCGTAGCTAATTCACCTTTTTCTGATTAATACCTAATTCCAGACCGTGTACTAATTTTACTTCTTTTCTTAAAGAAAAATCCAATTACGCTCGCACTTTTTCCTAGCTCTTACTACTAATCCGGTTAATTACCTAATAATAATTTCCAGACATTATTTTTTAACAGTGTAATTATACATGAATATAGTGATCACTTTCTGCAAAGTTTGTGACTGACAGTACGCTACTTGAACAACTCTTTGCTTGAACAATGCTTTAACTGTATGTATTCATGGATCACTTGTTTATATTTTTCTCTTAAATCCGTATTTTTCTTCAATCTGTTATGTAATCCATTTAATCTTCTTTCAGCTATCTCTTCAAACCCACCTTCCTGGTAAGTCGAAGTCTGTTCACGGATCGGCAGTCTAACCAAATACCGTCCATCTCTATATCGGGTGGTAGTTGCCGAAAATAACTCTTCACATTGTTTTTCTTCCTCCGACAACAATCGTTTTTGATTGTTGGGTTCGGTTTCTAACTCCCAAAATTTCTTTAGTTCCTCATGTGCATCTATATAAGTATGCATCACGACCGCATTCAAAGAAACTCCAGCTGATGAATCTACTATCCCAGATATTATCCATCCAAATTTGGAACATTGGGCTACGACTGCCCCATTCACATTCTTTTTCAAACCTTCTTCAATAATCTGGGTGTAAACATCAGCTCCTAATAGAACATTTATTTTATTTGGAGTAAGATATTGTGGGTCTGCTAAATTTTCCTCCTCAAGATCTACCCATTCTACCGTCGTTACCTTTGTAACGGGGAGAAGCGTGGTTATTGACTTTAACACATACGCTTGGACTTGAATATTAAAGTTTGAATCTATTCGAGACCGTAGATTTAAGGTGACCACTGACTTTGTTGTTATTTCTTTATCCCCTCCAACTCCTTTGATTCTATGAGTTGAACTGCACTGTAGCTTCAGTAACCAAGGAAATTTGTGAGCCTTGGTCTATTAGTGCTCTAACCATCTGGTATTCGCCTGCTTTCGACTCAGCTCTTATTAGAGCTGTAGCTAATAAAACTGTATTACGCAGTTTCCCTGTCGAAAAACAGCTAACCGACTGGTTACCTTCCCTATTTTCTGTGGATATAGGGCTATCCATACTAGTTTTCATTGGCATGTTTTCCTTATGTGCCAACGTTCCCGCGTTTTCCTGTGTACCGGTACTCGAACCCGCTGAAGAAGACCCGTTAGGTGGTTGCAGTAAAGAATGATGACGACGTTTACAAATTCAACATTTGACGGGACTATTACAGACTTTAGCAGAATGATTGTTACCCAAGCAATTGAAACAAATACCCTTTTCTAGTACAAAACTACGACGAGCGTCACAATCTATTTTTTTTACAAATTGTTTGCAATAACTAAGCCTATGTGGCTCCGAACAGAAGGAACACTGAATGGCCGCAACATGTAAACTATTTATCTTATTTGTACTTGTCCCCCTGTTATTATTACTTTGATTTCTAGATCCAGAATTTGTTTTGTTATCCAAAAACTCCAATGCTCTATACCGATTACTCACACACCTCCTCCAGTTGCCCTTTGCTGCTGGTCCCTGACGATGACGACACCACCGTCTGCACTAGCGCGCTGCACCACGCGCGGCTACTGCACCTTGCTGCGTCTCCAAATGCCTTGGCCAGTTTGCGCAAGTAAACTGGCCACTTGCCCAGCCAAGAAAGTACCACAAAAAACGCTCTTTATCCGGCTCGAAGGACCAAATGAACAACTCGTGCACCATCCCGCACTGGATCTACAGCACTCGCGACCGAAGCAAAGGTGGTAGAATCAATGAAACCACTTCACATCTTGTAAAACTGTATTAAATAGAACCTTTTGGCACTGTAGACACTTATAAACTTTTTGGCACTTTACTTTACATATTTGGAACTTCTTGATTGGAACTGTTTGTTTGGAACTGGTTGATTAGAACTGATTTAAAATAAAATTCCTCGCGAACCTACTCTAATCGCGGAAAATCTTAACAGCGCGATCTAGAAATTGACGCTCAAGTAACAACGCCATCTTTTGGCCAAAAATATAAACAATATTTCCAACACTACTTATCCCTATCGCTGCAAATCAAAGACTTTGTTCCAGAAAAACATAAAAATACATAAATGTACCATTCAGTGAATTGTCTTCATGTGGATGTAAAGTCTATTGTCATACCTAAGTAGCATCATTTTTAGGGTTCCGTAACCAAAGGGTAAAATGGGACCCATTTTTTTTTCGTTTCGCAAAAATCATCTTATGACAACCCACGCTCTTAGGTGGAGCGGGAGATAGTGTCAGACTCTTACTGACTAAAAACCCACCCCGTTACTTCTAGCCCCTTCATACCTGGGCTCGAGCTTCCTTTCGGATAACCCTGGCCCCAGTAGGCTTCGACCCAGCTGGGCCCCTCCTGCTGCTGACAACTCCTTGAGGCGCGCGGGAACAGTGCGCGCCGTCGACGTCTTGGTCTCGGTCCGGACAGTTACCGGACGATCGGACAGCGAGCTACCCATGGCTCGCCGTCTGCGAGCCCGCGATAAAACGGGACCCTATTACTAAGACTCTGCTCTCCAGTCCGTCGATCACCAGGCTCTATCTCATGAACCGTGATAGTTAGATAGTTGTTATCACAGATGATGTTTGTCTGTTGCCGCTGTAATACATAGTAAAAAACAGAATAAAATAAATATTTAAGGGGGCTCCCATACAACAAACGCGTTTTTTTTTTAATTTTTTATAAATAATAAGTACGGGACCATTGTGCGCTAGTCCGAATCGCACTTAGCCGGTTGGCATTGGCCGACGAGCATGCCCGCCAACTTAACCGCCGCTTCTTTGCATCCGCAACTCACACCTGTGACCTTTCTCTCTTCTGCGCAAACACAAAGGAAACACACGTAACGTACACCTCCGGGACACGTCTCCATTTTGAATTTATTTGCAATCTAACTGAAAACCTGTTAAAAGTGTCTCCTTAAAGTTTGACAGTTGAACCGCATTGTAATTCTGTGTGTTTATCGAAAAATATACTGTTTGGAGTGTGCGGAGTCGGACATTTTAATTCCAAGGGCCCGCACCCACGGCGACTTTTTGTAGCGATGCTGAGGCACGTTGGCGTCGATACAGTTGCGATGCTGTGGCGCGTTGGCATCGATACAGTCGCGATGCTGTAGCGCGTTGGCATCGATACAGTCGCGATGCTGTAGCGCGTTAGTAGCGCGTTGACATTTTTTCTCTAGCGCTTGCAAATGCGGCTATCGCGCATTAGTAGCGATAATTCTGCTGATGTGTGCTAAAAAAAGTCGTCGTGGGCGAGGGCCCTAACACATACAATTTTGCCTTTACACCCGTCTGACCTTACAATCAGCGTAAAAGCTTTTATCTCTCTTAAAATATAAATCACATCTGTCGTTTCCCTATTACTTTGGAACTTGCATGACTATATAATGTTTAACGTCGCATCATGTTGTTTAGAAAAGTATCGATACTTTTTCACTTTGAAGATTTATCGATATACGTTAGCGTAGGTATAAAGTAAAGGGCACGGTACTTAGAATGTAATAGGAGAGTAGGAGTGACGAAAAAGGTAACTCTTTTACGTGTCAGGCATTTAGAGGCTCATGTATTATTTGATATAGGTATATTTTTAATGACATTGCTTTTTGTTGTGTACTCTCTTTACATAATAAATAAGAAGATATTTGGAACTTAGCTCTGAGACTGATTGTTAGGCGGGCAATGATTTAGTACATTTTCGTTAAAATTCTAATATAAAGGCCATTTAAAGTTGATTTTTACAGATTTCACCGATGAATCTACCGTACGTGGGAAAAATGGTGCAGGTGTAGGGACCTTCCGAATTTACCATGTCCTATGAGGACCTGCGTCATGCGGAAATTGATAATGCCATTAAGTCTCTCCAGCCACTCCTCGAAGAGAATCCATGATTATGGCGAAGCATCTATGATATGTGTTTTTTATAGCTACGTCTGGTATTTACTTTAACACAACGAGGGAGGATAAAGCTAAAGAAATATTCTAAGGTACAAGAAAATCTCAATTTTCCTCTTTATAAGGACACATTGAAAAAGGAAAAAGATTTTTTCTGCACACAGGTTTTTCAAAGAATGTCTCTTCTTGTATTATATTATCTACACAAAATAAGTATAATAGGCAGGCGATCTATATTATTCAAGAAAAGATCCGATTCCTAATGAGACTAGAGGACACTTGCCTCCCTCGTCAGTTCCAATTTATATGACACTAGAGCAGTGCCTCACGATATTTTCCTTCACCGTTTTGAGAACTGTGGTGAAGAAATAAATATCACAAAGTAATGCGCCTGGCTGGGTTCGCACCCGCAATCTACAACTCGTAAGTTGGGGCCATTACCACTCGGCCACCACTGCTCTTAATACTGCTACTAGTAATACCATGGACACATGCAAAAAAGAAACTTGTATAACAGTGATAATAAACACCAGTACCACACAACCAAATACGATTAAAATAAAGTTATCTATCACTTTCACTGAAAATCGAACGTCAATATTAATCAACATTTAACCAATACATAATACCACACCAAGTTACATAATTACAGTACCTCAACATACGGTAACGAGTTCCTAATAGTTGTTTACTAAAGCGACATTTACCTCTATATTTGAATTAATTGAAAACGCTCGAAGCAGCCTTTGCGTCGGCATCTAACAGAAATCGCCCTGATTTATTATGTAATCTCAGTTTCACGAAATTTGTAGGAGATTTGCATATGTAGCAGGAATTTCGTTGCGAGTTTCGAACTTATTGGTCGACATTTCGATGCTTGATAGTTATTGGAAACTGGCATATACGCACATGTATTCGTGGAAATGCTCTTTATTCTAGTATTTGAAACGCTCTTGAAAGCAGATAGACTTACGAAACACAACTTGGTATGCATGTGTATGTGTATGTTTGTTACTCCTTTACGCTCAAACGGTTGAACGGTTTAATTTAAAAACACACGGTTAGACCATGTCCTGAATTGGCACACAGTATACGCACTTTATATCAAACCGCCATGTCCTAGAACTAAAAATTCGAAGACATATCTTCCCGTCCGATTACAATTTAAGCGTCTTCAAGGCTAGAGTGAATAGGCTCTTAATAAACTAGTGCGCCTAACCATCAACGATTGCATCACTGCTTACCATCAGGTGGGATCGTAGTCAAGTACTAGTTTATACCAGATTAAAAAAAAAAATGTGACATCCACTAACCCGCACTGTGATAGTGATGATGAGGCACCGAATCACTGCAAAATTACCAAGGACCTTTAGAATCATAGATAACAAATTTTACTCTCTTGTCCTGGAGACAAGAGAGTCTAAAGATGTACAAAACCAACCTATAAAATACCAAAGATCTAAACTAAGGTAACACCATTAAAATTTCGTGAGGCACTCAAGTACTTGGTAATTGTACACAAAATTTGTAGTATTAAAATTTAATGTGGACCGACGTCTCTGGTCGACAAAACTGGGACTCGCAAATTTTCCATTAAGTTCCACGTTTAAGTGTTAATTGAGAGTATTTTCGTCATAGTGTAGAATCGCTAAACTAAAGTGGCAATGAGCTGGACACATTGCACGTAGAGCAAATGGTCGATAGATACGAAAGGTTCTGGGTGGCGACCACGTACCGGAAGACGCAGTGTTAGAAGGCTTCCAGCCAGGTGGACCGATGACCTGCCCCCTGGCCAAGTTACAACCGTTTCGCTTGCGTCGAACGCTTAGAGTTGACCTTGCTGCCTATTCTTTTGTTCTGACCACATGACTGAGCGTTGAGGCGACGTCGTTCCCGTACATTTGAAACTTTCTACTAGCGTTAACTATCGCAGATTAGCAACTTGGCTAGGGGTCAGGGTCGCAGGAATCCGATGAATGCGTGACGCACAGGACCCGTCGTTGTGGCGACGCTTGGGGGAGACCTATGTCTAACAGTGGACGTCTTTTGGCTGATCTTCTTCTTCTTGCCCTCATCTCGTTTTATTTGGATATGATGATGATTTTCGTCATACAGTTATTTTAAGACTCGAATGCACTTTAGAGAGTGTTATGAACATTTCTTTGTTGTTCCGCCAATTAGTTCTTATGATGATATAACTTCATGTTTTTAAAGCTGGTACAGAAATGTATTTTTGTATTTATTTACTACCAACTAGCTTCAATTTAAGACAATGCTCGTGTGCTCTTCTGAATACGCTGTTTTCCACGAATATAACGACATCAATTATGCATTTCTACGTACGATATTTTTTTATATATATTTCACTAAACAATTAGAGACGGTTTCTTTTATAAAGATGAAAATAATTCCTGACTTTTTTATTAAAGGTTTTTAAATCATAAAAGAACATATATGTTTTTCAAAAATTCTTATTTTATAATTTTAATACACGCTCGAACTTAGTACGACGGATTTGATTTTGTACTGAGGACGAGTGTGACTCAACGTAATTAGAAATAACACACGCTCGAACATGGTACGACGCAGCAAACTTACGCCGAATCACTTTCAACCTTGGTACGGACGGACCACATCTGTCGGTCCAAGTTCAAACGTGTGTTAACACTATTACGTGACCAGCTAACATGCCCAGGGGGTCCAAACCTATAATTACGTCTCGTCATTATTGAAACAAACGAACACACTTCCTGTTTATTGCTCAAAGGGTTTCAACCTACACCTACCAGGACTACGATAAGTATAAAAGTAGCTTTTCAAACAATAATAACAATAAACATCCTACCCTTTGATCAGGGCTGAAAATAGATCATCTCGTCACTCGTTGCCTCTTTGAAAAGGCAATAAAGGCGAACTAATAAGTGAGTGGGAGAGTAATAATGAAACACCTTTAAAACAAAATAATTTTGAAGATATTCCTGTATAAAAGCAATAAATTAATAGTAGGTATTCCAACTAAAGGACCATCTTAAAATTAAATTGGAATACTTTTAGACGCTCGAGAGCTAAAATGTGCCATTTTAATAAAAACTGGAAATTTTTCCTTGTTTCTAAGTTAAAGAGTTATGATGTTGGTTACCGAATCAGTGTTACCGAAAAAAATAAAAAAAAACTTGAATTTCACGGACAGACTTACAGAATACACCTTAAAGCCCAAGCGGCGAAGCAGTGCCATAAAACTGTGACATTCTGAAGCCTACTCCTCGGTAACGGTCAGGTTAATAAGTTTGCAAAATATAACTGAAAATCAGCGCTGGGTGTTTCACGCCCAGCAATTGCCGAGTTGGTGACCCTTTCGGTTTAGGCACATTTCATGCAACTGTATTGTATTTCTGTACTCTTTCTCTATTTTTTCTTGTTGTTTTTATTATTTTTTATGTAGTGGTATTTTGTGTTGCTTGCTCCGAATAAACGCTATTCTATTCTTATACTATTCTATATGTTTAGATATTGCCTGAAATAAACAATAAATAATAAATAAATTATAGATTCATGAACAACATTATCAATAACAACAATATTAATTCTTATAGTCTGACGAGTGACGAATTGGCCGACAGCGCCTGAACAGTAGATAATTACGTATATGGATGCTATCTATGGAGACAGGTCTCGGCAAGCGTCATTTAACTTTGAAGATCGACCAGTGTGGCTGTTATTATTCTTGCCACGAGCTGCTCAGTTATTTTACCATAAAACACCATTAAAATGCAAATGACCTCGACAGATGCTCTTAAATCATTTTAAAAACCGATAGCTTTGAATTACCTACTTCTTAGTCTGACCTAGTTTTATAATAATTACCTTATTGAGCCGTGATCTATCCCTAACTTATGACAACGGTTGGATGGATATGATGCCTATAATTTTCATTCTAAAATACAGAGTGCTCATCAAATAGAGTGAAGAGGTCAATTAATAATGCTTCCTACTAATTACTTATTCATTCAACATAACATACTGTTAGCAGAGCTCAAACTAATTAATTATTGAAGCCATTGAACAAGCAGTCCCAATGCAAACACGTATGTTTGCATGCTTCTATGAGTCAAATATATCTGGATCATTTCCTTTAAGAACAAATTATTAAAGTCAAACTGTGATTACAGTACATTCTGTGAAAGTTAAAATCTAATTAATCGAATTTAAAATATAAAAAATATCTTCTTTTTTAAATGTCTGATAAGTAACTGTTTTTTTTTTTTTTTAAATAGGAAATTTAAAAATAATTGATTATTTATCAGCCTAGTTTTGAGGTTCCCAGTGCTTTAAATATATTCGATCAATTGATAATTTACATCGATTAGTAACTATAAAAAAGAAACTAAGAGGAAATTATTACCTACCAGTCTCTAGACTAAGACTTCATAATTCATTCAATACACACTGCAGTGGAACGCGACCACATACGACGCGCCTCCAAGTTATACTGTCTTCTGCAATATAACTTGTCATGAGGGTTTCGCGGTTTTCTTGGTGAAATACTGCAATGGTTTTCCTCTGCCTTTCCGCACAACTCAATACTGCTGATGAAGTGGCCTCTTTTGATCGAATAGCTGAGTAAAAATAGCCGAATAGTTAAATGACTATTACACATCAAAAGTATATCGTTTTAAATATAAATTTTCGTGTAACTAATGTATAAGATTCAATAGCGCATCTCACGAAAAGAGATAGTTCATAATAGATATGAAGATGCCAACTTTCTCAGAACTCGATATACCTTCAGCTGTACCTGTATATAAATTGGCCTGAATTTCTGAAACTCCTAGAAGACGACATCAAAGAGTAGATACTTATTACAAAATTGGCAACAAACTCATTCGATGTTAAAGCAATTAAAATTTAATATCCATATTGGTGTCTGGTAACTCATATTAAACGAGCACATACTACGAACACGGAATAAGCATTAGCTGAATTCGATTCAAATAAGCAAAACATATATCGGTGACATTTGTTCCAACATGTTTATTCAAATCGGACCGCTTGGAATCGCATAAATCCTCATTGCTGCTTTGATAGGGTAAGCAGTAGCATGCAATATTTTTCTTGTATAATTTATTTATGGACTAAAAGCATGATGGATACGTTTGATATTCGCTTTGTTCGTTTATTTTTGTTTATGTGCGGATAAAATGTCTATTTTCATTTTTTTGGGCTTTGTGTGTTTCGTCGAATTTCTGATATTCAAGGTAACTTTGTTATATGCTCTAATAGCCTTGTCATTTACTATTCTTTTCATTTTATTGTTCGTGACTGATACAATTATGTCAATCTTGCTGAAACGCGAATATTTTTTGTTAGCTGTACCTACATCATATTTTTATTCCTTACATAAAAGTCTCCAGAGTAGAGTGAAGTATAAAGGTATTCATAGGCCAACGGCTAGCAATTTCTCACTGTCGCTGTATATGCATTATTGCAATTTTTATACCAACAAAACGTATGGATCCCTGGAGTTCTATACACAAGGAATATGTGGAAAAAACATTATATGCTCATGCTGGAACACATTCAATTTTGTCTTAGTTTTTATAGGAGATAACAAAAAAAAAACTTGATATTTTAAAAAAGCCTACTAATTTAGGTAATTAAATGAAAATTAAACAAAATTATTTTATACTACAGTATATTTGTTAAAAAAAAAAATACTACACTTAATCGGAAAACCCTTTAGTATTTTTTTTAAACACATAATGCAAGCAATTAAAATACCTAAATTAGAAGCCTTTTTTCAAATATTAAGTCCTTTTTGTTGGTAGCAAAGTTTGCATTCTCCGGGAAAGTAGCCGACCTTGATCTCTTAAGATCAACCATACCACCATAAGCTGTAGAAATGGTATTTGGTAGCTAAAAAAGCCTGTCATCGAATGTGACGTAAACGAAAGATCCTATCGGCGAAACGTCCATGATGAACAATTGGCTACCATAGCAATTTAAACATAAAGCAATCATATACAGTCAGAGTCGAGAAAATTTATTGATTAACTATACCTCTTTGCAGTAACTCTAGTTAGCTCTAGGTTACTCTGGTACTGACTATAGCATATAGAGTATTATTGTGAGCAGATATTTATATACTGAACAACAACATTATTTCCGCCGGCATTAAGTCCGCCTTTGTACTGTAATAGTGCATAAAGTTTTAATAAATAAATAAATTATTTATAGTCGGCCGTTGCATATTCATTATTATTGTATTGCAAAGATATAATGGCTATGACTTCTTTCGGTATTACATATGTGCCAGTAGTACTTACTCATCTCTTTAAAACTGTATTTTTGACTTCGAAAACACAAAACTCATTTATAAAGTGAAGCCATGATAAGGCTTGTTTCCACATGGCTAAGCTCGAAGCGACACAATGCAATATGATTGATGGACTGCTCAACATTACATACAGTGTATCCTGTACTTTATGAAACGTTTAAAGCGATTTCTACTTAACTATATTAAACTTTTGAAAGAAGATAGAATTTGATGCTCTTTGTAAGCTCCAGTAATGTACGTATATTATTCGACTTTTGTATTTTCTGCTGAATTTATTGAAACAAGGTTTACATTGTAAACAATTATTTAATTAGTTGAATGCACACAAGGGAATGAATAACTAATGAATATTAAAATTTTCTGGGTGAAGTGGAAGAAAAAGTAATTCCAAAAGTGTAGCAAAGTAAATTGTGTTATGAATGATGGAAATTATGAAAGAACTTTTTTTTTTCTTTTCCTTTACTGCGCCCTTTCAGGTTTTCTGACATCACTTTGAAGCGTGTGTGCGCGTCGACGTGGTGGTCTTGGAAATCACGCTGTGACTCCCGTCTCCTTCTGTGGCGGCTCATGCGTCATATCGTCAGTTTCTTTTTGGTTGCAGCCATCTCCTTCACTTGCATTACAGCATCACAGAACGAGGCGACCGTTTTCATGGCCAGAACCAGAGCTGGACGCAAAACGTCACCGCCACCACGCCGCCAATTTTCGCCACAAGAACACGATGGAGCTCCACCCAAACAGGGATGACTTGCCACGTATGCTCCACACATTCTCAAGACGATTCATACAATGGTTTTAGTGGTTTTGGTTTTTGTGTTTTTTTTTTTTGGTTTTGGTTTTAGATAATTATGTGTTATGTAAATCGGTTCAGCTATTTACAAGATATGGGGAGATAAAAATATTAATGAAAACCCGAATACGTCCATGCGTAGTATCAAAGGAAAGGATATAAAATGCACATTGCAATGTTGCGATAGTTTTTTTTTTGATGTTTTGAATTCAACTTTTTTAACCAGGCATACATGCCCCAGTCGGTTAGGTGCCCCACTTGTATAACTAAGACACGTATTTAAAATTTGGTGCCTATATGAGCCTATCCGGGTAGTTTTAAACATTTAAGTGTGACAGCGATGTAAACTATACAAGGCAAGTTTTTTTTTAAATTCGTATAAACTATTGCTTGACTGAGATCCCACCTGATGGTAAGCAGTGATGCAACCTCAGTTTAATTGCATTGTATAGTTTATGTAATTTTAAATGGGTGTCTTGAAAGCATTGGTGGCCGAGTGGTAAGAGGCCTGACTTACGAGTCGGTCGCGGGTTCAAGCCCAGTGAGGCGCATTACTTTGTGTAATTTATTTCATCACCACTGCTCTCAAAACGGTGCCGGAAAACATCGTGAAGAAACCGGGTTCTTCGATTTTTTGGTTCTAGGACATCCTAGAACCTAAAATTCGAAGACATCAACCCATCCGCTCTAGACCCGCGTGATGGATTACGGCCCATACCCTCTCTGAGGCCTGAGTCCCAACAGTGGGAACAATAAAAGGCCGACTATACTATGCTAAATGCGTGTCTTAGTTTGACAAGTGGGGTAGGTACGTTACCGATTGGGGTACGTATGGCTTTTTTATGGTGGGCAATAATCATCCAATGACAACTCCCGCTCTTGGGCGGAGTGGGAGATAGTGTCAGACTTTTACTGACTAAAAACCCACCCCGTGGCTTCTAACCTTCATACCGGGGCCCAAACTCCCTTTCGGATAACCCTGGCCCCAGTAGGCTTCGACCCGGCTGGGCCCCTGCTGTTGCTGACAACTCCTTGAAGCGTGCGGGAACAGTGCGCGCCGTCGACGTCTTGGGCTTGGTCCGGACAGTTACCGGACGGTCGGACAGCGGGCTACCCATGGCTCGCCATCCGCAAGCCCGCATCTACGGTGGCCGGAAATCAGGATAGGAATCTCGGCGGCGGCGGTGAGGGCACCGTTGCCTGATGCGGTTGGCCCCCTCCTTTGCTAGCATAACGGCTTCGCAGTAGGAGGCGACCGCCTGCCACTCCTCACTCCATGGCCTAAACCAAGGCCTGGCGCGAGAGATCTCCGCCACCGATCGCCCCCACGAGGGCACGGTGATGCTCCGCCCAAGCAGGGCACACTTCGATTGTGTGCTCCACCGTCCGGTGAGGACCTGCGTTATGTGGAAGGTAAGAACGCCGTGAGATCTTTCCATCCACGCCTCAAAGGGGGACTTACCGCCATAATTGTGGCGTGCCCAGCACTGGGTTGCGATAGTCGCTGACGCCATTTCACCATGAAATCCCACCGGAGCTCTGTCCGCCATGCCGTGACTTGCCGCGGCAGCAGACTTTCTCCCCAGCGTTGCATCTCCACGCGCATATCGTGCATGTGTGCAAGGACTGTTGCCTTCAGATCCCATAGTGTTAGGCCAGCAAGAAGGCTCGCCGGTTCGCGGGAAATCGTGCACGTATGGCTGGTTTACCCTAAATGTTTATAAAACAAATTGAGACTACCAGTACTAACAATGAGTTAGATAACACAACCCACTATCAAAATACATCCACGCAATTAATTTAATCGACATGTTTGTGGTTTTACATGATATAATTAATATCACATTTATTTTCACGTGCTTGAATTACTGAACTGTTACAACGCCTGAGTTATTACTGATAATACATTGCGGTCGACTGCGGTGTTTCTATTTAAGGTACGTGTGCTAAATACATGCTTTTGTTCTAACAGAATATTTTTGATTTAAAACCACAGTTCATAATACAATGGAACTATAAATTAATTCAATTGCGGTGCATTGGAAATGTACACAATGTTTGTCTGGCATACTGCGTTTATTTATTTTTTATTCTGTTACATGTGTAGGATTATGTGTACAGTATCAAATAAATTTTTCAACAAATGATTTATGTGGTAGCGTGGGAAGCGTGGACAAGCTGACAGTGTGCACCCCATACCGAGATGCCTGCTGGGGCCAGGATTATCGCCTACTGGGGTCAGGGTTATCCGAAAGAAACTCGAGCCCCGGTATGAAGGCTAGCCCCAAGAGCGCGGGTTGTCATAAGCTGATTTTTGCCCCCAAGAAAAAAAAACGGGCAAGAGATGTAAGGGCGGGAAATGTCATTGTATAATTTATCACCAGAAAAAAAAATCCGGTACTCTGTATACGATATAAAGATTACACTTACAACTGTTCAGTTGTAAGTGTAATCTATGTGAAATGATGAATAGGCGCGTCTACACAGAGAGAGTAGCCTCGCGAGGCATTTGTCGCGCGAGAAAACTATCTCCAAGAGCACGGCAGCCTTAGTATCCGAGCCATGGGTAGCTCGCTGTCCGATCGTCCGGTAACTGTCCGGACCGAGCCAAGACGTCGACGGCGCGCACTGTTCCCGCGCGCCTCAAGGAGTTGTCAGCAACAGGAGAGGCCCAGCTGGGTCGAAGCCTACCGGGGCCGGGGTTATCCGAAAGGAAATTTGAGCCCCGGTATGAAGGCTAGAAGGAACGGCGTGGGGTTTTTAGTCAGTAAGAGTCTGACACTATCTCCCGCTCCACCCAAGAGCGGGTTTTGTCATAAGATGATTTTCCCCATCGACAAAAAAAAGCCAGTAGTAGTTAGTATCATCGACTGAGGCGCCTTTGAGCAAAATAAAAAGCCGACACTGAATGGCTTTTTCCCCAAGCGTTACCACAGTGACCGATCCTGAACAAGATAAACACGAGTTTAAAAATAATTTATTCTGATTTATACAAAATTTAACCTATCACAATTATAAGAACCATTTTAATTTGTTTAAATTATTCCATGACTTTTCATTCATCAGAATCTTTGAAACAAAAACAATGCTTATAAATACCATCCCGAATCCACTCCAGCATATATTTCGGGCTAATGGATATTCTAGGAAGTATGTCGTTATTCTAAATTCGCAGAAATATAGCAAAGCTCTCTTCGTTGTAACTCAAAGATGTACCTAGGAGATACAGAAATAACACCAGAGACAGAGTAGATACGTCTTGGACAGCTTTGCAATTCAGCATGACCAAGTTAGGAGAATTATCTATCCACTAACTATTCTAGAGACGATACAGAACGAACTCTGTTCCCGGAATCCAGAGACGAAGCTCTGGATTCCGGGAACAGAGTTCATTCGAAACCTCAAAGTACACACATCTATAGGTATTAATAAATAAATATACAGTTTATATGTCAAGGGTATGCGATATAAACCCTAGGCAAGAGAGTAAAACATTTATCCAATTATTATTCCCTTATATTAAAATTCTAGGAATAGATGAAAACAAATTCGACTATTTGAATATTCTGAGGTCACAGCGCCCACTCTCTTTTATAATATTATAAACTTAAGAGTTTGTTTGTCTGAATTATTGGGTCGGGTTGAAAAAACTATGTTAGTCTTCGATAGCCCATTTATTGAATTTTGAGGCTGGAGGCTATATAACTTGACGCTACGACCTACAGAAGCGTATCAGTAATTAAAGACACGGGTGAAACTGCAGAGGACAACTAGTTCAACTTAAAATATTTATGTCAAAAATCGAAACTTGAACCTTGATTTTGAAATAGCTTGTTTTCTGAACAAAATAATAAAGAAACAGAATTGCTGGTTTTAATATTTGTGGAAAGTAACTTCTCTAATTGCTTGGGTCCTACCATCACGTCTTAAATCGATCATGGTTCCGGTGTGAGAGAGAGACAGACCTATACAAACCGTATAGCACTATCCTTTTCTCGTACCAGTACCCCTAGCCAAGTTGCTAATCTGTAATCGTTAACGCTTGTAGAAACCTTCAAAAGTACGGGAAACATAGAGGAAGCATAGAGGGCGGAGTTAGAAGGGTAAACTATAGTCTACGACCTATACTCAAACCTTATAAAAATAATCAGTCAAACCACAAGTTGCAGGAATTCAATAACGAACAGTGACACGAGATTTTTATAAAATTAAATTTTAATACACGAATGAAGTGGGAAAGAGCACGAGTAAAACCGCAGGAAAAAGCTAGTTTTCCACAAAAGCTATCAGGTGCAATGCACACAGTAGCAACTGAGGCGTACAAGCTTCGTAGGTACAAGTCCCTACGCTCTGCAGTGCACTATTTACTAACGGGCAATGCAATCGTACTTCCACATAATAGATAGGTACAGAAGGCCATCCACATACAAAGCGCGCTCGAGCAACGCACACAGACACCGCTCACAGACATGATATCTCAGCCCGGTTGGAACCAGTGCGAGTGCCATCGTTTGAGACACGCGTCTGTAATTTTTTTCGAGGAGAAAAATAAGTTATAAGCAACTGTTCAGTGGTCGTTTGTTTAAATTCAACATTAATTGGTAAACTATCGTTTTTTAAGGTACCATTTGTTTCGGAGAGATAAGAATTTGCCAGTATTTGCTTGTATTTTGATGATTTGTTTTAACGTAACGCAGAACAGTAGTGGCTACCAGCCCCGCGCCGAGAAAGAAAACGAACACGACTTTGTAGCCATGTAATATTTTTACTACTTATATTAAGTATTTATCACCACGTTCCATCGCGCTCGGTCGGAGCGGGGCCGATCCTAGCGCGACTGTCGAGCGTAGGCATAAACAGTGAAGTACATACATGATGGGACTGACTTCTGTGCCTATCTTTTTTTGTGGTACCTCTTTCTTGTATGGACGTAGAACCAAGTCTTACAAGGTAGTTGCACACACAGTACAATCACAACCCTGCTGCGATTAATTTTGATGATTTGTCAACATTGTTTTATTTAAGCACACCAATTTTTAAACAAGGTGAAGCATTTAGCTTCTAACAGTACTTCACTTGTGTGAAAGTTAAAAATTATCCCAAGGGAACATATTTCCAGAATAAAAAGTATACTATGTGCTATTTCCGGATTTGGTCTACGCGTATGCCTAATTATAACCAAATCCACTAAAAGAGTAACATTGATTGACAAACTTCGGTCGTCTCCTTCTGCGCATTAACGTTAGCGAAGATGCTGAACGCCTTCCAGAGGGTCATGGCAATACAGATGGTGCGGGGGATACCGCACGATTTCCCACGAAGCGGCGAGAGTTCTTGCTGGCCTACCGCCATGGGATCTGAAGGCAACAGTCCTTGCACACATGCACAATATGCGCGTGGAGATGCAACGCCGGGAAGAAAGTCCGCTGCCGCGTCAGGTCACGGCATGGTGGACAGAGTTCCGGCGGGTTCTTATGTTGAAATGTCAAAAAATCAGCGACTATCGCAACCTAGTGCTGGGCATGCCACAATTATGGCGGTAAGTCCCCTCTTTGATGCGTAGCTGTAAAGACCTCACGATGTCCTTAACTTCTGCATAACGCGGGTCCTCACCGGACATGGCACGTTCGGGAAGTTCCTGCACCGGATTCAAGCGGAAGAGACGCCCGCCACTGTGCCGAACGCCCGGAGGACACGGTGGAGTATACCTACAGTCGAGGTGTGCCCTGCTTGGGCGGAGCATCCGGACCGAGCCTAAGACGTCGACGGCGCGCACTGTTCACGCGCGCCTCAAGGAATTGTCAGCAACAGCATGAGCCCATCTGGGTCGAAGCCTATCAGGGCCAGGGTTATCCGAAAGGGAACTCGAGCCCCGGTATGAAAGCTAAAAGGAACGGGGTGGGTTTTTAGTCAGTAAGAGTCTGACACTATCACCCGCTCCACCCAAGAGCGAGGGTTGTCATTGGATGATTTTTGCCTAGCATAAAAGGTCCCTGAACCTGATCTTCTGATGTACAGTGTACTCCTAATATTTCCAAAACACAACATAATAAGAGAAAAATAAATATCGGATTACAGTCTATTTCCATCATCATTAGAGCAAAAATTCCTAGAAGTCGTTATCGTCCTTTCGCCCACACGCCCCATATTCCTAGAAAATCATATTACTCCCACATTTGATATCTTAGGGAGCAGGTGTACCCACTCCCAACACAATACGTTGGTTGCAATATTTGAAACGACAATTAATTTCGTAGATTGAACATTGAGACGTTTCCTACTTAATAGACAAGGGCAATTATAATTCGTACTGCAGAATTACCGCACAAAGTAATGTCCTAACTAATAATTATAGAGGCGTAAATTTGTGTCTGTGTGCGTTGTTTTTTTTTTATTGGAAAATTATCTAATGGCATCTCCCGCCCTTGGGATGAGCGCGAGGGCGTGTCAGACTTTGACAGACTAAAAAAACACTCCTGTTCTTTTTTTGCCTTCGTTCCAGAGCCCCGGCTTTCTCTTTCGCAACATCCATGGCGCCAGTAGGATTTGACCTTGCTGGGCCCCTACGTTGTAGGGGAGTGTATGTTTTGCTACTTCATTACGCTGAAATGGCTGAACAGATTTGGAACATGGGTAGACGATGTCCTGGAATAGTACAAAGGATATTTTTTTATCTCAGGAGTATGTTCCCTTTTTTTTCGGTAGGAAAATCATCCAACGACTCTTGAGCGGAGTGGGATAAAGTGTCAGACTTTTACTCACTAAAAACCCACTCCTGTTCCTTCGTTGCATTTCGTACCGGTACTGAGCTACCTTCCGTATAAAATGTATGGGGACCGACGCAACCAGATCGGCGTGTGTACACGTGTGAACGGTGTAGTTCCCCCTTTAATTTTATTTCAGCAATAACAGTGTAACAAAAGGATATGTAAAAGTAATCCACTCAAGTTTCGCAATGAATTTCATGGAACCGTTTACACGTAGGTACTTATATTAATAAAACTCTATTATCGGCTTCTACCCAGCTGGGATCTAAAGCTTTTTTTTAAGAACAAAAGGCACATAATTACGCTTTGGCGGCACACATGTGCCAGATGAAACTCGTTACAAGAAAATAATAAGCATCACTTTTAGAAGAAAAGTCTATATTAATATGGTTGATTTACCTATACTTTAATCTCGTAATCTTTTAGTCCGTGCTCGGCAACATTGGTGGAATTGTTGAGCGCATTAGCTACTGCTAATGCGCTGCGGGTCGTGGGTTCGATTTCCACTCGGAACCAATATTTGTACGATAGTTGTTCTGGGTCCGGGTGTCTTATATATGTGAGGGTACATTCATGTGTGGACAGGTGGACACATCCATGGTGAAAGAGTGATTTCTAGTGTAAGTAATTCCTTTAGGGTTATATCGAACTCCTTAAAGTTTGTAAATAAAACTTGTTTTGCTCTTAGTTATTTTTTGGGTAATTTAGTATAGTGAATTTAATTATTGTTAATTTGTTATTTAAAGTTCTTTGTACTTATAGCCAGATATACAGATCCACCCTAGTTCAGGCAAAAATGCAATATAATGCGTTATAATCGATTTTTGTATTTTAATTTAAATGTGCCACTTTTATTAAATAAACGATATTCAAATTTTTAATTCTTTATTGTACACATAAAAAAAACTTAACCACAATACATTCATATGTAGATAACCCAGAGGTCTTGCTCTGGCATAGCAGTCAGTATCACTAACCACTAGACCAACAGATCAGTTTATAATAATAAAAAACATAGGAAAATACCTAATTGATCCCTAAAAGCTGTTTAAAATTATACCTATTATTTCAACAATATAAATAGCACATAAACTATAACACAATATAGGTACTACGCAATCAGTTATTATTAGTTTGGAAATTCCGGTAAACAGGCTTCATAGCTAAGTACTCTCTGAAACTTTAAGTCTATAGAGATAGGTTTATACGAGGAGGAGAATACAATTGAGTGCTTGTTAGGGCGCTTGTACACGCTAAGAAAAGTCGCCGGGTCTATGGAAGAATTCGTGTCGTTACTACCATGGAAATATGAATAACAACTCCTTTCTTATATCTATGGTTGCTACTGATCCGGCGCTGAAAAGGAAAAAAAATCTGTACCCCTAGCCAAGTTGCTAACCTGCAATAGTTAACACTAGTAGAAAGCTTCAAATGTACGTGAATGACGTTGTATCAACGCTCAGTCACGTGGTCAGAACAAAAAAATTGGCGGCAAGGTCAATTCGAAGCGTTCGACGCAAGCGAAATGGTTGTAACTTGGCTAGGGGGGCTGATCATGTGCGGAAAAGTGCTTCAAGTCGCTTCTAGTTTTTAATTACTAGCTTTTGCCCGCAGCTTCACCCGCATACATAAAATTTAGCAACTTAGAAAAAAAAAACTCCATCATCATCTTCCTGCCCTTGTCCCGTTTTATTTGGGGTCGGCGCAACACGTTTTTTTCTTCCATTCTGTCCTGTCACTCGTCACGCTATCACTAACTCCCTTTTCTTTCATATCACTTCTCACACAATCCATCCATCTTTTCTTTGGCCTCCCTCTCCCCCGCTGTCCATCCACATGTAAACTCATAACTTTTTTAGCAACATGCGTTTCGTCCCTCCTTTTCACATGACCATACCAAGACAAACGATTTCCTTTCAACTTTTCAGTCACTGGCGCCACTTTCAAACTTCCCCTAATATACTCATTTCTCACTTTATCCATTCTTGTCACACCACACATCCATCTTAACATTCTCATCTCTGCTACATGTAATCTTTTTTCATCCATCTTTTTCACAACCCAACATTCTGATCCATACAGTACGACAGGCCTTATCACGGACTTGTAGATTTTACCCTTTAACTTGAGGGGCATCCGTGGGTCACAAATGGTTCCCGTGACCTGTCGCCATTTCATCCATCCTGCGTTGATCCGATGTGTTACGTCCCGGTCTACCTCACCATCCCCTTGGACGAGCGACCCTAGGTACCTAAAGTCGGAACAGATCGGTATGGGCGTTCCGGCGAGAGATAAAGGCACAGGATTGGAGAGACCGCCGAAATCGCAGAACAAGTACTCTGTTTTGGTTCTGCTCAATTTCAGGCCAACACTCTCCAGTTTGTGCCCCCACACCTCCAATCTGTTCTGGACCTCTAGGCCACTCTCGGCAACCAGAACAATGTCATCGGCAAACAACATACACCAGGGAGCCTCTTCCTGGATGTCCGACGTCAGAGCGTCCATTATCATCAGGAAGAGGTAAGGGCTGAGAGCCGACCCCTGATGTAAGCCGACAGCCACATTGAAGCAGTCCGTGGTGCCAACTGTAGACCGGACCCGGGTATTACATCGGCTGTACATCGCTCGGACCAACTGCACATACTTCCCAGGCACACCTTTCTCCTTAAGGGCCCACCACAGAACCTCACGAGGTACCCGGTCGTATGCCTTTTCGAGGTCGACGAATACCATGTGCAAGTTTTTATGCGCACTTCTGTATTTCTCACATAGTTGGCGTATAGCAAAAATGGCATCCGTCGTACCCCGACCCGGCATAAAACCGAATTGGTTCTGCGAAATTTCACTCTCTTCTCTCAGTCGCCTTTCAATAACTTTCTCCCAGGCTTTCATAGTATGTGACATTAGCTTTACTCCTCTATAATTGTTGCACTCAAGCACATCACCTTTGTTTTTAAAGATGGGCACCAAGAAACTGCTGCACCAATCATCAGGTATGGCCTCTAGAAAAAAAAAACTATCACTAAAAATATATATATGTAATGAAATGACATTTCATTAATTCAAATTTGCCGCACTTCGCGCGTTGAAGTTGTCAATGGAATTTATGTTCTGTGGAACGGGGTGACGTGTGATTGAATGGCAGATAATGTTTAGATTATTTTGCATATTTTATTGTTAAAAATTCTATTGTAAAAAGATAAAATAAAGGGATATAATTGAGGAGGCGATATTAGTAAACTTTAAATGTCGTTTCTTTGATTTTCAGGTAAGTTATAGGTGTAATGATCATAGTTAAACGTTGTAATATAGTAAGGACGTATTAAATAAACAAATCTTTGATTTTCAGAGAAACAATTTGTGGTTTTTTTTTTTTTTCTCTTTATTTAGAATTAGGGACTTTTATACAAATGTACATGCCAGTCCCATCAGACCTTATACAATCCCTACCTTACATATTTCATCTTATACAGTAAAACGTAACAATACAAACTTAATTAACCTATGAGCAGCCTCGGAGTTAGGTGTAGACAAAATATGATGAAAAATTCCAACATCGTACATGTTTGTATCAAGCTCTCTATACAATTCTTCTCTTGCAGACTGAAATCTGACACATTCCGTCAATAGATGTATAACATCTTCTACTTTGCCACAATCCTCACAATTTGGTGAATTAGTTTTTTTCATTAAAAATGCGAACTTATTGAGCGGCATGTATCCAGATCTAAGTCTGTGAGCTGTCACTATCAACTTTCTGCTAAGCCTGGTGTTACAAAACCATGGTATATGAGGAGGCTCCGAAACTATAGTCCTATACCATATTCCCTTTTCTTTCGATCGTTCATTGAAATATTCTTTCCAAACTTCGTGACATTTGTTTTTATATTTAGGCAACAATTCTACATAATCAGTTCCAATATATGTTTCTCTACCTTTGTCTATACCTAATTTTGCTAAACGGTCAGCCTCCTCATTACCCTTTATACCTATATGTGAAGGAACCCACTGCAATTTCAAATCTATCCCTCTTTTAGATAAATCTTGTATTTTAGATAGAATTTCATAAGCTATCGAAGCACCTCTGTGCCCAGAGGCGCATCGAGCTATATGCTGTAGTGCGCTTTTGCTATCTATACAAATCAATGTTTTCCTGCTATTATTGATAGTTAGGATATAAGAAAGTGCCTCTGAAATTGCAAAAAGCTCCAAGGACATAACTGACACATAATGATTTATTTTATAATAAGTATTTGTATTATTCAAACTCAAAGGATCGTAGTAGGTCCATTACTATTAGTACTCTTAGATCCGTCAGTATAGATTTTGTAATAATCGTGATATTTATCTGCTAATTCTCTCAGAGTTTCTGCTCTAATTGAGTTTAAATCGTATGTCTTCTTAGGATTTTTAATTGAGTCCAAATTAACCCTTATTATGTCTTGGACGTTAATTCTAGTAACCCAAACGTCTAAAGAAAACATTTCTGGAATAAGAGTTGCTCTTACATTTTCCTCCTTGATCTCCCTAAATATAATAACAAGTAATGGAAGCTTTTTAGTTACCCAATATCTGATATGACTAACAGCACTAAGTTCTAACAACAATTTTATTACTACATTATCAGATACAGAATACGATTTTAAACAATATTTAGATGCTAACCATCTTCTCCTAACATGCAGTGGAGGCACACAGAGCTCGCTCTCCATAACATGTATTGGTGTGCTTCTTATAAAGCTCCCTACTACTCTTAAAGCTTGATTTTGAACTTTTTCTAACTTGTAAATATTTGTCTTAGCGCTATTATCATATAGAAAGCACCCGTAGTCTAACCTACTTCTAATCAGAGCCACGTAGAGCCTACGAAGATGAATCTGATGAATACCCCAAGAAGGACTAGTAAGAATTTTAAGCAGATTGAGAAGTCTCTGGATTTTCTCGACTATTTCGTTGATGTGTTTACCCCAGCGTAATGTCTTATCCAACCAAACCCCCAAATATTTGTAGTAATATACGTTGTCAAGCACACTATTATTTATGGAGAGTTGTACTTGTCGTTGCTTAAAACCCCTACTAAAAACACAAGATTTGGATTTACTTGTAGATATTTCTAATCCTAATTCGTCCAATAAAATAGTAAAAACATCCAAAGCACTTTGAATTTTGTATTGAGCTTCCAATATATCCTGGCAAGTAAAATAGAAAACGAAGTCATCAGCGTATTGGCATGAATACACCTCAGAAATATCCTGACAAACTTTATACGTAGCTATATTAAAAAGCAGCGGTGACATAGGGTCACCTTGAGCTAAGCCTTTTCGTGCATATCTGACCATATCAGTTGAGGACTCATCGGTCACTTTAAGATGACGTTCGCTAAGAAAGTTCCACAAATATTGGCAAATATTCCCACCAACACCCAAACTATCAAGCACCTGCAATAGCTTATCTATTAATATATTATTATAGGCACTTTTGATATCAATAAAACAAGCCGTTGTTGGGACGTTCTTTGAAAAGCCTATCTGTATTTGAGTCACCAAACGCGTAAGACAATCAAGGCAGGATTGTCCTCTCCTGAAACCAATCGTATTCGGCGACAAAATCCGATTCTTCTCTATATACCATTCAAGTCTTTTGGCTATCATAGCATGAAATATCTTGCACGTACACGACATTAACGAAATAGGTCTTGGTTTACTGTTATTATTTGAGCCAGTACCCGACTTCGGTATGGGGACAACTCTAATCTGACGCCATTGGAGTGGGAAATTACCTGAGTTTAGTATACTATTATAAATTTTCAGTAAGTATAATTTGCCAATAAGTGGTAGATGTGAAATCATGGAGTAAGTAATTTGGTCATCTCCTGGAGCAGTATCTTTTTTCTTTAAACAGTTATTTAGTTCCTGCAACGTAAATTCAGACTCAAGCAACACATTTGTAGAATTAAAAATCGGCTTAGGGGAAGCGACATATTCTGGTGTAAGATCACATAACATTTCTCTCTTTAGCTCCTGAGGACATTGGATATTGGATTTCTTGTAACCTTTGACCCATCGTAATCTACGCCACATATCTGAAGCTGAAACTTTGTAGTCAATGCTTTCACAGAATTTCTTATAGTCATTAGATCTCGCCTTTTGAATAGCTTGTTTAGCCTTCGCAGTTTTTTCCTCAAGTTTTGCAAGGTTCGTTGGTGTTGGGTTACCTCTAAATTTCTTAAGAGCCAGTCGACGCTCCGCAACCAATTTAGATAAATCTGGACTCCAGTACCCTTTTGGTTTAAATTTAGTATTTGGCTTATTACAATATTTAACAAGAGGAATATTCTCATCTGCTGATTTATTTATTTGACAGGAGAAATAATCGTACAAAACCTGAACATCATCATATGTATTAGACAGAGAAAAGCAATCAAGGAGACACGCTCTATAACCAGTCCAGTTGGCTAATTTGTAGTTACGCTTTTTACGGATGTAGACATCGTCACAGTAGTTTACTTTTACTTTAATAAATAAGTGATCACTACCTAAGTTTTCATTCATAACGATCCAGTCACAGTTAATAGCAATATCCGCAGATGCAAATGTAATATCTGGGGAAGAAGATTGCAATATGTTATTCACTAGTTTAACCCTAGTAGGCTGTCCAGTATTCAGAGATGTAAAACCAAACTCTAAAGCTGACTCAAAGATTTGTAAACCCCTATTATCATTTTTATGAGACCAGTTTGTGTGGTGAGCGTTAAAATCTCCTGTTATTAAACAATTATTTGGAAACAAAGAGAATACCCTATCCCAGTCGGCTTGTGTCGTATGAACAGAACTAGGACAATAAATTAAAATGATATATTTGATATAATTACAATTATTTAGCTTAATACTTAATATTTCGATGCCTGGATTAATTTGACTTACCGCGACTTCCTGCACACTTAGTGAGTTATGAACTACAAAAGCAATTCCCCCGTACGAATCCTCTCTATCTCTTCTAAACATATTGTATTGATTAATATTGACATAAACATCTTCCCCTAACCAGGTTTCACTAATTAATGCTACGTGTATTTTTTCCTGCAACAGTAAACACTTAAATTCTTCGAGTTTGGGTTTCAAGCTCTGTGCGTTCCACTGCATTATATTCAAATTAATAGTTTTACGTGAAAAGGCCATCTTTAAACATAGAAATTATTTTACTGTACACATCCCCTTCTTTAAGCCACCGCCAAACTAAATTAAAGCATTGTTCAAATATAATATTACCTAATAATTTAACTTTGACATCGAAACTACACTCCGACAAACATACCTGTTTTAATTTATTAAATAATCTTTTAAAGTCCATAATACGCTTTGTAGGCTCTTTCTCTTTCTCAATTCTTTCTCGTGCTAGAAGTGGTTCCTCTTCATCGCCATGTGTAAGATTACGACTATGGCCTGACTTTTTCTTCTTTTTATTTTTTTTTTTTTTTTTTTTCTCGACGGGGAAAATCATCTTTGACGAAACCCGCTCTTGGGTGGAGCGGGAGACAGTGTCAGACTCTTACTGACTAAAAACCCCGCGCCGTTCCTTCTAGCCTTCATACCGGGGCACGAGCTCCCTTTCGGACAACCCTGTCCCCAGTAGGCTTCGACCCAGCTGGGCCCCTCCTGCTGCTGACAACTCCTTGAGGCGCGCGGGAACAGTGCGCGCCGTCGACGTCTTGGACTCGGTCCATTACCGGACGATCGGACAGCGAGCTACCCATGGCTCGCCGTCCGCGAGCCCGCGTCTACGGTGGCCGGAAATCGGGATCGGAATCCCGGCGACGGCGGCGAGGGCGCCGTTGCCTGATACGGTCGGCCTCCTCCTTTGCAAGCATTACTGCTTCGCAGAAGGAGGCGACCGCCTGCCATTCCTCCTCACTCCGGACCATGGCCTCGACCAGGGCCCGGCGCGAGAGGTCTTCGCCGCCGATCGCCCCCACGAGGGCACGGCGATGCTCCGCCCAGGCAGGGCACACCTCGACGGTGTGCTCCACCGTGTCCTCCGGGCGTTGCGCACAGTGGCGACACCCGGGCGTCTCTTCCGCTTGAATCCGATGCAGGTACCTCCCGAACTTGCCATGTCCGGTGAGGACCTGCGTCATGCGGAAGGTAAGGACGCCGTGAGGTCTTTCCAGCCACGCCTCAAAGAGGGGACTTACCGCCATAATCGTGGCGTGCCCAGCACTGGGTTGCGATAGCCGTTGACGCCATTTCACCATGAGATCCCGCTCTTCTTTTTATTTGGTTTCCTCACAGATTTACCCAGAATTAGTGAACCTTCGGACTCTTCCATACTTTGGTCTCCGCTGTCTTCACTATTAGAATTTTGTTCATTTCTTATCTGAATCTGTTTCTCTGGCCGAGTTTTTGTAACTAATACATCTCGATATGAAATCTTATCATTATTGAAATAGTTAGATTTACGAGTATTATGTGTAATTTCCTTTTCAATTTGATGGTCCGTTTGTGTTTTCCTCCCCTCTAAATATGTGGACAGGGCTTTTCTGTATGTAATATTCTTCTCACACATTATCTTTCGTATTTCCTTTTCTTTTATAAATACGGGACATGACTTCTCCAAAGCCATATGTGACATCTTACAATTTATGCATTTATAGTTGGTAGTTTCACAGTTACTATGATTTTCCCCGCATTTTGGGCAGCGTACTATTTTGGTTGGACATGACTTTATTAAATGCCCAAATCGCCAGCAACCAGAGCATTGCGTCACTGGAAACATATATGGTTCCACTTTAAACCGACACTCATACATAGATACATATGAGGGTAAAGTGGAACTTTTAAAGCACAGTCGAACTGACTCGCTGTCCACCCATTCTCTGGACATTCCAAGGCGTTTTAATCTCCTCACGCTTACAACTTCATATTCACTTTCTAAGCTTTGCTGAATTTCTCCTACGTCTATATTTAAATCTATCTGTTTAACAACTCCATACGATAAACTGATCTCATCTGCTAATTGGCATCTGTACCCCAAATCTAAAAACTTTTGACAATTGACTAGTTTTTCAGCGTTTTTCCTGTCTTCAAATTCTAAAATCACCTTGTATGCATTTTTGTACTGAATTTTATTTATATTAGTGATGTTTTCTGACTTTAATAACTTTGCTAAACCGAATTGTTTTGGCAATGCTTTGTCTTTTCCCGTAATGCTCACAATATTACCGTTTGTTTGTGTGTTTCTTTCACCACTCATACTACTATTCAAGTTCCCAGATAATCGTCTTGCTGGTTTTTTCTTTCCATTTCTAACGGTTATAAACCCATCATCATCTTCTATAATTTCCTCACTATCCTCGCGACTTCTTTTCTCTGGAACCCTTTTATTTTCACTTGAAATATTACAGCTCGTCTCCATTATTTCTGAATTAACTTGTTGCTCATCATCATCATCATCATATCAGCCGAAAGACGTCCACTGCTGGACATAGGCCTCCCCCAAGCGTCGCCACAACGACCGGTCCTGTGCGTCACGCATCCATCGGATTCCCGCGACCCTGACCAGGTCGTCGGTCCACCTTGTTGGAGGCCTTCCAACGCTGCGGAAGACTTGAAACCGGAAGACTTGTTGCTCACTTTCAATTAATATTTCCTCTTCTATAATGTCACTTCCACTCGACTCACAAATAACATTCGTCACTTTATCCATTATCAGTAAACATTTGGATTATATGATAAAATGTAGGTAGGTGTAAAAAAGTTAAAATACAGAGATATAGCTCTTCGCAATGCGTGCGCTCACTTCGGCTCTTCGCGCGGCACACGCTGTTTTTATTCTTCTTATGATAAACTAGCACTTTACCTGCTACTTCATTCAAGCGAATTTTAAAATAAAACATAAACACAAGGATAAAGATTATTTTATCAAAACTCAGCTTTTCCTAAATTGTTTAGCGTCCCGACTCGCGTCGTCTAGCTGAATTTGTGGTTTATTTGGAAAATCCTCAATAACATATCTTATATGTATATATATGTTTATGTATATCTAATTATTACTTATCTGGAGTAAAAACGAGTCGTGGCTCGATCCGACTAGTATAAATGTTGAATTGATCCTGTCTGCCGCAGACACGATGAAACTATTTTCTTAAACGTTTTCTTACGTTGATCAATCATGCTCGCATCACAATCACTCTACAACTCTCACCTATCAACATTCACTCATCCACAATCACTCATCAACACTCTTCAACTACCCACTTGCAAACTAATATTTCCCCAACTTGGGTCACGTATTTTTATTTGTCTATTTATACAAGGGTGGAAGTTCTCGGCACTTCTTTTTACTTAACATTATTTATTATCCTAAAAAGTAGGACACGGCAGGGTCATAGCTGCAAGATGACTCTAGTGACTTTTAGTACAGGTTTCATAGAGACTTATCACAGGCACCAGACAAAATTAAACCCATGGCTATGATTTACTGTAACCCATTAGCATTAAGTAACTTGTGTAGAAAAAATAAACAATAATAATTTTTTTTAACCTATTGTGTGTTCCACTGCTGGGCAAAAGCCTCCCTTTTCTCCTTCCAAACTTCTCTGTCCAGGGCGATCTCTGTCCAAAGTCCCGCGGACATGATCAGCCCCCCTAGCCAAGTTACAACCATTTCGCTTGCGTCGAACGCTTCGAATTGACCTTGCCGCCAATTGTTTTGTTCTGACCACGTGACTGAGCATTGAGATGATGTGATTCCCGTAGGTACATTTGAAGCTTTCTACTAGCGTTAACTATTGCAGATTAGCAACTTGGCTAGGGGTACAGATCGTCAACGTTTATTATAGTTATTAATTTCTTGGCGTGTACATTATACAAGCGCCCTTACAATCTGGCGCGTGTAAGGAAACACGTGTTCCTACACCTATATATAAAACAGTATGGTAATTCACATGACGTATTCAATTCTTCGTAAGTGATGAACGATCAGGGAGCTCACGATTCAGCAAGTTGAATGAAAACGATTCATCTTCGCTGTTATACCACAAAAGCTAACGTTTGTGTTGAGATGAAACAGAAGCTAAGCTTTGTAAGGGTAGGTATGTTTAGTGAAAAGATACCGAGAATATTGCTGAAAGTAAGAAAATATAGAAAAAAGATTAGGTTACGGTTAAATTAAGTCACAAATTGGAGGGATAACGAGATGGCGGATAATTATGACTTAAGAGAGTTATCTGCGGGGATGCGGGGAACCGTCACGGCGCCTCTGGAACGCAAAAGGCAACTGAATAAAAAAGGGTAGGTTTAAATAAAACAGGTAAAATGCGAGTCGTACTCTCGTACGTTTGTTATATGGAAGCCCCACTTAAAAATCTATTTTATTTATATTTGTTGTAATAGCAGTAATAGAAATACGTCATCTGAAAAAAATTCAACTGTCTAGCTGTTACGGTTTATAAAAACATTTTGGTGACAGACGGAAGGATATTGGAATCTTAGTAATAGGGTCTCGTTTTTATCCTTTCGGTACGAAACTCGAAAAACAATAATTGTCAGCAAGATTGACATGCGCTACCGAAATATGATATGATTTTTTTATGGTGGGAAAAATCATCCAATGACAACCTCCGCTCTTGGGCTGAGCGGTAGATAGTGCCAGACTTACTGACTAAAAACCCACCCTGTTCCTTCTAGCCTTCATACCAGGGCTCGAGCTCCCTTTCGGATAACCTTGACCCTAGTGGGCAATATCATATGATTATATTTTTATTACCGACAGCTATTATTGCTGTCAGAGAGTCACTTTGACATACATATATATAAATATTAAGTACATAGAGAATCATAATTATGTAAAACACAGATCTTCCTTGTTTATTAGTTTATTATGAGGAGTCAGCTCATACTATGTAAAGATACAATCAACGAGTAACATCTGTCGATTTTATTTTTTACTTCAAAATTTAGTAAATACCATTTTGAATACAGTAAAAACTTTTATATATTTCAGTCTCATGAGTATTCATTTAGTCAATTGTATGTACATTTTAATCACTTCGAGTGTACAAATATCGGGAATAAATATCGATGTGTAAATACAGGTGGTGCTGTGTATTTTATACTTGTAAATATTGGAAGAAAAACGAAATAAAAAGAATATAAAAAGGTACACAGCTAATGATTTTGAAATTTTACTGTGACAACCATGACAACTCGTGTATGGATTACTGTTCTCATCTTTAGGATGATCTCCCTAATACCAGCTTGATGCACTAGAGCCAAGAAGATCATTAGCAATGATGCTCTTGTCAAGTCAAAACTCTAAAGTCTTCAGCATCAATGCCGAGTTGCTAGCCTATCGGTTTTCTATAGTTTATATTTCGGGAAGTGTGCATTGGAATTGCACAATTCAATCCCGCCAAGTCTGCACCATCATCGGATCACAAGACGTACGGCATTGTGCCACCGGTACATGGTGGACATCCCACTCGTACTGGTGGGATGTCCACGTCGATGCAAAGCGTTTTGGGAACACATTCATTATGCGTACAGCTAAGGAGTGGAATTCCCTACTGGAGTCTGTATTTCCTGATAACTATAACCTAGGGATCCTTCAGTCAAAAGTGAATACCTATTTACTCTGCTTCTAGACAAGTGGGAAAAACATCCAATAACAACCCCAGCTCTTGGGTGAAACGGGAGATAGTGTCAGACTCGTACTGACTAAAAGCCCACCCCTTTCCTTCTAGCCTTCATACCGGGGCTCAAGCTCCCTTTCGGATAACCCTGGCCCTGACGACCACATTATCGCTTACCATCGAGTGAGATAGTGGTCAAACGTAAACCTAACTATAATATTAAAAAAAAATATATATTGTCTTCCACCCATTGGAATCCCTACTATATAATATTATAAATGCGAAAGTAACTCTGTCTGTCTGTCTATTACGCTTTCACGCAAAAACTACTGAACGGATTTAGATCAAATTTGGTAGGTAGGTAGAAGAGACACTGGAATAACACATAGGCTACCTATAATTCCACTGCTGAGCACGGGTCTCTGCCCGCGCGATATAAACTGTAGTCCACGCGGGCGAAGCCGCGGGCGGAAGGCTAGTTTGAAATAAAAACGCCTTTAATTTGAAATATTACAAAATACAAATGTACATTAAGATTCCATACCATTTCATGAACTGACTATCGAGATTGATCTCTCTATATCCGTTCCAGTTCGTAACCTTACCCGCCTACTGATCTCACCCTTCCCTCCACTCCACTCCACAAATGAAAGTAGGTACTACAAGCTACTCCAATTGAAAAGACAGGTAAGTGAATATGAATAAGGCTGCGAACACTCGGGTGACGATCGCGATCGCACGCGGTAGTGGATTGAGGCAATTCATCTTACTCCTCTGCGGATACTGACACCGGTGTAGTGTGTTCCTTAGGCAAGATTATTGCGGGACATTATTACTTTACACTCAAGATTTCTCTGGCACGTTTTTGAAGTCTGAGGTTATTGACAAACATATATAAATCCCATTTGGATTTATATATGTATGGTTTCAATTTCAATTCGATACCTCTACGCGTTCTTAAGATATTATGAAAGGGTATTCACAGACAGACGGACGGACAACAAAGTGATCCTACAAGGGTTCCGTTTTTTAAATGAAAAAATATGTGTTGGAAGTAAACTGTAGTACATATCAAAATGTTAGGAGTTAACCATATAACTTTACGGAACCGTATATCGATTTCTCGGTTTTAAGCGTTTACCATTAATATTATAAAGAAAAAAAAAATGTGTTCGTGTGTATATGTTTGTAAGGTACTTTTTCATGCTCAAACGGCTTAACGAATTTCGATTTTTACACGGATAGACAAAATAACACATATTATACTTTTTATCAATACGTACTTTACTTACAAAGTTGACGGTTGTAGTTCTACTTTTTACAAGATGGACTGATGGCCTGGTGAGGGTCGTGGAAATCCGATGAATAGAATAGAATAAAATAAACTTTATTGTACACCAAAATAGTAACATAACTTGTTTGAATGCGAGACGCATAGGATCGGACGTTGTGGCGACGCTTGGAGGAGGTCTATGTTAGGCGGGTCGATAGCTTATTTAGACTTAGAACTTAGAAGGTTCTTTATTTTATTTAAATTTGATAATATTTTAATGATTTGATAAATATTGATAATAATATTTTTTATTTTATTTTATATGTGTTTACATTTAGTAAATATTAGTATTTTATTATTGTGAATGTGGGAACTATGTGGAAAACTTTTTTCTTTTCTGTATTTTTACATGATGTCTGGCAGTTTTGAGTATTTGACGCGGCCTACCCAAATGTCCTTTCTTTGGTATTGTTCGTCAAGTCGTTGAGCTCCTTGATAGACCTAAGTTTGAGCTACACGAATACTGACAAATGCTTGCATTAACTGGACAGGTCCACTCAAATCTGTGTGGTTCTTTTCTTAAAAGACCATCTGAGACACTGGTCTGCATGGTTCTCATATGATTTGACCATTACATGTTTACTGTATGGATTTTAAAAGAGACTTTGACCCCTGAGTTTGTTTCGGTGTTTCTTCTCAGGGTAGTCAGCTAGGAAACACCAGCCTCATCTCGTTAAAACTGACTGAAAACAAAATTGACGTGTAAAAGTGTTTTTTGAAAACCTATTTACAAAATAAAGATCATTTATCATTTAGTAGAAAACTGCCACTAAAAATATTAACACACTCCGAATTCCTATTTCAAAAATTTTACCCGTTGGTAACTATTTAATTTGGCTAAATAGGTCACCCGTAACCACCGAAACTCGTGGTCACACTACTCATGAATGGATGCCTCCTCCTCACCTGCCAACGCTAGTGAATAGCCGACGGGTCAGAGTTCGACCCGTGATCAACATCAGCCGCTGAATAGACACAGAATTTTAACCCCTTCGCTTAATACGAAGACCGACCCGCTCACCAAAAGATACAAAAGATAAAGTACAAGTAGCATGAAATATCGCCTCTCTTCAAATACTTGTTCATTTAACATGGCTGATAATATCTTTTGGAAAATATAATATGAGTTAAGATTTTCTGAGAGCTTTCAATTTATGCGTTTCATGTCGGACCGCTGCCGCACGCTTAACGTACCGCAGGTTATATCTCGCTGTCGGGCCGATGCAGTACGGTTGCAGTCCGGCACCGAACGTCTAAATTGAAAGCGTATTTTACAGCCGTGCGTTTTTATCTCAGTGATGTGTAGTAGTTTTTTTTTTAAATCTTCCACAAATTTCTCACAGACGCCTTCCCAAGTATTTTTTGTTTCCTTGCGATTGCTGTGTTTGTCACTTTTGGAGTTCCAAATGGCAGGATGTATTTCAATTTCATTTATAAAATCTTCCACGTTTATATCATCCATTTTTAGCAAATACGTAAATAAAAATTTGATGCAATTAGCTCTAACGTCTATTTACCGCACTATTTAACACCGAAATGATGCTGAAATGACGTGATGCTTAGCTTACAACGTTGCCGCCCTGTTGTCAAGCGTTCGCGGTACCGGCGCCGCACGGTGGCCGCACCGCGCGCTTTGTATGAAAAATACGATCATACGTACGCAGTACGACTAACGCATCGCATCCGCACCGCAGCAGGCCGTCAAAAAACGCATAAATTGAAAGCACCCTTAGTAATAGGTTCCGGTTTTACCCTTTGGGTACGGAACCCTAAAAAACGGATTAATTATGTATATTAATATCTTAGCATGAATCCGGCCGTCTGGTACCGATCCGGACCGAGCCTGATCCGTCGACCGCGCAAAACTTTCCACCCACACCTCAAAGAGATGGCATAAAACCGTAGGAGCACACCAGGGCCGAAACCTACTGAAGCCAAAGTTTGACTTCCAAAACCTAAAGCGCATGGCAAAGGAGGAACATAGATAAGGTTTTAGTCAGAAAAAGTCTGATGTATGTACCCACTCCAACTTACTGGATAATTCGACACCTAAAAAAACAAGTCCTTAAGAAAATAAAACATCAATACCATCACGAGTAAAAAGATGAACAACGAGATTGTGAAACTAATATCTCATGTGATGTATGTTACACGTTCCTTTGTATACCTTTACATATGTGTACGATTCAAAGGTAACTTGCAAATCAACTTGAGGGATTTCTTACGTCGCCCTTTGAACCTCTGAGAACATAAAAAAAACGAATAAATCAACAGACATCTGCTCAGAATAGATCAAATTTAACAAATTGAGATACAATACTTCAAAGAATTTCTCAACTTTCTCGTTTTCCCGACGGCTCACTTGAATATTTTGTTCAATTCTCCTTTCATTATACTTGGAATTTTGTGTTTTATAGTTTTAATAACCTTGGATTTCAAGGCTTCATTCAGACGGTAATAAAAGTTGGGAATAAAATTCTTAGTATTAACTCGTAAAACTACTTTGTTGGTGCTTAGACTAAAATACATTGAAGCGCACTGAGTAGCACCTAGCTACTCTCAGAATATTACACTTAAGGGCTCTTCTTGAAGAAGAATATTTCATGAGTTATTTTACTACTGCACTATATTCATTCATGGCTACTCATCATTTTAGGGATAGGTAAACAAGAATATTACCCTGTATCATTCGCTCCACTAGGGCAAGGTATCTCCAGTTTCCTGATAAGTGCACACGGGCCTCAAAAAAAGCCGCCACAAAAACGCTATAACCCGCCACAAAACAAAAGCTAAAGCGCGTCAGCTTGGTGGCCACGTGTGCTGTATCATAATGGACTCTGACGAAGAAGGATTAAATATGCGAATGGCATGCGGCGGCGTCATTATTATAAAAAAAAACGCCACCACAAAAAAAGGCGCGACAAAAAAAAGGCTTGAAGTGGCTTCAAGTTTTTTTTTTGTGGCGTTACTGCCGCACATGGGCCACGATGGCCCCCTGAAAAAGAAGCTTGAAGCGGCTTTTTTGTGGCCCATGTGGAACACTTGGCTATAAATAATATGACAGAAAAGAAAGGAATAGCATATTAAGTTTTCTTCTTCTAGCAAAGAGTCTGATCTAACCGCATGAAGGTGACAATCAAACAATTTTGAAAATTCACTTTATGTCCGAAAAGGCAATCAATCCTAATGAATTCGGTGCGTGATTTGCTTGACAAACCGATTTCGTCCAATATGAATCCACTCGACTTGCGGATTAATTGAAAGAGGGTGACCACAGATTTGATCTGACTCCTTCGGTGCTCAAGTGATAAGATGCAAGCGGATAGGTGCCTTCGTCTTTTAGTGTCGATAACTTCTTATAAAATATTGGTCTGACCAGTAAACCAGAGACCTTATTTTTAATATATTATATGCGAAAACTAAAACACCTGGCTAATGTTTTTATGTAAAGAATCTATGTACATTCAAAGAAAAATGAAAAATCAAAAAGTTATAAGCCCGTTATGGTACCTGGTTTGCGACATAAATACATGGTCACCGGGTGACTTAGTGGTTGTTTTGCTTCCGCACCCAGCTGTGCGCTGACGCCTAATGTCTTCTATGTGGTATCCAACATTTGACCTTTTTAAATGTTTTTGAAAAAAAAAATAACATGGTGTAAAAATGATTGGAATCGATAAAGTTACTGATTCTCAATAAACTATATTCTGGTTTCACATATATACTAAAAATAATGTTCAACAGAACGGGAAGCAAAGCAGTACCCCTAGCCAAGTTCCTAATCTGCGATAGTTTACGCTAGTAGAAAGCTTCAAATGTACGGGAAAGACGTCGCCTCAACGCTCAGTCACGTGGTCAGAACAAAAGAATTGGCGGCAAGGTCAACTCTAAGCATTCAACGTAAGCGAAACGGTTGTAACTTGGCTAGGAGGGCACGTTGCTAATATTTTTGAACAACTGCGCCAATCATATCGATAAACATTACGAAACAAACTTGTAAACACCGAGTTTAAAGAGATCGATAGACACAAATAAATGATAATTATTATTATTGGTATTAAGTTTAAGCTATAATCGATGACACTTATAATCATAGCTTTTTAGATCACTTATCTATTAATACGACCATTAAAACATGTAGAATCTATTTCCTTTGAAATAACTGAAATATAATACTGCGTGATCGATCAGCGTGAAAGTTTTTTTCTGTAAAACCTATCACCACATGGAAGCGCGCTATACTCATCAATACGGGTGGTCTTTTAACAGAGATGTGCGAGTCATATAGGCGGGGCATACAGAAAAAGCTCCAGTAGACAAGGTTTTCTTCGTCCACTAGAGCTTTTTTTTTCGTGAGCGTTGTATGTTAGCCACGTGAGCGAGGAATGTGTGCTCATTGCTGGAAAGTGTCTGTCAATCAGCAATAAGCACACTCTCGCACTGACTCGGTAGTCATTGCTGCAAATCATCATCATCATCATCATCATCATCATCATACAGCCGAAAGACGTCCGCTGCTGGACATAAGCCTCCCCCAAGCGTCACCACAATGACCAGTTCTGTGCGTCACGCATCCATCGGATTTCCGCGACCCTGATCAGGTCGTCGATCCACCTTGTTGGAGGCCTTCCAACGTCTTCCGGTACGTGGTCGCCATTCCAGAACTATTGTCTCCATCGACCATCTGTTCTGCGTGCAATATGCCCTGCCTATTGCCCCTTAAGTTTGGCGACTCTTCGAGCTACGTCGGTAACCTTAATGCTTCAAATACAGCGGTCAAACTGTTCACGCACCTTCGGTGGAAACAACCACACATCTTGACAATGCCGCTATAACCACGCACCGCTTAGCTTTCTCGCTAACAGCTAGTGGAAAAGCACCCTTAAGTCCTGAAGTCCGTATTCCCTTTCACGTGTGATTTCCCCGGACGCTCCTTATAGGCTGTTACCTACTACAGGAAAAAGCGTTTCCAACATCATAAATACTTAGCCGGCTCTTACGTTATTCGATTACCTTTTGAGTTACCGTGCCTACAGTAAATCGATGTTTTGGAGCGAAATGGGTTACCTGAAATTTACAGTCATATGAAAATTTAATGTAATGTTTAGTTGGTTCTTTTACGAATTATTTACGCTTGTACAAAAATGCGTGTTAGTTTTTTATTGTTAACACGAAACTAAAATAACCTCTCATGCCAGCTTCTTTGCTTTGGTTATCTTTTACAAGCTTTTATTTAGTTTCACCTGTCCCGATGTTGGTCTGTCATCAAATCTTGCAAATTAAATTTGACCCACTTCCCGGTTACCGATTGAGCTGAAATTTTGCATGCACGTGTAAATCAGATAACAATGAAAAATTATTATGACATGGAGGTAATCTGATGATGGAACCGGAACGTGGCTATAGGAACTGGGTAGTTAAACGACACAACCCCATCAAGTTTGGGCTCGTATGTTTCATCTTGACGAGTATTAATTATATAGATATACCGAGCTGTAAAAGCATGCTATGAATTTTTTTTCATTAAAAGCTTGTTTAACTTCAAGACCTATTATGATTCTCATACTTGCTTCTGCTAGTAGCTTCAACCGTGTAAAAGTAGAATATAATCCCAGAGAACGTACTTTCACAATCAACAGTGCCTATGTTCTATACCAGGAAATGGTCTACCAGTAAGTCAATCCAAGCAGCCGTTTAAGCGAGGAGGAGTGGCAGGCGGTCGCCTGCTTCTGCAAAGCTGTTATGCTAGCAAAGGAGGAGGCCGACCGCATCAGGCAACGGCGCTCACAGCGCCCAAGCCGCCGCCACCGGGATTCCGATCCTGATTTCCGGCCACCGTAGACGCGGGATTGCGAACGGCAAGCAATGGGTAGCTCGCTGTCCGACCGTCCGGTAACTGTCTGGACCTAGGAATGGGGTGAGTTTTTTAGTCAGTAAGAGTCTGACACTATTTCCCGCTCCGCCCAAGGGCGAGAGATGTCATTTGAATGATTTTTACCCACCAAAAAAAGTGTGAAATTACGACTCAGGTTTTATAAACTTTTTAATTTATTTTTACTTTCCTTGTATTCGTAATGAAAAGCACAGTGTTTAGTTTAGGGTGACGGTTTAATCCCTCGAATTGTTCAATTCCTTCTCGGGACGAAATGAGTTACTTTCACCCCTAGAGTAATAATGTACTATTACACTTTTTAGTTTGATACGCTATGAAAGCGTGTTTTTTTTTAACTATATTTATTCTACCACGACCCGCTTTGCTCATGACACACTCACCACCCTAAGGCAGTTGGGCTAAGATAATGATCTCTGGAATGAAGGGAGGGCTGCGGATTACTTTTCTCAATCAGCGCGTCGTAATAAATATTTGATGAGCTATAAGGTACAACATTTATTTGTAACTTATTTCTTCCTTTGTATTCGATTGCCTCGAGAATATTTTGAATTAGGCAGAGTGAAATGTCAATTTTAATTTTGTTTCTTGATTGACGACTATAATTTGGAAATGGCTGAGTATCCCCCGCATACGGGCCACAAAAAAAAGCCGATTCAATCTTCTTTTTGGGGCGGCGTTTTTTATATCTAATAATGACGGCGCATGCCATTCGCGTATTTGATCTTTCTTCGTCAGAGTCCATTATGATACTGCAAAAATGGCCACAAGCTGACGCGCTTCAGCTTTTTTTTGTTGCCACTTCTAGTTTTTTTTTTTTTGTGGCGGCGTTTTTTATGGCGGCTTTTTTTTGAGGCCCGTTTGCGGGGACACTAAAGGGTATTGAACTTATTTGGCGTAATTATCCTCCGCCATTTTCATTTTTCTTCAAAGTTGTAGCGAATTACCACCTGTAGATTAAAGGACGAAGTAAAATGTTTCCGCTTAGCTACAGCCTAGGGTCTTTAAGTCAAGAGTGGATAAGTTACCTCTAGGCAAGCGTGCTCTACCGTCGACCACATCATCGCTTACCATCAAGTGAGGTAGTAGTCAAATCCTGTGAATAATATTTTAAAAAACTTATTTATAAATGGTGATATAAAGAGCCGCGTTGCTGAGATATTCGGAGGCACGTTTCGCTATACGCCTCTTCTATCCGTACGTGCTAGTATCATTGTCCGCCATAACTGCATTTCTCTAACTGCACGTACCTACCATCTTTTTGTGTGTATAGTGCCGGCGGATGGTGATACTGTTTATTTACGGCAAGCAATGGGTAGCTTGCTCTCCGACCATCCAGTAAACGTCCGGACCGAGCCCAATTTGTCGTCGGTGCGTACTATTCCCAAACGCCTCAAGGAGTTGTCACCAATCTCAGGGACTCCACGGACGCAGAGCCGAAGTCTATTGGGACCAAGGGTCTGTTTCCGAAAGGGAGGCTCGGCCCCGGTATGAAAGGCAACGAAGGAACGGGGTGGGTTTTTTAATCAGTAAGAGTCTGACACTATTTTCCGCTCTACCCAAGGGCGGGGTGTAATCTGAATGATTTTTAGCCACCGAAAAAAAAAGACGTGTGGCACTCGGAGACTGCCGCGGTAAACCTATTGCATAGCATTTTTTATCAACTTTTAATTCTTTATTAGGTGATCATTATTTGTGATTGAAGTTGACAAGTTGCCATGACAACCATTTAGTGGGGGTGTTAGGTTTTTTTCGTTACGGAATTTCTGGATTCGGTCTCCACGGTCAAGGCCCGCGATAGAAGCTATGCAATAGCTTAAAAACTGTTTATTTATGGTGATCTCCCCCCCCCTCCAAACAATTTGTCAGTAAAGTAACACTTTAGGACAGTTTTATTGTAGTAATTTTGACTGGTTCATGTGTCCGCGACCTACTTAAAAATTCGAATCCCTTTGCTGCATTTTGTAGCTTTCTTATGCTCTTTAAAATTATTCATATTATTACTAGCACCATTCTTCTCTAAAGCGGTATCTTTAGAAATGTTGGATAGTACAAAAACTCAAAACCGAGTTATTTGAGCTACAAACTTGTAGGTAGGCATCATCACCATTGCAGCGTAAAGATGTTAACTGTTGGACATATGCCTACCCCAACTGTCGTTAGAACGACCATTCCTGTGCGTCTCGCATCCATCGGATTCCTGTAACCCTCACCGAGTCATCGGTCCACCTTGTGGAAGATCGTACCGTACGCGTGCCGGAATACACTGCGATGGAATCTTGTAGTAATGTATACCAACAATACCTATGTCTGTTTTTTATGCACACAAAAGTACAGAGGCGGACTTAATGCCTTAGGCATTTTCTGCCAGTCAACCTTTGGGTGATGCAGAGAAAAATAGTGGTAGGTGCAATAAATGAGAAAGAGAAAATGAATACAAGAATTAACATAAGTACTAATAAACCATTTAATATACCTATATGTATAATACAATTATATTATTATTATTTTGTTGTACAATACTTTCTAATCTAATTATGTACATACTCTTTTGAAAAAAATCATTGCTGTGTCTGAATACCAATAAAGTGTTTAAGTATAATATAGGTATATAATTAGCCTTTGACTACACAAGGTGGACCGACGAACTTTTGAAGGACGCGGGCGTCACTTGAAAGTCACTGTGAAAATTCTTGCGTGAGGTCACGTATGCTTTGCAAGAGACAAGTAGACAGCTTTTAGTAAAGTATTATAAATTCAAATATATATTTTTAAACATGTAAGAGGTTCGATAGTGCAGCCGTAGTGTGCAAATACACGCCACACGATACGCACACTATATTTTTAATATAGTTGTGATTTAGTGCAACCTCACTATCAACATTCAAACTCATAGCTGCTACAGAGTACTCCACACCATCTACAGTAATATTATAAAGAAGGTTGTTTTTTGTTTGAGTTCATCATCATCATCATTTCAGCCGAAATACGTGTACTGTTGGACATAGGCCTCCTCCAAGTGCCACCACAATAAACGGTCCTGTGCGTCTCGCATCCATCGGATTCCCGCAACCCTTACCAGGTCATCGGCCCACCTTGTAGGAGGCCTTCCAACGCTACGTCTTCCGGTACGTGGTCACCATTCCAGAACCTTTCGGTCCCAACGACCATCTGTTCTGCGAGCAATGTGCCCTGCCCATTGCCACTTAAGTTTAGTAATTCTTCGTGCTATGTCGGCAACCTTGGTTCCTCTGCGGATATCCTCATTCCTGACTCGATCACATCATCATTGTAGGAGGTAATCTCTGAAATTACTAGTCCCATTACTAAAAATTTTTCTCCGTCTAGAAAGCTGCTTTAGTCTTGAGTGACATAGCCTATATTTTAAAGCGGGTGAAGCCGTAGGCAAAAGCTAGTTCTTAAAACTCAATATTACTTTTAGCTGAACCCGGGAATCGAGCCATGGACCACGCTCAATAGTCACACTTGTGCCATGACTAATAAGAGAGTCAAAATACTAATATAAGATAAGTACTTGAAAAGGCTTTTCCAGATATTCCTTAGCCACACAATACACGTCAATAACCTACTCATACCACCTCATTTGTGTTCATCGCTCTATTCACAGCATCTTATAAAGGCAATACGGCGAAAACTCTTATTTTCCCGGAAATTGCTTCGCCCCTAATTATCTTCTCAAACTTCAGGATTAACGAACTCCGGAACGAGTAAGGAGAGTGTGGTGGGAGTAAATTACATGCGTCTGACTTCATTACGTCACGCAGAGTTTCAGTCCCTCCCTCCTGTGTTACGTGCCGCCGACCCTAACTTATAAGGGTTTGTTTCTTAGGTAGTGTGTTTATGGGTGACAACAAAATGGTGAAAGTAAAATAATTAGGCACATAGATTTTTATTACCCGTTTAGGGTCCTGACTAAGCGTTTCGCCTCGTCTTTATATCGCGTACTTCGAAGGACTGGAACAATATGCCTGCTGCTGTCTTCCCGCCCGCTTATAATTTAGGTGTCAAGGCTGAGCAGGGGCCCGGTTGAATCGAAGCCTACTGGGGCAAGGGTTATCCAAAAGGGAGCTCGAGCCCCGATATGAAGACACGAAGGAACGGGGTGGATTTTTAGTCAGTTAGTGTCTGACACTATCTCTCGCTCCGCCTAAGAGCTGGGGTTGTCATTGGATGATTTTCCCCACCATTAATTCATGAATCCCCAAGCGACACCCGGTGGCCGCGCATCTATTGTCTTACTATTGTGTCTCTAATTGACGGTATCTGAAGGGTTAAAAATGTGTCAAGGCTAGAGTGCAAAGACTCTTACGAACTAGTGCGCTTCGCCACCAACGATTGCAACACTGCTTACCATCAGGTGGGATCACAGTCAAGCACTAGTTTATATAAAGCAAAAAAACTTTTTAGATTTTGTCAAATATTTGAACTCGATCAATCACTAGTATTTTTCTTGTTTTCTCCAAAATGGGCCGGGTTAAGTGAAGCAGAAATATATAATTATTTATATTAGTTATCGCAACGTTGCAATCATGTTGTAATGTCACATCTTTGAGCAGGGGAGAGTTCAAATAATACGTCATAAAGTATGGTATTTTCATAGGCATTATGTAGTTTTCAAACCCTCGACCACCCGGAGATAGATTGACGGGTAAATTTTCTGAATCAATTGAGTGCATGTAGTTGACATTTTTCGATTACATATTCTTTTTGAATTTTTCTGTAAATTTCATGATATTTTTTTGTTGCCGCCTCTTTTGCGTTAGTTTAATTATAATGCATTTTTATACTTTATAACACGTATACACGCTATTACGCGTTATTATAAGCTTTTATTTAGTTTCAACTGTCCCGATGTTTGTCTATAATCAAATCTTGTAAATTAAATTTGACCCACTTCCCGTTTACCTATTGAGCTGGAATTTTGCATGCATGAGTAAATCAAATGACAATGCAAAATTATTATGACATGGAGCTGATCTGATGAACCAGATGGAACCAGAAGGTGGCTAATGGCTATAGGAACTTGGTAGTTATACGACACAACCCCATCAGTTTGGGCTTGTATGATTCGTTTTGACATGTATTAATTATATAGGTATACCAAGCTATAAAACTTTGCTATAAAATAAATATTTTCATTAAAAGCTTGTTTTTCACCCGTATCTATGTAGACAGTAGCCAGCAATCATCTTTTCTCCCAGTTTCTTGCCGTTCGCAAGCCCGCCGTGTTGGGTAGCTCGCCGTACGGTAAGGACCAAGCCCGGAGCATGCGTCTCAGAGATGTCAGCAAGATTGACGAGGCCCGTCAGTGCCGGTGCAGCGGTGCCTGCCTCCTTCTCGCGCTACACAATTCAATTTCAATTTCAATTTCAATTTATTCACGAACAATTTACATTGTGTTTGAAATTACTTAAAACTACATTAAAATACAAATATAAATACAATTCATTTTAAAACATAACAACAAACGTCAATACAATTCATACCCACACCACTACTACCTAACATTACTAATGTCATATACATCAATTTATATCCTACAATACTTTAAATTGTTGACATGTCATCGTCCACCGAGTAGACACATTTCTCCAAAAGGAAAGCTTTGAGCCTTGACTTAAACGAGCTAGTGTATATTATACTCTTCAAGTCCAAGGGCAACCTGTTAAAAATTCGCACTGCCTGATATTGAGGACTATGTTGGACAATATTAAGCTGAGGTAATATTTTATTTTTTAAATCTTTCCTACGCGTACTTTCCCTTAACTGTCTCTCCTCATTTGTTTCATAGCTATGTATATATTTCTTAAAATTCACAATTAAAACTAAAATATAGAGGCTTGGCACAGTTAGAATTTTTAAATTTATAAAGTGTGGCCGACAGCTGTCTCTTTGCGATATTCGGACCATAGTTCGTATAGCTCTCTTCTGGAGTACAAAGGCTCTCTGGCAGTTATATTTGAAACTGTTCCCCCAGAACTGGATACTATATCTTAACCTTGATTCTATTAGAGCGTAGTATACCATTTTAAGGTGTTTTATGTCTATCTCATTTCTTAGAGTACGTAAGGCATAACACGCTGAGGAAATATACGAATCAATGGCTTGCAATTCCCTTTTCCAATTTAAAAACTTATCCATGTAAACTCCTAAAAACTTTACCTCATTCACAATGTCAATTTTAATCTCATTAAGTGTGATCGTCATGTTGTCTTTATTTCGAGCTGTTGTACTAAATAACATTACTTTGGTTTTTTCAATGTTTATTATGAGCTTATTACTCTCAAACCAAGAACTAAAAACTGATAATACTGCATTAACTTTAGCAGAAAGCTCGTGTATATCGTTAGCTTCAACTATTGCATTAGTGTCGTCGGCAAAAACTGTCAATTGTACATCAGGAAATATCGAGTTAATGTAATTAATTAGATCATTTGTAATTAATATGAATAAAACAGGTCCTAGTATTGATCCTTGGGGTACGCCTGCTACTATACTTTTTATGGACGACTTATAGTTTGTACTATTACCATTAGCTTGCGTATTATTAATATCTACATACATTTTCCTGTTCTTCAAATATGAAGAGAAAAGTTGCAAAATTTTGCCTCTCACACCATAATGGTCCAATTTAACAATGAGTAAGTTATGATCAATTGTATCAAAAGCCGAGCTCAAATCAATGAAAATACCAGCTACCTCATTTCCTGTTCAATTTACTAATGATATCTTCAATCAATGTTTAAATAGCATCTCCGGTGCCCACATTTTTTTGGTAACCAAATTGCCTCGAGTGCAAAACCTTGTTCAAATTTAGATGAAGCATAAGTCTACTCTTAATTATTTTTTCAAAAATTTTGGAAAGTATGGGGAGTAAAGAGATAGGTCTATAGTTTTTCGGATCTGTTTTAGAGCCTTTTTTGTGCAGTGGGATAATTTTTGCTATTTTTAACTGTTCCGGAAAAATACCTTCTGAAATGCACTTATTGCAAAAACTTGCCAAAGGTTCAGCTAATATATCTACATTTTCTTTAACCAATGCTATTGGAATATCGTCATAGCCACATGATTTCTTATTTGTCATACCATTAACCATCTTTACAATTTCATTTGGAGTAACAGGCGCAAAAACCAGGTCGTTTAAAACTTTTTTAGTGCTTTGTACTAAAAGTTTATGTGAACTAAGCTCCTTAACATCGCTCAAAAAACCTTTAAAGTTAAATTGATTTGCTAAAATATTTGCAACATCTAAGGGATTTTCTATAATTTTACCGTCAAATTTAAGCAAGAGACTTTCAGACTGTGGTGCTCTTATTTTATTCATGCTTTTATTTACAACTTTCCATACTTCTTTACTTAAATTACACGAATTATTAATTGTTTCCGCTATTGTTAATTTTTTGGCCCTAGATAGTACCCTTCTGTAAATTCCTATATAATTATTTTTATAATTCTGAACACTGTGTTCTAGTTTATTGGCATTACCTACACATAGTAAACGTTTCATTTGACTTGATGTTTTAATGCCTTTTGTCTTCCACCTTAATTTGAAGCCCGTTTTGAGTTTAATTTTTTGCTTTCTTTTTCTGTAACAATTTTTGAAAACTGTAACGAATGTCTTCAAGAACGTATTTATTCCCATACTATTCCAATTAGTTTCAAGATTTTTTTGTCTTAAAGCTATACGGTTTTTAGTGTTGAATACTCTTTTATGTATAACTATATATTTATTTTTATTAAAACACAGAACGAGACAAGTCATTTGATGACTTCCCATGAAAAAAATATATAATAAAGTACCAATGCTTACAAGTTGCCAACTCTATTTAGCACCCATTTTGCTGGCTACCCCAAAAACATACACTTACATTCCTTTGTCATTCAAATACCCACCAAAAGATTTAAACGGAAAATCACAAAAACCAATTAAAATTTATTCGCATCGAAAATTAAGCCAATTAGCACATAGCTAGCGATATTCGACACTGATGGAAAACAGCTGACTCAAGTGTTTCCTGTTAAATAATATTGCAATTAAGTGTAGGTATCGAATTCACTGAATGTTTATTGTGTGGGTAATTGAATAGTGTAATCATTATGAGCATTCGATAATCTGTAAAATGAGCGAGAAAGAATACTGTTTATCATCATCAGCCTTTTTAATTCATGAATCCCCAAGCGACCACCGGTGGCCGCGCATCTATTGTCTTACTATTGTGTCTCTAATTGATGGTATCTGAAGGGTTAATGTTCCCACTAACAAACACTGTGATACGATTTGTTATATATTAGACTAGCTCTTGTTTGTTTTAGTTTTCCGCTTACATATAATATAGCCTATGTCACTCAGGAATAAAGCACCTTTCTACTGGTCAAAAAATTTTAGCAATCGGACCAATACTTCCAAAGATTACCCCCTACAAACAAAAAAAAAATTACCTCTTTATATTAGTGTAGAAACTAATCTACCTAATATTATGTTAATCCTTTGCATATTATTATGCCATTTGACTCCTAAATGCATCACAGGTCAGTCAGACGGACCACTCTAATATACAATGTTGATTTTGTAGATGACATACTCGTAGCATAAGTGGCGGGTATGTTAGTTTAATGTAAATGCTTGTTGCAATTGCTTGCTTGCAATAACACAAGCTTGGTTTTGAGTTTAAGCTTTAGGTTTTAAGATTTTTTTTCAAGCCGTCGATAGAGTGTCGTCTTTATTTTGCAAATAAATTAATACTAACTATTGTTGAAGATAGGTCCGTTAATCAAAAGAATATATGTAGGTACTAAGTACTAGGAAACCGGGGCGGGTCCCCGGCTTCGCACGGGTGCAATGCTCACCGCAACCGCTATGCACCTTATTTTATTTACCACCACCATATTTTAAATTTGCAATATCTTCGAAAATGTTCATTTAAATTGCATGCTATAAATGGCCATATTGATCAATATTAAATGCACAATGTATTTTATGGATAAGGATTCATGTCGTATTGATAGTAATTGCTTCGAAAATAAGCCATTATTTGTCGTAAGAAGTAAAGGATAAAAAATGGATATTCAAGGGATCTAAATTGAATGCAATGATTTTTTTTTTATTTGTGTGTCAGAGTGAATAACAGACACCTCTAACATTGTACTAATCGATCGTTTATGGAAAAGAGGAACGTCCCACGGGACGTTCCATTCTTCTTCTAAAAGAGAAATCTTCTTGTTAAAATCTATGTGATATGTCATATAAACTTTATATCATAAAATAATGAAAAAAAATTCATAAAATAAATGAAAAATATATGCGGCAATAATGTAAATGGATGAACCTTTCATCCATATTTAGAAATCATGAAACTACAAAAATAGACAACCTCAATCTGCTAGAGCAAGGCTGGTAAACCTATAACCCGCGTGCCAGTTTATGTGCGCGGAGAAATAATTCGGAATTGCCGATATAAATTTTTTAGCATATAGGTAATTTTACAATAGCAGAATTCACATTTATTTATTTATTTATTTAATACTTTATGCACAATTGTACAACATTAACTCTATATTTTGTAAAACAAAGTCCCACACTGCGTCTGCCTGTCTGTATTTTCGCGTTAAACTCCAAAAGTACTGAACCTATTTTCATACGGTTTTCACTTATATACAGAGTGCTTAAAAAAATATAATACATACATATTACAGTAGAAAACAGCCGACAATTTCGAAAAATACTTACACCCATCACCCAAGCGAAAATGAAATGGTGATGATTTTTTTTAGCTAAAGAAGGTTGACGTAATCGTTTTTAAAAAAAAAACATAGTTCTGTAAAAACCTATAAGTTGTGGTATTTTTTCATAAATTTCTTTTTTTCTAGGCTGTTCATAAAACCACTTGTGTCTAAAACTATTCGACCAAATTAAATGAACAACCAAACTTACTCGTATATGTACGTACATATACTAAAGCTGTACCATTTATTTTACTTATTATGGGTTGTTGTAGTAAAGTTATTATTTATAATATTTTGTTTCATATTTAATGTCATATTCTCCAATAAAAGTTCGCCATCCCTATACTAGAGACCTGTACCAAAAGGTACATATTTCATAGTTGAACATGAGCATCAGCCTCATCCACTCACCTTAGCCGGCGCAGAAATCATAACGTATAACCCAACACGCGAACATAAAGAATGTCATTCATAACAAACGAATGTATCCTTGCTTCGTGTACTATATTTTTTATTAAATAAAATGTGAAGTACTATTACAATAAACGTGGTTATAAACGGATGGTGGGGCCAAATGACCGATGGTCATGACTTATGGACCCGCAGCGATTAGATGAAAGCAAGACGCACAGGACCGATTGCTGTGGTGAAGTTTGGGGAAGGCCTAAGTTCAGCAGTGGACGTCTCTCAGCTGAAATGATGATGATGATGGGGCTGACTTTTATAGGACTAGGGTTGTAATGAAGGCCATCTTATTGGAGACGAAAGAACGTGTGGGCTCTAGCCAGGTAGCTGGGCTAGGCTAGGTGATCAATACCTTAATGATACTATTTTGTTGTATCATAAAGTTTATTCTATCAATAAATACATTCCGCCAGCAGCTCCACCCAAGCGAAAGTCCGAAGTTATAAGGGGACATCCCCCCGAAATTAACGGTTCCTGTGTCCTATTCCAGAAGATAGCCAAATTTCTTCTAAACCTACTCAGCCGTTTGAGGGTGTTGAAGCTATGTACGTGTTACTTCTTCAATTTGTAGGTATGTGTGTATACATGAACCTAAAATACATATCAACTTTAAGAGTCTGTTGACATCTGCAAATGCAGAAGATAAATTTTTAGTAAGTAAAATAGGTAATCATAAGAAACACATTCATAAAAAAATAAAAAGGATTACATTAATTTATTTGCACTGTCTGTGCATTAAAAATGATGCATATCATCAAGCTCATGATAATATACTCGTCTGACTTTATTTAAATACATCGGCTGTCCGTTTCGCACGCAGTCGCGAATGGTACCGACTGTTCTCTGCGATAAGCACAGAGCTCGATATACATTTAATAAACAATACTTAACGATTGTATAATCTGTGAAATATTTGGTGTATTCATTACGGAATACGGAATTTATATTTTAATGTTAACATTTGTTGAGGTTTTACTTTTTGCTGTATTCTCGTCATAACAATTTTAAAGCTAGAACTAAGTACATTAAGACAATGAAGAATGTAATCAAGATTTGTATGTAGAATGATGTCGCGTGGCGTTGCGTGCCGTGAATCTAATGTACGAGTAGCTCTCCAAGTCTAGTTGCCATATAGAATGTATGAAGACCAACGCGCCCAGATCGGCGTACGTGGCACACGTGCGCGAAGTGTAATTCTGCTTTCACTCTCGCTACTTTATATGTAATTGTATAAGATCGGTTGTAACTTTGAATTTGTCAGTCAGACCGCCAATCAACTAGGCACAAACGTCGGCACGTTTTGCGCAGTGGTTCAGGGGCGGCAGTGCAGCGTATCACGAGTTGAATTCCCTCAGAGAACAAATATTTGTATGCCCTACAGACAGATGCTTCGGGTCTGGATGTATCGTATAAGGGAGTTTACAAGTTTGTAAACACGGATGTGTTCACAAACATGTAAACCTGAACATGTAATACATGTAAACACTAGGAGTTACTCCTGGTTAGTGGATCTAAACAGGATTAATTTCCAGTGTAGGGCAACGTTTTAAAAAGAAAACGAAGCTGCTGCCAGCGGCTTCAACCACGTCAAAGTAGAAAAATATTCTGATTGTGACATCGGTCGATATTCATAACTAGCCGCTCCCAGCGGCTTCGCCCGTGTGATAGCAGAAAATTATCCCAAGGGAACATACTTCCAGGATAAAAAGTATCCTATGTCCTATTCCTGGACATGGTCTATCCGTGTACCAAGTTTCATCAAAATCGGTTTTGCCATTTAGGCGTGAAGACGTAACAAACAAACTAACAACTCACTTTCGCTTTTATAATATTAGTAAGGATTGTTCGGTGGTGGGTACTTAAAATTTGTAAATTGTTCAGTAGGTATGTCGTTAGCTCACGTATTTTATTGACGTTACACTATGGAAACATACTCCCTCAATAAAAAGTGTAATTTATGTCCTATTCCATGGTCAGGTTCTAGCCATGCGCCACATGCAAATCCAATCAGCAATGTGTCAGCGAAAAGAAGCAAAACAATAAACATTTACAAACTTTGCCTTTTTTATTTATAGAAACTAGTGCTTGACTGCGATCCCACCTGATGGTAAGCAGTGATGCAATCGTTGATGATGAGGCACTAGTTTATTAAGGGCATATTTACTTAGCTTTTACAATATTAGTGTGATAAAATAAATATGCGCTGAATTTGTTATCTAAACAAAGACTTGTTTAACTATTAAACAGTGACCATCTTACATCCGTACTAAAAGAGCCCATTCTCAGACACTTTCCATATAATTCAAGACTAATTAAGTCTTCTGAGGCTGTAACGAGGAGTGAGTGAGAAAGGTGGTAATTAGGGTCCCCTTCTCACTGGAACATTAAAATTTCACCTTCACTTGGGTAACGGGTCATTAGCAACTCTTTGATGCATACTAATTGTGTTCGCTTTTAGACGTAATTGTAATTAAAGATGGACTCAAAGTGCACGGTGCAAGAAAAGTAAGAATTCTTTGAGCGTTTTTTTGTACGTTCAAGTTTTTTGCTAGAGCTGCTGCTCAAAGCTAAGTAAATTGTCGTAGCGTTAAGTTAGACGTTAAAAATTCTTAGATGCAATAAATGTGCAAACGCGATAGATATCATTAACGATATACCGACAATATTTTATGTTTTTATTTTTGAGCGAGGTATGTCAAAATATATTTACTGACCAATTCATTAACCCCAAGCGAACACCGGTGTTGGCTCTATCATTGTCTTTCTAATGTGTCTCGAATTGACGGTATTCGAAACGAACCCACCAGAGGCTCTTCCACGATCTATCAATCGTTTTTGAGTTCCATTTTACGACCTAAACTGAACTCAGAAAGAGATGGAGCTATGTAGCTCTATCCTTCTTTCTCGCTCGCACAATTGACATTTTAACACGTGGTAAGGCCTCTGTGATTCTTCCCTTTGCATTCCAAGGCCAAAGTAACTCTTTCGGACAATCCCTCATCCCTAGCAGGCATCATCGGCCCTACTGGGCACCTTCAATTTAGCTGATATTTCTTGAATTTGATGAATTTTGGTACAGAGATAGTTGGAACCCTGGAGACGGACATAGGCTATTTTTTTTTTTATAAATTGAAAAAAGGAGGAGAAAGAGTAAAAGTGTAATATATTAATGATGATGATGATGATATTAATAACGCTGATAAAAGCTAGATCTTAATAATAATGAAGAACTAATTTATTATTATAAAGAAGAGCTAATTTACTATTTCATTGGTCACGGAACTGTCAATTCCAGCAAAATGGGGATAATATCATGGTCTCCGACTCGTAAATTGAGACACATGCAGCCAAGCCGTAAAGTACTCCATTAATTGAAAATTTGGTTTGCAGGAACCAAGTATTCGGCTTGCAGATTAACTGTGAAAATCGAGCTATTGTCAAACGTATCAGAGTACGTTACACAAACCATATGCCTAAGTTGTGTCTCGCCATCTTGCTAATCAACTACGATACAATTTTTTTTATTGTATACAGGTTCGCGCTATCTTGGCTGATAGAAAGCGTCGATGCGGTCGACGTTGGACAGCGCTTATCTAGAAGTAACCTATTCACTCAGTCAATAAATGTCTACCAAGCAAACTACTTATTTTATTCTACAATTATTATTCTATAATTGCTACGAGAATTTGAAAACTTTGGTGAATTCGACATAAATACTAGGGGACAATGAAGACATGTATTTCTTGATAACCGCAGTGATGGAAGACCTAAAACTACCGACGCTAATTTAATAGCATTCTTAGGTGAATACGAATCAGTGAACCTGTATAGTCCGAGGAAGCCATCAATAATGACCTTTACTGAAGTTGTGAAGATCACACAACAAAATTACAGTTCGAAGAAGTATTGGATCAAAAGTCATTAGCATATCAGCTTGTCAGTGTCAATACTGATCGAAGACCATCTGGTTACTGATACAATTAGTGATGAAATAGATAGCATGAGGAAAATTCCGTAATCATCTCGGATTAGCGAGCGCTGTTTGTTATTAGTGGAGAGGAAATTGCCATGGATCTGCTTAACGATTGGTAGGGGAGACTGGGTTTAGGGGTTTTTTTTTACGTATTTATAAAAATATGTGTGTATGAAGCTTAGGGGAAATTATTGGTCGATGTTTGATCGCTTCACATGTAAACGCCACATTTAACTACTACGTCATTTTTAGTCACCAGCCACATGTGATCGGTCACCGTGAAGTCAAAAGCAGTATGGCATTTAACAAAAAATATAATCAAAGGCAAAACCTATACTTTCGTTTTAATCACGAGACATATAATTGTTCAATACCTACAAAATATATAAACCTAAGCGGTTGACAAAATCAGTTCAAATAATTCTAGAACTCTCAAGGCTGAGGCGACTTTGGTGCGCCTCCCTCAAGCGTCGCCACAACAACCTGTCTTATCGAGAACGAGACACACAGGGCGGCTATGAAATTCTTGATCAACTCTCTAACATATTAAAAACAGCAGCATCGCTCGCGTGAAGGTAAAAAAACATTCATTCTTATATCACACAGTGATAAAGTAGCATTTCACAAGTGGAAGATTTAAAAAAAAATAAGTCACTGGGCTGTTTCTTTTTTGAGTTTTGGAGTTTATTAATTAAAAACAAAAATATTAATCTTTTTTTTATAGTAACGATAGTATAGGTTTATCGTAGCTACTCAATCTTAATTCCACACAACACAGATACAAAACGAACAAAAACCAGGCATTTCATTATTAATTCTAAAACCGTCAAAATCAATTTCCAATTTCGACAGTCATGTCAGAGAACGCGCTCCGTCATAAAACAACGGTTACGTCCAAAACAGGGACGCAAAGCGATATTTTCAACTGATAAATCCCCGAGGGTGACTTGTCCATCTTCCGCTTCACTAGTAACAGAGAAAACAACTCGCAAAAAATATTTTAAAGCTGAATCGACCATCAAAGAGTATCCTTCCATATTTAAATATTCATTTAAACCTTTTTCTTAAAAACCGTTACGTATTTAACCCGAAAAGTCACTCGGATTTAATAACACTCTTTATGCTGAAATTTAAACGACAATTTGTGAGCTCTCACCTACTTTAAAGGCCACTAATTGCCTTTTCTAAAAGAATTTTAATAATCAAGAGCATACAGTTTATGAAAAGAAAGTGGTCTTGAATGCATTTAGAAGGTTTTGGGTCTTTGTTTTACAGTGGAGTCGATACAAAGAAACAATTGAAGTTGGTTGTTATTGAAGCGTTGTTATTACGAACGACGGTTTTATTGGCTGAAGCCAAAGAATGCAAAACAAAAATAAGTTCCTAGAGTGGTTTAAACACAAACATAAATAAAATTATCACAATTATAATGTTCCCACTACTGGAACTCAGGTCTCTATTATAAAAGGGGAATGGGCCGTAATCACCCACGTGGGCCCAATGCGCATTGGTGGATGTCACATGTCTACGAATGTTTGGTTCTAGGACAGGCGGTTTCTTCATGAAACATCATGAAGAAACCGCTGCTCGTAAAACGGTGAAGGACAACAACCCTTCACCGTTTTACGAGCAGTGGTAATGAAATAAATTACACAAAAAAAAAATACAAAGAAATTGGGTTTAAACCCGTGCCCCACTTGTAAGTCTGGCCCATTATTACTGAACCACCTCAACTGGGCACAAGTGCTTTTATTTACTCTAAATGTTTTAGAGGCACAATGATTTTAGTGTCTTGTGGTTTTCATCAAAGTTATCCCAGGATCCAATGTGACTTACATAACGTTACTCAAATGAAAATTCAAATGTGAGAAAGTTCTCATTTCTAAAATTCTGATTAAAAAAAAAATATATAGAAGGTCCATTCATTGATCAGGTATCATACGAGTATCTTCATAATGATTATTTACAAGTTAAATAACTACATCCTGTGCAGATTAAAAAGTACATTCTAACTACATATATTTAAAACGCTTTTACAAAAATACTTTCGTACGCAAGCGAAAACAAAACATCAAACAAAAAAAGGCTTTTAATCTCGTATTTCTTTCTACATTTCTGGATCCAGAGAGCCGTAACGCGATATCATACCGCGATTATTGGAACACATACAAAATGAAAACTTTGTTTGCGATGTAAGGGAAGAGCTCTTTGTTCCCCTTAACCCGATATCCGTTTTCGTCTTTAAAGCACACTGTACTTCCGCGCCACTTAGTTTCTCAGAAAATTTTCATAACGAGCATTTCAGTAATGCGATTCACTTGCTTTTACTTTAAAAGCATTGAAATCGTCAAGCGAAGGAAATTGAATTTCGCGACTAATAAACTCATAAAATATAAACCAGTATTAAATAATTTTCGGGAAAAGAGTCCTGAAGTAAAGTTTTTCTTGCGTTTTTTCATTTCCCTTCTCCGTAATTCAGGGAACTGAAAATATATTTCATCTATATATACCATACATAGGTAGAGCCTGTCTAAAAAATCAAACGACTTGGGTATTTATTAGGATAAAATTAAATCGGATGTAGTCAACACTAGTCCAATAAACAAGGTTGATTAAGAGATCTTACTAATAGAAGAACATTATAAAGAGTATCGAGTATAAGTATTTTTTTAAATAATTAAATATTATACAAAATTCCCAAGTCGTTTGAATTTTTAGACAGACTATATACATAAAGGTCTGAGTACCTTCCTACTCATTTTAATTGAAAATAATTTTATTATAAAGCAAAGTTCCGGTGAGATATAAAACTTATTCTATTACTTACGCAAGACCTGCTCATTATTCGGAACATGTTTTAAAATTTCCAAACTTCTCCTTTACCCGAATAATGGGCTTTCTACGACCTTTCAAAAAAAGAAGAACCTTTGAATTCTGGCAACATTAGACGCTGTTGAGCCATTAATTCGGAGCAGAAGTTAACTTAGTTGGCGCGTACAAATTACATCAGTCTTAGTTTAGTAACACGGAAATGTTTGCGGAATTCTTTCGTATCTACATTATTCTGCCGTCGGATTCCGACAAACCGGTGAATCGAGTCTGCGGATAATTCGTCTCGTAGGCCATTCGATCGACCTAATTCGGGAAGATCTCATTCGGCTAATGGGCGTAATGTTTCACCTGAGTGCGTCTACGGCAGAAGATTGAAGTATTTGTTCAACGAATGATGGCCCTTTACAATTCACGTTAAGGAAAAGGAAGAAGTCGGTAGCTGAATAATTTAGAACGGATTTCTTTGAAAGCAGATGTGCCGTGTTCAACAGAAACTAGAGCATTATATTAAGAGGATTTGTAGATAGTAGTGCTCTTAATTAAGTTTACTAAGTACATGTAAAAGAAACAGAGAAATCTTAATTAACAGAAAATTAAGTTACTTTAAAGATAATTACGAAATATTTCACAACTTTCGCACAGATGTTTTGTTTAGTTAATTAGAATATTTATTTATTTAAACGAGGAAGAACATGAAAAATAAAAACACTTAACTAATTAAAACTATACACAATAACTCTTATCTAAAATATGGCGTCAAAAAATTCCTAAGTATCGCTGTCGACTGGAAGTGTGCCCAAAAGACTGATGGCATTGCCACGTTGTATGGCAATGCTTAATCTCTTAATTAAATCAAAATTAAGAATAAAACACAAAAGCCATTTTATAGCCTAGTTGTATAAGTCACGTGTTGCGTACATCGTTGACACCCACTCACGCCCGCACGCACCCTTATCACAAACCAGCCCCAAACAGGTTTAACACAACTTAAATCATGGCAACATACATACCAGCTATCTCTAGATACAATTTTCGTAAAAGAAAACGACAAAAGACTAACTTATAAGCAAATCTCGTAGCGCCGAGGGCGACTATAAACATTCTTGGGCAAACTTGGCCGATATGAAGGAATTGAACTTTCCCATCCAGCTATAATAATTTACATGTTTTTATAAGAAACAACGCCTCACGTCCGGCGTTCAACTGTAGCGAAGCCAAACAAAGGAATATCCCTTCATACGATAGTTTACTATGTTTGGGTTTCGACTTTATGCACTGTACCATGAATATTTTATTTTACGTGACCAACATCTCTATCGAATGTTTAAGCTTTCGTGGAATTCAAAAATATTTGCTGGAACAACATTTTTGGCTGATTTATGTATTTATTGGGATAGCTATGACGTTGGGTATGTTTACGTTGCTGATTTTTGAGCGTATTGGTTACAGGATTTTGTTAACAAAAATACGCAGCGTTATCTCGAAAATGTTTTCTGTAATACTTTTTAGTAGCGTGGCTTTGCTCTCATGCACGGTACTGTAGGAATCAAATGGTTACTGTTGACGATACTTCGATAAAATAAAGTTTTTACCTGAGTAACATAAACCTAACAGGGGTAGAGTTCAAGTGTTAAAAGCCCCGATTTAAGACCTGTACGTCGTGAGTTTAAACCCCAACATTTCCGCAAATTGTGGTGTAAGCTGTTGCCACTCAGCAATAGTTACAGAAAGATAACTCAAATAATATTTTTTTGTAATCAGATCAGTACTACTAGAGATTACCTTATACAAACATTTAAACAAACAAAACTTAGTTTTAAAAATCGTCTTCTCAAATAGATTCCTCGTTGACATTGCCTGAGCAGCGGTTTGGATCGTTCTTTCCTCTATAAAGTACCAGCATTCAGCGTTATTCAACGTCAGTCTTCTGGCCACGTTTTTGGCATATTCAGATGACAGTGATGTGGAGGAGTACTTTGATGCCTAAAGGCCGATTCACACCGGAATGACAGTGGCTGGTAGCAACGCGATGAGGCCAGCAGAACTGGCCGCGGTCAGTCGCTGGCGGCTGCGTGCCATTTTTTAAACTTTCAAGCGATATAGGTAGATAAAGTTTAAAATTGTGTCGCTTTAAAAGTTTTCATCATATTGCTACTGGGCCGCTGACAAGGCCCCTAATAAGACGCGCGTCTTTTTGATATTTTCAAGGAATACTAGTTTTTAAGGATGAAGATAAAGTTTAAAATTATTTCAATCACACTCACAAACTTTTGCCTGTTTAATTGTTTTTATACTCTTTATTATTAAGATGAAGTTAAAGTTATTACGTTAATCCAAAATCATTTACTCTCGATAGCAGCATTTCAAACCACATTACGACATAATTTCGCCAGTTGACGTTAGCACGTCACTTTGTAGTCTGTGAAACGGACGGAATGAGCGGTCAGCGTGAACGCTATGACGGGCCGTCTGAGTCACCCCTAATCAGGACTAGACATTGAGTGGGCGAGGTGTCATTATAGAGCTTAGAGCTCTTCGGACACTCATATTTTGATGAAGATATTCAGTTTGAGATGGATAAAGTTGTTAGGATTTGAAGTGCAAAGTTAATAAATTGTCGATTAAATGATTGCAACATTGTTAGAAAAAGTTACCTTAGTCCTAAACCGCAAAGGACAATTGAAAAAACACTGGTCAGTAAAAGCATGACACTTTTTGTCGTCCACCCAAAACTGGAGAAATCAATAAACAACAAAGAGGCGATTAAATTATTGGATTTATAAAGACAACAGACACAATAATTTACATCATAAAGAGGTAGAAAATGACTTTCATTTGAAATGACAGATTAAGATACATTTTTTTGTTCATATACTTTTTTTTCTAAGTAATTCGGAATGTAGCACTGTAACATTATTTTATCAAGTACAGTGACGAAATAGCAAGCCTAACCAATTTAACTAAATATAACAGTGCTATTGAACTTTATGTACAAATTGCTTACAAATAATGCTTATTTGTATATTTAAAACAAAAGCAACATTTGAATATTAAATAGTACCTACATAAAAAGAAATAGGTACATATACACCACCAAAATCTCTTTCCTCTGCAATAAACTAAAACCAAGCAAAGCTTTTAATTTATTCATAAACTTTCGTTAATTATCCCCAAGCTTAATACTAAATTCCGATAACGTCACCAAATAGGTATCTATATATTTATATAGATATAATATATGTAGAAATCCGAACAGTCGACAATTATCGTAATTCTGTCGTACAGAAACCATTTCTAGATTGTTTGCTCAGATGCATTAATAATACTCATAAAATCTTTTACTTAACAAACGTTACAAAAAAACTGTAAAAATTTCAAACCAAAGGAACAAACTAAAAACGACTAAAAGCTTTTAATTACTAACAAACACTCGTTAATTTTCCATCCTTAATACTATATTCCGATGGCGTCGCCGAACATGGATGTATGACGGTATAGAAATTCCAGCGGCCGACAATAGTCGTAATTCCGTCGTAGCACGGACGCGGTCGCGCGGTCGTACCGGACGTGGGAGCGAATACGTAATGACATCCGATGGTCACATTTGTAATTTTATTACCACAGCCCCATTCTTGTTATGGTAATCCTGATGACCTAGAGTTTGTTACTGCCGTGAAAATTGCTGCAATATTGCCAGGCGCCTAAATCTTTATGTATAAAATGAAACATGATATATATGTTTTAGAAGTGTTGTTTTTGTTTTTGCGTCCGTTTTATTTGTCACACACATAGAATGTATTAAGAGGCTTAGTAGATGTTTTCAGTACTGCGAAAGAAATAAACACGTAATTCATAGATACTCTACTTGAATAAACAAAGATATAAAGTTACAATAATAAACATACACGTGCTTGATGTGTAGGTTGGTCGTATCAAATTAATGAGGCAAACATAAAAACATGAATACACAATAAACATCAAACCCACTACGCGTACGTATTTACAAACAAGAAATTGCTGTTCATATCAAGTTCCTACATGAAACCAATAAAAAACAAAACAAATATTGTCACGACCTTACTAACATGTAACCTGTAATAAACAACACAGAGTAAACAAAAAAACAGAGGCTACACAAAAACGTAAATAAAATAAAAAATAGGTCTAAGTATAACCAAAATGGTAATGACACTACAACAACATTTTATTATTCACGAACAGTATCAAAGAAGAAAGTTCCGGCTCGCCCAAATTATTTGCATCAGAAAGAGGGTAGTTCGCACTACAAACTACTCGTTTCCTTGCAAGTACAGTGGGACTGTCGGAAAAACATCCGAAAGGTAGGTATTTGAATGCAGATTTTACAAGGTTTTTGTTTGGGAGAACTTACATAAGTTAAGAAGCTTAGAATGTTTATCACAAGCCGTGAGTTAGTTTATATAGAACTCCGTTAGTATATTAAGTAATCAGGTCAGTCTTCCATAGATACGTCAGTATAGCAATCTTCCAATGCTTGATGGTGAAAGTTCAGAATAATCATCACATCTTTAGCCTTTTCTCAACTATTTTACATCTTCCAATCTAATCGAATGTGGCTGAACACCTGTCTTTTACATGGAGCGACTGCTTATCAGACCTCCACAACCTTGTCACTGTCCAACACGGTTCTGCTTGTATTAGCTAGTGGTCAGACTTTCTGGCGTATGACTACATTTATGTAGGGCTGTCAATAGGAAAGTAACATTTAGTGTACGAAAAGCCTTTGATGCTAGTTGTCAGGATCAAAGGCTTTTCGTGCTTTCTGAGTAACGTCCTAAATAAACTTAGAAAAGTGTAGGTGCCTTAAGCCAGTGGTTAAGGTAGAGGGGGTCTCATGCCCATGATCATCATCGAAACAGGAAATAAACTCATTTTGTCTCGTTATTATCTCATAATCTCTAATGATTTAAAAAAGTTATGGAGTACGAAAATGGCGTAATAGTTTCCTTATCGAGAAATATTATTTGTGTTTGACTATTTAAATCATTTTAATTTTAACAGATATCTATATTCTTTCAGCAGTTTTCTTCTAACATGCAAATTATGGTCAAATATGTTTTCACTGTACATCTTTTTTTATAGTTCATATGTTACGGGAGAGTCTGCAGATATCCGTACATGTGCTAGCTTCTTATTAGTTATCACAGCATTTTTAATTTTTGGTAAAACAGCACGCATCATAAATGGTTATGATACGAACTCATTGATGGGTCTATGCCCATCAATGAGTTCATGTTCGTATCGTCATACGAACTCATGATCGACAGACTCATTAGTCGACGGACTAATGCACTATAAGTGTTTAAATCTGGTGTTGAAATTGGTCACTCTATTTGAAGTAAACTGTTTCAAGAATTATGTGGTACACGATTTTAGTATCGAGAAATCACAATGAAATTCTGATATAGAGCGGTCACGTACAGAATTTAGGATAGGTCCGATAGAATATTTCAGCAGACAAGAATCTAATCTCGCAGGATCATGAGGACTTCATGTCGCACATTCTTCGGACAAATTCTTAATAAACTCATGAATAATGTTTATCGATAAGATGCATTACTTTGACATACTGTTATAATCTTTCAAAAGCCAATACAACTTTGATTGAATTACGTGATTTTTTTTAGTATCCCTTAAGTTATTAACTATAATTCTCACTTACGTATGTTCGAGTTCTGGCCTGAGATAAAGTTAAAAATTTAATGTTACAACTTGATACATCCAATAAATACATTCGTAGCATATGCGCTCACAATTGCGGTATTACATTGCATATTCCATAAAAGAACTGGCAACAACTCAAATCTGCCAGCAGTCCCCGGATAAATCTTCAAATGTACAATATTAATATAGGAGTAAATGGAGAAATTTATTATGGATGAGCTATGAACCTTTGCGGTGTTACCAGCGGATTTTTTTCATTACAAATGGGTTTAATTTTCAACGGGCAACGATTCAATTCAGATTCTATTTCGTAAAAATGAAATACTTCCTCGTTCAATTTAAGACGTTGAGTTATGAAAAGGCGTTTATTGAAGTCTCTATATTTGGCTCTTTTTGTTTTGTCCAAAGATATTTAACTTTATATTTTCTCCTACTAGATAAACTATATTAACCTTCCTCTTTTTGCTGGAAAATATCAAGCCATTCTCAGGTTACTAAAATAAATTCCCATTACCAAAAGACGTTACCATCCAGTTCCATACTGCGACATTAGCTGAACTTATCTAAGTAAGTATTTGCTACTTTCATTTTATGTCCCTGTCACCGACATCGCGCAGATAGTTGCCACTTTGACTGTTTGTTGAGAACTAACTCACCAAACTTATTTGAAATGAGAATCTCATCATAACCGATGGAGGAATCAAAGATGAAAGGTCGAGCTCGCTCTCGAGGGATACATTGAGACGTTTCCAATTTGTAATAAACTTGATCGTAACAAATCTGAAATATTAGAAGGCATTGTAAATTGGATCACGTTTTACGTTTTAGTCGGAAAAGTCTTCAGGGATTTTTGTTCCATTTCTGGTATTAAAGCTGTATAACTTCTGAAAATCGACATTTAGTCAACTTTTTTTTTGTAAAAGGCAGTGTATCCGTAAAAGCTTTAGAATAATTTAAGCACTCACCGTCCCGGCTCTAACTATCGACATTTGGGTGAAGTACCTCGGCGAACCCAAACAAATTCCTGTGCGACGTCTTATTGAGGGCGGAAACGACGATCGCTATCGACTTATTATACAAATGGCCGATTTCTGAGCAACAGTAACAATATCTTACCATGAAAAATTACGACTCACTAGTGTTGCGGTCTCTCTTGGCTCCGTTTTGCAATAAAATCGGTGCCTCATAGACCATTCCCTATATTTGTGATTCTCAACGTGAACTCACACTGATCTTTAACACACGAACCAATTTTGTCGAACACAGTTTTGGGGGAAGAATGATGTATTGTGAGAATATTTTGTTCGGGACAAGCGCCAATATCAGATATGTGCGATAAAAATATACGTTTAATATTCGACCTCAGATATTGGTGTGAGCAGACCATAGTAACAGTTATTTGTAGAAAATCCCCTTTCATGTTTCATATCGGGAGGTCTTTGCCCGCCGGTACGTCGACCTATCTCAGTATTTAACTACGTAATATCAATAAAACGTTTAACGTTGTGTCGCTGATAGTAAAAAGATAAAAACGTAGTGAACATGCAGCGAACACAATGTCTGACTTGTAAAGGAAAATTCTTTCTCAGAATTTAATTAATTGGATGTAACATCCCAGCACAAGTTTTTGAATCTCAAATAAGGATAACGGTTATTATAGTACTTGTAGACGCTGTTCTGTGGGCTAACAAGTAATATAATCTTTAAACTCATCTTAACATAGTTAGGCTTGGTTTTCAAATTGGCTCTATGGATAAAGTTGTATCGTTACCACACAAGCTATTCAAAATGTGAGCAAAACAAGTGTTGAAAAAATTGTTACAAAATTAATATTTGAAGCACCTGACAATCGCTGCGGTAAAATCTTTCGAGGAAAACTAAAAACTGAGAACCAACCCAAATTGAAAATTAATATTCACGAAACATTTTACAAAATCAATAGACTTTTTCCCAAAAAATGTTGAAAACTTCGCTTGTAACCAAACCCTTTCAATCAACCGAGAATCTGTCGAAACACTTTTTAAAGTAATCTATTGAGAGCTTCCACTTATCAATTAATAGCAGTGGAAAACGATGACTGAGCACAGCTTAATCTCTTTCTGCCGTCTCACTGGCTAGCTATTAGCCTAATGGACCGGCGAACCTCGGCGACGACGTAACGAATCCAATATAGTTGTGCTGAGTATTAAAACAAAAACAATCGGATTAGCTTTTTATCCCAGCTTTGAAAACAGACGGCCATTGGTTAATTTTACCTTTTTAGAGACAAATGAATCGAGTGACCAATCTAATGATTTGTTTACATTAGTCGATAACTCGTTTATAGGAAAACGGAGTCTTCGCATTCGAAAACACGGCTTAGGAATACGGTTTTCGATTGGGAATTCGGGAGACGGGTGTATTTTAACTCGATTACAATTCGAGTATCGGTTTTCCTGTAGTCTGCAGGTACGGTGAATACATGTGTTATAGCTACCAACGTTTACCTACAAAATTTCACTCACACAATTTTATTATTGCCCAACTTATGTGGCACATTTCTTGCAGAACAAATGGTCGATAAGAGCGAAAGGTTCTAAGTGGAGACCCCTTACCAGAAGACCCAACATTGGAAGTCCTTCCGTATGGTGGACCAATCACTTGATGATGGTCGCGGGAATCCAATGGATGCATAACTCACAGGACCGATCATTGTGGCGACACTTGGTCACTTGATCACGTGGCCTTCATCCAACAGTGGACAACTTTCGGTTGAAATGATGATGATAAATCATTCTCAACTATGTTGATCATTCAGATGGAAACTAAAAAGTGTTTTTTTTTTTTCATTTCAATCTACTGATACTACAACGTATAACTTTGTAAGAAGAAGGGATCAACGTGCTTCAAAATTGTTCTCAAATACATTAAACTATAAAACTGTAATGGCGCCATTCCTTCCATTTTATTTCTTTCTTTTTACCCGTGTGTTGAAATAAAATAAAATTATTGAGTTCTAGCTACTAGCTGTAAAAGTTTCAGCTTTGAAACTGTTCCTGCAGAAGTTTTGAGAGGAGGAAAGAGTCACTGAAGTAATCGTTAAACTGAAAACGAAATAAGATTTCAATATAGTTTTTGAAAAATAAAAATGTGAACTTATGAAATAGTACAAATAGTGTTGGGATGTTAATGGCAAAACTTAAGTTCTATTAATATTCTTTCATAACTGAACGGTGTAGTTAAAGAATTATGACTGCAGTTTTTGTAGAATAGAAGAAAGAAAGAAAGAAAACTATTTTATTTGGCATACACACTCGTAGATACACACAATGTAGTAACAACATGGACACTAATATTTTATAAAAGAAAGAGACAACTAACAATGTGTGTCTCGCGAATGAATGCTACTCATATATAACTGGTTTTGATACTCGACAAAAAACACATGTTTCCTAGTCTTATATTGACATTTATTGACTGACGATTGAAATATTTATCTAAATAGTGAGTTTCTACTCATTATTTATTTAGTCTTCATGCACCCAAATGGACGATGGTGGACTTAATGCCCTAAATTCATCACTTATCATCATCATATTTCATTCTTTTTTTTTATTCACATCTCTGCATGTTCTTTGAAATTAAAAATATTCGTTCTTGATTGTTAATAGTTCCCTATAAACTCTAAAGCTAGCAAACTAATTTCACACAATCGATGCCTGTACACTTAATTGTTCAGGTCAAACATCAAACTCGCCATCACAATACACCACATTCGATCCTCGATACGACATTGACTAAGTTCCCTGGAACGTTTCGTACGTCCATCAGTGACTCAGCACCTTTGTTGTTGGAATAGATTCACTAGAACTGTTCAATGGCTACGAAAGGTCGATTGACAGTCAATACCTAACACTGCAGTGCGATTGTTGAACGTGTGAAGTCTAATATCTCGTCTGTTACAGAGGATGACTCGCCGTCTATGGAATAGTCGTTGCCACGGAGTAATAAGAAAATGGAGTGTTCTTGTGCAGGTAGTCATCGTTATTGGTCGCACATGTGTTTTGATATTTCTGGAATTTTCTATTCGTGAACGTGCAGAAAAATACGATTCCTTGGATGCGCTCTTATTACGGAAATTATCATATAGTAAATTGTCGTATTAACCAGTCTAACGATGCCACTAAAATAGCAAATGCAAAAATAACAGTAACAACAACGATTTTGACTGATAAGATTTAACTAGTAGATACTTTGAGCCTTATCTTTAAGTATAATCACAAACCAGCGTTGACTATTTCGTCATGGGCCCCTCACTTTTCTTGCCAATCTCGAACGCTCCTGTATAAATCCCTACTAATATTATAAATGCGAAAGTAACTCTGTCTGTCTGTCTGTTACGCTTTCACGCAAAAACTACTGAACAGATTTAGATCAAATTTGGTAGGTAGGTATAAGAGACACTAGAATAACACATAGGCTACCTATAATTCCACTGCTGAGCACGGGTCTCTGCCCGCGCGATATAAACTGTAGTCCACGCGGGCGAACCCGCGGGCGGAAAGCTAGTCTCATATAAGTCCTACCCGTGTTGAAAGTCATATCGACTACCCATTCAGCAACTGTTCAATATTTGTTCTGGACACTTACTGAAAATGTGTGATTAATTTCTACCGCTTCAATTTCTAATACACGTGCCATATTTTTGTGATTAGGACTTTGTGATTAAGACTGCAATTTTTATTGAACTACAAATATAGTCTACTTACCTATGAGCGCTGAGCACTCCATTAACTCCATATTCTGTAAACAAAACGAAACAACAGCAGTGATTCCAGACAGGCCGTCCATACATCATCTCACTTCAACGGATCAATGATTGATGCTCGCTTACAAATCGCCGCGTCATTGTTATCATTGAACGTCTTCTCGTGGTGTTTACCTTTCAGCATCATTTAACATTAACTTAGGAAACTAGGTACCTATCTTTTTTTTGGTTACGAATTGAGTGGTTGCTTTTATGTGGCACTATCTATAGATTGTTTTAATATGTGCCAAGACCTTTTTTACTGTATCTACTCCAAAAACATCTACGATCTAAGCTAGTATAATAAAGTTGCTGAGACTCAGGCTTCTATCGAAGAGGAAATACGCCGTAATCTACCACGCGGGCTCAGTCCGGGCTGGTGGATATCACATATCCTCGAAGATTTCGACATTTCGGTTTCCTCGCGATGTTTTCCTTCACCGTTTTGAGATCAGTGGTGATGAAATAAATTACATAAAGTAATGCGCTAAAACCCAGAGCTCTAGACAAAGTAACGTTGTATTGCGATAGTGATTATCAACATACACGTGATATTTTTAACTTTCGAAAATCGTTATCACTGATAAAACGTCACTTTATTTACAGACTGATCCGATTACAAAAAAAAAAATATTTCCCTCATTGTTTACGCATTTTATTTGCTGAAAATTACACGGTATCCGTAGGCTTAAAAAACAGTAATAAATATACTTCATTTCAGACCGTAGTCCATGTTGTGTAAGTAATCATATTTATATTTTGTTTATTCACTATTATATACATATAAATTATATTTTTAAATATTCAATAAAAAAATAAAAAACATTTAAAAATATAAAAAATAGTAGCCCACCCATATTTATATTCATATTATTATATCTAGCCTATACTGCCCCACTGCTGGGCAAATGTCTCCCTCCGTTCTTTTCTCTGTCCTCGGCTTTGAGCCATATGTAAGTAATTACACCCTTTAACTTAGTAAAATCTATATATAATAGCGAAATACCACTCACGTATTAATCACAAAATCTCGGAAACTATAACACCAAGAAACTTAAAATTTGACAGGTAGGTTTCTTACTGGGTTTAGACATCCGCTAAAAACGAATTTTACGAAACTCCACCCCTAAAAGGGTAATTGGAGGTTTGAAGTTTGAATGGAGAAACCTATTATCACATAGCTGAAGCCACAGGCAGAAGCTAGTATACAATAACAGAGAAATATTAATTTAAATATCTATGCGCACACATGACACATCGGGTACATGCACCCAGTATACCAAAGTGACACAAAACGGCTTATCACTAATGAGCCTTTATTTTTACGGTGGGCAAAAATCATCTAATGACAACCCCCGCTCTTGGGTGGAGCGGGACATAGTGTCAGACTCTTACTGACTAAAAACCCACCCCGTTTCTTCCAGCCTCTTCATACCGGGGCTGGAGCTTCCTTTCGGATAACCCTGGCCCCAGTAGGCTTCGACCCAGCTGGGCCCCTCCTGCTGCTGACAACTCCTTGAGGCGCGCGGGAACAGTGCGCGCCGTATCACTAATGAGCCTCAGAATGCTGTTGCAGGTCCCATATAATTGATTAATAATAGCATTACGAATGCTACAAGTTTTCTTATTTTGGCAATAAAGCCATCAATAAGTGAGTGGACAAACATTTCTGATGTACTACAGTAACGTGCGAGCCCCAACAACATCCTGAAGGCATTGTTTTTGGACTGGCCTGTTGGTCTAGTGGTTAGTGGCCCTGACTGCTATGCCGGAGGTCGTGGGTTCGATTCCCACCCAGGACAAATGTTTATGTGATGAGCATTATCATTTGTTCTGTGTCTGGGTGTAATTTATCTATAAAATGTATGTATTTAGAAATATATAAGTATGTTTATCAGTTATCTAGTACCCGTAACACAAGCTCTGCTTAGCAGGGGACTAGATGGCGTTGTGTGATAGTTGTGGAATATTATTATTATTATTATTGTTATACCGGAATTCGAGGGCGTTGTATGTCCTTTGCGTATATTGCGAACCCACAGTGTACACGTGTACAAAACTTGCCGAAATGCCTTTAAAAAAAGCCGCAGGCATAGTATTAAATAAAAATACATTTAACTTTGAACAAAGAGACTTACTAACTTAATTAACCCTTTGGTGTAAATGAAAGTGGTTCTTAATTTAATCTTTTAACATTTTGTTTTTATTTCATATAAAAATCTTTTGATATTTGAGTTGAATACCAAAATGGTTGCTTTACAAAACTTTTACATTTATTCAAACCGCACCGCACAGAAAAAAAAATTGATTTTATAGTATTATAACAGGCAGAGTATATTTTAATTATATTTGCAAATTTATTCACCTAGTACTTTTAACGGTTATAAAAAACATAAATGAAGGTTATACCTTATGTATACGTAACCTTATTTGACCTTAAGGTGGTGCATCACGACTCACATTTTCACTGTTTTTCATACAACCGCTCATAACTGATTATGACGTTATTACACACTTTTCATTCGATATTTTGGAAACACAGTATCTTGTGGATATTATCAAGGTTTCTAAAGAAACCAATTTCTAAATTTGTATAAAACTAATCCAGTAAAAACTTCTGAATATGTCCTATTTTGTATGAACCTCGACACTTCATAATTTGCCTAAAAATTAAAAAAAAGTCAAAAAAGTAATCCTCTAGAGACCTTGCAAATTTTATTAAGATTCTAAATGATGAAAACTTTTCCAAAAACTTTTAAGGGTTTAAAAAAAAACAGCTATTTCCTGGAGCAAGTTTTGTGAAATTTTCAAGTAAATCTCGGAATTACCGAATACTAACAGAGTTTCCAGGCGTTATCTCTCTTTTTTTGCGTTGCCTTTTCGTCAAACATCGCGTTGGATTGCATTAAATGAAGTAACAAGCTTTTAAACCATTTTCGATGTTTACGATAAGCGAGTGGAGAAGGACCCTCTTAAGTTACCATAATCAATGAACTATGTTCGTCGTAGACTATGAGCTACGGCGTAGGCGGTGTCGTAGGCGACGAACTACGGCGTAGGCAGTGCGCTACGATTTCGATGAAATATCAAACACTCAATTAAAATTTTAAATTTGCCATGTTATATATCTGTCTATAGTTAACTATTTTCAAATAATTCTGAAACAGTACTACAGTATTTGCAGTACAAGTGTCCCAAACTTTTTAAAACCTGAGTTTTCGTTTCCTCCTCTTCCTGCATGCATCATTTATTCTCAATGCTGATGAGAGATGAGACCTTGACAAATAACTATTTTGTGGATATTTCGCAATGTTGTATCTTCAGCGATGAGAATGGCAAATGGATTTTGTCTGACCAACGTATCGGATTCTTGCTTCTGGGTTTTTCCCATCGACTTCAATTGACCTGATATCTCAGTTTTACTATCCAACAAAATAAAAATACACCTGCATAGCCAACAGCCAATGCGTCAACAGGAAAAATACGATGAATTTCCAAAAGGTACAAAAATTGACGCATTTGTTTGCGTCACATGCATAGCTACATAAGCTCCGGTCCGCTGAAGCATCGTTATCTCCCTTCGTTCGGGGGAAGTCGTGTCCACGCATAATTATAAAAACACATGCAACGCAACATTAGTGGGACGTCGTTCTTTTTTTAATTTATTTTAAAACTGCTTCGAAATTCGAACATTAGCTTTTATTTAAGCGTTTTCTTTTTATGCTTGTATGATAGTAATGTCTTTGGCTTGGATATTAAGTCCTTTAAGGCATGTTTTCGTATGAATATTTTATATTTTTTACCACTAGAATATGGATACACACATTCTAATGGTTTTGTAGTAGTAATCAACCCTTTATCGAAAATAACGAATCATATTTTCAGGCGCATTTTCCTACATTTTACCTATCATCATCATCATCATATCAGCCGAAAGACGTCCACTGCTGGACATAGGCCTCCCCCAAGCGTCGCCACAACGACCGGTCCTGTGCGTCACGCATCCATCGGATTCCCGCGACCCTGACCAGGTCGTCGGTCCACCTTGTTGGAGGCCTTCCAACGCTGCGTCTTCCGGTACGTGGTCGCCACTCCAGAACCTTTCGTCCCCATCGACCATCTGTTCTGCGTGCAATGTGCCCTGCCCATTGCCACTTAAGTTTGGCGACTCTTCGAGCCACGTCGGCAACCTTGGTTCTCCTGCGGATATCTTCATTTCTGATGCGATCACGCAGGGAAACTCCGAGCATAGCCCTTTCCATCGCCCTTTGGGTAACTTTGAGTCTTCTTATAAGGCCCATTGTAAGCGACCACGTTTCGGAGCCATAAGTCATCACTGGCAACACGCACTGGTCATAGACTTTCGTCTTGAGACACTGTGGTATATTAGACGAGAAGACACCGCGCAACTTCCCAAACGCTGCCCAGCCGAGTCGGATTCGACGATTGACCTCTTTCTCGAAGTTAGACCTACCCAACTGGACCGTCTGTCCCAGGTAAACGTAATCGTCCACAACTTCGAGTGTAGAGTCTCCGATCTTAATAGGAGTGGGTGCTACATGGATGTTAACCATAACTTTGGTTTTGTCCATGTTCATTTTAAGACCCACTCTTTCGGAAGCTCTACTGAGGTCACCGAGCATTGTACTGAGTTCTTCCGTTGTCTCAGCCATGACTACTATGTCGTCGGCAAACCGAAGGTGAGTGATGTACTCGCCATTGATATTAATGCCTAGTCCTCTCCATTCCAGAACCTTGAAGACATCCTCCATTGCAGCCGTGAAGAGTTTAGGAGAAATAACGTCTCCCTGCCTCACACCTCGCTGCAAAAGGATAGGTTTCGATGTTTGGTCTTGGAGTCGGACTGACATGGTGGCGTTTTTGTATAAACACTTCAGCACTTCGATGTACCGATAGTCAATCTGGCACCGTTGGAGAGACTGCAGTACAGCCCAGGTCTCGATCGAATCAAAGGCTTTCTCGTAGTCCACAAACGCTAAGCAGAGAGGCTGATTATACTCCTCAGTCTTCTGTATAATCTGCCGCAGCGTATGTATGTGGTCTACGGTACTAAAGCCTTTTCGGAATCCGGCTTGTTCGGGAGGTTGGAAGTCGTCGAACCTGCGTGAAAGACGGTTCGTGATGACTCTGGAAAACAGCTTATAGACATGGCTCAGAAGTGAGATGGGTCTGTAATTCTTAAGCAGGGCATTGTCGCCCTTCTTAAAGAAGAGTACCACCACACCTCTGCTCCATGCCTGTGGCGTTTTTCCCTCGAGGATGACGGAATTGAATAGCTTCTGAAGGGCCTTAAGGACCGGTTTTCCACCCGCCTTCAGGAGTTCGGCTGTAATTCCGTCCTCACCCGACGCCTTGTTGTTTTTCAGCTGCTTCAGAGCCATCCTAATCTCGTACAGGCTGACGTCCGGGATATCTTCGGTGTAGTGTCGAGTCAATCTAGCTCTTGGATCATTTGCTAGATTTGCAGCGGGTTTAGTGATAGATGTGTATAACTGCCCATAAAAGGTCTCGATCTCTCCCAGAAGCTCCGATTTGGCGGAAATGACTCTGCCATCGTCGGTCTTCAGTTTTGTTAGCTGGCTTTGTCCAATAGACAGATCTCGTGCAAAAACTTTAGAGCCCTCGTTCCGCTCAATCGCCTCCTTAATCCTTTCGGTATTAAAGCGACGAAGGTCGCGTTTCAGAGACTTTGATATCTGTCTATTGAGTTGCCGGTATCTGCACGCATCGTCTGAAGACTGCAGAATCATCTCACGCCTCTCCTTCATGAGCTCAAGGGTCGGATCCGAGAGCCTTTTTTTCTTATTTGTACGGTAAGTCTTGAAAAATTTAGACCCAACCGTGTGGACAGTTTCCACGAACCCATCATTATATTCGTCCACGGAGCTCCCTAGGCACTCGAAACGGTTGTGGAGTTCGAGCTGAAAGCATTCGGAGTTTTGGATCTGGATCTGTGCTGGACGGAGCGTAGACTTCACCAGTCGAGACCTTTCAAGCTTGATGTTGATATTCAATGTGCCTCTTAACATGCGGTGATCGCTTCCAGTTTTCACCGCATTGATCACAGAGACATCATTGAATATTTGCTTCTTGGTCGACATGATGAAGTCAATCTCATTTTTAGTTGCACCGTCAGGACTTTGCCAGGTCCACCTTCTATGCTCACGCTTTCTGAAGAAGGAGTTCATCATGTAGAGGCCCTCCTTCTCCATAAAGCTGGCCAGTAGGTGTCCCCGGTGGTTCCGACGACCCAATCCAAATTGCCCCACTCGCAGCTCGTCACCGTCTCGTTTACCCAGTTTCGCGTTAAAGTCCCCCATGACCACAGTGAAATGAGTTTTATGACCATGTATGGCTCTGGATACATCCTCATACATGGTCTCTACTTCGTCGTCGGAGTGTGACGAGGTCGGGGCATAAACCTGTATGACCTTCAGCGAATATCTTGATGATATTCTGAGTATAAGGTACGCCACCCTGGTCGACACACTCTCGATCCTCACCACATTGTTCACAAGGGACCTGTGGACGAAAAACCCGACACCACCCTGGGACTGTTGATCACCCTCCCGAAAATAGAGCAGGTTACCGGATTTAAGAATTATCGTGTCCTCCCCCTGTCTTCGGACTTCAGATAATCCTACAATACTCCAACGTAACCCACTCAATTCCTCCTCAAGTTCGGTGACCTTCTCATCGGACCTCAGTGTACGCGTGTTGTATGTTGCCAGGTACAGTCGTTTTTTGGGGTAGCCGGATCCCTTCCGGAGATTCTTAGCACCCCTTGCCTCGCCATTGCCTTGACCGCTACCGGAGTCAAGGATAGCCGGGCTGCCGGGCACTAGGGGCCATTTTTTTGTTGTGTCGTTCATAGGGGGGTTTGCCATAATCGCCACGCTTGGCAGGCGGGTTGGCGATCGCAGTGTGGTGGTTGAAATCCACAGAGAATGCTGCTGCCCATTCTCTGGTATGTCCCTTAGTCGCCTCTTACGACACCCACGGGAGGAGATGGGATGGTGTGATTCTTTACGTCCGAACACCATACGGACGACCGAATTTTACCTATCATCAAGCAATAAATCACGCTCCCATAAAAAATCCATCGTATCCCACAAAATATAGCAACGTGTTACTAAAATTAGTTTTAATCTCATAAGGATGACCGCTCGAGAAAGCCCACCCCGGCCACATATGGGATTAACGCCCGCCGTCCAACCCAGCCGGCGTATTAACCGGCCAGTTTACGATTATTACGTTGCACTTACAACTCTTAGGGGCAGCCTGCCGACTATACATGGCCGGTTTATAGCAATCATTAGGGCTGGATCAATGGTTGCCAAACTTATTTGGTCGCTTTTTTGGATTTGAATTCGGAAGTCAAACGTTGGCTTAAGTTGAAAAAGGATTTTAGGAATCGTTAATGCTTGCACTGAAAGTATAAAGCGATCTACTGCGCTTTTTCAATCTATTTGTGGTTTTGTGAAATCTTAATCCTTATTTTGTAAATTGTAAGTTCATTTTTGTCATAAATTTAGCGCTATTTTATTGATTTACTATATTCGTAGTACCTATTATATTTTTTGTGATAGGTAGATTAAATAAGTTATGCATTTAAATAGATACTGAACAGATTTAGATCAAATTTGGTAGGTAGGTAGAAGAGACACTGGAATAACACATAGGCTACCTATAATTCCACTGCTGAGCACGGGTCTCTGCCCGCGCGATATAAACTGTAGTCCACGCGGGCGAACCCGCGGGCGGAAAGCTAGTCTCATATAAGTCCTACCCGTGTTGAAAGTCATATCGACTACCCATTCAGCAACTGTTTAATATTTGTTCTGGACACTTACTGAAAATGTGTGATTAATTTCTACCGCTTCGATTTCTAATACACGTGCCATATTTTTGTGATTAGGACTTTGTGATTAAGACTGCAATTTCTATTGAACTACAAATATAGTCTACTTACCTATGAGCGCTGAGCACTCCATTAACTCCATATTCTGTAAACAAAACGAAACAACAGCAGTGATTCCAGACAGGCCGTCCATACATCATCTCACTTCAACGGATCAATGATTGATGCTCGCTTACAAATCGCCGCGTCATTGTTATCATTGAACGTCTTCTCGTGGTGTTTACCTTTCAGCATCATTTAACATTAACTTAGGAAACTAGGTACCTATCTTTTTTTTGGTTACGAATTGAGTGGTTGCTTTTATGTGGCACTATCTATAGATTGTGTTAATATGTGCCAAGACCTTTTTTACTGTATCTACTCCAAAAACATCTACGATCTAAGCTAGTATAATAAAGTTGCTGAGACTCAGGCTTCTATCGAAGAGGAAATACGCCGTAATCTACCACGCGGGCTCAGTCCGGGCTGGTGGATATCACATGTCCTCGAATTTTCGACATGTCGGTTTCCTCACGATGTTTTCCTTTACCGTTTTGAGATCAGTGGTGATGAAGTAAATTACATAAAGTAATGCGCTAAAACCCAGAGCTCTAGACAAAGTAACGTTGTATTACGATAGTGATTATCAACATACACGTGATATTTTTAACTTTCGAAAATCGTTATCACTGATAAAACGTCACTGTATTTACAGACTGATCCGATTACAAAAAAAAAATATTTCCCTCATTGTTTACGCATTTTATTTGCTGAAAATTACACTGTATCCGTAGGCTTAAAAAACAGTAATAAATATACTTCATTTCAGACCGTAGTCCATGTTGTGTAAGTAATCATATTTATATTTTGTTTATTCACTATAATATACATATAAATTATATTTTTAAATATTCAATAAAAAAATAAAAAACATTTAAAAATATAAAAAATAGTAGCCCACCCATATTTATATTTATATTATTATATCTAGCCTATACTGCCCCACTGCTGGGCAAATGTCTCCCTCCGTTCTTTTCTCTGTCCTCGGCTTTGAGCCATATGTAAGTAATTACACCCTTTAACAATATGTTAGTAAAATCTATATAACGGAGGATCGATATCAGTGGGTCGCGACATCGGAAATAACACTCACAAAAACCTTTGATAACACCTTTAATTACTCGTAACACACACTCAGTACAAAATAATCAAGGATGCCTGAGATATGGCTTGATTAAGAATTTAGGAACGCGGGAAATTTAGCGTGGAGTAACCAACGTCTGCTCGGGCCGACGGAACGATTCAAAGTGCCCTCCAAATCAACCGTCACCCGACACGTGAACCTACCCCCATTCCGGGTAGCCAATTTACCTGTCAACGTCAGTACCTGTCAATGTCAAATAATCGATTATACCTCCGGATCGACATTTGACTCGACTATTCGCTCAGTGTTGCTATTACTCCACGCTAACCATCCCCAAGTTAATACTTGACGTTCCCAAACGTAAGCTGTTCAATCTAACTACACAGTTCCTCCAGTGAAAGATAGGTGGCGCTGATGCAGACCGACTGATATGCGCCAACGCTTCGACACGGCCGTCCTGATGATCACACGTCCTCGTGTGGAGTACCTGGAATGAAAGAAAATCCTCGAACAGTACTCATTCTAGTCGTTCGGCCAATCCTGGCCCAAGGTGGTGGGGCATAAAAGGTACTCTGATCAAAATCATCAATCATATCTAGAAGAAAATCACAACAATCTCAATCTCTTAAAGCCGACATGTTGAACAACACTCAAACTCATTCAAATAATAGGAAACTCATTAAAATATTGCAGTGCTCATACTCTGACCTCCATCCGGTCTTCATCATCACACTTATAACCTCCATCCGGCTATAAGCATCAAACCAATCGACCTCCATCCGGTCTTCATCATAACACATTATAGCCTCCATCCGGCCATAAGCATTAAACCAATCGACCTCCATCCGGTCTTCATCATAACACATTATAGCCTCCATCCGGCCATAAGCATCAAACCAATCGACCTCCATCCGGTCACTAACACAACAGGCAACCTCTATCCGGTCACCTCCACATGTAACCTCCATCCGGTTACAAACAACACCATCAAGATAATCATTTCGAGCCTTTAATCAAAATTATCCTTAAAGTAGGTTTGTTCAACATGTTGCTTTATTTTTCCTATAACGTTACAGATTATAAGAAAACTCTTACTATGCTAGGTACTCTAAATGTTAAGTTGACTACTTAGTATTCAACTAGTCTTGTCAGCGTTATCATTTTCGTCATAGCTAGTCTCGTCATCATCGCCTACGTGCATGTCAACGTCAGTTATTTTTCGTAGGCGGTTATGTGCGTACTTCGAAACATAACGGTCATGGTGGCCGTTAGCAAGAACCTCAATCACTCCTGCGCATCCCTCCAGGATCGCCAAGTCTCTCAAGACTTAATGGTTTCCCACAGTACGTACCAGGTTTGATCAACATTTGAATTGAATACCGCGTACTTACGGACTACTGTGACCGCTAGATACCGGTTTCTATTAAGCTACGACTACAAATCAAATCTCCTATAATCAGTTCATCCTGTAAACTTCATCGTCATCATCAGCCTCTTTTTTGTTATGTTCCCAATGAAACGCCTGCGTTTCATTTTCTTTCTATTGCATTGTCACTGTCTTTCTATTGCGCCTCTAATTGACACGATTGAAAAATTTGAAACGTTAAAGGTTAACCGACTCTTTCATAAAAATTAAATTAATTCTTATTCAGTTTTCGTGGCGCCGCTGTCAAAAAAGAAACTTTACCGCACGTTAAATCTTTAGAAGAACGGCGTGTATGGGACACGAGAATATTTAGGTACAAACCACCCGAAGTAAACTACTAGACCTATTAACTGTCCCAACTGAGCTATGATAAACAGCATCGAAAGTAGGGTAGAGAGCAGAATCGAATGTACGCGATCTACTTTCTGAAGTTCTATATCTCCTAACTTCAGCACTTGACTTTATTTCATATCCTAAGCAACTCGATTTGCATTATGAAAAACAACCACTCTTTCAAATCTAATGAAAATCCGGCTTTAATCAACGTTTGTAATACTACATTAAGTCTCTCGAAGTTCTTAATAGATTCCAAAATAATCAAAATATTGACAACTCAAACTATGACGTAGGTATTTACCGATTTATCAAAAACCCCGTTGAAAAACAGAGATCACGTTTCGATACCGAGTGGCATAGTCAAGTGTTTATACTGACCGCTGAAACACTACTGAAATCATCATCACCATCATCACCATCATCACCATCATCACCATCATCACCATCATCACCATCATCACCATCATCACCATCATCACCATCATCACCATCATCACCATCATCACCATCATCACCATCATCACCATCATCACCATCATCATCATCATCACCATCATCACCATCATCACCATCATCACCATCATCATCATCACCATCATCATCATCACCACTATCATCACCACCATCATCACCACCATCATCACCACCACCATCATCACCATCATCATCACCATCATCATCACCATCATCATCACCATCATCATCACCATCATCATCACCATCATCATTTTTTTCTTCCATTCTGTTCTGTCCCTCGTCACGCTATCACTACACCTAACAACCAACACAAACACACTCAACACGCTAACCTAACCCTAGCCTATATACAATCTAATTTTTGTAAAATAAAGCGCACTATGTAAACGAGTTATTTGGTCCGAGATACGTGGCAACGAATACCAGTAAGGCACGTAATTGTTTAGTTTACGTTTAGTCTTTGCACATTATTTCTGACCGGTCGAGTTTTTAAGCCGAAAGAGCTAAATTAAGTATTACTCGGTAAAATAATATTTGCACGCAACAATTCATCTACCCGCTCACGCATTATTTTTTTTTTTTTTTTTTCGCGCTAGTCCGCTATGGTCGTCTTTTGCTAAGATGAGTCAATTAAACGAATAAGTTCACTTTTTGTAACACGCGTTTATAGCATACTATACTGTCATAGGTACACGTCAATGTCAATAACGTAAAAACTATCTATGGAGGAGTTATCACTGTCAAACAAAAATCGAAACGGTATCTACCGGATATACCGAGGGTAGATGTAATTACAATTGTTTATGTCGTGAACTTTAGCAATTTAACAAAAGAAGTGTGTCACGCACGATCATACTATTTAAACTGAATCCTTGCAACAATATTTCACGGCCAAAATATCACTTCGCAAATAGATGTTGTGAATAAAACCTCAATCAAACTACGCAAGTAATCTGAACACGCTAAACTGACCCTTCAATGTAACAAAACTGTGTTTACGTTTGCCGTGAAATAGTGATGACAGACTTTAAAGTGAAAGAGATATAACACTCAGCATCAGAATTAAAATGGAATGTGAATACCTGACCTTGTTCCTGGTTCCTTTGACAGCACATACGTCATCCAGTCACTCGCTACGTGATGCCTTGGCACCACCATCGCCTTCACGTCGCTTGCTTCGTCCAATTATTCCACAGTGTAACATTTGACAGGTAGCGTTTTGTGTGAAACATTTTCTGATCTGGTATCGCACTCGACACACTGCACCTCAGGCACGCACACACACACACACACGAAGCACGTATCGGAAAGTAGTACATCGTAAACGAGCACTTGCACCCATCGCTCTTTTCCCGGTCACTAGCTGGGTGGTACGTTGTAATTTGCTCTCTGGGGATACAGCGGTACCATGGTCCAACATTTGTTGCTCAGGATTAGGGAACAACCCCAGAAAAAAACCTAATCAGACCATTTAAGTCAGCTCTTCAATCCGGTTCTTACTTTCTTAAAGCGACCATAAGCAGGGCGCCATGTTGGTCTTGGTCCGTCAAGCACATTTCTGCAGTCGTCAACCAAGCACGTGCATCTACATCTTGTTTCTCAGGATCGAAATCCGGTAAACGAAGGCCATGTGACGACGTAGTAGGTGTTTTCATGGCTTGAATCAGCGTCAGAAAATTGCGGTTCTGTTGTTCCAACAAACGCATCCATTTTTCGTCGCTAGCGTTTTCATTTTTGAACACGTGGGTCGTCGTGGTCCAATCCCAATTCTGATAACGGAGGATCGATATCAGTGGGTCGCGACATCGGAAATAACACTCACAAAAACCTTTGATAACACCTTTAATTACTCGTAACACACACTCAGTACAAAATAATCAAGGATGCCTGAGATATGGCTTGATTAAGAATTTAGGAACGCGGGAAATTTAGCGTGGAGTAACCAACGTCTGCTCGGGCCGACGGAACGATTCAAAGTGCCCTCCAAATCAACCGTCACCCGACACGTGAACATACCCCCATTCCGGGTAGCCAATTTACCTGTCAACGTCAGTACCTGTCAATGTCAAATAATCGATTATACCTCCGGATCGACATTTGACTCGACTATTCGCTCAGTGTTGCTATTACTCCACGCTAACCATCCCCAAGTTAATACTTGACGTTCCCAAACGTAAGCTGTTCAATCTAACTACACAGTTCCTCCAGTGAAAGATAGGTGGCGCTGATGCAGACCGACTGATATGCGCCAACGCTTCGACATATATATAATAGCGAAATACCACTCACGTATTAATCACAAAATCTCGGAAACTATAACACCAAGAAACTTAAAATTTGACAGGTAGGTTTCTTACTGGGTGTAGACATCCGCTAAGAACGAATTTTACGAAACTCCACCCCTTAAAGGGGTGGAGGTTTGAAGTTTGAATGGAGAAACCTATTATCACATAGCTGAAGCCACAGGCAGAAGCTAGTATACAATAACAGAGAAACATTAATTTAAATATCTATGCGCACACATGACACATCGGGTACATGCACCCAGTATACCAAAGTGACACAAAATGGCTTATCACTAATTAGCCTTTATTTTTACGATGGGCAAAAATCATCTAATGACAACCCCCGCTCTTGGGTGGAGCGGGACATAGTGTCAGACTCTTACTGACTAAAAACCCACCCCGTTTCTTCCAGCCTCTTCATACCGAGGTTCGAGCTTCCTTTCGGATAACCCTGGCCCCAGTAGGCTTCGACCCAGCTGGGCCCCTCATGTTGCTGACAACTCCTTGAGGCGCGCGGGAACAGTGCGCGCCGTATCACTAATGAGCCTCAGAATGCTGTTGCCGGTCCCATATAATTGAGTAATAATAGCATTACGAATGCTACAAGTTTTCTTATTTTGGCAATAAAGCCATCAATAAGTGAGTGGACAAACATTTTTGATGTACTACAGTAACGTGCGAGCCCCAACAACATCCTGAAGGCATTGTTTTTGGACTGGCCTCTTGGTCTAGTGGTTAGTGGCCCTGACTGCTATGCCGGAGGTCGTGGGTTCGATTCCCACCCAGGACAAATGTTTATGTGATGAGCATTATCATTTGTTCTGTGTCTGGGTGTAATTTATCTATAAAATGTATGTATTTAGAAATATATAAGTATGTTTATCAGTTATCTAGTACCCGTAACACAAGCTCTGCTTAGCAGGGGACTAGATGGCGTTGTGTGATAGTTGTGGAATATTATTATTATTATTATTGTTATACCGGAATTCGAGGGCGTTGTATGTCCTTTGCGTATATTGCGAACCCACAGTGTACACGTGTACAAAACTTGCCGAAATGCCTTTAAAAAAAGCCGCAGGCATAGTATTAAATAAAAATACATTTAACTTTGAACAAAGAGACTTACTAACTTAATTAACCCTTTGGTGTAAATGAAAGTGGTTCTTAATTTAATCTTTTAACATTTTGTTTTTATTTCATATAAAAATCTTTTGATATTTGAGTTGAATACCAAAATGGTTGCTTTACAAAACTTTTACATTTATTCAAACCGCACCGCACAGAAAAAAAAATTGATTTTATAGTATTATAACAGGCAGAGTATATTTTAATTATATTTGCAAATTTATTCACCTAGTACTTTTAACGGTTATAAAAAACATAAATGAAGGTTATACCTTATGTATACGTAACCTTATTTGACCTTAAGGTGGTGCATCACGACTCACATTTTCACTGTTTTTCATACAACCGCACATAACTGATTATGACGTTATTACACACTTTTCATTCGATATTTTGGAAACACAGTATCTTGTGGATATTATCAAGGTTTCTAAAGAAACCAATTTCTAAATTTGTATAAAACTAATCCAGTAAAAACTTCTGAATATGTCCTATTTTGTATGAACCTCGACACTTCATAATTTGCCTAAAAATTAAAAAAAAGTCAAAAAAGTAATCCTCTAGAGACCTTGCAAATTTTATTAAGATTCTAAATGATGAAAACTTTTCCAAAAACTTTTAAGGGTTTAAAAAAAAACAGCTATTTCCTGGAGCAAGTTTTGTGAAATTTTCAAGTAAATCTCGGAATTACCGAATACTAACAGAGTTTCCAGGCGTTATCTCTCTTTTTTTGCGTTGCCTTTTCGTCAAACATCGCGTTGGATTGCATTAAATGAAGTAACAAGCTTTTAAACCATTTTCGATGTTTACGATAAGCGAGTGGAGAAGGACCCTCTTAAGTTACCATAATCAATGAACTATGTTCGTCGTAGACTATGAGCTACGGCGTAGGCGGTGTCGTAGGCGACGAACTACGGCGTAGGCAGTGCGCTACGATTTCGATGAAATATCAAACACTCAATTAAAATTTTAAATTTGCCATGTTATATATCTGTCTATAGTTAACTATTTTCAAATAATTCTGAAACAGTACTACAGTATTTGCAGTACAAGTGTCCCAAACTTTTTAAAACCTGAGTTTTCGTTTCCTCCTCTTCCTGCATGCATCATTTATTCTCAATGCTGATGAGAGATGAGACCTTGACAAATAACTATTTTGTGGATATTTCGCAATGTTGTATCTTCAGCGATGAGAATGGCAAATGGATTTTGTCTGACCAACGTATCGGATTCTTGCTTCTGGGTTTTTCCCATCGACTTCAATTGACCTGATATCTCAGTTTTACTATCCAACAAAATAAAAATACACCTGCATAGCCAACAGCCAATGCGTCAACAGGAAAAATACGATGAATTTCCAAAAGGTACAAAAATTGACGCATTTGTTTGCGTCACATGCATAGCTACATAAGCTCCGGTCCGCTGAAGCATCGTTATCTCCCTTCGTTCGGGGGAAGTCGTGTCCACGCATAATTATAAAAACACATGCAACGCAACATTAGTGGGACGTCGTTCTTTTTTTAATTTATTTTAAAACTGCTTCGAAATTCGAACATTAGCTTTTATTTAAGCGTTTTCTTTTTATGCTTGTATGATAGTAATGTCTTTGGCTTGGATATTAAGTCCTTTAAGGCATGTTTTCGTATGAATATTTTATATTTTTTACCACTAGAATATGGAAGCACACATTCTAATATGTTTTGTAGTAGTAACCAACCCTTTATCGAAAATAACGAATCATATTTTCAGACGCATTTTCCTACATTTTACCTATCATCAAGCAATAAATCACGCTCCCATAAAAAATCCATCGTATCCCACAAAATATAGCAACGTGTTACTAAAATTAGTTTTAATCTCATAAGGATGACCGCTCGAGAAAGCCCACCCCGGCCACATATGGGATTAACGCCCGCCGTCCAACCCGGCCGGCGTATTAACCGGCCAGTTTACGATTATTACGTTGCACTTACAACTCTTAGGGGCAGCCTGCCGACTATACATGGCCGGTTTATAGCAATCATTAGGGCTGGATCAATGGTTGCCAAACTTATTTGGTCGCTTTTTTGGATTTGAATTCGGAAGTCAAACGTTGGCTTAAGTTGAAAAAGGATTTTAGGAATCGTTAATGCTTGCACTGAAAGTATAAAGCGATCTACTGCGCTTTTTCAATCTATTTGTGGTTTTGTGAAATCTTAATCCTTATTTTGTAAATTGTAAGTCCATTTTTGTCATAAATTTAGCGCTATTTTATTGATTTACTATATTCGTAGTACCTATTTGATTTTTTCTGATAGGTAGATAAAATAAATGATGCATTTAAATAGATAGATGGTTTTATTTTTATTTATTAGAATTTTAATTAAAATATATATTTATTTAAGTATATTAGCGTAGAGTCCTGTTAAAGTGATTTTCACGATACGAGATATCGAATCATATGTTCGCACACATGCAATCACCGCACGCAATCTAATTGTTTCTTCTAAGACGATTTTAGGACATTCAGTAGTTTTTCATGAAATAGCAGAACTAGTTAAATAAATAGAAAAATTGAAGTGAGGCGAGCCCAAACACTACCAACGTTCAAGAAAATTGTGAAAGAGCATTATCTATCACTTTAGTTTTTCTTCTCCTTTCAAATTGTAATTATATATTATATTTATTAGTTTATTATTTGGTTTTTATTTATGTATTATATTTTTTATTTTATTTTTACATTGTTCTGTAAGTTATTGTACATTCTCAACCCGAAATCTTTTTCCTTTCGTTTCAGTCCATTGAAAGGTTGTCTGGTAGAAACTGCCCTGTGCCTGTGCCGCCTATTGTACACTTATTTTTGTAAATGTTTGTCCTCTATTAAGTAAAGGTATGCAATAAAGTTGTTTAACAATAATAATAAAATAACAAAATCTTTCTACTCTAACTCAAACTCTATCATCTACTTTGAGCACCACAGGCGTTCAATAGGCCGCTTCGATTCAAAGTAGTTATTGCAAGCTATGAAATGTGCTTCGACTGTACCGCGAGAGTGTTGGTGCTTTATAAAGTTATATCGTAAACATTTATAGACCATTCTCAATATTTAATCTTAGTCTGCTATCGGTTAACGAGATAGGCTTTGATTATGGAATAATGGAATTGTAAATAAGGTTATGGTTGTAGTTGCCCGAAGGGAATTAGAACAGTTTTACCACAATTAAATTAGTTGAATAGATTGATTAGTTGAATAGTTTGAATAGATTGATTTTGATTTTAATTGATTAATTCATCATCATCATCATCAGCCTTTTAATGTTCCCACTGCTGGGTCTCAGGCCTCCTTATTGATTAATTATCTATACTAATATTATAAAGAAGTACATTTCTTTTTCTGTGTTCGTAGGAGGTATTCTCAGAAAGGACTGGTCCGTTTCATAAAATTTTTTCACCGATAGAAAGTTGCTTTACTCCTGAGTGACATATTCTATTTACGCTGGTGAAGTCGCGGGCAAAACCTAATTTAATTTGGTTACGCTTAGCTTAACCACGCTTAGCCACAGCCAGCGACTTTGCTCGCGTGAAGGTAGACAATACCCTGAAGAAACATACCCCCGAGATAAAAAAGTATTCTATCTGCTATTCCAGGACATTATCTACTCGTGTTTCCTGTGTGTTCAAGCGTGACAAAGTAACAAACAAACATAAGTGCACATACTCATAAACATTCGCCTTTATAATAAACAAGCTTTTGCCCGCGTCTTCACCCGCGTACATAAGCCCAGGTGCTTTCTGACGGTGAAAAATTTTAGTAACCGTATGCTAAAATTGAATTGGAAGTACTCTTCCAGAGATTACTTTCTACAAACAAAAAACAAAGTTTACCTAATCTTATAAGTGTAGAGTGCAGATTAGTGTGATTAGGGTAGCTGTTGTACAGCAGCTAAGCAATTGGCACTAATTTATTCAGTTGACAATTGACTCTATTTTGAATATTCTTTTTTATTTTTTGCGTGAAATAAGCTGAGTTTCAATCTGTACACGTAACAGCCATCAAGCAGCAAGTCTACAATTACTGTTGTTTGTTTTTCCTCATAGCTACAACTGGAGGATTAGGTTACTTGTTCACAAGCGTAATTCACCGTCGCTTTCCTAAGATAAGATAGTAGTCAAGTGTGAGCCTATTAGAGTAAAAAAAAAAAGTTAAAGAATAAGATTCACAAAAGCAGCAAGAAACTGATATTATAACTTTTCAAAGCGGACTTTATTTTATACTTTATTACATAACTAGCTGCTCAGCAAAAAATTATCCCAAGGGAACATATTTATTTATTTATTATATTCTTAACATACTTCCGGGATAAAAAGTATCCTATATCCTATTCCAGGACATAGTCTATCCGTGTAGGTACTAAGTTTCATCAAAATCGGTTTTGCCATTGAGGCGTGAAGACATAACAAAAAAACAAACTCACTTTCGCTTTTATAATATTAGTAAGGATTACATAATTTACCTAAAAATCATTAAATAACAACACAATAGAGTATATCCCAAGAGGAACTATTAATCAAAAGTAGGCAAACACGAGACGTCACGGGAGTACACATTTATCACTATCAAAATCTGAAGGAAGTAAGGAACAAGGTCCAAACATACTTGTGGTGAAATAACAACTACGCAGATCGATTATCTTCGAAGAGATATTACCATTACTACAGACCAAAGCTGGGTGATCATTTTCATCCCGCAGATCACGTATTTCTGCTGTATCATGGCACATTTACAATATGCCTAATCAACCTTTACACCTCATCATCAACCGATGGAGGTGGGACGCACAGGATCGATCATTGTGGCGACATTTGGGGAAAGCCTATGTCCAACAGTAGACGTCTATCGGCTGAAATGATGTTGATGATGAACCTTATGTGCCCACTGCTGAGACTCAGGCCTTCTCTTTAGGAAGCCCAATGTGGATTGGTTGATAGCAAATGTCTTTATTTTTTTCGTTTTGGGACATACCAGTTTCCTCACCATGTTTTTCTTCACCGTTTTGAGAGCAGTGATGATGAAATAAATTATACAAAATATAACTGAGTTTGAATTTAAACCCATAACCTACAACTCGTAAGTCGGAGCTGTCACTACCGGGCCACCTCTGCTATCAATTACCTTTTTCGACTAAACAAAATGGCTAGTATTTACGGCGCACAACTTACATAGATTCTTAGATTGTATTGGTGTAATTATGTTTTTACTTATATTTTTGGTTTTTTATAGGTTAACTTTTGTTTAGGTTTGTCTTACCTAGTTTGTCTCTGTTGAGGCCAGTGTTAAAATCACAGATTATAGTGGTCAAAACAACCTAGTCAACTTTGTTGACTATGGTATTTTTTTTTTCTGTCGACGGGGAAAATCATCATTGACGAAACCCGCTCTTGGGTGGAGTCGCAATACATCTATGCCCGATACACATATGCCCTGACAGGGAAATTTGTTTTTGTATTTTTGTAATGATTTGTGCGTCTATTTAGGTGAAATACATGTGTTTTCTTTCTTTCTTTTTTCTTATTAACAAGTCGACAACACGCATTACGAGGAATCGTCATCTATGCTACTGTCTCCTTTGGGTTTCTTCCAGTAATACCAGGTTCATCACCAATCAGTTTGCATCCTGAAATGTCTTCCGGGCCTTGGTATAAGGCCATGGTCCGGAGTGAGGAGGAATGGCAGGCGGTCGCCTCTTTTCTGCAAAGCAATGCAAAGAAATAGTAATGCTAGCAAAGAAGGCGGCCGCACACGCGAGAGAAGGCCTCTCACGCCCCGGCCGCCGAGATCCCGAACCCAATTCCGATTTGCAGCCGCCGTAGACGCGGGCTTGCGGACGCCGAGCAATGGGTAGCTCACCATCCGATCGTCTGGTAACCATCTGGACTGAGCTCAATTTGTCGGCCGAAAAGTCAGGGTCAAAGCCTACTGGGGCCTACTGGGTTCGCTTCTGAAAGAAAAAACCGAGACCCTCGAAAGCAAGGCAACGATGGAACATAGGAGTGGGTTTTAGTCAGTAAAAGTTTGACACCCGCTCCGCCCAAGGGTGAGAGAAGTCATTGGATAATTTGCCACTTAAAAAAAAACCTGAAATGTCCTGTATGTTTATTCATTTAAACTTAATCGTTTAATAAGTCATTCTCTACCAATCAACCTTTGGTTTAAAAAAGGCCACACTGCGGTAAGTATACACAATAAATCAATAAGAGATATGTCGGCTCATGATACCGTTCAGAATGAGAATCTCCTTCAAAGAACCTTGTGTGGGTGGTGAGTGGGTAACGAGTTATAAACAAACTATTCCAGACCAAGCAACTGATTTATTATAATATAGGCTTTAGGTATTGAATTCACAACGACCCCTGAGACAGTTTCTATAGCTGTGCTACCCACGCGGCTACTGACAGAGAAAAGGGGACCTGTACTGTGCGGTCGCAATTTATGTTACCCTGAAAACTTAGGCGAGGTGCCATCAATGAGCTGCGGGTTTGTTCAATAGACTAACCGCCAACGCAAGAAGAAGTAAAATTTTGAGATTTCCTGTCGTTCCTCCTAGAGGCGGAACATAACTTACTTTTTTTTTTTGTCGATGTGGAAAATCATCTTATGACAAAACCCGCTCTTGGGTGGAGTGGGATATAGTCACAGACTCTTACTGACTAAAAATCCACCCCGTTCCTTCTAGCCTCTACATACCGGGGCTCGAGTTTCTTTTCGGATAACCCTGGCTCCAGTAGGCTTCGACCCAGCTGGGCCCCTCCTGTTGCTGACAACTCCTTGAGGCGTGCCATCGACGTCTTGGGCTCGGTCCGGTCAGTTACCGGACGGTCGGACAGCGAGTTACCCATGGCTCGCCGTCCGCGAGTCCGCGTCTACGGTGGCTGGAAATCGGGATCGAAATCCTGGCGGCGACGGCGACCAAAATCGCGGTGAGATTTTTACTGAGCAGCACTACAGTAGTTGAGACCAACTTTGCAGTGGAAGCGGTCCTTCACACACATATATTAAGAAACCAAGTTCATTTATTCATGTAGTAAGTTCATAACAAAGAACGTGTATAGCATAATTAATAAATTAATCAGATGCATGCAGTTTTTTCTTTTCCAATTTCATTAGCTAGAAGCAGATTGTAAAGGGGTTTGATGCAAACTTGTTTTTCATTTAAATCTTTGTTTTAACATTGTTTCGATTTCATTATTTTATGGAGAAATAATGGATGTATGATTAATAAAGTTAATGCGTCTATGATGAAATCGTTCCCAATTTGATAATGCATTTTGAAATGAAAAAGCATGTCTTGGAACTGAAGTGTAGTACTTACATTTTTATGTAGAAAAAGTACATCAAAAGTACAAAGTAATAGTATTTCTACAGATAAGACTTTCCTTACTTATACAAAATCAACTTTCGTTCGAGCTATGCCTGTTACAAAACTGTATCAAAATCTTTACGGACCACGTAAAAATGAATAACACTGAATAATTTTCTTTTCCTGATACTTGCAAAAGCAAAGTTTTTTTTGAACTAATTGAAATAAAGGAAGTTTACCTAAGTACCTGTATAAGTTTCATTACTATTTATATTTCTTTTGCTGAAATCAAGAGGAAAACCTACGAAAGGGAAGTTTGTACAAATGATTTTTTATCAGAATCGAAAAAAAAAAAAAACATAAAATGTACTGTTATTTTGTCAAGATCTTCAAGTATAATAAATAGTACTTTTTTTTTAATAAACAATTAGTATTTACTGTTAACTGGCTGGAAAACATTTTTGGCTATACCTGCTTTGAAAACCTACAAAGAAATAAAACCGAAAAGTATTTTGTCTCTAAAAATTTAATTATTGAAGAAATACTAAATTATAAAAGTATGAAAACAAAGGTATGAACGCGATATAGGTACATCCTAATATTAAAATGAGGAAATTCAAAAGTTTTTAAATTTAGAATACAGATAAATGTTAATTAATTGTTAAAAGTATACCATTATCATAAATCATATTTTGTTCATAAACAAAATTTAGTACTTACAAAAATCACCGCCACCTATATATAGACAATTTAACAGTTGTCTATTGCTATCTGGGACTATTGTGAAAACACTGCATGTTGAACCTAATAGCAGTACGAATAAGAACCAGTTTTCGAGAAAATTATTGAAAAAAAATTCCTTTTACTTCTTTATCAACGTCACATATTTTTCAGAAAGGTAAGTGGTTAGTTAGTTCAAAAGGAATCTATAAGCGTGCTCTCGTGTAGGCCACAATACCTCATCCTACTTGTGTAATCCCTCAGTCGAGTCTTGTGACGGTGACGCCCACGGGAACGGCATTTGCAGCACTTCTACTAGATATACGTACATAAATAATGATCCATAGTCTGGCTTTGTTCTTTTTACTTTAGCTAAGTATATTGGTAATTGGATATTGACTGTTACTAAAAGAGTTATAAGTTTACATGTGGGTGGACGGATTGTGTGAGAAGTGACATGAAAGAAAACGGAGTTAGTGATAGTGTGACGAGTGACAGGACATAATGGAAACGGACAAGGGCAGGTAGATGATGATGGTAATTGGATATTGACTATTCCTAAAAGAGTTATAAGTTTACATGTGAGTGGATGGATTGTGTGAGAAGTGATATGAAATAAAACGGAGTTAGTGATAGCGTGACGAGTGACAGGACAGAATGGAAACGGACAAGGGCAGGTAGATGATGATGGTAATTGGATATTGACTATTCCTAAAAGAGTTATAAGTTTACATGTGGGTGGATGGATTGTGTGAGAAGTGACATGAAAGAAAACGGAGTTAGTGATAGCGTGACGAGTGACAGGACATAATGGAAACGGACAAGGGCAGGTAGATGATGATGGTAATTGGATATTGACTATTCCTAAAAGAGTTACAAGTTTACATGTGGGTGGATGGATTGTGTGAGAAGTGATATGAAATAAAACGGAGTTAGTGAGAGTGTGACGAGTGACAGGACATAATGGAAACGAGACAAGGGCAGGTAGATGATGATGGTAATTGGATATTGAGTTTTTTGAATGCTCGAAGTATGACTCGTAATTATGCTGAAAACCAAGCCGCGAAGATACCAGGTGCCTCGTATGGTTAATTTGAATCATAATAAAACACTCATTTCACTTTGCTACTTACTAGATGATTCTCTCGGGTCTAGATACTAACCTTAACCGCGAAGGTACCAGGCTCGCAGCGCAGTTGGTTATGATTGTTACGAACATATTAGAATGCTTATTTCACTTCTCTACTCATTAGGTAACTCTCTAACCGCAAAGGTACCAGGCGCGCATTGTGGTCGCTGAAAAACATATTATTAGAATGCTTATTTCACTTCGCAACTCACCAGGTAACTCGCTAGGATCTAGGTATGGATACCGGCACGGATCTTGAGCGCTGGCTTCAAGTTGCGCAGAAGTCAAAATAATATCGGGCCTTTTTAGTCGTATGAAGTGAGACGCCGGGGCGGGGAGCGTCAGTGATTGGCTCGTTGCGCCATCGCGTCGTAGACGTCACTCGTGATTCGTTCTGTGCGCTTGTTGCATGTATCTAACCACGAGGACGATTGGCTCGCCAATGTATAGAATGTGCAAAGCAATCTCCACTCTGACGCCGAGCGCTCAAGATCCATGCCGATACCTATACTAAACTAGCCGCCTTTTAGAACGTTTCTATCCAATCAGCTTACACATTCATGAAATAAATCAATCGAAATAAACGGTACCCTACTTCGAGCAATCAATTGATACAAGTAAAAAAAACTTTTCACATTTGCCAACAAAAGAACAATCAACTCGATTTTAATATCCGAATATGGAACACGAACAGCAAAAAAAAACGAAGTAACCGGCCAATTTACGTTTTCAACATCAACATCAGGCGTTATTTAACCCATTCAAGTTGACCCAAAAATACCTCTATTTACATTTCACCATTCAAAAGTGCTGTGGAAACTTTTCCGCTGGCCATTCAGCGTGTATGGAGGATACACGGCTTTTTATCTTTCAAACTCCAAGCCTTTTTGTTGCGTTGCCTCGCACTCTGAAAATAACCAATGCATATAAAATGATTCATGGTCTCAACGTGGATGCAGGCCGCTGCATATCGTGCTCACACGGTCGCATTAATTACAAAATGTATTCTGGACTCTGGGTGTTATGCTTTGTGCAGGATTAGGGCTTTTGTTGTTTCAATTTTTAGTCTAAAAGTCGGTAGTGAGTGGGGGTATTTACGTGTAATGTTATGGGCTCGGACTCGGGACGTTAAGTTGTGCGCACATTTGTGGTCTTACGACTTCAAACGTTGCTGTGAATCTCCGAGCTTGTAACATGGAAGTAAGGTTGGTGGGTAGTTTTTGTATTACTATTGTACCTGGTACTAGAGTAATTAGAAAGCGCTCTTTATTTTGAGATAGCTTCTGCCAGCGGCTTCGCTTGCGTGTCTTAAAGGAATATACGGGATAAAAAGAACTTTGTAGGTACTTACTATTCCTAGATTGCGAGTATTTTCAACTGAGTAATCATGGCCCTGAAATGCAAAGGAAACTGAAAGAACACAGGTTGGTTTTAGTAAAAAAAAAGTCTGACACACAATCTCGGTTGATCCAGAGCGAGTGAAGTTGATTTTTCACCTCTAAAAAGAAAAATGTGCTATGCGAGGATATAGTCTAACCGTGTGCATTGAAAATTCATTCATCGGTTCAAGACTGAAGGAGTAACAAACATTCCACCACAACCTACAACAATAACGAACCTAACAACGCCTACACCAACAATAACAACGAAACCTCAAACAGCCAACAACGACAACGTACACCGACAACCGTCCTACAACGTTGAAACGACAAATCGGTTTTCTTTAATAGTGATCATTGTTCTCATCAATATGAATAAATTTTACTATACCAGGATCGAGAAAAAAAATTCAGCTGTTAAATCAGCTGATCAATATTATATTTTGTCGAGTTATTTGAACGTAAATGTATGGAATAACGTATTTTTTTGCGTGATAACAGGGTTAGTCGCATAGTAAAAGTTTTTTTTTTATATTAGCGAGCACAATAACCCCTTTTAAGGAAAGCCCATCTGTCGTTTCAATGTTGTATAAACTTTTATGCTGCCGTGGTATAACTATAATGCCGTTATCTGCTAAACTCATTGTTTTGAATAACACAAAAAAACCGCGGCAAAATTTTAAACCAATGTAATTTTTCGATGACAACACCTATTAGAAATTTGAAGGTACCAAAACATAGATGAAATCGCATACTTTCGAACTACTTACCCTATCATATCGTAAATATAATTTAATTTCACGAAAAAGCGTTTTTTGTGTTTTAGTTTATCAGAGATGTAACCGAAATCACAATGTATCATAGACTAAAACGCCGCTACGTGTAGCGTAACGGCGTTTTAGTGTATCTATTTCATAGCAAATTATTGTTTTTTGAAATGCAAAAATTTCATCTCTTCAATGTTTAACTAAAATGGCGTTATTGCACATAACGACAATTTAGCTTACGATTATGTATTTATAAAACTGATTCATGTTAAACTTTAATGCGTTTAATGGTACTTTACTGCCTTTAAGTCTGATAACCTTTAGATGCGTATTAATTAAAAGGATAAAATTGAATCATTGTTAAGCTAAAACGTGGTTAAACTAAAAACCTTACAGTTTAGCGACATTATAGCGTAATAATATAAAAAAATAGTGAACTATTTTCTTGCACAAAATGAATTAAATTTGTTGAAATTAAAGATATTTTTTAAATAATAGTCATAATTTTATCAATCAACTAGTCTTTAATGTCAATATTTCTTTATTGCTTTACAAATAATATGTTATTATGCTTAAACTTATAACTTTCACAAAACTTTACTTATTACTAGATTTTTTAGGAACTTTCAGTTCTATAGAATAACACTAAAATCACATCAGTTATTTATCAATATAATTATGTACTACTTGTATTTTAAAATAACATAACATAAAACAAAATTTACATACAAACTTCAGTCTTTCATTAAAGTTAAGATAACAAACAATCAAAACTACGTCTAATTTTCTCCTCGAACTCAAAACTTTATATTTCTAGTAAGTATCATTTAAAAAACATCAACTGAAAAACAAAAAACAATTTTCTTTATTTTTTAATTTTAGTTCTAACTTTTTACCTACATTTATTAAAGCCTCTTTGACAAAAATTATATATTCTTAAAAATACAGTATTCAAAATCGTATTACAGTCACATTACAAAATGATTAATTTTAATTATATGAAATTATTATTATCAGTCTCGGTAAACAGACACTACTCTATATTATTATTCTAATCAGAACTTGTACCGGAATGTTCATTTTGTCTCGTTGGTAAGTTTTTCCAAAATAACAATTTGTGAGGGGGAATTATGTTGGAAAGGTTTTTAAGTATATCTGCTTTTCTCATAGGTTCGATACCTTTCGGCTCAGTTCTAAATGTAAATACCATTGTACGTGGGTTTTTTAAATATCTATCATTCATGAAACGAAGAGTTGTATATGATGCATCATCGAAATTATTTTTATACATAAGATCATAACTTTTACGTACGAAACATACCTCAACTATATTTTTTAAATAAGCTCTTGGATTGGATGTTTGAATTCTTCTTTGGGACACGTAGTTAGGTATATTTAAAAAGTTTTCTGGCAACATAGCCTGAACGATGACTTTTGATTTGTTTATGGAAGATACACACTCTTCAAAATCTGTAAAATCATAAAGTTTACCTTTTTTCTTCATAGCCAACTCTACCTGGTGATGCACTTGATCGCAGCTCATAAAAGTGTGACCGGGTTCAAAGTAATATAGAGTTATTCTTTGTGTGGCAATATCTTCACTATTAATCATATGAGTGAGCATCTCATACAACAGCCAATTTTTATTCTGGGAGCTGCAATTATCGAGCCAGATGTGTACGTTTTCTACATCTCTGTTACGCAATAAAAAATGATAAAATGCTGACATTATATCTTCTTGCCTTCTCCCTGCAATACCATCATGCCAGATAACTGTCAGGGGTTTGAATTCTGCGGTAATCTTACCAAGTGGTGCAAAGGTTTGATTGTAGGCTGAAAGCCGCAGACAGAAAATTGCGGCTTTAAACGTCTCCAATCTAGGTAGCATAATTACTTTCTCTAGATCAGAGCTATAGAATATTTGTGAATTATTTTGTTTTTCCTCCTTATGTTTTTTATACAGATCTCGCGCCTTTGTGTATCGTTGATGATGATTACTCCAATCCATACAAACTGTACACTCTTCAAGTATCTGGACTGTGGCGTCATGTGATGTTTCCTTTTTGTGGAAATTATAAGCCTCGCACAATTCACACTCTTCGTTACCGAGAGCGGTAAAGGATATCTTTATATTTTTTAAATGAGACCTGTACAAACTGTATGAAATTTGATGATCGGGGTATGTCTCACAGAAATGTTTATGCATTTGAGTAATAGTCAGGTCACTAGGTAGATACCGTCGCAGAGGTGCATGTTCACGCCTATAGTGTGGTTCTAACGGGTTAAACGATTCAATGTGTTGATTTAGTAAATTGCGATCAAATGCTGGTGTTTTCTGGTGTTTACCTCGTTTATCTATTGAAGAATCAGTAAAAGTTGTATGTAGTATCCTGTCATTATTTTTCAAATATCCTAGAGTGGTAAGGAAAAATATTTTGCATACATCTTTTCTAGTGCCATCTTGTTTTTTCAATACAAAACTTCTTTTTGGATTCCTTTTAGGTTCGCTCGTAATTTTTCTTTTTGGTACTGCTACGTAGGTGTGTGCGTTAACAAATGCATGTTGCTCCTGCCACGACATATCCCAGTATGATTTGTTAATAGCGTCTCTTTCCTCTTGGTTCAGTAGGGTCACACATTTCTTTAGACACTTTTCATTGCACCCAGGTTTGACACTATGTTCGCTAATTTTTTTATTTTTGGCATCCAATCTCCGCTGTTGTAACGGGGTGTTATGTTTCCTTCTTTTGCGTGGTAGTTGTAGTATATCTGACAAAGTGGAGCAATAATTGCCATCAACGGATTTACAGCGCTTGCGGAGGCATAGTTGCTCGGGCGTAGTTTCCTTACAAGTTATACAACCAATAGAGTTTCTACGTCTTCGCTCCAAATTGAAAAAAATCCTAACTCCATCATCCACAGGCAATATGGAACAGTAACTACCATCATCGGTAGAGCTATGTTTGCAGTGACCTGAATGATTGGGCGTAATTTTCTTACAACAGGTAGCACCAGTTAACTCACGACGTCTTGGGTCCGAAGTTTGAATTTTGCTTTTTGTTAAAGTCTTTGTAACCTCATCATCATTGGTTTTAATTATTTTCTTCCTTGTTTTTCTATTACTTTCAGATACATCAGACATATGGCTTTCTGAGGAATCAGATGGACAGTAATCTTTATCAATAACGGAGTCGTCTGAATCAAAATCATGAGGACTATTTTCACATATTCCTTGCGTATTTAATGGGATTTCTTCATCAAGCGGAGAAAAATCATTTGATGACATTAATTCGTTGCATGTTAAATCTATTTCGGTAGTATCTAATCTATTTATAGTAATTTGATGGGGTGAAATTTCAAATTCGTTGAATAGAGACTGTGTACTTAAACTCAAAAAATGATGTGAATTATACGTAACTTGCGTCTCGCAAAATGTGTCAAAAACGCTACCGGTCATAGAATAGGGCTCCGCGTATATTCTGTTAATAAACTCAATCAAATCAGGGCCAGGTTTTGTTTCAGGTTCGGTTTGGATTGGCTTTGTCTTATCCTGAGCAGGGTCAGGGTTTTTTGTAGGTTTGGTTTGATTTAGTTTTTCCTTGTCCTTAACCATATCTAAAATAGTTTTGGCTCTGCTCCCAGAGTTTCTGTAAAAGAAAATAAAATGCTGAGTGTGTGTACCTTGGTACTAGTTTTTAACCAACTATCTCATGAAGATATCGTAACAAAATCATGCTTGAAAATATTGATCATCGGATTATATAATGCGATAAAAAATTGAGTGCTCACATACGTAAGAATATTCAGATATCTTCATGCTAAGTTTCATCGCAATCGATTAATAAGTTACTAGCTGTTGCCCGCGACTTCGTCCACGTGCACTTCGGTTATCGCACTCTAAACGTGTTTTTTCGGGATAAAAAATAGTATGTTCTTTTCCATGTCAAAGGCTATACGTATACCAAATTTTATCTAAATCTGTTCAGCCGTTTTTGCGTCAGTAAGTAACAAACATCCAAACATCTAAACATCCACACTTTCACATTTATAATATTATATATATACATATAAGTTAGGATAGTTAGGATTAGGAAGTGAGGATTGCGTGAAACAAAACAAACTTTATCATAAATAATATTAGTAGGATTTACTAGCAAGCAAACTATTGTGAATGTTTAATTCAATAAAAGTGCAATGTAAACTCAAAATTATTCAGAACTAGAGTAAATAAAAAGTAACTTACCTAAATTGATGGTTCGCCATATCGCGATCGTTGCGAATTTGGCGGGAAAAACCCGGAGCGACACACGTCCTCACCTACAAGCTCCTGGCGATGCACTAATTTCACCCCCGACCCCTCTGATTTCGGTACAAGATCGTTACGTTGCCGGTGTCCCCCCGCCCCGCGCGAGATCAGTTAACGGCTTTGTAGTGTATTAGTGTGAGATAACATCGTTTTAGTCCAATAATGACGGACAATACATTTTTGTTTAGTTTTGAAAATGCCGCTACAGGCTTGTAATATACGTTAAGTCAAAATATAAGTATGTCAAATATGAAGCAATAATGCCGTTAAACATCGGTAATCAAGTTTTAGCCTAACATTTTCAACTAACGACGTTATAGTTTATAAAAAGTGAATGCATTTATTAAAAAAAAAAAAATACAAAAACACAGCTAAAGTGGCGCAACCGCTTTTTAGTGTACAAAAGGCTGCTAACGGCAATCTAGACGAGTAACCATATGGATTTTACGTGATAAAAATATAAGTTAATGAACCTTAGCGGCTTTATAGACTCACAAAGTTATTTAATGTTATTTTTGCTTATTTCACACGTAAGAAATATGTACTTAACGGCATTTTTTAAATTATTATTTCCAAAACTATTCAAGATATTGAAAATTCGCAAACACAGATCGATAGATTTTTTTTTTCTTATCAATATAGCATCAAAAGTTGAAAATCGACCAAATGTTGGATAACGGCATTTTAGTTATACTACGGCAGTATGAATTAGTGTGAAATGTGGTTCAACTTTACGTCTTTTAAAAAATATCACGTGCTATGTACTGGATAGTGCTAACTGTTGTGTAAATCTATTTTAGTTTATTTTATTTTAGTAGGTTATTTATTTGAATTTTGATGATAGGCCTATTGATCTAGTGATTAGTGGCTCTGACTGCTATGCCGAAGGTCGTGGGTTCAATTCCCACCCAGGACAAATGTGATGAGCATGATCATCTGTTCTGTATTTGGGTGTAATTTATCTATAGTATTTATGAGTGCTAGACAACTGATAAACATACTTATAAGAAATATATAAGTATGTTTATCAGTGGTGGTAGTGGTGGTTTATCAGTTGTCTAGTACTCTTAACACAAGCTCTGCTTAGCTTAGGACTAGGAGGCGTTGTGTGATAGTTGTGGAATATTATTATTATTATTTGAAATGTTCTGCTTTAAAATATTTGTATTGCCTAGTTACTTGCTTATAAACACTCATGACAGTAACTTATTCTCTCTTATTTATTTACAAAACCTTTATTTTCACGGGCCCTTTGATTTGCGATAGTGCATCACTTCATACTTTCTAGCTGTTAGTAATTAATGGACTTTAATATAATTTGCTTTCTCCGGCGAGTAACAGAGTCTGATCTTTATCTAAATTACTGAAAGAAAAGCTTTAATTTGTAAGTTCCATATCACCAACACTCAGTTGCTAATATAATAAGTCGACGATCAGAGGCCTTACCACGAGGTCTTAAAACAATTCATTTGACGACCTAAACTGAACTGTTAAAGAGATGAAGCTACATAGGGTATATAGCTCTATCCCTTTTTCTCGCTCGCTCGTCATGTCATGGTAAGGTTGTCCTCGTTTCTATTTAAAATAAAGTGAGAGAGTGAAAATTACAGATGAAAATTATCACCTTCTTTATTATTACTTCGGGTGTCAGAGCAATGCGTCATCTTGCTCATAATGTAAATGGAGTGAACAGGGCTAATTCATTTAATTAATGGAGTAATATATCAGTCCTTATATAATTTTGGCAAACACGCTCGAATTTCAAATAATGTATACTACCTACACATACCACATCACATTAGGTATGTCCTCAAAATCACATGATAAATCATCTGCTAATTAAATTATTTGAATAGATTACTCTGATGTTCTTTTGTTTTACTCACCCAACTGGACCCACCTCGGTCAGGCACCGAGGTGAACGCCATGACAACACTGCTTCTGACGTTTTATAAGTAGCCTTATCAATTTTTTTTTTTGTAGGGGGTAAATCATCCAATAACGTTTTCGCACCCTTTTTTTTCTGTCGACGGGGAAAATCATCATTGACGAAACCCGCTCTTGGGTGGAGCGGGAGACAGTGTCAGAGTCTTACTGACTAAAAACCCCGCGCCGTTCCTTCTAGCCTTCATACCGGGGCTCTAGTTTCCTTTCGGATAACCCCGACCCCGGTAGGCTTCGACCCAGATGGGCCCCTCCTGTTGCTGACAACTCCTTGAGGCGCGCGGGAACAGTGCGCGCCGTCGACGCCTTGGCTCGGTCCGGACAGTTACCGGACGATCGGACAGCGAGCTACCCATGGCTCGCCGTCCGCGAGCCCGCGTCTACGGTGGCCGGAAATCGGGATCGGAATCCCGGCGGCGGCGGTGGGGGCGCCGTTGCCTGATGCGGTCTGCCTCCTCCTTTGCTAGCATTACTGCTTCGCAGAAGGAGGCGACCGCCTGCCACTCCTCCTCGCTCCGGACCATGGCCTGAACCAAGGCCCGGCGCGAGAGGTCTCCGCCGCCGATCACCCCCACGAGGACACGGCGTTGCTCCGCCCAAGCAGGGCACACCTCAACTGTGTGCTCCACCGTGTCCTGCGGGCGTTCCGCACAGTGGCGGCACCCGGGCGTCTCTTCCGCTCGAATCCGATGCAGGAACCTCCCGAACTTGCCATGTCCGGTGAGGACCTGCGTCATGCGGAAGGTAAGGACGCCGTGAGGTCTTTCCAGCCACGCCTCAAAGAGGGGACTTACCGCCATAATTGTGGCGTGCCCAGCACTGGGTTGCGATAGTCGCTGACGCCATTTCACCGTGAGATCCCGCCGGGTATTCGCACCCTTGGGCGGTGCGGGAGATAGTGTCAGACTTTTACTGACTAAAATCGACTTCTGTTTCTTCATTGCCTTTTGTACCGGGGCCGAATCTTCCTTTCAAAAGCAGACTATTGGCCCCAGTAGGCTTCAACCCTGCTGGGCCCCTACGGTTTGCTTACGGTTTAGAGGCGCTCGTGGAACAATATTCGCCGTCGACCTATATGTAGAGTGTATTTCTAGTGTAGAGTTTCTAATCTTGATAGAAGTGGTTGCTCCATGGAAGTTTACCAGGACTAATCAAACAATATTTGTGTGCCCAATATGGCAACACATAGTGAAACGATAATTTATAAATAACACCCTGTACCATAACATTATACCTATGTCTAACAAATCACTGTGATATTTATTTATATATTGTATGTATTATGTGTGTTATATATTTATAGTAGAAGTAATATATTATTTTTATATTTAATTATATTTGGATTAAGACTTCACACGTTCTTTTTTTTTCTCCCTACACACTATTGGCTACATTTCTTTTTAATTTCTCCTTTCGCAGGTCTGCTGGAAGAAATTTCTTTGGAAATAAGCAGTACCTTTGTACTAATGTCTCTTATGTATTATCTTTTTTTGTTATTTTTGTGTGTTCATAAATAGTAAAATAAATAAATAAATATATTTTAATTTGAAAAACTGCTCAGCATCGAATGATAGTGTGCCCAAAAGTCATATATGTTATTTTTTATCCTCTGCCCGAAATAAAACCAGCCTATGGTTGATTTACAGACACTTAGAAAACAATAACAACTTTCGAATATTGGTTTCAAGTTTCTAGTAGGAAATTGGCTTTACATAGAGGAACCCAGTTCGCATTCGATGACCGATTGATGGCTAACAGGAAATAAAGCGGTTTGTGACCGTTTCGCATGCAATAGCTGTTTCGATTTACCGAACTGCGCCGGTTTTAGTTTGGCCCAGACCGTGCAGACCAACTGCAGTTACAGTAGAAATATGAAACAGAATCTTTCTAGATTTTATTTGTATGAGCATGAACTTTAGGTAAAGCTGAGCATTGAAATAATAATATATAAAAGGCTTGTGAAAGATCATTACTTGGCACTGTGATCATGGCTTCGTTTCTTCACTTACTCTCTTGCTTATATATAAATTGTATGTATGTATATGTGTATCTATTTTAGTATTAAGTATGTATTAAGTTTTTTTTTTTTGTTTAATTTTATTTTTTGCATCAAGTGCAACCCCATTTTGTGTCAGGCAATCTCTGTCCATTCTAGGTTGCCTGGAAGAAATCGCCAGGTGCGATAAGGCCGCCAATTGTGTGTTTTCTGTTATATGGTTTCTTATTGTAAATATTTATTCTTGATGTGCAATAAAAAATATATATAATAATTTTATTTCAAGTAATGTAAATTAAAATAAATAATTAAAATCACAATATATACATTAGAATGGCAAATTACTTTTTGTTTAGGTTTTAAATCATTATCATTATTTCAACCGAAAGCCCGTAACCTATACCAGATATAAAAGGTAAATATCTATAAAAAGACAGGTGTCAAAGAAAGAACCCTTAAAAGTACAAGTAGACATTACTCAGTCTCTTTTTATGATACCCACAAAAAGCATTACAGAGAATATAAAAATGTAACACCACCTACGAAAAACATAACAAGGTAATGTCCCTTTTATATCAGGACCTAACATTCTAACCCACAAAACCTTTTACCCCTACATGGGACTCGGTAACAAAAGTATGTACCCAATACTAGAAATCAGTGTCTATACATACCTCTATAAAAATAAACGACTCCAATTTTTCCCGTGTGCTCCCAATAAAAACATTAGCGATCGTCGGGGCGTGAAATTTCCTTTTTACATGCGTGCCTTCACAGTTCAGAATAAATCTATGTATATACTTAATGATATGGCTGTTAAATAAATGGGCTGTTCCTATTTCTCAAATGAGTTTTACTGGTACAAAAGGTAATTTGATATTCGCACAGAGTTTTGTCACGTTTCAGTGGTTTTTTAGTTAAGCATTCCATTTACGTACTACGTCTTCTGTTAGCTGTCAGTGTTTGCAATGATAAATAATATTTTACGTAAAAGTCGAAAATACGAAATCACGAACAATTTACCTTATTGATATAGGTACTTAATCTTCATACAACTCTAATAAAATTTAAAAAATTGTTTGTATTTTTTTTTTCGACTTCATTTTTCCAACAAAATAATAGTATAAATTGTTATTATTATCGACCAAAATTATATTTGTTCACTCATAAAAAAACACACTATTAAATCACCAGCTACCGATCGTCTGGAAAAGAGAGAAATCAGGAAGATATTTAGAGAAGATTGGACGACAGACCAATTTTAAACTGTCAGTGTTTAGTGTCTTACTGAATAAAGTATGTGATGAAGTGATTAGTAGTGTACCTGTCTCTCATTCTCGAGGTTGCGAGTTCAAAACCGAGCAAGTACTAATGTGAATTTTTAGATTCATACAAGTACTTTTCTAACTTTTTTTCTAACATTGCTGACACCCGTGCCTCAGAAAGCACGTAAAGCCATTGATCCCGGACGCTAAAAAGTCTGAGCATTACTCTATCTAAGAAGTATCGTGATGCTCTGGTATAATAGCCGGTCGCTCCATGTAAAACACGAGTATTTAGTCGCATCCGGTTATACTGAAAACTGACCTTAAGTTAGTTGGAAAAAGGCTAGAAACGATTTTCTGCCTAAAATAAAATCCTCTAGAGACGTTTTCGAAGTGCGCAATATCCTTCCATTCTGTAACTTTTGTCAATCATCGTCAGAAGTGACGACAAGGCCTACACCAAAAAAGGACTTTGTAGCGTGCTTACCCAGTACAATCTGGTTTAAATAAATAGACTATAAAAGTAAATGAAACTGACGATACAAATGACTATTGGTTGAAAAATTTGTAAGGCATTTCAGAACTTAACGTAGGTATTTACAATACAATTACTTGTTTATACTACGGCAATCAGCTTGAAGGTCAAACCTATCAAATAATACTTTTCTATATGTACCTATAGGGATAGATAAGGTCTCAATAAAATGAGCGCTCTATTTCGTTAAATTTAAAACGATTTAACTGCAAATTGGAATTTGATTGGATGTGCCGATCGCGGGCGGTTTAAAATGAATTTTTGCGACTATGGGATACCGTAATAGTATTCGTATTACTTGACAAACGAATGACTCGGTAAACGACGTACATTCATTAATTATAATTAATATTGAGTAAAAGTTTCTGACATTGTTCATCAATTTAAATTGACGATCAATTTCGGGTCGGCCATAATTGTTTTTCTTGTAATACTTAGGTTGTACATTTCGAGAAACGCTTTAATTATCGTAATTACTTTTGACTTATTTATAATTTCGAATAATTACATTAGGAGTTTTGCTAGAACAAAGGTTCAGAAAACTTCCTTCAGCCATGGCGAGACACTACAACGGGCACAAATAATAATGTGTTTACCTAAAAAATCCATATTTGGCAGGTAGAAACAACATTAGTGTTCGAAAAATTACGTTTGTATTGAATATTTGAAAAATACTTTCTCGTGGAACTACGTTGTATGTGAAAGTGATGACTGCAAAAACATTTCAAGCGACATAACACATTCCAGTCATGTGTGAGTACTTCACAACTCTATATAACATTACACTCAAACGTTGTATCGAGTTTTCCATTTCATTTAATATTCACAAAGTTTATCAACGTTAACGTTTCCACTCGAATGGAAATCCTTGCAAACTCCACAAACTTTTCACATTAAGAAATGACAAACATAAAACATTTATTTAAATTCGTGCATTTGTGGGAACATGAACTATTCACAAACAAAATGTCCCCGTATATTCGAGGTTGGTAGAGGAAAAGCGGAACTTCAAAGGATGTAATGCGGAGGCCCGTTTAGTGGGGGCAGATGGGAGCCGGGTCGCGGTCAGCTTCATTTCCGAACACAAACCTAGATCAGTGGCTGTCCACAGGGCTGACCAAATTCACGGATTAGTTACTTGTACTCGAGTTTGTTTAGGAGCTTTCGCTGGTGTATTTAGTGGAAAAAAAAATGAATGGCGTCTTTAACGGTAAAAGTAGTAATAGTAAGTCAATTTTTAAGTTATAAATACTACTTATTACAAGCGTAAGTTCGAACGTATTTGCAGTACTAAAGCCTTACAATGACGTGTTAAAATGTAAGGTATACTAGTCAACAAGCTAATAATGAAAAACATTTTTCATAGCTCGATATACCTATATAACTAATACTCGTCAAAACGAATCATACGAGCCCAAACTCGGTGGGGTTATGTCGTTTAACTACCAAGTTCCTATAGCCACCTTTCAGTTCCATTATCAGATCAGCTCCATGTGATAATAATTTTGCATTGTCATCTGATTTACACAAGCATGCAAAATTTCAGCTCAATCGGTAACCGGGAAGTGGATCAAATTTAATTTGCAAGATTTTATTACAGACAAACATTGCTACTTTGGGACAGGTGAAACTAAATAAAATCTTGTAAAAAGAGGGATGGAGCTGTACACCGTACATAGTTACATCCCATTAAAAGTTCAATTTAGGTCTTCAAATGGATCGCGTCCACAACGGATCTGCCAGATATCACCTTGATACCCTTGAGTTTATTGAATAACAAACCAAAATGACCATCGATCCTCCACTGAAGTCTAATGTCTTAAACAAAGAGATGCGATATCAGCCTGTCGGTTTTAAATAAAATAGTGGACATCCCACCCATACGAACAAAACAATTTTAGAGTATTCGATTATTATACTTATAGGTAAGGAGTTGAATTTCTTTTGTTTTCTGAAGGCTACAACCTGATTGTTTTTAAATCAAGAGTAAATAGGTATTTTTAAGCAAGCATGCTATCGCCAATCATGTCACTGCTTACCATCAGATGGAATCGCAGTCATGTACAGGTTTATATTACATAAAAAAATATAGAAATTAATTTATATAAGCCCTGTATGCGCACAATTATTAACCACTGCTGTATATGATTGCTAAAACATAAAAAATGACACCAGAATTGATGGCTCTGTGACGTTTTCTTACTTATTTAAACGTGTAAGTAGCTCTACGCAAGAGCTCAGAATCGCATTGCATTTTGAACTGTGTCCATTTTATTGTAAAATTAAGTTGTGCAACATATTGTCAGTTGTGCTTGTGAGCAATGAAAGTGTTTCCAAGATAATAATATCTTTTTTTTATGGGGAAAATCATCTTATGACAACCCCCGCTCTTAGGTGGAGCGGGAGATAGTGTCAGACTCTTACTGACTAAAAACCCCACCCCGTTCCTTCTAGCCTTCAAACCGGGGCTCGAGTTTCCTTTCAGATAACCCTGGCCCCAGTAGGCTTCGACCCAGATTGGCCCCTTCTGTTGCTGACAACTACTTGAGGCGCGCGGGAGCAGTGCGATAAGATAATAATATCTGCTCGTTATCATTTGAGAACTCCATACTCTCCTGCCCTTAAAACGTAGGTATAGTTTTATAGTCTTCTACATACTTATTCTGAGCAATTAAATGTAATCAAAATGTACCTGAATCTATTATTAATTTAGTAATAAGTATATAAACCAATAGTAACTTACATTAGAGATAAATCTCACTCATTTACGTGACCTAAAACTATGATTTAGTCTCAGTAATACATTTAGTGTGCCATTAGCATTTTGGCACCAAGAGAGAGCCAAATGTTACATACATAGTGCCTCAAATGATTTTACCGCATACATTGGAGTATTGACCTCTCTCATAAATTGTTATTCCCTCTATACATGAATCAAAAGATATCAGAGGATGCAAATTTGGAACTACGGATAACTGCACTTTCGAGTAGCTAAGTGGGCGCATGATTCATTGAATTTTTATTGAAGTTTTTTGACTCTTTTAAGTAGTAAAACCAAAGATAGAAATGATGTGCCGCCTGAAAAATTATACTTCTATAAAAAATAGGTGACTACTGATTACAATTAATGGAAAAACCATGTTGTAACGGGCTGACATTCATTGGGATATCGGCTAGAGTAAAATGATTATGATAATGTTAATGTTTGGTTTTTTACCTAAGGTCACAGAAGTCCCTTTTTATCAACAAATATTACCTAATATGTGTAATGATCTATTCATCATCATCATCATCAGTTCATGTTCCCACTTCTGGGACTCAGGCCTCCTCTCCAGGAGAGGGAATGGGCCATAATCTACCATGCGGGCCCAGTGCGTGTTGGTGGAGGTCACATGTCTTCGAATTTTTGGTTCTTTTCCTTCACCGTTTTGAGAGCAGTGGTGATGAAATAAATTATACAAAGTAATACGCCTGACTGGGTTCGAACCTGCGACCTACAACTCGTAAGTCGGGGCCATTACCACTCGGATACCACTCTCTTTACTTCGTTTTTAAATTAAACCAAAAAGAATAAACGATTTTTAGGCACACGGGAGTACCTACACTAGCCTAGAATCTTCGACCATATCATCACACCAACCGCTTGGATAACGAAACATAAAAAAATCGACCTCACCCTAATTTTCAAGCCTGACAACCCTGCTTCGTCGAAACTGCGATGTCACATTAAGGTCTAAACCTCTAACATTATTGTAAGCTATCCCGATAGCAAATGACTCCATTGCGGTGAATTTTCTGCTGGCGGTAAATTTTAACGCAAATACGCTGTTGACCTATTTATTGACCTAGATCGGCAGATCACCCACCACAGTACCTGCATCGCAAAATATTTGTCCTGACACATTTAGTGGCAATAAACTGGATATTCTAAGACCGCTAGCGAGATGCTGATATCGCCACTAACTTTTGTGATTCGCAAATAATAAAAAATAATGACACTTATTGTTAGTCCTAAATTACCCGCCTAATAAGAACCGGTAATTACACACAGACATAATCCCTACGCTTATTGAAATTACCTAAAATATGGAGTCAAAAATCTCTTCCACATCGCTGTCGACTGGTAATGTGCCCAAAAGACCGGTGGCATTGCCACGCTGTATGGCAATGCTTATCCTCTGTTCAATCAAGGTAAAAGCTAAGCCTTTACTACAAAAACAAAATATAATGAAAGAGAATCTGTTAATTAACTGGAAATTTTGGTTTATGGTACCGTTGGCGCAGTGGTTGAGCGATTGGCTGCTGCCTTCTGTATTGCTAGTTCAATTCTCACACAGAGCAAATATTTATTTGCCAACAACAGGATCATATATAGGATTAATTCTTATTGAAAAAGATCTCGGTCTATCTAGTTAAGTTGAATTACAGTTTATTTATTTTTAATAGGCTAAACTATCTACAAACCGCACTGAAAACTTAAAACATTGCTCTTTGTCCAAGATAGCTCACGCCGCTGATGTCAACAAAGAAGAATGAAGTACCCACTACGTGCTGCACATTTATTAAACTACTTTTTATAACTGACGACAGTTGGTTAGTTAGTTGTACGTGAGCCCTATGTGGGCCACTTAATTATACCATCTGAACCAAGCTAGAGTTAACTGGCTGGTTTATTGTGATAGTACAAAGCCAGTTGTAGACATGAAGCTGAGCTAAGATAGTTTAACGTATGTTGCAAAGCTGAGGTAATTTTTCTTTGTTATACGGCTTAGTTTAGGCCGAAACCGCACTGACTGGTGGCTTGCTTAGCACCTGAAGACTCGCACTTTACCTGTGCGAGTAGCGAAATGGAACTAATGTTAAAATTTGTTCGTGACCGTCGCACTGCGAGCTTTGTGTAGCATGTATCAATGCTACTGGTTAAGGTATAGACCGACTTTATTTGGTGCGATATATCAAATGGCTCTGGATGGAGCGACAGGAAACGTCAGACTTTTATTAACTTAAACTCACTTGTGTCCTACACCTCTGTGTGTTACCCTTTGCATTCCAGAGTCACGGTAACTCTTTCGAACAATGCCACAATCCTAATAAACATCGGTCCTACCTGCTCCGTCAATATTACCGGATGGCGAGCTACCTATTACTCGTCATCCACAAACCCGCGCCTACGATGTCCACGAACCGCCCTGTCACTCCCGTCGCCTGAGGCATCTGGAGCGTGATGATGTTCTCTTCCATACGATTTTCGCCATCTTCTTCACTAGAATAACTGTTTCACGTAATTTGCAATCTGCGCATACCTAAATATGCAAAACTAGCTTTAGTTCTTGGCTTCGCCCGCGTACATAAAATATACTCTATGTCACTTAAAAATAAAACAGCTTTACATCGGTGAAAAAAATTTAGCAATCGGACCAGTACTTCCAAAGATTAACTCCTACAAAAAAAAAAAAACAAAAAAAATACTTTACCTCTTTATAATATTAGTGTAGATAGCCTTAGCTTTGAGAGTAAAGCTGAAACAAAATTAGCTTAGCTTTTAGTCTATAACCAGCTTAACTGTCGGTAGTGTAGAGCTCATTACAGCTAGTAGCTAAACGTTGACCATTGCCATTGGTTAGTTTACCAGAATAGTTTCTTCTGTGTCACCGGACCACACAGTAAAGTCTTACGTTAGGTCAATGTCGCATGATATGACTAAGAATATTAACCATGGATGAAGTACTTGATCTTAATAATACGAGGATGAAGTTGTTTGTCTCATTTTACCTTGAAATAAAATTTCTCTATGTTTTTCCTTGACAAATAGTTTGCATGACAAAATGAGATAGTTTTTCAAGGGAAGGCCACTGTGCGGAAATGTTTTCCTCAGACTTTTTCTCTTATTCCGATGTATTTTTGTACATACTAGCAGCAATCAGCGGTTTCGTCCGTGCAATAGTAAAAAAATATCCCAAGAAAACCTATTCCTAGGATAAAAGTATTCTATGTGCTTTTTAGGGACATGGTCTAACCATGCACTAGCTTCTAACGTTTTAAAAGTGTTCATGTAAGCCTATGTAAAATAAAAATATTTGAATTTTGAATTTCGTGTACTTACCAAGTTTCATCGAAATCTGTTCAGCCGTTCAAGAGTGCAGAGGTAACAAACATACACACAGTCTCACAATATTTTGCTTTTATAATGTTAGTATTACAATATAACAAACATGCGTTTCCCAGATCTAAAGTTAAGAATTTTTTTTTCTAATATCCAACGAGTTCTAGATTTTCTTCATCTAAGCTCTGTTGTGTTGCTCATCGAGTCGTGCGCTTGGCAAGCAATTTGCTCGATAAAATACTTAGCATTCACATGACATCCACAGCAAAAAACGGGAGATAGAACTAGTTGTTGTTCGTCGTTGTACTCTCCTACTAGGGGTAATGGCTCATTTACTTCTTTGTATGGCTTGGATAAAAGAATTACCTATTATACTAGCTGCTGCCAGTGGCTTCGCTCGCATGATAGTAGAAAAAGATCCCAAGGGCTAAAAAGTAGCTTATGCGCTATTCTAGGATATGATCTACCCGTAAACTAAGTTTCATTGGAATTCGTTCAGCAGTTCTCGCGATTTTCGGAATGACATCGTGTTTTAAATGGACGTAAGATTTCGGTGGTGCATATCTATTCTTTAAATTTCTGACTATTCGACAATCATTTTTGTCGACTGGATGTCGCTGGGTTTTTTTACTTGATGTTTTATAGTGGTATAATTATTTTAATTGCAATATCATTCCTAGTGGATAGTGTTATGTAAAATTTATGTAGTTTTATATGTCAGCCGCTAGTAGGAACCAGCAGCTTCACCAGCGTAAAAGTATAGTATATAGCCTATGACACTTAGTGATAAAGTAGCATTATGTTCTGGTGAAAGAAGTTTCAAAACGAAAATAAAAATCAGAAAAGATTTATTTTACTATTTATGTCCACACAAAAAAATAAACAGAAAAACGTAATAGAAATTTCTTTTAAAATAAGCAAGAGCATTGAAATTTTAGTACAAAAATACTTATTGCTTGTATCCAAAGAAATTTCTTACAACAGGCTTCCGGAAGGAGATATTTAAAGAAATGTAGACAAAAGTGTGTAGGAAGAAAGAGAAGCAGTGTGAAATCTTAATCTAAAATTATATCAAATAACACATTTAGTTACATATTAAAAATATATTTATATAACTATGTAAACCTTTTTATTATAAACAGATATTATACTCAATTTATTATTATTATACTTAGATTATTACTTTATTTGCCTACTTTTAGTATATCTAAATTGAGTAACAAATACAGCCTCAATATCATAACAAACTTTCACATTTCTGTCACCATTAGAACTGAACATACATTCGCTCCCACAAACCGTAATAAACTACCAACTCGACCTATCTTTTCATGAAACCAACCTCTAAATATCACGAGACCTACTTGAAACCGTCACCACGAAAAAGCTTGGTGCAAAATAATTTCGCCCGTCGCATCACTTGACCCCACTCAAGTCAATAGTGGCCGTTGATGGGCCAGCCCAGTCGATGTTGGCCATAAATAAATAAGTGTCTACACCAGTGACACTTGACGGAATTGCTGTGGCTTACACTTGAAGCTAGTTAATACCTGAACTACAGAAGTTGATGAAGTCTTACGTCACTTTCTTGGTAAATAACTAATTTTTTTTTGGCACTGCATTGTTTGTACATTTGGCTAGTGTCAAGTTTGGATAGCATTTAAGTAGATAGTATTTTTGATGCAGAATATTTTCCATTAGAAAGCGGATGTACTATCAGATTACAACCGTTTCTCTTGCATCGAATGCCTTGAGTTGGCCACACCTCCGATTCTTTTGCTCTGACCACGTGACTGAGCGTTGAGATGACGTCATTCCTGTACATTTAAAGTTTTCTACTAGCGTTAACGATTGCAGATTATTAACTTGGCTTGGGGTACAGGTAAAACTGAGCGTGTGTGACGGTCACCTGCACACGCGTGAGTTGTGCAATGACAGCGAGAAGTAAGCCGATTAGCGCTACAGCGGCAGCGTCGAGAGCTGCTGGGACCATGATTTCAACAGAGAGTTTGTGCAGGTTTACCGCTCCGTGTGTGTCCTCTACTCAGCTCAAGCTTACCTGACAGGTGTGACTGTACAGGCAAACCTGTCAGTTATAACCCTAGCGTGTACGGCAACCTTTACATTTCCGACTTTTTGACGATCATTATCGCTGGTTGGATCCCACTAGGATATTTTTTGAGTGAACTTCAGTAGCTGTTTTAAAAAATCAAGTATGTATAAAAGTCGACGTTGCCGCTTCGTCGAACTGACGAATACGCGTCTATGAAGCTATGTATCCATGGACAGTAGGCCTTAATATGTTTTCCAAGGTATGAAGCATTTTTGATTTAATAAGATGGTCAATTAGTCATCCATCCACAAATGGATCTTGGCAAGCGATGCTTAACCTTGGAAGTTAACCGTACAGCTGTTATTACCTTTAACTTGAACTAGCTAGCATATATAGGTGCATACTTGCATAAAGTAACGCGTTTTCCCAATGGGTAAGGCTAAAGCTACAGGGCACCACCTGGTACCATCCTTTCATATTCCTTTTGCCTTGCACTCAAGGTGAAAGCTTAATTCCTGCCAGGACTGTGGGACTGCTGGAAAGAGTTAGAACGACCCTGGAAAGCATAACAACTAAAGGATAACAGGTGGGTTTTAGTCAGTAAAAATCTGAGACGGCCTCTCGTCCTACCCGGAGCGAGAAAAGTTAATAATACCTAATCGTTTAATTTATAAAACAGGGCACCTTTATAATAAAAATAGATATAATAGATGACTTTCAACATAAAAAATAGACACGTACTTTATAAAGACATTCTTTAATCTTATCAACATTCACGCGTCTAAACCCGTTATGAACTTTATACTGCAATTAAACAAAGTCAATTTGAAGTATATTCCACATAAAAAATAAGAGCATATTCTGCTTTGAAATAAAAACTTTATGAAAACATATTACACCGAAATTGGTACTAACGTAAATTAGGCTGTCTCATATTTTATGAAAAGATGTCACTTAAACGAGCAAAGGTAACATAACTAAAATATCTCACACACTTAAAAATGTAGAGCGCCTAAGTGGGACCTGACGCGCGGCTTTGTATTAAATATTATTATACTATCCAAACCTCAAAGTTAAAAAGTTAAACCTTCATTAACCTTGTTTAATTAGTATCACAATAACGATGAATAAGAATGATAAATAATAGTTTAAGTCTGATTTTTTTTCATATTTATTTACTATATAATTTTACCATCATCATCATTTCAGCCGATAGACGTCCACTTTCGTCGTCGTTGGACATGGTTCTCCTCCAAGTGTAGCCACAATGCACGATCCTGTACGTCCCGCATCTATCGGTTGGCAATCCAATATCATTGATTTACTACAAAATACTTCCCTACACTTATAAACGTAATTAATAAATAAATTAATAGGTATATTTATATACAATGTGCACATAATAAAATGTTCCTACCTACTTACCAACAGAGATAAAAATTACAAACATAAATTCATCGGACATCAAAAAATTCATTCATAATTTAAATAAGACTGTAAATATATGCATATTTAAAATATTTAAAACTTTAAACAATTATTTTTAGTTGCTGATTCCAAAATATATTATAATATTCATTAAAATTAATGAATATAATAATTCCTTGAAGGGCTTTTATACAATATTGATATTATTTAGAGTCAAGTAAATACAATAGCAACTCAACCGTTCACTACTCAATGTGAATAAAACTCAAAAGCAAAGAAGCTGTAATGGACAGCTATTGGCCCCCTAATCTCTCCCTTCTCCAGGGACCTGTCGATACAGGCACAAAGCCCTGTCAATACCTAACTCATCCGAAAAGAAAGCATAAAGAAAGTAATTTTATAAAAAAAAAAAACCTTCACCACGTTGAGAATGTGAACTGAATTACAATGCCAACGCCGTTCTATCACGAGCTCACAGCTTATCAAATTTGTTGGCCAGCCTTTATTAACCCTCTTGAGATTTTCATTAACTTTATATCTCAGAAAACACAACGGAGTTCACATAAAATGTAATTGTAGCAGTCAGAAAAATATAATACAAAAGATATTGAGCCCAAGCGAACGTTCAATTTAAATTATGCGAGAGCCTATGAACTCGTCGAGTGATATTTTATTAACTTAATAGGACTTAAGTTAGGCATAATTATCTTGGGTAAAGTTTTAATTTTATACATTCTGCTGAAATATCGTTGAAAATATTACTTCGTTTGTTTTATTTTTTATCTCTTTGGCTCAGTAATGTGCGAATTTATATTAGAAATTCGTAAAAGTTTTGAGTCATATAGCCGTCTGAGTACAAAATGTTGTCAATTTATTTCGAGCAAGTATGATAAATAAAATGTTCCGTTTAGTTACGTTAGGGTTCTCCGTAGACTTATCAAAATAAATCATTTTTCGACTTTAACATTGTTACGTTACGGGCGAGTTTTTTGATCCGTAGTCAACCTATAGTCAAACAGTAGTTAAATTATATAGAAATTAAAATACACCATTTGGAAAAATACTTTGGTCACAAAATTTTTTGTTTAACCAAATATCAGGCTATCTATCAGACAAAAAGAAAATTCGACACATTTTATCGTAATTGAACAAATAGTTACTATTTTTAACAATTGTTTAAGATAACTGATGCAGACCAAAAAAACCTGGTCTTAAGTGTATCTGTGTACTCCTGTCACGTAGATACGCAGAAAGAGGTTACTCACATACATAATACAAATTCTTTATAAAACTTAATGGACCAGACTGCGATACGAAAAAACTAACATAAGTGTAACTCAACTACACCCAGACAGCCGACCTTCATAAAGAGACCTATTTGATTCTACATGGGTCACATTCAAAACTATTGAAAGACAACGTAAATAGCTTCACAACAAACTCGCTATAGATTACCTACCGACTCGAACACCATGCTGCCGCGTTGGTCTAATGGCCGTGCCAAGGTTGCGGGATTTGAAAGAGTTACCACGACTTTAGAATACTAGGTGGCAACTGGACGAACACAGGGTTTGGTAAGTAATTATTACACTCCCTCTCGTCCCAACCAGAGTAATAATGTTTCCCAAGTGCAAAAAAAGATTTTATCATTTCTTTCATCTTTTTATATTTATTTCATCACCACTACTTTAAAACGGTGAAAGAAAACATGATGAAACCGGCATGTCCTAGAACCAAAAATTCGAAGACTTGTGACATTAACTAACCCGCACTGGCCCCGCGTGGTAGATTACGGCCCATTCCCTCTCCTAGAGAGGAAGCCTGAGTCCCTGCGATGGGAACATTTAAAGGCTTATTATGCTTTATGTTATGCATAATTTAATCTACAGAATTGTGAAAAAAATATGCGTCAAATCCGTGCAAAACGGCCGAACGTTTAACATAACAGCCGTGGCCGTGGCATAGCGCGACGAAACCACAGCGCTGTTTTTCAGCGTGGGCCGGTAACTACCTAGAGGTCTTTAGGTCAAGACTGAATAAGTTAAACTTTACGTTGACCACATTATCGCTTACTGTCAGCCTCACAATAAAAAAAAAATGTTAATGGGCTCTCCCATTTTGAATTTCTGACAAGCTGTCCGGTAACAATATTTTGAAATATTTTTTTTTTACAAAAAGAATACAACTGACTTCAATGTAAAATAAACACTGAAAAGTGCAAAATGACTTTAATTTTGGAAGTCAGTGTTTCTATAATAGTTTTGTCTCTTCATATATTCGGTATTTTTTTTTCTCTTTTTAGTTATGGTACCACCAACCAAATTAAATACCGTATAGCCAGAGTGCATCTCATAGCAATTCTAATACGCCCAAACACGGTTACATAGATTACATTAATTTACCTTCCGGCTTCATCGTCAGATCATTTTCATATATCCCCTCTCCTTTTTCTTTCAGTCAGTTTTCGAATACACGTATAAACATAGCAATTTTACATGTTGAGTTCTGTTCCATATCTTCGAAGTTCGTGATCAGATCTTAATAAAAATTCTATGAGACCAATATGGAAGCATAACTTTTCAATAAAAAAAAAAGTCAAAATCGGTCCACAGTTGATCGAAATATCGGTAAACATACATAAAATAAAATTCATTCAGCCGAACATAGAACCTCCTCTTTTTTGAAGTCGGTTAAATAAACTACGTATGAAAGCCAATTCTACACATAACACATTTAATTAAATGTCTAGACATTTAAACACGTTCGCATTTAAACAATGGAAGTTTAAAACGGAGTTCGTGTAAAACTAAGTTGAGCTTGAAACAACATTGGAAGGAAATGCAAACAGTGCCAAAAAGTTTTTAGTCATTAGAAAATTCTATGAGAATACAATAAGAGGCAAAATGTTTTATTTTGTGTTTTTAACGGTATAACAGACAAAACAGTTTTACGCCTGTTTTGTTTCTGCTTTTACGAAAAAATCGGTTAAAAAAGGCACCCTTACTCTATACCTTAGATTTAGTGGTCAAATTGAAGAAAAGGGGAAGAATGACGTCTCGAGCGATAGTTTAGATACAAAATCACCCTTTATTTAATTGAGTATTGAAAAAATAATGGACGACAGACTGTAGTTTTTAGGTTATACTCGTAAAATCAACGTAACCGCTGCCAGCGGCTTCGTGAAAGTAGAAAACTGTCCCAAGGAAACGTACTCCTGGGATAAAAATGTATCCTCTATGCTGTAGCCCATGATCTACCTGTGTTTAAAATTTTATCCAAATCTGAACGGATTTGGACAAAATTTGGTAGCCGCTTGAACGTAGAGAACTGAAATAACACACATAAATTTAACTTTCGCCCTTATAATATTAATTCATGAATCCCCAAGCGACCACCGGTGGCCGCGCATCTATTGTCTTACTATTGTGTCTCTAATTGACGGTATCTGAAGGGTTAATGTGATTGGGACGATACAGCACCCAGTCAGGACTGCGGGATTGTTCATAAGAGTTCACGCTGTCCTGCAACACAAAGGGCAAATGAAATACGAGTAATATTTTAGTCAACAAAAGTCTGAAACTACCTCTCGCTCCATTCGGAGCCGGAAGATTAATTCAATGATTTTCCGAATCAAAAACTGAGACAAGATAAGGGATATAATTCCTTACGTTTTACATAACGTGTTTTAAGATGGCAATAGCATTCATTGCCACATTTATTGGCAGAATCTTTTTTTTTTTTCTAAATAAAATCACCCAGATGAACCTCATAATTCACAATTGCTTTCACACACACGCAGTGGTTTAGAGTTTGAGTCTTATGAAAATGACCGTTACAGCCACGTTAAAATGAATTGTTTTATTTTTCTAATTTCCAAAAACATGTTCAATACCAATAAATATGTCAAAATCATTATTTAGCCATTTATTATGATACAAAAATACTGCAGCATCAGTACATTACAACTTTGCCATAGTTTCACCCTAAATCAAAGTTACCCATAAATAAAAAGACCAAAACAAAACGTGACGTAACCGCATTTCTTGCCATAAATTACAAGTCAACTGTTACAAGAAATGTATCTATGAAATACGTTAATTCGCGTGTGTTGGTAGGCGATGAGCCAACAAATTGTCATTATTTATAGTTGTATGCGTGCCAACGTCGTGTGATACCGCATGGTTCGTTTGGTAAAAAAAAAAGAGAATAATTAGAAGGAGACTTTATTTTTGCAGCGTCGGAAGGCCTCCTACAAGGTGGACCGATAACCTGGTGAAGGTGGCAAGAATCCGATGATGGAAGGCGCACTGGATTGATCATTGTGGCGACACTTCGGGGAAGCCTATGTCCAACAGTGGACGTCTTTCGGCTGAAATGATGATTATGATGATTTGTTTTCAAACCTCTTTCTGTAATGACAGACAATAATAATATAATACAATGTTTTAGCTGTTGTGACACGAATGGCGTTTACAGGTGGTATGTTTGGTGATTTAAAGCCATTTGCAATGAAGAATAGGAAAAAAATGTGCTGTTCATCTCAATAAAAATTCAGTAGGACTTCGAGAGTAGTACTGCATTTTTATTGAGGTGAGAATCATCCAATGTTTTTTCCCGCTCAGGATGAAGTAGACGCGATTGTTAGACTTTCACTGACTAAAACCACACCTGTGTTTTTCTGTTGACATATGGTACCGCGAGTTTCCTTGTCAGAAGTTTCTGCCAGTCGCTCCCTCAGTGCGTAAAGGACCCTGGACTGAACGATACCCGCGTAGAACTTCCGGCAGGTGGTTTCTGGACCTCTTGGATTGGGAAGAAGCCACTTGAGGGCAGTCCCAGCCTGCTCCTGTTTAGTAGCCAGACGTTGGAAATGCTCCTCGAAATTCCACCAGCTGTCGAGTACGAACGAGTCCTAAGTACATCATCGTTCACCTGGTGCCTCTCCTACCTTTAACTAGCACAGGATATAGGTGGAAAGATAATTAATGTTCTTAATGTGTACAAGCAATAACTAAGTACTAGAATAACCGTTTATCTTATTAAATTTAATTAACCCTTCAGATACCGTCAATTAGAGACACAATAGTAAGACAATAGATGCGCGGCCACCGGTGGTCGCTTGGGGATTCATGAATTAATTTTCCTCGTGTTCAAACAAATCCATAGAGAACCATTAATAAGTTCCTCAACCTTTCCTCCAGCTATTCAATTGCAGGCATATAAATTATCGAACCAGTGCAGCACAGCCCTGCGTTAATAATTCCCCACATGATTACCAGTTGCCGTTTGCCGATGGAATTACCCTGAATTTTTCATTAGCCCCACTATCTAATTATAGCAAGGAGCAGGTAGATAGGTATTTACGTAGTAAGGGTGCTTATCCATCAGAGATGTGTGAGGAAGCTAAGCGGTGCGAGGTCGTAAAGTCGCGGTGAGAAAATGTATGACTGATGATGAAAAATCAAAGTACCATGTGGAACTCGCGTAGTGTAACAATTTATTCATAGCAAAGCTGTAAACTGTTCTATTCAGATATGCTTAAAAGGTGTAGTGGGGTGAACGCTTTGCAACCATTTCTCAGACTCATCTCTCGCAAACTTTTCCTGGGTTTTTGTGTAAACAAAAACCTAGTTCCGCTTTCCATCAGCCCGCTAGGTTATGATAATGAAGTGATCCCATTTGTAGATATTTTCGTCTCACACCACCTAGCTACCTCGCTCATTTCTAGTGGAAAAGCAACCTAAATGTGTGTACCCTATTTCCTCGAAACCATCAATGTATTATGCGATTCGGAATTCCAGTAACGTCCTATTATGTTGCTGCATTTAATTTACACCTACTGTGTAACGTGAAATTAAATGCCACGGACAGTTCTCATTTCATTTACATATAGACGAAAATTCCTTTACTTGAGCGATGATGGGCGAACCTGGCGTAGGCAGAATTCTACACATATTTATCTTTATTTTTGTTTTGACCTCGTTTATATTATAGGTATTTCATGTACTAGCTGGTTCTTTGATTACAATAAGCCAAACCTATTTGATGAGATTTAGTGTGATAGGCGAAAGATGAAGGAAATTGTCATGATATAAGCAAGCAGCGTGGGCTAACGGCGAGCAATGGGTAACTCGCAGTCCGGCCGTCCGGTATCCAACCGGACCGAGTGCGAGTTGTCGACGGCGCATGGTGAGCAAAACAGTAGAGGCCCAGCAAGGTCGAAGCCTACAGTGATCATGGGTTTTTTTATTGTTGATAGGTTCGTGCTTGACCACTATCTCACCTGATGGAAAGCGACAATGCTAAAGAGCTTTTTTGAGGGTTGTGCGATAGAGAATCCCGGAGTCCTGGAATAAAGTCAAATAAGAAACACATTAGTGGGCTTTTAGTCAGTAAAAGTCTGACACGCCGTCCCAATCCGCCTTAGAGGGGAAGAAGTCATTTGATGAATTCTTACTTAAAAAAGAAGAAACGAAACTTAATATATATTAAGGTGTAGCGACCGTGCAACGTCACCAACTGCAATGTAAGTATTATTCATAGGAAATGTACAGGCGACACCAGCGAAGCCCAATCGTTCTGTAGGCCTCACTTGGATCACTGTTATCGTGTCACTAATTGACTGTACGATAAAACCAGTGCCATTGTGAACTATTGTGTGAATAAATAAAATATCAAGTGAACTTCCAACATATTTATCCATCCTGCACACACCAAATAAGAGTAACCACAGAGGCTTAAACAATTCTCCTATTCATTACAAGTACATCCCATGAAAGATCAAATTACTTAAAACTAAATATAGAACAAAGATAAATTGTAGAACAAAGAACATCGCCGATTGGCCAATGAACAAAGAAACAAAACTTCTCATACATAGTTCCTCCAATCAATGGAGATTAGACTAAAGGTTCAGTTTAAGCCCCAGCCATTTGTTCAAATCCTCTAGGATTGTCGTGGTGTTTGTGCCATAGACTATTTAGCGCAGTTTGCTCGCCTTAATTGATGGAGAGGGATTATTGTAATGCTTACAGACTTGTTGCTTATTCACATCCGTGAGATTTGTACCCGTTGTTAGTGTTAATTCTCGGAAAAATAACGATGTATAATTATTTTCAAGTTATTAAAAATTTAATATATTAATTTATATATATATATACCTAATACATTATTAAAAAATTAAAATTAATTATATTAATATTTTATTATTTAAATGAATCATCATCATCATCATCATCATTTCAGCCGACAGACGTCCACTGTTGGACATAGGCCTCCCCTAAGTGTCGCCACAATGATCGATCCTGCGCGTCTCGCATCCATCGGTTTCCCGCAACCTTCACCAGGTCATCGGTCCACCTTGCAGGAGGCCTTCCGACGCCGCGTCTTCCAGTACGAGGTCGCCACTCCAGAACCTTTCGGCCCCAACGGCCATCTGTTCTGCGAGCAATGTGCCCTGCCCATTGCCACTTAAGTTTGGCGATTCTTCGGATTTAAAAGAATATTAATTGTTTAATCCTTGAATTTTATTTTGAATATAAATATTATGAAGAGAAAAAAAAGAAATTATTAAAAATTTTATAATTTATATTAAATATTTTAATATAAAAAAATCTGTTTATAAAAATTTACATGTCGAAGCGTTGGCGCATATCAGTCGGTCTGCATCAGCGCCACCTATCTTTCACTGGAGGAACTATGTAGTTAGATTGAACAGCTTACGTTTGGGAACGTCAAGTATTAACTTGGGGATGGTTAGCGTGGAGTAATAGCAACACTGAGCGAATAGTCGAGTCAAATGTCGATCCGGAGGTATAATCGATTATTCGACATTGACTGGTACTGACGTTGACCGGTAAATTGGCTAACCGGCAATAGGGCCACGTGTCGGGTGTCCGTGGATTTGGAGGACACTTTGAATCGGTCCGGCGGTCAGGGAAGACATTGGTTACTCCATGCTAAACTTCTCGCGTTCCTGAATTCTTAATCAAGCCATATCTCAGGCATCCTTGATTATTTTGTACTGAGTGTGTGTTACGAGTAATTAAAAGTGTTATCGAAGGTTTTTGTGAGTGTTATTTCCGATGTCGCGACCCACTGCTATCGATCCTCCGTCATCAGAATTGGGATTGGACCACGACGACCCACGTGTTCAAAAATGAAAACGCTAGCGACGAAAAATGGATGCGTTTGTTGGAACAACAGAACCGGATTGAAGAGCTGACTTAAATGGTCTGATTAGGTTTTTTTCTGGGGTTGTTCCCTAATCCTGAGCAACAAATGTTGGACCATGGTACCGCTGTATCCCCAGAGAGCAAATTACAACGTACCACCCAGCTAGTGACCGGGAAAAGAGCGATGGGTGCAAGTGCTCGTTACACTACACGTCGTTGTACTACTTTCCGATACGTGCTTCGCGTGTGTGTGTGTGTGTGTGCCTGAGGTGCAGTGTGTCGAGTGCGATACCAGATCAGAAAACGATTCACACAAAACGCTTGAAGTCGAACGCTACCTGTCAAATGTTACATTGTGGAATAATTGGACGAAGCAAGCGACGTGAAGGCGATGGTGGTGCCAAGGCATCACGTAGCGAGTGACTGGATGACGTATGTGCTGTCAAAGGAACCAGGAACAAGGTCAGGTATTCACATTCCATTTTAATTTTGATGCTGAGTGTTATCTCTCTTTCACTTTAAAGTCTGTCATCACTATTTCACGGCAAACGTAAACACAGTTTTGTTACATTGAAGGGTCAGTTTAGCGTGTTCATATTACTTGCGTAGTTTGATTGAGGTTTTATTCCATGCTTTGCCCAACATCTATTTGCGAAGTGATATTTTGGCCGTGAAATATTGTTGCAAGGATTCAGTTTAAATAGTATGATCGTGCGTGACACACTTCTTTTGTTAAATTGCTGAAGTTCATGACATAAACAATTGTAATCACATCTACCCTCGGTATATCCGGTAGATACCGTTTCGATTTTTGTTTGACAGTGATAACTCCTCCATAGATAGTTTTTACGTTATTGACATTGACGTGTACGGGTAGATGAATTATTGACATTGACGTGTACGGGTAGATGAACTAAACAATAACGTGCCTTACTGGTATTCGTTGCCACTTATCTCGGACCAAATGACTCGTTTACATAGTGCGCTTTATTTTACAAAAATTAGGTTGTAATATAGGCTAGGGTTAGGTTAGGGTGTTGTGTGTGTTTGTGTTATTTGTGTGTTTGTGTGATGATGATGATGATGATGATGATGATGATGATGATGATGATGATGATGATGATGATGATGGTGATGATGATGATGATGATGATGATGATGATGATGATGATGATGATGATGATGATGATGATGATGGTGATGATGATGATGATGATGATGATGATGATGATGATGATGATAGGAGATTTGATTTGTACTGACGTTGACATGCACGTAGGCGATGATGACGAGACTAGCTATGACGAAAATGATAACGCTGACAAGACTAGTTGAATACTAAGTAGTCAACTTAACATTTAGAGTACCTAGCATAGTAAGAGTTTTCTTATAATCTGTAACGTTATAGGAAAAATAAAGTAACATGTTGAACAAACCTACTTTAAGGATTATTTTGATTAAAGGCTCGAAATGATTATCTTGATGGTGTTGTTTGTAACCGGATGGAGGTTACATGTGGAGGTGACCGGATAGAGGTTGCCTGTTGTGTTAGTAACCGGATGGAGGTTACGTGTTGAAGACCGGATGGAGGTCGATTGGTTTGATGCTTATAGCCGGATGGAGGTTATAAGTGTGATGATGAAGACCGGATGGAGGTCGATTGGTTTGATGCTTATGGCCGGATGGAGGCTATAATGTGTCATGATGAAGACCGGATGGAGGTCGATTGGTTTGATGCTTATGGCCGGATGGAGGCTATAATGTGTTATGATGAAGACCGGATGGAGGTCGATTGGTTTGATGCTTATAACCGGATGGAGGTTATAAGTGTGATGATAAAGACCGGATGGAGGTCAGAGTATGAGCACTGCAATATTTTAATGAGTTTCCTATTATTTGAATGAGTTTGAGTGTTGTTCAACATGTCGGCTTTGAGAGATTGAGATTGTTGTGATTTTCTTCTAGACATGATTGATGATTTTGATCAGAGTACCTTTTATGCCCCACCACCTTGAGCCAGGATTGGCCGAACGACTAGAATGAGTACTGTTCGAGGATTTTCTTTCATTCCAGGTACTCCACACGAGGACGTGTGATCATCAGGACGGCCGTGTCGAAGCGTTGGCGCATATCAGTCGGTCTGCATCAGCGCCACCTATCTTTCACTGGAGGAACTATGTAGTTAGATTGAACAGCTTACGTTTGGGAACGTCAAGTATTAACTTGGGGATGGTTAGCGTGGAGTAATAGCAACACTGAGCGAATAGTCGAGTCAAATGTCGATCCGGAGGTATAATCGATTATTCGACATTGACAGGTACTGACGTTGACCGGTAAATTGGCTAACCGGCAATAGGGCCACGTGTCGGGTGTCCGTGGATTTGGAGGACACTTTGAATCGGTCCGGCGGTCAGGGAAGACATTGGTTACTCCATGCTAAACTTCTCGCGTTCCTGAATTCTTAATCAAGCCATATCTCAGGCATCCTTGATTATTTTGTACTGAGTGTGTGTTACGAGTAATTAAAAGTGTTATCGAAGGTTTTTGTGAGTGTTATTTCCGATGTCGCGACCCACTGCTATCGATCCTCCGTCATACATATATATAATTTTTTTATAGTTTTAAGATTTTATTTTAAATTTAAATTTACGATGAAATTGAACATGATTTTTATTTATTTAATCTTCATGCAACACAAAGTACATAGGCGGACTTAATGCCTTAGGCATTCTCTGTCAGTCAACCTAGAGTGGTGCAGAGACGATATGGTAGGCGCATAAAAAGAAAATTGTATTTTGAAAACGAGTAAAAAAGAATACTTAAATAATATTAAAATAATATAATAATAGGTAATTGATTGGACCAAGCAATTTATTAATGTTGCCCGGTAAAGAATGTATTTTTCTTCTTCTCGAATTGATGGTTTTCTTTTCCCACAAAGTTTTTGGGCCAAGTAGGTTGCCACGTTTATAGCAGCGTTAACGACATTTTTTAGGTTCTCCAAAGTGCCATTTTGGGCACTCCAATAAATGGGCCATCGTCTGGTATTGAGAATGTATTGTAATAACAGAAACGGTTAACAACACTAGTTTTTTGCTAAGCGTCACGCGCAAGTTGCACATATATTATACACTATGTCTTCCAATAAAAATGTATTTGTTTTGTTATACATTTCTATCTAACTTACCAATTGTAACTCAATAGCAAAATTGAAATTTGGTAATGTTTTTTATTTTTTGGTTTGTAGGTAATCTCTAAACGTACTGGTCCTATTGCAAAATTTTTTTTACCGACAGAAAGCTGCTTTATTTCTGAATGGCATAGGCTATATTTTATGTAGGTAAGCGGGCGAAGCTGAGGTCGAAAGCTATTATATAATAAAAACGCAATACCACTCACTGATTAATCACTAAATCTCAGAAACTAGAACACCTACAAACTTAAAAAACAGGTAGGTTCCTTACAAGGTGTAAACCTCCGCTAAGAACCGATTTTCCGAAATTCACCTCCTAAAGGGATTAAACGGAGTTCCAAAGTTTGTATGGAGAAACTTTCACGTAAGCAAAGCCGCTGGAAGAAGCCAGTAACAAATATGATTGGAGTGACTCAGTTCTCTATAATTTATTAGCACTACACGATAATATACCAAAGTTGCAAGCTACACACGAATTCAATATGCACACAGTCTGCGATGCAAATGAACCAGAACTTTCAAACACAACACACGTACACTACAGACACATAGCTGGAAAACTCGGTAGCGATCAGTGCACAAGGATAGAAGTCTTAGTAGTTGCTTCCAAGTTTAGTGCGTGACCAGCGTTTTCCCACTTACAGGGTTCTTGGCTTGCGCCAGAGTTTCGATCAAATTGAACACGAAGCGCGCACTTGCAGTTTCTCGGTGCCGAATGAGAGCAATTTACTTTGGTATTATTTTGGACACGTTTGTAATATGTCTAGTTGTGGGTTTGGTGAGATAGTGCTTCAAATTGTACGACGGAGTTTGTAGTTTTGTATATCGGTTTCAGTGATCGCCATCTGTAAAAGTTGTCTGCAAAAACGCCTTAAGTGCTATGACCTCCTATATTATTATACCCTTTTATTGCTAAGCTCCTATTGTATTTGTTTTATAGTGTAGAATAAAGAGTTTATATACCTATTTAATCTGTGTAGGAAAATATGTTAAGCTCATTCAAAACTATTTCTAGACTGCTCACATCTTTCATTGTTATTGTGATTTATATCTTTGAGTAAATGGAATACGACACATCACATGAAATATTAGTACTTAATACCGTGATGACCAAAAGGAAAATCAGTAAGCTAGACCATTCAGTCTGTCGCGCCCTAAACGGTCCGGTGAATAAGCACAAAAGAGAGCAATTGAGCACCTGAACGTGAATACAATTTGATTGCCACTCACCCTTCCATACTCGTGATAGACGGCCGAAAACGTATCCAGCCATGACGAATGGCCGCCATTTTGCGCGCCTTAATAATAACTGTCAAATCATGACCGCTCAAACCTAGAGCAAATAATCATCTAGGAAATGAATGCTGCGTTTATTATGCGCGATTAATCAATCTTTTGATACGAATGAAAGCTATTTGTTTACTAATATCTGGATGAATAAAGTGAATGCATTTATTGGACTGTTATTCGGGACAAGGGAAATGAAACCGAATAATAAATTAGTAAAAGCGGCTCAATTACTTATTGAGAAAGGTCTGTACTAATGATTTACATTCATAATTAATTTACCATGTACCTACTGTGTTTGTTATAACATCGCCTTGGACGCGTCTGTAAAGATGTTATAATATCATTTTGTAAATAAATAAATAATAATAATAATAAATAATTTATGTTTATTTGAAAACGGTTTGGTAACGTTTTCATGAAATCATGTTAAAACCACATAAAGTGGCCATATTTAGAGCTTATTTCATGTGGAAATATAAACCAGGGCCGGGTTTCTCACTTCACGTAATTCGACGCTGCTGGTGTAAAAAAATGCATGCTGCGTAATCTGAGCAGTCGCGCACGAAATGCGGTATGCTACTTTAATTATATTAAGAGCCTTATTTACTCACATTTAATGCTAACATGCCGTCATAATAAGATTATGTTCATTTCATTAAGCTCGCCCGTAACACGATAATCCCGTGGTGTTAATTAAAACAAACGAAATTAATTTAATATTCCAGATACGAGTACATCTGTTTGCGCTGGATTCATTTCTTTGTATTGCGTGCATTTTATAAGTGCTTATAATTATTGTTTGTGCTGGTTTAATTTTTATTTAGCCAAAACCAAATGAACATTTTTTTGGAAATCATATACCTAATAGGTGTGAAATTGCCGACTTTTTCGGACTGCTTTGAAGTGTTAAATCTTTGGATTGACTGGGAATTTTAAATTCAAATCTTTGTATTAAAATTTATACTTTTTTCGCAATTTGGTATTTATTGATTTCTTTGTGTTTTTTTTCTGTAAATGTTTGTTTGTTGTGTGTTTATTATGATTGAAAAAAAAAACTCTACTTATAGTGTATATTAGTGGAGTAGCTCAGTGCCAAACTCTTCTCACGATACTATTCTACAGTATAAACAGCCTTCTGGCAAAGTTTTTGCTCCACAAACGATCTGAATTTATTAAGGTTTAGTTCTTGAATATAAGCAATAAGAGTCACCTCTAATAGTAATTTTAGTGCCTTTTTATATATTTTACTTTTAAGAATATACTTGCATAAAATAAATAAAAAGATGCAGCATTATCAAAAAGTATAATTATATCGAGAAGCTTGTCAAAGACAACTTATTTTACCATCATAATGTCATCGGCAAACGAAAATTAAGTGGAAACTATATGAACAAATTTTTAAATTGTGCATTCAAGGGTTATTTCCATACCTAATACTCGTATTGGAATCAAATGTAATATAACATAATCTTTATAATGTTGCCATTACTGGAACTCAAGCCTTATCTCTAGCAAAGAGAATGGGTCGTAATCTACCACGCGGGCCCAGTGTGGGTTGGTGAATGTCACATATATTATGGCTTTGAGTTTTTTACAATGTAACACATGTTTCCAATTTAGGACCCGTTAATATTTTAGTGTTAATTTGAATCCGTGGTGTTTGGCAACGGCACTTAACCCAGATGCAAACTTACTTTTTTGCCTACAGCTTGTTCTTGTAGTGTTTAATAAGGAGGGAAGTATCATTTATGTTTTTCTGAGTCTTAGGCCTTTGTCCAACAGTGGACGCCTTTCGGCTGATATGATGATGATGAGTCTTCCGCTGTTCTTTTCTGACTAATGATTAATTTCGTTGTCCAATCCAAGACAGTTGAATGGTTTTTCCAAGCCTTGTCGAACTCCACTAACTTTTATTCACGCGAGAAAACATCGCCTTATTTGGTTTTTTACTGACTAAAACCAACACTGTTCCATCAGTTGCTCTTTATTGCGAGGGTTACAGTAAATCTTTCGAACAATCTCCAGCCTTGGCAGGCATTGGCCCTAAGTGGCCACGTCAATTTTGCTGACATCTCTTTGGGCGCGCATGGAAATAACGCGCCGTCGACCGAGCTTCATTTACTTTGCGAAGGTACTTCTGATAGTCAGCACTGTGACAGAAGTCACCAGAAAGTCAATAGTAGAGTAGTTTTAATCAAAGTTTTTTATAGTGGCTATTATAAAGTTTTTTGGCAAAAAAACTTGTCCTTAAGGACTCAACTGATCAGTTTTTTTTTTATCGTGCCTAAAGTTTTTTGCTGTTATAAAATTATTATTTATTTAAGTGCTCACTTACAGATAAACCCTGTATTAAATTACTTTATGTAAATTATAGAAGTTGAGCAGTAGTGGCCGAGTGGTAATGGCCCTTTACGGTCACAAGTTCAAATCCAGTCAGGCGCATTACTTTGTGTAATTTATTTCATCACCATTACTTTCGAAACATTGAAAGAAAACATTATAAAGAAACCAGCTTGTCCTAGAACCTAAAATTCGATGACATGTGACATCCACTAACCCGCATTGGGCCTGTGGATTACGGCCCATTACACCTTGCAGAGAGGAAGCCAGAGTGGGAACATTATAAAGCTGATTATGCTAATAAACTAATTATAGAAGATAAAAAAAATAGCCTTTTTTCATATCATAATGTCTTATACCATAGGACATTGCATCGAAGCACAAAACATATTAGCTAAAGTCCAAAAGCACGCAGCAAAAAATACATTCTTCTAGCACAACATACAACTCCAATTAGCTGCAACACATTCTCAACGCACCAACCTAATTTTATAAAACCCAAAATACTTTTCCAAGTCGAACTCACCCCAATACATCTGCCAAACAAAAGGTATAATACTTTTACTTTCAATCCAATCACAATTAGGTAAGTAACCCATGTAATTACTTAAAGTCCAGATCTACTTTGGTCCAACAAAAAGAACCTGGTTATTTCATCGGTTACAAAGGGAATTTTGCCAAACTTCATCAAGAGTTGCCAAGAAAAAGTCGGGTCCGGAGAAAAAAGATTTGACCCTTGAAACTCGGGGCACCTGACATACATAGGGGAGAAATGTCTTTATCTTATTTGTTGCTACTTTAACTTTATATACGAGTAAGTCTGGATCCAGATTGCTTATTTTATATGCGAGTTTGTTTAATGTGATCTACATATATAGATAGGGTAATTTCTTTGATAGGGGAATTTAAATTAGGTAATATGTCTACCAACCCTCTAGCTCTTCAACCCTCAACGTTTCCACTAAAGAGAATCTTATCATGATGGGTTCCGTACCTCAAAGGAAAAAAAACAGAACCCTAAAGGATCATTTTGCTGCCTGTCTAGTTGTTAAGACTCTTTATCTCGGAAACGCATACCTATAGGTATCGCGTTAAAATTATAATCATAATAGCTTTTACCCGCGGCTTCGCCCGATGAAGCAAGTTCTCATAGCAAAAGTATAGAAAAATATCTGGAAATTATTTTGTAGTAACGTCACAAAAAAATAACTTTGTTTGCGGTTCGGAAAAATCTTCGTAACTGCATTCGGGAATTGAACTGCTATCATAGGTAAGTTTTTACGGAACCCAAAGTCCGCCAGTCCGATTCGCACTTCCCCAGGTTTTAAAGATAAATGCCGCACAAACACATAGACTAGCAGCCACTCACTAGACCGTTGTGCAAACCATGCCGTCTAATTTTGTTCAAAGATAGATTCCCCCGAAAACAAAAAAAAAGGTATTTAACCTTTGCGTGTTTTACAGTTTGCACGTTTTACAGTTTATAGCTAAAAAAACACTGAAAAGTATCAAATAACTTTAATTTTGGAAGTCGGTGTTTCTACAATAGTTTAGTCTCTTCGTTATTTAACACCGACTTCCAAAATTAAAGTTATTTGATACTTTTCAGTGTTTTTTATCATTGAAGTCGGTTATATTTTTTTTGTAAAAAGTTTTTTTTATTTTACACTTTTTAGTTATGGTACCACCACTAAAAAGTACCCCTCAGTCAAACAAATACCTTATAGTCAGAGCGCATCTCATAACGGTTCTAATAATCCCAAACACAGTTAGATTACATTAATTTACCTTTCGGCTTCATCATCAGATCAGTTCGATATATCCTCTCCCCCTCTTCTTTCAAACAGTCATTAGACTAGATGCTGGAGAGGGAAAGGATATATCGAACTGATCTGATGATGAAGCCGAAAGGTAAATCTTTCAATCAGTCATTAGACTAGATGCTGATAATCCCGGCTGTAGCATCAGGCCAGATTTATGTCAACATTGCACTGAACTTAAAATTTAGTCCTGTTTAAAATGAGCCCAAACACGACTACGGTGCTGTAATTTCAAGGTTTGTACTTTTCCTGATGCTCCTGGCTTCAGCATCAGGTCTCTATGTACTTCGGTGTATTAGCAGTACGTTTATCCACACATCGAGCCGTTTGATTCACAATGAGCCTAAACTCGATATATCTGCTGTTTGTTGTCGAGGGCTTAGGTACTCTGCAGACTATCCTGACTGCAGCATCAGGTCATGACTTGATGATCATGAGACCAAATGTGGCAAATGCCCTATCAAACATCAAAACAATTTACTAAAACGGTCCTTGCCTGTTCGAGTAACTTCTTACTGTTAAGGAGTTGTACCTTCCATCATCAGCCCAGCTACCTGAGATGGTGACGACCATACGCAAATACACAAGATACTTCATAAAATATGCGAAAATCAATAAGTGAGCCTATAAAATTTGAAGGTTGCCCTCGATTTCTCCAAGATCCCATCATCAGATCCTAATTTGGTGATAATGGGACCACCTCAGAACTATCTACTTTCAAACAAAAAAAGAATTTTGAAAATCCGTCCACATTTGGGGGAGTATTCGACGAACAAACATACAAAAAAAACATACAAACAGCCGAACGTAATACCTCCTCCTTTTTGGGAAGTCGGTAAAAACAGGACAACGTCTGTCAGGTCAGCTAGGTTAAAATGTTTTATTGCTTTTATATAAAACGTAAGAAACTCATTGATACGAAAATCTAAAACCAATTCTGTCGAAATCCTTGCAGATTATACAAATTATAACGCCAATATAATCATTTCTTGTTATCGCTCTATAATCTGAGTGGTAAATTAGGAGAGGAATTGCTTGGATATGCTAATTTGTGGTATTCATGATTGCATCTGTATGCTAGGCCACAATTCCTGGTGCACACAGAATTAGCTGTATTTCTGCATGGATATAAGTAGAGGCAACTTTTCCAATTAACGAAGGATTACGCGTGAGTGTGTGTGTGTGCTTTAATATTTAACTTAGAGCTGGGTTATTTTCTGTAGAATATGAAACTCAATAAAGTGTATCCACCGTATTTTATTTTATTGTTTTTTTTTTTTTTTCAAATCGAAAGTAGATAATTCTACAAATTTTTGAATCTTTACTTAGTGCCAATCAAAATCACGGGCACTTACAAATCAAAACATTTTTTTAACAATTCAGTCTTCAAAGCTATAGTGAATAGGTTCATAAACTAGAGCGCCTCACCACCAACGATTGCATCACTGCTTACCGTCACGTGGGATCGCAGTCAAGCACTGGTTTATATCATTTAAAAAAAAAGAACATTGCTGTTCGTTAGTCCAGCTAAAATTTTCCTGTGTTATTCGCTTTAATTTAGGGGTGGTTTAAAACACTAAAAAAATATAGAGAAAAACAGAAGAACTTTTCAAATTGATTATAAGTTGAGAAGTACTATTTACTACCTACCTTTTCTCGAAGTGTTTCGCCGTTTTTTTGAACCCTCGTAGAGTTGGTTTCCGATGTACCAGTCTACCAGATAGTTCATATTCACAGGATATGATGTCAATAATAGACTAATTAAACATACAAAGTCTCAGTTGAATAGGTCTAAAAATTTAGATCTTATTGATATCTAAAATACACCGATTTCGTCACCTACACACTGATGATCATCAAAATGTTTGGCTACTTCCTGAAGTGCTAGAAAGCTGAAATTTGGTATGTAATCTAAATTTAGTATACAACCAACAAAAATAATCATAAACTAATAACTTTCGCCCCCCATCCCCTAAAATGGGGGGGTGGTAGTTTGTATGATACTTTCAAAATGTTAGGGTACTTCCTGAAGTGCTAGAATGTCGAAATAAAGAAGAAAAAAATAAAAACTGCCTCGCAACTTACAAAAAGAACTGAAATCCCACCAAAAACATTTCATGTAAAATGTTGCCAAGACGACCACATAAGGTTTGCCCTGTGAAAAAGATATCAGATCTCATGTAGAGCCAAGCTTCTGAATCTACATGGCCTAACTCTACCGACCCTAACTTCACAAATTCTACATACCAGTAAAAATGTATGGCTTGGCTGTTTCGTTGCTTACTTGAGAAACTAAATATTCGCATCATCTCCACGACGGCTTAAATCTTACATTAATATCACAAAGGCGAAAGTTTATGTAATACTATGTTGTGTGTATGCTAATTATTCCTTTACGCTCAAACAGCATAATGGATTAAGATGAAATTGGTCACGCAAAATGTCTTGGAATAGCACACAGGACTTTTGGTTCCGTGAGTATTTTACGCAGGCAAAACCGCTGGCAGAAACTAGTGGCCAATAAATTACGAAACTAGATGAATACGTTTCACGTTTTTCAGAGTAAAGTTATTCATTCAGATATTACGGAATTTTGGGTGCCAGTATAATACTATTCATATATATCTAGAACGTTTTAGTATGGTAATAAAGGTCATTGACTGATGTACATTTATTATAATTCTTTATTTAAAAACGGAAATATGCAACATGTAACATTATAAATGCAAAATAGCTACTGAATCAATTTCAGCTACTTTTAAAATAGATAAGTTACTATTCTAAAAGAATCAAGATTTATCGTGGTTACGTCACTAGCATGTTTGTGTGTGCGTGCGCAGATATCAAAACCGACGTCTCCGCCCATGCAGTACCCAAGCCCATGTATGCCTACAATTAGGATAACAAATTCCTTAAAAATAACACTGCCTAAGTGCTTTTAAATAAAATGTTAGTGATAATTTTCTAATTGAATTTATAACGGTGTGAATTATTGCAGTTCCATGCATAATATTAAGCCAACCCGAATCTACTTTAATCGGAACCCTTATAGTTTTTCACTTAAACAAATCGCTAAGAGACAATAGGAACAGGTCATTGACCTCTGTTGCCTTATAAAACGACACAACTATACTCAGTTAATTACTACTACGCTTCGAAGTAAAATTAATCATTTTCAGTAACACGTCAAAAGTGAACTCATGCGGTAATATTGGCGAAAGTTCAATAGTAGCGATATTTTAATTAAACGATAAACTCCCGCTTTCTGAAGAAACGTATTATTATTATTGTGGCACCATTTAGTCAAAGTGTCATTGGAAATATTTATTACTTTGACTTTAATTCATGAATCCCCAAGCGACCACCGGTGGCCGCGCATCTATTGTCTTACTATTGTGTCTCTAATTGACGGTATCTGAAGGGTTAATCCATATTTGATTTGATCGACATAATATTTTTGCTACTCTCTCTCACTAGCTTTTGCTAACGGCTTCCTTCACCTTTGTGAAAGTTGTCCCAAGGAAACTTACTTTTTGGATAAAAAATGTCCTAAATGCTACAAGACAATGACATGTTCTAGTCGTCTGAGATACTCGTATATTTAATCTTTTCATTGATGTTTTGTCCTACTCCAGGACATAGTCAAATTAATTTCATCATCCATTCAGCTGTTTTAACGTGAATAACTAACAAACATACCAACACATACACATCAATATACTTGCGCCTTTATTATATTAATGTCATAATTTTCACAGTTTGTTACAAAGATTGGAAATTATGTATTTTTTTAACTCTTTTGTTAATTAATGATGATTAGTTTTGATGTGAGTTTTTTTTCTCCAGGACTCGACAAACTTCATTGACTTTTGCGTCTGTTAGTCGCATTAAAAGAAGATAACAGTTTCGTCAAAAACAACAAAAGAAGAAAAGATTATTTTTTTACAACACCTGCTCAATCATGTTCTTGTATATTTAGTACAATTCTCACGTAAAGCAAGTAGTCAGTATACCAAGGGATTCAATATTGTATGGCCATTCTCTAGAGAATGTGAAAAGTAGTAGTAAAGTGATTTGAATTTGGAAAGTAAAAGCACTAAATACTATGTTTCACTAATAACTAGTTTGTTTCATTTACTACATTGTCTGTTTTATCTCGTAAAAGCTTTAAAAAGTAGAGCATCCAACACGGTGATAAAGCTGTCTTTGTCTTGAGCGGTTCGATTTCCTCACTTCACTCCCGTTTTTATATTAACTCCCTTGTTGTAATCGGGAGCTCTATATAAATCCCTCACTACATTCGGGATTCAAGCTCGGTAATCTTCACTTCGGTCGAAATTTAATATGCTATCCGCAACTTAAGACACTGCTTTACCCCCTAGTTACATAATCTTCTATTATATCTATATTGTATACACGAAACAAACATTTGTATGGCCTGCAGATAGTTGTTTCGGGTCTGGGTATCTTGTACATATAAGTTTACTGTTTGTGCACGCCTACGACACACGAATAATTCCTAGTGAGAGCTGTTTATTTTTTCTTTTTCAAAAAATGTAACTTAAACTGATAAAGAAAACTACTATATAAAACTCTGAAATATATCAGATAAATTTAATCACCAATTTGAAATTCGAAATACAAAAACCTTATCACACAGACTATACCCTCTCTATCTCTTTGCACACTCCATCAAGCAAAGGCAAATAAGCATAAAAAGTAAAGGAAAAATAAGTACAAAATACTTCGTAAAAGTGCGGCCATAATATAATTTATTTTGTTTTGATGTTGTTCTTCCTATACGAGGCAGATAAGGGAAACTTTGCTTCGGTAAAAGTATGTAATCAATGTGGTGTTATTAATGGCTTTTGTTTTGCTCCATTGGTTACGTGTTTGTTCTGAATTCAAATGTTTTTTTAATGTTCGGAATACAGTTTTGTCGTATGGTATGCGATACAGATTAGCGATGTTTTAAATACATTTTTTTTTTAAGAGTAATAATGGGTCCCTATAACTAAGACTTCACTGTCCATCTGTCCGTCACGAGGCTATATCTCAAGAACCGGTATAGCTAGTTGAAATGTTAAAAAAGTAAAAGTGTTCTCTTTACTTTCGTGTTAATTGTAAGTCAATTGGGTGTAATCAGAACCGCAGCAACTCTTTCAAAAATTTTAGCAGCAATGGCCATTGATATCTACTGTCTTTATACCGCTAGGTATTAAAAAAAATTAGAACGTTTTACTGACAGCGGTGGTGGCCGAGTGGTGATGGCTCCGACTTACGAGTTATAGGTCGCGGATTCAAACCCAACCAGGCGCATTACTTTATGTAATTTATTTCATCACTTCCACAGCTCTCAAAACGGTGAAAGGAAACATTGTGAGGAAACCTCTATGTCCTAGAACCAAAAATTCGAAAATATGTGACGTTCACCAACCCGCACAGTGCCCGCGTGGTGGTTTACGGCACATTCCCTCTCCTAGAGAAGAGGCCTGAGTCCCAGCAGCGGAAACATTAAAAAGCAGATTATTCTATTATGCTATGCTACGTTTTACTAATAAAATTCCTAATTTACTCATCTAGTTGTGTGTAAACTCAAACTCAAATAATTAAACAAATAGCAAACTAACAACAACTAACAATTCCAGCAAATAGGCATAAATTAGCAATATGGCAATAGCAAACATATATTAAGCGAATATACCTAAGTTTGTATGCTAATGTAATTGATTTGATGTTCATATGAATGCGACTGGCTTTGTGCATAATATGTTGTTTGTTTATGCGTTTGAACATTAGTGTTAAACGGTGACGTCATTTATACAGCTGAATAATCATCTCATCACAATTGGATCACATTAACATAATTCGAATTGTCTCTCGGTTTGCGCTAGCAAATATTGGTCAAGCTAAACCCAACAGCCAGCCTGTCACCAACAGGAAATATCCGTCGGTACCAGAGATGTGATGGCGTTTCGATGCCGATTCAGAAAGTCCGGAACTTCTAATTGATTTTGCAGTTTGGATTCCGATTTTGGTTCCAATTCCGACCCTGCAGGTCCCCTACGGTTGCTGACATCTCCTTGAAGCGCGCGCGGCATTACGTGCCGTCAACGACTTGGGCTCGGTCCGAAAGGATACCGGACGGTCAGACGGCGACCTACTCATTACATTGGCCGGAAATCGGGATTGGAATCCCGGCGGCTGGGGCGCGAGGGCCTTTGTCTCGCGCGTGCAGCTGCCTCCTTTGCTAGCAATACTGCTTCGCAGAAGGAGGCGGCCGTCTGCAACCCCTCCTCTCTCCGGACCATGGCCTGTACCAAGGCCCGACGCGAGAAATCGCTGCCGCCGAGCGCCCTCACGAAGACACGGCGACGCTCTGGCCAAGCGAGGCACACCTCAACTGTATGCTCTACCGCATCCTCCGGCATCTTCAATTCTGATGTGATCATGCAAAGAAACTCGGAACATAGATACTTTCCATTGCCTATTGTGAGCGCCCACGTTTCTAAGCCACTAGCAACACGATCTGGTCATTGACTTTCGTCTTGAGAAACTGTGGTATGATTGACGAGAAGATACCCAGCAGCTTTTCGATTATTTTTAACAGTATATGAATCAAAAACAAATATAATATGGTGGCATCCATTCTTCAATAGAAATTGTCAAAAGACTCTCCAAGTCCCAAAACCAGAAGTAATAAAATACAAAAACATAAAACAAAAGTCAACAAAGTTATTAATAAAAAAGTAAAACTATCAATTCATGCAATATGTTCTCACTGTAGGCTGTTACCTTCAACTTTCATTTTATAACACAAGAGCTCTCGAACTTTCTCAATAGCTACTTCCTTCCGCATGCGTCTGTTACTCGTACAGAAACTTTTAGAATGCATAGAATTTCTTCGTCCTGTTCTTTGTCTTATTAGTTTGCTCGGACCCTTTTATTTGGGAAAGAATGAAAGCCAATATGAAAATAGCTGAGCTAGTAAAAAAAGTGATATTGCATGAGCAAATACAATTTGTTGAACAACACTTTTCAAACATATTTTTTATAAAGAGATAAATTATTCGTCGTATTTTTTTACAAAAAACACTTATATAAATATTTGCTCTGTGCGGAAATCTAATCCGCGTCATGTAGTTTAGTAGCCAATCGCTGAAAAACTCCACCAACCGTGCCGTCAATCACGGAAAGCAAACAAACTTTGTAATCACACACAATCAAACAAAACAATACCTAAACTATAATTAAATTACAACAAAACACAATCTTGTATTACACTTTTGAACCATAGAAACATAATTGGTAACTTTATTTGCGTTCAAAGTACTCACTTAATTCATGAATCCCCAAGCGACCACCGGTGGCCGCGCATCTATTGTCTTACTATTGTGTCTCTAATTGACGGTATCTGAAGGGTTAAACACGAGTAAACACTCAAAGGCTGCAGGCCCCCACAACGTGACAACGGGTCCCTGGGCCCCCGAGTCGTAAAATAACACGCAGTCACGGCTGAATTAACGTAGCCAGATTACGATTCCTGGGTCCTAGAGGTGGGTCACTAATAAATCTGCTCGAATAAACCCAGTCATAACCGCGGGGTTATAAAACTTTACAGGCCTGTGAAATAAATTTCCATACATTGAGTGCAGAGCCTACGTTGGGTATATACTATATACATACCCCTATATACGCAAATGTAACCATTAAGCGTGAGATTTTGAATTAATGATGTTATTGCTACCAGTGCTGTGCTGCTTCATAAAATGTGTAGTAATGTAAAATTGTGGCAGCCATATTTTATATATTTTGAAGCTAAAATATACAGGTAAAGTTTTGATATCGTTTTGTTTGTGGATTTTGAAATATTATTTTTTATAGCACTTATTTTAATTTAACATAGGTTGGTACGTTAATCAATATAGCTACGATACTCCTAACTTCAATTTATAAAACAAACTAATATAGCTACGATATTATAATTATTACTATTTGACTAATTAGGGAACCGTTAATTAATATGTTTATTTTGCTAGTTAGTGATAACTGTGCAAATACATAATTAATTAGTTTGGATGTTGGAAATGAACTAATCCATAATGGCTAATAATATCAAATATCATTCAATCTATAATATAAAAGGAGAAACTGACTGCCTGACCTATCATGGGAAAGTTCAAAGTGTGTTTGTGCATAAAATTGTGCAGTGGATTTGGGCATAAAATTTTGCACAAAATTTCCTTTTATGACGTAAGCACTAAGAGAGGGTTTTTCGAAACGGGGGTCCAAAATTTGTATAGAGAGACCTACTTTGACGCGGGTGAAGCCGCTGGCAGAAGCTAGTATAGGAGAAAATATCACAAACATTGAATAAATTTTAGAACATTTTAACCACTGTTTTTTTTTGTCTTATGATTCAAAATACCTACAACTTTAAATAAATAGTGGCATTCAGAAACTAAAGGCATAAATCTCCGCAGCTGTCGCGCTGACGATAAAAGAAATGTATTCAAGTTTAAGAAACGTGCACAAATGAGATGAGACCAAAGACTTGTACTGTAAATCATTCTGAGTATAAAAACGTACATGAATTTCAAACCGGCTGATGCAAATCTTGCACTGGTTATGTCTCACTAACAGTATTTCACGACAATGTAGACGTACTTTGAGCCATCCTAATATTTATTTTACTCTTAGCATAGCATAATCAGCCTTTTTAATTTTCCCACTGCTGAGACCCAGGTCTCCTCTCTAGTAGAGGGCCGTAATCCACCACGCGGACCCAGTGCAGGTTGGTGAATGTTACATGTCAACGAATATTTGATTCTAGGACATGCCTTGTAGTTTACTGACAGTGTTTTCGTCACCATTTTGAGAGCAATGGTGATGAAACAAATTACACAAAGTAATACACCAGGCTGGGTTTGTACCCGCGACCTACAACTCTTAAGTGGCTTTTAACCCATTTTTTGGATCGGTGCTATATCTTCTTTAATTCATTATCTTCTCTATTAGTCGTCATCTGAGTAATCACTTCCTTTCTGGTCATAACAATTTTTTACTGTCCATCCGTTTCCTTGGTTTGATCCGTTTATTTAGTAATCTCCTACTCTTACAGCCAAATGAATCGTGTTGTGTATGATTGTATCCAGTCATACTCAAAATATGTGCACATGCATCACATAAACAAATACATCACAGCATAGCAATCACATACACAATTCCTTTACAACACGTACATAAATACGTCGTATAATATGTGATGCATCACATAAGCATGCATCACATATTATATGTACACATTTGTATTCTCATACAAAATTCATATCAACGTACATTTTCCAACATTTCTGACCAATTGCTTATCCATATCCAGTTTTGCGTAACGTTGGTAAGCACATTAAAATATATAGGCATTTTTGTTTGTATCAGCTAGGGTGTACCGCCATCCAAACATTTAAGCCAACCGCCTTAAAGTGTAAATCCATTGACATGTGTAGTGGGTAGACACTACACGGCCGTTTGATCGGGCACCATCCTTTAGTTTGTCGTCGATGAGTAGTTTGCATGGCAAACTGCTATTACAATATGGCCTGTGTGTCAACAGCTTTTCCTACTCGTGACAACGATATGGATAGATGTGTGCTGTGCACAAGATCATGATGATACTTCCAACGCAACATTTCAAATAAATATTATTATTTCTTACTAGCTTTTACTCGCGGCTTCTCCCGCGTTTATTAATGGTGAATGATTTTAAAATTAGCCTATGTCCGTCTCCAGGGTCCCAACTATCTCTGTACCAAAATTCATCAAAATCGGTTTTGCCATTTAGGCGTGAAGACGTAACAAACAAACGAACAAACAAACTCACTTTTGCTTTTATAATTTTTTTTTAATGATTATTGATTACTTTATGCAAATATATCGGTTAAAGGATTTTCACAAATTACTTACATTATTAACAATTACAAAATAACGCTTATCCCGAAAAAATACACTTTTTGTTTTACGACCTTATGCGTTTAGGTGTCGCTTGTTAGTAACTAACTTCGCAGAGGCTCTTAGTGAACCCACTAATTAGCTAGATCAAGTTGGCAGCCAATTGAAGAGCTGTATTCCTACGTCTTGCTAAGTAATATGTAGGTATAATGACCGACCTTTTTTCAAAGGTTGTTTGAAGTTTTATACGAATTGGCACTATCTGTGATAATTTATATAATTTAAATAATTATTGCTAAAATTATGAAAGTACCTAAAGATTAACCAAACCATGACTGTAATTTTAATTTTATTTGAGACTAGCTGCTCCCAGCGGCTTCGCCCGCAAGATAGCAGGAAATAACCTAAAGGATCATACTTCCGGGATAAAAAGTATCCTATGTCCTATTCTTATTCTTTTATACTTGGTCTATTCGTGTACCAAGTTTCATCAAAATCGGTTTTGCCGTTTAGGCGGGAAGACGACAAACAAACTCACTTTCGCTTTTATAATATTAGTAAGGATTAAATATTTGATGATCCGAAAATTGTAAATGATTACTTATTGCATGAATTAAAAGGCTATTTTATTTTATTTAATGCCCGACCTTTTTTTAAGGTGTGTAATCATCTTATGACTTCTCACAGTCTAGAGTGGAGTGAGAGGGCTTGTCAACATTTTACTGACTTAAACAACATCTTTAGTTGCCTTCTGCGTTCTAGGACCACGAGTGTCCATTTTATACTTTTCCCCATAGCCCTAGTCATGACCAACCTGGATCAGGATTTCTTTTTTTTTCAGTAGTAGGTATTTTTATAATTTTAAAATGTTCTATTTTCACGAGAGCTAAAACAATAAAAAAAATGCTGTGTAATCAACTTTTCACAGAGTGACAAAACTTGTCCCCACTATTACAGTGAAACAGTAACGTAAAGGATGTTTTGAACAGTTCAACATTTCATATTTTTTTACTAAAGTTCTCAAAACGACATCAGTCGAAATATGAAAAGTAATCCTTTTATTTTACATGAAAGGACGGAATTCCTTTGCGATAATAATTATGTATGCGTTTTATTTTGTTTATTTATTCCGTTTCGAGTCAACCTTCCCTGAACTTACTTTGAAAAACACGAAACGAATTCATGTTTTATTTATGACGTTTTAAAAGGAAAAACATCAAATAAAATATTGAAGAACTTGAGTAGAGAAATACCATGAAAAGAGTTTTGTAAGTACTTACCAACCTATAAAGAAGCTGTTAATGAAAATCATTTTTTCATAGCAAGCTTTTATAGCTCGGTATACCTATATAATTAATATTCGTCAAGACGAATCAGGTTCAAACTCGATGGAGTTTTGTCGTTTGTCGACTACCAAGTTCCTATAGCCACCTTCCGGTTCCATGGCATTGTCATCTTATTTACAATGCATGCAAAATGTCAGCTAATTTCAGCTCAATCGGTAACCGCAAAGTGGTTCAAATTAATTTTACAAGATTTGATTACAAACAAACGTCTGTACAGGTGAAACTAAATTAAAGCATGTAAAATATAAGCTGTTTTATAGTATCTTCTTAGTGTAACTAGTTTATTTAAATCACAAAATGTTAAAGAGTAAATACTGTAGAATCTCTTTCATCATTATCGCTTTATGGCAACAAACTAACGGTGGACAACGGGTTGCTCGCCGTCTGGCCTTCCAGTAGTACCCGGACCGCGCTCAAGTCGTCGACGGCGCATCGTGTTTTTATATCAGTTATAAACTAGTGCTTGCCTGTGATCCCACCTGATGGTAAGCAGTGATGCAATCGTTGATCGCAAAGTGCACTAATTTATAATGAGCCATTCACTGTAGCCTTGAAGACCCCTTGTTACACGCGCGTCTCAAAGATATGTGAGGATTAAACCGTAGAGGATTAAAATAAATGGACAGAACAGATTAGAGGAATATCCATCAGCTACCGATTTACCTTAAAGGTAAAGATATACTGAGCCCACGTATGCTACGCATAATGACCTGTAGACTCTTGAATTCGCTTAAAAACAGATATACTTAGAAACATACTTGGCATACGCAATACTATCACATGCTTCCCACGTAAGTTGTTCTCAAGCAAATTCAAGATGTCATAATGCGTAGCAGAAGTTGGCTTAGTTTGTTTTAACTTTAAATTAGTGTAAGAATAGTAGTTTATGTGACTAGGGGATAAAGCAGTGTCTTTAAGTCGCGGGCGGCATATTTAATTCCGAACGAAACGAATGTTGTTGATTTTAATCCCGAACGCCAGTGAGGGATTAACATAATTAACTCCCGAGCATTGCGAGGGAGTTAATCAAAAAAACCTGAGTGAAGTGAGAAATTCAAGCCGCCCAAGACAAAGACAGCTTTATCCCCGTGTTGCATAGTTTACTTTTTACACCATCTGTGAGATAATGGGCGATCGGCGGCGGAGACCTCTCGCGCCGGGCCCTGGTCGAGGCCATGGTCCGGAGCGAGGAGGAATGGCAGGCGGTCGCCTCCTTCTGCGAAGCAGTAATGCTTGCAAAGGAGGAGGCCGACCGCATCAGACAACGGCGCCCTCGCCGCCGTCGCCGGGATTCCGATCCCGATTTCCGGCCACCGTAGACGCAGGCTCGTGGACGGCGAGCTATGGGTAGCTCGCTGTCCGATCGTCCGGTAATGGACCGAGTCTAAGACGTCGACGGCGCGCACTGTTCCCGCGCGCCTCAAGGAGTTGTCAGCAGCAGGAGGGGCCCAGCTGGGTCGAAGCCTACTGGGGACAGGGTTGTCCGAAAGGGAGCTCGTGCCCCGGTATGAAGGCTAGAAGGAACGGCGCGGGGTTTTTAGTCAGTAAGAGTCTGACACTGTCTCCCGCTCCACCCAAGAGCGGGTTTCGTCAAAGATGATTTTCCCCGTCGAGAAAAAAAAAAAAAAAAAAAAATCTGTGAGATAATTAAAAGACAATTTGGTCGATCAAATCAAGTTCATCAAACAAACAAAATTCACTACTCCAAGATTCTATAATTTTAATTTTCTAAAACGCTGCCAGTTCGCAGTCAGTAAGCAGGTTTTATTCTATTTTCTTCTTTTTTGTTAGTGGCCAGTTTGAATTTCGAGTCAACTTGTTCGATGCACGTACATTTTAATTCACAATGCTGACGATTTTTTATGTTCCAAATTGAAATCTCATTATTCCCTTGGGATCGGCCATACTGCATTATTTCCCTAGAGAATAATGACCTGCTTTAAGCGAGGTTTGTACTCGTATGACGTATAAAACGACATTATCGAGCAGGTGGTGTAAAAAGTATTTTTTTAGTAAGAATAAAATCAACAGTAACGTGTACTCACCTGCACACATATATCGATGTCTTCTTGTTATCTCTGTCACCGATCCCACAATACTTACCGATCTAAGTGCAAATTATAAAAACTGTTCTATGGCATTTCTGTTAAGATCACTAAATCTATTTTGGAATGACGAATAATTAAAATTATTGCCAACTATAACCATAAATACAACCCGAAAAAAACTCAAACTTTTCAATTTCTAGAACTTTATAAACTTAGAAAATGTCACCATAAATTCAAAACTTGTCGTTGGTAACAAACTTTTAACATTTATTGTGTTCACAAAAGAGAAACGAAGCCTCACGCGTACAAAATTCAATTTAATAAAAACGAACCAAATTAGTTTTATAGTTTTATTTTCAATACAAAGTTTCCAAATGGAAATATACAATTTTGAATATTAATGAATCCAATTATTTTGTAGATAAATTGTTGGGTCTATCAAAAAGGTATTTTCCACTGAAGATACTATCAAAATATTATTTAATTTTTACTTGAAAATGGGTTTTTCGTAGTGACTTTAAAATAGAATATGGTAAATATTCTATTTTAAAGTCACTACGAAAAACCCATTTTCAAGTAAAAATTAAATAATATTTTGATAGTATCTTCAGTGGAAAATACCTTTTTGATAGACCTTTAAAGTCACTACGAAAAACCCATTTTCAAGTAAAAATTAAATAATATTTTGATAGTATCTTCAGTGGAAAATGGGTTTTTCGTAGTGACTTTAAAATAGAATATGGTAAATATTCTATTTTAAAGTCACTACGAAAAACCCATTTTCAAGTAAAAATTAAATAATATTTTGATATATTTATATTTATATTTATATTTATATACCATTTTCTCTTTATTTTTTATTTACATCAAACCACTATCTAAATCAGTTTCCCAGATGCCATGCCGCGTTTCCTTATTCAGTCAATGCAAAGGAACTGTCATGGCCGCCATTTTGCTTCTCCTGAAGTAAATTGAAAAAATATTAAATAGATCAGGTAGCACGGAATACTGTACGTAAAGAAGCTCCAAAACTGCAAATAAGAAAGAGAAGTCCGACATGCAGATTGACGTCATAGTCTATCACATTCGTACGGCCACCATACAAATGTCGACTTGATGAGAGAGACAGATACGAGTACATTGGTTTAAAATTTCTATAATTACTCGTTTGCTTTTCTACCAATTTTGATATTGTTTTCACAATTAATATTATTTTGTATAATTTTGATGAAATGGGTAGATCACAAATATTATTGGTACATTTTCCCTATTTACGAATCAGAATTCAGGCACTTTTGAATTGTCAAAATAGCGGTCAGTCAAAAAAACAAGTGAAGCTAAATTGCACGTTCCAAAACGTAGATCTCTATGGAAAAGAACGTGCAATCGACACTCCATGGACACTTTTTAATAAATTAAAACAGGCACTGAACTTTACTTGAAAAATCCTGTCAAAGATACTCACTGAATCGCTTGGTCTTTATGGCAAGTTTAGGCAATGTGGCATGTCATCTCCAGTAGCTGCAATTCCTTCCCCCAAGCCAAGTTACAACCGTTTCTCTTGCATCGAACGCCTCGAGTTGGCCACGCCTTCGCCTTCTTTTGTTCTGACCAAAAGACTGAGCGTTGCCAAGATGTTATTCCCGTACATTTGAAGTTTTCTACTAGCGTTAACGATTGCAGATTATGAACTTGGCTAGGAGTACTGTTTAGTCTTTGTAAGTATTAACCTCAGTTGCGTCGCGATGTTATATAGGTATATCTTCGAAATTCTCGACGTTTCTCTACTATACTATGCATATATTATAAACCTAAATATTCCTCATAAATCACTCTATCTATGGATGAATACTACATGTAAATCTAGTCATGTCCTGTAGTTTTTTTAGAGTATCGCAATTAGGCAGACAGGCGGTGAGTGACTTGGTTTTATGACATGTACGAATAATCCAAGTAATAAGTAGATACTTCGGCTTACCCCCCATTCCCTAACCCCTTATCACTGTATACTCCTTTCCCGTCACAAGTAAATAAGAGGTCTTTAACCTCGTGTTTTTACTGTTCGTATCTGAGCGTGATCTCGTTGAAACTACTCACGGTAATAAAGTTTCGAGTTTAAAGACTGCATAAAACAAACTGCCAGTCTATCAACGTTACTGAACTTTATCTACCTTTGTTTACTTTTTACATAATGTAACGTAATAGGCTTTTACTCTTTGATTCCTTCTAATTTATGTTTGAAGAAATCAAAGAGCTGTTTGATGGGCTGCGGGAATGTTCGAAAGAGTTATCTTGGCCCTGGAAAGAAAAGGGAAACTAAAAGAACACAGAAAGGTTTTAGTCTATAAGTCCGACACTCCCTCCAGTCCCCTCTCATTCCACTCTAGAGCGAAAGGAGTAATTTGATGATTACTCCCGTCAAAACATAAAAACTAAATAAGAAATCTTTGATGCAATGTGGTCAACATTGCATGAAGAACATCTATCGATAGATTGATTTATTACATAAATTCTTCGTCCTACGGAACCAAAAACGTAAGTCATCCTGTTCATATTTACTAAAATTAACTTTTATATTTTGAATCACGCTTAAAAAAAAAGCAGGAATAGGTATGTGGGTATTTATGTTCTTACCAAATATGTGCATTCCACACGTAACAAAATGAGATGAGACCATCAATTTAATTCAAGACCATAATAAAATTAAGTACTTACCATATTGACAAAATAAATGAATTCGAATTTGAGACATTTTTAAAGTACTCATTGACAAAAACCCTGTCTATAAGCCTTTTTGAGAAAATGTCACAGTGGCAGTTAGTAGATCAATAAAGTTATCAGGTTAAGCTCTAGATATAGTAACCTCGTCGCAACTAGTTACCAGCCCGGAGATATTGATTGAATTGACTGACTTGAAAGACTACGTACTTAATCGCTTGCTAATCTATCGAGAAATGGATATACCACAGCCAATAATATTATTGATAGAAGTATTTAACTCGTCTTCTAAAACCTCAAATTCTTAGTATGATATAGGGAGGCTTTTGTCCAGCAGTGGGAATGTACCTTGAAAGTATATACAATGTATGTGTGTGTATGTTTGTTGCTCTTTCACTATCAAACGGCTAAACATTTTTTTTTTTTTTTTGATAGTTACGTGGGTAGACCATTTATTTACTGGAGTAACACACACCATTATGCAATTGCGAGAGCAGTGGGTTGAAACCCAGCCAGGAGCATTAGGTACTTTATGTTATTTCATCACCACTGCTCTCAAAACGGTGAAGGAAAACCTGCATCTTTTAGATCCAAAAATTTAAAGAAATGTGACATCCGCCATCCCGTACGGGGCTTGCGTGGTAGATGTGGCCCGAGTCTCAATATTGGAAACATTTTAAAGCCGACTATGCTGTTATGCAATTATCCCGGGAGTATGTTCCCTTACAATAATTTTCTACGTTCACGCAAGTGAAAGCATTGCAGGAACCTATTAAGCTCATAAAAAAAAACACTCAAGAAAACTAAAAATGAGGCTAGCAAAGCTAAATTGTCTGATTATGAAGTTATGACTTACTTCGTATGCAATCATTATAACTACATTCACAGAACTCATAGCCGTATAATTCCCTATTAACCTACTCAAACAAACCACATATTCTTGGAAAGTTATAATATTAAAGAAAGAAAAGAAGAAAATCCTTTTATAAACACTGATTCCAAGTAAAGGCCTTAGAAAAAACGCTAAAGGAATGTAATAAAAAAGCTATAAAACTTAACGCACACGTTAGGTGTACATTCGATACAAAATGGCGTCGTTACCTGTACCAAATTGCGCACACTTAAGCGACAGACCGATATGCCTTACAAAGTTCCTCATATCAGCTTCGGCTTTATCCTTTGAAACGTTATTTGCTCTTTGAAAGGGCAAACTTGTATAGGTTAGATAGTTTATTATGTGAACAAGTGAACACTGATGGGTTTTGTGATTTATGTCCATAGACACGTTATGTGTTTTTTTTTTATATCACGATTTTTGATATAATGGAGAAAAAAGGAGGCAGGTTAAAAGATGAAAATTAAAATGTTTGTTTTCACCATTTTGGAGTTTTGTACGTCAATCGGCAAAAATGGAACCCTTATAGCATTACTTTATTGTTCATCTGACAAGAGCCTTTTTTTCAAGCTTTTATTTAGTTTCATCCGATGTTTGTTTGTAATCAAATCTTGCAAATTAAATTTGATCCACTTCCCGGTTACCGATTGAGCTGAAATTTTGCATGCATGTGTAAATCAGATAACAATATAAAATTATTATAACATGGAGCTGATCTGATGATAGAACTGGAAGGAAGGTGGCTATAGGAACTCAATAATTAAACGACACAAGCCCATCGAGTTTGGGCTCGTATGATTTGTCTTGACGAGTACTAATTATATTAGTATTATACCGTGCTACGGTTATGAGAAAAATGTTTTCATTAAAAACTTGTTTCGGGTACGCAAGAAGGTACGAGTATCGTCAAGCTAGAAAATAACATCTTTTTTTTTATATATATATCTACTATCAGCCTAATGTGGCTTTAATCAGATTTGTTGATAATAAAATGTTTTTGGAGAGTGCACATCCTGTGATGTGTCAACCCTATGTACTTTTCGTATGTCAATCTTTATATTGAGGCCAATCGCACTCTTTTCAGCCGGTATAAGCAGCCAGTTGTATGCATGAGCTGTGTTGCCAGATGATTGCTGTGTTGTTCTAGGCGTTGCTTGTAGGGTACACAAGACCTTTCTATTTCCTCTTTAACTGTTGGGATTTCCAGATATTCATGCACCTCCGTGTTCCTTGTGAACCATGGCGCATTGACTAAGGTCTTCAATACTTTGTTCTGGTAGCGCTGAAGGATTTCTACATTTGAGTGACTCGCTGATCCCCAGAGTTGAATGCCGTATGTCCATATCGGTTTTAGGATACACTTGTATATGAGGAGTTTATTTTCCAGAGTTAATGTTGATTGCCTACCCAGTAGCCAATACATATCTCCAAACTTTTTGTTAGCTTGTTCTCTTTTGGCTTTTATATGGTCTCGCCAGGTGAGTCTCCTGTCTAGATGCATGCCTAAGTATTTAACTGTTTTGTCAGTTGGTAAGGTAGCACCGTCAAGTTTCACTGGGGAACAGTCCCCTCTCTTTAGTGTGAACGTAATGTGCATCGATTTTGCGGGGCTTGCGCGGATTCGCCACTTTTTCAGCCATATTCCAATTTCGTCCAGACATTCTTGAAGTTTCATGGATGCTGTGTTTGGGTCTTTACTACAAGAGAGGACTGCTGTGTCATCTGCATAAGTCGCAGTCACTACTTCCTTTGAGGTGGGTAGGTCAGCGGTGTAGATAGTGTATAAGACAGGACCTAACACAGAACCCTGTGGCACTCCTGCTTCTATTGGGCAGATGGACGAGAGAATAACATCTAATACTCAAGTTTGCTACTCCTAGTGTGTTTTCACTAAAGCAGTGAAAAAATTATACTTCTAACTCTAAAGATACCTAAGGTCGTTTATTCCATCAACTATCATCATTTTCACAATTCGGATAAATCTTCGAGTTTCGATTCGGGAATCAAACTACTGATTCTCGATACACGAGTCTGACTCGCACTTGACTATTGGTTCTTTTAATAATGGCTATAAGCCTAAAATGTGAAAAATAAATAAATATATTTCTGTTAACAAAACAATCTTACATCAAAGAAGAAATAAAATTAATAGCGTCGGCCTTTCAGACCAAAATATTGACAGTACCTTACTGTCAATATCTTTTTTAGTTTTTAGTCATAAGAAGCCATTTAAAAATGAAAAAAAAAATCAAAAAGAAATAAAAAATGTACTTAAAAAGCATATACCGGCCGGCGTTATTTTATACTTTAAATGATTTACGACGTTACACTACATTCTGCTCAAAATTGCATCCCAGTATGAAAACCTATGGGTATCATACACAACAAAATTTAATATGAAAGTTAAATAACACTAGTAAACAAGCCAGTTTTACTGGAAGCGTCGTGTTAACTTGCTCATTACCTGTATTTGCAACTAAACACAACTTTTGTTACGGAAATGTTTACGATACCAACTCGTAGACACCACTGGGTTCCGTACTAGTAAATAGATATACAAATAGATAGGTACATTTGTGTGCAGCTGCTGTGTTTCTACTCCAGAATGATCTCGATAGTTTAGGAAATATGCTAAATAGTTTGGAGTAACTAAGTTCGTTTTTGTATTGTTTGATAAAAGTTTATCCTGAAAACATATACTATAGCTTACATAATGGAACCAGATCAACCATGTAATTTAAAAATTAAACCCACTATTACATTAAATAGAATATGAATGTGGGGCTGTGAAAAAGAAGGATGAAAAAAGATTGCATGTAGCGGAGATGAGAATGTTGAGATGATGAATGTATGTGTGGTATGACGAGAATGTATAAAGTGAGAAATGAGTATATTAGAGGAAGTTTGAAAGTGGCTCCAGTGACTGAAAAGTTAAAAGGTAATCGGTTGTCTTGGTATGATCATGTGAAAACGAGTGATGAAGCGCAATTTACTGAAAGAGTTCTGAGTATGCATACATGTAGATAGAATGAGAGGGAGAGGAAGGCCAAAGAATAGATGGATTGATTGTGTGAGGAGTGATATGAAAGAAAAGGGAGTTTCAAGGAGTTTTTAATGGAAGAAAAAAACGTGTTGCGCCAACCCCAAGTAATACGGGATAAGGGCAGGAAGAAGAAGAAGATTGCATTAAAAAGAACAAAACCAACTTTTTTTAACTATTATTATAAACTTAGAACGTCATTGCACATTAAAATTTATATGATATAAAAGCATGTCGCAAGATTTAAGTACTCAATACGAGTACTTAAATCGAAAGTAATTTTTTTTTTTCGGATGGGACCGAAACTTGCTGTAGAATTGCTGAAGGCGGGCGGGCGGTAATCCATGAGGTCTTCAGGGTCGGTTCTTGACTGGTTTCCAGACATGTTGTAACGAAAACTTCAGTATAAAGTTGATAACTGATTTATTGTATCGAAATCACAATCAAATAATAAACTGGTTAAATTATCTAATTACTTCAATAAATAAATAAATTTAGTTTAAAAATGAATCACATATAAGACTCAAGTGTGATCGGCATCACAATTCAGAGGTGTTGACGCTGCGACTGCTTCGGTCAAAGTGACCTGAGCCAGCTAGCGCGCCGCCTTATAATAGCTCGCCCCCACCTCGCCTGACTCATAGAGTGGTACGATGATGTCACGTCGCGCACGTGCAGCTATCTACGTATTTTTCTTACTCAACGCCGACTTATTAGATAAGTTATTTAATTTAATTGTTTATCTTCACCGGTAAGAAAAAGTAATGAAACAAGAAATAAGTTCATGACACCAAAAGTTTGGCTTTATTGGCCACGACAATTTATTCAGAAAGAGCTATTAGTTTCTTTAAGTGACTCATGTGATCCTGCTAATTTATGTAAGAAAAGTATTTTCATTTTTAAATAATAATAATAATATAATATATTCCACAACTATCACACAACGCTGTCTAGTCCCAAGCTAAGCAGAGCTTGTGTTATGGGTACTAGACAACTGATAAACATACTTATATATTTCTCTAAATACATACATATATAGATAAATTACACCCAGACACAGAACAAATGATCATGCTCATCACATAAACATTTGTCCTGGGTGGGAATCGAACCCACGACCTCTGGCTTAGCAGTCAGGGCCACTAACCACTAGACCAACAGGCCAGTCAAAAATCGTGTTACTAATAAAAGCGGCATTATAAATTAAAAAAATTCACCGAAAATTATAACCTCTACCCCAAAATTGAACCCTCGCGGTACCCTAAATTAATTACAAGCTAATCAAAACTTTCGTTCCAATGTATTCTGACCGCATTGAAATTTCACTGTAATTGTCAAACTTTTAATTGTTATTACTGTAATTAAAACGCTATAAGTAGAGCAATTGTAGACTTAACTATGTAACAGTTTTCTTTTAGATACTTCTCCTTAGTAATTATTTGTTCAGTATTTTAATTACTTTGGATCATAGTGATGTCTAAATTATTAAACTTACTCAATTCTTTGTTTTAACAAACTCTACGAAACGTTTAAAAAAGATGTTTCAGGAATCGAGTACTTCCTTGATCGAAGAGTATTTTAACCCTTCAGATACCGTCAATTAGAGACACAATAGTAAGACAATAGATGCGCGGCCACCGGTGGTCGCTTGGGGATTCATGAATTAAGCGAATCTAATTTGTAAACATTATTTTCACCACAAAGTAATTTTCAATGATAATTTTAATTCAGCTTGTTTGGCAAAACAAAAAGAAACAATGAATTTACTGGCGCGAAATATTTCAAAGAGAAAATTATTTTTAGTTTGTTAATTAGGCGCGTTTCCAATCAGCAACTAACTGGATTATTTTTTAATTTATTTTTAAAAGCAATTTTATGTTAGGTAGATTTTAGCTATAATCTATGTTGAACAATGATTCATATAGCGGTTTCATGGTGTAGTTATGAAAGTTTCATTTTCTTATTAAAAAAGGCCAGCATTGGACTAAATAGTTTAAGACGTGCCTGATTAGACTGGAAAATAAAAAACACATTTTTCTTTGGTCTCAGTTTTGTAATCGCTTCTGATAAACACATGTATTAACATACTATATTTAAGTTTTTTTTGTCGACGGGGAAAATCATCTTATGACAAAACCCGCTCTTGGGTGGAGCGGGAGATAGTGTCAGACTCATACTGACTGACATAAATACCCCGCGCCGTTCCTTCTCGCCTTCATACCGGGCTCTAGTTTCCTTTCGGATAACCCCGAACCCAGTAGGACTATATTTAGGTTGGATTCTGTAACAATATGTCAACCTGCAATATTTACCGATACCAGTTACCGATGCGGTAGGACGTTATCTTAGGGCAAAATACTTTTATCACAGCCGAAGCCGCTAAGCAAAGGCTAGTTCTTAATAATAACAATTCGGGGTAAAACACAGTGGCTAATTACACGTCTCGTATTTCTACTAACACTATTTGTTATGTCTACAAACTTGCGAGCTACGGTCGTCAGTGGTACCATTCCTTCAATGGAACCCAATAAGGCTGAAGCTACCGAATAGACAGAGGTAAGGCATTTTAAGTACTTAGGCCTAGATCTTTACTATGAAAATATAGTCTATCAGATTACTCGCCCAAACAATTTACCCATTAGATATAATAAACTAGAAATACATGTCTTTCTTCAATAAGCATATTAGACTCAAAGTATTGCAAGTACCTAGATCTCTAAATCAACATACATAATAATTATCCTCATATTTCTCATCATAATTACAATCCACCACCGGACTTTGCCCACAACTGGGCATAGCCCCCTTTTCTCTTATGTCAATCCTCTCGTACAACTGATATTTTTATGTAATTCTAGGACACCACACAATCATTTTCTTACTACAGATCATCAGCGCATATAATTTCTATTATATCATACCTACACTTCTACGCTAATATTATAAAGAGGTACAGTTTTGTTTGTAGGAGGTAATTTCTGTAGCTACTGATCGATAGAAAGCTGCTTTATTTCTGAGTGACACAGGCTATATTTTATGTATGCGGACGAAGCCGCGTGCAAAATATAGTGTTACATATTTTTGTCATATACTTAGATACACAATTTGCTTACATTATTACTTTCTATATCTCGTAGTCTAGACTCATAAAATATAATAAAAACAGTTGTAATTTCGAGTTAAGCAAACAGTCAAAACAAAACACATTTTAATTAGTATACTTTGTAGAATTGAGACAGTAACGTGTTTACAGAGCGACGTGTTACGTATATTTCAGTATAACCAGACCTTAATTAAGCTAATTACAAAAATAGACACAAAGCTAATTTTATTTGCAATGTGACAATAATGTTTAATGTTCAACATAAAATAAAAAGGAGACATTGTTTTTGGTCTGATTCATCATAATTCATTGGGACACAACAGTACAGAGTCGGACTTTATATTATACCTTAGGCATGTTTTTTTTTTTTACCAGTTAATATTTGGGTGATACAGAAACAAATTGTGGCAGATAGAATATTGAACAGCAAATACTATATTTAAATACCTACAAAGATACAAACCATAAATACAATATAATTACATAATATATACTCAAATGTCAAACATCTTTTGACAAAGGGACGCGAGGAAAGTATTACAACTAATGAACTGAGTGAAATTGTCATTCTTTCGGCCTCAATGCATATGTCTGTAGATAAAAGTGTCCATTATTCGAATAAAAATATTGTTTCAAATTTGAATTCTATAAAGTCGTCCCACCATCTCCTTCTTGGTCTGCCGCGACCCCTTCGTGCAATTTCAGGGCACCAATTTTGCGTTTTCCTGGCTCACCACTCGATCGGCATGCGACAAACATGTCCAACCCAGTCCCACTTAAGCTGCGCAGCATTCTGAACCACGTCAATGATTTGCGTTTTGGACCGCAGTATAGTGTTTCGAACGCGATCCGTTATTTTATGACTTAGTATGCTTTCTGTCTCTAGTATGCCGTGAATCGGGACAAGTGGAGACGCATCGCAGAAGCCTCACTCGCCAACGAAAATGCAACATCGTCAACCACGACCACTCTGTCAAGAGTGAACGACTAAGGAGGAGGAGGATGCTCTAACAAACTACTTATAACAAACACATTTCATATTAAAATCCTATCTATTCTAACACACTGTAGCCTTTTACGACAAAACACAGATACAATCGGACTTAACCCCCTTCATCCAATCTTCACACACTTCGAAAGCAGCCTATCCACTTTCAAGGTACACGACAGCCTTTGCGAACAATGCAGCGTCGTTTTCCGATACCAAAGGCCTAATCTACTAGAAACCGCACTCCCCTAGTACAATGTGGCCAGCATTAATCAAAAGCAACAGATCTAAGGATTCATTCGTATCTGACAGCTACACGCTTTGATCCCACAATCCAGTACGTTTCCAACACTATTACAACCTCCTTACTAATAGACTGATGGCCCTCGTTCTCTTTGATCCCAAGACAGACGGATATTTGAGGACCCGATTCCTATTATGTTTCTAATCCTTTCTATTAGAACGGTTCTGATATTGGCATGTCGCTTGTCGTTTGCAATTTAACGCTCCGAAGTTTGCTAATATATCTATTTGGTGAGTTCTTGGGATGTCTCAGACGGATTGTGTCGACGACGCGATCATTGAACAGATTAATTTTTTTTTTCTTTTTTGATATTTTTCATTAGCTGGTACCCGTGACTTTGCCCGCGTCTAACGCGTAAAACAATACGTTTTCATTTCACAATTTCAAGAAATTGATTTGCGCAGAACCGTTCTATTGCTGAAATAAAAGTACTCCATATAACATCAGCTATCTACTAGCTAAAGTCCAGTCAAAATTGGTCCAACCGTTTTAGAGATTAACCGGAAAAAAACAGATACACAGATAGTCCGACAGAGTCAAAATTAAAAAAAAAAACCTTTTTATTATAGGTGTAGCGACATCTATAACACCACATAAGAACTACGAAGAAAATACGAAATCCTGCATCACGACATATACGACAGCCCGACATCAACTATCGGGCAGTAGCCCACCAGACTATAACACCTGTCTGGTCGGAGGATCCTCCCTTTTTAATGGAGGTTTGCGGGACTTTACTCTCTTTTCCGCATACCCCCAAATAAGTATCAAAAAGGTTACTTTAGGAAAGTAACCTTAGTAAAAAAAAAATTACATCACAAACAGGTACTTCAGTTTTTATAACACGTATGTCCTTAATTACGGGAAAAGGCAAGCAGCTATTCCAGACAGAACATTTAGTTGGTAAAATATTCAGAATAATTCATGCACTAAACACCAAAACTGCGGTTCTAAAGTGATGTAAAGTGCAAAGCACATCTGCAGTATTAAGGAAACTCGCAAAATATGGTAGTCTGTAAGTATGAATGCAACAGGCAACAGCCTTGAGACTAAATCTTAACCGGGAACCATTTATACTACTTACTCACATACATGTACAGCGGATTTAAATAATTTACGAACTGTTATACTTAAAACATGTTGCGAAACAAAAAAAGGATGTTCGCGGCAAGAAAACAAATTGTAACAAACATTCCGTATGCCGCGGTGGATATTAAATTCTTTCCCTTTTGTTACTGTCGCTTCGCTTATTTTGTTTACAATTTGCGGAAAATTTTAGACGCAAGTCAACTTTTTTGTCGACTTTGTTGGGTTTTAAATTGTGAAAATGCTTGCTTTGAATAAATTTAATTTCAGGAAAGTGCCTACAACTTTCATAATGAGTTACTTTTCACCGCAAACATTTGTAAGAACCTGCTTATTTCATTCGCTTAACGCGTTTATTTGTCTTTTTGGAGCGGCTTTAACACAATAAGGGAAGTCATCAGAATAATTCAATTATTTGTCTCTGCTTTTGTATAACGAAGGGCACGCTTCATTGTTATTAAATAAGTCTTGAGAGGCTAAATGAACCGAATCAACAAAATTGAATTTACAAAATGAGTACCTACGAGATCTTACTTTGTATTTAAAAAATTATGAAATCATCTTTATCATCGTAAACTAGCTATCTAAGATTGGGCATAAGGAGATGAAACTCATATATTAGCTCGATTTATGAATACTTACTGGAATTAGTTACGAACTTTTTTGCCGAAATCCCATCTCACAACTTAAGGACGAAAACTTTTTGTAATAACCGAATACATTACGTATATTTACGAATGCCTGGAAATTGAAAATAAGTTTAATCGTAAAAGTAAAAGAGTTCCAAGTACATGCGTCGGTAAACTTCGAAAACTTTCTGTACAGTAAGGTAAGGGTTCCCGCAGACGGGTAATCATCATCTAATCTGATGGCATGGTTGGTGCAATGATTTTAATTAATTAAACCCCGAGCAAACGCCGGCGTTCGCGCACCCATTGTTTTTCTATTGTGTCTCTAATTATCACGACTGAAGAGTTAAACAATTGGCTTCTGCACTGAGTTTCGTGGGTTCGATTTCTGAAGGAGACAAATGTTTGTATGAGTAATGTTTTAAGTTTGCTTGAATAAGTATGCAACTTTACATGTTTGTGAACGCACCCACGATACAGGAGTACCTAACTCATAGTATGGGGTAACGTTTCTTTTAAAAATACAAAAAATATTCGGGACTTTTCCTGGAGCATTTATTTTTTCCGTACTCGTCATAGGCATCATATTCCACACAATCCAGCCATCGTTTCTTTTTTCTCTTTCCTTATAACCATCCACATTCATACAACTTTCCCCTCGACATTTTACGCATTCCTGGAGTGATACGTGTACAAGACGGAAATGTTTTTTTCAAAGAAATTGTTCCATCTATAGAACAATTTTAAGTCACATTTTCGTCCCGTACTTCAGTTGGCAAAAACGAAACCCAAAAAACATCACTTTGTTGTAAAAATTAATATAAAATACTCAAATACAAATACAAAATCATTTATTTCAAATATTCCAAATGCAGGCACTTTTGAATAGTCAAATGTCGGTCAGTCCAAGAAAAGTGAAGCTAAATAATAATTGCACTCAATTTTGCTATCCCTTAAAGTACTGGAGAACTGAAGAATTAGCATTGCCATTCAACGTGGCAATGCTGCCAGTCTTCTGGGCACATTTCCGGATGACAGCGATGTGGAGGAGTACTTTGACGCCTGAGCGTGCTTTGTCTTTTTGTATCATATTTATGTACTGAAGAACCAAACTTTTAAATCCCCGCAATCTAAAGATAAAGTCGTTTATGCTGCGTTAAGGGACTTTCCGTTAACCTAGAATCATTAAGTTTAGTATGAAGCAAAGCCGTGGAGTGCAAGAAAAGAAAAAAAACTAAAGCTGTTTTTTAGGATTCGGAAAAATCTTCAATACTCGATTCGATAGCTGCAACACAGTTATAAACTAATGTAGTTGTTAACGAACCTTGTGAGTGTTAATTGTTCTAATAAAATTTTATCACTTTCTTTTAATATTGTTATTGTATTTATTTTCTATGTACACATATTTACAGCTGGGCATCGGGAACAGCGTCCAAGGCATTAATATTGTTGTTGTTATTATTACACAATTTAAAACACGGGTGGTCTTTAACCTGGATTGACTGGAGTATGGACTTATGCTTCCCTAGGATACTTTTCTGCAATTCACAAAAGCTAGTGATGGATAAATTTAATTCAAAGAAGCCTTAATTCGAAAGTTATGAGCTGTCCTAGCTACAATAGTTAGCATGATTGATTGTGACAAATTAATTCTAAGTTAAAAGACTTCAACAATGATTCTCAGTGTCCAAAGCATCTTGACTGAAAAACAGATGAATCTTTCTTCAAATGTAAAATTGCTTTTTGAGAAAAAGTTTGAAGAGAATCCCTCATCAAAACATTTATTACGCCTTGAAGGTTACTTGTACCTAATTGGTTTTTGAGAACTTTGTAATTCAATTTTAATTTCTTAAACTAGAAATTTCCAAAAGAAATTAGCGTTTTAACATTAAAAGTTTTTATGACTTTTGAAGTTTCACGTACGAGTACCTGCGTAGCTTACAGAATCTTTTTTCGTTTTCAATGAAAAACATAGGTACTCAGAAAAAATAGACCGAAGACAAGTTAACTCATTAAGAGCTGTGTGAGCTGGCAGTGTGCCTCGTAAATGGCAACTGTATCTTACCTTATTATTATCTTTATTCATTATACAAACATATAAATTATAGTTTTTAAATATTTAAATAAAAAATAATAAACATTTAAAAATATAAAAAATAGTGTCCCACCGGTATCGGGAACAGGGTCCAAGCTACCGGCGGTCAGGGCTCCAGAGAAAGGAACCTCCTGACTATACGAGCCGTGTCCAGGAGTACCGCTTTCTGAATCAAGCCCTTGATCCAGCCGCCTAACGATTATTATTATTATTATCAAAGTTGAAGAAGTCATTTTATTATTTTGAGCGTAAAAAAGATAAGTAAATCCATTGCTCTACAATCGCCGATGGATGGGGCGCCAACGTAGTCATATTGACGTCAGTGTCTACCTATTTGTAGAAATTAGCACAAATTACTAAAACATTTGCAATAAAGTATTGAGTATTGAGTACATAATATAACCTTACAGAAATATTAAATCTAAACAACCTACACACAAAAACGTAATACAACAGAAAAAAAGTTCAAATTTAAAATAACAAATACACAAACAAAACACCCTACCAAAACACGAACCTTTAATCAAAACCTCTCACCTTTACTTTCTATACTCGTACATAATACATAAATTGGTCCGTCCCGGTGTTTGTCCGAAAGAGTAACTTAATCGCGCTAGACATACCATCGCTTTGGTTCGAAACTGTCAACAGGCCGAGCAAACAGACCCTTTGTCCTCTATAAATACAAGTTGATGGACTTTTACAGCCATTCAACCTCTGTGATCCGAAAAACCTGCAAAGTGCGTATCCGAAATAATTCGAATACCTACTTGTAGAGCTACAAAAAAAACTTTCAAGAATCAATTGACTTTTTTTCTGCTGCCAAACAGGGGGACTGGGCTGAACATGTTTACCGCATCTATTGATAGGGTCGTAAAACACAAAATTGATGCCCTGAAATTGCACGCATTCCAGAAAGAAGGAGACCGTGGGCGACTTAATTGTCTTCTTTATGAACTGATAAGAAATTGACCAGAGCTGGGAACATTGGAAGAATTGGAGGCATTTGGCCAGCTGCAGGACAGTACAGGCAAGATAATGGAATGCGTGTGGGTTATTCCGTGGGTGAGTATGTCAGTGATTGTGTGGGTGAGTATGTGGGTGAGTGTGTGGGTGATTATGTGGGTAAGTGTGTATGTATATGTTTGTTACTTCTTAACCCTCAAACGGCTGAACAAATTACAATGAAAATTGGTGCACAAAGTATACTTTTTATTTCGTGAATAAGTTCCTTTGGGATATTTTTAGTACCGTGCGGGCGAAGCCGCTGACAGCACATAGTACATATATATTTTATAAATCTCATAAGTACGTGTTTTTTGGTTTGCAAAACTTTTTGTTTTCAGTTTACATCTGTGGTTGCTGAATAAACATGACTTTATTTAGTTTTCTGTTCAAGCCTCGTGTGCATAATGTTTTAAAGTTTGTATTTTGTTGAGAGAATTCTAATATTTTCGTTTTTGTTCCAGAGTAATAAATCGATGTTTTCTTTTTGTTCTGTAGCGACATCTATGACGCCACATAAGAACTACGAAGAAAATACGAAATCCTGCATCGCGCAATCAGAGTTCCGCGCGATTTGAACATATACGACAGCCCGACATCAACTATCGGGCAGTCGCCCACCAGACCATAACACCCGGTCGGAGGATCCTCCCTTTTCAAAGGAGGTATGTGGGACTTTACTCTCTGTTCCACCTACCTCCAAAGTTCCAATATTTATCTGGCTTTTTTATATATATTCCACAACTATCACACAACACCGTCTAGTCCCAAGCTAAGCAGAGCTTGTGTTATGGGTACTAGACAACTGATAAACTCCTTCTTTCTTCTTTTTCCTGCCCTTAACCCATATTACTTGGGGTCGGCGCAACACGTTTTTTTTTTCACTCCTTACGCTTACAATACAAACCCTATGAGAAATTAAGAATTATAATACAGTAATAAAAGATTGTTATAAAATTTAAAAGCATAAAAACCAGCTCATCTTATAATGTGTGAACTGATTATAATTTTTACGGATGAAGGTGTATATAATACACGTACTTCGTTGTTACAGTTACATCGTTACAGTTTTGAGCCCTTTGGGGTTGAAACGCTTCGGTCATGGTGTCCGAGTGCGCGTCTCCTTTTTAAGGAAATTTCTCGCCGACTGATCGACAACTTGCGTGACCAGACTTCCGTTCTTCGGTCAAAGAGTTAGCATTGCCATCCAACGTGGTAATGCTGCCAGTCTTCTGGGCACATTCTCGGATGACAGCGATGTGGAGGAGTACTTCGACGCCTGAGTTTACTTTGTGTTTTTATATTTTATCTATGTACGTTATGTATATACTTAGGTTTTGTATAAGTAAGTAGTTTAAGTTTTTTTATGTACATATGTAAATTTTACCACAATAAGTAATAAATATCTTCATTGTATAAACGATTTAGAGGGTGCGAATAGCCATTGGCTGGCTTCGACAAATTGTGATAGTAGTAGTGTGTGTGTAGTTTTAAACATTTTTACCTCTATTCTATTTGAGAGTGACGTGGACATTTTGACGTATTGATCGAAAAGTGTTGACAACCATAAAAAATATTTAGTACAGGGCCGGGCCCAATCGCACCTTGCAACATCGTCATAATTAAAAAATATCACCACCATTGTACCCATAAATTTAATTTTATGTATAAGCTGTGTTACTTTTTGGTGTACAATAAAGTGTTATATTCTATTCTATTCTCATATATTTTCATGCATCGCCAGCATGTTATGGCATTAAGAGTTACATAAAACTTTAAATATTAATTAGGCATGTATAATCCACAATGACTATTTAATTTCCAAATGAATTTTACATAATATGAGTCTATTATTCCTGCCCTAATCTTCGGGGAATACGGAGCCTATGGTATGCATGGCGCATAACATCATTCCCGTATTCCCCGTAAATAATGTAGAAACAAAAATATGAGAGAGCGGAAGCAAGGAGGATTGCCTACTTTGACATGAAAAAATATTGTTAGTGTAAATGCATTGTTGGTTTAACTTGGGACAAAACTTTCATCTCATCTGTGCCCTGGTCCTATGGTCACTTGGGGTCGGTGTCACATTTATTTTTTATTTCCATTCTACCTGGTCAACCGTCACCCCTACCACTTAGATACTTACTTCCTTTTCTTTCATATCACTCCTTTTAGTTCATGAATCCCCAAGCGACCACCGGTGGCCGCGCATCTATTGTCTTACTATTGTGTCTCTAATTGACGGTATCTGAAGGGTTAAATAACTTTTAACAATAATAAATGTTTATTACCCAATTACTATGTCTGCCACTGGCTGGCTCAAGCCAAATAACTTCATAAGTTAATACATTTTTAGTCTATCACGACAAAAATCGAAGTAAAAGATAGTAGTAGTACTAAGTACCTACCTTCTTTTATTTCCGCAACTAATTTGTTTCACACATCAAGTTACGAGTTTGTATGAATGTGTGACAATAAATAACAAGTTGCTGGGCAACTAACTTGCTTGTGGGCGCCCTCCCTTAGGTGTTTGAAATGAGTCATTTATTTGTTCCCTACACATTTCTGACGATGGATAACATACAATAAAATATAACCATTTACTATGACCTTTTAAATGATTTTGTCATACTTCTTAAAAATACTTAAAAGCGAACAGAACAAACACAGATAGCAGAGCAAAAAGATGCTGCTTATTTCAAACGCAATATCTTCCAGCGAACCTGCAACAGGAGACACTTTGATATTAGAAGCCATTTCCTTACCAATAGATAACATCCCATTCAAATTCCATAGCATTAGTACATCCGTGATTTATCGAGAAGAAAGGTTTATTGTAAAAAACACGCGATTTATTGTAAACTTTACCTACATAATGTTTGTACAAACCCAGGGACACCTAGATTACTTGGATATTACTGCAGTTTATATAAAGATAGAACGAGACAGAAATCGAATTCATATTCCAGAGGTCATCGGTCGTACGTAACTGCTGCGGTGATCAATCACTGGCAGTCACGGGACAGATTTACCTAAAGTATAAAATTCAATTTCGACTCAGTACGATCGAACTATACGCGACGACTCGCGACGCTTCACAGCTAAGATTAATATCATTAGGTACCTACTATTAGAATATAAATGATAGAAATAAATAAAACAGCAGGTAGAAATTTCATTTTTTTTACGAAAGCACTTAGTAAATATAATAGTTTCCTTGAATAATCGAATCAAAAATGAACACATCCACAGGAAAACCGAGGTTACCTGTGGGTAACCTCGGTTTCGATTCGAAAAATGGCAAAAGACGCATTACTCGCAAAACAGAATATCGACGGTGACGAAAGATTGTGGAGTAGCGACCGCATACCGGAAGTCGGAGCGTTGGAAGACCTGCGGAAATCCGATGGATGCGAGATACACAAGACCGGACGTGTTTCAGCGACACTTGAGGGACGCCTATGTCCAGCGGTGGACGTCTTTCGGCCAAAATCATTCATGAAGATGATGATGAAGATGACTATTAAACGCGCATAAAATAGAATAAACTTTGTTAAACAGCAAAATAGTAACATAACTTAGGCACAAACGTATTTCTATGGGTATAAATAACATTAGCGGCTTTGATGTCATGTATTGTAGGAAACCAATCGCATCAATTGACTTGCGTTCTATTTGCGGCCGGCCTCATCCTGTTAAAACTGACTGAAAACAAAATTGACGTGAAAAAGTGTTTTTTTGAAAACCTATTTACAAAATAAAGGTCATTTATCATTATCATATGCCGCATTCATACAAATTGTATCCAGAAACAGAGTGATAGATAAGAAGTGGTTGTCCAAACATTATTATTACTTGAGTTCAAAGAAGCGTTAATTCTTATAATACTAAAGTTGTGGGCATAACCATCAAAACTTTTTACTTAAATCACTCGAGGCAAATTGTAGAAATCCCTAGTGGGCCTTTAAAACTCTTACCAGATAAAGTTTTTAAATGAAGGTACTCTTTTTATGTAAATATAGCTTGGTAAAACGGTACAAAACCCTACGTAGTTCAGTAAGATAACATCGCTGTCAAGCATCCACCCTAGACGACAAAATTAAATAATTCGACCCTCAGGGAAATTCACGGTTCGTAACACTCATGTTTTATTTAGATAGTTTGATTAGATATATGTGAGAAATATGTATGAAATATAACAAGTAATGAAAACATTATTTCATTGGTTTCGCTTTCATATAGATTTCCCTGGGGCAAGTTGGTGATACAGAGACAAGCGGCCAGAATTACTTGACCTACCCTGCCGTTCCTTTCACTAATAATTTTGTAGAACTTTAGAAAATTACCGAAGAGTACCAAGGGTCAAATTGAAGTGGTGTGTTTGAAAATATTTCGCGATTAAACAAATATAAAAGGTCTTATTTACCTTGTCATATTGATCATTTCAGCAGTAAGTTCTATATAAATACTAAAGTATTGACAACTTGCTTGTCCTTTGGGACTTCCAGAGAATAATGGCTTGAACGACGAGAGGTAACGTTTTTACAAGATACGGTAAAATAAATATAATCTGATACTGTAATCATTTCTCAGTAGCAAATAATGTTTGTAGATGTTTACATGTGCGTAGGTTTTAAACAATCAATCTATACTTGTACACTAATATAATAAAGAGGTAAAGATTGTTTTTTTTTTTTTTGTTTGTAGGAGATTACCGTCTCTGAAAGTACTGGTCCGATTGTTAACCCTTCAGATACCGTCAATTAGAGACACAATAGTAAGACAATAGATGCGCGGCCACCGGTGGTCGCTTGGGGATTCATGAATTAAAAGATTTAACCCTTCAGATACCGTCAATTAGAGACACAATAGTAAGACAATAGATGCGCGGCCACCGGTGGTCGCTTGGGGATTCATGAATTAAAAGATTTAAAAGATTTAACCCTTCAGATACCGTCAATTAGAGACACAATAGTAAGACAATAGATGCGCGGCCACCGGTGGCCGCTTGGGGATTCATGAATTAAAAGATTTAACCCTTCAGATACCGTCAATTAGAGACACAATAGTAAGACAATAGATGCGCGGCCACCGGTGGTCGCTTGGGGATTCATGAATCAAAAGATTTAACCCTTCAGATACCGTCAATTAGAGACACAATAGTAAGACAATAGATGCGCGGCCACCGGTGGTCGCTTAGGGATTCATGAATTAAGTATTTTTCACCGATAGAAAGCTGTTTCATTCTTGAATGACATATATTTTATGTGCGCGGGTGAAGCCGCTGGCAGAAGCTAGTGTAAACTAAACAAAAGGACTTTTTGTGTTAATTAATCTTTAGCAGTAGTAATTCGATTACAAAACTAAATCCATTAGTAGATAGCTACATTATTTCTGTGATACGCTTTTACTTTAGACAATACTTAGACTTTTACACTTGAATAATTGGACTGATCCTCGGGAAAAGGGCAAAGCTTCGCTACTAATTAAATACTTAGTAATTAATACTAATAAATACCAATAATGGATTTCAATATTTTATACAAGTGTTAGTAAATTTTTAAAGTAAATTATTATTATCATTTATGTATGTTATATTTATGATAATCATACAAATATTATTTATCTTTTTTTTATTTCTCATTTACGTTAAAAACTTAGTAATCCTTGTATAAAATATTTAAAACCTGTTATTAGTATTAATATTTACAATAAAGATATTTTATTTGAAAATAAAATTAATTTATGTAGGTTTATATTGCATCTACCCTGAAACTATCTAATCTATTGTTTATGCACCTGCCACGTTTTCTCTTCACCACCCTTGGTAGCCTTTTGTACCTTTGTGTTGCATGAAGTTTTAATAAATAAATAAATCCTACCATCGATGGTCTATCTCTGTTTCTCAAAAGTTGCTGGACGAAATCTTATTGTTGACGAACTTGTTTATATATATTAAAAATTAATTTATTATTCTTCAGTAATTAATTTAAAAAATAGTAAAACCCACATTGTGTAGTTTCTTATATCGTGTTTAAAAAAAACTGTACATAAAAATTGCCTGACACGTACCTATTATAGAGTCTTATGTAACATGTAGGTTACACATACATGACTGGGGCATATCCGGGCAAGCTAGACCTACTTCGCAGTCATACTAATGAGTGAATCAGAAACACGCATGCTTAATAAATGGATCGTTAGCTCCCCCCTTTCATCACGGCTCACTTTGATTCGCTCCATATGCCCAGTCATCACCCCTATTAGGAATTAATAGGATTGCGTGCGACTTACATTTATTTATTTTAATAATATCTTTACAAAAAGTAACGGCGATAAAAGTCATGCGACTATCGACGCTTTTTCACTAACCTAAGTAACGTGTTTACTTTTTCTCTCTAGCACGCGGCTTCGTTCCGCATGCCTTGGGGGCGCATAAGACTTTTCTATATTTTTTTTAACCCGCATAAGGAGCAGTCGACTACTAGTTTAATAAAAACTTATTCTATACCTAATGTTATAACTAATCAGCAGGTAAATTCAAATGACTTTTCCATTAGCGTTCCCGCTAAACGCTACAAGTAAAGTGTATGTATGGCAATGACGTTACCTGTCACGTCACTTGTCAAGTGACATCTCCGCAGGAACTCTAAGACTAAAACAAAGATTTTATATATTCTACTATATTCACTAAACTTGGACTAAAGTCACTTGTCTAACTCCCAGTTCTTAGATGAAATATTATTAAGGTTTAATTATAAGTCCGGATCACTTGTTGAACGGAACCGTACATATCGCAGGCCCAATTACACTATAAACGAGACAAATTTTACCCAATATCCGCCTACCTTTTATTATTTTCTTAATTATTAGGGACTTCGCAGGCTATGGCAGCCCCATCATATATGTAGGTACCTAAGGCAGTTCAAGGAAACACTTCTTAAGACTACAAAAATAAATTATTTTATTCTGTTTGTCTTTGTGTTCAAAGCACAAAGACAGAGAAAAAATAGGTGAAAATCCTCGCTTTCTGTATCTTAAGGCATTAGTAACTACAAAACGTTGTTACTCTAGATTTAGCCTGAGCTATTAGTATCAGGCTGTAGTCTGCATTAATAGTACTATTCTAGAGTACACATAGACAGCCTAGCAAAAGGTCAAGTACCACTCCACAGTGTCTCAGGTGTTCAGTGCTGAAGATCATTCATAGTTGTAACAGTATTATCTCGTTCATTTGTTGTACAAGTTATTATAGAACCTTTCGTGGAGAAGCAGTGTGCGGTACTTACCAAAATGTAGAATGGAAATATTGTAAGAACAACCATTTTTTTTAAAGGTTTAGCCATGGAGTTTCTTGCCGGTTCTTCATCATAGGAAACGACCAATTTGGAACCGTTCACTAGCTTCTGACGTTTTATAAGTGCCCGTGAAATAAAAACTTTTGACTTTTGACTTTGTAGAACATACACCTACTTATTTCTAAGGTGAACGAACGGTATCTAAACATGTTAAGGTTTACGCTCCAGGGTTGCCAGCAAAAATTCAAATTTCCTCAAGCCTTTTACATTTTACAGGTAAATGACAAGTTTTATTTTGATTAAAATATGATTGACGACTGTAACAATACGGCTATTTACGGAATTTCATCAAAACAACCCTCTCAGTTCAGCTAACCCTATTGAATGACTTTTCATGAAATAGCGTATCATAAATAAATATGTGATACGGCCATTCAACAGTGCTGGACGAAGCTAGTGTGGGGCCTGTAGCGAATCCTACTAAAGTGCCCCCTTCGCCATCCTTTTAATGACACCGAATTAAACTAACTCTTTTCACTTATTTTTAAACAGGCCTCGAAGCTCAGGTAGCGATGGGTCCGTAGTCTTTATTTAAAATCTGGAACTAGTTAGAATTCATATGACACAGGTATATCGACATATTTTTTTCGTCCATGCGGAGCATCGGTCCTATCATCCCTATGCGCGGGTCTCGTAGCATTTGCTACTCTGCTACGTGGTTAATCCACCATTGCCAATCAATTTGTAGTACATTTATTTCTTTCTACAAAATACAGGAATAGAGAAATTAGGCAACGCTACTATTTCAAATAAATAAGACAATGATCTTATTTATATGAATTTTACTGTTTCATCACTGTTTTTACGAATTTTTCATCAATCAATATTTTTGCTATATTGCAATATTTTTGCTTTTTAACTATAGCTATTAACTATAGCCCCAAATAAAACGGGATAAGGGCAGGAAGATGATGATTTATGCTTTTTAAGACGTATCGAGTTACCCAATTTCTGAATTGTGGAGGTCAAATTGCGCTATGTATAACTTATTCAGCGGGATCTACTAAAAATGGAAGTCGGAAAAGGCTAGGCAGATTATGAACGGTCTAATAAACTACGGATACGATTCGTTTTATTATTAAAGTGGGTAGGTGTCACAAGAGGTAGGTTACAAATCAACGCCATAATAAATACTACATTGCTTTAATCTGATCGACAAATCACTTTCGGAATTCGGTAGAAAATTTAATTAAGGGACGAGAAATTCTTACTAATTAATACGAACGAGAACCATGTTACTGTCACGTTTTCGCACGAATTCTGTATTCAACGTTTTATTTTGACGAGAGGTATTCAAGCATACCTTTCGACTAATTAATCATAACGTTTTGCTGGAAATATCATATTTGTGTGAAAAGAAACTTGAAAATTTAATTTCGAAATGAATTTCACAACGTATTTTATGAAAAAGAATTCCTAGTAACGAGCTTGAACGATAAAGACTATTTTATCTCTAAACTGGAATTTTATCAGCTAGACTTTTTACTGAAACGTAGGAACAATACTGTAAATCGTATAACGATTCAATTTTTCCAGAAAATCGGTTAAAAGCAATGTAAACCTTACTTAACGATATCATATGCGAATAAATAAGCAAACCCAACTTGGTGCAAAGCATAAAACCTCGAACATATTTCCATATAAATGTCTGACTTTATACATTTTTTTGCCATTAAGTGTAAAAAATTGGGCATTTTACCCTTTTAAATAAGGAAGGCTGCGGTCAATGTTTGCCCCTCTGTTAAGAATTGCTAATATCAATAAAAATTTTGCCCTCGAAAATATTAATAAACTTTGGACCAATGTTACTTCACCGACCCTTGTCCCTCGCCTACATATATACATATGAAAGGAAATTAACGAAATGTTTTGGGAAGTTATCATATTAAGCCGAACATCGAAGTTTAAATTTTGGTATTAAAGTATTTGTATTCATGACTTGGTGTTATGTATGTCCAGTTCACGACACATTTTATGATTTTTATATGTTTAGTAGGCAGTAGGCCCGGCAATAGCGTTATTATGTTCCCACTGCTAGAATTTAGGCCTGCTTTTCCATTCCATGAGATGGAATGGGTCGTAAGCCACCACGTAGGCCCTGTGCGGGTTGGTTGGTGGATGTCACATGTTTTCGATTTTTTGGTTCTAGGACATGTCGGTTTCCGAAGATTTCCTTCACCGTTTTAAAAGCGCCTACCTGGATTTGAGCTCGTGACGTACGATTCATACGATTCATAAGTCAAGGTGGATACCACTGGGTCATCACTAATAGGTTAGGGCATTTTTCGACTGGCCTGTTAGTCTAGTGATTAGTGGCCCTGACTGCTATACCGTCGGTCGTGGGTTCGATTCCCACCCAGGACAAATGTTTATGTGATGAGCATGATCATTTGTTCTGTGTCTGGGTGTAATATATCTATAAGATGTATGTATTTAGAAATAAATAAGCATGTTTATCAGCTATCTAGTACAAACAACAACACAACAAGCTCTGCTTAGCTTGGGACTAGATGGCGTTGTGTGAAAGTTGTGGAATATTATTATTATAATTTATGATTATTATTTATGGTCATAGTTTTCACTTACGTCCATGAGCTACCTAAACTGACTAGGATCTTTAAGTTTTTGAAGAAAAAGGAACCCATTTCTTTGATTCTTTATTACACCAAACTTGCCCCTTTCTTGTCTTTCTTTTTTTGATTGATTGACGACGACGATTCAAAAACTGTCAATAATATAATTAAACAAACGCGTACATCAAATGACTGGAACAATTTGCCTGATGTAGTTTTCCCTGCCGATTATAATTAAGATATCTTCAAGGGTAAAGTGAACATAATCTTAATAAACTAGTGCGCCTCACCATCAACGATTGCATCACTGCTTACCGTCACTGTTTAGCAGTCAAACACTAGTTAATATTAATTATAAAAAAAAAAACCATTTGAATAAAGTGCTTTAAGTTTAAAAGTCATTATCTAAAATGCTATTCAAGATAGAAAATATACATAACGGTTTTACTGCTTTTACTCCAATTTTAAATTACCATTTTTTTTGTTTGCACATGGCGGTATAATTAGCATTTGCTCTGCTAATGTTAATGAGTGTGTGTCGAGCGAGTCTCAGATTACACGTCAACCAATCTCTCATAATTAACACGGATAATTTAATTAATTGGGAAACCAATTAGCGGTACAAACAGGAAAATTAGTACTGTAAGAATATATACGTGGACTTTTCCCAAGAGTTTTTATTCCGTAATTATTTTGTAAAGACCATGATCTTATTATCTAAATATATCAAATTTCAAATGAAGACTACAGAAAAGGCTTTATGTCAAAAACTTTGCTACATATAGAAAACCGGTGTAAAAAAAATTATAGTTTGTAATAATCCCAATCAAAAAAGTGGGATTAAGCTCAACATATCTGCCACAAGTCAAATGAGCAGTGAGCCACTACTTGGGTCCCATTAAACACAAGGCGACATCGCAGCCTGCAGGCCAAGGTGAAGGTGGAGAGATGAGCTTGACAACTCTACCCGAGGGACTGGCCTGTAATGGCTGAAGACAGACGTGAGTGGAGATGGAGGCCCACGCCCAGCAGTGGGACAAAATAAGTTAACAACAACAATATGACAATAATGATTTTTGCACCCGCACATGCCAATTTCCAAATTGACAACGCTGATATTTACGATTCTTGCGTTGGATTTTGAAGTAGGCGTACAAAGACAATACAACATCATAATATCCCTACCCCTAGTACCCGTCTATGCTAGGAAAAGGGTCGTAATCCATTACGCTAGCACAGTGCTAAAAACTTGGTTAATGGTTATTACAATTGACCACGATGGTTTTACCCAATTTTGATTAGTGTATTGTATTCACAATATATTATAGCAATGGCCCAGCAGGACCGTGGTACTATAGGTTTACTTCTGAAAGGGAAACGCGCAAAAGTCAACTGAAGAAATACAGGTGTGGTTTTAGTCAGTAAAAGTCTGACACGCCGTCATTAGATGATTTCCCACCTGAAAAAAAAACAAATCAAAAACTTAATAGATGGTGGTGAAAATAAGATTCAACCAAAAAAAAAGACATCCATTCTTTTATTCTTATTCCCGTAGAGTCTTCAAATATCCCTAATAAATAACCCTTTGACTGCAAGTTCGTAATACTAGACTAACTTTACCAAAGCTCGTATGTTTGAACGTTAGCAAGCACATCCGAGTTACACAAGTATTGTTGAAATAAGACAAACTTTCCGTACTTAAAACGTTCTCGACACAAACTCAGATAATTTTTAACGCCCACATCTCGAACAATTCTCACATATGTGAGTGCGCAACTCGAAAGTCATGTCTCAAGCGCTGTCAACGAAAGAAAAGTTTAGATTTAGAGGGGTCCTGAAGTTTGGGTGTTCTCGGCTCCCACGCTACAGGAGTACTGGGTACTTGAGTAAGTCTTGGGTAACTTCTGACACCTTCGTCGAGCCCTCTAACGTTATTTACAAGACGACTCCAGGAACCTATTCAAAGGATATTCTATTAAGAACTTCGTACAACTTTATTTTCTGCGCCAGGAAAGGTAATCAGTGGGAGACGGTGACGTTATGCCCGATCGCGTTATTCACTTACCCACGTTAAATGTTGAGAATTTACGTTTTAGATATCATTAAGTGAGCAATTATAAGTCCTCGGAAGTTATCACGAGTTTAGGAGTTGTGAAGTACAAAGTTTACAAATATGGGCGGACGTCTAGCTTCAGCCTGTGGCTTTGCCCATGTGAAAGTAGGTTTCACCCGTTTTATCCACTTTGAGAATGAATTTTGAAAAATCGACTCTTAGTGCTCGCTGACGTCATAAAAAGAAATCTTGTGTTAAATATTTCGTTCCAAGTCCCATTAGTTTCGGCTGTAGATTGACAGTCAGTCACTTTATTATCCTTTTAAATATACGCACCTATAGATTATAGGTATATGAACTAAGCTTTTATGTACGGTCGTCCGTCATTTGTTTGCTGTGCTAATAATTTAATAATGAACAAGTGATAAAAGTGTGGTCGGTATTAATTACTTTGTAGGTTATGACATAACTAATACCATTTTAAAGTATTTTTTTACCAATTTAGAATAATTGAAAATCCTTGTCTTTTCAGGCAGATACATAGAAATTAAATACCTGTATATAATCCTTGTGGCTCGAGAAAAGAATACCTGAAAGAACGATTCTTGATAACGCAACGGAAGGCGCTCCTCTTCATTCTTTATTAATGCTTCCTACTGATGAATCTGAGGTCCTTCAACTCATTGACGGATTGAGGGACAATTGCGCTGTCGGTATTGACCAGATATCGAGCCGGTTGCTAAAGAGTTGCGCTCAGGTTCTCTGCCCCGCTATTGTTCACATCTGTAACCTCGCCATATCTACGGGGAAATTTCCACAGGCGTTCAAATCTGCAGTTATAAAACCCATACATAAGGGTGGTGACAGGGACTGTGTCAACAACTTTAGACCCATCTCTATCCTTCCAACGCTCTCAAAGATACTAGAGCGCTTAATGAATAACCGGTTGATCAGCTTTCTCGAGGGGAACAACCTCCTTTCATCTTCTCAGTTTGGGTTTCGGCAAGGCAAATCTACCAGTGATGCGGTGCACGAATTGCTGAGTTCGATCATAACTAATTTGGACAGGAAAAGAAAATGTCTCACGGTGTTTCTGGACTTGGCAAAGGCGTTTGACACGGTTTCTGTCCCACACTTATTGGGTAAGCTGGAAAATATGGGTGTACGAGGTCTTCCTCTGAAATTATTCCATGACTACCTAGCTAACCGAAGACAGCAAGTAAAAATTGATGATAGGGTAAGTAACGAACTCCCAGTGACTTTCGGTGTACCTCAGGGTAGCATTCTTGGCCCGACCCTTTTCTTGATCTACATCAACGACCTCTGCCAACTCGGCCTTAATAATGGTAAGATTTTTACTTTTGCCGACGATACGGCCCTCTTTTTTAGTGGTGATAGCTGGTATGAGGTCTTTGATGTGGCTCAACAGGGGTTAAATGGGGTTACTGAGTGGTTAAATAACAATGTACTGTCTCTCAATGTCACTAAAACCAAATATATAGCATTCTCACCTCGATCAAATACACTACCCCCACAATCCCTTTCTCTAACGGCCCACACGTGCAGGTCAACAAACCAACCGTGTGCATGTACTTTTCTTCAAAGAACAGACCAAATAAAATATTTAGGAGTAATTTTGGACCAATTTCTTACCTTCAAACCACATATAAGCGCCCTGGTAGCGAGATTGCGTAAACTCATTTATGTATTTAAGAGTCTAAAATATGTAGCTGGCCATGGAACCATCAAGATGGTCTATTATGCTTTGTGCCAGTCGCTCATAGACTACTGTATCGTTTCCTGGGGAGGGGCTGCAAAATCGCACTTGATAGAAGCGGAAAGAGCCCAACGTGCTATCCTTAAGGTTGCTGCGGGCCTTCCCTTCCGCTTTCCTACAGTCGACCTGTACAAAAGGTGGGATGTCCTGACTATTCGACAAGCCTTCGTTTTGCATACAGTTCTCAAAAAACACTCACAGCTGGTCTATGAACCGGATTTATTAAGAGACAAACGAAGGAAGGGTACTGTGTGCAAAACCGAGCGTTTTCGTTCACGTCTGGCCCGAAAGTTTTTCCCTTACCTAGGAAATCACATCTACAATCACATAAATACCAGCCAAAATATATATCCTTTAACTAAATCAAGTTGCAAGCAAAAAGTTACTACGTTTTTGAAAACACTTACTTATGATGACACAGAGAAGCTACTTCATTCGGTTAATTAAATCTTATCTACAGCTCTGTTACTTATTATGTTCAAATTGTGGCTTCAAAATTCCAACCTCCAACGTTCACAAGACACTCACTCTGATACAACTACCATTCACATTCAAAACCGTCCTCTTGCACATTTTCTACACACTACATACACTTTTGTCCACACTCACATTTCCCACACACCACATTCAAAACCATCCTCTTGCACATTTCCTACACACTACATACACCTTTGTCCACACGCACATTACCCACACACCACTTTCACCACCATCCTCATACATATTCCATTCATATATTGACTGCACTTTTTATTTTATTTTTTGTCTTCTTTCCTTTTCTGTTGTTAACTTTAATTATTATCGTTTTTGTTTTTAAATTTGTGTTAGGCTGATAAGTGGGGCCTGGTGACCTGTAGCACAGGTTTCTCCGAAACCTACAACAGGCACCAGCTCTCACAATGCTTTATTACTACAAAATTGTTAAGTGCTAGATTAACATTGTGAGAGAAAATAAATGATATTATTATTATTATTTAAGTTGGGGTGGCTTTTGGCCCAACAGTGGGAAAGTATAAGCTAAATAAATAAAATATAACTATCCCTATATTTTAATAAAATATTTAAGTCCTCCACCGCGCGTTTCTCTGTGTTCACGATAAACTCATGAACTGCAGAACTTATTTCATTCCGTTTCAGGAAAGATTTAAATGTATGTGTATGTGTTTTCCTATACAAGTATATAATAGTAAAGAAAAGCCGATAATTTCAAAGATTTAAAACTACCGTCCGAAGTAGTTATAAATAAATCTCTATAGAAAATGATCAATTAGAACAGTCCACTACACAATTGACTTTTTTTTTTTCAAATTACTAAAAGTTGAAATTAAAAACTTCATCTATACAAAATGGAATAATAGTTAATTTCAAGGCACGTTCATACGAAATAATCATTATAGTTAAGTACATAGTTACATGTAAAATTCATTAGTTAGGCTACATGCTACATGTCGCAAAACTAGCCGCAGTCTCTCCATCACGGTCCATTCTGAGAATTTCAGTCTCAATTTTAGTACCTAGCCTAGGATTTTCCAGAGCACTTCGAAAATTTTCCGAGAAAGGTTTATGTCTATAATTTATGTTCGTCAAGTGTTGAAGGCTCACTAAACTTTGTACAATATTGTTATAGGAAAGTAAACATTAAATCTAGCTAGATATTATTGTAGATTGTAATAAAAATACTACATATTTTGCCAGCGGATTCGCCCGCGTGATAGTAGAATATTATCCCAAGGGAACATAATCTCAGGGATAAAAGTATCCTATGTGTTAGTCCACGACGTGGTCTAGCCGTGCACCAAATTCCATTGAAATCTGTTTAGCCGTTTGACCGTGAAGAAGAAACACACAAACATCACACAGCCATAAAGGACTCATAATTAATTTTTAATTAATAATTATGTAGGTTTATATTGTATCTACACTGGATCCTTTGCTTTAGTTCGCTGAAAGAAAACTCATTGTTGGGTTAAAACTAAAGTCACTCAGTTTTATACTCAGATCCCTAAAAAGAGGGTAATGTAGTTTATGAATAAAGATTTTAACTAACATAATCTGTAGGTACTATTAAAGTTCTAGAAAAGATTTTTAATGATCTTTTTTTTACCTAATGTAACTTTTTTTTTAAATAATAATACCTCAAACAAAACATACACTGTTGTTCTTAAATCCTTTCAACACCTGCATAGTTCACAACCCCCTCCCCCTCTTCTCGCTAAAGCTTTCAAAACCCCTTAATTCTTCAAACCATCACACCTCAGTCTACTTCATTTACCTAAGAAAGTATTAGCATTAATTTACGCGCGCACAATGGAACACAGTAAAGCGTTCGCGGTATTTTAACTAATACTACTCTAGAGTATTTACCTATGAAGTTACCGCGTTTTGTTACTGGTTACTCTGTTCTTTGAATGTGTTAACTTCAAAAATTTCCTTAAAGTTATAGGGTCAATTGTTATTTCTTTTTCAAATCTACACTAATATTATGAAGAAGTAAAGTTTGTTTTCCTGTTTGTAAATACTAAATTTATCGATAGAAATCTGTTTTATTCCTGAGTGACATAGGCCATATTTAATGTGTGTGAAGTAACGGGCAAAAGCTAGTAATGATAGATTTATTTGTTTCCCTGAGTTTTTTTTTCCGTAATATTGCCGTATTTATATTGCGATATAACTATGATATATAAAAAAAAAAGTTATTTCATAATATAAGTTGTAACGCGGAAGAAATGTGTTCGAGAAGGCAGTTTATATAAAAAAAAAAAATACAAAAAAGAAATATAAATCACGTAAACTTAACACTACTAACTAACAAATGAGCTATATAATATATTTTTGGTATAATAACTTTCGTTTATGAAATTGTATCCCATAACAGCCTGAAGAGTAGGTTAATTTGTGAGGTGAAATTTACCAAAAGCGTAAAAATACAAAAATAGTCGTAAGCTCCTTTGTTAACAATTCTAAGCCCATAAGAGACTTTCATATTGATTACCTACTGTTTGAGATGCATTGCGTCTTCGTTAGAGAAAAATACGAATTTACTTGCATTTCATAGAAAATACGAAACTAAAGCAACGAACATTGAAACATAATTAGTACCAAAATGATTCTCATACACGATTGTTATCATTTCAGGATAGTTTCAAGTCATTATTTCTGATGTTGAAATTAATGGACTGAAGAAATGGATCAACAACTGTTATTGTCGAGTTAAAACGCACGAACTATAGTAGATGAAGATCAGCAATTAATACAGGTACATAAAGCAGTGACGTCAGCAGTCTAGCATCGTTTACTTGAACACGTTATTATCGTTCGGTATTTAGCTGAATCAGCACCCTGTACCAACAGCACCAGTCGTCTAAGGCTGGGACACACGAGCGACTGAATAGCAGGACTTTTTATCTGTATAAAATAGTCTTGTATTTAAAAGACCTTTTCAGTACATATTTCAAGAATATCCAATTATCATTATTTAATTTTAGCCGAAAATTTTCCACTGCAGGACATAGGGCCGTTTTCCGACTTAATTATCTATTTTCTTAGATTGGAAGTCATCCAATGACTTCTCTCGCTCGAAGTGTCAGACTTTTACTGACTAAACCCAATCCTATGTTCCTTCTTTGCTTCTTCTTCTTTTCTTCTTTCATCGGACGACCCGGCGCACAGCAAGTGTCCATCCATACATTGTTGACACCTCTACTTGAATAATTTGTTTGCAATTTGTTTGTTTGTTTTATTTGTTTGTTTGCTGTTTTTTGCTGCGGTCTTCCCGTCCTATAAATCAGACGATTTAGGTGTCTTCAAAGCTAAAGTGAATAGGCTCTTAATAAACTAGTGCGCCTCACCATCAACGATTGTATCTCTGCTTAACATCAGATGGGATAGTAGTAGCTTTACTACCAGTTTATATCAATAAAAAAAAAGTAAGGTTGATCCGATTTAGTCACAAGCCACTTTCACAGGCCCTGAGTAGCCACTTATACATACCTACGTAGACATATGTTTTGGGTAAAATATGCAAACATAACACGCAGTGAAACCGCAGGTGCGAGCGGAATTTCATCAATTTTGGATGATTATGATACCTTTCCCCTGTGCTCATATGAAAGGTAGCCTCATATTTCATCAAATAAGGTTGTTAAAAGTGGTTGGAAAAATACCCCTACTGGAGACCATGGGCAATGTTTATGTAGGTACTCATGTTTTATAAGATTCACTTTACCGAACTGTTTTATGAACTCGACGATGTAATCACACAGTATTTGGTATGTGAAAAGAAACACAAAATAGGCAGTCAGTTCATCATGTATTAAGAGGAAAAATACCCAAGTTGGTTTTTTATTATTATTACCAATAGGCACGCGTTGATATGGTCGAAGATAGAGCACGCTTGCTTAGAAGTAACTTATTCATTCTTGACTTAGAGACCCCCTGTTTTAGCTATATGGAAACACAGACTCCGGCAGGAATCCTTGCTGTACGCACTATAAATGTGTTCCCGAAACGTTTTCTGCATACGTGGAATGTCCATCGTGTAACAATGGCATCGCCATAGTTGTAGTCGTCAAATGATGAGGACTTGGCGGAATTAAGATATGTAATTCCACACCCTGCTCCCCAAAATGCACAATCGCTTAAGTCATTTTTTTTTTTGTTTTTTTTTTTTACGTATGCTGTGCCTACAAAAATGAGTTATTATAGCGCTAAAAACAGTCTACTACTAACTAAAATCTGAAAATTAAAAAACATCACTGCACTAAGCTCATTAAAATCCCAAGAAAGTGCCAAGAAAAAGCTCTCACACAAAACAGCAACGACATTTCTTTAACATTTTCCGTCACATTGAGTATGTGTGCACACTGCCTTACAATGCAGAGGTAGCCGCTTGGCGTCTAGCCAGCCTCTCGACACATCTAGTGCCCACTTTACCGCGCTGGCGAAACTGTGACCGTAGTCATACGAACCGAGAGTGGTCACCGACGTCGCCTTACAAATCACCCAGAAGATGGGGTTTCTGTTTAACGCTGCTCGCCCACGTCAGACTTTTTGTAGGATAGATAATCGGGCTGATTTTGTATATTTGTAACATTGTTCTGTATTTCTGACCGATTTTTGTAGGACTTGTGCGTTACACTATTACTATCAGTGTGTTGTATTTTTCTCCTACAAAAAATCGGCCACCGATTATCGGACGTGGGGGAGCAGCCAGTTTTTACTCACTGTTTTTGACACTTAAGGGAAGCGGCTGCTCAGCATATTCTGTCACTGGATTATTGCAAACAACATTAGTAAGTTTTTATAAAAATCTTTTGATATATTGACACGGTCGTAGAAATATGACTGCTCTCTGACGGAGCGTCACAAATCACTAGAAGATGCGGTTACAGTAAGTTTATACTCTTTTTAAGGTTCGGTACCTAAGGAAAAAACAAAACCCTACCAACAAAGTGGTCCTACCACTTTGTTGTCCGTCCGTACATCCATCTCTGCTTGTCTGTCTGTCGGTTTGTCTGACAGTCAAGACCCTTTTTTCGGAAACGCGTAAAGGTATCGAGTTGAAATTAAAACCCTATACTTAGATTTGCAGTCCCTTGAAGCTATGAAAAAATCAAATTTGTAAGTTAACGGAAAAAAAAGATATGACCATTTATGACACTCAAGGGGTGCATGCATGTTGTGCGCTGACTAGTTTTATATAAATAGTAGCTGAAGCGGTTTACTCGCGTGCACGATACAGCGACCGCGTCGCGTAGAATTGGCGTGACCGCATCAGATCGCTTCGCAACCGCTTTCACGTCGGTTCGCTCACGAAGGACGCTGCGTTCGTTGGAAAACGGATCGTAATCTATTTCCTATTGGCTAATAATCTATTACGTTTAAAGCGTTTAAAGCTATGGCGTAGACAATGGGATTACGGTTTAAAGGGAACTTGTTAGTATTTGCTTATGTTTCTCAAGATTAAGGCAAAAGTTAGTTCTTGAATGGATGGCAAATTCCCATCTCCATTTTCCGCTTTTACAAAGTTAAGGATGATCGAAACTGAAACTTATACAAACATGTAAGAAGTTTAGCGTTCGAGATTGTTATCTTTAGTTACTGTCCTGTCGACAATGTAGATGGATCACTTTCTGCAAGTAGAAACTTGGGAAACAGCTTTGATTTATGATTTCAAAGAGAACCGCGATAGGTTTTTGAAAAAATCGTTAATTAAGGTTTATTTAAGTAAGAAAACTTCACTATTGAAGGTAGATCCTTTTCTAATAAACTTATCATTCATATTCTCACGTCTCTTGGGATAGGAGTCAAACCATTTGCGCGGAGCCACTCCGGCCCTCTATAAGATGTACGTCTGTGGGAGAGCCACTGTGGCTCTCCTGAATCTGTGCCTCATTATTTGACATACAGTCATGACAATTCCTAAAACATTACAAGGTAAAACTATACTAATCTATACATATCTTGTTAGGTAATTAAATAAAGATTCGGATGATATAACTGGTAGCTAGTTAATTGACATAGTTTCGAAGATATCATCGTTTTAATCAGACGCGTCGAAATTGCACGTGAATAATTCGCGAATGCGTAACATGTGTTAAGAGCAGTGGTGGCCGAGTGGTAATGGCCCCGACTTACGAATTTCGGTCGCAGGTTCGAACCCAGCCAGGCGCATTACTTTGTGTAATTTATTTCATCACCATTTCTCTCAAAACGGTGAAGAAAAAATCGTGAGGAAACCGGCATGTCCTAGAACCAATAATTCGAAGACATGTGACATCCACCAACAAGCACTTGGCTCGCGTGGTGGATTACGGCCCATTCCTTCTTCTAGAGAGAAGGCCTGAGTCCCAGCAGTGGGAACATTAAAAAAAAGGCTGATGATGTAATATGTGTTGCACTGGCGCAACTACGGGGCCAGACACAAACGACCAAGAGATTCCATTCATACGGTAAACACAAATCCATGTTAAATTTGCGGACGACGAGCAATGGGTAGCTCGCCGTCCGGCCGTCCAGTAAGGAGTGAGCTCAAGCCGTCGACGGTGAGTAGTATTCCACGTACGCATCATAGAGATATCAGCAAAATCGTAGGAGCTCAGTGACACTAATGCCCGCTAGGGACTCGAGTAATTTCTGAAAAGGAAACCCTTGGGCCTAGAACGCAAAATATGACAACTAAAGGAACATAGGTGAGTAGTCAGTAAAAATCTGACTTGTACTCATACTGCACTACAAGACACGAAAAAGTAACTAGCTTATTTCACACGTCCCAAAAAAACACCCCTGCTGGACTTTTTTTTTTTGGTAGGAAATCATTCAATGACATCTCCCGTCCTTTAGTGGAGCTGGCTGTCAGAATTTTACAGATTAAAACCCACTCCTAGTTCATTAGTTGCCTCTCTTTTCGTTTCAGAAGCGAGCCCATGGCCCCAACCCCTGTTAGACTTGATAACCGAATTATTGCGATAGCAAATCCAAAGAGGTTGTAATAGTAGTAATATTCTCAAAAAAATAAACCACCGTCATTTCCTTAATAATTCTAATAATCTCTGAAAAAGCTCCATAGCTCACTTTTCTAATATGCATGCAAATACAGTACCTACCATGACGAATACCGCATAATAACCTGAGGGGAAGTCTCGATGGGGTATTAAGGTATTTCCCTGTGACTAATCGAGCTTGACGTGTTATAATTTCATTAATATTTCACCCCTCAGGCCAATAACGATGGTAATAGTCCCGAGGGAGACGGAAGGGGAATTGACCTTAAGTCAATAATTGGACATGGAAACGAATTTAAATTCGATATTAAAACCCATTGATTTGCCAAAGCATATTAACACAAATGATAATTATGAAACCATTTTAGACTTCTGGACCCAATAACACAAAGAATCACAGTTCGGATTTAGTCAGTAAAAGTCTGACATCACACAGTCTGACATCATCTGACAGGTTATAAGAAAGGGCATAAACCTTTACTAATTAAGGCTCTCCTTAACCCTTCAGATACCGTCAATTAGAGACACAATAGTAAGACAATAGATGCGCGGCCACCGGTGGTCGCTTGGGGATTCATGAATTAATGGATAGCAATTCTGATTTGTTGACTAATGAAAAACCCAGCCCGCTGGCCATGCGAAGAGTCTACTAGCTAATTGCTGATGTCACACACAACTTGATGAACGCTCGGACCCCATGGTCCTAGTATTTCAAACCCAAACGGCTCAGACATATAACTTCCGATAAGGTTATTATTTAATCGGTTCGTGGTTTTTCTGCACTTGCAGCAGCCGTCCTAGTACAGCCTCAACACTCCTTTAGTACTCACAAGATAGTAGCACAAGGGTATCGACACATGTTACATCCCACATCAAAGATCTACCCAACTCACAGAGATGATCATCTTCTCTGGCCTATTTCCATCGTTGATCGATGCCAAACCGTTGGGATCTAAGACAGCTAGCAATCCGGCTGGCAACCCGGCAAACTGGTGACTAGCTTGGCGGATGATGTCATTAATGCTGGCATGCCGTGCTATGTGAACAGCTCTTCTACTGCAAGATCAGCCAGAGTGTCCGAGGCGGTCGTCTGCTTCTAATTGAATCAGAATTGCTATGTAATCAGCGGAGCAATGCTGCCAGCGTTCTGGACACTTTTCTCATTGGCATCGATGCGGGTAAAATTCTTGATGCCTAATAAGTTCTTTTTCTACCCTTTTGTACATATTATTTTTAGTTTTAATATAATATAGCTGGTACCTATTAAGTTTTAATATTTATTAGTTTAGATGTTTAGAGTCTTGCATATCTTCACACAATTATATTATCTGTTAAAAACATTTTTTTTTTCTTATAGAGGTTTTTGAAAGTGCCAATTATACCTACATACATACATCACCACTTCGCCCATCATTACATTCATATATATCTTTCTTTTCATCACTTTTTCTACTATCGAGCTAACTTTTTAATATCAAGAACCATCCATATTATAAACATAATTTACTAAACGTCAACAATCTGTTTGTTCCCTACACATTTTCTGCGCCGGGAGACATTTCCATCACATCCTAAGAAGCTTATCTTCAGTAACAGCGCTTCGCAAAGGGACCGGCTTTCATCCAAGATCACCAATTTCTTACTTGATTGGGTCGGCTGATGGCTTTTGGAACAAAGGACTCGATCAAGTCGATGCAACAAATACGATACACATCATTTATACATATGTGTACGGGCTTTTATTCAAGAATTTGTTTGCCATGTTGACTTAGCTTCCAATACATCTTTAGATAACGCTCTATCAAGCAAGCTGATTGAGTAATTTCCTGTCTTTTTTATAACAACACAACAACAGATCGTGATAAACAAATTTTAATATGAACGCTAACATACGAGTATCTTACTAATCTCTGGTAATGGTGCCGCTTAAACCGCTCTCAACCGACGCATCAGAAGACTGTTTACCAAAAAGTCGACGGCCTAACCTGAGATAGGTTCTCTAAGTGATAAATAAAAACCAGGTAATGGACAGCATAAGACCTTCCACAATGTCTGCCAGGTCTCCAGACACTCACTGGATGCGAGAGGTACAGAATTGATCTTTTGGATAAAATAATGTTGCTAATGATATATTAGCTGAACTTGATAACCAAAAATTCATTATAAATAGAAGCTAAAACAGCTCACTTGTACCTTTTTTTCAATTGGGAAATCATCCAATGACACGTCCTCCCGCTGCAGGGTGAAGCGGGAAGGCGTGTTGAGGTATTCACACGTACTCACTTGAGAATGACAAAAACAAACGCTCGAAAAATCCCTTGAGTTTAACCTCGCTTGCCTCACTGTTCCAACACTTCATTCAATTGAAACTTTTTACGGAAGAATTGAAATGGACAGCTGACCTGACAGCCATGTCGATCTACTTCGAAACTTGTTCTAACAACAACTGCCGATAGTGGAATTGTATTCCTATTCAAATGTCAGAGGAAACTAGGCCTTTTTATTTTCATGTAACTGATAGTTTTAGACGATAAGCGGACATAGATATGCCCTTATCCAGCAGTGGATAAAGTCGTACTGGGCAATTGTAATAATAGTAATCTTTTATTATCAGGCAACTAAGGCCCATAGGCAACTTAGGTACACCAATCGATCAAGTATCGATACACAACACCCTTCGGCCAAAACACTCCTTTGTGGGAGGTCTCCAAAAGTTTGAGTAGACCTTTTTTAATATTATTATTGATAAGCTCGCGTTTGACCCCCATCTCACCTGCCCTCCACTGGCGGCCTCTGGCCAGAAAAAGGCGGCGTCCTATGCCGCTGCCGCGGCTGTGGCTTCTACGCCCAAGGCGGGCCCGTCGGGGCAAGCAGGGCGCAAGGCCGCGGCGCCGGAGCCCGCGATGGCCAAGCAGCAGCAGCAGCGGGGGGAAAAGGGTGCGGCGGTGCCTGCCGCTAAACCGGCAGGACCTCCTGCCGCCGCGGTGACTAGGCCGCGCCTGCCACCTCCTCCACCCGAGGAGTCTGGCGCCGAGTGGACGGTGGTCGGCGCCAAAAAGCAGGCGGGCAAGGTGGCCAGAGCGGCCAAAAAGCGCGCGAGGCGGCAGGAGCGCAAGAAGCGGGCCATGGCGGCGCGTCTTCGCGCCCCGAATTCCGAGGCTGTAGTCATTACGCTACAGCCTGAAGCGGAAAAGAAGGGCGTGATGTACGACGACGTCATGGCGAAGGCGAAGCAGGCAGTGCTGCCCCACCTTGGGGAGCTCGGAGCCGCTGCGGGCTTCCGCATGAGGCACACGATCACCGGGGCCCGAATCCTCGAGGTCCCCGGTGCGGCCAGCGGCCCTGCAGCGGATGCCCTGGCTGCCAGGATCAGGGCGTCTCTGAGCGAGGAGGAGGCCCGAGTGTCCAGGCCCACAAAGTGCATTGATATGCGCATCATGGGCCTGGACGACTGCGTCAAGGTGGGCGAGGTGGTGGCCGCCATTGTCAGGGCGGGCGGGTGCACGGCCGAACATGTTCGGGCGGGCGCCATCCGCGCTGACAGCACGGGCATGCGAGCCGTAACGGTAAGCTGTCCTGTGCAGGCGGCCAAAACCATCACCGGGGAGGGCCGTCGGCTTTTGGTGGGCTGGGTCTCCGCACAGGTCAAGTTGCTGGAGCCCAGACCTCTGCGGTGCTTCCGCTGCCACGTGGGGCACCACGTGGGAGCCCACTGCGCCGCGGAGGATCGCAGCGACCGCTGCCACCAGTGTGGCCAGCCCGGTCACAAGGCCGCAGAATGCCGTGCTACGCCGCACTGCTACGTATGTGCGGCGGCCGGCAAGCCGGCCGACCACCGGGCTGGGGGCAGGTCCTGCGACCCCCCCGCCAAGGCCAAGGGCAAGGCCCGCAGGTCCATCCCCGCCGATGTCCTCGCCACCGCAGCCGCCTCCTTGGCCGCCGCCGCGTCTGTGCCCCCTAGGAGGGCTCGGGAGGAGACTGTAATGGAGTGTCAATAACGGCCCCATTACGTATCCTCCAGGCGAATATCAACCACTGCGCCCCCGCTCAGGATCTGTTGCTCCAGAGCATGGCGCAGTGGTTGATCAATGTCGCCGTAGTCACCGAGCCGTATTTTGTCCTGCCCAGTGGTGACTGGGTTCAGGACCTGGACGGCTCGGTGACCTTAATTAAGTCGGCCGCCGCCGGTACCCCACCCCCCGAGTCCGTCACGAGGGGGCGGGGTTGCGTGGCAACACGGTTCGGGGACATCGCCGTGGTAGGCGTCTACCTGTCCCCGAGCCGATCTCTCGACGAACTGCACGTCTCCCTGATGGAGCTAAATTCCGTCGTCGCTGGATTCGGTTCCCTCCCCGTGGTCGTTTGCGGGGACTTCAACGCCTGGAACACGGCTTGGGGTTCCCGGTTCACGAACCAGAGGGGTCGGATGGTAGAGGACTGGGCCTTGGAGCTGGGCCTGGTCGTACTGAACCGGGGTTCTGTCCCCACGTTGGTGCGGATGCGGGGTGAGTCGGTGGTGGACATTTCGTTCGCCAGCCCCGCTCTGTCGCCGCGTGTAGTCGACTGGCGCGTGATGGAGGAGGTGGAGACGTACTCCGACCACCGGTATATCCGGTTTGACGTCTCCGCCGAAACCTCGGCCGCGCCGGTCCGACGGAGCCCTTGCGGTCCGCGGTGGGCGCTTAAGCAGATGGACCGGGAGCTCCTCCTGGAAGCCGCGACGGCACAGGCCTGGGTGCAAGCACCGAACAGGCCTGTCGACATCGACGTCGAGGCGGAGTGGTTCCAGGAGGCCATGTCGCAAATTTGCGATGCGGCAATGCCCCGTGTCCGTCCAGGACGAGCTAAGCGCCAGGTGTACTGGTGGTCGCCGGAGATCGGCGCTCTGCGCAATGCGTGCAATCACGCGCGACGCCGGTACGCCAGGCACTGCAGGCGCCGCATCCGCCCGCCGGATGCGGAGGCCAGAGAGGCGGAGCTATATGAGGAATACAGAGAGGCAAAACGCACCCTCCGAACGGAGATCAAGCGGGCCAAACTCGAGGCCCGCAACGTGTGGCTGGGGTCTCTGAACGCGGACCTATGGGGGCGCCCGTACAAGTTGGTACGGGACAAGCTTCGCCCCTGGGCTCCGCCGTTGACTCAGAGTCTCCGGCCCCAACTCGTGGAGGGTGTGGTTAGCTCTCTGTTCCCTGCGCGGGAGGAACACTCCCCCCCGCCCATGGCTCCGCCTCCGCCAGCGGTGTCTGACGCGGATCGCAACAGCGACGACGACGAAAATGCTCCAGAAGTGACCGAGGTAGAGCTGAGAGTGGCGGTGCGAAGGCTTAGTGCCAAAAACACCGCCCCAGGACCCAACGGCTTGCCAGGGAAAGCCTGGGTCCTGGCCATGGAGGCTCTCGGGCCTCGACTGAGAGGGCTCTTTAGCGCATGCCTGGAGAGGGGCCAGTTCCCACTTCGCTGGAAGACGGGGAAACTGGTCCTCGTAGCGAAGCAAGGGCGCCCTGCGGACTCTCCGTCCGCATACCGGCCCATTGTGCTGCTCGACGAGGTGGGCAAGCTCTTTGAAAGAGTGATTGCAAACCGCCTCGTCGTGCGGCTAACACGGGTGGGGCCGGACTTGTCGGACGGACAGTTTGGCTTTCGCAGGGCGCGCTCTACAATAGACGCCATCATGCGCGTGCGAGCCCTCACGACAGGGGAAGCGGTGTCCCAGGGTAGGTGTGTCGTGGCAGTGTCCTTGGACATTGCCTGCATTGTCGTGGCAGTGTCCTTGGACAGTGTCATTGGGTCAGCGTGGTTTGCTACGCCGACGACACGCTGATCCTAGCACAGGGAGAGTCACACCAGGCGGCGGTCGCTCTAGCGACACGCGGGGTTGCGATAGCCGTTGGTAGGATCCAGGAGTTGGGACTCGAGGTGGCGCTGCATAAATCCGAGGCAATGTGCTTCCACGGCCCTCGGAACGCGCCACCATCGGACTCCCAGCTTACGGTAGGAGGAGTTCGCATCGGTGTCGGGTCGACGATGAAGTATCTGGGACTCGTCCTCGACAGCCGGTGGAATTTCGTAGAACATTTCCGACGTCTGGCTCCCAAGCTTCTCCGGGCTGGGGCTGCTCTCAAGCGGCTCCTGCCCAACCTTGGGGGTCCAGACGCCTCCTGCCGGAGGCTCTACGCGGGGATCGTTCGGTCCATGGCCCTCTACGGGGCGCCGGTGTGGGCGCCGTCGCTGGCAAAGCGACCGGCGTCCATACTGAACGCCTGCCAGAGGGTCATGGCAATACGGATGGTGCGGGGTTACCGCACGATCTCCCGCGAAGCGGCGAGCCTTCTGGCTGGCCTACCACCGTGGGATCTGGAGGCAACAGTCCTTGCACACATGCACGACATGCGCGTGGAGATGCAACGCCGGGGTGAAAGTCCACTGCCGCAACATGTCAAGGCATGGCGGACAGAGCTCCGGCGGGATCTCATAGTGAAATGGCGTCAACGGCTATCGCAACCCAGTGCTGGGCTCGCAACGATTATGGCGGTAAGTCCCCTCTTTGAGGCGTGGCTGGAAAGACCTCACGGCGTACCTTCCGCATGACGCAGGTCCTCACCGGACATGGCAAGTTCGGGAGGTTCCTGCATCGGATTCAGGCGGAAGAGACGCCCGGGTGTCGCCACTGTGTCGCAACGCCCGGAGGACACGGTGGAGCACACCGTCGAGGTCGAGAGACCTCTCGCGCCGGGCCCTGGTCGAGGCCATGGTCCGGAGCGAGGAGGAATGGCAGGCGGTCGCCTCCTTCTGCGAAGCAGTAATGCTTGCAAAGGAGGAGGCCGACCGCATCAGGCAACGGCGCCCTCGCCGCCGTCGCCGGGATTCCGATCCCGATTTCCGGCCACCGTAGACGCGGGCTCGCGGACGGCGAGCCATGGGTAGCTCGCTGTCCGATCGTCCGGTAATGGACCGAGTCCAAGACGTCGACGGCGCGCACTGTTCCCGCGCGCCTCAAGGAGTTGTCAGCAGCAGGAGGGGCCCAGCTGGGTCGAAGCCTACTGGGGACAGGGTTGTCCGAAAGGGAGCTCGTGACCCGGTATGAAGGCTAGAAGGAACGGCGCGGGGTTTTTAGTCAGTAAGAGTCTGACACTGTCTCCCGCTCCACCCAAGAGCGGGTTTCGTCAAAGATGATTTTCCCCGTCGAAGAAAAACAAAAAAAAAAAAAACTCACCTGATGGTAAGCGATTATGTGGCCGATGATGACGCTTGCCTAGAAGTAACCTATTCACTCTTGACTTAAAGACCCCTAAGTTGTTGCTATCAGGAAACACAGACTCCGGCAGGGAATTTCACTCCTTGGCTGTACGCACTATAAATGTGTTCCCAAAACGCGTTGTGCCTATGGGTGGAATGTCCACCATGCCACCAAGTTGCTGATTTAAAATTAATGTTATGGCGCAACTCAAACTGCACGACTACCAAAATCAATTTTGTCTAATATAATAATAATGATACGATGATATTTTTAAATCTCTTCTTAGTCGTGCCTTCTTGACAGAGTGGACTTGCGCCACCGGTTCTGTCGTGATGCAACTCCATGCAGCTCTTTGTTTGCCGGCTTGGGAGTTGTCATTGTTGCTGGTGTATGTCACAGATTTAAGATCCGTCCATCGTGTTGGAGAGCGCTTAAGGATCTTTTAAGGGCGACATGCCCGAAGAACTTGAAGATTCTTATTGACTCTGCCAACGATAAGAGATTATCGTTGGATTATTGTTAACACTTGCTCAACTTTTCAATAAGTTCTTAGTGAGCTCTTTACTCTTTGTGATAATTAGAGACACAATAGAAAGACAATGGGTGCGCGAACGTCGGCGTTCGCTTGGGGCTTAATGAATTAAAACAATCACACTACAATTTATCTCTCTTCACAAATTATTTCACACTAATATTACTTTTAAAGGCGATGTTTTATACATATGTGTTAGTAGGTATGTATGTTTGTGACTCCTTCACGGTCAATCCCTGGACATGGTCAATCACGGTCATACCTTAAATTAGCATATAGAATACTTTTTATCCTGAGACTATATCGAGCCTTTTTAGGAAGAACATCGTAAGCGACAGTGAGCGTTTTTGCAGTACTAGTAGATTTTTTCTTCCATAATTTAAAAGTATTAATAAAATCCATGATAATAATATATATACATATATAACTTCATATAACTACCGATCTAATAGAATTGTTGCTACTACATATTTTCGTCAATACTTTATTCAAAACTAGCTTCTGCCAGCGACTTCGTACGCGGATCCTGTTGCTTATGCCAGCGACAACGGAGTCGTCAAAATCAAAGATCTGAAACGTCTGGTGTCGAATTCTAAGAGCCTAAAAACAACGTGATGCGCAAGACGATTCGAGACGTTCCAGATCTCTTCCTTTCACTTACGCGCGTGACAGTGTGCACACACCTTGGTGCCATACACAAAAATAAACAGAAAGCTCCGAACTGCTAAGCTATCGGGAGTTACATGTGTTATTGTGAGTCAACCATAAAAGATTGACATATGATGTCTTGGGATATTTTTTATATAATTTTAAGGAGAACATTTCCGTTATACATAATTTCTGTGTAGCTTTAACCATTAAGGCTGCAAACGCGACGGAAGCTTAAAAAATGGAGTAATTTTTCTCGTTTCCCCAACATTTCCCTTCACTGCTCTGCTCCCATTGATCGTAGCGTGATGAAAAGTATACTATAACCTGCCCAGGAGTATGAAGAATGATTGTACCAAGTTTCGTTAAAATCCATCGCGTAGTTTTTGTTTCTATAAAGAACATACAGACAGACAGACAGACAGACAGACAGACAGACAAAAATTTTACTGTTTGCATTTTTGGCATCAGTATCGATCACTAATCACCCCCTGATAGTTATTTTGGAAATATATTTCATGTACAGAATTGACCTCTCTACAGATTTATTATAAGTATAGATTACGCTTTGAGGTAATTTGTGAATTATTACATTCAAAGAATACTTTTTATCCCGAAATTATTTTCCCTTGGAATAATTGCCTACTTTGACGCGGGCGAAACCATTGATAAAAGCTGCTAGTATTATATAGGTTTGCTATATATTGCTTTTACCTTCCAAATTCAACTAAATGACAATTTATTTAAAATAATAACTGTATCATCAATTTAATGACGTTGAACAATAAACAAAATAAAGGCGTATTAACCTAGCCGAAAGCACAAAATACAGGTAGGTAATGATACATAAATTAAAACTGTTTTTAATGAGTTTCAAAATTAAATTACGTAGGTAATTGAAACTTTTGCAACGTTATTTTATGAACCAACGCTTTGAGGGATTAAAAGTATTAACATGACCATCAGGTCAGTAATAATAAATTATTATTCTCAGTACTGGGATCTGTGGTACAATGCTGTTAAGTTACGGTGATCACAACTGTGAGATATTACCCGACCCTGCTCTAAAATTTAGTAGCTTGGAAAAAAGCGGAAACAAAACACATTTACGACATTCGTGCGAATATAAAGAGCCGATGTGGACTTATTGTAAATAAGTAAATCATCATACATATAGTACATTAGTAAAGAGATATGTCATGTAGGTACAATAAAGTATACTTTGTTTTATACAACTTTTTTGCTGCTACTTTGAACTGTAAAAGTATGTAGCGACATCTATGACGCCACATAAGAACTACGAAGAAAAAAAAGGCATCCTGCATCGCGCAATCAAAGTTCTCTGCGCGATTTGAATATATATGACAGCCCGAAATCAACTATTGGGCAGTAGCCCACCAGACTATAACACCTGTCTGGTCGGAGGATCCTCCCTTTTCAAAGAAAGTTTGCGGGACTTTACTATCTGTTCCGTATACCTCTAAAAGTAATCTATGCTTATAATAATTAAAAATCTGATGAGTTTGTTTGTTTTTTGAACGTGCTAATTTCAGGAATTACAAAATAAAAGAAATCGTGGTGTCACGTATAACATAACACCACGACCCACGGGAATAGAGCAGTAATCTAAGATGCTGAAGAAACCACGGGGACCACTAATATTTCCTATATTTTGGAGCAATTTACCTAGAATAAGAAGAAATTCTTTTCAAATATTCCTTTTTATATGTCCCCATACCAACATGCGTTTCCTTTAAAATATCCTCCTAAAAAGAAAAAACACCCCATGCGGGGTCAGGTTATTTCTTTAGTTCAATATGCAGTTCATCTTGTTTTATCTACATAAAAAGGTTCCAGAGGTATCAGAAAAACGGTTTATTTTACGGCCCTCGAGCAAAACTGCACCAAACAACAAGTTCAGTCCATGTAGTCCAGTCCACTACAGTTTTGGGGTTTATTCGACCTGACGTTTTATTTTGTACGCGTTACAAACCTTTTAGAAACTGCGAATGTAGCACACCGAGTGTTTTTTGTACGACTTTTTGGTAAACAGACTACCCTTCAGCGTATCCTGATTCCAGCGTATCTAGTCTTTTTTGTAAATATCTGAAATTTATTTATCCTGTATTTTTTCAAAAAATTTCGCAGTTGTTTGTGAGATACGAATTGAACATACGTGCGTTTGAAATAAAACCTTGCAAAAAATAACTATGTTTTTTGCCGCCCAATCTGTGCATGTCGATTCTGTTGACGGTTTTGCTACCGTAGTTTTTGGCCTAGGGTGAATTTATCTATTGTTAACGTCCGTCAACGGCTTTGCCCGCATCGTTTATTGATAGAAAATATAGCCTATGTTTTTCTCCAGGTTTCAGCCTATCCATATAAAATTTTATCGCAAACAATTCAGCAGATATATTATACTTTTATTCTTGTTTACTTTGTATATAATCGTTGTGCTGTGTGTCTGTACCGAATAAAAGTATTTCTATTCTTCTATTCTATTCAGATTAGCCGTGAATTTTACATTCACACAGATGAACAAACAGACTAACAGTTAGAAGTTACTACTATTACTTCGTTTTTATAATGTCAGGTAAGGGTTATATTAAGAGTATTATCTACTTAATAACACTGGTCAACAAAATATCAGCTTTTGTAAGCCCATGAGATGATAGAGACACCAAACACTGTGATACTAATTTCTTGATTAGCTCCAGTTTTTTTGTGAATATCAATTAAAAATCCTGAATATTAGATACTCATTTCAAAATGAATTTATTTCCTACAAAAATAAATGTTATATCCAAGTATTGGTTATTTTTACATCTTTCTCTCATTGACATTAAAAGGTCGCCAATCATGGCTTGTCTAAGGATTCTAATATTTCTAGACCTATAGCAAATACCAAATATGAGAACCTGCCGATATCTTAAGATTAACTCACATTGTTTGCCAAACTCCGATTACGTTCTATATCAGCACAGGCGTTAGAAGTAATGAAAGGGTAGCATTTCTAGATAATTGCGAAGATATGAGGACAATTCGACTTATCGCGGGAACTATCTGCGAAGATGTATTACATCTGTTGATGAAGCAAGTTTCCGAGCCGACCTTCGTTAGTAGTTAGCATCTTGATTTAGACTTGAGTATCTAGTTAGGCCGACGTATATCATATCAGACTTTACTTTGATCTTAATTAACGTGGAATATGATTTAAGAGCCTTATTGTACTCGCTACTTGATCATAATTAATATTGGTTAGATACTGAAATGTGTCGTTAAATTAATTCTAAGTAAACTTAGATTGCTTTTAATCAGTGGGGATATTAAATGTATTTCCAATTATAAATCTTTTTATTAACTCATATCACTTGTAGCGACATCTATGACGCCACATAAGAACTACGAAGAAAATACGAAATCCTGCATCACTCAAACTTCTCCGCTCGATTTGAACATATACGACAGCCCGACATCAAATAACGGGCAGTAGCCCACCAGACTAGGGTTGTAACGGAAGCCATTTAGCGGATGTGGATGCGGATGCGGAGGAGACGGGTATCACCTCCGCGGACGCGGAGGTTAACGGATGCGAATGCAAAGGTGACATTGGATGAGAAAAAATAATAATTTATGGTTTATTGTTATAATTTTTTTTAATACGTTCATTCATACTTTCATAATACACAAAATTTAGCATATAAGTACCTACCTGCATAACATTTTTTTTTTTACTTTTAATTATTTGTTTTTTTATACAGCTATCTATCTAAACTTTACAAGATATTGACATAAATATCTGTAATACATATATCTAAAATCATAAAACATCTCGGTATGTAGCAATGTAAAAAAAAAATTAGTCTCATCAAGGAACTATGATAAACAAGTTTTTAATGAAAATGTTTTTTTCATAGCGTGCTTTTATAACATGGTATAATACCTACATAATATAATTAATACTCGTCAAGACAAATCACACGAGCCCGAATTCGATAGGCTTGTGTCGTTTAACTACCAAGCTCCTACAGCCACCTTCCGGTACCTTCATCAGATCAGCTCCATGTCATAATAATTTTGCATGGTCATCTGATTTACACATGCATGCAAAATCTAATTTGCAAGATTTCTTAAAGAAAATCTTTGTAAAAGTATTTGGAAGTTTTTTGATTACTAGAAAGATTCTAGTAAACGCGGTGGGCGCACACGCTGAATCTTGATTATTCTTGACCATTTCAAACGCAACACGTGACTGGACGGCTGAGTCGTCGTCGAGCGTCGCTGCTCGCTTGGTATTGTTCGATGGTATGACGTAAATAAAACTCCGTTATAACTCCGTTAACTCCGCATAAATTTTGCGGATGCGGATGCGGATGCAAATATACGATTTCTTGCGGAACTTCCGCAGTAACGGAAGCGAAAGCGAAGCTCCGTTACAACCCTACACCAGACTATAATATCCTGTCTGGTCGGAGGATCCTCCTTTTTCAACACAGGTTTGTGGGACTTTACTCTCTGTCCCACTAATCTCCAAACTGGTGAGACCGGTGACCGGTGGTGGTGGTGGTGGTGACTTTTTACTACCACATATATTGATTAATAAAAATAATAAAAATGTTAGATAATGAGGAAAACTAAAAAAAAGTTTTTAAAAAGATTTCTTCAAGTGAAGTTCAGCGGCTGTTTTAATTATTCGACAATTGCTTCATAGTGCATATAGTGGTGTAAAATTTGTCTAGTGTTAGTTTATCTCAAGTGTCTGCGCAAATGGAGAATATGTGGAATCATTGAAACAGGCGTGATCTCGGTATATGGAACTGAAAATTTTATTGTAGTGTTGTCTACCTCAACGAAGCTAGCCGAGAAACTTGATACATTTCCTATCAAATACTACAAAAACATCAGAATGCGTACATCCATATTCTAATGGTAAACAAATTATTAAGAAAAATACGCAAGACTGGGCAATATGGTAGACAGCTAAGGTGGATAGCCTTCCCCAAGGTGAAATAAAAAAAAAATTGCAAGAGTCTAAGATTAGGTACTATAGATAATTTTAGCTAGTTACTTCTAGGCAAGCGTGCTCCATCATCGACCACATCATCGCTTACCATCAGGTAAGATGATGGTCAAACGCGAGCCTATCAATAATAAATAAAAATAACTAGACACGAAAAGAAAGTACCTAACTCGAGACAGTTTAAAAAAAGAACGGTCAAGTTTGTTCGTCTTTGAAAGCATCTTATGCTGTGCACGGTTTCCAATGCCTCCTATAAAGAGTCGTTTGACACTTATGACACCCTAGTGAGTAGTGGAGAATCCTTGTGGGTTCAATTTCCGCTAGGAGACAACGTTTGCAGGCGCTATAAAACAAACGTATGACCCTTAGAGTGTAATAGTTTGACAATACATAAAATATAGTCTGATACATAGATACATATAGTGTAGAGATGCTGTGGTATTTTACAAATGAGTTACCATGACCCTGAAATTCAAAGGACAATTAGGGTAGTTTCCAGGGGCAAAATAACTACATTTTATTTAGTCCGTATTTTAGATTATAAAAAAATATTTGATATTTTTTTTTTTCGATTTAAATAAAATTACAAAGATATAGCCCATTAATATTACGTGTGACGTCAGCTCGTGCGAAAAAAGGCTATATCTTTGTAATTTTTGGTTTAATTTAAAAATAAAAAAATACGTGTCCCTTATTTTTGAATAATCTAAAAGACGGACTAATTAAATTTGTTACGGTAACTAGCCTATTGAAATACACAGATGGGTTTCTAGAGCGGCAGAAGTTACTTGATGAATTCACACCACAAAAAAGGTACAAGTAGCGTAAAAAACAACAATTTAAAAAGAAAACACTAAATTATCTATTCAAAACGGACCTAATCGTCCCAATCTTGAGCATTTCATTTCAATGGACGAACGTGATAACTAACACTGTTTATCAAAAATACACTTAAAAGTAACTAAATTAAAACACAAACCAGACGTACAACACCCAACCAACCACTATACGGTCAAGTTAACCCTTCAGATACCGTCAATTAGAGACACAATAGTAAGACAATAGATGCGCGGCCACCGGGTGTCGCTTGGGGATTCATGAATTAATGCAAAAATAAAACTAACGAAAGACCTAATCCGAGGGTACCGCAAACATTTCGAACGCGTAAACCAAAGCAAAATAAACTATCTACCGAAATTAAATAAACCTGCCTGTAACCACTTTGCCTTAACGCCGCCGCCGGAGAGCAGGGGCGCTCAAACCAATTGCAATTTTATAGAAATAGAACGCAATCCTAGTAGTTTTAGTTTTGCTCGATACCTGCTGTGGCGCTATCTGTGGTGTAATGTCAATAAGTGTCATCTACAAAAAAAAACATTGATTTTTGCTTGCATTAAAACTAGTTAGATATTTATTTGGTAGATTAGTATATTCATTTATTATTTGCTAAAAACCTAGAATATTGATTTTAGTACGTACAGTATGTGAGTGTTTTATTCTTGACAGTAGTTAATCTAATTCACCGAGGTCTTGTGATTTGAGTTTATCGTTTTTCTTTTGAATTCGTAACATTATTTAAGTATTTCGGGGTTATACTTACACACACCTGAATATTTTAAAGTATTAATATTTTGCCGAAACTATAAGTTAGGGCACCCCTTCTTTTTTTGAGGTGGGAAAACATCAACTAACTTTTCCTGCTCAGGGTGGAGCGAGTCAGTAAAAGTTTCATACTCCCTGTATGAAACTTTTACTGACTAAAATCTACCTGTGTTCTTTCAGTTACCATTCGCTTTCCAGAGCCTTCGTAACTCTCTCGATCACTCCCGCTGTCCTAATACCCCGTCAATTTCGCTGACAACTCGTTGAGATCCTCATTGTTTGCCGAGCATATGGTGGTCCGGAGCGTTTTCAGCAGCGGGGGCGTAAGAATGTCCTTCATGATTTCCACCACCAAGGAGATGATTGCTTCCCATTCCTTTTCGCTCTGCACCATAACCTGAACCAGGGCCAGACGCGATAAACTGATCGCTTTCCCAGGAATACGGCGCTGCTCTACCCAAGTAAAGCTTACTTCAACGGTATGGAATTGAGCACCCCTGCCTCACAGTATTTATACGAACCGTCCGAAAACTAACATGGATCCGAGTGGATTCAAATTGGAATCAAACATGGCTGCCTTAGCATATCAAATCGATTTGGAGTCAGGTGCCAATTAGCAGTGTTGACGTAAGCATTAGTACCTGATGGTCAGGTGCTCACTCTAGTGATGCATAACTGGTAATCTAGATTGGTTCATAAACTTAACGCTATATTGGATTGGGATATAAATTAGGGTCATAGCTGATTTTGGGTTGTGGAATTGTTGGGGTAAACGACCTAATATTTGGCTAACCGTAAAGTTGGTTTGATTCACCAGCTGGTGTGGCACAGTGGGTCATTGTGTCATCGGCAAGGAAAACATAGGGATACATAATCACTGTCAAGCTAGTGCTACATAAGTGAAAGTTTGTGAGTGTGTGTAAGTTTGATACTTCTACACGCTCAAACGGCTAAACAGATTTCGATGAAACTTGGTACACGGACAGACAATAACCAAAGCCGGACAGATTAAAAGTTAGTAATGCAACTATGTCAAAATTGTTAAAAGCAGGCCCTCAGATTTCAGGGGACCCAAAATATGGAAACACCAACTCAAATTCTTACAATTGCGAGGCTCTCAAATGGGCCTTCCGAGACAATTCGAAGCTAATTGGGCCTATTTTGTAATAAAAACCATATACCTTTTACACTTTACTGCAGTGGATTCCCGTTTTTTTACTATAAAGAGACCTGTATTTTTTCTACACTACTGCTAAAGGAACATATACGAAAACAAATTCCACGGCAATACAGTCGCAAAAAATATAGATAGATACTTTTTGCCTTACACAAAAATATCTGATGAAGGTTCCATCGAACGCACAAGATACTACCATCAGGTACCCACAAAATTACCCAATGCAAAGTTTATGTTCATTGCTTATACCCCATCTACCGGGCGATCACATCTCGCGTCTTATGGCCACGTAAAACTAGCTCCGTTCATATCCCAACTTATTAAACTTATGTAGTTTCAGATGGTAAAATGGGATTGGAACATCACTATTTCGCTAAAAGATGGTGGTAATGTTGTCTAATGTGATTATCTGATATAATCATCAAAATTTGTTGTCAATTACACACCACCGTTAAGAATCGACAAATCAATTCAAATCAAAGCATTTATTTCAAATAAACCATTTGCAGGTACTTTTGAATAGTCAAAAGTGTGTCGGTCAGTCCAAGAAAAGTGAAGCTAAATTGCACGTTCCAAAGCGTAGATCTCTATGGAGAAGAACGTGCAAGAAACTCCATGGACACTCTTTAAAATCAAATTATGTGTTACATATAAACACTTACATATATGTGACACTTATTATAAGTACATCAAAAGGTAATTAAGATAGTCATCAAACACTGTTCATCAATCTGCAATATTATAGTTTTCGTCTTCATCAATCGATGTTTTCTTCGCATCCTCAGAATTTACTGGTCAGAGACCATCTCTAATGTAGAGCTGTTGGAGAAATTTCACGAAAACCCGATCAACTGCAAGATTTGAATAATCCATTTACGTCTTAAGTGAAATGGATGGGTCACACTTTTCGGAAGGATTATGATTACCTAGCTAAACAGACCTCAGAATGCAATCTTCAAGGGAAATGGAAGCGTGGCCGTCCTTGGCATACCTGGCGACCCACCGTAATTATATGTAGAAGCGGCTGGCATCGGAATCACATGAAGCGAGGTGAAGCGTGAAGCTGAAAGTCGGTCGCGACGAGTTACTACTGTGGACGCCCTCTGCCCCTGCTAGGAGACATAGAACCTTAAGTCATTACTTACTGAAGCTAAATAGAAGTTGTACAAAAATCTCCAAATTAATAAAACAAAAAAAAATGTATACAATCAGAATACATCTCACCATTATTCTACACAAATATCTGATGAAATTCCAATCAAACGCACAAGGTAACAAATCCATTCCCACAAAATTACCCAATGCAAAGTTTACATTCATTTCCTATTACCCAGCTACCGGGCGATCACATCTCGCAGCGTATAGCTAGGTAAAACTAGCTCCGTTTACGACTCTACTTATTAAACTTATGTAGTTTCGGACGGTTGAATGGGATTGGAACATCACTATTTCCCTAAAAGCTGATGGCGATGTTGTCTGCTCTGATATTATCTGTTTAATCAGCAAATGTGTTTCTGCTGTGCTGGTGTAAAGTTGTAACTTTGGAAACGGGTAGTGACTGTGATAAAGTTGCAGTCTAAATAGCAGAAAGATGTACTTTTTCCATTTTGTCAGATCCAAATTGTAAAATGTGTAGAAAATGAATTCGTGTTTACAAAAACGGTATCAACATTTTATTTTCTGAATGTATTTGGTTTGGGAGAAAGAACATAAGTATGAATAAAAATTAAAATATAATAAGTAGATATAGTTATTTGAAATGATTCTGTGGGAACCAAGTGCTGACTTAGCTCTTGTAAACTAATCGGCGATTCGTCCGCCATAAGCCACTGGGTAGTAAGGCACACGCATAGATGTAAGATATCAGTGCCATTGTGGCAAATATAATATGGCTTTTTTTTTACCGTGGGCAAAAATCATCAAATGACAAACCTCGCTCTCGGGTGGAGCGGGAGATAGTGTCAGACTCTTACTGAGTAAAAACCCACCCCGTTCCTTCTAGCCTTCGTACCAGGGCTCGAGTTTCCTTTCAGATCCCTCCTGTTGCTGACAACTCCTTGAGGCGCACGGGAACAGTGCGCGCCGTCGATGTCTCGGGCTCGGTCCGAATAGTTACCGGACGATCGGACAGCGAGCTACCCATGGCTCGCCGTCCCCCGCGTCTACAGTGGCCGGAAATCGGGATCGGAATCCCGGCGGCGGCGGCGAGAGCGCCGTTGCCTGATGCGGTCAGCCTTTGCTAGCATCACTGCTTCGCAGAAGGAGGTGACCGCCAGCCACTCCTCCTCGCTCCGGACCATGGCCTCAACCAAGGCCCGGCGCGAGAGATGTCCACCGCCAATCGCCCCCACGAGGGCACAGCGATGAAATATAATATAGCTAGTGTCAGCTCAGCAGTATGTTTAACTCATTAACCCTCAACGTTAGAGCTCCATCAGTGCCATATAGCATCAAACACTAATTTGGTGACCCCGACGTGATGTGAGACTCGGGGCACTTGGTACCGGGGTCACCAAGACTTGAGCCCCAAGTAAACATAAGTGAACCTGCTAATTACTTCCATATTATAAAACACAGTAGTTCCCTACCGCGTCTATCTGTCTGTTCGTCTATGTATTTATAAAAGAAGAAACTGACTGACATATCAACGCACAGCTAAAACCACAAAGACTAGGAACTTGAAATTTTTGCACAAGGCTTCCTGTCGAGCATGCAGACGATTTTTCAAAACTTCATTCCCTAAAGGGATGAAAGGGAGGTTCAAAATTTGCAAGAAGAAACCTACTTTTATGCAGGCGAAGCCGCTGGCAGACCCTGCCAGCGGCAGTTTCAGATAAACTCAAAAACTGCAGAACAGAATTTCTTTCGGCTTCCACTAATCGACAGAATAATTAGTAAAGAAGGTGTATAAAAAAGCAACTTTAATAATACTCCATAATCGTTCACACGTTAGTTCAATCAAAATTATACCCAAATTATATACACCGGTTGACTACAAAAAATAATAATATATTTCTGGCCCCCACACTATGACACTCTGTATCGTAAGATCACTTTGATTTCAACTATTTCCTCATTATACACAAGTACCTACCACTGAAACATTAACCACCATTAAAAACGTTCTTAATTACGTGACAGTAATTGTGGAAACGACCCAGTTAACGCGACATTAAACTGATATTAGAAGTCGATTAAGCTTCCCCAGTTACTTCCTTAGTACGTTCATTCCTACCTACAGTACATCCGCTAAGCTTTCGAGGCATCGAACGCAGAGTTTGCAATTTGTAAAATGCACTGGCAATTTAACAATGCACTGTTTTGCACTTAAAATTACCCAAAGAATCTATCTATCTATCTATATTACTAGCTTTTGCCCGCGGCTTCACCCGCGTACATAATCCCAGGATAAAATGTATCCTATGTGTTATTCTGGGATATGGTCTACTCGTGTACCAAGTTTTATCGAGATCCGTTCAGTAGTTTTTACGTGAAAGAGTAACAAACATCCATACATCCATCCATACATACAAACTTTCACATTTATAATTTTAGTAGGATACATAAATTATACCCAGACACAGAACAAATGATCATACTCATCACATAAACATTTGTCCTGGGTGGGAATCGAATCCACGACCTGCGGCTTAGCAGTCAGGGCCATTAACCACTAGACCAACAGGCCAGTAAAAAAAAAAAAGTAATGCTGGAGGAGAAGGTAGAAACAGGTTACTGACATAGCCCGAAGAATTGCCAAACTTTCTCACTACCACTTGGCAGCGGGCAGGGCACATTGCTCGCAGAACAGAACGTCAATGGCGCCGAAAAGTCCTGGAGTGGTGAAGGCGTACCCGAAGACGCAGTTGGAATGCCTCCCATAAAGCAGAGCGATAACCTGGTAAGGGTCGTGGGAATCAGATGGTTGCGAGACGCTCAGGGCCATTCGTGGTAGCGACACATAGGAAGGCCTATGTGCTGTAATGGATTTCCTCCGACTCAAATGATGATGATGATGATGATTGTCAGTTCACAAAAAACATCAAATTAAGAAAAAACAGAAACTAATAATCTTCTATATATATAAAAATGACCCCCGTTTTTCGTTGTCACGACATGGCATGAAAACGGCTTGACCGATTTGGCTGATTTTTTTTTTGTTGTGATTGTTATTGTGAGGAGAAGGTTCTTATGGAAAAAAAAATTAGGGTAGGGGGGGTAGGGTAGAGTAGGGTAGATTAGGGTAGGGTAGGGTAGAATAGGATTGAGTAGTAGGGTAGAGTAGGGTAGAGTAGGGTAGAGTAGGGTAGAGTAGGGTAGAGTAGGGTAGAGTAGGGTAGAGTAGGGTAGAGTAGGGTAGAGTAGGGTAGAGTAGGGTAGAGTAGGGTAGAGTAGGGTAGAGTAGGGTAGAGTAGGGTAGAGTAGGGTAGAGTAGGGTAGAGTAGGGTAGAGTAGGGTAGAGTAGGGTAGAGTAGGGTAGAGTAGGGTAGAGTAGGGTAGAGTAGGGTAGAGTAGGGTAGAGTAGGGTAGAGTAGGGTAGAGTAGGATAGAGTAGGGTAGAGTAGGGTAGAGTAGGGTAGAGTAGGGTAGAGTAGGGTAGAGTAGGGTAGAGTAGGGTAGAGTAGGGTAGGGTAGAGTAGGGTAGAGTAGGGTAGAGTTGGGTATAGTAGGGTGGAGTAGGGAAGAGCGGGAGCGAAGCCGCGCGGGCAAAGCTAGTCCTTAATAAAACTGCCCCTAAATAATCCTTTACGATTTAAGAGGGAATTTAAAAAAAAAACACAACTAAAAAAAGAATGTCAACACTCACCTCAAGAGGCCTTTTGGAAAAATTACGTCATAAATTTTAAGTAGGTATCCCCCTCGCAAACGACACTCAGACTGAAAAAACATTGAATAACAAAAAGAAAAATTATATTTAATGCGTACCAACCGTTTTCCATGACCTCCTTGAGCGCCAAAAAGCGTTAAGAGACCCTTTGTGAAACGCTCCGATGTATTTTTTTTTATTATTTTTCTTTGTCTCAGAACCTTCAGAAGTACGTACCCCGTCTGTTAAAATAAAATATTCGACCCGTGAAATAATTGCGGCGGTAATTTTTTGCCCTCATTCAACATCATCTATTATAGAGTGGTCCTTCGTTAATTTTGGATAATTATTGCGCCTCTGTTGTTATCAAATGGCACGTGCTAGAAATGGAATTTTTTTTTAAGGAAAATATTTACATTTTACTAATTATTAGCGTGGTTATAATCATTAAACTTGGTAAAATAAAATTTGCAACAACAATTAACCCAAATAAAGTTATTTTTGGAGCTTGTATGTATTTAAATCGATCCCTCCATGCTGATAATTTAATAGATAAAAATCATCAACTTTTCCTCAGTAATAATCTGAAAAGCGTTTTTTCTTACATATTGTGAAAACCTCACCATGACGTGTTAAAATATCAGGCACGTGAGCAAGAAAAAAGAATAGAGCTACAGTGCGTTTCACTTAAGACGTTCCTTTGCCGTAATGTTGGCAATACGGAAAAACAGTGTTGCAATATTAAGTAATTTTTACCTTTTTTAACTTTTAACAATTGTCTTATTAATTTGTTTTTTATTTTGGAAACTAAAAACTATTTTTGAATATAGTGTAGGACGCTGAGCTCAATACAAATACCGAAAACAGGCCGCCACAATTTTGCATCTCTCCACTGATAATTTCCTACGAGTATTAGACATGCTTTAATTTTAATAAAGTCCCATTCCCCTCATAATTCTCCAAAAAGTGTTGAACTAACGTTAAAATCGATTTTGTTTCGCATTTCGGGCAACAATTTTGGTAGACTAGGCAACTCTTTGCTTTTTTCCCTTCTTTTTTCTGTAGACAGACAGGGGAGCCAACATTACGGTAAAGGAACGCACTGTACAGTGCGTTTCACTTAAGACTTTGTTGTTGATTTTTCCCCGAAATACGAAACGAAATCGATTTTAACGGTAGTTGCAGCACTTTTTGGAGAATTATGAGGGGAATGGAACTTTACTTAAAAAAAGCAGGTCTAAAAGGACGTTGTTATAGAAAGATACGATATTGCGGCATAGCGTTTTCGGTATTTTAAAAAATTGCAAGACAATCGGAATGGAGCCCAGCGCTCTATACTTTATTCAAAAATAGTAAAAAGAAAAACAAAAAAAAACGCAATTGTTAAAAGTAACGAAATATATTTAAGTTAATCTCCCTAATATTAAGTAATTTAATTGCTAAAAATATTGCAACACTGTTTTTCCGTATTGCCAACATTACGGCAAAGGAACGTCTTAAATGAAACGCACTGTACACCTAGCTCCATCAATTTAACAGTTCAATTTCGGTTGTCAAATGGATCGCATACGGCCTCGGAAAATAGAGTTCCAACTTAAAAAAGCGCCATCTCGAGGGAAAAGGTGGAACTACGGGCGCAGTTCTAAACAGAATCTTTTAACTAGAAAACTCTCCCCACCCCTCGCTAGATGTCGCTGTGCTACTAACGCGTCGTACGATGATGACCCGTATTTTGCTGAAAACTGGCCAATGAACTAAATCGAAAAAAGCCCGATAGATGTCCCTAGTCGTTTCAAAATTCTTCACCAAGTTGCGTGTGAAATTGTGAGCGATAAACGATTAAACTAAACAATTACTTCTCAATTGCAGCTATTACAATGTTAATCGACCAACCGAAAATAACGAGACCTTTTTCGCTGAAGTAGTCGTTATTTCTTTCAAATTGCAATGAAAAGTAATAAATTGGTCACGCATCAAAAATAATAGTTCCACGTAAAAAAATAATCGAGCATAATTCGCTTCATTAAGTTTAATTAAACCCTTCTTCGAAATACTAAATTATTAAAACAACCACATATTATATATACTTTAGTTTAAGATTTCAAAATCTCTATGTTCTTATTTCCACACACTATTGTTTACATTTTTTCTGTTCACTCCTTTCCCAGATCTACTGAAATTTCTTTTTGAAATAAGCAGTACCTACTTACTTTTGTAAAAAAAAATTATAATGAAGTATCTTCTTCTGTATATATGAGTGTACATAAATTATAAAATAAATAAATATCAAGTAAGATCTCTGAAGAAGCAGATAGGTACAATAACAAACACAAAATTAATACACGAACAGACTAACCAACGCTATTCTGGGCCGTCGAACCGTACTACAAGTTATCATTGAAGTGTGCCCAGACAGACTGGAGAGTATTTCAACTTTAATCGAGTTGTGGGAGCACATTATGCTTGCATCGCGATAGCTGGGATGCCTCTTACCAGTCCACAATTGGATCTTGATGGGATTAACAACTGCTCTTTGCTAAATCAAGTGCTTGGACGCTGGGATATAGATTCTCGATGATGATATGTGTGTATCTTTGATTAGTGCGACTGTCTTGACTTATTTAGGTCATGAGGGGACCGTGCTCCGCAGTGGCGTAGCTAGGCGTGGGCTTTGCACCCAAAGAGGCCTCGCGCAATCCCTCACTTCTTTAAGAAGGAGAGTTTTTTTATGATAGACTAGCTTTTGCCAGCGGTTTCTCCCGCGTACATCAAATATACCCTATGTCACTCAGGAATAAGGCAGCCTTCTACTGGTGAGAAAATTTAAGTAATCATTACAGTACTTTCAGAGATTACTTCCTTCAAACAAACAAAAAACAAACTTTACATCTTCATTATATTAGTGTCAATGTATGACACAAGCCACCTAAAACCTTTTAAGAAACATTAGAGAAAAATTTACAGCTTATCCGTTTTTGTAAAGTAGACACCAGATAACGGAATAAAGTGCATTGCGTGTTTTTAACATCGCGCGGATTTCATCATGCATGCGGGATTGCCCCGCATGCATGATCCATAAATACCTTTTAGGCAATCACTGCATTCATCAAGACTGTTAGGTGTACGAAGTTCATAGTAAAGATATGTCTATCTTGAATCGACATCTATGGTGATCCTTTACGTACCTACGCAGATATTAGGATAAGTCTTGAAACCTCTACGGTCCGGACCAAACGTTTCACCTCGTCGTTTATACCATGTACATCGAGGGACTGGTTACAGTTTGCCGGCTGCGGTCTTTCCGTCCGATTATAATTTAGGTGTCTTCAAAGCAAGAGTGAATTGGCTCTCATAGTGCGCCTCACCATCAACGATTGCATCACTGCTTACCATCAGGTGGGATCGCAGTCAAGTACTAGTTTATATCAATAAAAATAAAAAAGTCAATATGCTTTGTTCCTTTATCTGTCTCTTCTGTTGGATATGTTCTTGTGCATTTGTTTTTCTAACCTTCTATCTAGTAGATTCTTGGACAGTGAACTACTTTGGTTCCCCAGAGTATCACGACCTCTGGCAAAGCCCGCTTTAAAAGCTCTTTGTGAATTTTACCCAACAACTTAATGTTGGAAGATTTTTACTTAGAACATGAAGCTTGTATAGGTTACTAGTAAGCCAACGCTAATTTAAAATTATGTCTTACTGTGGTGATGAGGACCGGTCGTTGTGACGACGCTTCGGGGAGGCCTATGTCCAGTCCAGCAGTGGACGTCTTTCGGCTGATATGATGATGATGATGATGATGTGGTGATGTCTTGGCCAAATCTTAGAATTGATCGTTTAAACTTTAACATTTGATGATATGTAATTCCTCGTTTGAACATATCATTGATTTTAGGATTTCTATGATAATAAAAGGTCTAAAGAAAGTAATTAAGCCAAACGAGAATTGACATATCATCAAACTATAACGTTTAAAACGATACATCCAGTTTTACTTGGCCATATCATAAAGTGATCAGTTCATAAGATCTGGTCACGACAGAGACTCTTTCGGATAATCTCGCACCCCAGAAACATAAATCTCGAGATCATCATAATCAGCCTCTCTAGGAGAGGGAATGGGCCGTAATCCACCACGCGAGCCCAGTGCGGGTTGGTGAATGTCACTTGTCTTCAAATTTCTGGTTCTAGGACATGCCGGTTTCCTCGCGATGTTTTCCTTAATAAAAATACTTCTGCAAATCCACTTCTTTCAAAAGCAAACATCTTATAAATTAAAGCTTAATTACCGTTCTTAGACTTCTGATATCGAGTGCTTAAGAGGTCTCCCGTTGCGAGCTAATTGGCTTTCTACAGTTACAATAACAGTAATTGCAACAATCGGAATCGGAAAAAAAAGTCTAAAACAATTTCTTTAATAAGAAAACTCTCTGAAGTAAATAGTTTTATCATTAGTTTAATCTACACTAATATTATAAAGAGGTAAAGTTTGTTTTTATGTTTTTTTGTTTGTAGGAGGTAATCTCAAGTACTGGTCCGATTGCTGATTTATTCATGAGTGACATAGGGTATAATTTACGTACGCGGGCGTAGCCACGGGCAAAAGCTAGTCTGTAATAAGGTACCGGTAAAGTCCTAGGTTCGATTACTAGGGTGAGCAAAAAGTTATTTTGAGTTTATCCATTAGAAACTCAGTATCACCTTTTGGGGTTGGTAGTATAGCACCCCGATACTTCGAAGAGCCGTTACTCCTGAGCCTGATCTTGACACCGTCTCATCATGCTATGAGAATAAAGGAACAGAGAGTACACCTGTTTGTGTCAGTACCCTCCACCACTGCTACTAGTGAAATTCAGAATTTACCGTGATGACGGTCAAAAAAGCGTTGAAGCAAATTCGAAGTAATTCAACTGTGTTGTATCAGGGAATAATATTATGCAGAAAAGAACAACGGAGGCGGAACCAAAAAACATAATTTCCACTTATCTAGTTTGTAAGCAACATTGTGCTGAAAATTAAAAACTGTACCGCAAAACCCGCCCCATAATCCTGGTCCCAACCGCTTACTAAAGTAAATAACCTCGAACACGTACATTTTGTGTTTCACTTCGCTCCGTAAACGTTGTAGTCCAAGTATTAAAGTAACACCGAACGTAAACCGGTAAGTCTACAGCGCTAAACCGAAAATGCGCTCACGTGGACCTACGTAAACAAATTGCAATGTATGTAAACAGAGGTTGGTACCCCGGTAGTGCCCTGGGCTCGGCACACGGTAGCGATTTTCGTCAATCGCCTGAAACAAAGAACCGGGGTGAATATTAGAGGACGGTGACACTTGAGCCGGTTTTTCATCAGGCAACAGACACCAGTGTGCCTCTTTCAAACCCTCCTTTTGAGATCCCGCGCAAGATTAGGCACTAGTTCTTATGGTGTGACCGTAGTGATGTTACAGAGGTGTGTTGAGATTATAAGCTGAACAAACTTGTCGATAGAATGGAACTGGGTGGATGAACGTCAACAGATAAAGCTCAGTGCGATAAATCTGAACTTTTCACTGTCCCCGCAAACGGGCCACAAAAAAACGCTTCAAGCTTATTTTTGAAGCGGCCTTTTTTATGGCTCGTGTGCGGCAGTGCCGCCACAAAAAAAACGCTTGAAGCGGCTTCAAACTTTTACGAACACAAGGTGTCGCGCGCTTCAGCTGTTTTTATGCGTTGGTTTGTAGCTATCTTTTATGGCCGCTTCTAGCATTTTGTAGCTTCTACCGTGTGCGGGGACGCTAAGCGGTATTCAAATAATAACGTCAGAATCTTAGAATATAATTAAATACACCTAAACAGAATATACTTATTTAAATTCGAAATTCTTAACAACGTTACAGTATTTCGACGACACGGCAGATGCAGTGGTTGAGGCGCTGCGCAAACGGAATACACTTTTTATTCAGTAGAAGCAGCTGAACCCAAAAAATGTTTAAGTATGCGCAGGGAATGGATGATTTCATACTGGTTCTATAGAAATCAAATATTCAGCGTTGTCTTGTATATGACACAAGCCATAAAAGTGTCCTACGTTTGCACCCTGCCTGAGCGATTGGCTGCTGCGCTGCTTGTCGCGGGTTGGATTCCCGTGTGGAACAAAATATTTTGTATGTAAGTTTACATGTTTGTGAACGCACCCAGAATACAGAAGTCCTTAAGGCTATTTTAATTTTTTTATTACAATGTCATATTGAACTAAAAATAACCGCATTAAGGAAGATGCTCTAAGACAGACTGTGAAATTTAAATTTTGTAAAAATTTAAGGAAATCTGATTTTCGTGGACTACCTTAACTTTTCAAACCTATTAAATATTAACTTTCAAAACTATCGACACGGCCACGTCACTAGCTCGTTATTGCACGTCATCACTAGTATAGAGCGGCGCGACGCCCGCCACTCGACGCCGCGATGATTCAGCATTCTCAATCCAAAAGCCTTTTACGATTCCTCTTTCATTCTCAACGAACGTGAATTCGACTCGTTCCCACGCAGTTTTGAACGCGACTGTACTGAAACTATTTGACAGTTGTTGGTTGATGCTCAGTTATTCATTGGTTGCCGGATTTGAATTAGGTATATTTTTTTCTTCTAAATGTGCGAACTAGGTATTGTTAAACCCCTGAGATTGTAAAAAATCTTGCGAGAATCTAAACTCTCATTAAAATTTTATATTTTACAATCAATTCGAATCTTTTTGAAAATAGAATGCATACATTTCTACGGGATTGGTCATAAACTTCGGTGTTTACAGATAATAATGTTGGTAGTTTTCCAAATATTTTCTCAAATTATTGAGTTGCAGGGCTGCAGAATGGTAGCTGCTTTCTAAATTAGAAATTTTAAGTCAAGAATATTGAAGAAGATCGGTTGCTCTGCGTAGTATGCCCGCTATTTGTAATTTATATGCAATAACATGTATTGGCGTTCCGTGGCGGTTCTTCTGCGACGGAATTTCCATCAAGTGTAGCGAAGGCTTAAGAGACAATTTGAAAACCGAGTCAGAATCGATATTCAAATATATGACGACAAAATAAAACTGAACCTACAACAAAAATTATTGTATTTGTTTAAAAACTATAAAGAAAAAAAGCTATGTTTCATAAAACCTCCCAATTGTAACGAAACATTTCCGTAAAAAACTTTTCAGTGAAAAGGTTTTTTAACAAAACTCTCTGTAGCCCAAGAATAGTCCTGGTTTTGTTCAGACTAAAGTAAATTGGCCGAATCGGGCCATTCTGCAGTGTTAACGGAACTTTGTTACATTACAAAGTTTTACACTGACCGAGCAATTTAAGTTGGTGACTTATATTGGCTGGAATCCGTCTTAACTGGACCATAAAGGGATTTAACGGTTTACTTCCTAATGGTTTAAGCCCCAGCCACACATTTAAATACGTTCGTAATATGTGTATATTATGAGCTTCTCTGTACTGTTCTATAATTGGGCAAAGGCCTCCCACCATTCGATCCTAAAGTCAAGATGCTCTTCCTGTATTTCCTGAGAAAGAAATCCCGTCGTGATCAATGCGCTGGGTGTGACTTCTATTTACGTCAACGCGATTGTCTGCAACGTTTACCGCGTTTGACTCTCTGATTGGTTAAAAGCTTGAATCGGGCCAATCGGAGCGCCGAACTTCATAAACATGTCGAATACAAACTTGCACTAGGCACTCTGTTGCTGCCCCATCTCCCGATTTTGTGTTTCACTAGCCTTTAGAGGTATGTATGTGTGTGAACTTCCTACATACCAGCATTGAATATGGAAGATCCTCTGACCAGACAGGTCTTGTGTCTGCTCTGGGCAACTGCCCGATAGTTGATTTTGGGACCTTGCATATGTTCTAATTGCGCGAATTCTGATATTTTGAATTTTTGATCCCTTGTCGTCACAGGCCAAACGATCGCCTTGGAGATATTATTATGTTGTGTTCATAATTATGTAGGTTTTTTTTACCTATTTGTACACATTTTTGTTTTGTTTTCTAAGAAAAACAAAATAAAATTACTCGGATCGGTTTTATGGCCAATAAAGGTAAAGAAGTCGCCTATTTTATTATATCACAAAAGTCATTTCACGCAAAAACCTTATCAGTTCATAATTATGATTTTAGTACAGTCATTTCACAGGTTTAATACAGAAATAAACTGCTACGTACAGTAAAGTTAGGTAGGTATTATATTCGAAACGCAAGTGGCTTTATCCTTTAAGCTTTTCAAGTTCCTTTAAGGGGTATGGCTTTCCATAGAACGAGTTGCATTTTTTGACTTAGTCTCATTACATCAACAGCTATATTTACCAACTTTTGATATTTTTAAGCGCAAAATTATTTAATGACTTGATCTAAGGCATGTTTCGCATCTCCCCTCTCACTTCTCATAGCAAAAAAAAAAACAAAAAAAAATTGTTTGAATTTTTTTTTTTTGTAGGAAAATCGAAAATGAAATGAATTTAGGTTACTAGGTATATTAAACACATTTGTTAACGGTCTGTTAACTGCCGAAACTTATTAGTAGGGCATCGTTCCTACCTGTGTTGGGAGCATGCACTGACAAACTCCTGGAGGACACTGTGGAGCATACGGTAGAGCTTTTTATGCCATCATAAGCGGTTACAATACCAACTATTTACTGCAGCCGCCATTTAACATACCACCAACGCTATAAAAGTCAAAATTAGTTGAATGGACAGTAAAATTAATGTGAATGGAGAATAATATGAACTGTATGTTTGACTTGCGTTACTGTCTAACTTAAACTATGAAGATGTACCAAAGACCGTGTTAGAGGAGGTACCTAAGCTCCAAAAGCTCTGAGCAAAACCTCAATGAATAAATGCCATATCGCGGAAAAATCTTAATAAAAATATAAGCATTAATCAAGCCAGTTGTATGAGGCCAATGAAAAATGGCGATTGCCATTAAAATGTAAACGCACAATGGTGGCACGCGACGTTCGTAATTACAACGTTTAACTGACATCAATCATCGGACGGATCTCGGCTCCGTTTTTATTGCGATCCGTTTTTATCCTTGTTTTATGTTTTGATAGAGTATGATGATACAATCTAGATATTGTCTCATCAGCGTTGTGTGTTAATCTTCTGTATCTCTGAGTTTTTCGTGGGCATCATCTTGTTTTTGCCCTCAATCTTGCCTGATTGAAAATCATGCATCAGGTCTACGATGAAACGAACTATACCAGAAGATGACTCTTCATTCTTGATGTTGACAGTTCGTATTGACTTATAGTTCCACTCGGCTGTGCGTTTAACAAATGTGGAGTAGAAGGATATACCGTTAACCAATTAGAGATAGATATGGAAGTTCCTGCGCTACTCTCTAATGTTGGTATTTTTAATCTTTCAAAGTTAAAAGCTATGTTCGACAAGACGTATAAATTACTAGCTTCTAGTCAAAGACGCTATTGTTATTATTTATTATTTGCGTCAAGAAGCTAAACTATCCGGAATCAAAAGTATCCAATATCTTTCATCCAAATCTGCATCTCGTCTAACTGTAAGGCAAAGACCTCTTCTGTCTCTCAAAGGGGCTATTTGCCTGTTTTTATTTTTGTACAATATTTTATAAAGCGCGAAACAAAATATGGTTTCTGAAACCAGTCTCAAAATTGATAACGAAGTAGTAACTAATATTTCAAATATTACTATGAGGATGCGCGGGGGAATATCTCGCTATCGCGATATATTGCACGCAAAAGTTAATGGCGATGACGTAACATTTCAGGTTGTGCATTTTTTACTTGACAGTTTCTTTTCCACTATAGATATTGAAAATGTTTTTAACTTACTTCATATTTAACGAATAGGCTAGTTGCCGTAAAAAATGTAATTAGTCCGTCTTTTAGATTATTCAAAAATTAGAGACACGTATTTTTTTATTTGTAAATTAACCAAAAATGACGAAGAACCATCAAAGTTACGTGTAACGTCACGCCGTGCTAAATTTTTTCGCACAGGGTGACGTCACACGTAACTTTAATGAGCTATATCTTTGTTGTTTTTTGTTTAATCATAAAAAGAAAAAATACGTATCCAATATTTTTTTTTAATCTAAAATTTGGACTTAAGGTGCATCACGACTCACATTTTCACTGTTTTTCATACAACCGCTCATAACTGATTATGACGTTATTACACATTTTTCATTAGATATTTTGGAAACACAGTATCTTGCGGATATTATCTAGGTTTCTAAAAAAAACAATTTTTAAATTTGTGTAAAACTAATCCAGTAAAAACCTCTAAAAATTTCCTATTTTGTATGAACTTTGACACTTCATAATTTGCCAAAAATTAAAAAAGTCAAAAAAGTAATCCTCTAGGGACCTTGCAAATTTTATTAAGATTCTAAATGACGACAACTTTTTCCAAAAACTTTTAAGGGTTTAAAAAAAACAGCTATTTCCTGGAGCAAGTTTTGTGAAATTTTCGAGTAAATCTCGGAATTACCGAATACTAACAGAGTTTCCAGGCGTTATCTCTCTTTTATTGCGTTGCCTTTTCGTCAAACATCGCGTTGGATTGCATTAAATGAAGTAGAAGTAGCTTTTAAACCATTTTCGATGTTTACGATAAGCGAGTGGAGAAGGACCCTCTTAATAAAATATAGTAATTTTGACCCTGGAAACTACCCTCTTTGAAAAATTATTTGTATTTACAATCAATAAAATTACTTATTGATACATAAAAATCTAATAAGAAAAATGTGTCCACAATCCGATCTCTAAATCTCTAAACTGATCACCACATTCGGTGGAATCACAAGTATTGCAAAATAATCTAAACTGATACTATCTCTGAAGCTATCACTTTTCCTATCCCCTGAAAGAATCAAATACCTTTTCCACGATGGAAATGTTACGTTGGAACTTGGAAAATGCGTTCGAGACGAGAGAACCTTTTATTTTGATACACCTCTTTGCTTATTGTATATTTATGGAAGTTTTCATACATACACTACAAGAATCTCTTAGAAAAGAGACAGAGAAATGAATGGAGCTGAAGTGTTTGTAGTTTAAAATATAAATAAACACATATAAATTTATATTTGAAACTAACTTCCAACGGTGGCTTTGCTCGCGTTGATTTATTTTTTCCTCATAAAAATTATAACCTGTAATTGACTTCTGTAATACAATTTAGGTTTCTACCTAGCTCAGAAGTCAGGGGTTCAAATTATACTGTACTAGCTGCTCCCAGCGGCTTCACCCGCGTGATAGCAGAAAATTATCCCAAGGGAACATACTTCCGGGATAAAAAGTATCCTATGTCCTATTCCAAGACATGGTCTATCCGTGTACCAAGCTTCATCAAAATCGGTTTTGCCGTTTATGCGTGAAGACGTAACAAACAAACTCACTTTCGCTTTTATAATATTAGTAAGGAAGTAAAGATAAAATAATGGTTTGTGTCAATAAACTATTTGATTTTTGCATTTTTTTAAATACTAGTGTGATTATGTGTATATATAGGTATGTCATAAATACATACCTATATTATGTGTACCCTAATTATAACACCTAGAAAATCTTAACCCTCACACACCACCGTCTCCCCAACTCAAACAGTATCACACTCGCTATTAATGTACCGTGAGTGAAGCACAGTGGAACTTGTGCTAAGTTATTCAACACTTTGCACGAGCGAGACGTGTCTACAGTTCGACGTTGCCTACAGGGACGGAGCGATTCGCTCTCGGTAAATTATGAACACGTCAACCGTATGTGTTTGCTTTGGTTCATGTTCAGGAGGTCTGGGGGAATGTGGAGAGCTATGAGTTATGTTAAATAGCAGAGTACTGCGATGGAAAGCTAATAATAAAATTAATGAAGGCAAGCAAAATTTTAGAATTCGTTTTTTTTTATCAAATTCAAACTAAGAATCTAAGAATCTGTCAAAAGTGGGTTACTTCTAATCAAGCATGCTCCATCGTTGGCCACATTATCGGTTACTATCAGGTGAGATAGTGGTCAAACGCGAGCCTACCCATAATAAAAAAAATATACACTAGTAAAAACAGTGTAAAAATACAAAGGTGGATTTTGCATTCAGATATTTAAAAATCTTTAGGCAACAGCAATAAGTTTTGTCAAATCAAAAAAATTTCGTACTTTACTTTGCAAACCGTCTGTAGATTAGGTAACTGCGCGACTTTTTCCAACTTTATTTATACTTTTATCTCCTTTTAGTGTTGATGGTTGATTTAATAAAACTGTTTGTGTCTAACAAGTGGTCACATTAATTAGAGAGAAAAAAAAAACAATCAAAAACGTTTATTTCAAATATACCAATTACAGGCACTTTTGAATTGTCAAAATGTCGGTCAGTCAAACAAATAAGTGAAGCTAAAATGTAGCATGTAGAGAGTAGCAGATATACTTATATAACTTAAGTACCGATCATCCATCTGTTTCGAAATATTTAAGTAATAAATTCTTTTTATCATAATCTCTTCAAAACTACAGAAGAAATTTCGCCCCAATTCGCATAAGTATCAAATGGTTGCACGTGCAAATGTACAACGTATCGTAGCTATATTCTTTGAAACATAACGCTCACGCTTGTGTCAGCCAAGCGATTTGAGAACAAAGGAGGCGGACGGCAGCGCGGGCTCTTTTCAAATATTCCTCCATTATGGGATACACACTGCTCATAGTTATGAACAGCATTTATGTCCCATTCACGACCTTGTGAGGGGAAGCTAAGCGTGGGGCAAGCGGTAAGATCAGAAGTATGAAAATGTTCATACTTCGCCTATGTTAACCTTCCTCGCTCCGCTCCCCACACCACTCGCCGCTAAGACCGAAGTCGTGAAAAGACCGTTACATCTTTTTAACGTTGTTGTAATCACAAAGGCCCAATTAATATTCATATTCATATCATCTTCTATTCAATTTCTGGAGAAGTGCTACCGGACTGATTTTCATGAAAAAGTTGTTTTTTTTCTTAGATTGTTTGTTTTATTCTTCTGTTGCCAATAGTTCACTAATACTTTTCAAGCCCCCCTCCATAACAGTGTGAGCAATTATTTAGCGGATATATGACGAATACCGGAAAAACTTTTAAGTCTAAGTAAAAGCGGTAAAATTACTTTTTACTAAATATAATTTGCCTCTGTTTAGTTTCGAGTACTGTATCTAGTCTATAGCTGTACATATTCCTATCTCGTACTCCGCTACAAGATCCAGTTTTGCGCCTTGTGCTTGTTCACCTATATCTCCCACACTACAATTACCTACTGTCACTGTGCGACTCGTCTGCTCTACTTTTTATCGAATGACCAATAAATTTTTTCACAAAAACCTAAAACAATCTATCACATCCATTGCTCCCTAAAACAATGTCCATCCGTATGTATCGCTGACCGGTCGAGCGGCCGCGTCCGCGCGCAAACTTCACCGCCAATTTGTTAGCACCTCACAAAGCAACCTCTTTTAATATTATTCTACCAGCCACGGAACCCTCTCAAATTAAACGCTACAATATAATATTTGTGGCATTATGAAAAGCTTGCAAACTGGATGCTATTCCCGAGTATTTCCTCTTCATTTTTTTGTGAACGAGTCAAGGATGGTGCAGCCCGAATTCATTTGTTTATTTTAATGTTGAAGTTTTTTAAATGCTGTGAATGGATAAAAGTTTATAATTATTACTAGTGAAAATAGGTTTCTCCATACAAACTTTGGAGCCCGGTTCCATTCCATTAAAGAAGGAATTTTAGAAACTTGTCTCTTAGAAGCATTAAGAGAGCTTACGTCATAAACGAACGAACGAACGACGACAACAACGACGAAAAACGAAGGGTAACGATTGCATCACTGCTTACCATCAGGTGAGACCGCAGTCAAGCACTGGTTTATTTAATTATTTTATAAAAAAAAACTTTGTGCAAAATTTCACATTAATAGTTCCAGAATCTAGTATCGTGTCAGTACGCGGGCGAAGCCGTGGGCAAAAGCTAGTAATACATATACTTATGTATGTAACACAAAACCAATTACTATCATTTATGCTGTACATTTATAGTTAAAATATCAACCAACATAACAATGAGATCATTGAAAAAAGTCTCCATTTAAAAATAAAGCCACCTATACCTAAACCCCACCTATTGTTCAGGTAACAAGTGTCTTCAAAAGTAGCTATTAACTACTCCAGGGGCCGAGGAGTCGACAACGAGGTCTCATTTCTGCTTGGTTCCGAGGGTTGAGTGTCCACCGTCTTTTGTATTTGCCCTACGCTTTCAACAATCATTTTCGCAGAAATTACGCCACTGAACAATGTTACGGAATTTGATACGGCTGACGGTTCTGTATCCCAACGAAAATCTACATTTTATTAGAACAATCTCTTATTTTTTTTTTTTATTGTTGGTAGGTTCGCGCTTGACTGCTATCTCACCTGATGGAAAGTGACGATGCGGTCGATGATGGAACGCGCTTACCTAGAAGAAACCTATTCGCTCTCGACTGAAAGATTCGTAGCTATCAGGAAACACAAACTCCGGCAAGGAATTCCACTCCTTAATTTCACTTGCAGTTATGATAAGTGGTCCAAGGTAGGGGGAAATTTAAATTTTCAAAAATATATTTGTATTATTTGTTTTGCTAGCTAACTCTATTGATTAACTTTTCCATGAAATAGGCATTTATTTTTCGTGGAAGGATGCCGCCAGTTTGTGTACAATTACTTATAGAATCATTTTTATGTATTAGTTTATTATTTTGTAAGATTATTTGTGTATTTTATCTATGGGCCTTAGTTGCCTGATAATAAAAGATTATTATTATTAATAGGTTTAGACGAACTGGTGTGCTATTCTCTAAAGCAAACAGCGTTGAGCGCAACGCTCATCACGAAATCCAAATAGGTCATTCAATCCATTGCACCTATACATTGCGTTGTTAATTCTATGTACTGAGCTCTCGACTCGTCGCTGCGGCCAGCGCTGCGCTCAAGGCCGTATTCTTAGAGAATAGCACCGCTGAGAAGGTAGTACATCACTACAAGTGTTATTATTTACAGAATTATAATCCTTAAAACGTTACTCATTTTCAATGAACATAGAATCTGACATGTAAATGCAAAAGAAAATTTAAATTTCGCAGGTTACTCTTTTTTTAGGTGGGTTATCATCCAATTTATTATTTATTTATTTATTTTATTCTTCATGCACAAAAGAGTACAAAGGCGGACTTAATGCCTTAAGGCATTCTCTACCAGTCAACCTTTGGGTGATGCAGAGACAATTAAATTGTGGTAGGTGCAATATTGTCCGGTACATATTAATATAATTCAAATCCAATGACTACTCTGGAGTGGAATGGAAGTCGCCTGTCAAACGGTTACTGACTAAACCCACTCCTATGTTCTTTTTGATATTGCTTGGATAGACTGACGGTCAGGATTTCAGGTGTTATCATCAATCTCATGATGACACCATTCAAGTGTAACTAATCAAAATAGCCATTAACAGATATTCATACTAATTGACCTTAAAGTAATTAGTTCGATAAAAAGTTAGGAACATGTGAGGCTACACATTAAATTGAATTTGTGGACTCACTCCACTAAACATATACTTAATATCTAATCAAGTAGGTAAACATTTCCACATCATTATTTTTTTCCCTAAGTGTATATAACAAGGCATTACAAGACAACATTGTTTTATTTATTTCTGTTGAACAAAATTAAATAATCTGAATGAGAATGAGATGGAAATAACCAGATGGAAACAGCTAATAGGGTTGGAATTTAAAGTTCGTCCTCGGTTATTTTGTCTGGCGAAAAACTTTCTGGAGCTGAAATGTAAAACAATAGAAGATCGCTAAGTGCACCACCTCGCTGACAAGCTGTCTCCAGTCCTGACTTAAAATAAATTGTTTGACAAATGTTAAGTTCACATTTTTGCATAGAATTTCAAAGAAACTTACAGCAGAACTCGATACACATCTACGGATAAGTTTCAATAAAAAATCTTCTGAATGTTAGCTTTATTATGGATTACTATAAAATGGCAATATTAATTATGTATTTAAAGTATTTTGGACCTTTTGTAGATAGAGCAATTTTGGTTGAGACAACTATAAACTTTTTAAAAGTTGCTAGTTGCACTACCCAAATCGAATTGCTACATATGTGCAGTTCCATCAGTTTCATGTGTAAACAGCTAGTTGCCAATTAATGTAATAGTTGATCCATCTGCAAAGCGTCTAAGTGTTCTTACCATAAAGCTTTGATGCATAAGGCATGGCCTAACAACATTCTAGTCAAACCTCTCATTTTAGAACCTTAAATCATGCAGTGAAGTAAGTAAGTAGCAGCTAAGCGTTACCGTCTAACAAAATCCCATCAGACGCATAGAATATGAACACACAAACTTAACTACGAAATGAATAATAGGTACCACATCCCGCGCACATCCCTCGATAGTAATACGTCACGTCCCGACGCAGGCCCAATTATTTGCCCAGTTAATTATGTACGCTCAAATCCAGACCGATGAGGCCACGCTAAATGACCTAACCACAACATTCGGCCTAATGTATACACAATTCTAAATTTCAGGGCAATATCTGGCTCAATAACACTTGTGCCATTAACTCTCTAGCGGAATAGACATTGGCTTATACGCACCTACGGCCAGCGAATGCAACGCAATCCCTACCCTTACAACTTATCATACAGTTCAATTTTATTGAAACACGAGGTTTTTGGCACTGAAACCAAAACATTACATCAACTTGAAATTGTTCAACCCATTATGGGCACTGTTTTAGGGACAATAGGATGGGTATTCTTTTACTGCAGAAGAGCAATATAACAGACCGATTTATTCTATTTCATGCCGGCACAAATTGCCGACAGTTAGGTTAACTGTTGCTCGCAGTGGTTTCTATCTTCGCTATTGTGTTTTCCCTGATGTATTGCAAAGCATATTAGTGCAAAAACCGGAATGTATTCATTTTTACGTTGCGTGCTCTTGCTACAATCATAATGTGCGAATCTTATGAAAAGGGCTGGGGAAAAGATTTCCTAAAGAAAAAATATTAGGGGAATTTGGGCTTACAGAATTCGTTTTGTACATCCAATTTTATATTACGTACGCTGATGCAAAAAAAGGAACAAATGTTTGAACATGATACATTTTCTATCCATTCTTTCTTTACTTAATATTATAAATTTGAAAGTAACTCTGTTTGTCTGTCTGTTACGCTTTCACGGTTAAATAGCTGGATCGATTTTGATGAAATTTGGTACAGATCAAGCTTGAACTTCAAAAATGGACTTAGTAACCAATATTCACACAGACGAAGCCGCTAGCAGAAGTTAGTTAACAATAAAGGGCAAGACTGACAATAATTAAATGTGGCAGGAAAACGATACAAAGGGCATTTTCTATATATACCAGCATCCAACAACCCTCTCTTTATATTTAAAGGCCCTTTCCACTTAAGTCGATGATTCTCTCCCCATACAACTAAATACTAATGTGAAAATACCCTTACAGCTGCCAAACTAAGATAGCGAAGTATACATAACCGGCCATCAAAAGGCCGTTAGACGGACGGTATCAATTCAAAAGTATCAATCCACACAAATTTATGACGCGATATCCTGTTTATTGCTGGCCGTAGAGAACCAATAAAATCGCCTTGTTTTATGTTAAAAGTTTATGAGCAATATTTTATAAAAATAAATAAAATACACAAGGGAAAACGATTTTACACTCGCATAAATCGTTGGGATGGTTTATGTTTATTATGAACCAGGATGTAAGGCGGGCTTTGCTAACTAGGCCGTGACGGACAAACGTTCACGTCGAAATCCAAATCTTCATATTTTCCATACATTTTGTTCCGAAAATGTAGATATTTGTTTCGTATCATAAGCATTAAATATTAGATGTTTTTATTAACTTTTGACACATAAAAAAAAACCTAATATTTACCTAATGCTAGAAAGAAGATAAAAGTCGCTACTTCTGCAGTAATGTCCACGAGATAACGACCCCGGCTTGGAGGTTGCGGGGTCAACTCAAGCCAGGCGCATTAGTGTGAGTAACCTCACCACTGCACTCAAAACGACACACTAGATTACGACCCATTCCCTCTTTTAGAGAGGAGGCCTGAGTCCCAGCAGTGGTAACATTATTATTTTGCAAGCGAATAATTTTAAACTAGGACGTCGTCAAAAAAAAAAATATTTTTCTCCACCTGCTCGAGCATGTCTTCTACAGGGATTTAATGATGTATGGGCGTTCCCTAGAGATTTAAAGTGATTTGGAACGTCAAAACCCTTTGAAAATAGAACCATGCTCGACCCAGCGGTTGCCGCTCGCCGTGGGGGGCGATATATATCGGGTTTCGTTTAGATTCGTAGTAGGTGAATTAATATGTGTAGACAACTAAACATTTCATTCGAAAATCTATTGAAGAATAAGTGGAAGTGATAAATCATACTATATTTAACTAATAGTTTGTTTCAGTACACCGTCTGTTATTATCTCGAAGTACATTATTCAACACAAAACTGTCTTTGTCTTGAGTAGCTTGATTTCTTTACTTCACGCGGATTTGTTTTTTAATTCCCTCGCTGTGCTCTGAAATCATTTATATACACCCCTCACTTCGTTCGGGATTTGACCTCAGCAACCTTCGCTCCGTTCGGAATTCAATATGCTACCAGCGACTTAAAATTTCTGCTTTATCTCCTAGTAACAATAATCTAACATTAAACTTCATGTAGGTACCTTTAGACCACCGATATGGCTACAAAATAAGTTTAATATACATAAGTATTAAAAGTACATATCGCAGTAACAATTACACTAGCCCGCATCATGATAGCAGAACGTAGTTAAAAAGTAGTGTTGTGCGCGGTGTATGCTAGTGATGTAGCGTTTAATGGGTTTAGTTTAATTGAAACGGGTAACGCACTAGCAGCCATTCTTATGTGGATAGCGAAGCAATTTAAACAGACGCCTATAGTGACTACAATGTTTCTAATAATATGAATAGAGAAAACCTATGAAATTACCGATTTTTAGGGTTCTGTAGTACCTCGAAAGGAAAAAAAACGGAACCCTTATAGAATCAATTTGTTGTCTGTCTACCTGTCGGTTTGTCTGTCAAGACCATCTATTTCGGGAACGTATGAACGTATGGAGTTGAAATTAAGATCAAATACCTATAAAAAACCATCAAATACCTATGAAAATAATCAGGTCTGCGGTCCCTTGAAGCTGTGAAAAAATCGATTATTAACACAAGTAGAAGAAAAAATCTGAAAACTGTTGTAGTTGTCATGAAAAAAAAAAATAATAAATCGTATACATCTTCGTGGGTATCTCATTCGAGAACTGTTTTCATAGGTAAGTTTGTACGCAAGTCCGACTCGCACTTGTCCGACTTTTTAAATAGGTTACTGTGAACAGCGATATCTTTGGATTGACTTGGAGTCTCCGAAGATAACACGATTAAAGTACATTGATTCTAAGGTCACATACATAGGAGTAAAATGACCGTAGAAGGGTGAATGTACCTAATATAAAAACTCACTCCCTCTCGCTCCACTCAGAGCGAGAGGGAACTTTACTTCCACCTAAAAAAAAAAAAAACCATTACACCATTTTTGAACTTTTTACTATAGCTAAACATAATTTCACTTTAAATAGACCCAAGGACAAACCGCGTTCATGCGGCGCTCTCTCTGTTTACGTCTCTACCATGAAGTCATTACTCTCCTGCAGTGTGTTTCGAAAGGAGAATCGTTCAGTGCTTCCCGATAGTTTACCGAAGTACCGAAACTAAGGTAACGGGCTCATCAGTCTTCAAGGGCGAACTATATTTTACATAGAAGTGATTTATCCTTACTTTTGGGTAACTTACAGTAACGTTTAAGGGATTTTATTTGTGAATATTTTGTTTTAGTGATGAAATAAATGGGCTACATGAGCCGAAAAACGAATACATTTTCTTGTGATCAGAAGACCAATAATTTTAGTTCTTAATAACATTAAAAATCAAATCACAATCAATCAAAGCATTTATTATTAAAAAAAAAAACATTACAGGAACTTTTGAACTGTCGAGAAAAATGTAGCTTATTGTACAATCCAAAGCGTCAATATATAAGGAGAACAACGTGTAAGAAACTCAATGCACATTATTTTACTCGTAAGTCATTTTATGTATGTAGTTAATCTTTTTATCCAATGTGGCACAAATTTTATATTATAATATTGCGTTCTTATTTATAAAACAGTTATTTATGTATTTCATTTCAATTAAAATTATACACCCGTAGGTACACAACATCAATATTTATTTCAATTACACATACGAGTAATTACATATATGCTTTACCCTAGTCCGTGCGTCACTGCGGGGTGCCAACTGAAAATCAGCGCTGGGTGTCTAACGCCCAGCAAATGCTGAGGTGGTCTCCCTTGCCTCAAGGAGTTGTCAGCAGCAGGAGGGGCCCAGCTGGGTCGAAGCCTACTGGGGACAGGGTTGTCCGAAAGGGAGCTCGTGCCCCGGTATGAAGGCTAGAAGGAACGGCGCGGGGTTTTTAGTCAGTAAGAGTCTGACACTGTCTCCCGCTCCACCCAAGAGCGGGTTTCGTCAAAGATGATTTCCCCGTCGACAAAAAAAAAAAAAAAGGTGGTCTCCCTTTCGGTGCAGGCACGCTCGGCGCACTTTGTACTTTTGTTTTTGTTTACTTTGTCTATAATCCGTTGTGCTGTGCTGTGTCTGTTCTGTACCGAATAAAAGTATTTCTATTCTATTCTATTCTATGTATTACAAAAATTTTTGAAAATATTGAAATGGCCCACTGGCATTTTTTTTTGTTTGTAGGTGGGAAAATCGTCCAATGACCATATGACATCCCCGCTCTTGGGTGAAGCGGGAGACAGTGTCAGACTTTTACTGACTAAAAACCCACTCATGTTCCTGACCAGTCTGAACTATCGGCGTACGTTCACAAACGTGATGCGTGTATCAGCACCACTCAGCTCAACCATTTTTAAGAGAACCGAATGAACGCGCGAATGAATACACGCGCTGAATCAGTGTGATATTTATGTGGCCTTGGTATCATTTTAGACTGTTAGCAAAACCTAGTTGCTTTATATCAAAAGGAAAAATACATCGATTAAAGCTCTTAAATATATCTACATTCACACATTTTTTTATTGGTTTTTGGAGAATCACAAGTTTTAGTAAGTACACATTCCATATATTGAAAAAGTGAAATGACGATGTTATCTGTATGAAATACGTAAACAACTATTATGTATGAAGGTTCTAAATTATTTAATAAATTACCAAAAGACCTCAAAGAATCGTAATCTAAAAACTATTTTAAAAAGTTACTCAGACATTTTATTTTGAAGCACTCACAATCCCTAACATAGTGACGAGCCACATCCAGCTACGCTCAAATCTTTATCTTTGTTAAAACACAGTGTATCGAACAAACTCTTTGCATATTTTATAATCTACCCTCAAAACATGTTATATTCGATGTCTAGTTTTGTAATGCGTCCAACAAAATTGATTTATGTTTAGTTTTATAATTTCTCATGTAAGTGAATTTATGTAATTCTTATGAGAATAAACGATCTTAAACCTCAAACATGTTTGTTTGAGGTAACAAGTAACAAACGCTTTCAAGATAATCTATATGTATGTTTTACCCGCTTCTTTGATTACTGCTACGCTCCGGGTGGTCGTAGCGTGACGTTATATAGACTTAATAGCCCTCCCCAATAACTGGACTTTTCAAAACTAAAATAGTTTTCAATTATCAAACCAGTATTTCCTTAAATTATCGCGTTCAAACATACTCTTTAGCTTTACAAAATTCCAGTGAGTTTTTCTCCATAGGAGACGACCAATTTGGAACCGTGTACTAGCTTCTGACGTTTTATAAGGCCTATGTGAAACAAAAATATTTTGAATTTAGTTTTTTTTTGTGTACCAAAATATTTGAGAGCTGGTGCGTGTGTGTGCATGATTGTTACTTCTTCACGTGCAAATGACTTAACGGAGGGCCACAGGGTCTACCTGTATACCAAGTATTAGTAATGGAATAGTAGATAAGATACTCTTTATCTTGGGAGTACATTTCCTTGGGATAATTATAATTTTCTTTAATACGCAGGAGAAGCCGCTGGCAGCACGCGTTTAGATAAAGAATTACTTGAAAACGGCTCGACTGATTCGTCCGACTTTTTTTGTGTCCGTAATTTTCAGTAAATTTTAAGATGTTTTTTTTTATATACGGAAGATGTTTTTTTTTTTTGTTTAGAAACTCCACCGGAAATTAAATCGCACCCCTGCTATGGGCAAATCAGTGATGAAATTAATAAAAATTGTACTACGCGATTTAAAAAAGAATAGGATCGACCTAGCACCATGTTATGACGTCATAGCTGTCAAATCATATCAAGGAGGGTGAGCAAAACAAGATATTTTTTAATTAAATTTATTTACGAATCATAAATCTAGTTTTTGAATTCCGTCTCTGTAATACTATGTGAAGTGTCTGGGTAGTGGCGAATGGAAGAAGGGAATTTTGACCAAAAATTCAATTTTAAGAAAGAAAACACTATCTTTAAAATTAATCACGACTTAAGTAATTAATTTAAATTAAACAATAACGTATTTACTTCACGTAGATTTAAATGAAACTCGGTCAATTAATTAAACCCCAAGCGAACCCCGGCGTTCACTCTCTCATCGTCTTTCTATTGTGTCTCTAATAAATTACGATATACAAAAGGTTAACAAAATTTTAAAAAAATTGTTAAACAAATAAGTTTTCATTGCAAATCGTACTTTTCAAGTAATATTTTACAGATAAAGGTCACTAACTTTCCTTTTTTTATTTCTCATCGCAACAACGTAAAATCACTTACAATTTAACAATTCTAACGTATTTTTCGCAACAAAATTATATAAAAGGTCGTTAATCTACGAGTGGTTTCAATAAAGCTGTCTCGTCCTTTGTGTCGCACAACAAAGGAATTCCTAGCTGCTGGTGTTACAGCTTGAGTCTTGGATCAAGAAACCTTTATATGAAGCGTTAATTTGATCGCTGAAAAACGATTGTACTGACACTAGATGCTGTTAGTAGCTTAGACTGTAGACGGTTGATTTGATTTAAAGATATATTATGATGTCAAAAAGATTTACTAAGCATAGATCTCGTTCTGGATCTTCGTCCAGGCGTCGAGGGGTACTAAAGATATGGAGAGATTCCGAAAATTATAAAGTTATAAAGTAGCAATTGTAGCGCAGTCTTAACTTAGAGCAATAACAATTAGTCATAGATAAAAGTAATCGAAATAAATGTAATTTATATTTTTCATAGAATCAAAATGAGAAGGACTTCTGAATTTGAGTATTCCAAATAAAAAAGGTTTTTTTCTTTCAAAATTGATTACTAGCTATGCCTATGGCTTCGCTCAGCAGAAACTAGAAATGAACAAATTCCTGGGATAAAAAGTACCCCATGTCCTTTCTAGTAGGATCGAAGCCTACTGAGGCCAGGGTTATCCGAAAGGGAGCTCGAGTTCCGGTATGAAGGCTAGAAGGAACGGGGTGAGTTTTTAGTCAGTAAGAGTCTGAGACTACTATCTCCCGCTCCGCCCAAGAGCGAGGTTTGTCACTGGATAATTTTCCTCACCATAAAAAAAATGTCCTTTCAAGTAGGTACATGGTATACCGGAGCCCAATTTGAAACAAACACGTTCAGCCGTTTAAGCGTGATACTCTACTCTACCTATATGTGAAATGTAATACAGATTGTACACTGACCCCTTCAGTACGTATCTACCCACATCGCCCAGCAAAATTGCAGCACATGATACTCTTATTTTACCGGTAACCTGTTGCCCTTCACTCGGGTCCGTCTGACAGTTATTACGTTACCCACTCCTTATGGCTTCCTGCGCTCGTATACTACCTGCATTCACTTAGAGTTAGAGCTGTTTTATTTAATAAAAAGTTAGAGATTTCAGGATAGAACTTATTATTGTTGAACATCATTTCATCTACACTAATATTATAAAGAGTTAAAGTTTGTTTTTTTGTTTGTAGGACGTAATCTTTGAAAGTACTGGTCCGAATGGCAAAATTTTTTTCACCAACAGACAACTGCTTTATTCCTGAGTCTCATAGGCTATATTTTATGTAGGTACGCGGGCGAATCCGCGAGCAAAAGCTAGTAAGATATACAACAGGTACGAAGGAAAACATCGCAAAGAAACCGGCATGCCCTAGAACCAAAAATTCGAAGACATGTGACCTTCACCAACCCACACTGGGCTTGCGTGATGTATTGCGGCCCAGTCCCTTTTCTAGAGAGAAGGCCTAAGTCCAAGCAGTGGGAACATTAAAACGGTGATTATGTTTGTATATCTAGGTACATCGAATGCACCGTGGAGCCCCCAGAAAGAGGCGACTAGATGGTCTAGACGTATACCACGAGAACTGGTACAAAAGAGCGGGAGTGAAGAATATCTAGAAGTACTTGGGCGAGGCTTTTGCCCAGTAATGGGACAATAAAGAAAATAAATGTATTATTTTACCACTACAAAAGTAAGATCAATTGAAGCAGAGAAGTCGCAGACTTGCGCCGATACTCAATGTGACTTGTTTATTGTTTTTTTTTTAGAAAATGCCAGACTTTTAGTGACTAAGAATTCTATCCTGTCAAAGTCAAAATTTTTATTTCACGTAGGCCTACATGGGCACTTGTCCTTTTTTTGCGGGAAATCATCCAATGAAATCTCTCGCCCATGGGCGGAGTGCGAGGGCGTGTCAGATTTTTACTGACTAAACCCACTCCTAGTTCCTTCGTTGCCTTGCATTAAAAGGCCGGGCTTTTCTTTTAGAAGCGAACCCATAACTCCAGTAGGCTTCGAGCCTTTCCATTAGCCCTTTGCGTTTCAACACCGGGGTAACCTTTCGATCAATCCAGCAACCCAAGTAAAAAAATAACAACTCGACTTTTTCGATTGAAACTCTTCATTAAATCAAACGTTTTAATAAATCTGACACAAGTACGTTAATATTTAATCATAAAACTCGACATTAATCAACGTTCACTCGCACGATGATAGATACGTACATGCTGATCACAAATTCATACGCTTAATAATGCCCTAACATTTTTAATAATGTAAATTGATTAAAACCTTTTCGCGTAAACTCACTCGAAAATAAAGCGTAAAAGCGGAGTTTCGGCGTAAATTAAATCGTGAATATCACAGGGACCGCCATGTTTGAATGGTGCTATGCAATTTACGTCGAGGTACCGCATAATAAGCTGTTTACGTAAATCTGGCTTCCGATGAATGTATAATGTAATCAGTGACTAATAACGTAAACGTATGCGACCTTTGTGTCCGGATTGACAATACACCTGGATTGATTGAAATTCTGTTGTGAAAGTGACGGGACTGGTGGAGATAAACTCCTTTATTACAGCCCTTTATGATACCTCCTATAACCTTTTATTGTACTTCGAGTGATTGCAATCGGTTCCTCTCACTGTGACCGATTTCCTCTTAACCCCTAAGAATCTGAAATTGGAATTTGTAAAATTTTACTTAAGTATAAAACTTTTTGTTTTTCGTGGGAAATAATGAAATTTCTCTTGTTCTTCTCGGTCTGGGTTTAGCGAGAAGGAGTATCAGACTATTCCTGACGAAATCCCAGTGTTCATTCAGTTGCCAACCATTTTATAAGTAGGATATCCAATAATTTTTCTCGCTCTAGAGTGGAGTGGTAGGACGTGTCAGACTTTTGCGGACTAAAACCAAAGCTATGTTCCTTTTTTGCTTAACGTTCTAGGATTTTCCTTCCGAAAGTCAACCCATGGCCCAAGTAGGCTTAGGCCTTGCTGGACTTTAGGACATTTCAGCAAAACACATTTATTTCGCGTGGAATAATACGCGCCGTTGACTCGGGACTCTTATCCACTAAGAATTTAAAAAAGAAATTTGTCAAACTTTAATTAAGCGTGAAATCCTTATTTTTCCATGGGACATAATCAAATGACTTCTTTCGCTCTGATTGGAGCGAGAGGGACTGTCATACTATTACTGACTAATCCCACAGTATTTCTTCAGAGGGTCAAGATAATTCTTTCAAATAATGCACGTCCGCGGCAGGCATCAACGCTAACTGGCCCCGTCAATCTTACTGCCATCTTTTTGAATCGAGCGTAGAACATAACGACCCATGCTTGGACACTAACGGACGGCGACCCATTGCTCACAATCAAGCCAAGCTTAAAAACCCGCCGACTATTCGTATGCTTTGTATCAAACCTATTTCTCAATTCGGTAACCTTTCATTGCTTTATTATTTATTCCGCTTACACTGGACACGACAGTTTTACAACATAAATAATACCTCGTAGCCTCGCTCGTAGGTAGTATTTTACGCAAAAGAAGAGTTAAAATAACAATGTCTCCGCCAATTTAGAAGTGCAGGCAGCATTAGTACAGAGTTTCAACTTGAATTTATTGGTGCCGGAGAATTTCCTTTGAACTCCGTAACGATCTCTGCGGATAGGTATGTTTTTGCATAATTTTGTTACATTTTATGTCACTGGTGAAATAAATAGTGGTGGCCGTTCTTAGGACATGGATTCGTTTCTTTTATTTGTCACTAATATTGTTTCTTCTAATTGAAGAGAGCTTTTGAAAAGCTCATAAAAATGTATCTTTACATTTTGCTAGCTGGTATAAATAGCAATCTTAGCGTAATGATTTATGTTTTAGCTAATCGATTTCAAAAAAGGAAGAGGTTCTCAATTCGGTTGTATTGATTTTTCTTTCTTTCGGGAAATTCCACCAGCAGAAACGATGAACATACAAACTTTCATACTATATAAGGATTTTTTTATTTTAAAATTTCCTATTTTGTGTAGAACGCTACTTTATAGAATTTTACTGATAAAGGAATTTTGGAAATTGATACAGTTATGAGTTTATTAATTACTAGCGGTCCGTTCCGGCTTTGCTCGGGCAACAAATATAGCCTATGTTACTCAGGGTGAATGTAGCTTTCCAATGGTAAATAATTTTTGAAATCGGCACATTACTTTTTGAGTTTATTCATTACAAACATACACACAAAAATACAAATTTTCCCTCTTAATAATATTAGTGTAGACAAACTAAAATATTTTTTTCTTTTTATAATATTAGTATAGATGAAAATTTTTACTGCCTATACATAATGTAGTCCACTAGGTATTAATAAGTGACTTTTAACCTTAACATAGTGTACGACGCAACCGCATCCATTTTACTACCATTAAAATAATAGATTACCCCACTTTAATTGGCGATTAATTTTAATTACTCGCATTACAGTAGTAATTTGGTGAACGCCATTACCTGCCAAAGGCAGTTTTAATTTATATAACGTTTTATTATTTTAGTATTTTTTACTATTAACTAGCTTTTACCCGCGGCTTCGTCAGCATACATAAAAATAGCCTATGTCACTCAGGAATTAAACACTTTCTATCGAAGAAAAAAAAAAATCGCAATCGGACCAATACTTTCAGAGATTACCTTAAAAAAAACTTTACCTCTTAGAACTGTAGTAAAACCTTTTTTCTGGCAGACCTGTGAAAAGAGAGATTAAAAGAAATGTAGACAAAAATGTGAAGAAACAACAAAGTATTAGTAAATACTAATACTAATACTTTGTTATTTCTCCACATTTTTGTCAAATATTTAATTAGATTACGAAGGTAATCACGATCGAAAAAAGTTGTATAAAATGTCCTTCGTTGGGGTTTAAGCTTACTTCATACCAAATTTCATCAAAATCCGTTCAGCAGTTTATACGTGAAAGCGTAACAGAGAAACAGACAGAGCTACTTTCACATTTATAATATTAGTACTATGGATTAAATTACGAAGAAAATATCAGGTGTATTAAATCACTATTATCAAGAAGGTTTTATTCTCGGTAGAGTATTGTTTTTAAAGGATTAATTAGATCCCCGTTTTAATATAATTTGCGCGCTACGGAGAAATGAGCCTTCCCACAAACGAGTAAGTACATACAATGAAGAGGCTTTGTTTACCGCCTTAACTCACTCTGTGTTGATGATTCCAAACTAGGCATACGAGTACCTAGTGCACTGATAGTGACTCACGTCGGGGTAGCCTCTATTCTATACAATTACAATCACAAGATATGCCTACCCTGCCAAAAAATTATAATTAAAATTTCAGTAAAATTGAAATAAATAGAAAAATAATAAAACTAAGTATAATAATTCATATCTTCTACGTTGCATATTCTGAAATACTATAATATGCCTTTTTACCAAAAAAAGTTTTTAGGTTTTTTACAAATTTTTATTTAGTTTCACCTGTCCCGATGTTTGTCTGTCATCAAATCTTGTAAATTATAGGTATTTGACCCACTTCCCGGTTACCGATTGTGCTGAAATTTTGCATGCATGTGTAAATCAGATGACAATGCAAAATTATTATGACATAGAACTGATCTGATGATGGAACCGGAAGGTGGTTATAGGAACTTGGTAGTTAAACGACACAACCCATCCAGTTGGGCTCGTATGATTCGTCTTGATGAGTATTAATTATATGAGGTATACCGAACTATGAAAGCTTGCTATGAAAAAAATATTTTCATTAAAAGCTTGTTTAATTTATTTAGGTTTAATTCTTCTATATACCTTGGTAAGTGGCTTGTATTAACATTGGTGCCACGCAAAATAAACTTTTACGCATCAGCGCTGTATTGCATGACATCTTCTACAATCCTTACTTCCTTACTAATATTATAAAAGCGAAAGTGAGTTTGTTTGTTTGTTTGTTACGTATTCACGCCTAAATGGTAAAACCGATTTTGATGAAACTTGGTACACGGATAGACCATTTCCTGAAATAGGACATAGGATACTTTTTATCCCGGAAGTATTTTCGCTTGAGATAATTTTCTGCTATCACGTGGGCGAAGCCACTGGGAGCAGCTAGTCTTACATAGATCATAAATAGTAACTAACAGCACAATATTATAACAATGTTCTTCGTTTGCTTGTTAAAATAACCGCTAGCCCACACTAGGACACTCGTGTATTGAGCGCGTTCACAAACATGTAAACTCACATACACACAGACCCGGGGTCCAGTATCTGCAGAATATACAAATATTTGTTCTGTGCGAACCTGGGACAGTAAACGCAGCAGCCAATCGCTCAACTACTGCGCCAATCGTGCCATCACAATCACTTGTCCCCCTCGAGAAATAAATGTAAGTAACGAAGTTACGCTTGAAATTTTTAAGTTTCCTAATCTTTTTTATTTTAAGGGTTATTGAACTAGAACGTTAAATGTAAAAAGAACAGAGACTCGTATTTTGGAGGTAAGCGAAACAGAGAGTAAAAGACCCGCAAACCTCCGTTGAAAAGGGAGAATCCTCCGACTATGGGTGTTATGTCTGGTAGATGATTTCGGGTTGTTCTATATGTTCAAATCGCGTGGAGAACTTTACTTGCGCGATGCAGGATTAGTTCTTATGAGACGCCATACATGTCGCTATACTGTTTTATTATATGTATATAAAGAAATATAAAGATTTTTCCAAAATTCATCAACTAAGATAAAAGATCCAAAGTTTGTATTGAGGAACCCTACCTTTACGGGGGCGAAGCCACTGGCAGAAACTAGTGTACGCTAATATTATAAAGAAGTACAGTGTGTTTTAATGTTTTTTGTTTTATAAAAGGTAATCTCTGAAAGTACTGGTCCGATTGCTAAAATATTTTCATCGACAGAAAGCTGCTTTATTCCTGAGTGACATAGGCTATATTTTATGTACGTGGATGAAGCCACGGAAGGTGAAGGCTCTACAAGTATTTGTTTGAGGATAACTGTAATAAATAAAAAGTAGAGAAAGAAAACATATTTTTTATTAATTACCCCAGCAATTCGACACTTACGCGACTAATTTTCTTATCTTAAACCAAAATACCATTCAAAAAAACTAACCCCTGGAGCGCCGATTATACATACGTCTGTACAACTTGAATGACCTTCAAAAATGCTTAATTGTCGTTTGGTACACTAATTGTACGAAATTTTTTTAGCCGAAAATTTTGGTTTCTATATCCTAGAAAAATCCAGAAAAATGGTTTTTATTATTTTTTTGATGATTTACGTAAAAACGCGAAATTACGTAATAACAAAACCCCCCTTCGCGCGAGGGGTAAAAAAATATTTCAAACTTATTCCTATACGTATAAACGTACATGTTATTTCAATTACCAAACAAACATAAATGCACATTATTTCTATACTCTAGAAAGTTACGAGTGGTGCTCAGAGCTGGCTTGTGTTTCGTAATAAACACTATCTGGCACTAAGTACCTCATAAAGCAAGGAGCGGACTCTTGGGTACTTAACTAGATATAGTACTTATAATCAAATGTATGTAGATTTTAGGTACCTTATATATGTTTGAGTTTCGACATAAATGAAAAGAGCTTGTTTTTTAAAACGTTTTTTTAAATATCGAGCCTTTTTAGGAAGAACAGACAGTGAGCGTTTTTGCAGTACTGGGTAGATTTTCTCTTCATATATAATAATTAAAAAGTATTAATTCATGATAATAAATAAAAACATTTTTTTTTTCTTTTTTTTTTAATAAAAAAAATATATAACTTTATAAAACTACCGATCTAATAGAATTGTTGCTACTACATATTTTCGTAAATACTTTATAATTATGGAAGAGAAAATCTACTAGTACTGCAAAAACGCTCACTGTCGCTTACGATATTCTTCCTAAAAAGGCTCGATATATTGGATTTAAAGTAACGTCATTTTATTTTGAGTTATTTCCAGCAAGCCCTTTTACAAACAAAACAAAAATCGTTAAAATAAAAATAAAAAATCACCTTGCACACCAGAAAATATACGATACTACGAAACTAAACAAAAAAAAAATCAAAACTCAAATCTTTCTTAAATATTTATTTTATTGTTTTTTTTTTTTTTGTTATAACGGCAACAGGAATACATTATCTGTGAAAATTTCAACTGTCTAGCTATCACGGCTATACAGCCTGATGACAGACAGATAATACTGTCTGTGAACTCCCATTTCACACATTCCCCATTTCCCATTTTACATTCAACCTATCTTTTTGATCTCCCTCTTCCCCTCCCTCTGCTTTTAAATCTTCCTCCTTTTTCTTATATAAAAATAAAAAGTAAGTATTAAACTAATCTTAAACCTGTTAGTACAAAATAATTTAAGTTTTTATTTCCGTTTTTGCAACTAAAATTAATTTCAATAAATGTAGATAAGTCAATGAACACGGTAGTATATTAAAGTAAACAACATTAGTTTATTTTTGAGTTGACTATAATGACAACAGAGCTAAGAAAATGTCGTACCAGTTACGCTTCAATGAATGCAGCAAACCATGACTATATATAATTTACATAAGAACGCCGTACGCTAAAGTATCATAATATTATAATAACAAATGTAAACACTCGTAATCTTCCGTCCCTTTCTCCCATTGCTTCATTATGACCCTAAAGCTTGACGTAAATTGTTTTACAGAAACCTCCCAGCTTCAATTATTTCGTATGTGCTACGCGGGTACGAGCGTAGCCACCGTAGGTCTACGAGTCGGTCGTAGCGGCGTAGCAACAGTTGCATTTGCTACGTGCTACGAAACGGGCGCACTCGACGGAATATCAAAATTTTGCGAAGCGACGAAAGTTGCGAATAACAATGTGACCTACTTCCAATTGGAGTTGTTAAAATTACTTTATGTAAAATATGTGAAGCTCTTCATATGAGAATAAATTTTGTGTTATGGAGATAAGTTCAGTGGTGATTGTGGAAATTAAGTGAAATGGGGAGTCTGACTGTGTTTTGTTATTTTTTGTTCTCTTATATAAAAGGTAAAGTTTAGTTTGTAAGTATATAATAACAAATACGGTTTATTGTCATTATTGTTTAATTGTTATTAACTACGTCTTCGGTCAATTTCAATAAGTTTCTTCTTAATTTTTTGTGTATTTGTTTTTTTTTTTAGTTTTTTCATTCGAAGATTTTCAATTAAGGCAAAAGTAGTATTTTATTCAATTCAACAATTAGTTAGTCCGTAGTAATGACCAATTAAAACTAATCACCATTTGCATTTATCTCGAACATTGTGTTCGGGTACAATTGAACATTCCATGCAGTATCGTACCGTATTGTGAACTTTGATTAACCAATACATTATAATTTTATTATTACATTCATGAGATACTGATGTTTATTATAACATTAAATTGTATATTTATTGTTATTTTTTTATTGTTATCGCCTTTGTACATTTATGTTGCATGAAGTTTGAATCCATCCTAATGCAAAAGTAGCTCTCTCTGTTACGCTTTCACGCTTAAACCGCTGGACTAATTTTGAAGAAATTTTATACAAATATAGACTAGAGTTTATGAAAGGACATAAATTATCACGCTATTTGCTACGGGGGGTGAGTAATATTACATTTTGTCGGTATTGAACGACATCTGCCGCTAGTTCAATCCCCAGCTATAGTAAAAATTTTTATAGTCATTTTATTTTCTTTTTTGTGGATACAATACATACGTCGAATCCTTACTAATATTATAAAAGCGAAAGTGAGTTTGTTTGTTTGTTTGTTACGTCTCACGCCTAAATGGTTAAACCGATTTTGATGAAACTTGGTACACGGATAGACCATGTCCTGGAATAGGACATAGGATAATTTTTTGATAAGAAGTGCCGCCACAAAAAAATGCTTGAAGCTGCTTCAAGCTTCTCCGGCCACCAGCTGTCACCCGCTTCAGCTGTTTTTTGCAGCGGCTTCTAGCTTTTTGTTGTGGCCGCTTCTAGCGTTTATTTGTGGCGGCGTTTTTTAGAGACCCATGTGCGGGAACACTAAGTCATTGAGGGCTGTGTTGATAAACGTAGGTTTTGGCTAAGTATATCCTCTGATAGCGGTATCTCATTAATTATACGTATATATGGCTCGTGACAAAAGGGCAAACTTTAAGAGCTTGTACAGTCCTATCAAACGGCACTTCTAAGAGAGCGATGATGTTCATTATTGTGTATTGGTTGGTCGCCAATATACATATACATACATTGTCCGGCCCAACACGGAGAGTAGCAATCGAATTTTGATTCGTATCTCTGTAGGAAAACCATCCCATTTACTAGCAAGAGATTACTACTTAAAAGTAATTTTATAATGTTCGTAATAAATCAGTAACATAAATAATATGGGCCTCATCAGAAGGCTCAAAGTCACCCAGAGGGCAATAGAAAGGGCTATGCTCGGAGTTTCCTTGCGGGCTCGAATCAGAAATGAAGATATCCGCAGGAAATAATAATAATAATATAATTATATTCCACAACTGTCACACAACGCCGTCTAGTCTCAAGCTAAGCAGAGCTTGTGATATGGGTACTAGACAACTGATAAACATACTTATAAATTTCTAAATACATATATATATACATAAAGACAAATTACACCCAGACATAGAATAAATGATCATGCTTATCACACAAACAAACAAACAGTCTCATACAAAGTCGGTTTATTAAAAATAAATTTATTTAACCATTGTTACAAGTATTTTCTTAAACATACCGATAGGTATAATATTAAATGTATATTCATAACAAGAGTTATATTTTACCAGAATTATTACATTGGACCCCAAATTAGGCGGTGCTGTATCTAAGTACTTTGAAATTGTGTACCCACAGGGGCCTTACTTACCATAGCATAGTTGACCTTATAATGTTTCCACGGTTGGGACTCAGGCCGCTTCTCTAGGAAATGGAATGGGCCGTAATCTACCACGAGGGCCAAGTGCCGGTTGGCGGATGTCTTTGAATTTTTGGTATCTTATTTTATTCATTATTGTTTTATAGTATCTTTATTATTTTTTCTTACTTACCATGGTGTGTTAAAATACCAAGTTTGCGAGCGAGAAAAAGGGATGGAGCTATACACCCTATATAGCTCCATCCCTTTGACGGTTCTGTTTAGGTTGCGAAATGGATCGTGTTAAGAGCTCATGGTAGGGCCTCAGATAGCTTTATTTCTTGGACATTCCACTTTCACCATTATATTTTATTTTTTCAATACTTAAACGATTCCTCTTGTCTTTCACAGTTTGCATATGCCTCCGAATAGTCGGCATATCGGTGCCAACCTTGAAGCAACGAGGGGAGTCATCCACACTGACGTGTGACTACGACCTGGAGGGAGGCAGGCTCTACTCTGTCAAGTGGTACCGAGACAATGAAGAGTTCTACCGGTATATGCCGAGATTGAGGCCTCCGCAGCATGCACATAAACTGGATGGGGTTAAAGTGGACGTAAGTCACTCTACTATCATAACCCTTACACTTATGTCAACAGTAAATCACACATTAACTAAGCACTCACACTTACATCCTGGAATTAATATAAAGTATAAATTGTTTGTTTATGTACTTACTATTTAAGATTACTTTTTAAGAATAATTTTGTCTTTTTTGTTTAACTAAGCTTAAATATTTGCTCGCTGTGACAGGCTTAAACTCTTAATTTCCTAGCATACTAGCCGCGGGAGGGTCCTGGTGACCTGTAATACAGGTTGTTGTACATACCTACATCAGGCACCAGTCCCTCACAAAGTTAGCTCTAAATAATAGGCAATGTTAAGTACTAGAATAAGATAACTGTGTGAAGGAAAAAATAATAATAATAATTTATCAATCAATAATGGTATCTAGAGGGATTCTCTATTCCGTTACACGGTACCCCAAACCCTTCTTTATTTTCGGAACCGGTAGGCTTTCATGCCGTGGCTCAGGCTTCTGCAAATCGAAAATTAGCTAGATGGGGTTAAAATTGGCGTAAGTAAACCTTTTTTTCTTGTGTTAGGAAAGTTATGTTATATTTTATTTTGCACACACACCTTAAAAACAACATTAAGAAACTTAAGATTAAACAAGAACTCAGACACAATGTGCGTCTTACGGCTGCGCCAAATAGGTCTAGTTCAGCAAAAATGTCAGACAAGTTAGAACTGTAATTCATCATGACATATCATTAGTCACGAGGCAGTTGGTTCTGATTTCCTAATTAGTAGTTACCGTCTCTAAGCACTATTTGTTTACGGTTTGTGTTATATGTTTAAAGAATTAAAGCCAGGAACTTGTTACTTGGTATATATTTTTCTATTGATCTCAAGGCGACAGGCATATTTCACAGTTACAAGCGTTTTTTTTTTTTTTTTTTTTCTCGACGGGGAAAATCATCTTTGACGAAACCCGCTCTTGGGTGGAGCGGGAGACAGTGTCAGACTCTTACTGACTAAAAACCCCGCGCCGTTCCTTCTAGCCTTCATACCGGGGCACGAGCTCCCTTTCGGACAACCCTGTCCCCAGTAGGCTTCGACCCAGCTGGGCCCCTCCTGCTGCTGACAACTCCTTGAGGCGCGCGGGAACAGTGCGCGCCGTCGACGTCTTAGACTCGGTCCATTACCGGACCATCGGACAGCGAGCTACCCATAGCTCGCCGTCCGCGAGCCTGCGTCTACGGTGGCCGGAAATCGGGATCGGAATCCCGGCGACGGCGGCGAGGGCGCCGTTGCCTGATGCGGTCGGCCTCCTCCTTTGCAAGCATTACTGCTTCGCAGAAGGAGGCGACCGCCTGCCATTCCTCCTCGCTCCGGACCATGGCCTCGACCAGGGCCCGGCGCGAGAGGTCTCCGCCGCCGATCGCCCCCACGAGGGCACGGCGATGCTCCGCCCAGGCAGGGCACACCTCGACGGTGTGCTCCACCGTGTCCTCCGGGCGTTGCGCACAGTGGCGACACCCGGGCGTCTCTTCCGCCTGAATCCGATGCAGGAACCTCCCGAACTTGCCATGTCCGGTGAGGACCTGCGTCATGCGGAAGGTAAGGACGCCGTGAGGTCTTTCCAGCCACGCCTCAAAGAGGGGACTAACCGCCATAATCGTGGCGTGCCCAGCACTGGGTTGCGATAGCCGTTGACGCCATTTCACCATGAGATCCCGCCGGAGCTCTGTCCGCCATGCCTTGACATGTTGCGGCAGTGGACTTTCACCCCGGCGTTGCATCTCCACGCGCATGTCGTGCATGTGTGCAAGGACTGTTGCCTCCAGATCCCACGGTGGTAGGCCAGCCAGAAGGCTCGCCGCTTCGCGGGAGATCGTGCGGTAACCCCGCACCATCCGTATTGCCATGACCCTCTGGCAGGCGTTCAGTATGGACGCCGGTCGCTTTGCCAGCGACGGCGCCCACACCGGCGCCCCGTAGAGGGCCATGGACCGAACGATCCCCGCGTAGAGCCTCCGGCAGGAGGCGTCTGGACCCCCAAGATTGGGCAGGAGCCGCTTGAGAGCAGCCCCAGCCCGGAGAAGCCTGGGAGCCAGACGTCGGAAATGTTCTACGAAATTCCACCGGCTGTCGAGGACGAGTCCCAGATACTTCATCGTCGACCCGACGCCGATGCGAACTCCTCCTACCGTAAGCAGGGAGTCCGATGGTGGCGCGTTCCGAGGGCCGTGGAAACACATTGCCTCGGATTTATGCAGCGCCACCTCGAGTCCCAACTCCTGGATCCTACCAACGGCTATCGCAACCCCGCGTGTCGCTAGAGCGACCGCCGCCTGGTGCGACTCTCCCTGCGCTAGGATCAGCGTGTCGTCTGCGTAGCAAACCACGCTGACCCCGTCAGGGAAGTCGCCGCGCAGCACGTAATCGTAGCCGATGTTCCACAAGGGTGGGCCTAGAACCGACCCCTGCGGAACACCGCACGACATCTCTCGACGATTCCAGTCTCCCTGGTGACCGGGGTAGACAATGTACCTGTCTGACAGGTACGCCTCGACCACTAGATAGAGGTATTCGGGCACCCGGTGGTACCGGAGTGCCCTCCGGATCGTACTCCAGGGCAGGGAGTTAAAGGCGTTGGCAATGTCCAAGGACACTGCCACGACACACCTACCCTGGGACACCGCTTCCCCTGTCGTGAGGGCTCGCACGCGCATGATGGCGTCTATAGTAGAGCGCGCCCTGCGAAAGCCGAACTGTCCGTCCGACAAGTCCGGCCCCACCCGTGTTAGCCGCACGACGAGGCGGTTTGCAATAACTCTTTCAAAGAGCTTGCCCACCTCGTCGAGCAGCACAATGGGCCGGTATGCGGACGGAGAGTCCGCAGGGCGCCCTGGCTTCGCTACGAGGACCAGTTTCCCCGTCTTCCAGCGAAGTGGGAACTGGCCCCTCTCCAGGCATGCGCTAAAGAGCCCTCTCAGTCGAGGCCCGAGAGCCTCCATGGCCAGGACCCAGGCTTTCCCTGGCAAGCCGTCGGGTCCTGGGGCGGTGTTTTTGGCACTCAGCCTTCGCACCGCCACTCTCAACTCTACCTCGGTCACTTCTGGAGCATTGTCCTCGTCGTCGCTGTTGCGATCCGCGTCAGACACCGCTGGCGGAGGCGGAGCCATGGGCGGGGGGGAGTGTTCCCCCCGCGCAGGGAACAGAGTGCTAACCACACCCTCCACGAGTTGGGGCCGGAGACTCCGAGTCAACGGCGGAGCCCAGGGGCGAAGCTTGTCCCGTACCAACTTGTACGGGCGCCCCCACGGGTCCACGTTCAGAGACCCCAGCCACACGTTGCGGGCCTCGAGTTTGGCCCGCTTGATCTCCGTTCGGAGGGTGCGTTTTGCCTCTCTGTATCCCTCATACAGCTCCGCCTCTCTGGCCTCCGCATCCGGCGGGCGGATGCGGCGCCTGCAGTGCCTGGCATACCGGCGTCGCGCGTGATTGCAAGCATTGCGCAGTGCGCCGATCTCTGGCGACCACCAGTACACCTGGCGCTTAGCTCGTCCTGGACGGACACGGGGCATTGCCGCATCGCAAATTTGCGACATGGCCTCCTGGAACCACTCCGCCTCGACGTCGATGTCGACAGGCCTGTCCGGTGCTTGCACCCAGGCCTGTACCGTCGCGGCTTCCAGGAGGAGCTCCCGGTCCATCTGCTTAAGCGCCCACCGCGGACCGCAAGGGCTCCGTCGGACCGGCGCGGCCGAGGTTTCGGCGGAGACGTCAAACCGGATGTACCGGTGGTCGGAGTACGTCTCCACCTCCTCCATCACGCGCCAGTCGACGACACGCGGCGACAGAGCGGGGCTGGCGAACGAAATGTCCACCACCGACTCACCCCGCATCCGCACCAACGTGGGGACAGAACCCCGGTTCAGTACGACCAGGCCCAGCTCCAAGGCCCAGTCCTCCACCATCCGACCCCTCTGGTTCGTGAACCGGGAACCCCAAGCCGTGTTCCAGGCGTTGAAGTCCCCGCAAACGACCACGGGGAGGGAACCGAACCCAGCGACAACGGAATTTAGCTCCATCAGGGAGACGTGCAGTTCGTCGAGAGATCGGCTCGGGGACAGGTAGACGCCTACCACAGCGATGTCCCCGAACCGTGCTGCCACGCAACCCCGCCCCCTCGTGACGGACTCGGGGGGCGGGGTACCGGCGGCGGTCGACTTAATTAAGGTCACCGAGCCGTCCAGGTCCTGAACCCAGTCACCACTGGGCAGGACAAAATACGGCTCGGTGACCACGGCGACATTGATCAACCACTGCGCCATGCTCTGGAGCAACAGATCCTGAGCGGCGGCGCAGTGGTTGATATTCGCCTGGAGGAGACGTAATGGGGCCGTTATTGACACTCCATTACGGTCTCCTCCCGAGCTCCCCTAGGGGGCACAGCCGCGGCGGCGGGTGCGGCGGCGATTGCGGCGGCGGCCAACGAGGCGGCTGCGGCGGCGAGGATCTCAGTGGGGATGGGCCTGCGGGCCTTGCCCTTGGCCTTGGCGGGGGGGTCGCAGGACCTGCCGCCAGCCCGGTGGTCGGCCTTCTTGCCGGCCGCCGCACATGCGTAGCAGTGCGGCGTAGCACGGCAATCTGCGGCCTTGTGACCGGGCTGGCCACACTGGTGGCAGCGGTCGCTGCGATCCTCTGCGGCGCAGTGGGCTCCCACGTGGTGCCCCACGTGGCAACGGAAGCACCGCAGAGGTCTGGGCTCCAGCATCTTTACCTGGGCCGAAACCCAGCCCACCAAAAGCCTTCGGCCCTCAGCCGCGATCGCTTTGGCCGCCTGCACGGGGCAGCTCACCGTAACGGCTCGCATGCCCGTGCTGTCAGCACGGATGGCGCCCGCCCGAACCTGATCGGTCGTGCACCCACCCGCCCTGACAATGGCGGCCACCACCTCGTCCACCTTGACGGAATCGTCCAGGCCCATTATGCGCATGTCAATGCACCTTGTGGGCCTGGACACTCGGGCCTCTTCCGCACTGAGGGACGCCCTGATCCTTGCGGCCAGGGCATCCGCTGCAGGACCACTGGCCGCACCGGGGACCTCTAGGATTCGGGCCCCGGTGATCGTGCACCTCATGCGGAAGCCCGCAGCGGCTCCGAGCTCGCCAAGGTGGGGCAACACCGCCTGCTTCGCCTTCTCCATGACGGCGTCGTACGTCACGCCCCTCTTTTCCGCTTCAGGCTGTAGCGTAATTACTACAGCCTCGGAATTCGGGGCGCGAAGACGCGCCGCCATGGCCCGCTTTTTGCGCTCCTGCCGCCTCGCGCGCTTTTTGGCCGCCCTGGCCACCTTGCCCGCCTGCTTTTTGGCGCCGACCACCGTCCACTCGGCGCCAGACTCCTCGGGTGGAGGAGGTGGCAGGCGCGGCCTAGTCGCCACGGCGGCAGGAGGTCCTACCGGTTTAGCGGCAGGCACCGCCGCACCCTTTTTCTGCCGCTGCTGTTGCTTAGCCGTCGTCGTCGTCGGGGCCGGCCTCGCGGGCACCGGCGCCGCAGCCCCGCGCCCGGCTTGCCCCGACGGGCCTGCCTTAGGCGCAGAAGCCGCGGCCGCGGCAGCGGCATATGACACCGCCTTTTTTTGGCCAGAGGCCGCCAGTGGAGGACGCAACACAATTCCCTCCAGGAGAGAAAGCTGCTGCCGGATGCTCTGCTGGAACTCCAGCTGTTGTTTTTGCAGCCCCTGCTGAAAAACAGCGAGTTCCCGCTGCATCAGTGTCAGCAGCTGACTCTCCGGCTCGGGCTGGGGCTGGGGCTGGGGCCGGCTTTGCCCCTGCTCCTGCTCGCGCCCCTCCTCCATCGGTTCCTGGCGGCCCCTGTTCGGCGCCCTTGCGAGCTCCGCCCGGACCTCAGCCCGGAGCTCGGCCTGGAGCTCCGCCCGAAGCTCACTGCGGAGCCTCTCCACCCTCTTTTCGACGGAGGCGTCTAAGGCCCCCTGGAGGGACGCGGCGTGGCGACGGATTGTTCGCTCCCGCGTGGCCTTGTCCCTCTGGCGGGCCATGTCTCGAAGCAGGGTGACAGCCAGCTCCTTGAAGGGCATGGCCGCCTCCCCGCCTGACTCCGCCTCGGTGCGCCTCTCGCTGCCGGACGGCTCCGAGAGGTCCCTCCCAGAGTCGCCCGCGCCGGGGTGGCGCCCCTCCGCGGCAAGCCTGTCGGCTCGCTCGGCGGATTTTTTGGCCGTGAGGCCCCTTCCTTTCCCGCGGGCTCGGCTCGCGCCACGACTACTGGTGGGGATCTTCGCCCGCCCCTCGGAGCAGGACGACCCGTCCTCCTTTCTAAAAGAAGCGGAGCGCTTCTTTTGGGAGAGACTAGAGTGTCTCCCAGAACCGCCCGCTTCCTCCTCACTCTCCGAGCCCTCCGAGCTCCTTCTGGATGCCGCGTCGGACTCCGACCGCGCATCACTCACTTGTGGTTTTTTAAAAAATTTTGATTCCATTTTTGTTCCCACGAGTATATATATTATTGTACTGGCTCAAATACGTGGTTCGCACTAGAGACTAATTTAGCTACCCATTAGTCAAGCTAACAACCTCCCTCACGGTGCGCCGCCGCTTGGAGGTTTGGGGTAATTTTTAATAGAGGTTGTCTTCCTCGCGGCCCGGGCGGTTAAGCCAAGGCCCTCGTTCCCCATCAAAAGTCAGAAACATGACCTTGGACAATCTCTGGGGCTACGAGACTAACGGTGGCAGAAGGAGGAACACGTCTTCCTCCTGCCTGCCCGGCGGCAGTGTGAGTGCACACCGAGCCCGCTCTTACTTCGCCACTGTGCCCTCTGCTATAGCAGAGGGACACGCGTTGAAGCGTTCCGTCAGACAGAACATTCGCAGACGGCCATAGGGGCCCTTGGGTAGGAGTGCCCAAGGGGGTCTATGGCCGCCTCCCAGGGTGCACCGTCCCGCAGACTAGTCTTCCCTCAGGACGTGTCCGCAAGGGAACTACCGTCCGCGGGCACTCGTGGAGGTTTTCTGTCGTGGCACCCCCAGTTACAAGCGTCATAGTCGCCTTTATAATGTTCCCACTGTTGGGACTCAGGCCTCCTCTCTAGGAGAGGGAATGGTCAGTAATCCACCACGCGGGTCCAGTGCGGATTAGTGAATGTCACATGTCTTCGAATTTTTTGGTTCTAGGACATGCCAGTTTCCTCACGATGTTTTCCTTCACCGTTTTGAGAGCAGTGGTGATTAAATAAATTACACAAAGTAATGGGCCGTTACCACTCGGCCACCACTGCTCAACACAAGCCTATAACGTTAACAATATCTCTTCTCAGTTGGAGAAATCGACAGCGCGCCGTGTCCACCTACGGGAGCTGACGCTCAAATCCCGAGGCTTGTACCGGTGTGAGGTGTCGGAGGAAGCCCCTTCTTTTCACTCAGCGCAAGCAGAAGCTTTCATGGAAGTTTACTGTAAGTAAGCTATATGTTACCTAATAAATGAGTGTCTTTCTTCCATCCTTTTTTTTCTTTAGATAACTTTTCTCTTGTGGAAAGTCACATTGGCATTGGCTTTTATCACCAGGGCAGTCAAGCCAAGGATATTAAAGGGTTAGGTATGTCTGGATTATTAAAAAACTCCTTTTCAGTGATCCATCTTATTCAAATCAAACAAAAATTAAACCCAATGGTAACTTCTGTATCTTTGTAGAGTCAACAATTAAAGTCGATTTCAGCTATTATACAAGTCTTTGAACATATATAAGTGAGCAATTTTTTTCTGTAAAATTGGGAACAAAAATAAAATTTTAAGAATAATAACTCTCCAATTTTATATCTGCAATGGATGTTCAACTACTTTCCTAAAAGCACGATACTGAGGTCACGTTCGCGTAAGCGCAGTTCAAAAAGTTTGAACTATGCAGCGTGAGGGATTTACAGTCTAGACTCTAGACAAAGATAGGTAGGGTAAGATAGGTAGGTGTGGGTCGATATATTTTATACTTGGTTAGTAAAAAGGCGAAAGTTTGTGAGTGTGTGTATGTTTGTTACTTCTTTACGCTCGAACGGCTGAACGGATTCCGATGGGTATACGAGATGTCCTGTAATAACAGTACAGGTACTTTTTATCCAGGGAGTATGTTCCGTTGGCACAATTTCCTAATTTCACGCTGTTGAAGTACACATTATATAAGTTGCTCTACATAAGGTGCCAGGAGAAGTCATCAGATGATTTCCATCCTGAAAAAAGGTGCTAGATAATGTAATATCTCGTAGGTAGGTCTCCGTCTTTATACCTAAAGCCCTCGTTTTTTTTTTTTTTTAAGAAACTTAATTTTATGACTGATTTTTTCATAACAAGCTTTTATAGCTCGGTATACCTATATAATTAATACTCGTCAAGACGAATCATACTAGCCCAAACTCGATAAGGTTGTGTCGCTTACTACCAACTTCCTATAGCCACCTTCCGGTTCTATCATCGGATCAGCTCCATGTCATAATAATTTTGCATTGTCATCTGATTAGACACATGCATGCAAAATTTCAGCTCAATTGGTAACCGGGAAGTAGGTCAAATTTAATTTACAAGATTTGATTACAGACAAACATCGGGTCAGGTGAAACTAAATAAAAGCTTGTAATTAGTGGCAGCTTACTTTATTACTATCTAGTGCAAAAACCTTCTGGTTTAAAATTAAATTCCACTGGTTACGTTACAGAAACAAACTACCAATCTTTTCAAATGAAATGGGATCTCATAAAACACGGAACCCAAACACATTTCATTTGCCTGTTAACTTTAAACGTAAACGGGCCCAAATTAAATTCTAACACCATTTGTAACTCGGCAATGCAAAAAGTTTACCTACCTACAAGACATTAATAGCTAATATTAGCTGAGAACAAATTTCTGACAAATTCTGTTTCAGAGATTTTTTTTTTGGTATAAAATTATCAAATAACTTTTCCCGCTCTAACGTGAAGCGCGGGTAGAGCGAGAGCGCGTGTCAGACCTTTAACGAGTTAAACCCAGCTGTGTTCCTTGTCTGGATGACATCGTATGCTCCAGTACACAGCGGAGGTGTGTCCCGCTTGGACAGAGCACCGCCGTGTCCTCGTGGGACTTCGGAAAAAAAAACTCGGGGTCCTGGAAAGCTAGACCAAGAAGGAAAGCTGTGTAGTTCAGTTATGCTGTGGCATTCGCTCTCTCATTCTCTCTGTTGTGGCTCTAATTAGGTATTCGTTTAGGTATATCCTAAAGACGGAGAAGTTATTGGATGATTTGCCACCTTAAAAAAATAAAACCTGCATTTTTTCACTTGTCCTTTGCGATAAATCCGCTGCAAGTCTCGTCAATCGTGCGGTACACAACTGATTATCTGCATTATCATTACAGATTTACCCCGCGAAACTCCTCGCATCACGGGTCACGAACGAGCTTATCAACTGAAGGAACCACTGGATGTGAACTGCTCTTCAGCCAAGTCCTTTCCTGCACCAGACCTGCAGTGGCTCATTGATGGGCAAAAGGTAACAGGTGAAAAAAACCACCAGGAAAATCTATACTTCTTAGTGAAAATTCATGACGGCTAAAGATTTATGAGGGTGAAGTTCCGCAAAACTCCGTTGAAACGGGAGGATCCGTTCTCTGACTGCTGTACCTGTAATGTTCTAATTGCAAGATCAACTCTAATCGCGTTGCAGGATTTTGTAGTTTAGTTCCTATATAGCAGCATAGATGACGCTACAGAATACGACGCTAGAATTCCCTACTGTACTTTTGTTTATAAAGATTTACAATAATACTTATGCTATTTCAAATGCTACCAAAAAAAAATTTACCACAAAAATGTAAGTAGGATTATGAAACTAGCTCTCTTCTTGCTGGAGTTAATTGGTTCCTGGGTTTCAGTACCAAGTTACCTAATGATAACACCAACGATTGATAGGTCGTGGTTTCGAATCCAGGCATGCACTTTGGTTTGTTTTTTTGCCAGCCTACATTGTCTGCCTCTGGTAGGCAAAGGCATCCCGATCTTCCAAACCCCTATCTTAAGCCATTTCTGGCCAGGTTTTCCCTACGAACATGATCATATCATCACACCATCTTTGCTGCGGTCCCTCAGGCGTTTAGTAAGTAACGATCTACCCCAGTATTCAGCCCACTCCTACTTCAAGCTAGCTAGAACCTAACAAAAATTCAGACATGGATATTATTATGCCCAAGTCGTCGGCGGCGCGTGGGGCCCAGGCGCGCCTCAGAGTTGTCAGCAACCTTAAGGGCCCAGCAGGGTCGTAGCCTACTGGGGCCATCGGTGATGCAAAAGAGATTCCCGGGGCCCTGGAATAATGGCAAAGGAACAGGAGTGGGTTTTTAGTCAGTAAAGTCTGACACTATCTCCCGCTCCGCCCAAGAGCAGGGGATGTCATTGGATGATTTCCCACCTAAAAAAATGTATATTATTATAAATAGGTATTTACTTATAAGTTTCTCACTTTTCCAGATCACAGACAGATCGTGGCTCATAGCGTTCGGGGCCAAGCCTGCTCCTCAAGGGCTGCTGGTGTCGACCCTCGGCCTGAGAGCGCCCACCAAGCAGCGTATGAAACTCAAGTGCGTGGCTACTATAGGAACGCATAGGAGAGAACGCACTGTCGTTATAGGTAAACTTATTTATCTTTGTTTAATCCTAAGCTACGTTTACCTAAATTAAAAATACAGTCGATATGAGAATCTCCTACTTTTACTTAGGTCGGTTAAAAAGGTGACTGACAACAGTTGGGATTTTTCTTTAGTTGACACCATGACACGCCCTCTCGCTCCACCATAGAGCGTGAGAAGTCATTGGATGATTCCAACCACAAAAAAAAACTATTGGTGGAAATGTCAGTGATGACAATTTGGTACCTACTCTTGTTTTTGGTACCTGGGAAGGTCATCTTTTCTATCGATAATTAACCAGTAGGAGTGTCGGAGGCATATTACGTCCACAAATACACGCACATCAAAAAAAAAAACATGTAAAATATTATTGTAAATTTTGAAGCCCTTGAATAATAGTATGTATTTTACTAATAAAATAAAAGAGAATTGTCAATAAGAAACTTTACAAATCCCAAGTGTTACAGTAATTTTTGAGGGGACAAGCGATTGTCTATAAACAGAAGAACGTCCCGCCTACCTAAATACTGTAGGATTCCGAGGATATAAAATTGTGAATATTAGGGTACGTTACTCCTTAAAGCATCTTGTTACACTATGACGTGTTGCCAATTTAGAGCACCTTTAGGCGTTTATAAAATACAGATATTTAATTGACCTCAAAACAATATTATCTCTACTTAATCTTTAATTTAAAGGTCATCAACATGCAGGTTTTGCTCTGTTATTAACCAATTATTTATCTTACATTTCAGAAATAAACTCTTCAAGCTGGAACAAATCGTTTAGTTTGCTTATAATGATAACGCTCAACATTGTTTGTGTTAAGATATCGTGATAGTTTCGTATTTAAATATACCCCCAATGTAAATAAAGATACATTTGTAAATATGCCGTTTTATTTTACTTTCAACAGTCGAAATAATAAACACAGTATTTTAGAACATTATAATATGTAATCACTTATTTTAACAATATACAAAAGAATGAACAAAATGTTTTCATTACATAAGATCAAAATTAAAATTACGTATAATAAAAGGCAAATATCTTGAACAAAGGCGAGCATTTGAGGAAGGCATGAGACGCAATCCCACAAAAGTAATTTTTTATCCAAAATATTTGCCACATATTATGTAAGTATTACGGTTGTTTGCGAAATCATAACAACTAAGATATTACTAACGTGCAAAAATAATTTTTGTTTAAAAATGTAACTATGTATATAATTGGAAGATGGTCTTGGTTTTTATGTACAGAACTCAAAAAGGTTAACATTTAAAAAAAAATATAAAATGCGACCCAATATCACAATGAAATACATATTTACTTTTCAATCGAAACATATCAAATATTTTTTTTAGTATTTGTTTTGAACCCTGTTACCTAAATCAAAATGTTGCAAAGTTAAATCAAGTAAACAATCTAGAATACTGACATATTTTAATTTACAGTTTGATTAAAAGGTGATGTAATAAGGTTTTATTATAGTTTATATTTTATGAAAATTGGGGAATATCAAGCCTTTTACATTACAATAAGTTCGTAATTTAGGTATAGAAATATACTTTATTAATATTATACTAACTCTGAAAAAAGCCATCGTTTAAGCTAGCTAAACATACTTAAGTTATTATTGTTATTAATCAAGTAGCATGGTATACAATTTAAATTGAGTGTGATTATAAGCGTGGGGTAAAATACAAGGGAAATGTGTTAGTTTTCTAATCCAGAAACAACTCTAAGCCAGTATGTTAACAGATTTCAAATACATTTCTGATTATACCTCAGTAATGACAACTCTCAGTGGACAAAATTTCTTAAAAATTACCTAGAAATGTATACTAATTTATTGCGTGTAAATATTAAAGGCATAAGTTACCATTCAAACATTTAACACTATCAAAATTATTGTATACATAAATTCTTAAAGCTGTAACACACCACACATTTTACCAGCCTGGCAATCATGGTGAAATGAAACAAGCCGAGGATGTGATAGTTTCAATTACCAACTAAGAATACATTGTGAAAATGTATACAGCTATACACATCGTGTGGTCAAATCTAGATTGAAAATTTTATAAAAAATAAAAAGACTACATTTGCAACACATTAGGCACTGTGAATAAACTCAAATAAAATACAGCCAATAAAATCTTATATCTTCGAATAAGTAAAATGCAGCAAATCTATCCTTCCTGACCAAAGTCTTCCATGAACTTCCTAAGCTTGACCATGTCCTCGTCATTTACAGTAGGTTTCGATATAGCTAGGGATCGAAGCATGTCAGACATTGTTACTGCAGGTTCATTCAATTTTTCGCTAGGGACATCCATCCATGTCATTTCCATTGCACCTGGATCGCCAGGTGAACAAGGAGTTAAAAGATCATTGACAACAACATTGGGGTCTAATGGGCTAGGACCTGATACTTTCTTAAAGTGTGTAGCTGACTGGACTTTGCGTACAGGCTGCATCAGCGCATCTCGTACAACAATACATATATCAGCACCTGAATATCCTTCAGTTTTAGCAGCTAGCACTTTCAAATCCTGTTCAGTGAGCTGATGTCTTGTATTTCCCATATGCAACTTGAACATATCCAAACGTGCATGTTCTTCTGGTAGGGCGATGTAAATACGTTTCTCAAAACGTCTTCTGATGGCGGAGTCAAGCACCCACGGGATATTCGTAGCGCCGAGAACGAGAATACCATCCATGTCATTACCTACACCTTGCATCTGTACAAGAAATTCAGTTTTAATTCGTCGAGCCGATTCAGACTCGTTGTCGGAACGAGACGAGCAGAGAGAATCGATTTCATCAATGAATATGATACTTGGTTTGTGTTGGCGAGCCAGTTCAAAAAGATTTTTTACCAACTTCTCAGATTCTCCAAGCCACTTTGAAACCAGATCAGAAGATGAAACAGAGAAGAATGTCGAGTTATTTGCTTCAGTGGCCACAGCTTTTGCTAAGTAAGATTTACCAGTACCAGGAGGTCCAAAAAGCAAGATTCCCTTCCAGGGTATTCTTTTGCCAGTAAAGAGATGAGGGAATTTGATGGGAAGGATTACAGCTTCCTTCAGAGCTTCTTTAGCTGCCTCTAAACCAGCAACATCACTCCATTTGACATGTGGTTTTTCAACTATAATAGCCCCTTCAAGTTTGCCTTGAAGCTTTTTCTTTTCTGGATTATCTGAATCACTATCACTGTCACTCTTCTTATCATCACTTTTGGAGTTGGATTCTCCATCTTTGACAGGTTTTTTCTTACTATCCTTTTTGAGATACTCTTTTAGTTTTTCAGCTCTGTCCAGGTACTGTAGACACTTTGCTCTTATGCTTTCTTTAGCCCGTTCGCCCTGAGCTTCATATTTAACAGCATGTAAGAAGTACTCTACACCATGCTCATACAATCGTAAAGCTTCTTCATAATTCTTATTCTTGTCTTCCTCTGTAGCTTTTGTGACAAGGTCAATAGCCTTTTGCAAAGTATTGGATGATGCCATTCTCCTTTACAAATTGTTTACCTGGAAACCAGTTTTTGAGAATTATTAAAAAAAAACAGACAAAAGTAAGTGGTCAATGGCAATTTGAGACAAGTTATTTATCACATATAAGTGAGTGATCAACAGGAATTTGAGACTTGTTACAAAAATAATCACATAAAAGTGAGCGGTCAAAGGAAATGATGTGGTGTTGTAGTTATATTTTATTTTCAATTTTACTCCAGCAAAACACAAAATAATGCAATAAAAATATCCTTAGTTTCAGTACGCTGTAGTGGGCCTGTATTTTTAGTTTTTTAGGTATACCTCAACCTGTGTAGAAAAATTGAGCATAAATATTATCATGTTAAATCATTAAACCCCAAGCGAACGGAATTCAAGCTGTCATTGTCTTTTTATTGTGTCTCTAATTGACTGTATTTGATACAGACTAACTGCAACTATCTGTCAATTTTATGAATCAAGTTAACAAGCACTGACAATGACACAATTGAACATACTTATACATTATACATACTTTTAAAAATATTTAAAAAAATTGGTTTTTTATTCTAGTCTTCAGAGTTTTGATGTGACACAATAAAGAGTTATCTTTTTATTTTCATAAGGAAATAAAAGCCAGGGAACGGGAATATCTGGAGCGACTGAGATATCACACCAATCCACTAGCATATGACTTCATTCAGGATTCGTACAGCCCAACAAGACAGTTAAAACAACAGCCCATCCTGGATAACCAGATATAAGAGAAACAGACTTAATAGTCTAGTCCCCAATCGCCAATATCCATCCATTCACTAGCTTATAGTCAACAGACTGATTGCCGGCAAACCACAGTAATATAAATCTTATATTTTAACCTTTCACTCGTGTCAATTAGAGACACAATAGAAAGACAATGGATGCACGAACGCCGGCATTCACTTAGGGTTTAATGAATTAAACCATTTCCCAAAACCAGAATTAACTCTTGTATTGTGGGTTTGTTCTCAAACATGTAAAGTCACGTACACAAGACACTCAGACCCACAATACGTAAGAAATATAAAATCTTGGAGTGGAAATTGAACAAGCAACGCAGCAGCCATTCGCTTTAACATTGCACCAAGCATGCCATTGTTGTCATTATTCATTTTTGCAAGTGGCTCTGCCTAATTACAATAAAAAATTGTCCCAAAGGAATCCTTACTAAGATTATAAAAGTGTAATTGAGTTTGTTTGTATGTTACATCTTCACACCTAAATGGCAAAACCAATTTTGATGAATTTTAGTACAGAGATAGTTTATTTTTTAAACTGAGAAGAGAGAGAAAGAGAGTACAAATATTATTATTAAATTAGAGTATATTAATAAACACAGGTGAAGCCGCAGGTAAAAACTAGTATAACCTATAATGGAAGATATAAACTGAAAGAAAAGTCACCATTACCTGGGTTAGGACATACTAGCCCATTTAATTAGAATTGGACAAATCACTGGTGGCATAATATTAATAATTACAGTATTTTCTCTGCTCTCAAACAGTTTTTGGATGCTGTTGAAATTCTTTTGATGTTGTACAACTTTTTTTAATTACATAAATTATTGCTTGACTGCAATCCCAGTGATGCAATTGTTGGTGGTGAAACACTCTAGCTTATTAAAAGCCTATTCATTCTAACTTTGATGACACCTAAATGGTAATTGGATAGGAAGACTGCAGCAGACAAATTGTTCCAAGCATATGATGTACACAGTATAAACCGTGATGCCGAAACGCATAGTCCAGACCTTTAATTATGTCTTAATTAAACCATGGTAAAGTGATAGGTAATGGCAACATTTTTTTTCCAAGAGTAATAACATCCAATATATCAAAAATAAGATTTAAAATAATAACACATCAGGCATTCTATACACAAGATGGATCTATTGTGTCCAACCGTAAGTATGAGAATACGCCTAATGACAACAAGGAGGAAAAAACACGATTTAGCAACGCAAGTTAGTTTTATGTGTTTGTACAATCTGACTAGCAAAACAAACTGGTTTTGAGGAAACATCAGATCATTCTACAACTTCAAAACCTCACTTCTTCTTATTCAGGGACAATTAAATAAGTTACACTAGCTGGTAATTAGTTAATGTGTCTATTTGTTAGGCTTTGCCCAATGACGAATTCGGCAGCCAAATGAGATCACGGCCCAAACGGCCATGAAATTAAGGTGTTACAACAAAGTTCTGATCATGAAAATACTGGCTTACCATCCACGGCAGAGTAATAAGGTATATTTTTAGGCAATTCTCGAGTTTTATCCTTTTTTTAATCACATAAATTGCGACGAAAAGCTAAAATACCAATACAGATTGCTGTCGCTGTTAGTCACATAAAATGACATTTGGTCGCCATTGCCAGATTAAAAAACTAAATCATTTCTACAGTTAATTTTAGAGTTGACTTGATTCTCTTTTTTTAAAGATTGTAAAGTAAATAGTCATTATAATTATGCATTATTAAAAGCCAATTCAATAGGTATTAATATAAATAAACAAAACGTGGAAATTTATTGCAGAATATTTATTTTTCTTACTGGCAAGTATTGATATTTTTAAGTCTAAGGCAAAGGAATTCAAAGAAATATTATAGTTTATTTTTGTTACATTCCAGTTTCTACAATAGTAACTGTTTTTCCTTTTCGGGTTGTTCCATGAAATCTCCGCACATACAAATTATTTCAGTTACCATATTTAATACATTACTGTCTGATAATATTTCTAAATTATCAATCAATCCGGCACCATGAATTCGATTACGATAAGCCTTTATTTTTTTAATTCTGGTTAAATATTGTGAACACTTTACTTTAATGCTGTCTTTAGCTTTTTCACTTTCAGTATGATATTTGGCAACATGAAGTAAGTACATTACACCTTGGACATAAAATCGTAATGCTTCTTCGTAGTTTTGTTTCTTATCCTCTTCTACAGCTATATTAAGAACATCTAAACCCTTTTGAAGAATATCAGTGGAGCTTTCCATGTTTAGAGTTTGTTTACCTAAAATGGAAATAGAGAATTAATTATAAAGTAATAATAGTAGTTAGTCATTGTTTAATTTTCTATCGGACACGTCTGTTCATTTTCGCAGATGTATCAATGATACAAGATCATTTCCTCTAAGTACCTAGCCAATGCCAATGTGGGGCACATTGGCGTACTTAGAGTTATTTTGCACATGCCCGATTTTTGTATGAAGTTATCAGTATTTTAGCGAGTATGGTTCCCAACAAAAAAATAAATAAATAAATAGGTACACAAAATGTAGACTACCTCATCATAGGAGGAGTCCATAACTAGTGAATGATAATCGTTTGATAGGTTATGCGATTTCAATTTGAAGATGTCCCCAAATTTTCTGAGCCCATTAGGTATGGGCGGAGCACGGGGCGGAGCATCGCCGTGCCCTCGTGTGGAAACCTCTCGCGCCGGGCCCTGGTCGAAGTCATGGTCCGGAGCGAGGAGGAATGGCAGGCGGTCGCCTCCTTCTGCGAAGCAGTAATATTAGCAAAGGAGGAGGCAGACCGCATCAGGCAACGGCGCCCTCACCGCCGCCGCCGGGATTCCGATCCCGATTTCCGGCCGCCGTAGACGCGGGCTCGCGGACGGCGAGCCATGGGTAGCTCGCTGTCCGGTCGTCCGGTAACTGTCCGGACAGAGCCCAAGATGTCGACGGCGCGCACTGTTCCCGCGCGCCTCAAGTTGTCAGCAACAGGAGGGACCCAGCTGGGTCGAAGCGGTCGAAGCCTACTGGGACCAGGGTTATCCGAAAGGATGCTCGTGCCCCGGAATGAAGGCTAGAAGGAACGGGGTGGGTTTTTAGTCAGTAAGAGTCTGACACTATCTCCTGCTCCACCCAAGAGCAGGGGTTGTCATAAGATGATTTTTGCCCACCGAAAAAAAAAAGCCCATTAGGTACGAGTACTATCTTCAACACTGCCTGCTACTTTTTTATCTTTACTCCACACTATGAATAACGGACATGGAACAAAAAACATATATACAAGACAACCAGAGCCGGAAGACTTAACTAGCCATATAAATATTTATTCCATGCGGGAATCGAACTCGCGACTCGTAGCGCAGCAGCCAATCGCTCAACCACACTGTGCGAATTATGCCATCCTGAAAGTAGATAGATAAGTAATCCTCGTACAAATAAAAATTGGCAACACACTTACCTGAGCTTGGTCCGTTTCTGGTCGTGCTGGATTGCCCTCCCATTGGACCGTGTTCTTGACAGCGCAGAAACTGGGAACGGCTGAAGACAGAACAGGTACACTCGACCTGCAGTTTGTGCACACACTAGTGCACTATTATAAGCCTACAGATTTGCAAGCCTCCCTTTGAGATCAGTAGCCAGGCCTGATATTCATCCAGGAGCCAAAAGGACCAAGAAGACTTGGCTTGGCTTTCTTTGCTTCTCTAAGCCCTACGAATTAAATGTAGTGTAAATTAGATGCTAAACAAACGTTGAAAAAGACTAAAAATTACTTAAGTACGTAAAACTAAACTACACTCATATTTCAATGTAGGTAAATAAGTATAGGTAGGCACGAATAATACGAGTATGTATCACGTAGGTACCTACCATTTTTATATCTACTTACCTACATAACATGTGAAACTAACTTACCGCGCCGTTCTTTTTTTCTTATAATGCTCTTTCCATCGAAAATCAAATAATAAACGACTTTATGCAGCAAGAAATTAACACCACTCAATCCACAAAATCCACATTTAAACACTACTTTAACAATGAGTTAATTAAAATTAAACTGGGTACTGGTCTCAGAGAATAACATAACATAATATTGTGAAATAAACAATCGCTATAGATGGTGATAACGCTTCCTCCAGTCCGATGCTGAGTGCAAATAAGTTTTTCCTCTTGGGAATTACGTTATTACGCATCGACTTACAATGCGTTCCAAATGAGAATAGGATCGATGGCCATGTTGTGACGTCACGATTTACTGTCAAATCGAGGAAAGAAATTTTTAAACTTTAATTAGTTTACGAAAAATTAAATTTATTTACGAACTTTGAACGAAAAAAGTTTAATTAGAATTCAGTTCTTCAATTTTACTCATTTCAGAGTTCTTCAATTTTGACAAAATGTTTTCGATTTGACAGTACGACGTCACGTCGGAACATCGCCATCGATCCTATTCCCATTTGGAACGCATAGTAAATTATGACATTATTACGCGAATGACCGCGCCATATTCATTCGAAGATAACCTTTACAAAGATACTCTTGATCCAATGACTTCTCGCGTTCTGGGTGGAGTAAAAACCACACCTGTATCCTTCAGTTGTCCTTTGCGTTTTAGAAGTTCTGCATGTTTCCCGGGTTTCCCTTCGGAAATTCCCCGCGGTCCTAGCTGACGGGCATCTGCCCTGCCGAGCTCATACGGTTAGCTGACATCTCTTTGAGGAGCGTGTTGAGCACTATGCGCTGTTGCGGACTGGGCTCGGTCTAGTACATGGGTAGTGAGAATTGAGCAGAGAATTGACTGATACAATTTACATAAAAAAACCAAACTCTCAAAGGGAATAGAAACAGAATTTTGAAGGAGATTTACATGTTATGTACCTAAATATTGTTGGCACTTTTGCAGCATGTAGGGACACCAATTTTTTTATTGATGTTTTTTTATCAATCAAGAGTCTTAGAGATAGAGTTATCAGATCCAGTGTGTCTTTAGCGACAGAAGCTAAAGGCACAAAATAGATAGGCACCTACAGAATACATCTCATGTATGTACTTCACTTTTGTTTTTATTTTTACACATTTTTGTTTTTACTATAAAAAAATTTGCATGCCTCACGGTAGGATGTATTGGATCTTACTACCTAACACCATATTTTTGTACATTCATTCTCAGCAAATAAATTAATTTCATTTCATTTCATTTCATTTCACTTTTTATACCTACGCTCGGTGGACGCACACTAATGAGCGTTTGAGCCGAAACCGGAACTGTTCGACGAGCGAGCCGAGGCGCTTCGAGATATCGTGTCCGTGAGCGGTGTCTATGTGTGCGTTGCTCTCGAGTGCGCTTTGTATATAGTTTGACATTTACTACTCTGTCAAGAAAGTACTGGGAAAAGATCAATAATACACAAAATGTCTGTTATTCATCCAAATTTATTTTATCACCTTCAAAGTATGCTCCTTTAGAAACGATACACTTGCGCCAAAGAATAATCCATTCATCAAAACATTTTTGAAACGCTGCTTCCTGAATTGAGTTCAGTTCTCGCCGCGAATTCTCCTTTATGTCTTCTATCGATTGAAAACGGGTGCCACGAAGTGGTAATTTGAGTTTAGGAAAAAGAAAAAAGTCAGCAGGGGCCATATCTGGTGAATATGGTAGTTGCTGGATGGTATTTGTTGAGTGTTTGGTCAAAAATTCGTTCACAATGAAAGGCCTTTTAAGGTGAACGAATTTTTGACCATTGTGCGAAGGCGCATTGTCGTGGTGCAAAATCCAAGAATTTTCTTTCCACAAATCTGGCCTTTTTCGTCGAATTTGCTCTCTTAAACGCCGCATAACGCTCAAATAATATTCTTTATTTACCGTTAGACCTTCCGGTAAGAATTCAGAGTGCACAACACCGCGATAGTCAAAGAAAACAGTCAACATGACTTTGACTTTTGATCGACTTTGGCGTGGTTTTTTCGGTTTCGGATCAGTTGGAAGGCGCCACTCCGAAGCTTATTGACTAGTTTGCATGTCAAACTCGTAAACCCACGTCTCGTCACCAGTAACAATGCGTTTCATGAATGTTGGGTCCGAACTGACTCGTTCTAGCATTTCCTCAGCGACTTTCATGCGATTGAGTTTTTGGAGAAAATTCAGATCTTTTGGGACTAGTCGAGCAGCAACATGTTTCATACCCAAATGATTAGTTAAAATGGTACGGATCGACTCGTGAGATACAGAAAGTTCGGCGGCTATCTCTCTCAGAGTTGAATGGGGATTTTCAGTCACTATTTCCTTCACTTTTGCGATGTTAACTTCAGTTGCAGACGTTGACGGCCTACCAGAGCGAGGCAAATCTTCCATCACATCTCGACCGCTTTTGAACGCTTTGAACCACTCATAAGCACGAGTTTTTGATAAAGTCGATTCACCGTAGGTAAGCCTTCTGTAACATTTTCAGTGACTCCGAACACGAAATTCCATTGGCGATGCAAAATTTAAGACAAACACTTTGTTCGATATTTTTGTCCATTATGAAATTCGCAATACACACTATATATGATATTACTAAAACCAGCACTGTATTTAATATAAATAACAGATGCAACTCAAACTCCGCGCCAAAATGGAAAACAGTTGTGCCAATCTAACAACTACAAAAAAAACAAAAAAATTAATTTGAAACCATAAACAAATCATCCATTCCCGATACTTTTTTGACTGAATGTATATCTGTGTAGATTGACTTCTGTACCTATATTTTTTGCGCTAAAGGTCCCGTCGCAAGAGCGACTCGAGCTTACAATCATATCCGGCACAATAATATTATGTACTAGCTTCTGCCAGCGACTTCGTACGCGGATCCTGTTGTTTATTCCGTCGAGTAATTTCTCCCGTTTCCCCAACATTTCCCTTCACTGCTCTGCTCCTATTGATCGTAGCGTGATGAAAAGTATACTATAACCTGCCCAGGAGTATGAAGAATGATTGTACCAAGTTTCGTTAAAATCCATCGAGTAGTTTTTGTTTCTATAAAGAACATACAGACAGACAGACAGACAGACAAAAATTGTACTGTTTGCATTTTTGGCATCAGTATCGATCACTAATCACCCCCTGATAGTTATTTTGGAAATATATTTCATGTACAGAATTTACCTCTCTACAGATTTATTATAAGTATAGATTAATCTATAGGTAAACTATGCATCGATTTAAACGAAATGACGCTGGATCACGTAGCGTCATAGTGGTAGTATACTTCCCCCTTAGTACGACATGTTTTCTGAAGGAACCCTAGATACCATGTACGTAGGGCCTCATTAGACCCTAACTCCCGCGCAGTGCCATAAAACAATGACTAACTGCCGCACTCAGAGACGCCCATTAACGCTAATCTCTGATTAACTAATTTTGTCATTGAATAATAGTCTATATCTTTATGACGTTAAGTACCTTAGGTTTTGCTTTAATTGACATTAAAGTTAAATGACGTCTCTGAGTGCGGCAGTATATCTTTATGATGTTAAGTACCTTAGGTTTTGCTATAATTGACATTAAAGTAAAATGACGTCTCTGAGTGCGGCAGTTAAAGAATACTCCTTCTCCTGTAACGACTAGGTTAGTAGGTATGAAAAAAATATATGTTTATTATAGACTAGTTTCTGCCAGCGACTTCGTACGCGGATCCTGTTGCTTATGCCAGCGACAACGGGGTCGTCAAAATCAAAGATCTGAAACGTCTGATGTCGAATTTTAAGAGCCCGGGGACTGGAAAACAACGCGATGCGCGAGACTATTCAAAACGTTCCAGATCTCTCCCTTCCACTTACGCGCGTGACAGTGAGCACACACCTTAGACATGGTGCCAATGTCTTCGTGTTCGATGTAATTAATAAATGGGTTATAAGAAAACGCGTTCCTTTCTTTATTCCCAAAAAGTGTTCCCATAGCGTGATCTAACTCGACGCCAACGTCATTTACGAAACGTTTTGAAAACGGAAACTACATATTATTTACCCAAATATTATAGTATTTTAGCCATATGCAGCGCCCCTTAGTGAACTCCACAGCGGGTGACGTCGACCTACGACCAACTTATTATTTGCGGTTGGTACAGTAATCAGGTCTAGGGATCGAACCGCAACATTAAGTTTGTTTCTATTGTATATACTTTTCCGGGATAAAAAGTACCCAGTGTGATGCCTAGGATATGAAAGAATAATTATACCAAGTTTCATCGTAATCGGACCAGTAGTTTTTGCGTGATGCCTGAACAAACAGACAGACAGACAAAAAATTTTTAACCACATTTTTCGGTATCGGTCTAGTAACACCCCCTGCCGTTTATTTTTTTATATTTTCAATGTACAGAATTTTCACTTCTACAGATTTATTGTAAGTATAAGTAGGTACCTAAACTACGTCTAATAGAATGAAATAACCTATTTGATACCTAGGTACTTACCTATTTAAAACTACAGCTAAATAAATTTTAAAGAAAGTTTAATTTATAATTAAGCTAAGAAATATTTAAACACTACCAAAATACCTATTTTATAAAATAACAACCAAAGAAATCAAAAAATAAATTATTAAACGTAAGAGTAGACTAAAAGTCGCGCTGATAAGCACGGTTTGTTAAAATCAATTATTGTCTGTCAATAAGGTCGAACACTCTGAACGTCTATTCACATCAACAGCCAAATATTGCCGCCGCGAGCCGCGTCAAGCGCGGTGACTTTTACACAAAAATAACCTTATAGCATGATTCAGTATTCACGCGCGATGGCTTATTAGCGTATTTCATGTATAACTTTGGTGTTTCTATACCGATTTCTATGATTCTTTTTTTATTGAATAGATAATAATGTTAACTTTTTTAAATTAGGGTTGAGTGAGAGTGTTATAAACGTAAGAGTAGACAAAAACAAACAGAAAGCTCCGAACTGCTAAGCTATCGGGAGTTACACGTGTTATTGTGAGTCAACCATAAAAGATAGACATATGCTGTCGTGAGATATTTTTTATATAATTTTAAGGAAAACATTTCCGTCATACATAATTTCTGTGTAGCTTTAACCATTAAGGCTGCAAATGCGACGGAAGCTTAAAAAATGGAGTAATTTCTCCCGTTTCCCCAACATTTCCCTTCACTGCTCTGCTCCTATTGATCGTAGCGTGATGAAAAGTATACTATAACCTGCCCAAGAGTATGAAGAATGATTGTACCAAGTTTCGTTAAAATCCATCAAGTAGTTTTTGTTTCTATAAAGAACATACAGACAGACAGACAAACAGACAGACAGACAAAAATTTTACTGTTTGCATTTTTGGCATCAGTATCGATCACTAATCACCCCCTGATAGTTATTTTGGAAATATATTTTATGTACAGAATTGACCTCCCTACAGATTTATTATAAGTATAGACTAGCTTTGCCCGCCCGGCTTTGCTCCCGCTCTTCCCTACTCCACCCTACTATACCCAACTCTACCCTACTCTACCCTACTCTACCCTATTCTACCCTACTCTACCCTACTCTACCCTACTCTACCCTACTCTACCCTACTCTACCCTACTCTACGCTACTCTACCCTACTCTACCCTTTTTTTTTTTTTTTTTTTTTTTTTTACGCTGGGAAAAATGCGTTACGCATACCCTCCCTCGGGGGAGGGAGGGGTATGTGGGACTCCCCGGTCAGAGCCGGTATACCCACTAAACGACCCAGCGGCGCTCCCGCATCGTCTGTGAGTGGCGAAGGACTGGGCAGCTGGCAGAGCCTTTACGTCCAGTCCTCCGCCGACGATCGCCCGCCTTGACGGCGGGCCCTACACGCCCCTCTCAGCAAGGAGGGGCCCGGGAATGCCGCGAGCGCTCGGCCATTCCCGCCCGACGGTGGTGGTGATCAGTGCAATGCGGGCGAAGGCGCCCCCGCGCCTGTCGCCCGCTAATCACCACCTGGGGGTGGGAGAAGGCGATCGAACATTCGCCTTCTCCTTCCCCTTCTTCGTCTGCGGAGCGGTGCGGCGAGAGGGTCGTCCTCCCGCGCACGCTCCGCCGCCTCCTTTTGCGACATAACATCCTCGCAAAAGGAGGCGACCGCAGTCCAGGCCTCCTCACTCCCCAGCATACATTCGACCACGCTGGGGAGCGAGAGGTCCTGCCCAATAACCGCGATTAGACTGCGGCGCTGCTCACCCCAGGCCGGGCACGCCTCGAGGGTGTGTTGGGCCGTGTCCTCCGCAGCGCCGCAGTCATGGCACGCCGCGGTCTCCTCCCGCCCGATCCGGTGCAGGTGCGTTCCGAAACAGCCATGTCCGGACAACACCTGCACCAGACGGAACGAGAGGAAACCGTGCGACCGCTCGAGCCAGTCCCTCAAGACTGGGCCGAGCGCGTCCAAGGTCCGCCGGCCAAAGGCGGCGGAGGCGAGGTCCTCCGTCCAGTGGTGGACTATCGCGTCCCTCGCCTCCTGCCGCACGGCCTCCCGCTCTTGGTCGACGGGGCGCTCACCAAGCGCTTTGCGCCGCGCCGTCCATTCGTACACTCTGGCGAGCACCCACGCCTCCAACTCCCAAGGAGGGGTGCCGGCCAGAGCGCACGCCGCCGCGAAGCCCACCGACCGGTAGGCCCTCGCCACCCGCAGTGCAATGGCCCTTTGTGGCCTGCGGATGGCGGTCGCATTCTCCCTCCTATGGAGGGAGTCCGCCCAGATTGGGGCCCCATAGAGGGCCATGCTCCTGAGAATGCCGGCGTATAATTGCCGGCATCTCGCCTTGGGTCCCCCGAGGTTCGGGAGGAGCCATGAGAGGGCGTCCGCAGCTTTCAGCAGGCGCGTCGACAGCCCGCTGAAGTGCGGACCGAAGCGCCACCTGCTGTCAAGCATCAGGCCCAGATATTTCATCTGGGCCTTCACCTCTATACGGACGCCCTCCACGACAATGTGGGCGTCAGGAGGGTAGCGCTGCCGAGGCCCGTGGAAGAACACGGCCTCGGTCTTGTGCAGCGCTACCTTCAACCCTAGACGGCGGATCCTCCCTGCCACTAAGGATCCGCCAGCCGAGGCCAGACAGGCCGCCTCCCTGAAATCCCTCCCCCGGGCAATGAGGAGAGTGTCATCCGCGTAGCAGATGACACTCGTGCCCTGGAGGAGGATCCCCCGCAGGAGCCAATCGAAGCCGATGTTCCACAGGGGAGGCCCCAGTACAGACCCCTGCGGAACACCGGACTCTGCGCTGTATCTCCTGACCGAGCCCGACCTGTCCGCAAGGAGGACCTCGCGGTCCTCCAGGTAGCTGGCCAGGAGATCTCGCAAGTATTGGGGCACTCCGTGATACCGGAGTGCCTCCAATATAGCCGAATGGGGGATGGAGTTGAAGGCGTTGGCTATGTCGAATGACACCGCCAACACTCCGTCCCCCGCCTCCGTCGCCTCCTTCACCTGGCCCTTGAGAAGGGTCAGCGCGTCGATGGTGGACCGGCCCTGTCGGAAACCGAACTGGGCGTCCGACAGGTCCGGCCCCACTCCCCGCAGATGGCTGTTAAGCCTGGCGGCGATGATCCCCTCGAACATCTTACCGGCCTCCTCGAGCAGAACGAGGGGCCGGTAAGCCGAGGGGGAGTCCGCCGGGCGTCCCTCTTTGCGGAGGAGGCAAAGTTTGCCCTCCTTCCAAGGTTTCGGGAACCTCCCAGCCGTAAAACACGCGCTAAAGAGGTCTCGAAATCTTTGCTCCATTTGCGTGGCGGCGATGGCCACCACGCGTGCGGGAACGCCGTCTGGCCCTGGGGCCGTCTTCTTCCCGTTGAGGTGGAGTACACCCGCGTACAGCTCGCCAGCCGTCACCGGGGGAACCTCCACCTCCGGTGAAGCGGCCCCCTCTGGAGGGTCCATCGTTGGCGGGGTGAAGTTGGTCCTGCGTGGAAACAGGGACCGGACCACCCCATCCAACAATGCCGGCTCGAGGGTCTCCGTTAATGGGGGACCATGTGGGCGCAGTTTGCTGCGCGCCGCCTTGTATGGTCTCCCATACGGATCCCTGTCGAGACCCTCCAGACCCTACTCTACCCTACTCTACCCTACTCTACCCTACTCTACCCTACTCTACCCTACTCTACCCTACTACTCTACCCTACTCTACCCTACCCTACCCTACTCTACCCTACCCTACCCTACCCTACTCTACCCTACTCTACCCTACGCTACCCTATTTTTTTTCCATAAGAACCTTCTCCTCACAATAACAATCACAACAAAAAAAAAATCAGCCAAATCGGTCAAGCCGTTTTCATGCCAAGTCGTGACAACGGAAAACGGGGGTCATTTTTATATATATATATAGATTTATGTACCTGCAACATTATCAACACAAAATTCGTTTTGACAAAAAAATCTTTTCGCTTGTTTTCCCTACTCCTTGCAAACGACTTTGATCTTTAGAAATACGTTAACACAAAAAATGCTGGTTATGTGTTCTTCAGAATTTATATAGCATAAGTAAACCAAACAATATTTCGCAAAGAAAATGGATTTAAAGGTCAGCGAGCGCGCGGCGCAGCTAGCCGGAATTAAAATGTGGTAGCTACGAATATTTGTTTATAAGTACAATGCGTTCCAAATGAGAATAGGATCGACCGCCATGTTGTGACGTCACGTTTTACTATCAATAAGAAGAAAGAAATTTTTAAACTTTAATTAGGAAATCACAAAACTTGTGACCCACGGATGTAAAATCTACAAGTCCGTGATAAGGCCTGGGGCCCGAGTCTGTTATTTTTATAAATTCGTCATTCCAACACGATCCCATCGTCATTTTGCTAAAAGTTTGTAATCTGCTAAATCATAATGATCGATCATTGATCGGTCAACGGTCTCGTAACAGAGTGGTGGTAGAATGACAATATCGAGCTTATTAAAAACAATAACTGCACAATAACGTTCTAATGGTAAGTCACTGATCAAAACCACTGTCAAAAGTTTTGCAAATTACCGCAGACGTCAGATATTCATTTGTCATTGTGTACGAGATTACGATTTTAAGCCACTTCTTTCAATGAAGTGTCAGTGGTTGACCATTGGAATGTCATTATGACGCCATTATATTTGTAGATTACCTACCAAAACTTGTCAAAATCAACCATTATAAAGTTAATGATAGGCCATTCTGACACTATTGTAATAGCAGACTTGAGGCCCTGTTGTACTGTATGGATCAGAATGTTCAGCTGTGAAAAAGACGGATGAAAAAAGATTGCTTGTAGCGGAGATGAGAATGTTAAGATGGATGTGTGGTGTGACGAAAATGGATAAAGAGAAATAAGTACCTATTCTACCTATATTAGGGGAAGTTTGAAAGTGGCGCCGGTGACTAAAAAGTTGAAAGGAAATCGTTTGTCTTGGTATTATGGTCATGTAAAAAGGAGAGATGAAACGCATGTTGGATGGAGAAGGAGGCCAAAGAAAAGATGGATGGATTGTGTGAGAACTTGAGAAGTGATATGAATAAAAAGGGAGTTAGTGATAGCGTCTTTTTTTTTCTGTCGACGGGGAAAATCATCATTGACGAAACCCGCTCTTGGGTGGAGCGGGAGAAAGTGTCAGAGTCTTACTGACTAAAAACCCCGCAACGTTCCTTCTAGCCTTCATACCGGGGCTCTAGTTTCCTTTCGGATAACCCCGACCCCGGTAGGCTTCGACCCAGATGGGCCCCTCTTGTTGCTGACGACTCCTTGAGGCGCGCGGGAACAGTGCGCGCCGAGTTATTGATAGCGTGACGAGCGACAGGACAGAATGGAAGAAAAAACGTGTTGCGCCGACCCCAAAATGGGATAAGGGCAGGAAGATGAATAGGTAATTCAAGAAAATTTTTGTTTATTTACGAACTGTAAACGAAAAAAGTTTAATCAGAAACCAGTTCTTCAATTTTACTCATTTCTGAGTTCTTCAATTTTGGCAAAATTTCTTCGATTTGACAGTACGACGTCATGTCAAAACATCGCAATCGATCATATTCTCATTTGGAACGCATAGCATTTAATTCCGACCAGATGTTCAAGGGGACATAACTTCGGTCAGGTTTAAATCAAATAACCTTCAAAACTGGTTTAAGTAGATAAGTATAAAGTGCAGATTTTAATTGACCAAGGTCATTAAATCATACGAATATTATAAAGACGAAAGTTTGTATGTATGTAGGTATGTATGTGTGTGTCTGTCTGTTTATGCTTATTACCTACCGGTTCCTTCACGACGATCAAACGGTAAAGCAGATTTAGATAATCGGCACACAAGTGCTTATATAACATGGAACTTATTATCTCGGGAATTCGTTCCCTTGGGATGCTATCTTTCACGTGGGTGAAGTCGCCGGCAGAACCTAGTACCTACCTATATAATAAGGTACCTATGTAATAATGTAATACCATAGGTACCTCGAAACGGTGAAGGAAAACATCATGAGGAAACCGTGTCTATGGGCATGTCCTAGAACCAAAAATTCGAAGACATGTGACATTCACCAAACCGCACTGGGCCCGCGTGGTGTATTACGGCCCATTCCCTCTCCTAGAGAGGAGGCCTGAGTCCCAGTAGTGGGAACATTAAAAAGGGTGGTCATGATGATGGTGATGATAGGTAGGTACCTAATCTATGATCAGTTGAGCTACTCAAGCAACCAGATAACCTAGACAAGATAGATGCAACACGCACAGGAAGGACACTTGGGGGAAGCCTATACCTAGTTCCAGCAGCGGACGCCTTTCCGCTGAAATGATGATGATCGAATTAGTTACAGTTTATCAATCGTACTTTTTGGGGTTCCGTACCTCAAAAAGAAAAACGGAACCCTTATAGGAACACTTTGTTGTCCGTCCGCCCGTCCATCTGTCAAGACCCTTTATCTCAAGAAACGCGTTCTAATGGAGGTATCGAGTTGAAATTAAAACCGTAAACTCAGGTCTGCGATCCCTTTAAGCTGTGAAATAATCAAACTTACCGTAGCGGCCGTATATTTGTTATTCGTTAACTTAGTCGAATAAAAAAGATACGGCCTTTTATGTCGTAAAAAAACGTATATTTTGATACTCTCAAAGATCGAAATTCATAGGGTGCTACCCGTTGACCCAGAATCCTGAAATTTGGGACAAAGCAAGGTCTTATAGCACAGGTATAGGGATAAATCTGAAATCAGTAAAGTTGTTAACTACGTCAAAAAAAACTTTTTTGCAATTCGGAAAAAAAATCGGGAATTGTAGTTTGCACGGAACCCTCAGAGCGCGAGTCCGACTCACACTTGCCCAGTTTTTTTAATTTATCGCACACAGAAAGACAAACGTGGTGGGGGACTTGGTTTTTAAATATTTTAGTTATAAGTACTCGTAAATATACCTACATATAGGTAATGTCGATTTCCCCTTCCAATCAGGGTTAAGAAGAAAAACCATTTTCAAGATTTCAATCATAACAGTTTTTTTTCTTCTCTTTATAGGTATTCTGGCAGATGTGTTTTACTAATATTATTTGTAATGTGTCCACCAGATCATCTCCGAGGCAATGAAGCTTGACGAGTCCGGAAGATAGGTAGCTAAATAGAAGCTACAATTCTACAAAACAATGATCAGGCAAAAAATATCAAAGCTGTCTTCTAAAATAACAAATGTCTATCACCGCCGTCTGCCAGAGGTGATAGACATTTGACAATTAATGACAATGATCATTCTCCTAACGTGATTACGTGTTTACCTCAATAGACAACGCTCAAATGAATATAACTGACATAACAGCGCCTAGCGTCAAAGGTGAAGGATCACTCAGTAAGATAAATACAATTGGCAGGTAGGGTAACTGTACAGTGGGTAACCACACACCAAAAATGTTATTTTATTAATTAACAATTAGATCGGCCAATTAATGTCAAATGAATACCAAGGCTCCGGCCTCGTCGCTTATCCGGGATATCCGAATAGCCGAATATCCGATATTCGGCATCTGGCCAAACTACTATCCGTTTCATCTCTAATCTAGGACTAGGTACAATTGATGGTGATACAAAAAACTAAATAAAAACTGCATATTTTTTTAACGTAAGTAATTTATTAAATTCTCGCAGCATTCCGGATCTTTACTATTTGCTTACTTACAATATATAATATAAGTACCTACATACGTAAATCATTGTAGATTTTGTGAAAACAAAATTATCATAATACTTAGGTTGTAGTAATACAAGTACCTACATGACTGCCAAATACAGGATCATTTTAAAGTCAAAGTTCATTGATTTCATAGGTATCTCCTTATTTAAGTCTGAATTTTACGTTGACAATTTACCTGGTAAGATCTTAGATATCTGACGAATGTAGTCCGTAGGTATCTACATATTCACATCCAAAGTATTTCGACAAAATACTTGAAAGTTGCTTAAATTTATTAATTTAGCTAGATAATTACATAAATTACATATTTAACTCGGTAACTATCACCACTTTGAGTATCATCTATATCTAACTCCTACCCACCGAAAGGCAAGACCGGCTGCCAAGAAACTATCTCTTCCCATCCCACCTTCACCAGAGCCCATTATTTGAATCTTACTAAAACTATGAAGCCTGCAATATCTTTTCAACTTAGGGATTTGACCAAAACCCTTGTTCTAGTTTGCCCTTGATTTTCAATCAATCCAGTCTATATACCTATAGTCAAATGTCAAACTTGGTTCCATTGCTTCTAAAGACTGTTACATTACTACTTCCCCTTTTTCTGGTCTAACTCTTCACTGCTAAGCAACCCAGTGACAGTTGTAGCCAACCCAGGCCCATTTCTCTCGTGCCGGTAGGTCTGGAATAAGAATACCTAACTATTTATCTATAACTGCTTATTGTTATTTTGGTACTTGTTTTATCTACTAAACTACTTTATTCCCTACCGTTTCGAAAGTGTAACCTTCATGCATCAGTCTATCAACAATATCGGTTCTGTAAAACGCTGCTCCGGGCATGACCACTCCTCCCCTGAAACACAAGAGTAAGTAGGTTAAAGGTAGGCATGTGTAACTCTTTATTGAACCGACTCACTGTTCCGAAACATTTTAGTGTTCCGAAAGATTTGAACATCAGTAATGTTTGAAACCGTGACCAGCAGTCTTTTTAAAATTAAAATTAAAAAGTCTAAGCTAAAAATATCTGCTTGAAATTTTTCTCAAATCAAAGTTAAATTAGTATGACGCAACGTAATTTCGTAATAGATCACGATTCATAACAGTCAATGTCTGTTTTTGTATCTTTTGAGCCGATGTTTCAAATACTCCAATTGATACATATGGTTCGGAACATTTTAGTGATTCAGATGCAAATGTTCTAATCGCAAAGAAGACACACTTTTCCCACGCCTAGATAAAGGTAGTTAAATAATGTACCTTAGCATAGATATTTGCGAATTTTCTTTTTCCATTCAATCCATTAAATTACAAAAAATAGCCAACCGAAACCTAACCCAATTGAAGCTACTGAGATACTAGTACTTATGACTTTACATATTCTTTCACTATTAATCAAGTTGGAAACTTTTCAAATCTGGTGGAAAGGGAAACTGTCAAGTAACCGTAAGAATTCACATACTGAAATGTGATGTCACCGCCATTTTAGACTTTAAGCTCGTCCAAAAACCACACAAGCACAACACATTCTGGGTGGAGTAGATTAAATAACTTACTTGGCCATATTGGAGTTTTCTTTAAGTATTGTGATAGCACACATGATAATTGCAACAGCTGTGGTGTCGTAACCTGGATCACAACCCGATACCTGTAAAAATAAGCGGTTAGGTAAGTTTCAAAAGCTTGAGATGATTTTATAGGGACTAACAATAGGAATATAAAAAACGAGATCTAGATCATTTTGAATATCTCCTGCCGAAAAATTAATATACTATGTAAATACAGACAAATAGTCAAAGAATCCGCGGGTCTAAAGTTTTATTTTTGTCATCCCTTCTTATTTTCTCATAGCTTGGCAAAGGCCATATACCCTTAAATTTCCAGTGTTTAGCCTTCTAGAGCCAATCTCACCTATATGCCTTTAAGTTCATGCCATTGTTTTCCAAGTCTCCCTGGTTGATGACGATGCCCGTCTCCGGGCATTCTGACTTCGAATACGTGACAACTCTGGCCCAAAGGCCCATTCATAAGATCAACCTACCTTAATTGACATTGTCTTCGTCGGTTTTGAATTCAAATCAGCTCCTAAGTCCCAGCCTTTACCATTCAAAACGAAATTGTACTTTGTGTCTTGTCTCATTTTCTGCGAAGGCCCTTTTTGTGATGCATAACCAACAGTCATAAGTTTTGGGAAATTAATTAACAGTTTTCTGAACAACTTGAAGTAACTCAAGTAGTAATATATGAACATTACGGGAACTACAATGAAATGAATGCATAATGGGACAGTGGTATAAGCCTTGAAATGAGCAGGTTTCTTTTGAGCTTTCTCGTACAGATATCTTTGGGACATATTAACTGATTCGTTTTCCGTTCCGGGATAAGGGAACCAAGTTTGACGGTTGTGCCGGTGGAAGAAAGACCTGCAAAAAAAAAATGCTTAATACTCATCTTCAATATTTATATGGATGGATTGTGTGAAGAGTGATATGAAAGAAAAGGCAGTTAGTGATAGCTTGACGAGTGACAGGGCAGAATGGAAGAAAAAAAATTGTTGTGCCGACCCCAATTAAGATGGGACAAGGACAGGAAGATAATGACTCATCTTCAAAATCTCATCTTAATTTTTAATTGTTCTGTGTTCTTTCCACTTGTTTTTTTTTTCTTTTTCCTCATGCAATAAACATGTATTCATATTCATTTACTTGGGTGTCATATATTCAAATACTAGATAAGTATTCTGGTTGCATTACAAATGGATAACAATAGTAAGTATATGAGACATTGAACCAATTACAGGTTCTCACGGGTAGAAACAGAAAAACTAGTAGTAAAAAACATAAAATTATTAGCATTATGCACTTTTTTAAAAGTCAGCATTCAGCCGAGTGTGTGCAGAATAGGTTTTAGTGGTAAATGGGCCAAAGGGGAACTCTTTACAAAGAATATTAGTCTTTACTATTTTATTATATACATACTTTTTCATTTCTTCAGGTTCTGGTTCAATAGGTGTAGGGAATAGCTCTTTCCATAAAGCCAGGTGTGCTTTAAAATGTTCCAGTACATGAACGAGTGATGTCCATGTTCCATTGTGTATAAGAGCTCGACCAGGAATATACGCTCTTTTTGGTATCTCGAGGTCGGTGTAACATTCTACCGTGTGAAGAGTCCCTAAAATCATAAAATTTTACTTAGGTACGTGAGGCTTTCGCTGCAGTAGATTTTGGTATCATCATGACTTATTACTAGACCACACTTTCCTTTTTCAAGATTTAAAGTCGTTTATTTCTCAAACTCTACTTTAGCCAGAAATCCAGTCAAAATTTGTCAGTAAAATAGTGTTTGACAGTCGATTCGCAACCCGCTATAAGTAGCGTGCCAAAAAAACAACCAGTATAGTATTTGGATGGAAGATCATCTAGTTACAACACTCTATATTTAAAATGAAAATACCGAATGACTGGACAGAGCTATTTTGCATTTATATATAATTGATACGCCGATTTTTCTGACTTCTCTTTGAGACAGTCCTTACTGGGCTCGATCCTTACCGGTCGGCCTGATGGCGAGCTACCCATGGCTGGGCGTCCACAAATCCGTGCCTACGGTGGTGGCCGGTAGTCTCTTGTCCTACGATTCCTGACGTTCGGAGCGTCTCCGGCGACGACTGACATGACATAGTCTCTCTATGGTCCAAAGTCATACTAATTTGAATTTCTGAGTACTGATTTGTACCAAACTTAAGGTCCTCTACAAACCTAAGTTACACTAATGAGAATTTCTGAGCAACCACTGATTTTTACCTACATTTTGTACCTACGCTCTCTCCAGCCCAAATGACACGAGGTTATCATGCCGTTCAAAGTAAGATTGTTTCATTCTTATTCCGGGGTGTGTAAGAGACAGAGCTATACAGGTTGTCTAGCGCCATCTCTTACCAACACTGAAATAAGATTAAAACCATCTTACTTTAAGCGTCATAGTCTAGGAATTAATCAAACTTCTAAACATAATAATAATCCATCTATTCATAATAAATCAATGTACCTTTGAATTGCCGCTCAAGATATATCATACCGGTCTCGGCCGGTATAGAAGCGTATCCACAGCTAGGGATCACAAGAACACTTGCATCTTCTGCAGCCTTGTTGAAGTTCCGGTACAAGTTGAGTATATGCTGATCGAAAGAAAAAAAACTTGATTAAAAACTGTAGTCTTTTTCCTATGCTTCTTTTTCATTGGAACCCACTTTAACATCTTGGTGAGTAGGTCATATAAAATGTTTATTTCTCACCAAAATATCATACAATATAATAATATCACACTGCAATAATATAATATCGCTGCGTGGCGCGTGCCAGTGTGATAATAGCCTAAGTAAATTACATTACAAAAAAAAATACTATCGATAGGTACAAAACACAAAACTAACATGCAATGCAAGTAAGTACTTATACAATACTAGCTTTCCACCCGCGGCTTCGCCCGCGTGGAATACAGTTTATATCGCGCGGGCAGAGACCCGTGCTCAGCAGTGGAATTATAGGTAGCCTATGTGTTATTCCAGTGTCTCTTCCACCTACCTAACAAATTTGATCTAAATCCGTTCAGTAGTTTTTGCGTGAAAGCGTAACAGACAGACAGACAGAGTTACTTTCGCATTTATAATATTAGTAGGGACTAGTAGGGATACACCTCACCTCACACAAAATAATAAAGGAGACGGTCTTTTTTTACTGATAAATAAATAACCAGTATAAAAAAAAACTGCGATGCCGGCGTATTTCACCACTCTATCTCGCGTATAATATTATTATAAAAAAAATATTACTTAATTTAGAGCCTTTGAATAATAATAAAGAACAACCCAAATACATAATAACTAAACTTGAAGTTTGATCAAGGTAAAATAACTAAAGCAGAGTCTTTCTAATTCTAAATATAGATTAGGTATGTATTTATAAATTCTTGCGTTCACAAATAAATTGCTTATATAAATAAATATGGGGAATTATAAAACGAGCGAATAAAAAATTTTTTTACGACTGATGATGAGATAGCCACTGTTTTAATAACTTGAGCGGTATTAATTTGAGTAAGCGACAAATTAACCAAACTAACGACAAACCACCATCTTCCTGCCCTTGTCCCGTATTATTTGGGGTTGAACACCTTTTTATAGACCTCACCCAAGTGTCACCAAAATTACCTATCTTGTACGTCTCGCATCCATAAGATTCCCGCGACTCTCACCAAATCATTGGTTTACCTTTGGGAGGACAACGCTACGTATGTGCGCGGGTACGTGGTCGCTACCCCAAAACCTTTCGTCCCCATTGACTATTTTTTCTGTGAGCAATGTGCCCTACCCACTGCCACTTAAGTCTGGTAATTCTTCGGGCTATGTAAGTACTACGGTAACCTTGGTTATGCTACGAATGTCTTCATTTCTGATGCGATCACGCAAGGAAACTCCGAGCATAGCCCTTTTCATTGCCCTTAGGGTGACTTTAAGTCTTCTGATAAGACCCATTATAAGCGACCACTCTACTTAGCCATATGTCATTACTGGCAACACGCATTAGTCATAGACTTTTGTCTTGAGATATATTGGACGAAAAGATACCGTGCAGCTCCCTGAACGCGGCCCAGCCGAGTCGATTGCGATGATTGCTTTTCGCACCTCTTATTCTAATTTAGTTAGGTAATCAAAATGTTATTTTTAACTTCGCAAGGCCTACACATCTACGATCAACTTTCCAAATAAATATCATTTTAAATCACCAAACTACTTCGCAAGGCCTACGCATCTACCATCAACTTTCCAAATAAATATCATTTATCATCATTTATCACCAAACTACTAATTTAAGGTCGAAATTATGTGGAAAGGACACTTTACTTGGTCGCCACTCCAGAACCTTTCCGCCCCATCGCCACCAACCAGATCTTTTCAGCGAGCAATGTGCCCACTGCTACAAAAGTTTGGAGATTCTTTGAGTTAAGCCAATAACTTTGATTCTTCTGCAGATGTCTTATTCCTGATTCGATTTCGCAAGGAAACTTTGAAAAAACGCCTTTCTCTTTGAATCACTTCAAGTTTTCTGATGAGTCCATTGTGAGCGACCGTATTACAACGATCATAGATTTAGATATGTCTGATGAGAAAATACCGCGCAGCTTCCGAACTTTGCCCAATTTAATTCGACGATTGACCCGTCTCAGGTAAACGTAATCCCTACTATCCCTACTAATATTATAAATGCGAAAGTAACTCTGTCTGTCTGTCTGTCTGTTACGCTTTCACGCAAAAAATACTGAACGGATTTAGATCAAATTTGGTAGGTAGGTAGAAGGGACACTGGAATAACACATAGGCTACCTATAATCCCACTGCTGAGCACGGGTCTCTGCCCGCGCGATATAAACTGTAGTACACGCGGGCGAAGCCGCGGGCGGAAAGCTAGTCGTCCATAATTTCGAGTGTAGAGTCTCCGATATTGCCGGTAGGAGCGGGTGCTACAAGCTTGTTTATAATGACTTAGGATTTGTCCATGTTCATCTACGGGACCACTTTTATGCATTCATAGTCTCAGCCATAATTACATCGTCGACAAATCGAAGGTGAGTAATACACTCGCCATTGACATTAAAGCCTAGCCCTGTCCAGTCCAGAACCTTAAAGGTATCCGTGTCTCACACCCAGCTACAGAAGAATAGGTTTCGAGATCTGGTCCTGAAGTCGGATTGACATGGTAGCGTTTTCGTACTAACACGTCAGTACTTCGATGTACCGATAGTCAATCTAACACCACTGGAGAGAGTACGGTACAGCTCGATAGAATCAAAGGCTTTCTCGTAGTCCACAAATACTAAACAAATAAGTAGATTATACTCCTTGGTCTTATATATGTTTTCTACGGAGTCAAAGCCATTTTGGAGCCGGACTTGTTCGGAAGTTGAAAGTCGTCAAACCTGTATGTGAGACCATAAGCGATAACTCTAGAACACAACAAAATCATGCAAATTCCCTATTGGTACAAACAGACAATTGGGAAACATCCACCTTATGATGATACCTATTACTGCTAAGTTTTTACGATTATTGCTTGCAATTTTCAGTAGATAAGAAACTTAAAAAAAAATAAACTTACAAACATTTCAGCAGAGATGTCAACATAATGAGTTCCACTTTCGATGCATGTTTCCACGATGGGAGGGCTTAAAACAGTGTTAGGTCCGGTGCAGTTGATGACAACTTTTGCTATTTTCAATGCTTTCCTCAAGGATTCTCGATTCTCAATATCAGTTTCTACTATCACTATATTTTTTGTATCAAATCCTGTAAATAAAGGAACACATAAAGAAAATTAAATTAATTTATTGGGCACAGCACAAGGCATACACAAAAATTAACTCCCTTGTTTGAGCGAAAGTAATTTGACAAAATTTCACTTCCCAAAAATTTTTTCGCATAATTTTATTTGCCTACTTAATATATATTTCCAACAGAATGATGGATCATTAAAATTATAAACTAATAAAAAGGTACTATGATAGGTTGTCTGGAAGAAATCGCCTGGTGCGATAAGGCCGCCAATTTTGTGTTTTTAACCGACTTCGAAAAGGAGGAGGTTCTATGTTCGACTGAATGTATGTTTTTTTTTTTTTGTATGTATGTTCACCGATATCTCGGTCAATTGTGGACCGATTTTGAAAAAAATTTTTTTGATTGGAAGGTTATGCTTCCAAGTTGGTCCCATAGAAATATTGTTATGATCTGATCATGAACTTCGAAGATATGGAACAGAACTCCTCATAGAATCATAGCAGAATTGCCGTAACAAGTAAAATTGCTTTGTTTATACGTGTAGTCGATGACTGACTGATAGAAAAGGGGGAGGGATATCTGTATCAAACTGATCTGGTGATAATGCCGGAAGGTAAATTCATGTAATATAACCGTATTTGGGATTATTAGAATCGTTATGAGATGCACTCTGGCTATAAGGTAATTTATGTTTAGCTGAAGGGTAGGTACTTTTTAGTGGTGCTACCATAACTAAAAAGTGAAAGTTTTTTGTAAAAAGTTTTTTATCTGTAATATGGTTTCTTTGTGTAAATTTTTATTCTTGATGTGCAATAAAGAATATATAAATAAATATGATAAATATCAAATCATTTTAATGAAGAAATCTCCAAAAATACTCAAGTAACAGTTCCGAATTTTACGATTATGTAAATTAAAATTTACTTTCAGCTTTTTAATGTCAAGGGGAAGCACATTCCAGAGTTTAATTCTAGAGACGTAAGAATTAGACACAAACCCAGTCAATGAGATTACCATTTCAATCATTAAAATAATAAACTAATAAATACTATGATAAGTATCAAATCATTTTGATTAAGAAATCTCCAAAAATATCCAAGTAATAGTTCCGAATTTTACGATTATGTAAATGAAAATTTACTTTCAGCTTTTTAATGTCAAGGGGAAGCACTTTCCAGAGTTTTATGCTAGAGACGTAAGAATTAGACACAAACCCAATCTATGTTATTGCCATTTCAAACAATAAAATTATAAACTAATAAATACTATGATAAATATCAAATCATTTTAATTAAGAAATCTCCAAAAATATCCAAGCAATAGTTCCGAATTTTACGATTATGTAAATGAAAATTTACTTTCAGCTTTTTAATGTCAAGGGGAAGC